>OY978028.1:7023318-8300534 GCA_963854515.1 Pandemis heparana
CCCCTTGGAGCTGTGAAAAATTCAAACTTCTAAGCCAACGCAATCCAAAGATTCCGTTTATACCGCAAATTTCCGCAAATTTTCGACCCTCAAGGAAATCAAAACCTACAGGGTACTTCCCGTGAACGCAGAATTTTGAAATTTGGTATGAAGGTAGGTCTTATAGCACAGATTAAGGAATAATTGCGAAAACCGTAAATAATGTATGTATGTATATATCAATGACCAATATAAAGTGACCCCACACTGCGTATATTTTTCTTTGGAGCAGTGCTCTGCTTACACTGGTTTATAGATATTTATAGATAATGGTACGGAACCCTCTAACTCTTTCTAACAACTGTAACCGTTAATTTCAATTTAAAAAAATGTGGTTAATCTGTACAAATGGTTAGTGGTTAGTGGTTAGTGACCCTAAGTCAAGTGGTTAGTGACCCTAAACTGTTTTAACCATCCATAGACTAAGTATAGGTATGTACCTACGTCAATTAAGTAAGATAAATGTGTTATCGCCTAAATCGCATCCGTAATGCTCGTGTCTAATTAAAACACAACGACAATTTGTATCGCCTAACGAGTGTCAAGTTACGTCGTCAATCATAGTTTTTAACGTTGAAAAAATCGGTCCGGGCCAAAATATCTGCTAATTGACGTTTTCCTGGTCACATTAGTTGGCCTACTCGTGTAATGGGCTGTCCTGAAACGGGACACAGATTGGTCGCACTAGAAGCGACTAATATATAGACTATGGTAGACTATTATATATATTACACTTTTTGTTGCACGCGACTTCGTCTGCAAAGAATTCGTTTATCGCTATCCCATAATATAAATTAAAGATAAAAAGTAGCCTATGTGTTATTCCAGACCATAATCTACCTTTGTTCCAAATTTCACCCAGATCCGTTAAGCCGCTCTGGCGTGAAAGAGTAACAAACATCCATCCTCACAAACTTTCGCATTCATAATATTAGTAGGATACTAGCTACTGCCCGCGACTTCGTCCGCGTAGAATTGGATTTAAGAGCTTTATAGCGTAGAATTTGATTTAAGAAAAAGCTACGTACCTGTTTGACATGTTTATTAGTATCTCGCGGGAACTATGCAATTTTCCGGGATAAAAAGTATCTTATGTGTGAATCTAGGTTACCAGCTATCTCCATTCCAAATCCGTCCAGCCGTTTGCGCGTGAAGAAGTAACACACACACACTCACAAACTTTCGCCTTTATGATATTTAAGTGTGATTCATTTCTAAGACTTTAATACGACGAGGTGCGTTAGGGGGACGATTTGCTAACGGGACGAATTGCGAATGGGACGAGGTACGTTTGCGGGACGAATTGCTAACGGGACGACATGCGACAAAAGGCATACACTTTGCTATAACTTGTGATTGTTTATGGATATGAAGGTTAATTCTCCAATAGAATTTAAATCATGTCGTTTAACAGTATAGTATAGTCTAAAATCAAATAATATAATCTAATAAAATTTAAATTAAATTTAAGTATTTTCTAGTCACACATAAGTCGGGTTCTGTCTATTTATTATATCTATTTATTACTTTACTTACGTAAAAGTTTATGGTTTATGTAGTATATTTTGCCTGTGTATCGTTTCTTGAGTCACAAACGGTTCTGACTGAAAATCAGTGCTGCAGGTGTCTAACACCTCAGCGTAATGCTGAGCCAGCGACCGTTTCACTTTTGTGGAGACACACAACGCTGATGATCTAATTTTCATATGTGTTTTTTGTTTTTGTTCTTTCTTTTCTATAAAATTGTGTGTATGCTCTTATATTTGTGTGTCTTGCAAAATGAATAAATGTCTTCTTTCTTTCTTTCTTTCTTTCTTAATAATGTTCTAGTAATCTAATGTGTAAACGGAATAACGAGACTGAGGAAACACTAACTTTTGCACTTAACAGACATAAATTACCGGACAGGCAATTGTTATCTGGAAAAGTCGCTAATCATATTCTATAATTAAATAATGGTAATAAATTATGAAATAGCGGGAAGTTTGATAGTACCTAATTAATGAACGAATTGATGGCAGGTTAATTATTCCCATTTAAATTGCAAATAAGTGTGATTTAATTGTCATTCCATTATCGTGTACTTACCTCATTATCTATTATCTACATTGAGTGACATTACTATTGTTGCTAAGAACCACTTGAATTGGTTTCTTTATTAGTCTTTTTTACGTTTTACTTCGACAAACTGACTTTTATAGTTTTACCGTCAAAGCATTGCCAAAAAATTAAGCGATGGTAGACTAAGGGCCTGTCTCACCACTCTAACTGTCAGTTATCTATGATAGCGACCCGCCCCGGCTTCGCACGGTATATTATGCATGTATTATACATATAAACCTTCCTCTTGATTCACTCTATCTATTAAAAAAACCGCATCAAAATCCGTTACGTAGTTTTAAAGATTTAAGCATACATAGGGACATAGGGACATAGGGACAGAGAAAGCGACTTTGTCTTATACTATGTAGTGATGACGTCTCTGTCTGTTTCGTAGTAACAAATAGAGACGGAATCATAGATAACTGACAGTTAAGGAGTGGTGAGATAGGCACTAAGAGACTAATAAATAATTAGTGGAATTAGTGGCCTTATGCATGTTGTAACTACAAAGTGATGCATAACAAGTAACCTATGAATGCTTATCAATGTCACATCCAGTTGTATAGTATCATTGTGAAATACTCGTATCTTCAGCTGCAATGATATTTTGATTTAGATCTATTAATTCGGTTTAAATTACGTTGATGATACATTTATGAACTATATTTTAGTCGCCACCTTTAAATGACTATTCGACATTTAATGAGTGAATATAGCAATAGTATAAAACGTAAGTAAGTGAAAAAGTAAATGATAAAACGTAATCGGATGAGCTGGTTAAAGTCGCAGGTTCACGGTGGATGCAAGCCGCTTCCAACCGAGGCAACTGGAGGTCTATGGGGGAGGCCTATGTCCAACAGTGGACGTCCTACGGCTGATATGAAGATGATAAAACGTGACGTAAATGTAACTCTTTTGTCTCTTAAACTGATTGTTCAGGTTTATTATAGCACTAAGCTAACCTAACCTATAGAGTTCAACAGGATGACCATTTCAAAGCTCATGAAATATTACGGTTTTAGAGAAAAAAAAAGTTATGGCAAATGAAATTCGGGCAAATGAAAGGATTCGGACGAATGTGACGTGGATTTCCACTAATGGTTGGTTAATTTTGCGCGTTTCACATTCATGAAAGTGCACCCTAAGACATAAGAACCACATACTCGTAAATTACGGGAGCGTTCCTTTTTCGGTAATTTTTTGTTTAGCTACAAATATGCGAGGGTAAATCATAAGGACGCATTCCACGGATATTTGAGTGAACATTTAATACTATATTTGGATCGTTTTTAAATACCCCATCATTTGCTACCAACAACATACCGGCTAACACGTGGTTTTATGTTGTGTCATTAGTTTTTTTTCAAGAAACAGCTGTGAATGAGTGTGAAGGAATACATCAGGGAAAGCTGTGACTTTCTAACCTACTTCAAAAAAGGAGGTGGTTCTCAATTCGGTTGTGTTATTTATGTTTGCTACCTCAAAGTCAGAATTGGTTTGGTATTTTTTTATTTGAAAAAGTTACCAATTTGTAACTTTTTTATTTGAAAGTTTAAACCTTAAGAAATTTAAAACGTTTTTTTTTGCATTTGATGTAGGTACTAGGTAAGTTAATGATTCGGATTTTAGAAAGAAAAAACATTTACAATCATCTAACTTAGTCTGGTGGCCTAGTGGTTTGACCTGTGGCCTCTCAAGCAGAGCGTCGTGGGTTCAAATCCCGGGCTCGCACCTCTGAGTTTTTCGGAATTTATGTGCAAAAATTACATTTGTAATTTGCAATGAGCTTTTCGGTGAAGGAAAACATCGTGAGGAAACCTGCACACATCTGCGAAGAAATTCAATGGTGTGTGTTAAGTTCCCAATCCGCACTGGGCGCGCGTGGGAACTATAGCCCAAACCCTCCAATACACGGAGGAGGCCTATGCCATGAGGCACGCCGAATTTCGCGACAATTTAATAAATTAATAAAAAATTAACTACAATAACAACAACAACATGTACTTACTGAAATTGTAGCGAATTCGGAATAAAAAGGCTTATAAATAAAATAAATAAATAAAAACTTAGTCTAGATTTTGTTTATAAATAGCCTTGCTGATTTTGATCTATTTTAAGTATTGAAATTTACCAATATACTTTCGTTCATAGTCCACTACGCATGCAAAAATATATTTTGAGTTAGTACTACCATTCCTATAGAAAAATAAAATATTCAAATTTTTTTCAAAATTTATTTTTTAGCTTCTATAGCTATGGTTATCTACCCCAGCGAATTATTGTTAGGGGGTGTTTGTTACACGCTGTATAGCCTGTGACACTCCCAAGTAATGTGGCTTTCTACCTACTATAGGAACCAATTTTCAAAATCAGTTCGGTAGCTAAATCTAGAGATTATAGGTACCCTACAATCTCACAAACTTTACCCCTTTATAATATTAGTATAATAGAAGTATTGTAGGTATTTAATAATAATAATAATATATCATTTATTTTGGATTACTTTAATTAAATACCTACGCATTCGGAAAGCTAAAATAGTCAATTTTAAATTTCATTCCATTTGTACGCGTACCTACTGAACGTGCACCAAACAGCAAAACTGGGTAGCCAGCAAAATTTCATTTTCTCACCATCGCTCCGGAACTTAATAAATAAATAACACATTTATACCGCCGCTTCCTCATTCATTTAATACGGCAAACCGATCCCCAGATTCAATGCTAAATGCCATTATGAGCCAGATAAGACCTTATTGCATTAATAATAAAGCATAAGAAACATTTCACTAATAGCGTTCAACTATCTCATTTTTCTTCGCACCCTTCGCAATTAACTATCTTCCCTTTGGAATACTAAACACCTATTTAGTACCAACTATCCTGTGTGACAGGGATGGGAATACACTGTTGTGTCGGTGTGAGGGAGATGGATGTAATAGATATCACCCTGTTTTCACGGTGACTGTAGTTAGGACGTCGGGACGCCCCTTGCGTTATTCTTAGACGGCAGCCGCCCGTGAAGTGATAGGAAATGTTTATTTAGTTAAACGATATTTACACTTTATTGGATATTTATGGTCATTGAAATGTCTGATGGATGACACGAAAAAAGATTTTACGTTTCTTACCCCCTTATTCATAAACGCTATTATTAGTAAACGTTTGTCATTATCTGTGAAAGGTAAATGTTAAAGTGACAGATAAATAATAATAATAATAATAATAATAATAACTATATTTTCACCACAGAAGTTACAAATGCATAATATTTTACACAGCACACATTGTTACAGAGATGGGTAGGTGATATTTTTATGCTGTAAGTGAAACGGCGGCGCTTACAAGGCTCTGGGTCTGTATCGCGAGTGCCAAGGAAGTACACAAAATACAAGAATAATATAAATAATAAAAGAGAAGAAAATAAATAGCTAGAAAGTAGTGTGTTTGTGTGTGTGTATGTGTAAGTGCAAGTGCAATAAGGACAAACGATTGCTAAATTAGCAGAAGCCTATAGTATAGAGCGCTTAATGAATAAGGGGGTTAGACTCTACCTAGATGCAGTAAAGATGAATAGTTTGTGCTAAAGGTTACTTAGGTATAGGTACATCCATAACTCCCAAGAAAATATAATTATGAGTTATACGGATCGATCAACAAAATTAGATTTTTATCAACCAAAAAAAAATGTTAACTTTAAAATGGTGACGGCAGCATAATTATCGAAAGGATTCTCAAGCGTATAAATCAGTTGGCGAATATTGTCAGCGCTGTCACACTAAATCACGGCTCCTAATTTGAAACGGATCCGTGCAGCGTCAAAACCCGACGCGCACTAATCTCATAAAGGGAGCTGAGCACCGCTCAATAGAATTTAACAAGCGGCATTCATCCTCATTATATTTTTATACTTTATACCTCACGGGCATAAAGTGCGCGATCAAAACGCGCGAACCCCTACAAAAGGTAATTATGTTTTGATTCCTACAAAAAATCGAGTATCACAAAGGAGACTAACGAGATAAGAGCGTGCTAAATCGCTCCCCCCCTGCTCCCGCGCGGATCAATTCTCGACCGAACGGTCGATTGGCTGAAAGAGACGGCTCGACTCGTGAGGCGGGGCTTAAGTTTACCACGCCCACGATCCGGTACGAGGGTCTTTACCGCTCCTCGCCCGCCAGTCCACCTCCGACCGCGTCCGCATGCGTACACGATCCCACGATCGCTAAGTGAAGTGCTAAATGGAACTGACCAGCGTTCAATGTTAAAGAAACCAAGCTACGAAGAGAAAGAAGTAAACATGGCGATAGAGAGCGTGTCAAGGTATCCGAGAAGCCCGGCGGAGGCGACGGAACCCCCGAAGCCTTCGAGGATCAGCTTCAGTGTTGCGTCGATACTAGC
The DNA here is from genome assembly GCA_963854515.1 of Pandemis heparana. Taxonomy (NCBI): domain Eukaryota; kingdom Metazoa; phylum Arthropoda; class Insecta; order Lepidoptera; family Tortricidae; genus Pandemis; species Pandemis heparana. The sequence goes on from OY978028.1 coordinate 7,029,861, forward strand.
GGATACTAAGGGTGCTCAAGAGGATACGGCTGAGGTGTTACGACACCACCGAAGCATCCCGGAGAGCCCTTTGAGACAGTCTCCATCGGCGCAGCCAGAGCTGCCCGGTGGGAAGTCATTGTCCCCGCGGCCATCTTCACAAACTCCTCCCTTAAATTTGAACACGACTGCGATGGTGACGTCCTCCGATGATGAATATGAAGATGTTGAAATAGAAGACTTGCAAGATGGGGCGCATAGTGAAGACGAAGAAAGAGCGGCAGGGAATAATGGGAAGGAGCGGCTAGGACCGGTGCGGCCGACGCCTTTCAGCGCGTTGGCGGCGGCGGCGGCGGCGTACCACGGGCTTGGCTGGCCCAGCGCGCCATCCGTCGTGCCTTCCTTTGGAGGTTTATTTCCTCCACACTTTAACGTCGGACACTTAACAGGTTAGCACCCTCAAAAATTTTAACAGCTAACAGAAATACTTGCCTACATTAGAAGTTGGCACTTGGGGTTGATTCTAAGCTGTCCTGAGCTTTCTTCCGTAATTTTACGTTGGAAATTTAATACGTTAGTATTATGATTTGACTTCAACAAACAAAATTTTTTGTTAACAGATATTTATTTTTTTGTAGCGTTTTACAACTAAACTTTTTTTTTGCTAACATAACATCACAAAATCCCGTCTGTTTTCTAATTAGCAGTAATGATTTCTCGTGTTTCTTAATTGTTGTCTGTCTGTTGGTTTTTGCGTCTGTCGGTGGATCATTAATTTATCGCGGGCCGCCTTCTGCCGGTCATCAATCATCTGCCGGGTCTCGAGTTTCTGTCTATCGACTTTTGTTTGAATGGCTCCAATTTGAATAATTATTGCTAATACACGTTTAATATTATGTGTGTTAACAGGATTAGCTTTATTTTTGTTTTCAACATTTAATTATTTTGTAAAGGTACAAGTTTAGTATCTATTTATTTAATTGCGATATCGTCAGCGTCGGAAAAAAATATTATTTACCTACTCAATAGTTTGCATGATTTTTTAAAAGCTCATTAATGTAACAAACAATATAAAAAAATATTTTTCAAAAAACAATAGGTATAGGTACCTATATAAATAACCAAGATTTTAAGCTGTCAAAGATGTCTCTAGCTCTTTCTATAAAATCTGAATTTAATTAAATGGGCGTAGTGTCTTGTTATGTCACATGACATGTCGGATCTCTCATTCTAATCGCTGTCTAATTAGTCGTTTAAAATTCTTGTATTTTCCGGGTTTCTTTACCGATATTAGTTTTAATTTCACTTTTGTCATCTCTTTTACATTATTTTCATATTTAGTTAAGAAAGCTTAAAAGAACATGTTCCCTACTGATTCGAAATTCTTATAAGAATGTTCTGCATACTTGTAAACGTTTAAAATTTTGTTAAATTCGACCACATTTAATTATTCTTTTCATATCTAACCCGCGGTTGGTCGGACATTCCCATGTTTGTTATTTCCTGAACACGCTAACAGTGACCTAACGAAATAGTTTCAATGAGGAAGATTTTTAAAATAATTAAGCAATTAGAACTTTGAGGAGGTCGAATTAACCCAACCGCAAGCAAAAATAACAATATTATTTTGACTTATAGCCTTTTAGTTCTTCCCGTTAATAATATTAATGCCATTAATTAATAATGCAACCTTATACAGTTACAATTATTAATTGAGTTGAGAATTCCTCAATTATTCGTAATACCTACATTACATTTATTGCAACATGAAGTTTGTTCGTTTTCCGTGAAATAAAGGTTGAACTGGTTCTTAGGTTAGGTTTAGGTTTAGGTTTAAAAATGTATTTATTCCCATTAAGAATTTTACATTCAGTTATATAAAAACTTAATACTCAAATCGTAAAAATATTTACAACACCCTTCATAACTGTCCACATTTCAATTTCCGACCCCAATCAAGGTCTAAAGCAATGCAATGGAAACAATAGGCCCAAACCCATAGCAACTTTGACACCCGGATCGCATAACACCGTTGCGGCTCAAATAGGAACAAGCGAACAAATCCCAGAATCCCGACAAACTGGCTGCCGTGAATAAAACCTGAGCCCGCATAAATAACGGATCAGAAACAATATCCCATTGAAAGCAAGATGGCGGGATCGACAACATGGCCACGCCGCGATTTTATAATTGGCTCTTTTTTGCGGCGAGAAAGGAGCGCTGAGAAAGTTATAAATATGAGGTTTTGTAGTTTTGTGTTGCGTATGCAATCTTTAATTTCTCAACGTACGCAAACCAAAATTAAAAAAAATATATGTTGACATTTCTCAGCACTATAAAATTCTATTGTCATTTTATTGTTTGCATTGGAATCTTACGAAAGTCGACGGCTTTTTTACACGTTAAAGTAATACGTGTAAAAAAGCTCGTAGCCAGCCAGTATCTAAATAATAATTAATTTTAATCACTGGCAACTTTTTTTTCATTAGCATAATGCATAGATTGCCAGCAGTAGCTTTCGCGTGTAAAGGGACCGTTAACGTTCTATCCGATTAGTTGCTAGTACGTATGTACATGGTTATTCAATTACTTCACTAATCGTTACTTATTTCGAAATTAATATGTTTCTAGAATCGCTTACAGTCATAAAAACCATTTGAAATTTTCACTAACATAGTAATAACATAGTTTGTGTGGCTGCCTGTACCTATGTCTGTATTTGCCAGGTACCTACTGGGTTTGAGTTTTGGTATGTAGTGAAACTAGAATAAAACGATAGGCTGTTTCTTAATCCAATATTTCCACAGGGTCGACATTACCGCATGTAAAATTTCTAAATCTTAACCGCTAAGTCTAGACTAGAGACATTAAATTTTACTACGGGTGTTCTTAATGTAACGAAAATGGGATGAGATTTTTGAAAGTTACCATGCAAAATTGAAAACTCATAGAATCCCGATATTTGTGAAGTTTTTAGTAATTTTGGAAGCATAGGTACCAGGCAGAAAGTTATATGTAGCTCTATTGCGTCATGGACGAAATACAGGGGCCTTACCATGACGTCTTAAAGTGATTCAATTCCGCTTCAGTTTAGGTTCGCTCGCTGTCAAATCCATAGTAAAAATGACAGCTAACACCTGAACTGAGTCGGAATTTAATCTTACTAAGACGTTATGGTAAGGCCCCTGGTCTGACAATCGCTTACAAAAGCTCGACCAAGTGATGTTGGCGGCAAAGTGGTAAGATCTGAGAATACATAATTATATAACATTTATTTATTTATAAGCCTTTTTTATTCCGAATTCGCTACAATTTCAGTAAGTACATGTTGTTGTTGTTGTTGTTGTTATTGTCGTTTATTTATTTTTTATTTATTAAATTGTCGCGTAATTCGGCGTGCCTCGTGGCATAGGCCTCCTCCGTGTATTGGAGGGTTTGGGCTATAGTTCACACGCGCGCCCAGTGCGGATTGGGAACTTAACACACACCATTGAATTTCTTCGCAGATGTGTGCAGGTTTCCTCACGATGTTTTCCTTCACCGAAAAGCTCATGGCAAATTACAAATGTAATTTTCGCACATAAATTCCGAAAAACTCAGAGGTGCGAGCCCGGGATTTGAACCCACGACGCTCTGCTTGAGAGGCCACAGGTCAAACCACTAGGCTACCACGGCTTTTTTATATAACATACACATACACAAATCACGTCTTTATCCCTTACGGGGTAGACAGAGCCTAAGGTGACAAGACCTACAGGCCACGTTTAGCAAGATCGTGGGCGTGTAGATGGATAATGGAATCAAAATAATGGGTTACTAGTCGCATCGCCTATAACATGATTCCTATGATTTTCGCCCATTCCCTATATGGGCTTTTACTTTCTGCGCGGGAAGTGAAGCAAGTGGTACATTCTATGTTTTTTCTTTACTCCCAGACCAGCATGGAAGAATCTGAGAGGTCTGAGAACCTAGTTAAAAATAGATTTATTCATAAAATAACGAGATAAAAAAAATTCAAAGAAAAATGATAACGACAGAAAAATCATAATTTTTTATGCGAATAAATTTCATAACATTGTGTAAAGTCTATTTTCCTCCTTATTATGGCAAAAACTAAAAGGCTGATAAATATTAAACACGCAACTTTATTGGCTTTCATATCATGGAGTTATTCGCTTGATATTGCCTTTGTTAATGCAATAAGCGGAATGCTATGGCTATTACACATGAACACGCTCCACATTATTATAAAATATATCAATCGTAATATTATTTTAGATAAGTATCCTATTATTATAGGAAAATATAACCCAACCGAATTATACCTAGGTATAGATAACGAAAAAAAACACCAATTTTTTTATACATCCTGTAGAAGCAACTTTTGAATAGTTTTTACATAATTACCTTTTTCCTCATCCTTTAATTAAATTATGCATGTACATTATTGTACATCAAAATTGCTAAAGTTTTTGACAGTAAGTTTATGTACTACCTAATTAATGAAATATTTAATCTTAATCAGCCTGATATTCTTGATAATGGCTCGTACTTTGCTAGGTTCACTTTAACAAATCGCAATAATTTTCCAACATAGGTACTAATATTTCCATCAAACCCAGTTTCCATTGGCTCAGCAGCGCTCAAATCAGCGAATCGCAATTTTATCGCAACCACAACATTTCAATTTCCTGAAAAACAAAACAAAACACAAGCGTAGCGTCAGAAAAACTACAATAGCGGAAACCCATTCCAATCACCTCTTGAACCCGATGTTATAAAACTAGACTGGTAGTGCACAATCGAGTACTTGTACTATTGTGGCGACAAACCTTGCGAAACCAAAGTGAACTAAAGCAAGAACAGGACAAAGTTACTTTGGACTCTACACAGCTGAACATTAGGTTGTAAGTTGAACCGGTTTATGGTTCCTACTTGTAACGTTTTACGTTAAGCTAACTAGGGTACCTGAGTATGCGCGAGAGTGTGAGGCTAAGTTAATAGCTAATGCCCTTATTATCCATACTTTAATATTCGTTTACGATCACACATAATGGTCTATTATGATTGTTAAATTGCTAACGTATAGTGAAGTCATTTGATTAACAAAATAATTACTTGACGATTGAGTTGTTCCCAGTTTATTATTTTTTGATAAGCTAGCACTTAACAATTTATACATAGGTATATATACCTATCCAGAATAACATTACTAACACTATGAAGGTGAAGGTCATCTATTACTATTACTCTGTCTGTTTGTTTGCTACCGTTTGAATTGGTGAAAAGTATTTTTTTAGGATCTTCGTAGTTAATGCATTTTGGCCAGGAGATACTTTGAATGTTAAGGAATAAAATAGTTTATTTTTTCTACCCGGAAAAATGCAATTTCCCGCGGGATAGCGACAATCGAACTATTTCTAGACGAAACAGCTTGTTACTGTAAAAATGAGAGCGTATGTTCGTTGATTGTTTTCATGAAGCAATGGATCGACACAATTTTTGCATGTGCGTATTTTATCTCGAGCATGGCATAGGATACTCTTTGTGACAGGAAAATGCATATTTCCCGCGGTATAGCAGCTATACCTAAGCATTATTAATGTGTGTGAAGTTGCATCAAATAGTAAACCTACGTCAAATGTTTTTCCTGTGCAATATCTCAGTAGTTAGGTACCATTTTGACCTTTTTATAACACATTCTGCCGTCCTAATGAAAAAGGACGTATATGCGTTTCATATGACACACATATACGTCCTTTTTCACTAGGAGGGCAGAATTTGTTTTCCTATACTTTTGTTGGCAAACGTACCATAGTAATAGTTCACAATTTGAACCACCACTTCATACCTATAAAAGTTTTCATTTCACACCCATTGCACGGCGATACGTACTCACGTAATATATGTTTATATGTCACGTAGATTAGGGGAGATCTAGCTTATAGCTTTATGATATGCTATCGGCATACGGCGGTCGATTAAGAACGTTTCAGTTACGAGATAATTGAAATTGAATGTTATTGGTTTTTATGGGGCTATTATTGAAGTATAGACTGATATCGACCGATCTATATGACATATGTACATATAAAACATTGTTTAAGGCAATTACAATAAAATTTAACGGAACTTGCTATAATTTAAATACTATGAAATCCGATGGAATTATAATATTTTTTAGAATTAAATGCGATAGAAAATGAAATAATGAATAAAAAGCAACCGAACTTACAATCAAAACCACAACTAAAAATACACCGCATACCTACCTACGTGTTTTACCTCCCTTTTTTATGATGTTAGTGTCAATTGTGAATCATTTAAAACGATATTGTATTTTGCTGAAAGTTTTTCACTATAACTGATTTCAAGTACACAACACCAGAAACCAGAATCCTAAAGTAATCAAACCATGAACCGGATAACAGTCAAGAAAGAATAGCCAATTTATTGATAGCGTGGGTTGTTTAAAAATCAATGTCAGATGATTGCTTCAAAAAAATCGGCATTAAAAAATGCATTACGTAAATATTGATATAAAAAATGATAACAGATATCATTGTTTTAGTTTAGCTATTCAAACGTTGTTTTTTTTAAATTGACAATCAGCAATTAAACAACATGATCGAGCTATTATAGATTTCCTTGAGTAATCATTAGTGTTAATTGGATTATTTAATAATCTGTAGATGTCCTAGGCCAGGACTTCTCAGCCTTTTTAGTTCGGGGAGGCTCGGCGAAATAAAGATTGGGAAACGTTGTCCTAAGCTGTTAAAATGGCTGAGCGTATGGATTTGGACTGTCAAAATGGGAATTGTTAATTGAGACTCCAAACTTGTTCTTGAAATATGTTAAAAAAAACATGATCAATACAATCTTTTTTTGCTGATGTTACTTTGTTGTTGCATAGTCATACATAAAAATTCAAATTTATTCAACCACATTGCTTCAAATTTCACATGCTTTAAGCAGTTAACTAACAAAAAATTTAATTATAATAAAAAATATACTTTCTAGAGAAACTAAAGCATTAAAAAAGGATCGTTCTCTTGTTTTCCTTTTTATGATATGTCCTAAATGAAATAATATGGAAATGTGGTTAAGTTAGTCATCAGTTCTCTATTAGTCTGTGTAAAGTGCCTAAGCTCTCACACTAACTAAAAAAAATATACCTAGCAGCCTTCAGTAGGAAGAACAAAAGACGATTCTGAGTATTGATAAAAAAAACGTAACCACGCAAAGCTGTCAATTATACAATAACGGTTTTTTTCACAATTTGTAACTTAAAAGTGTCCTAACGACAACTGCGCCCGTAATGCAGCATAACTAATGCAAATATACAGATAAATACGTCCATATTTGTCTATCAGTATAACTGAAATGGCTTATCGGGCAAGTGCACTCGTTAGCGCGTTGTAACCAGAGCCCTCTGTTATCCAAACAAAGGCAACACGACTAGTGACCTTACAACACTAACATTAAGCCCCACATTCCCCCGCCGACCATTCAAAGGTCTTTTTTCGTCCGATACTCGCACGATTGCCTTTCCTAATTGGCTCACCATGTGTTTTAATTCATTTTGCCATAGTTTAACAAGTATTTTATTGACGCGTGGCTCCGCCTGGCGGTCGGCAATGTAACGAAGCGATTAATCGATTCGTTTGCGTGCGAGTCGCTCGATCGGAGCCCTGGATCGCGATGTTCGATTATTCGATTTTTGAAGTATTATTTTTTCTTTGCGCTTTTTGCGGCGCAGATGTTAGCGAGTATTAGGAATTGGTATGACCTTTTACGAATGTCATTGATGGCAAACGTAAATAAAAACAAAACACGCCAAGTGCCTACTTTCGACGTTTGCGTAGGGCAATCATTACATTACACAGAAGTACGGGAGGTCTTTCCTCACGGTAAACGAAAGTAAAGCTTGTTGTCGAAACATAAGATCGATTTTTCTTAATTCAGTTTGTTAACAAGATAAGTCCAGTAGCGATTCTAGTGACGCATCGCCTAGCGCCACCTCTTGCACGATGACAGAAACTAATAAATCTTCAGATAACATCAGAAGAAGATTATACGGTGCTGTGTTCCCATCACACCATCCGTGCTTCCTGTACCAGCAAATTAGTAAACTACAACCGTTTATGCAAACACCCAACTCTATTGAAAAGGGTTACGTTTCATAATTGTTTATGGACGGCGTGCGAGATATAAGTGGTCTGAAAACACAGAATATATTTTTAGTGGTTCGCAGAACAGTACGCTATGGTTACGCCGGGTCGAACGACGATACAGAACTAAGCGGTTTAACTTTTAAGTAGGCAGTTAAACTTAAACTGCAGTTACGGTTGAGACGTGAACATATTGTTAATGCCCTAGTCATGTTTGCCAGTGTTTTAAACTAGAGCACATTTGTTTTTAATCTGTGGAAAATAGTTTTAAGCACGGAACTTTGAAATGTATAATGCTAATGTCTTAATTGATACTGATTATTAAAAGCAAGGTCAAGACTAAAGTCCTTAAAGTTCAAACGGCGAATGCGACCTCAGCCCGTTGACCAATTAGAGACGCCCATTAAATACATTCGGCAAACTCCGCTCCTTTTCGGCAAATAAATGCATTCTTTCACGAAAACAAGCCCGCTTAATTGGTCAACTTGCGCCGAACAAAACACGATCGGTAGCTTTTGAAAATTTAATCATATTTAAAATTATAACTGTTAACGTCTAAATTTATCAATTTGGACTATAACCTGCTGTTGGTTACGGCGCTATAATTAATATGATTAACACAATTACGGTTAGGGAAAAACAAGCGTTTATTATTCGTGTAGGTATCACACTGCATAAATAACTATAACTTTAACTTTAACAATTAAACTAAATTGAAGAGAGTTGTAACACGTGTCCTCGGAGTATTCTTCACAGTGGTGAGTTTGTTTTTTTTTTTTATGTGAATAGGAAGGCAAACGAGCAAGTGGGTCACCTAATGGTAAGCGATCACCACTGCCCATAGACACCCGCAACCCCAGAGGGATTGCAGATGCGTTGCCAACCTAGAGGACTTAGATGAAATGCCTCTTGTGCCCGTAACTTCCCCGGCTGTCTTACTCTCCACACCGGAACACAGCAGTGCAAGCACTGCTACTTAGCGGCAGGATTAGCGAGTAAGATGGTGGTAGCGAACCGGACGGACCTTGCACAAGGCCCTACCACCCGCAAAACCGCGGTTGTGAGTACGATTGCTTTTTCATTGATTATTACACCATTTTAGTGACGGAGCCATTGCCACAAATTATGTGTAGTAGAGCCGTTAATAAAAGGTTGTTTTATCAAATTAGTCGTCTCAGAAATCGGGTTTATACGAATTTGAATTTTATCGAGTCATCAGCCGCGATAAACTGGAATGTTTATGAGCGCCCGCGCCGCCGCCGTTAAAGCAAAGCTCGCTACTGTTTTAATGTGAGAGATTGAGTGATACCGTGCGACATTATAAAAACGTATAATTTTATAATTGTTTTTATATTTCTTGCGAGTTTTTTTTGTGGATTTGCGATGAGCACCGCATCAGTGGGGTAAAGCAGACAGTCAACAATAAAATAATTACACAGGAATATTTTAGAATTCGAATGTCAAGACGGGTTGGGTTAAGGTTACCAATTTAATTAAAATTATGTTTTTTTTTTATATGGACCTGCGCGTTGGGAGGGCAATTTGGCCAGTGCCTAAGTAAAAAACAGTTATAAAATATTTCAGCTATTTTATGGTAAATAAACGAGATTAGTATTCCGTGTCCAGCCAAAAGCGGGTTTTCAAGTAAATTGTTGTACCTATGTGATGTCGTATTTTTACGAATGCTAATTGCGTATAAAACAATCGTTTAGTCTAATGCTAATGTTAGTTTCAATGCATTTAAACATGAGCCATGGGGTCAGGGTTATCCCAATGTAACTAATAAATTGGTTGATGACGTCACAGTACTAGACTTCTAGGCCTTTGTTTGGAATCGTGATGTTAAAAGACATAAACATGCGTTAACGCTCTTCTAAATTCAACACTGAGTAACATACTTCCCATGCAAAGCACACACATACAGATGATGCTGTAATGCATACACACAATACATTCAGTTTCGGATTATTCGAATTCTAATTTAATTATCATAGCCTTCGATAGTAGGTTAGGGAAATATCATACTTGTGTTACTCCAAAAACTTATTCATATTATTGATTACTGAGTGCGACCGCAGAATAACTACATATAATAACTAGGTACTTTACCAGGAAATAGTAGGTGGGTACTAAAATACGCAAACCACAGATTACAATTCTACATGAAATTATATAACTAATTAAATATACCGAATATCAATAGCTTCGAGCGATTAGTGTTTCCTGGAATTTTAATACGTTTTAATATCGCAATGTTAATTTATTTGTATCGAACTTATTATAATAATCGAGCGTGGTGAATTATACAATTTGTCATCGAAATGATCACGAGCTTAATTCATTTTATAACCACAAAGTCCCATGTCATGTTCGGCTGGAAATGTAAAACTGAATAACTAAAAATTTGATCACTTCGGTTTAAACTTTGCTGACACGTGTGAAGATACAAATTTGTTTTGTAATCTATGCTATTTATTGCTTTTTGGCTCGTTAACAATCACCTTATGCTTTTATTGTTAGTATAAATTATTAAATTCCACCTTCTTGGAACTAAAACATTTAAATATTAAGAAATCGGCCATAATAAATTAGCAAATGGCTTTGTGCGACCGCTTGGTATAAATCAAATGCGTTCGACGATATTTTGTCGGTTTTGCAATCCGCTCTAACACTAATATATTTAGTCGACGGCGATGTGGTTACGCGATTGTCGATAAAATCTATACGATTTTTGGATTGTAAATCGTTGTTGGAATTTACATTTCGTTTGAACTTTATCTATTTTTCTGATGAACGAATAGTACAGACAAAATATAGAGGTAAATACTTACGTTGAGATATTATAGGTCTTGTTACCTTAGACTTTGTCTGCCCCGTCACGGATAAAGACGTGATTTATCTATGAATGTATCATTGATTGAGGACTTTCATAGGGTTAATGCAAATTACTAACTACAAAAGAGGTTATAATGGTTAAATGTAACAGAGGTATTTTCAAACTATCAGGACTCTACATTTATTAAGATTTCGGTTAATGCAGACCTCATTTATTTCCACTTTTTTCTTTGTCAGAAATGTTAAACCAGTCTTTTACTTTTGCTTGACTTGACTTGACATAGCACAACACCTAAGAGTACTTTTTACACGACACTAGCAAAATTTGATTTTCCTCGCTCGCTAGCTTAATATTCTGCCAAAATCGTCACATAACTATGAATCGAAGGCATTAATTATGTTGCGATAAGTTTGAATTATAATTATGTAGTTATCATTATCACTAGTACCTAACTTCGGCAGAGTTACATTCGCAATAAAATTAGTTCGAATATGTATTTGGTTGATTTATCAATGGACTGACTCTACAAAATAACAGCTTACAAGTTAATTTCCTACTCACAAGGCAATTAATCATTTTGCAAACAACCTATCCCATACATCTTCGTTATAAAATTATAAAACTGACTTTGACCATAAATACCGGGCCTTACCTTGCATTAGGATGTTACAGATGCACCGTACTGCAACAAATTCATTTGTCTTGACTGTAAACCACGCAGTACCTATTTACCATCGGTAAACACGTTACGCGGCTCTTTCACATTCAGCTAATACATTGCCTGTTTTGTTAATTAAGCAGTCTTTTGTACCAGTGTAGACGGTGCAATGGATAGAGAATTTATTCGCCGCGCCGCTCGGTGTACTTGGTCGTGGTTAAGGTTTTACTCTGTTTCGATTTAGGTGGGCTGCGCGACGCCCCACTGGGAGCGTCGCACGCGCCGAAACATGTTCATTTATTAATATTAAGAGATGGGATTGGTAGAGGCGGCAGAGAAATACTAGTTATACTGGGATAGAATATGCTTAAGTTATGTTTGATTTTCGCATTTTTAATTTGAACATACCCAAGTATTCACTACTTGGGTGTGCTGGTTTTATGTAAAAATCAAATTGTTATTCTAAATTACATTCACTTAAAACAAAGAATAAATTACATTCACACATCTCTATATTGTGTAAAACAGGCCCATACAATTATTTTCGTCGAAATGTAGTAGCTGTGCTGTTAAAATTACTTGTGTAAAAGAAAATCAGATAGATCTTCTTCTTCTTATTTGTGGCGTATCAAGTCGTTATAGTGACGACAACTTCGCCAATGTCAAAGTAAAAATATATATTCAAAAATCTTGTGACAAAATGTCGGCAACGTTGTACGGTAACACGGTCAAAGGACCCCCCTTCCTCGCCCCTGTCGGGCTCTTAGCCAACGGTCAATGATATCCCTCAGAAACTGCCAGGAAATCATTAGCCGTTGCCTAGGGTGCACCGGATCAAGCACTGCTCTTCGCCCCGGACGGATCCAAAAACGAACCGCAGCTCTTGATCACACGTGGAGGTAACCCGACGCGCACCCCCAGATAGGTATTGTAGAGCTGCCTTGAGGAGGCACTTTGAACTAGTACGGGGATTCAAATAGAATTCGGCCTATAAGAACTGGGGGTGCTGAAGGCTTATGATTTGATTTAAACCAACACAATACGTTTAAATATTTTATTATTTCGCTTTGGAAAATAATTATTAAAAAATACAAAATGGGTTGCATCGGCAAGCCCCGTTCAAAGCGATCTGACCGTGCTCTCGAAATCCGAAAAACAAATATTTTAAATCATCGAACGAGCGTTCGATGTATGGATTTCAATCGCACCGACGAACCAGCCAGTCCGACAAACCAGCCAGTTCGCAGATTCGCATGCTACCTCACATGTCTCCTCCCTCTTCAGCAAGGGGAGACCCTAGCTAAAAGCCTGCCTATGTAGGAATACAATAAAAGAGATGACTATTGCTAATAGTAAGCTACACTTTCCATGATATCTAATAAAGTCAGATTATTATACTAAGATTCTATTGAAAGTAAAATATTGAAAGGAAAGTGGAACTTGGCTGGCCTAAAACCTACAAAAAAGTAACCAACCCATCTCGAGTGGTCACTGCCCTAGCTAAAGGATTCATGAACAGCTGCCTGTGCTAACTGCCATGACTATCGAAGACATAGAGTCAAGATTGGAAGACTTTTATTATAAATTAATAAAGCTTATGCCCATAAGTCCAAAATCTCAACCCTATGCCACCTTGCTTACCATCAAAGCCAATAAGCGAGTTTATGGGCCTTGATAATATAACTCAATACTGCGATGGCTTTATCATAACAAAGACATCACTTCAGACCGTTCTGAAATGATCTCCCATTATAAACCACACCAGATAATTCCAAAGAACACTCCCTTATAGGTGCAATGTCCCTTGAAACCAGCCAGCTTCACAGTAGAACTAATCCTACCTATCCAGAACGCGAAAGAAAAACCTAGCTAATTTATTAAAAAGGAACTAGCTGATTCGGCATTGTCTTTAGGGACCCTACTGAACAAAAAAAAATATTTTGCGAAGAAGCTGTGCACGCCGAACTTCGTTGCAGGCCAATCTCCATCTGCCTTCAGAGCTGCACCGCAGCTCACTGATCATCAGTCTTTCATGGACCTTGGATCAGCCACACTTTTCACTGCCCGCTCACGAAGTTGTCTGCGCTAGGAACAATGCTACGCCATAAAATCCGAAAAATATTGCACAATAAAGTCAGGGCACTGCTAAGTTATAAATTATTTCAATAACTCGTAAGACAGATAACTTAAAACATTACACTCATATAAATATCTTGTCTGCAATAGCAACAACTCATCTTTGGATTTAAACGAGCGATTACCGATGCCACAAAACATTATAATAGCATAACATTATACTATAACGGATAGAATGACCTTTAATTCGTCCAACTGCAACTGCAATCTGCCAATTTTCAAACTGCAAACTGCATTCCACCTGGTCATCGGTAATACTCACACAGCATCTCAGCCATCGCAGCATCACATAAAAATTAAAACATTATTACAATAACACTAGCACAAACACAATTAACAATTATTACAACAATTACGAGATAATAAATCTGTTTACAAAATTATACGACTGACAACTGTCAAACTTTAACTTTTTTCTTGGGACCAACCATAAAGAAATGACGTCTACTTTTTAAATTGGAATGAGTTTGAGTAGACGCATAATTGCGCTCATTCATGCTGACAAACATTCGATGCGTTTTATTAGCTGTGTCGTTGTCATTCTGTAAAAAGAAATGTGGGTTATCCCTAACTGAACAAAACGACTTTCGGTTACCTTTCGGAGACCATCTATCCGTCTCTTTCACACGTCGCTGACGTAACAAGCCCTTCGAATTTTTAGGATAAAAACTCGCAGATTTTTCCTGCCGTTTTGTTGGAAATTTCACTACTTTGCTCCTCACTTCCTGCACCTTTTCTCGCTTCATAATCCTTTCCTTAACCAACAATTCGACATTCCCATCCTTTTGATTCACATCCTCTGAAACATAAGCAATCAAATTACAACATTCTACCTCTAAACCATCCGAACTCGATTGCTTTTCTCCAGCCACCAAATTTAAATCGAGGGATCGAACCTCGCTTTTTACAGATTCATTCTTGATATTCTTCATCTGCCCCGAAGAACCTGTAACCTTTTCACAGTCAACCTTATTTGGTTGCAAATCATTGCAGTTATTCCTGTTTGACGGCACGGAATTTTTAAAAGATAAACAGCTGTCATTCGTTTTATTCACAAAATATACGGAAAATATTCCTTTAAGAGTCAATTTTTGTGAACAAAAATCAATTACTGCATCATAACGGCTCAAAAAATCTCTCCCTAATATGAGAGTTTCAGGACTTTCGTTTATGACAAGCAAATTTACTTTGCAGTAGAAATTGTCTACTAAAAATGAAGCAGTAACCGATCCCAACGGGTAAATTTTATGACCACCGGCAACTCTCAATGGCATATTGTCCGATTGCTCCCATCGCAGCTGTAATTTTTCTGCAAAATCGTTTGAAATGACAGACACCGTTGCGCCTGAATCAATTAAAGCAAGGCATTCCCTATTATTTATAACAACCGGTATGCAAGAATCAATACAACTGCGATTAAGAGTGTAAATATCGGTCAAATTATCTGGCGATATCACATTTAACCTCGGGACATCATCCCGTTCACGTCGCTGTTGTACATTTGAAGACGAAGCACCTCCTTGCGTCCCCTGAAAACCAAGTCGCTGCAGAACATTTGAAGACGAAGAACTTCCTTGCATCCCTTGACGCAACTGGCGCGGCCTCAAATTATATCTTCCATGATATGGTGCATACGACGTGGATTGCCTCGCTCCGTGCGATCCAATCGGTGTAACCGGTGCCTGCGGCGTATCACCCTGTGCAAACACGTTACCAAACTGCTCCTTCGAAAACTGTACCGGTAATTCTACCTTTTGCAATTGCTTGCCGCTTTCTTCATTAAAAATCTCTTCCAACTGAATAATTGTTTTCTTTAACTCATCTTTCGATGCAAAAAGCCTGCTGGCTAAATATTCTTTATATCTAGGATTAATTGTCATCAAGAAGTGTTTCACAAACTTCCTGTCGTCTGCAATCTTTGCTTTCATAGCCAGGTTTTGCAGCACGTAAAAATATGTTAAGAGGCTTTCTGACGCTTCTTGCCTTCGATAGTAAAATACCTGCGCATAATCTATCTGCGAAGGGAACTCTTCCCTAATCTTCTCCTTTACAATTTCATATGAGGATAAAGCATTAATATTCGCTTTATACCATAATAGGGCTGCGCCATCCAAATAAATGCTTATTGTGTATCGCTTCTGCTCATCACTCCACTTGTTGATTATAGCAATCGCATCGAATTGCTGTAAAAAATCTTCGACATCGGTCGTTCCCGTGAATTTTTGAAGCGCCGCCATTCTATTACACAAATAATAACAACAAGAAAAAACAAGCTTTAAAGAAAATACATTTTGACTACGACCTTAGAAACTTCCAGATGTGAGGCTTCTCTCACACAACTATATTTCAAATAGGCATTCCTCTTCCTGCGTGGCCGTAGTTAATAGTGGGATCCTTGTCCAAACCTCATGTACGCTTTTTTCATACAGATATCTTGAACCGCACCCTGAAAAAGTTTTAGGAAGAAATGCGCGCCGCGACCTCCACCAAATGTAGAGCTGCCTTGAGGAGGCACTTTGAACTAGTACGGGGATTCAAATAGAATTCGGCCTATAAGAACTGGGGGTGCTGAAGGCTTATGATTTGATTTAAACCAACACAATACGTTTAAATATTTTTTTATTTCGCTTTGGAAAATAATTATTAAAAAATACAAAATGGGTTGCATCGGCAAGCCCCGTTCAAAGCGATCTGACCGTGCTCTCGAAATCCGAAAAACAAATATTTTAAATCATCGAACGAGCGTTCGATGTATGGATTTCAATCGCACCGACGAACCAGCCAGTCCGACAAACCAGCCAGTTCGCAGATTCGCATGCTACCTCACAGTATCACAAGATGACCAAATGGTTGTATGAATGTACCTATCTGTCTCTCTGGTTGCCATGGCAACCTATCTAAAATCACTCTGGTGATGTAGAATCTGTTAATGTCGAAGAATCAGATGGTTATGCATTTCTTAGTTTCCTATTGGTGTTTCATAAAACATTAGACATCAATTAGTGTCAAACATTGACATAAAGGAAATGTCAGAACCTACTTGTTCATATGAAAAATGCGAATATGTCATAATTTGTTTCACCTCGAAATTTCAAGATAAATGATTATGTCAAAAACAGGTTGAAAGGTTAATCAAGATAGCAACAGCTTACATTTTGACACAAAGTCGGGTTTCGCAATTGACAAATCGTTTTGACATTATGTTTTGAGCGCTTTTATTAATTTTTTAATTCTTAATGTTTTTTACTTGAAATGTCGAGTAGAACTAAGTTTTCAATAAAATGACTTACTTCAATAACTTAAATAAAATTGTTAATATTTTGTATGTTTGTATGTAAACTCTTTATTGTGCAAAATAAACAAGACAAAATAAATAAATAAATAAATAAATTTTATAGTGTAAAAGAAGTTAGGTGATCATCATCATCATATCAGCCGTAGGATTGTCCTCTGTTCTACATCATGTCTAGTCTATACTGTCATAAGGCCGCGCGCACACTTCGTGTGGGCGAGCGTACAAGCGATTAAGTGCACAATTACTTATACGTGCTCTGTGGACGCCGCCTAAGTGCCGTACTAGAACCAACGCGGCTAGCACAACGAAAACGTTATCAAGCAAATATAATATTGCTTAAATATCTTCTCGCGCAAATCGTAAAAGCTCATCGAAGCGGGCGGAAGTTTTTGGAATCAGCTTATAGGTGTAATGCGGCTAGCAACCCTTCGCTCTTTTTATTCCCATTTCCACCTATTTGCCCACAATTATACTAAACGTGGCCAACTTGTCTACCCCATAAGGGATAAACTACATACACACACTATACAAAAGGAATACTTACTAAAGCTGAGGGCTTTACTGAGTCTTAAATATTAGAAAATAAACAAAAATCTTCGTTTAACGCTATATTCAGACTGACATACAAACTAATCAAAAAATAAGAAGAATTCTAAAATTCAAAAACTGGTAAAAAAAGTATAAAAACATAAAAACGTATATAGAGGTTGTGCCTGTGGCACACTTACTGTACGTTACGTGTGTCGAACCTGTCCCTATAATGGATCTCTATCTCTACTTAACCTACAGCCATACATACATAAATCACGTCTTTATCCCTTACGGGGTAGACAGAGCCAACAAACCTTTGATATAATTTTATACGCTTGCGCACAGTTAAGCCGTGTGGTAAAGCAATACAGCGCCATTTTGTCATGAATGAAAAGGTGACTTGTTACGAAATAGTCATTTATGACGGGAATTTTGTTGTTATGAAGAAACTTTTGTATGTAGGTATATTGCATACGCTTGCAAAAAAGAAGTCTTGCGTTATGTATTGTAATTTGAATTAGTGTTTGTTTATTACATGCCAGAAAAACTTAGACAGTCGTCAATCATATAATTGATAACAAACCACCAGTTTACATGTATAAAATTATAACAATTTTCTTCAACTACAAATAATATTCTAACAAAACTTGAGTATTATTAGTTAGGTGTGTACTTAATGTTGAGCCACGATAGAACCTTGTCGCAAAATGTCTGCTTACTGAAATTGATCGTTGACATGGCGTTACTTTACAATGACAGTGTTCCATGTTGCTCTACAATTAAAGTCCATACCGTCTTCATTAGTTGCCAATTCCTACATTCAACAGACAGACATAACTAAGTACAGACAGCAAGTCACGCTCCTAATTATAGAAGCATTCCCAATCAATTACCGCTCGAGCAATAGAACAACACGACCGGCGTAGCGTCGGCAAAAAAATCACTTAATGGAATTAAGACGCGCTCTCGTTTGGAAGCGATACATTGTACAGTGGTGGTGCATGTGTTACCGTCAGCAAAAAAGTAAACAAAATAACACACCGAAAAAACTTAAACACTTAAAAAAAATGGATTTCAGATAAAACGTTTTCTAAATTAAAAAAAAATTGTGTGATTGTGTTCAGCCTTAGGTAAGTGTATTTTTTTTTCTATGTTTTAACTTCTAAACGACACTGAAAATTAGAACTTACTTTTCGGATTTTTCTATGTGTTCTAATTTTCAGTGTCGTTTAGAAATTAAATTTCTAACGGTAAAACGTAAAAAGTAAACAATAAAAATCAAGAAGTAAAATTTCTTGATTCATTTGATATTTCATGTGTATTAACGATATAACTGTTATTTTTCTTACGGTAAAGCTTTGTAAAGCTACAGCCATTTTCCGTCCACTGCTGGGCGTAGGCCTCCTTCATATTGCGCCAACTTCCGCGATCCTGGGCTTCTCTCATCCAGCCACTGCCAGCTGTCCTCCTAAGGTCATCCGTCCAACGCGTCGCCGGGCGTCCCACACTACGCTTTCCCAAACGTGGTCTCCACTCTAGGATATGTTTGCTCCAACGATTGTCAGTTCTACGGCAAACGTGACCAGCCCATTACCATTTTAACGTACTAATCCTTCGGGCTATGTCGACCCTAACTCTCAACGAGCCTTGGTAAAGCCTTGGTAGAACATAACTCTATTTTTGATTGCTCCATAGATACATACACTAGATTGTAGCTACATTTGAATTCATCAAAAACAATGATGAAAATCAGTCTTGCAAAAAAAATGATTTAAAAAATATGGCCTCTATTCATAGTTGTCTACCTAAACTCGAGTCAATATGCGTGGCCTATTAATACGGCGGCGCTAAGAGGCGAAGTACTAATATTCCCTTAAACATGCCATTTGTTACGAAGGCTGAAATAAACGACCGCTTTGACTAGAGCTTTAAATAGTTTCCGTTTCGGTGGCCACAAGAACAGCGGTTACAACAATACATACATACATAAATCACGTCTTTATCCCTTACGGGGTAGACAGTGCCTAAGGCAACAAGACCTAAAGGCCACGATTAGTATGATTGATACATAGGTAAAGACAAACCAATAGGAAACTTGGCTTTATTCAGCTTTAAAATACTTGACACTATGTAAATAACAGAGTCATAGTAACCGACCATAGAGATTCACGTCAGGGCGTATAGTGGGAAGGGGGGGAATCAAATAGTCATGGGCTGCTAGCCGCATCGCCTATAATGATTCCTTAGATTTTCGCCTTTGGGCTTTTACCATATACCATGAGCGTATATGGGGGAATGGCATGACATTGCGTGCGCCGGACCGAGAGTTGTGGAGGTCGAGAGGAGAGGCCTTTGCCCAGCAGTGGGACACTTCCATAGGCTATTAAATGATGATGATGATGAATGGGCTTTTACCATCGGCGCGGGAAGAGAGCAACGGGTACATTCTATGTTTTTTCTTTACTCCCAGACCAGTATAGAAGTTTAAACAAATTGTATGAAAAAACACGACTGAAAAATTTTAGATGGAAAAAGATGGAACTATGCTCAAATCATGCCAAGCGTGGCCTTTGGGTCTTGTTACCCTAGGCTCTGTCTACCCCTTAAGGGAAAAAGACGTGATTTAGATATGTAGATGATAGAGCATCAAATATACAGCCAACAAAAAATAATGTATTCAAAATAAATCTAATCTAACTAATATTATAAATGCGAAAGTGTGGATGGATGTTTGTTTGTTAATCAATCACGCCAGAACGGCCCAACGGATCTGGATGAAATTCGGCACATAGATAGAGAAAAGTCTGGAATAGCACATATGCTACTTTTTATCCCGGAAAGTTGCATATTTCCTGCGGGAAGGCGATAAACGAATTCTTTGCAGACGAAGTCGCCGGCAACAGCTAGTATTACACAAACGCTGAACACAAAAAAAAACCATACCTTCAAAGCTTAAAAACCAGGAAATCTCAGAATTCTTTCACCCCGCGCTTCCTATGGCTGTGAAGTATGACGATCTATGGATAGATCTCTGATGAATGGATGACACTTTGATCGCGAGATAACTGCGTGGGCGCATTAATAGCTGAAAAACGGCTCTTTGTACCATTTAATTTATGGCGACGAGATTTTTTAAATATTTTGTTTTGGTTACACAAGCCTGTTGAAGATGGATTCGATGTTTGAATAGCTTTTAGCCTTCTTAAATGGCGGTTGGGAATTATTAAGTGGTATATACGGGAGGCTCCTAAATGATTACAAGTAAGACACGGCTCACGTGTGAAAGTATTTAGGAAATAATTCATCATAATGATCAACAAAGAGTTCCATACATTGTTACTCAATTGCTGACTCTATTGTTCCGCTTTTATTCAATCAATATACATATTTAAATAAAACCAATGATTGATTTTTGAAAAAGTTATTTTTTGTATGTTTTTTAAAGTTCCGGTTCGCACTCCCAGCTTTAATTTGCTGTTTTTTTTTGTGTTCCAGATTTAGTTTATTTTGAAAAAAACAATTCAAAAAAAAATACAAATGAAGTTAAAAAAAAAAACAAAACAGTTGCTCACTAAATTATTCAAATGAAAATAAATTACTGAAAAGAAATCTTTTTTTGAATCTAAAAAAATTACACTACAATTAAAATTAAGCTCAAAAATGACGCAACACGACAAATTGCTCGCTGGACTTTAGAAAAAACAAGAGTTGTCACTCACCATTCAACATACAAATACAATATTAATATCACCTTCATTAAACGTAACAGTTAATTGTGAAAAATCTCTCAGCCACAAGGAATGCCAGCCGCTCGTACGGACAGCAAAAACGTCAAGTATACAGCGAGCATTTAAAATATTGGGATGAATGACATACCACGCCTCGCACGATTAATGGCGTACCGTCCACAAAAAGCAAACACGCTCATTAATATATCAACTGTCTTTTAGTGGTGGTAGCGTCGGCAGAACAATATGGCTTAAGAGATTATAAGCGATTGAGTTACTGTAAGTATTGTATTTGGTAAAATAAAAGTTAAGTATATTTGTGGGACACGTGTGTGTTTTATAAGTAATGAGTATTGGTTTAACACCTTTTAACTTCTGATATAAATAAAATACCTATTGAATAATCCTACCATGAAAAATGTATAGAATACGGCAGAAAAAGACAATAAAAAGTATGAGAACAGTGATACATCTTCTAATTTAATTGAAGCTAACTATTATGTTTAAACACTATTATATCTATTATATCTAGTCTTTTAATAGTATCATCTAATGTTAATTTGACGAAACAATCAACATAAAACGAAAGACAATGCACGTCAAACAAAAGACAAAATAATCTTGTAGCCCGATACAATAAACGCAATATTGCTTATTCGTAAAAATTCGTTCAAATTTCAACCGTGGAACAAAGATATTAAAACTCATTCAATAATAGTACATTATTTTATCGCACTGCTTCTCATATTTCTTTCGACGCTCACAACATGGGTATAATTCAGCAGCAAACATCTGTAGCCGATATCTCTTTAGACAATTAACATGAAAACGAAAGCAGACAGTCCCATTTATGTATTTTTAAATGGGATAATTTACCGGAAAGCACGCGCGCACACGTGCGGCTAACCACTGAAAAGTCGACAAAAATATCTACGCTTATGAAATTCAAACTGTATGTATTGTGGTGTAATCTGTATATTCGTCGCTGGCTGTTTTGAGCTAAACAAGTTTTGAGTGGATTACTGTTAAGGCCATCTTTAAAAACCACAATATTTCTCTTTTGAAATTTTTGCACTTTAGTTTTTAAAAGCACAGTGCGACTTACATTTGAAAATAATACAAATTACAGTCCTAATGTATCTTGTAAACTACCTAGCCGAAAATTTAATTTGAGCTGTAGTTTTCAGACACAGAAGGGCCTTACTATTGGTATTTTGAAGTGGCATGCCTTCAAAAAAGGGCCCTAGGTAAGGATTAAATTAGGAGCACGAAATTAATTTCAAATTTTAGCTTAATTCGATGTGGTTTTAGAAATTAGAACATCATGTTACTAAATTTATACTATCCATACTAATAAGTATTAGAGGTAAAGTTTGTGAGTTTGTAGGGGGTACTGTCTGGATTTACTGAACCAATTAAAAAAAATCTTTTACCGATAGAAAACCACGTTATTTGTGAGTCATAGACTATATTTCATTCTGCGACAAACTATAGGTACTGAAAATTACGATAGTTGAAAAAGCTCACCGCTTCAAAAAAACAGATTTCTGCGATTTAAAATCGTCAGTCGTGAAGTCGCTCGCGCGCGGCCTGCTTTACCCTATTTCCGTCCCGCACCGCCGGTACTCTTTGACGTCTGCTAAACACGACATTAATACGCTTTTTTTTGTCCTGTCACATAATTTAACTTTTTATTTTCCCCATTAGCTATTAAGCGGGGTCCATACCGTTTGACACTGGGATTAATACGTTGGCGCAACAAGAGCGGAGCTATAATTCAGATGATACGGGCAGCAAAACAGGTAGGGATTAAAATGTAATATTATTACCGTGACAATTGTAACAGATTTAATTTCCTATTTTTTTCGTGAAACCGTAGAAGATAACAGGAAGGTATGCAACTTTTCAAGGCATAAGTAACTAAGCTTATACATGCGCGCTGCTCATGAATAAATGAAAAGTCCAATTAATTTAGACAAAAATATTTTAAGTTCTAGGTTTATGTTAGTCAAATTTCAAGGCGTCCCTTAGATTTAATGACGATTGTAGTCAGTAATTTTTTACTGATAACCAAAAATACTTCCCTAGTAGGTAGGTACCTAACTCATTGAAAATGTGATAAATAGTGCCGAAACTAATTTACTATCTTTTTCAATTATGTCATTAGAAATGATATTAAATTCAATTACAGTTAAAATTCAATATAACTGTTAATTGATTTAAAGTCAAAAATCCGGCTGTATCACTTTCTCAACACGTGTTCCTAATTTGGTACCTACGTAAGTACCTATCGTTAAACGAAAGTTAATTTAACAAATACTAATTAATACCGATTGTAAGAGTCGATCATAATTGACATTTATGTTTAATTGTGAATTAATGGCTTTATGCACTTGTCATTCACGCTTGCCGACTAAAAATTAACTTTCTCAACTACGAAAGAAAACTACTATTATTAAAGAGAGTTTAATTTGAAAAAGGAAATGTTTTTAGTCATTAAGTAGAAGGTAAAGTAATTACTTTCAAATAAACGGAATACTTTCGATATCAAGTTTCAACAAATTAAATTGATCGATTAGAAAATAATAGTGCTTAATGAAGGTCATTAATTAGTAATACAAACGCAATTTACGACTTTCTTTTAACGGCATTTTGTTAATGACCGTTATACTAGTAATTTTGATCAATTTCCCGTTATTTTAAAAGGCTAAATAATTAATTGATTGAATCAGGCAGGAAAACTACGCCTTGCCGTGTCCGTATGCTTACACGCACACACGGGCAACCTAACTTCGCCAAGCAAACTAGTTGAGCTACGCACACTTGCACGAGTCAAAGCGTAGGTAAACCTGCCCTCACGTTGTTCGCAGAATTTGTCCTTTACTTTATTTAGTTAGAGTTACTTAACCACAAACAACAAAGTACAAAGAACAAAACGAAGTGGAACAAAGTAGTCTCTGGGAAAAAGGCGTGACGGTATGTATGTATGATATTTAACCAAAACTAATCATTTTGTTTTTTATACCGTGGATATTTTGATAGCGTGTCCCCAGATTAGTGGACTTTCTGGTGACACGGAAATTTTAAAGCTCTAAACCAGTAGGCTTATTGTTTAACTCGCTCGCAATCGCCATCGTGTTCATTTTGACAGTTCATGTATGGGCTGACAATTGGCATCGGAATCAGCTAGCTGTCACATTCATACAAGAACTGTCAAAATGAACACGATGGCGATTGCGAGCGAGTTAGACAATAAGCCTACAAATGTAGGTACCTACCGGCAGGAACAAATTTAACTAATTTTGTATATTTCAACCAATAAATATTTACAAAAAACAAATTAAACTAAGATTAAATTAAAAACTAAACTTAAACTAACTATAAAAAGCTATAAGTTATAAAAAGAACATCCCGTCCAGCCCTGCTGGCTGTGGCAGGGTTCCCAGGACGCTAGCGGCATTACCCCTTACCCCATTACTAATTTTGTCCATTTTCTAATCATATCTTATAAATCGGGGGTCCATTCCATTGTTGTTAACAAAAACCATATGACCTGTTATTTCAATTCAACATAAAACTTGTCAGGATGGTGATTGCTATGGAAAGGACTACAAATTAGTCCGAAACATGTCGGACATTTCTTGAATTTAATACGTGAGTAATCCATTCACAAACGTCCGCGACCTCACTAGGTATGTTATAAAAAAACAACAGAATCTTAATAACCTATTTGAATACAGCTTTTAAAAAGCCGATTTCCTGTCATAGTTTGCGGTGAAGGAAAACCTGTGTTTAGTTTAACGGTTGCTGATAACGATCATGCCACCAAACTCTATCACTATCAATAATCAACCAATCATATCTTCGATCCTACATAGCTTACACTGCCTCCCCGTTCGGTTCTTAGAACAAATAATAATTTATTTTACTGAAGTGAAAATTAAGAAATAAGGCAAAGTAGATGATATTGGTTATGTACTTATACAACAGTACCGTGACAAATATGGCACATTGGATCATAGAAGTGTGTTAAAAAGGATTTCTCGAATTTTCTACGGGATGGAGAAATAGCTTGTTTTTAGTTTTCGACGAGGCAAAGCTGCGTTCATTAGCTAGATAAAATTTATACAGAAATTAACCCTTTATTACGAACTAGCTTCTGCCCGCGACTTCGTCCGCGTAGAATCAGACTTACATAAGGCAGCTACGACCTTTAACATGTTTATCGCAATCCCGCGGGAACTATGCAATTTTCCAGGATAAAAAGTAGCCTATGTTTTAATCTAGGGTACCAGCTATCTTCGTTCAAAATTGTATCCGAATCCGTCCAGTCGTTTGAGCGTGAAGAAGGAACAAACATACACACTCACTCACATCGTCACTCACATCGTCACAAACTTTCGCATTTATAACATTAGTAGGATGAATGATTATTAGTATGAGTAGGTATTTATAAGTGTGTGATCATACAAAAAACTAAGAAGATTTCTAAATAATTAGCATTTGCTCGCGACTTCGTCCGCATATACTTAAAATTTGCGTCTTATACTCCTTTCTTACGTTTACCGAGCTAGCCTTTGGCGAGAAGCTATAGCACCGTAAGCACACTTATATCAGTACCCACATCTCTGAATGAAGTGGCAGTCAATAAAGTATTTTAACCAAATAAGGTAATAAATACCAACAATTTGCGTACTAATATGCTTGTTATGGTTTAAGGATCGTCAGATGTAATCGGCGACGTATTTTGCCTTTTGTATTGAGTTTTGTTGGATTTACGAGTATGGAGGTAGGAAAGGTATTCCGATTGTATTTCTGAGTTATTGGAAGGCTTTTTGGAGAGTTCGCTATCGTATAGGCTTGTTCAGCTACCAAAGAAAGTACCGCTGATGCTTGTACGTTGATGACATCCGTTTAATAGATAAAAAGGCATTACTTACTCTTCTGCTTCAAACTACATTTATTCTTTACTATTTACTCCAAAAATTCATTGTCATACTATGTACAAATTATATCGAACTTATAGCCTTTATAGCGATTAAAAATACAAACGAATATGGCGTTTTAAATCTTTAACCACTGGTGTGCAGACACCGTATGAATTTTAGGGCTATCTTTTACTATTTGTATTGTAATTCATTGTAATTGGTTTTATTTGAGACAAACGAGACTAGAACGCTGTGTTTGTCACTTTTCGCATACGAGAGGTTAGGCCTCAAAATTTGTCACGACACAGTTTAATATCTCGAAAGATTCCATAGAGTTTTGCCATACAGCGTTCGCAGTTCGTACACAATACGTTCGTGATTGTAAAGGATGTTTATTTTTAAACTTAGTACCAAACAGGCTGTGTTGTGTGAATCACCCAAATTGTCCAATTATGCTTGACTTGACCTTTTGGACTCGAACATTCGCCGTTTTGACAGATCATAGCATCGCGCGTTTGCGATCGCAGATTGATTACAAAATCATCGACAATAGCGAATGATACAGTGGAAATTGAGTGATTTTGATTGTCCAATCACGCGTCTGTTGATGACTTTATTACATACATAATCAGTCGGCCCAAATTGAATGTGAAATTTTTAGGACGCCATTTTGAATTTGTTGAAGAAGTTGGCAGATGTCTTCGTTTTTGTTACGGAATAACACTTAGCAAAGATATTACGTAATCTTTCTAGTATTTAGATGAATATTCGAAAAATAGTAAAATCATTTGGACTGTAAAGTTCAGTATGTACGTTACCAAGACGTCACAAACATCTATACAACTTTATGCCATAAACAATAAGGCCGATGACTGATATATTTGACATTATGGCTGTATCGATTTATGCTCTCGGCTGTATAACTAAGGGCCTGTTTCACCACTTCTTAACTGTCAGTCATCTATGATGATGTCTCTGTCTGTTTCGTAGTAATAAATAGAGACGGAATGATTACTCAATTCCTAATTTGAATGTCTTTTGTTCCAGACGGTAATGGCGGCCCGCCCAAACTGAAGTGCAACCTGCGCAAGCACAAGCCCAACCGCAAGCCGCGCACGCCGTTCACTGCGCAGCAGCTCCGCGCACTGGAGAGCAAGTTCGTCGACAAGCAGTACTTGAGCATCGCTGAGCGAGCAGAGTTCTCGTCGAGCCTGGGCCTGTCCGAAACTCAGGTAAGAACATTATGCCCCATCGTTTTCATTGGTCGTAATTAATCGTTAGTCATTTTTTAGAAGATACGTGAAGTGTTTTCAGTAATTTTGGAAATGTCATATCCATATCAGTTTAGGTTAGGTTAGGTTAGGTTACATTTACATATAGATATATTCAATCAATTCAATTTAAAGAGCGTTTATCCCTACTGAGCTGGCAACGTCGCATTTTTGTTGTTTTTTTTTACGATTATTTCACGGAAATTGAATGAAAGTTTCAAATGTGCGTCTATAGTGCACTTCGTTTTTAATGTATTAATGTGTCTAATGCAATAATGGAACGTGATGGACACATTGATACACTAAAAACGAAGTGCACTACAGACGCACATTTGAAACTTTCATTCAATTTTTGTGAAATAATCGTAAAAAATCACCAAAAATGCGACGTTGCCAGCTCAGTAGGAATGCACCCTCTTAAGCCAATGAGGCCATTGAGAATGTGTGCCTAAAATCAAAGAAAACTAGGTACCTAGATAATTTTATTGTGCATTAGGTAACAATACTTAGAAATGAAACGCGATATGACTAAAGAAAATTATGTGAAACTGATACATACGAGTACATACAAAACAAAATCAAACGTGGTCTTAGATCTTGTTACCCTAGGGTTTGTTACTCCGTAGATATACGTATGTATGTACTCACCTATGTTTGACAAATAAATAAATTGTATTGTATTATATCGAAACTTTAATCTCATTCATACAAAGATAATAAACAAGTTTCAACATTCACACAATAAAATATTCAGACAAATATTTACAAAAAACAAATTAAACTAAGATTAAATTGTAATTTGTATTATATTGTCTTGTATTGTATTGTATTGTATTGTATTGTATTGTATTGTATTGTATTGTATGTTAACATTTAATGAAAAACCATTGCCAAAATTTCCGAATGTATGTGTTAACCACATTATTCTTTTTTATCAGGTAAAGATCTGGTTCCAAAACCGACGAGCGAAAGCGAAGCGCGTCCAAGAAGCCGAGATCGAGAAGCTCAAAATGGCACAGTTTACCCGCCATCCCCACCATCTTTACCCCCACCACGCGCTCCAGCAGTACTTTCACCCCCACCACCTAATGGGGGGTAGGCCTTTACCACCAATGGGGCTCCCTCCGCCACACTTAACGATGGTCCAATCACCGGTGTCTGGGGGATCCCCTTCGCCTAGCACGCAAACTGGCCAGCAATAAATGCCACAGTGTGAAAAAAATGGCCATAGAATTTGAATTTGGAATCAAAATTTAAGGACTGATTTGATGATATCCTTGACAATATAAAATAGTCCGAGTGATTGTAAATTATTGTGTAAATATTAAATTAAGTTAGTACTAAATAGCTGGTAATGTAAGTCTAACAATTATTGTATTCGTTTAAATTTTACGTTGTGTAGATTATTACCAAATATTTCGTTTCTCAGGAAAATTATTTGATTGTTTACGGATTTGTATGGTTCAAGTATAGCCGAGTGTAATAAAATACGAAAACTACTTATTTTGTTAGTCATTATTCAATACAGAATGAAGTATTTCAAACTATAAGACGGAGATTGAAAACTTGAGATTCTGTGGAACACGGTCAAAATTAACCTGTTAATCAACACAATCATTTATCATGACAAATTCCACCTAAGCTCAACAATTAGAAATTGTTACTATTGCACTTGAGTGTGCGACAGAGCACGAATGATATCGCTATTGCTAAACGTGTCACTCAGTGCGACCGGTAGAAAAATGATTCTTTGTCGTGCTACAGTTACATACAGAAGTGGTGAAAAACTTAAGTAAATGACCTGGGGTCTTATCATGACGTCTTAATGCGATTCAGTTTAGGTTCGCTCGCTGTCAGATTCATACTAAAAGTGACAGCTAAAACTTGAACTGAGTCGGAATTAGGACGTCATGGTAAGGCCCCTGTTGTATGTAGTAGTGTACAGAACTGATATGGGACTTAAGTCATTTTTCTAATTATGGAACGTCAATTTGTCTATTCGCACACATTACTCACACATACAAGTCATTAACTTAAGTTATTCAACTGTATGTCAACTGCGAAACATTGTCGATGAATATTTGAACCCAGCTAAAAGATCCTATTGTAAGATATTTTTGTACATAGACATAAATGATAACTGTACATTGTTATTTCTACTTCCGTAGCTAAATGTATAATTATATATTTCTTTCACAATGAAATTTGGTTTGATTTTTACACCGTTTTTTAAACTAACCCAACAACAACATGCCATGATTTTGTTCAAACAAACCGGATTCCGGTCAAACATTATGTAAAATGTAATAGAACGACATTCAATTAAACAAGGACAATCGCTGAACTACCTCATGACCAAAAATAACCGGTACATACTATCATACAAAGTTGCAATCCATTAAGACAACTAGTGCCTTCAAATGCTGTAAATTAGGTTCATTCGAAAGCCTACTCCTCTTAAACGGCTCAGCCAAAAAATAAAAAATAAATGAATTATCAACTCTTATGGTATACAAATACAACGTATGTATACGTTGTATACAACATTTGCAACGTAGGTCGTTTAGATTAGGTATCAGCAAAAGTTCGGTATTTAAATAAAGTTCAACCTAATGGTGATTTTTGGCTTGTATTCCCTACTGCTCCTAAACGGTAACGACTATTGAAAATATTTAAATGTTAAAAAATAAAAAATCCAATGTAGGTAAGTATTTTATTATATAATTTTTTTTTTATTTTTTTTATGGAAGTGTACATAAATTTATTTGTTTAAATAATTACAAATACGTCAAAAAATACAATGAAATAACAAACAATAAATAAACAAAAAAAAAACAATCAATCAAACAATCCGCCCCGCGTCATACCCGGCGCAAAGGTGGCCATCACACTCGCCGCATTACCACGCTGTACCGCGATGGACAACCTTTGCACCAGAAAAGACCCGGAGCGAGGGTCAAAACCTCCTAATAATTATTATTAATATTTTATTTGTAAATCAATTATATTTTATTTGTAAGTCCAAGATCGGGGTTTGCCAACGAGCCATGGAACGCAGCATGCTAGGTGTAAAACTAGTGGATCGAATCCGGAACACCGACCTGCGCTCCATGACTCAAGTCACAGACGTTGGTCGAAAGGCGGCAAAGCTGAAGTGGGACTGGGCTGGTCATATTTGTCGTATGCCGGATGAGTTATGGGCCAAGATAACCACCAAGTGGAGTCCCACTAACTCAAACCGGCGGCCCGGTAGACCTAGACGGCGATGGCGGGACGAGTTAGACGCCTTCTTGAACGACTGGATGCCTACCGCAGCAGACCGGGAGCAGTGGAAGAGTTGGGGAGAGGCCTTTGCTCAGCAGTGGGACACAATAGGCTGATAATAATTGTTTAGTTAAACTAAATTACTTTCACACATTTCTGAACGTTTCTGAATCCTTTGTCTCGTTTGCACAAGATATAGCCTTCTCGCTCTCTTCCCTTTCGACATGGCGACAACGTACAAGTGTGCTCTAGTTCTTTAATTCTTTATTAAGTCATTACCAGTGTAAACCCGCGAAAAAGTGGATTAAAAGTGTCACTAACAGTATTCGCATCTTTCAATTAAATCATATAGTGCCTATGGTTCCATAAACTCAATAAATATTCAACATAAATTTTGGTCATCGACGCCGGTAACTTTAGTGAGGTTGCGGGTACGAACATTTTCCGTGCACTTGACAGTGACAGTTCATTTTTTTCGTTTGCGCGGTGAGTGGCGCTCAACTCGACTTGAAGCGCGAATGACAGCTGGGAACGAAACGCAGGAACACAGAGCGTACACACAGAGAAACGTCAAAAACTACAAACAAACATTACGTTACATTACAAACAAGACAATTTCAATCATCTACAATCTACAACTTCAACAAACACAAAAAACAACATTAAATTAATCTACAATGGCTGAAGGAAGTTCATCTGCACCGGAGAGACTTGCAGTGCTCGTTAAGCAGCGAGGCACAGTGAAAGGAAAACTGACGAGACTTATAAACTACGTGAACAGTTTTGATCAGGAATCGGACGACGTCTGCGAGATAAAAGCTAGAAGGTCGGAACTTACAACGATTATGGAAAACTTCGAGTCTATCCAAAGTCTAATCGAGGAATGTGACGCTGGACCAGATCAAGCGCTAATACATGAAGCAGAGAGAAGCTACATGGAAAGCAAATACTACTCATTAAAAGCATCCATGGATAAACTACTTGAGGAATCTTCGCATAATTTGACACATCAGTTCAACAGTACCATGAACAATCAGCATGACAACACAACTATATCCAAACCACGAGTTAACCTACCACGACTGGAATTGCCTTCTTTCGACGGGGCTCTAAAGGAATGGCCTGCATTCAAGAATTTATTTATGTGTGCAGTCAACAGTGCAAATATACCAATTTTACAAAAGTTTCAGTATCTCAAGACAGCGTTGAAAGGTGAAGCAGCTGGGCTAATAAGCTCATTATTGATATCAGAAGAAAACTACACAAAAGCATTAGAAATTCTTACAACCAGGTATGAAAACAAAACAATTATTGTCAATCACCATTTGAAAAACTTTGTGCAATATCAAACTATAACTAAAAATAATTTAAAGGAGTATTTGGTTACTTTACAACAAAGTATGGACTCTCTTAAATCATTGAGTATACCAGTGGACAGTTGGGATGTGATCATAGTTTTTCTCATCACTCAAAAGCTTGACAATTCTCTAAGAGCTGCATGGGAAATTAATCGGAAGGATGCCACAATTCCTACACTCAGGGAATTGCTAGACTTCTTAAACTTGAGAGTTACAGCTTATGAATTGATTAATGACAGGGTTACAGAAAAACCTCAACAGTTCTTTAAACCCACACATAAAGTATCACATATAACCACCAGTCCCACCACTGTTATACCTAATGTTCAGTGTAATATGTGTCAAGGTCAACACTATCTGTACAAATGTCCTACTTTTCTAGAATTAACTGTGCAAAAGCGCATTGAATTCATCAAATCACAAAGCTTATGTTATAATTGTTTACAGCCTTTTAACAACAAGCACAAATGCTCAAGAAAACATTGTTTTACTTGTAATGGCAAGCATCACACTGTCATACATATGGACAACCCTCCTAGAAAGGTAAATACCTCCATGGTAACACACACATACCCAAATCAAACAACAGAAGAAACACACACATTTTTACAACCTCATACATCTCACACTCATACTAATAGGAATCCTACTACAAACTTACAATCAAACATATACTTACCGCAGTCTTATACTACAAAAGACTCAACACATATAGATAAACACAATTCAAATATGCAGTCTACCACTAATTTGGACTCAACACAGCACATACAAAAAACACAAACAGACATACAGACAACACCATCAGCAGTGTTGTTCTCCAATGCTAAAACTAATCACACACTACTATCCACAGCGCTGATCAAGGTTCAAGACTCAGCCGGTTGCTGGCACACAGCGAGGGCACTCTTGGATTCGGGAAGTGAGGTAAACATTGTTACCCACAGGCTGGCTAGCTCACTACAGAGTAAGTTCTTCCAAGATACTTTTATTATTCAAGGTATTGGAAACTCAAGCAAACAAACGCAATTGTGTATAAACACTAACATAGCATCAAACTATTCTGATTACAAATCAAACTTAAACTTCATAGTAATGGATAAAATAACAGTATCCTTACCACATAACTACATTGATATATCAACATGGAACATTCCTGCCAAGCAATTAAAATGCCTAGCAGATCCTAAATTTTACATACCAGCTGACATAGATGTGCTCATTGGAGCACAGGTGTTCTACTCATTACTATTATCTGGACGCATTAGTTTAGGTAAAAACCACCCTCAGCTAGTTGAAAGTGTCTTTGGCTGGGTGATTTCAGGCACCTTGATGGTTGACACGCCTAGTACTAACAATATGCAAATTAGCCTACACTTAGCAAGCCAACCTATAGAGGATGTACTAATTAAATTTTGGCAACAAGAAGAAATGCCAACAAAGTCAATACTAACACCTGAAGAAAAACATTGTGAGAAACTATTTATAGACACAACAACACAAAATAGTAAGGGTCATTTTACAGTAGAATTGCCGATCCTACAGGACAGAGTTCATGAACTAGGTAATTCATTCAACACAGCATACCGCTGTCTCTTACAGCTAGAGTCTAGATTTCAGAAAGATCCAGAATTATACACACTTTATAAAAACTTCATAGATGAATATGTACAATTAGGTCATGCAGAGTATATTACCAATTTTCAGCAGTCTGACACACAGGTTTCTTACTTTTTACCACATCATCCAGTGTTGAAACCAGAAAGTAGAACCACAAAATTACGCGTTGTATTCAATGCTAGTGCAAAAACATCAACAGGGACATCCCTTAATGATATTTTATTAGAAGGTCCTAATATATATAATGATGTTCTTGATATACTACTTAAATTTAGAATGTATAAATATGTTTTTTCATGTGACATAGTTAAAATGTTTCGCTGTATATTCATAAAGCCAGAACAACGTGTCTTTCAAAGAATCTTGTGGCGAGAGTCAAAGTTGGCTCCATTGCAGTGTCTAGAACTATCAACTGTTACCTATGGCACTAAGTCTGCGCCCTACCTAGCGTGCCGCAGTCTTAGACATTTAGCCGAACAAAACATACAGGATTATCCATTAGCAGCAGAAGTCATCATTTCTGACTGTTACACAGACGATTGCCTTTCAGGAAGTGACACGATTGAAGGCGTTCAACACACCTGTAAACAATTAGTTAAATTACTTGACAAAGGTGGTTTCAAATTACATAAATGGACCACTAACAATCCAAACACCTTAGATTTTCTGCCAAAAGAACAGCTATCTTGTAACTTAATTCATGACTTATCACCTAACAATATAATTAAAACACTTGGCTTACAATGGGTACCTTTTAGTGACACCTTGCAAATATCCATACCAGATTTCAAAGAGATAAAATACACTAAGCGAAATGTACTTTCTATAATTGCCCAAATATTCGACCCACTAGGTATTTTAGCGCCTGCTACAATTATAGCTAAAATCTTAATGCAAGACATTTGGAAATTAAATACAGACTGGGATAAATTAATCACAGAAGATATAAAAAATACATGGTTATCATTTCATAAAAATCTTCATTACCTACAAGATATATCCATACCTAGATATCATTTTTCAGATATTCCCAAAGAGATTACAATTGTTGGATTTTGTGACGCATCACAAAAAGCCTATGGTGCTTGCATATATCTTAGAGCCACTTATTTAAACAAACAAACTACATGTACTTTAGTAATGGCTAAAACTAGGGTAGCACCCTTAAAAACACAATCACTTCCACGTTTGGAGTTGTGTGGAGGTCTCTTACTGGCTAAATTAAAAAATAGAATTTTAGACGTATTGAGCAAGTTTACTATACATAACATACATTTATTTACTGACTCCTCAATACTGCTACACTGGATTAGATCCCCATATAGAAAATTACATACATATGTATCACATAGACTAATGGAAATTATTGAGTTAACAGAATCAAAATACTGGAATTACATCAACACCAAAGAAAATGCAGCAGACTGTCTTACAAGAGGCATTCTCCCACAGAATCTAAAACAACACACACTGTGGTGGAATGGACCAAACTGGTTGGTACAGGACCCAAAAACTTGGCCAATCACAAATCCTCCTACTGTTAGCGAGACTGACTATCCAGTAGAGTTAGGTAAATCTAAATATAACCAATTTGTGGCAACAACCGTTACACAAGTATCACAGTCGGAATTACATTTCTATGAGATATTTCATAGTTATTCTAATTTCCCCAAGTTAGTTAGAATAATAGCATACGTCCTCAGATTCATACATCACACAAAAAATAAGACAAAACCTCAATCAACTCATTTATTATCAGTAACTGATTGGAATAATGCACATAATTTAATTATAAGAATAATACAACAAAAGCGGTTTCCAACAGAATACAAAGAATTATATAAGTTAAAATCAAGTAAATTACAGTCCACACATACACACACACATACACACACACATACGCCCACAAATACACCCACAAATACACCCACACATGGCACACATACGCACAGACATACGAACACACACACAAACACACAGAATCTGTACACATTCAAAAGTAGTCCACTCAGGAAACACAACCCATTCCTGGACGACAACAATATAATCCGTATAGGAGGTCGTTTACAACACGCAGACATACCATACAATCAAGCGCACCCTATCATACTTCCATCAAAAGAACACATCACCACACTTATAGTCACACATTATCACTTACGGTTACTTCATTCTGGTATCCAAAATACCCTAGCAAACTTACGCCTTAAGTATTGGCCATTAAACGGGCGCAATGAAGTAAAAAGTGTTATACACAAATGCGTTCGCTGTGTGAGGTTCAGAGCGCAAGCCTGTGAGCAGCAGATGGCAAGCTTACCGTCTCCAAGGGTTAACTTAGATCGTGCTTTTACTCATGTAGGAGTAGATTTTAGTGGAGCTATTTACATTCGTAGTACAATGAAACGCAACTGTAAATATATAAAAGGGTACATATGTCTATTTGTATGTATGTCCAGCAAAGCATTACATCTAGAACTAGTAACAGAGCTATCCACTCAAGCATTTATTTGTGCACTTAAAAGGTTCATAAGTAGAAGAGGTATATGTAGCGTTATATACTCTGACAATGCTACTAATTTTAAGGGAGCACATAATGAGCTCAACGTACTGTATAAAATGTTTAATAATGATGAGTCATACAGTCAAATTGTGAATTATTGTAATATTAATAATATAAATTGGAAGTTCACAATACCCCTAGCTAGTCACATGGGAGGTCTGTACGAGGCAGGTATAAAGGCTACAAAAGCTTTATTGAAAAAGCACCTATGTAATACAAAATTAAGTTATGAACTCTTGTACACTGTATTAGTACAAATCGAAGGCA
Source organism: Pandemis heparana (assembly GCA_963854515.1). Lineage (NCBI taxonomy): Eukaryota > Metazoa > Arthropoda > Insecta > Lepidoptera > Tortricidae > Pandemis > Pandemis heparana. Next base: position 7,066,463 of record OY978028.1, read on the forward strand.
TATTGAACTCTCGGCCGCTTTGTACACTATCAGATGTACCTAACGATCTTGTTTGTCTTACGCCAGCTCATTTTATCATAGGTTCACCAATCACAGACCTACCAGAGCCAAATGTACTAGACATAGCTGAAAATAAATTGTCATTATATCAAAGACTTACTCAGATTAAACAAAGATTTTGGTCACAATTTTATAAAAATTATTTAGCAGAATTGCAGCCAAGAAGCAAGTGGTTGCAAGTAAAATCGAATTTGAATAAAGGCGACATAGTTATATTGAAAGAGGAATGCACACCCCCTGCTTGTTGGCCTTTAGGAAAAATAGTTTCAGTTAATAAAAACAAACACGATAATTTGGTAAGGTCAGTTGTAATTCGTACCACAAAGGGCGAATATACTAGGCCCATTAACAAAATTGTATTGTTACCTATTAATTAAGTTAACTTTATTACATAGTTAAGTTAGATATAAAGAAGCGTTATAAGTTACAATGTACCAATATGTAATGTTATAGAAATATACTTTAAAAAAGGAGACTTTGTAACTTACTTCCTAGTTTAAGTTTACTTTCTTGTTTAAGTTTTATACTTTGTCAATTTTTGTGAAGGTGGTAGTAAGTATTGTTATTTACACAATAAAGCTATTTACAGATAGTACTAAAGTAAAATTCAAATAAGATTACTTACCTACATGTTAATTAAGTTAAACCTTTTCAACTTTAAATAGAAACTAAAGTTAAGGTATGATACCATGATGCAACTTATAATGGTTAAATAGTGTTATGTGAGCAAGAAAGCCTTAATTAAAGGAATGCATTTTGTACACTACTATAGTAAAACTTATTTAACTGTTGCGCGTTGTGTAAAGCTATTTAAGAGTTTATTATTTTGTTAAGCGTTGAAATTTCTTTAACCATAACCAGTTGCTTTAAAACTTTATAGTGTAAGAGCTGATATAAGTAGAATGATGTATTAAAGAAAGGGCGCGAGAATGTTTAGTTAAACTAAATTACTTTCACACATTTCTGAACGTTTCTGAATCCTTTGTCTCGTTTGCACAAGATATAGCCTTCTCGCTCTCTTCCCTTTCGACATGGCGACAACGTACAAGTGTGCTCTAGTTCTTTAATTCTTTATTAAGTCATTACCAGTGTAAACCCGCGAAAAAGTGGATTAAAAGTGTCACTAACAGTATTCGCATCTTTCAATTAAATCATATAGTGCCTATGGTTCCATAAACTCAATAAATATTCAACAATAATAATAAATCAATAGACTTTCTCATCACGTATAACAACAAAAACACCGAAAATTTGCAAAAGTGTGTTATTTTCTTTACTCCTCATACGTAAAGAAACAGACAAAAACAACATTTTGAGCACTAGTCGCCTTAAAAGTAAAATATTGTAATACCGTGAAAAATATACTTAGTACCAACCCTCCTAGTATAGTAGTAGTGTGATAGCACGCGTCACGGAATGACGAGGAACCGGGTTCGATTCCCGGCTATAGCTTTACTTTTCGGATTTTTCTATGTGTTCTAATTTTCAGTGTCGTTTAGAAATTACTTAGTATCAATACTATGAAAAGCTAGCACAATAGACTACCAGTCTTTTTCTTACTGTTGGTTCTAGATAAAGCACATTTGGCTGATGGTACTTATAGTTCTGTTGGCGACTGTACGTTGTAACAATTGTAGTTTATTTCCTCACACAACTGATAAGGTGATAACACACGATATTGGCAATTGAGTGTGGCACTAATTTAAATAATATCCATTAAACTTAATTGGCTGATAAAGGGGTCACACGGGATGTAAAGATAGCGAAGACCGTATACAGGGGGATTACTAATAAAGTTTGTTTTTAGGGTTTCGTACAAAGGGTAAAAACGGGACCCTATTACTAAGACTTCGCTGTCTGTCTGTCCGTCTGTCACCATGCTGTATCTCATGAACCGTGATAGCTAGGCAGTTGAAATTTTCACAGATGACGCATTTATGTTGGCTTTATAATAAGAAATACTAAACACAGAATAATTTAATGTCTGTTGCTCGAAGGTTTTCGAGGTAGACATGTCTAAATCCATTTTGCTTAGGAGCTAGGCTCTGCTAACACTGGATTTTACATTAACTTGCGAAATTGTATGGCAAAACCCTCGGCGCGAGAGTCCGACTCACACTTGGCCAGTTTTTTAGAAAATATAACAGCCCAACTCGCGAGCGTATTTCATATTTTATTTCAATAAATTAAAAACCTCCAAGAAATTAAAGTTTTATTTCTAGAGTAACTAAACAAAAAAAGAACAAACATCGTTTATTGTTTTTGTTTAATAAAGTTAGTGACATATCGCTTTTTTATCTGTTTTTTTAGTGCTGTGTCACAAATATGGCTGGGACAGAAATTAAAAATAACACATTGCCGGCGGATTGCAATTGTTGTATGGAATCCCATTAAATACCACCCGTCTAATCGCGCCAGAAAAGTGACACTTCGTAGCCTAATATAAGGAACATGACATGAGAGAGAGAGCGAAAGAGAGAGAGAGAGAGAGAATCATTTATTTACACACATTTGATACAAATACATGAAGAAATACAATATACTTAAGAATAGTACCGATATGGTGTAAAATGGATCCCACTCAGCATTACGTTGCGTCAAGCCGCAACGCTGTTTTTCAGTGGGACCCGTCAATATTTCATTGCATGTTTGAGAAAAGAAATGCAACATCCTGTATCTGTCTTTAAGTTTCGGCTAAACAAAGGTTAACTCTTACCAAAAACAATTTTTATCATGTAATTTATGGCAAACGATTTACCTACATCGAAGTCATGTTTGTCCCACATTCCTGATTACTGTTATCAATAATCACAATTTTCGAATTACGACATTACTTGTTATGCAATTGGCTGACAGATGACAACATTGTTTGAAGACCTCTGACTTGGTGCGTGAAGGCTTGTCTTTTTTTTTTATTATTATTATTATTAGACACACCTCTCTGGAATCTCTTGGAAATACAATCTAGTCTTAAGACTAATAAGTGTTTTAAATTTGACCAAAACTAAATAAAGCTCTTTTGTTAATAAAGTAAGAGAAAGAACTCTCTCTCTCTCAAACAGTGGACATAGCGATTAGGGATGTCGACAGTGAAAAAAAAAAACATCGTCAAATCGATGTATCGGTCAAATATTCGGAGATTATCGGTTTTAACAGTATATTTAGTTCAGTCTGGCTCAATAATTCTACTAGACCTACTAATATTATAAATGCGAAAGTTTGTGACGATGTGAGTGAGTGAGTGTGTATGTTTGTTCCTTCTTCACGATAAAACGACTGGACGGATTTGGATCAAATTTGGAACAGAGATAGCTGATAGTTCAGATTAAAACATAGGCTACTTTGTATCCCGGAAAATAGCATAGTTCCCGGAGGATAGCGATAAACCTGTCAATTAAAATAAGAGTTTTTAATGATTCACGGTTAAGTTCATTCGAAACCCCGAACCCCGTCTACCCGTGATCATGATACATGCAACGGTATCGAAATATCGGGAGCTCCATAAAGGTAATCGCGGTTCACATCCCGTTTATAATATTTCGAATGAACCTGTCAATTGCTAATTCTACGCAGACGAAGTCGCGGGCAGGAGCTTGTAAGTTATAATACTAGTCACGCTACTAGTACTAGGTCACGCTAAAACGGCCGGACGGATTCGAATGAAATTTGGTATGCGGGGTTTTTATGCCAATTTGCCCACGGGATTCGAAAATCCCTAAATAATGTGTACCTAACGACATAGTAAACTCACGGTATTGAGATAGTTTCAGCGTTGGGGAAGGACATAGGATTGCTTTTATCCCGAAAAACTGTATGGTTCCCGCAGGATAAACGAATTATTCGCAGAGCAACAGCTATTTTCCTTTATAAAAGTTAATTTAACTTCAATACTATACGGGCTTTACCATGACGTCTTAATGCGAAAATTCCGACGCAGTTCAGGTTTTAGCTGCCATTTTTAGTATGGATCTGACAGCTAGCCAACCTATATTGGATCTGAATTCGAACACACACTCACACACACATACACACACACACAATGCATGCATTTACAGACGAACTCATATACACCCATCTAGTTTCTAGTTTGAAATCCTTAGTTACTTTAGTTTAGTTTAGTTGTAGTAAGTACCTATTATAATCTACGGAAGAGCGGAGCTTCCCAATACAGCAAGCTTATTACGTAACTCGGTCGCGATCGCCATCGTCTTCATTTTCACAGTTCATGTATGGGCTGACAATTGGCATCGGAATCAGCTAGCTGTCACATTCATACAACAACTGTCAAAATGAACTCGATGGCGATTGCGAGCGAGTTATGTAATAAGCCTGCAGGCCTTGTTTGCTTACAGGGCGGCTCCATCCCTTATATCATAAATGTACGTAAGGTCTTTTCATTTTTAACTATCTTATTTGGTAAACAAAATTCTAACCTCAAAACGTCCCATTTTTGTTATTTTTTAACTATTTCATCGTAAATAAAGGAACTGAAGATTAAATATCAGCAAAATTGTGCACAAAATATTGTTTCAGGCTTATTTGATAACAATACACCTTATTCTTTACAAAAATTTGTACGTTGAGGTTAGAATTTTGTTTACCATATAGTACAGTTAAGAATGAAAAGATCTTATATGGTTATGAAATAAAGAATTTTGTATTATAATTGGATCGCATTAATATGTCATGGTAAGGCACCAGAACGCGTCTAAGAGTGGAGTGGCTCTCCTCCCTGACACCTAATTTCTTCCACGCGCGATTTGCGGCGCGCAAAGCGCGTCAGAGACCGTTTGAGACTAATTAATATCGCGAACGCAACATCGTGTGTTCACAATTACTCTGTAATTAAAAATAACTTACTCATTTTGCATTAAAGCGGCTCTCTTAGCGCGCGCAGTTGAGAAATTTACAGTAGGCTTTGATGTGTTTTTTATTTATTTGACGTTCGAAAAAAATCGTGTTGTCAGTGTACACTATTGTTATATTTAGGATACTGGAATTGTAAAAAATCACCCACCATTTTCTTAACACATACCTACTTATCAATTTTTCGTTATTTATGAAAATATGTTCTACAGTTATCAAACACATAAAAAAAATAAGTGTTTTTTTATTTGCGTAACTGCATGCTAATTATAATCTAGCTTCCTGTTGGTAGATAATTTAAAAGAAATCTGAGCAGATTGAACTGCGTATGAGTGACTAAAGCTGAATTAAGTTAATAATTACTTTTACGTGAGTTTTTTTAGTTTTAAGTGAGGGCTGTTGTAGTCAATTACAGGATTCTGATTTCTAACATTTCTTTGCAAACTATAAGTGTATGATAAAATGTTAGTTCTTAGAAATCGACGATTGGCATGTTCATTATGGTGTAAGTAAAGTTTGATTTTGACCCTCAAGAATTAATATCATATACCTACACTATCTACAGTTAAGATAACGATAAATTAAAAGCGTAACTAGCGTATAAGTCATTAATTGCACACAAAATATAACTTTTCTTATAACTAATCTGTATTTTCTATAAATATGCAATAAAGCTTTGTTAGGTCAGTATTTACATTTACTTCCTTATTTATTTGCAACATCCGGCATTAAAGACCTGGCCTGCTGTACACCCACGGCACAACATCTTAATTACCGAAATTAATCACGTTAATGTTTCGTGCCTGTTAATTTTCAGGCCACAGGGCGGCTTTGTGCTCTAGCCGAGTCGAGCCAAGTGCTCGATGCTCGAACGCTCGAGTGACTCGTCACGCTTATTAGAGCCAATTCGAGCGAAGACGGGCACCCGGGCGGCATTAGATCTGTCATCTCATCAAAAAAAAAATGTGTTGTCCCTGTGCTATGCTACGGAAGAGACAAGGATAGTGTATGTGAAGTTTTTTATTGGTCGCCTGTTGTTTTATTATGTATCGGTAGCCCAGCGCTTCGGTTTGACGGCGGCACTGATTGCTTTTCTTCATTATGTGTGTATATTAGCCAATTGTTGGCACCCCCTCAGTTGTTATCATCTTCGAATATATCGGTCGCAAGCTAATGGTCATAGGAAATGTGCATGTGTACTTATTGTACACCACGTTTTGTATAAACAATACAGAAAACAGGAACATGTATTGTGTAATTTCTAAACGACAATGAAAATTAGAACACATAGAAAAATCCGAAAGTAAAGCTATGGCCGGGAATCGAACCCAGTTCCTCGTCATTCCGTGACGCGTGCTATACCCATACACCACCCATAGCAGGTGAGTAAGTTTTCGAATTTTTCTATCTGTTACCAACTGTCACGTGACCTTGTTACTGTGCGAATATTTGTCGCTAAGCGTCATCCTGTTTGAATGATGTGTCTGTACGACACAATTACAAACTCCCGTGGAACATCTAGTGCTCACCAGGGACGAGAGAAGGCGAACATGTGTATAGAAAATTACTAGGCACGCAATAGGCGACCTCATCGCTTCAGAGCAATCTCTACCAGGTAACCTTAAGATAATAATATAGAAAGGAATATATTACTTAAGGCAGGTAGTGTGAGTATGGGGTGCGAAGTCGGAAACCTCCTCGAGAGCTCTAGTGTTACAGTTCCCTTCTAACAGAGGCTCTTGGCCTCACGGGGGGGGAAGGGTAACGCTTAGGCCGGTGCACCCTGGGCAACAACGGTTAATTAATTTATTTAGTAAGTTAGTTAACTGTTGGCTAATATCCGACTGGGGGGGAGGGGTCAACACGCAACCCGGCCCATGGGGTCGGAACGTGGGCCGCTTGTCTTTTTCAAGACAGGGGGCCGTGAGGAGTAAACCTCTATAAAAAATCCAGAGGGTCGCACCCGCAGGTGCTTTTGGTGACGGACGCGATCATGCCTTCGGTACCGCTCTGCTTTCAGAGTAGTACATGAGGGTGTGAGAGCTGACGTGAGGGTCGGCGGGCATAAGCCTGCCGTCGGAGCGATGCGCCCCGTAAGGGACGCGATCGCGGAGCGGCGTGGCTCCGGCCACTGTCGGTCAACACGTAACCCCGGCCCGCAGGCGCCGGGAACGTGGGCCGCTGTCTTTTTCAAGACGGGGGCCACGAGGAGATAACCTCTATAAAAAATCCAAGCGGCACCAGCGGGGGAGGGCGGGAATTCCCAAACCTGCATTGCACAGGTGCCGCGGAGAGGAAACCCCATCCCGGGGTGGTCGTGGGGCGTTTGCGGTGACACCTTGTTCTCCCGCAGCGCCTCACATTCGACCGAGGAGGGAATCCGTGTGGTTTTTAGTGGGTATGCCTGCCGTCGCGGGAGAGCCCCACATACCCCCGGTAACCCCGTACTGGGCGGATGCATAAGGCGCATTTTCCACACCATAAAAAAAAAAAAAAAAAGGTAGTGTGAGTATAGAAACAAATAAAAATACATACAATACCTACACGCCAAAACGTTAATAATAGACTGATAAACCATTTTGAAAAAAGTCGGTCACATCATAACACTAACGCAGAAGATTTCAGATTTCAACAAATTTCAATTTATTGGTATATAAGAGATTCAAAGCAGTTTTTTTTAACCCCTGACGTAAAAAGAGGGGTGTTAAAAGTTTGATATCAATGTCTGAGTGTATGAGTGTGTGTGTGTCTGTCTGAGGCACCGTACCTCTCAAACGGATGAATCGATTTAACGCGGTTTTTTTTCATTCGAAAGCCAGTTTCATTGAGGTGGTTCTTAGACATGTTTGGTAAAAATCTTTTTTAAAAATTATGTAATGCATTTTTGGCATAAAATTGATTAAAATGTTCTCGATCATCAATAACTTTTGCATTCGGTGTGGGTATTTAAAAAAAAAATCAATTTTGCTCTTTTAGGTTTAACATCCGTTGCGTTACTCCTAATCCTGATAAGGTTTTTTTCGAGTAAGCGTTATATTTTATTACAGCATCAACTATAACAATAGGTAATTCAATACACTTAATAGTTATTACTGTATGCATATAATTATCTCAGTGTATCGAGTTTCAAGTACCTACCTAATGAATAATACCTGAGAATAATAGTCACACCAGTGCATATTGGGTTGTTTTTTCAATTTCGTGCGTTTTAAATAATAACACATTTTTTCTTAGGTATTACGGTAGGCCAAATAAAGTGGTCTATTAATTTTCTTTCAACTTCCTATCCAAGTAAAATGTCGATAAAGTTGAACCTTCAAGTTGAAAACCACGTCTTTTTGACAGTATGTTTTACTAGCTTCTGCCCGCGACGTTTGCGCTATCCCGCGGGAATTTTGAAATTTTCCGGGGTAAAAAGTAGTCTATGTTTCAAATATCTTCGTTCCAAATTTGGTCCAAATCCGTGCGGTCGTTTCAGCGTGAACAAGGAACAAACACACTCAACTCACTCATATCGTCACAAACTTTCACATTTATAATATTAGTAGGTAGGATGACATGCAAGATATTTTTAAGGTAGCAGATGACCACGTATTTGCCTGTACTTTTTTCTACGTCATCACGCTGTTGAGAAAAGAGAATAATGAACATGTTTATATTCAATAACAATTCCTTCGACCGGCTTATTATTAATCTTACGGACATAAAAACAGACGTATCTTCAGACCCATTTCTCAATCACGTATAACTAATGGGCGACACCACAATTTATTAGTCTGATCATAATAATTATATTGTAACAATTATTGTTCCGTTAAAGACACATTAAGATAGTGGTATCAAGAGACGATTCGGTGAAGTAACTACGGATATTTGATTGCTTTACAGCATATGCTTGACAAACAGAATAGGTAGAAGAAACAATTTGAAAATTATTTGCCTTTTTCTACCGTACGATATTTATTTTCTAAACTAAAAATTTACAGAACGTACCGAAAACAAAAACACATGGAAAATCCGAAAAGTAACGCTATGGACGGGAATTGAACCCGGATCCTCATGTAATCCGTGCTTTATCCTACACCACCCACAGCAGGTGGATAAGTGTTCGAATTTTTCCATCCGCACCGGCTGTTTTATAATCATTTACTAAGCGAATATTGTCACCTAACGCCAATTAACGCCATCTGTTATAAAAATTGAGAAGTAAAGTCCTTGGTTGATTGTTTGTATTGTAGGTACATTATAAATCAAGCACGTAATCTACAAAGAACGTGCAAACTTTTTACTCGCGCTCTTCTTACAAAGCAGTCATTGCATAAAAATTCGCTTCTGTCATGAGAGCAGGCGAAAGCGGCGGCGAATCTGGCGCGTTGTTTATAGACGACATACTGGGGTGCTACTCCGAAATTAGATTTTCGTTATCATACCATCCCTCTCACTCTCAAATTAATGACTATTAGTGTGAGCGGATCGGCACGAAACGAACCACGAAATTTGAATTCCGGAGTATAAAGCCTTCGGCTTAGTGTGTCGTGTCGTGACTATCACTGTCGAACTATCCCCCTCTTAAATATAAACATCAAACGATCACAAGCCTTTCACATCGACTTGATGTCGATTTAATCGAGTTCCATCGCCTTTGGATTCAAGACTTACGCTATGAAACAGTTTTTTACCTTTGTCGCGTTTCAGTTACGCAGTTACGCAGTGTCATTAGTTATTTTTTCCTTCTCTAGATGTCGCAAGGCTTCAATTTCCTCTAAACTACATCATCAATATATCAGAAAAAATACGAAGCATGCAACCACGAAACTTATCATCATCATCATTGTCATCACACCAGCCGGGAGAGTCCTTTTCTGGACAATTAGGCTTTCCCCAAGGATTTCCACGACGATCGCTATTGTGCTACCCGTAGCCAATGGCTTCCCTGATTGGCGATCTTTACTAGATCGTCTATCCACCTTGTGGGAGGTCTACCAACACTTCGACTTTCAGTTCGCGGCACCTTTATACGTGAAACTATTATTGCGTCTTACTCGCTCGCGTTCTATGCAATCCTTTAAAATCTTTAAATAAATACCTACTTACTTTTGTCGATACTAGATGTCGCTAGTCGCTATAGACTTAATCCTAGCTCGCTCATCTTCAACAGACAAAAAATACAAATCGTCCACTCTGAAACTCATCCACATACTGTCGGGAACATTAAAATGGCGACGTGTCACTATCGAGTGATACGGCTGAGTTGTTTATGACTTCCCGCGGTCAAGCTATTTCAGGCACTCAATGGACGAGTGAATGGAGAGCGCTGAATGAGATGTGCCGGCTAATTAATAGCTAAGTACATTCTTTAGACAATGAATTCGAGAACAAAGTGAATGATTTTCTTAACGTTTTTTTTAGTTACATTTCATTTGTTTTTTTGAGATAGAGTTGCAAACGAGCAAGTTACTCGTACTTAATGGTAAGTGGGCGTGTGCACCACCCAAGGACACCTATAACACCAGAGGGTTGCAGATGCGTTGCCAACCTAGAGGGCTAAGATGGAATAACTCACGGCCAGTTCGACGTTGGGACATAGTAGCGTAAACACTGCTGCTTGGCGGCAGGATTAGCGAGTAACATGGTGGTAGAAATACGGATGGACCTTGGAAAAGGTAGTACTACCTGCAAATCTAGATTAAAAATTGATTTTTCTCCATAACTTGTCTAGACTTCTCAAGTCACTAAATTCGAATCATTGACGTCCCAATCTCTATCGATTGACATAAACTACTTTTCCTTTATTAAGCCCATAAATCGAATCGATTAAGTTTCAATTAATGCGTAAACAAGTAGTAAACCTCTTCGAAGTATTTAAGTTGCGTCGTAAAGCTATTTATTTATGCCTACGTCTGAACGGTAAGTGGCATGTACACGTATTGATATTGGGAGCCTCTGGGTATGTGGAGCGGGAAGGAGAGGCTTGAGCCATACTGAGGAACGTTGTTAACTAAAGGCAATTCTCATGAGTGCTAGTAGAACTTTTGGTATTGTAAATCTCTAGTTATATTATAACCCGTACATTTATTTTTCTGTTACTGACAAAAGTCACTAGCTCTTCTGTTGCTTTTCGTGTGCGCAGTGATTCTTTTTTTAATATATTTTATTTTATTTACCGTGAAGCTTGCTTTTACTCATTTTCTATAAATGAATAACTGCTATTTCCAGTATGAATTCTTGAAATGAACATTCCTGCGTGACAAAAAGATACCGTAAAAGTAAACACAAATCATGGCTCAAGGGAAAAATCTGTACGTAACTTTTTTCCGTAGTTAAGGATGGTTATTCCTATCAGTAGAAAAATCACCAAGCACTTATTGAATGATCAAGCGGCGCAAAAATGAGATTTTGTGGAAATGAGCAGCCAGATTAACAGTAAATAGTATATCAAGGTATAAATATTTAAAAACACACACACGACGTATACACGTCAGCCTCTAGATGCAAACACAATAAGTCATGTCTAAACAAACCGTTATATGTGGCTTAGACAACCGTTCGAACATGTATTGGATTACATTAAGCACGTACACTGGGCGCTATGCAGCCTCTAATACGCAATAACAGACTTCCTGTTTCCCAACCTCTTATTCTCATGTCCTTCAGAATTAAAAAATCCATTCAAATTCAGAAGAAATTCTTATTTTGCCACTCCAAGTGTACCCCTTGCCGTGGTCAATATCCCAGCAATCAAAACCCAAGTAGGGCTAACCGATATCACGCATAAAAGTAGACAGTAAACTTTTACGAGCCAGTTTAGTAGCGTGAACTATGGCTTGAAAGGCCGACTTCCAAAATGGTTCCCGGCATTGTTATTCTACAGTCGTAAGTACGGTTTGTTATGGGTCAGTTGAAAGTTTAAAATTCTCGTTCGCTCTGCACAACCTAATTTAAAAAATATAATTAAAAACCAACTAAATAAGCTGGATAGGGCACACATTAAGAAGAACTGGGGCCTTACCATGACGTCATAATTACGACTCAGTTCAAGTTTTAGCTGTCACTTTTAGTATGAATCTAACAGCGAGCAAACCTAAACTGAATCGCATTAAGACGTCATGGTAAGGCCCCTGATGACCATTATAGCCAAGCAGTTTTGTAATGGCACCCGTTTGGACTAAGGAAAAGAGGTCGTTCTAAAATAACAGGCAGCTCTATTGAAAGGAAATTGAAATCCCGTGTGATAGATAGATAGTATTCGACGGAAGCGTGACTGTTACTATGATATATATGGTATATGGTGATGGTGATATATATGGTATAGTATATGGTGGAGTAGCAAAGTAAAGTTATCCATTTATTGAAGTGTAGACTTCTTTAGCGTCGTTGAGCGATTTTTAGGATGGGTAAAAAATGTTAAACTCGCCAGGCGTAAAACGACGGGAGAGTTTAAGGACCAGGATACCGGGATCCTCTAAGAGCTTATTTTGAAATACGAATGAAGCAGAGTCGCGTTCGATTTTTGAAGTGTACGTTGATTTCGTCGCTTTAACGTATGTGCGTCTTGCCTAGTGGTATAAGGTGTGGAATAACAGTGTGTTCTCTCAGGTGACCGCAGTTCATATCTCGTGTATTTTTTTCTTTTTGCGCGTGTGTGCGTGTGTGTAGTTTTCACTTCTGCCGGCACTCTCGGAGTGCTACCCGGTGTTGTTTTGACATGGATCTCCGCAAAGTAACATCGGATTCTATACAGTATGCAATGCACTGCGCGTTCTCCACCGGCATTTTCATACAGATTCCACAGCGCCGCGCATGTGGTCCCACCAACACATTGGCTTACATTAACCCGTCCATTGCCCACCCAAAGAAATGTGTTTCCTAGTAAACTGCCGCCCGTACGCCCAATTAACTCGGTCTTCTTGAAAGGCTTTATCTTTGAGATTAAGGGGCAGTTGGTTTGGTTGTTGATTTTAAAAGCAAGTTCAATCAAATGAAGTAATATTTTAGATTTAGGTACCTGAAGTGTTGAACAAAGTATAATAATTTTTTTTTATATGAATAGGAAGGCCAAGGTATGGGGGAATGGCCTGACATTGCGCCGGACCGAGAGTTGTGGAGGTCGAGAGGAGAGGCCTTTGCCCAGCAGTGGGACACTTCCATAGGCTATTAAATGAAGATGATGATGAATAGGAAGGAAAACAAGGAAGTGGGTCACCTGATGGTAAGTGATCACCACTGCCCATAGACACCCGCAACCCCGGAGGGATCGCAGATGCGTTGCCAAACTGGAGGGCTAAGATGAAATGCCTCTTGTGCTCGTAATATCCCCGGCTGTCTTACTCTCCACACTGAACACAGCAGTGCAAGCACTGCTGCTTAGCGGCAAGATTAGCGAGTAAGATGGTGGTAGCGATCCGGACGGACCTTGCACAAGGCCCTACCACCCGCATAACATTGGCATAGGAACTACATAAGTGCCAAATGTCAAGTTCACTCGACTACAGTAAATGACTGAAAATTTACTTGCAAAATCAAAAAACAAACAACTTTATTACAAATAAAATTGAATTATTATCTTGTGTACGTATTCATATACGGACATAATAGGCTGCTCCCACTCAAAAATTGAAGTAATTTCTGTAAACTAAGTATGAAATAAAAATCGAGAATGTTCCTAATCTTAACTTTAACCCATTTATTAATGATATTATTGCCAAAGTTCAAGATTAATTGTAAATAAAAATTAAAAACACACGATATAGCTTTATCGCTCAAAAGTTAAAGTTCACCAGACTTGATATAAGTAGATTTTAGAGTTGTAAACAATGAAGTCCAATTTGTGATGACAGTTTTTAAACCTCAGAGTTAGTTCATAGGAATTAGACATAATCACCGTGAATACTTGATCAGGTAGGTATAAGAAAATAGTTCAATTAATAATTATACTAACTACGAATGCATCAAAATATTTACTCAAACAACTATGTAACATCCTGTTTTTTTATGACAAGTACCTATGGGAAAACACTTCAAATCCTTGAATTTGACATTCTATCCTCGATACAAAACATAAACGCCATTTTATATGTACATGTGCACTCCATTGATCTCTAACCCAGTAGTTTTCAAAGTTGAACAGGACAATATTGTCATTAAATTCAATAAATAAAACCCAATTAATAACATATAAAAAATGGCAACACAAACGATATATTTTTATAAATCCGTTTGAAGGTGACCCCGCTCCCTCTTAAGACGGCACCACCAAAGTGTCGCGTTCTATTCCGAATAAAATTTTATCGACGATTCAACATTTTTATTTATTTTATGTCTTCATTCGGCTTCTTTCCGGTAGCGGTTAATAGTTAAAATCCATTAATGTTAATTATATATTCACCCGTTTATCTGGCATTAGTTTTATGAACTATAAAGACAGCGCTGTGTAATTTGTAAGCAAAACTCGAGCCGGCGATTGTTAATTCGTTTGTTATTGCCGATTAAAAACCGGATTGATTTAGCCCGGGTTAGTGTAGTAGAAGATTAGGCGGCGGTTTTGTGGCCAAGATTACTGACGTGATGCCTTAATGACGCTAGCGGGAATGAATGTTATCGCTTAATAAGTGGGCGAATTGATTATTGATTTGCTAATCGTATGAGGTTGAGTTGACCGAACTAACTAACGATCATTGTACGGTCGGTTCCCTAATAAAATAAGGATTCTTTTTTTTTCTTATTTACTGCATGGAGAGAGAAAGACAAAATCTCACAGTCATCAAACTCGTTGATGAGATTGTATGCCCGCGCAGAAAACAGGCAAGTCAGAGTCAGAGTGAGAGGTATAAAAGGAACGGCAAACGTTTAGGATCGCATGCGCCTAATTGCGGCGCAAAACGTTTCCTTCCATTCGATTTCTGTTTAATTGCTTGGTTAAGGAGACGCTTTCATTTGTTTCAATTATTTACCCGTGATTCGACTGTTTTTACAAAATAGAATAAGCAAGTGCAGGGTCCATGTCAACGTATTCCATGAACACCTATGTTTAGGTAATTATTAATTAAGAATGGAGAGATATCTATAAACATGGTTATCTGTTAGAGCTGAGTATTGGGTCATTTGGTACAACACGATGTAATGCAAACAATATTAGAAGGAAATACATGACAAAAGGAGAAAGGACAGGCTAGATAGATTCGGTACTTAGATCAAATAAAGAAGAAAATAGACGCTACATCGACTGAGAAAGTGAAAAAACATTATAATAAATTATTATATTTCCCTCACTGTACGTATCTATAGTTTAGGAAATATAAATTGGCCGTCTGTAATCTCAACTTAAATATTTTTATTAATATCAAACAAAAGCGAGTTGTAAAACTTTCTTTGTTCTCAAATGACCATTACTGTACCCTAGGAGTGAAGTGACAGTTAAGTTGGCATGCATTATGTTTCTCATTGTCCGTTAAGAATTTAGGATAAAAAAAATTGCAATATAGATAACAGACGCCCGATTTATGTTTCCTGAACTATACCTATTCAGACCAACGGCGATATCCAAAGGAGTTCGTTTAAAGAATTGCGCCTTAACGCGTTCCGTGCTGATAAGTAGTAAACCAACATTGTAACACAATTAATTATTAATAAGCTGCATTGATCGACTCAATCATGTTTAGAATGAAAAACGATCAATTCTGTGCGATTTACACTTCTCCAGAGTTTGATTGTACCAAAACAGTTTGTGATTTGTACGGCATTGAGAATAATCAGAAAAATCAACACTTCTGTCATTTCTTGTCGATCCTTAAGGGATTTAAGTTTCTTGATTACTCGGCCGGCAACTCACCCGTAAGCTTCCTATGCCGCTAGTTTTCCCTATCCCATAAGAAAATTCGTCCCGCAAGGGGGTCGGAATATACCTAAAGAGGGGCTCGAGGGAGGATACTTTTTTAATATAAGGCTTGCATTCTTTAATACCTATATATTCATATTATACGAGTATGGAAGTATGGCCATAACATCGCTTGTGACTGCGACTCGCACTTCTGTATTTTTTTTAATTGCCCATAATGTTATGAATTTTTAAAGTGCAATCACGGCAATTTGGGTGGGTTTAATTTTATTACTCTATAAAACATACAACAAAATGTTGTTGCGGGTGGTATCTCATATTATTATATTTGCTACCTCGTATTGTTTTAAACGGCATAATTAACGAAATGCAGCCGCGCGATAGCTTATCAAATCGAAATTCTGCGAATGGCGACTGGAATCGGTAGAGCCAAGAAACTTAGACCTCTCAAGGCGATCTACAAACTTTACTTCTTGATTTTTGATATTTTTACGGTAGGTGGCCAATGGACCAATAGCCTAAAGCAGAGGGTCCTGGGTTTGAAACCTCATTTCGAAATCTCATTAAGTTTTTCTTTAGCTTCCCGGCGAAGGAAAACATGGTGAAGAAACTGCATAAAGCGAGGCAATTCAATGGTTTGTGAAGTTCCCTATCCGCAGTGGGACCGCCTTGCCCAAGCCCTGTCATTATTGGAGAAGGACAGTGCCCAGCAATATATACGACAATTGTTGGTGACAAGTGACAAATCTCATTACATTACAAACTCGACAAGAATCTACGCCGGTTGGCTTCATAATTGAATACGCATTGCATGTCGAATTGTCAATGGTCACCGACAATTGTCGAAATAGTTGTTGGTGAAATAGGAGAGATGGTGCATAAGCAGTGCTGTCGATTCATTCGGAGCTCTATCGTTTGAGGTTATCTCCCATGCGCAGTCGACATAACAATTAGAGTGCAGAGAAATTCGACGAGCGGTGAGCTCGTATCGTTCGATAAGGCGGCCAAAGGTCGATGTTTACTTAATCTATTTTTTAAGTCTCTGACGTCTGTAGCACAATCAGCCTGGTTACAGGTCGAGACCAAAATTATTGTTTGTAAGTCGCTCTCTTGAAAGGAAAGAAAGACCTAAATCTTTTGTTTATACGATAATGAAGGCCGGCCCGGGGGATAATTTTCATTGGTTACAATAAACGTTAGGCATAACTTTTTGACCGTGTATTTATCAGGATTTTTGGAAAAGTGTATGAATGTAGTTATAGTAGGTCAAGTTGGGTTAGTATATTATCGATTATAAAAAATTCGAACTGTTTCAGAAATAAAACGCTTTATGACTAACGAAAATTACGGCAAACCATACATTCGGAATTTCAATTTAATGGGGGCAAGATTACCTCATTGAGGGCAAATTTTCATTATTTCTATATTTCTAGATTTATTTTGCAATGAATAAAAAACATTTACCTTCTCCTACTCCGCTACTACAAAAATCGGCATTAAAAGAACATAATTCAAATTGTAATTTCAGGGATCACATTTAGTATCGTGATTAGTTGAATACCTACATAAAAGCAACAACAATTTGATTAAGTCCACGCCAAAAGGACATCTGGGTGATCTGATCACCTGCCAGGACTAAACGGGTCTGCTGACAGTGTTTACGCACTGTTCAATTTGTGTTCACCTTCATTAGACATTATAAAACAACATTGTTACATAATGAATATAATGACCATTCTCATAATTTGCACTTAAAATTACCGCACTAATCGCGAATGTGTGACCGAAATATTTTTCACACGAAACCGATATTTTATATACAGAGCCGTATCGTCTGACCTTAGATAACAGCGTGCAATAACTTTTAATTTTAATTGCAATTAATGCAGACAATTAACGTTTTATGGCATAGTTAAAGCAGATAAGCTTTAGGCTGAGCGACCATTACGAAGCGTGATTGAAGGAAAAATCACGACGTTACCTCATCTGCAGCTGCCTAGCGAAATACTTGACGGAACCCTAAAACCAGAATGAGAGGTGTTTTGATTATTTCGAAATTATTGCGGAGCCCCCACGTCGGCTTCGTGGAATCCCTACGAGGGCTTCGTGGGGTGGGACCCTAGGGTTCCGCGGGACCCACTTTGTGTATGGCTGCGACAGCATTTAAAAGACCTTCGGGTGTCCGTCTCACTCATTCTTATGGGTCAGAGACTTGAATCGGCCGATGGTACCCGAAAACCGAATGTAGTTCTGGGATCTAACTCACGCACCATAAGCATGCGTGTGACCTTGACTACCAATCACGCCTTATTGTAAGTGAAGATGTGGTCTATAGACTGAGCATGGCAAAGGGGCATGGGGTAGGACGACAAAGGGGACCGAGACATGTGCTGGCGGGTAGTGCGCCTGCCGCCCGCACCTCTCTCGGCCCCCTTTGTCGTCTCACCCGCGCTCCTACACGCGGGCGTGAACTCATTTAAGCGGTGGGTCCACAATTCGACGAAGTCCCTTTCTAGAATGGCGATCATAAACTTGTGTAAAAGAGACAGCTAATGAGAGACCACTTATCTGTTTTCCACGAATTGACTTCACTATATCGCGGGGAATCAAAATCCCTTTTACCTAAATTGAAGTAAAATAGAAAGGCATGCGTTGGTGTTGAGTTTCAAATTATTTTTTAACTAGCTGTTGCCAGCGACTTTGTCTGCAAAGAATTCGTTTATCGCTATCCCGCGGGAACTATACAATTTTCCGGGATAAAATGTAGCCTATGCGCTATTCCAGACTTTTCTCTATCTATGTGCCGAATTTCATCCAGATCCGTTGGAGCGTTCTGGCGTGATTGAGTAACAAACAAACATCCATCCATCCATCCATCCATCCATCCATCTATCCATACTTTCGCATTTATAATATTAGTAAGATGTATAATGTCGAGTGAAATATAGAGCTGTCATTATTATCGCTACGCTTCTGCATTGCCAATGGCCAATCGCCGTACAACATGTTTTCTAGTCTCTCACTCTCGAGTTTACTTTCTGTTAATTTTAACTGCCACAGATAAATAAACAATAAATGAGTTGATGGCTGTCGCTTATCGAAAAATGAAATTTACGATTCCATCGTTAAATACTAATAATGAGATTAGGATGTAACGACTTTATTATTGTGATAACGTTTTCCGCTTTTTTATGTTCCGTCACAATGTGAACCTATTTACAGTCGAAGCGCGATTTGATAGTGTTAATTACGATTTGCACCATAATTAGCACTTAACAGCTTAACTGCAGCTTTCAGAGACGTTAATTAATTCGAATTCCGAAGCCAATGACATGACAGTACTGTACCATACTAATAATTATGTGCGCCGTCCACCAGTCAAAAGCGGTTGTCTACGAATTCACGCTGTTGTGTTCATATCTGGGGTGTGATTCTCTAAGACATATTAATATTATCAATACAAACAATCTCCCGATATTTCGAAGCAGTCGCATGCATCATGATTACGGGTAGACTGAAGAAATTGCGGGTGGATGATAATGTTGCATATACCTCGTTAATATCATAATCTTTTAAATCTGTTGAGTATGGTGATTCTCTAAACATAATTCGTCTATGAAGTAATCGCTTGAATCTACTAGCAGGCATTATCAGGAATCTACTTGCAGTCGGATATCTGGCATAGGTTATGCGTTAAACTTGACAACGACATTTGACTCGCTGCTATGTTTACACTACTTAAATAGCATTGAAATGGTTAGAAAAAGAATACTTAGAACTTTGGCCCTGGCGAGTAGAAAATAGATGACGCCCTCTTTAGTACCTTATCGCTTTACGGCTACGAACTTTATATCGAATCCTTTCAATTACCATAACTCGTTTTTCTTCTGAAACCGTATTAATTTCAGGCGCTTTGGCCATCGTGTAATACTTTATGTTAGGTTAATTTTATGTCAAACGTAGCTTGTGTTATTCCAGATCGTAATCTATCTCAAAATATCATGAAGATCCGTTTAGCAGTTCTGGCGTGAAAGAAAAATTCTCACAAACTTTCGCATTTATAATATTAGTAAGATAAGAAGTAGGATAGTAGGGTGAAATTATGGGAAAAAATAGGATACCCTTACCTACTTTATTCTATGTACGACGCTATACTACTTAACCTCTGACTATCGTCGGGTACCAGAAAGTCTAAGACCTGCAAGGGGCGGGTGCCAAAAAGACCGAAGTTGGCGAACATTTATTACTAATTAACCGTATCACTGATACCGGTGTCCGTCGCTGATGGCTGTCAACTTGTCAACCTGGTTAACACGTCCGATGCCGCGGGAACTGATTCGTTGTCACTGGTCACTCAGGCCCATAGAGTTAGGAACCTAATTTTAGTATTAATTGAGGTTTTGATCGTTCATTTCATTTACTATTTACTGTTTTAATTTTTTGCAACGCTCTTTGAAGAGTTTTGAGCAGGGCTTGTGATCGATATTTCGAAGGCATTGAAAGAGATTCGAAGCCAAAATGAAAACAGAAACCAAAATTGAACAATAGTGTAATAACTGTAAGATGGTAGCTCAGTTGGTATTGTATTAAAAATAAACCGGAAAATTATGTTTAAATTAGATTTTTTGAAAATAATGTTTACGACAGACTATCCAGTTTGCTTTAGTACACCCACCTTATTTAGTATCTTTTCTCGGTAGATTAAACTACGCACAAGTTTATCTTTAAATAATTTTAAAACAGCCACACGCAAAGTGTCTGCCGCATTAGAAAATAGAATAATAAGTAAGTCTTTAATAAGATGCCATCGTATTTTTAAATTCCATTCTAACATTCGAGTTCGGTCAATTCCACCCACGTCCGCATACTTTATTGCCTACTTGATCATTGCAGGGTTAAACTCAATACCTTAACGAGAGCTACCGTGCAACTGGTAGAGACAACTATTTATTTTACTGTCGTGTTATCTCCCGTCTTTCTCTGGCTGGGGCAAAAAGTTTAGGTGCGTCCTTGTCTTTCAGGGCAATTAACACTCTCGTATACGGTAGCGATGGTAGAAATTAGTTAAGAGTAAAGTCGCCCTCATTTTTTCCACAGTTTTGAAGTGGACAGTAGTGTAGCGATACTTTTACAATGACGTAATTTTGATTAAACATTTTATTTTATTTTGATACAGTCTGTGTAGTGATATGAAATTGAGATATAGGTATTGCTAGACAGCATCTTTAAAATAATTATAAAACTACTTAGGCGTAGCAAACTTGCATTTTCAATTATGCTACTACATAATATATTAATGCCACGATGCTTTCTTTCAGTCTGATTTACCAAAACAAGCTGAAACGATAACCGTACATTTTTTAAACATTGGACATTTTTTTGTTATTTTTTTACCCACACATTTTAGTACTCGCATTGTCATGAAATTCGATACCTACTTACACATATATCTAAAGGTCTAATGATAGTGTGAATTTATATTAGTTATCGATTGACGCTCTATCACTAACGAAAATTATGGCAAACCGTACATTCGGAACTTAAATTTTATGGGACAAAATATAGACCCATCCCTCTCACTCTATATTAAACATTACAAGTGTGAGCGGAACAGCACGATGTAGTGTATAGGAACGTTGTGTTCACAGTTCACACACCGCGTTCCCGTTCTGCTGCTTTATCTGTCTTGTGTCGAGCAGCAGAGTAAACAGGCAGGTAGCGGCTTTTTGTCGTCCAGTTCAATTTTAATGGTCGTTTATTTGTTTTTGTGACTTTCGAGTCATTAGCTCACGTTATTGCGGGTTAAAACTTAACCGTTCGGTAAAATGCCACACTAATGAGAGTCTTCGTGACACAAAGCGTTTTCTCACAGGAGATACACTTTCCCCTCCGCCCAAAATATGATCTGAGCCTGTAATGTAAATGTTCATACAAACAAACACCTCTAAAGTGTAGCGCGGGCGTGATTAGATAAATAAAAAGCCAATATAATGCCTCGCACGTATGAAAATATATTATTTAAATTTAAACAAATGCCCTGCCGCACACATGCGTGTAGCTAAGGGAAAGCTGTACAGTAGAAGTGACAGTAGCCGAGAATGACAGCTGTCAAATAAAAAAACAAATCATTTTATGTACCTATCGTACACAAAGCATTAGTGAACGTTTCAATTACTATGGGTATCCTGCAAAACCTGGTAGACTCGCAAAGTTTTGCGTTTGGGGTGTCACAAGAGTGTTCTATGTTATATCGTGAATACTTCGCTCCTAACGTTAATTGGTAAAAATAATAAGAGATAGGCTACCCACTGAAAGAAAAGGAAAACATACAGGTATTATTCAACAATAGACCAAAAAAATTTACCAAAAAAACAGCACCGAAAACAGTGAATCAATTTTTCAAAATCTCGGATACTAGTGATTCAAACAGTCAGTAGGCTTATTGTCTAACTCGCTCGCAATCGCCATCGTGTTCATTTTGACAGTTCATGTATGGGCTGACAATTGGCATCGGAATCAGCTAGCTGTCACATTCAAACAAGAACTGTCAAAATGAACACGATGGCGATTGCGAGCGAGTTAGACAATAAGCCTACAGGTTTGATTTACGCATGCGACGTATGCACGCAGCTCTTAAAAACGATTTGATACAAATTACTTGTCCTAGCCTACTGCGAAACTATTGCGTTACTGCGAAAATACAATAAAGGCAACTCTGGTTGTAAGAGGTGTGTGCTTCGTGCAACAATGACGGAGTGGTTTGAAGCTTGTGTTCAATATTTTATTGGCTGAGGTCGTGTCGGGAATTTGATGATGGTTTTATGGCGTCACTTAATTGAACACGGGAGGAGTGCTAATAGTGTCTCAACGCATCTTTGTATAATTATAGAACTTTTTTAGGTAGTAAGTATATATAGTTTGCACGATCTTCCTGCATGTATAATACATGCTCTGTACAGTCGAGGGCATTAATATCGATACAGCCATCATCAAATCTAACTAATATTATAAATGCGAAAGTATGGATGGATTAATGGATGTTTGTTTGTTACTCAATCACGCCACAACGGCCCAACGAATCTGGATGAAATTCGGCACATAGATAGAAAAAAGTCTGTAATACAACATAGACTACTTTTTATCCCGGAAAATTCACGCGGGATAGCGATAAACGAATTCTTTGCAGACGAAGTCGCAGGCAACAGCTAGTGTTAAATATATGTGCCACCGACCTTATTGTTCGTGGCATAAGGGTGTATATAATGTTTTTGACGTCTTGGTAACTTACATATTTATGCCCTTGACTGTACTGGCAAAAAAAAACTCGATAATCTTAGTCACTCAGTTGAGTGCTGAGCCTCTTGCCACCTATTTTAATTGAGCCGTATGGAATTCGTTAAAAGCTTTGCCTGAAGAATGCCCGATTTGCGTTACGGATATTCGGATAAATTAAAACTAATGGCAAATTACTCTATTATACATTATTTATTAAATAAATAAATAAATATCTTGGGACAATTGACACCAATTGACCTAGTCCCAAACTAAGCAAAGCTTGTGATATGGGTACTAGACAACGGATTAAACATCCAAGACTCGAGAACAGACATTCGTATTTTTCATACAAATATCTGCCCCGACCGGGGATCGAACCCGGGACCTCGAGCTTCATAGTCAGGTTCTCTAACCACTAGGCTATTCGGTTAGATATTGGTACATATTACCAGTCCAGTATTTCGTCATGGCGTTATATAGGTTACAACACTCCGAATTTTTAAATTTATCTACCTCGCGATTACGGTCTCAAATTTCGTTATCCTAATGTTTATCTAGGTACGGTTCTTTTATACACACACAAATCACGTCTATAATCCCTTGCAGGGTAGACAGAGGATTAACAAAACCTAATGGCCAATTTAGCATGATTGTGGGCGTAAGGCCAGCCACATACATACGGAATTTCCATACGGTTTCCATACGGAATGACGTCAGAGAACGGGACACAGCTATATAACGGAACGGACAGGGCTACGAATTGACGTCATTCCGTACGGAAACCGTATGAAAATTCCGTATGTATGCCCGGCCTAGGTGGAAAGGGGAATCAATTCATCACTTCTTTTATGGGAATCGGTATTGGTATCGGTATGTAGAGAAACATCCCTAGTTTCAATTAATAATATGATGTGCTTTTGTCCGTTTAAAAACGCAATGCTGTTCCCTACAATGTAAACAGACGACCAATTAAGAGGCTTATTAGTAGATATCCTTATTTTTATAATTCTCGTACAAGTCCGAGTTCCATTCACGCGCCAAGGGTTCCGTGCTTCTTTATTCTCTACATCCTTTACTGGGTTGATTTTCCTTACTCACTTTCACGATAAGCATGATGTCAGAAGAGTACGACAATACAAAAATAGAAAACGGATGAACGAGTAACTAAATGAAATGAAATGTATAAAATAAACACACACAAAATAGTTGCTAAGGATTTTGCGCTAAAATCTGAGTTACAAAATGCAATTCAAGTTTTTTTTTAACACTAAAATTGTTAATGAACAAAAACCTTTACCTTTACCTATACTTAGATTACCTACCTACTCCGCTACTTTTTTTTTCATTGGAATGGACCTCCGCAATATAACGCCTGATTCAATGAAGTACTAAACTTTTTTTACACATACATATATACATACATAGTCACGTCTTTATCCCTTACGGGGTAGACAGAGCTTAAGGTAACTAAATGCCACGTTTATCATGATTGTGGGTGCATTTTACAATTAGTAATAAATATATCTATGTAGACCAACCACAACTTCTAATTTATAAAATACATACTAGCGGCCCGCCCCAGCTTCGCACGGGTTGCTGAACTACATAAGTAAGTATAAACTTTTCTCTTGAATCATAATCATATCATGTACATATATATCTCTTTATTGAACATCACATATCACAATCAAAACAGAAATACATATACAAGGTACATATAGATGACGGGAAGCTAGGTACTTTGTTTTATACTATCTTTACGTACATAAAAAAATAAAAGTATCTTTAAAGATATTGTTATTTTTTTATGTGGGGGCAAACAAGCAGACGGGTCACCTGATGGAAAGTGATCACCATCGCCCAGGGACACCTGCAAAACCTGGGGAATCACAGGTTGTTAAGCAATTCTACACAGTCTACGGTGTATAATAAGGTTTGATCAACACCTCGAATATGGACCCCTAAATGGCAACATTAATTCCTCACCGCATACCAAGATCAACGCTTATAAGTAACGTTATACTTTTCGATTTCATACACACTATGTATGTAAGCGTAATGAAGAAATATCAATTACCATTAGAGTTGAATTACGAACAATTAAAAGTTATAAACAGCGGATATCTACTTTTTTAAAGCAATGCGTGAACGTAGTTTTGCGCGTGGATTTTAATTACACTTTGTAAGTACTACGGTTAAATGGCGACTGGTATTTAATGGATTAGGAAAGAGGAAAATGAAAAAGTGCGTTAAGGTGACTAGTGCCTTCAAAATGCTGTAAATTAGGTATTTTCTAAAGCCTACTCCTCTTAAATGGCTGAGCCAAAAAAATTTAAAATATATTTATACTAGCTTTTACCCGCGACTTCGTCCGCGCAGAGTCATAATTCGCGCTAAAACTTTTTCCTCTCTCCCATCGAAAATGTACGAAAACAGTCTAATGGAAGTCATACTTTAGCACGGAGGATTTCGTATTACCTACCTACCTCAACGAAATAAACCAGTTTCTTGCATGGACCCGCTTCCATTATATCTTATCCCATCCTTTTGTTCTGTGGGAAATTCGAAAAATCTAACTTATGACACCTACGTGATCGTCAAAGAACATGCAGTCTACTAAATACAAAGTTTATATTTTCTATACGGTCATTTTATCCCGTGGGATAATTGGAAAATCTCTTTGTAGTGCACCTCTTTGATCGTCAAGGAATGTCTGCCAAATACCAAGGAACTATATTAGCAAGTCAGTAAAGTTACTATTTTTTCTTATCCCACGGGAAATTCGCAAATTCCTGAAATAAGTTTTCAGATATCATAATCATCTATTACTCTTATGCCAAATTAAAGATTCTAGTAATACCTAATATTTAAGGAGATAAGAACATTTTAAAGTAATAATATAAATCCTTTTTTCTCCGTATCCCGTGGAAATTTTGAAAAGTCTTGAAATCGAATTTCAGCAGTAATGATTCCCTACTTGTTGCCAAATTTCATGACTCTAGTTATGGAGACAGGTTCTCTTCTCAATGGACTTATAAACCACATTTATTCCCTATCCCGTGGGAATTTAAAAAGCCCTCCGTAGTGTACCTCTATGATACTACAGAAATATTTATTTACGTTGTGACTCTAGGCAGCTGCGATTTTTGACATATTCATCGCTATCCCGCGGGAACTATGCAATTTTCCGGGATAAAAAGTAGCCTATAACCTGGCCAGTGATTTTCTCAATAGATTAGTAAAGCTTGTATCAAAATCCGTTCAGCCGTTTTCACGTGATGCGCTCGCAAATATACACGTGTTCTGAAATCGATTCTAAGTATCCTCAGAAAATATCTTCTTGAAACATTTTATCTACCTAAAAAAACCGCATCAAAATCCGTTGCTTAGTTTTAAAGATCAAGCATACATAGGGACAGAGATACAGCGGAAAGCGAATTTGTTTTATATTGTGTAGTGATAAAAAAAATATTTTATTGTTAGTCCTGTTAGAAAGGTACACGCGCCTCCATACTATCTCGGTCGGCTCGTTTTTCAGTTGCGAGTACCTACTCGGTCCTGTTTAAAAATATTACGTCAATGGATTGAGATTTCAAACATGACTATGTCAAAATAAAATTTATTTTTAATCATAAGCACTAAGGAGTATTGATATCAACTTCGAAGCAAATCGCCCCCAAAATAACTTTATATCCCTTTAAAACCCCATTAGTGGATGAATATCAAGAAAATACGAAACACGTGTTCCATCAATTCTGTTAAAGAATGTTTATGCAAAATCTGACGTAGATCAGACCAAGGAATCACGTCGCCCTATACAAACTTTGCCCCCCTTTTTCACCCCCTTAGAAGTAGAATTTCGAAAAATCCGTTCTTATCTCGTGTACACATTATTAAAGGAACCTCTGTGCAAAATTATAGCTTTCTAGGTTCAAGGGTTTGGCCTGGGCGTTGATGAGTCAATGAGTGAGTCAGGACTTTGCCTTTTTATATATATAGATGAATTATCAACTCTTATAAAACATTTGTAACGTAGGTTTAGGTATCAGCAAACGTTCAGTATGCTTAGTGTAGCTTTTCGGTCACAAAATACGTCTCGAACGCGTTTGCGTTAAAATGACAAATACTATGAGGACAGTTTGTTGCCGTTTCGATCCTTCCATAGTAATTGAGACGTTTACATGAACGCGTTCGAGACGTTTTTATATGCGAAAACTTACACTAGAGGCTCAGTATTTAAACAAAGTTCAATCGAATGGTGTTTTTTGGCTTGCATTCACTACTGCTCCTAAACGGTAACGACTTGTGAAAATATTTAAATGTTAAAAAATAAAGAATCCGATGTAGGTACTTAGGTACTTTAAACACAACGTAGCATTTGTAAATCAATAGACTTTCTCATCACGAGTAACAACAAAAACACCGAAAATTTGCAAAAGTGTGTGATTTTCTTTACTCCTCACACGTAAAGAAAAAGACAAAGACAACATTTTGAAGGCACTAGTCGACTTAATCGCATTGTTTATACAAAATGGTTTCAGTCTCGTGACGTGTAGGTGGACCACGCGTTATGTTTCTATCCTACAGTTTATAAAGATAAGATGCTTTACTTCTTCGGATATACCTACATTTAGACGATTGAATATCCTTAGTTAGAGAACCTGATTACAAAGCTTGAGGAAACCACGATGACAGCAAAATATCCCTAAAAATAATAAATGCGAAAGCAACTCTGTCTGTCTGTTGTGCTTTCACGTCTAAACCACTGAACCGATTCAGTTGGAATTTGCTATAGACATAGTTTCAGTCCCGGGGAAGGATATTGGATTGTTTTTATCCCGGAAAAACGCACCCCCCACTCCTCTCTCGGTCCCCTTTGTCGTCATACACCGCGCCCCTGTGCCGCGCGGGCCAGAACTCAGTTAAGGTAGATAGGCGATATCCATTCGACCATTACAATCACTTCTATTACCATAACATAGGTAATTGTTATAATATCTATTTTATTAAAAACTCTAAACGACTTTAATGGACGATGAAACATAGATTATGAACTCGTTACGTTACTGACACGTTGAGGAACAAAATGGCGTCATCACCTTACGCTTCCGTTAATGTAATAATTGCAGGTTAGGTTTTTTTACAACTACACCTGGTTTTCCATTATATCCATTCATCCAGGCATTTTTTTCTATAGGAATGATTACAGTTAATAAAATAAAAATAAAATAAAATAAAATAAAATGAATTTATTTAACTGAATCTAATAATAATCATCTGAATCTATACAGTGTGCCAAATATAATGATTACTAGCAGTTGTAAAAGCTGTTTACATAACTTATTACATCACAGGAAGTAGACGAAAAATGACTTGTAAAATTCTAAATGCACCTTAGAAGCGAATTCAGACAAAAGCTTGTAAAACATGCAGCATGTCAAATTCCAAATTTCGACTTCAAAAACTCCAAAAGGATCAAGTTGTAATCTGTCAAAAACACAATCCACACTCAAAAGTATAATCCTAATCCTGATATAACAAGAAAACATTCACAAAAAACCTTTGTTACCATTAACATGGGATTACTACACCTTGTGGCAAACACGCATAAGTCCGATTTTGACCCTTTTGTGTTCATAATTGGCTTAACTTTACCAGCTTACCTTTACAGCTATAGTACGTGTTTTTGTGCCCAAAATGATTATAAACACGTTAATATTTAGTACTTTTTGAACTGCAAAATAAAGTGTCAGTACAACTGAACAGCGGGTGTGACACTCTTGACATGGATTGACTTGACGTTTGCATTGATCCCTCAATGGGCCGGAAAATAATTGCTTTCTGGTAAATTGGACATTACTCGAATTATAAGTGGGCTTGAGGCTTTCAATGGAATTTAGAAAGCAATTTTGAGTGACAAAACGGGAAATAATTGTTTTTGAAAAAATTTTTCGTCACTGTTTATAGATGCAAGTTTTTTTTTTTTAATGACTTAGGGTGGTAAACGTATGAGTCACTTGATAGTAAGATGGTAAGCCAGTAAAAAGTAGAAAACCTCTATTTTCACCAGTTGGGAAACATTTCACGTTGAAACGCAGTAATGCAAAAATTGTAGCTTTTGACAGAATTAGCAAGATTAGGTACAGAAGGGACCTAAGGACCCTAGCAAGAGGTCTTTCCATCCAACCGCATGTTCCATATGCCCTCTGATCTCAAGCATTTATTGTAAATACGTAGGTATGTATGATTTAAATTTAAATTAACCTAGCTGTTATGAAACAATAATACCTAATTGGCACTGGGTTTTCCCTTCACGCTGTTATTCGTACTAATCCATCAAATTGATTGAAAAATAAACAAAATTTCCTTAACATTGTCTGCATGTTTTAAATAAAAATAACAGTGATAT
Organism: Pandemis heparana; assembly: GCA_963854515.1. Taxonomy (NCBI): domain Eukaryota; kingdom Metazoa; phylum Arthropoda; class Insecta; order Lepidoptera; family Tortricidae; genus Pandemis; species Pandemis heparana. The sequence continues at coordinate 7,095,907 of OY978028.1, forward strand.
TAACGATCTATAATTATATCTATACATAATAATATAATAAAACTGTAGAAGTCGAATGTCTGTAGTACGTTTACAAAAAAATATATAATGAAATAGAACAAAAGCTGTTTTTTTTTTCTTTTTTGTTCAGAAAGAAAAAAAAACTTCATCGAATCTCATAGTCTTTGACCAAAATGCCATAGTCTTGTGCGTGCAAGCATGCGTTCACCGGACGCTCAATTTTACAACACATTATTGATTTGTCACGTGTACCACGCTAGTCTTTTTTGCGATAGTTTTTCCTTAATTTATTCGGTAGAAAAAATCCAATTTAATTAAATTTTTAAGTACCTACATTTTTTTTTCATGAAAAGCACGAGAATTATGTTCATAACTAGCTGTTGCCAGCGACTTCGTCTGCAAAGAATTCGTTTATCGCTATCCCGCGGGAACTACGCAATTTTCCGGGATAAAAAGTAGCTTATGTGCTATTCCAGACTTTTCTCTAACTATGTGCCGAATTTCATCTAGATCCGTTGGGCCGTTCTGGCGTGATTGAGTAACAAACAAAAATCCATCCATCCATCCATCCATCCATCCATCCATCCATCTATCCATCCATCCATACTTTCGCATTTATAATATTAGTTAGATTGTGACACGTAATGATTGTTATTAGCAATATTGATCACCACAAATATTCGCGCAACTCTATACTTCGTTTTTTTAGCATTAGAAAACAGTTAAACAATCTTGACGTGTTTTCATTGAAAAGCAGTTTTAAAAAATAAATAACAGCAAGTTACAATTTAAAATCCCCGGAGTATTGTGTTTTTTTTTTGTTACAGTTTTATATTTTCCGGTTACCGATTTTTGAAAAGTGTTTTTCGATAAAAAGACACGTCAATATTGTTAAACTTCTTTCTAACCAAACAATCATAATGAACCTGCCTATGCCATTTTTTTCATCCCTTTCCTATTTAAAAAATCTAAAATAGAACTACACTACTACTACTACTAACACTGATCTTCGGCGCTGACAGAAATTGGAAAGGATTCTCCATTCACTTTCTTTTTTGCACTAACCGGACATACTCGCTAATTATTAATTTAATTGTAAGCAAACGTACTGGTGTAACCTTTTATCGTGTAATAAATAATGTAACTGTACCATTACGGGCAGTAAACAAGCAATTAACGGTAGTGATAATTTATTTATTTCCCGTATCCTGCCGATTGGGAAATGTCCATAACTTGGTCCGCAATAAAATTATTAATTTAGACCTCGTAACCATATTTATGGGAGCGTTAGCACTTCCAATGAAATAAAATAACCTTCAATCTTAAATATCAAAGTAGTTTAAATGAAATGTTATAAGTTTTGCATCGCTACGAAGATAAAATTAACCTATAATTGCATGGTGTGGGATGCGGACGAAATAAGCGAAAAACTTTTAATTTTTGTAAAAATTTAATATTTATTTATATTTGTTTTAACGAAAACAAAACAGAGAGTTAAAATATCGTTAAGGTAAGGTTAATCCAAGGTGAACTAATTACACAGATTGTTATCGCATTATGATTGTTTTTTTCTGTAAAATTTTGAAGGATTTCGTCTCTCTCTTAATTTTTGATGTACGTATTAACTTTATATGAAAATACTTAGTCGATGTTCTAAAACTTAAATTAAAAGCTTGTTTTGACATACATACCTTACTTATTCATGTATTTTGCATAGTAATATATATAATACCTGATGCTGAAATGCTGAGGTGCGACCATTTTGTGACACGCTATTTTATCTGTAGATTTTTTTTAAATGTTTTTGTTTCTTTATTATTATTAATTGAGTTTCCTGAATGTGGATTTATAGCTAGTTTGTAGTTTCTTTCTTTAGTATAATTGTTTAATGTTTTGCACCATACGATTAAAATAAATAAATTATTAATTGAGTTTGTCGTAAATAAACTTTTTTCTTACTTTCTTTCTTTACTGTATAATGCTGTTACTCGTAGGTTTGACTGTAACAATGCTATAAGAAATTCATAAAGATTACTTCACACCATATGGCGCTAGATGGCGTTGCAAATGTGGCAATATGGCATTTGGGATCCTTTGTCATTGATTGGCGTCCGGCCACCCAGTCGTGCCCTGTCACTCACACAAACATGGGTTTACTTGTAAACAATACACAATAAACGCTTTTGTCAAATCGTTTGTTAAATTTTGTAAAGCAAAAGGAGATAAGTCGAAATTTTGAAATTATATAATCGAAACTACTTATTTTGTAAAAATAGAATATACTTACTACAAAAATCAATCAAGTGTGTATTTCGATTATGTTTTCTAATTTTACGTATGTTTTGGTTCTGTTATTATAAGTAAGTATCTGCAAAACTGCAAAAATCCGGAGAAACACGTTTTCTCAGCGATACGTATTTAAGACGCGTTTTTCCCCAATCCCATAAGAATGACAACAACATGATTGTTAAGATTTAAGAGAGTAAGACAGCTGGTGAAATTACTGGTACATGAAATATTTTATCTCAGCCCTCTAGGGGTGGCATCGCATCTGCAATGCTTAGGGCCTGTCTCACCGCTTCTTACTGTCAGTTATTTATGATGACGTCTCTGTCTGTTTCGTAGTAATAAATAGAGACGGAATCATAGATAACTGACAGTTAAGGAGTAGGAGTAGTGTTGTGAATGTCCAAGTCTGGTGGTTCTTACACTCAATTTAGCCACTTGCTTGTTTGCTTTCCTAAAAAAAAAAAATACAAATCTTACTTACACGTTTTTGCCACGCCACCCATTCCACCTACAACAGACACAAAAATTATCCAATAAAATTGAATTTTGCACGGCACAGTGCACTCGAAGTGTTCACAATGAGGAGTCAATCATTTTCGAGTTATCCAAGATGGCCGACAAAAGATGAGTGACACTTGCAGTGACAGACAAATTTAATGCTCAATGATGGATTTAAGGCAAAAAGGTTATGGGAAATGCTCAAAATTTGATGATAATGTCACGGATTGTGATGGATAACTTTATTTAAACGCGTATTTATAGGTATTGAAAATAATGTATGTATGTATGTAAACTCTTTATTGTGCAAAATAAACAAGACAAATACAATTGACAAACACTGAGATACATGCACAAAGAACAAATAACATACAAATAATTGACAACATTTCATATTTCTAAGCCTATAATTTTAATGGTTCTCTGTATTGTGTTTGAAAAGATGAACATGCTGACAGTTTAATTTTTTCGCTAGGGTTTGTATTTAATTTATAATTAATTTATTAATTTTTGCTTATTCTAAAAGGGCGTAACTCCGATACTATCGCAGAATAGACACTTATCCTTTTGTCTTTTCTCTATAGAAAAAAAAAACTGACTTCAAATTCAAATTGTCAATGTCAGGCCCTATTCTCCGATATTCGATTTTCGAGGTTCGCTTCTTGCTGTTCCGCTCATACTAATATAGTCATTAACTTGAGAGTGAGAGAGAAGGTATGTAACGAACTACAAAAATAGAATTTCAGAGTTGCCCCCCTTGTACTTTGAAGTTGTCAAATACAAAATTATGGTCGCTTATTTTTTCTCGTGCAAAAGGCAAAGGCATTCACCTATCCTGTGGTAGAATTGGTAAAATTAAGACATATTTTTAATTAATTTTTATTTTCTGTAATAAGCAGTATTAAAATTATATAAACAAATTGCAGTGATCAAGAGGCAAAATGCTTTCGAACCATATATTTCAGGTGTTATATAAATGAAATGTTGTCAATTATGTCAATTCGGAAAAATGATTATGATAACATGTATAAAGCGAACTACAACGAGCTCTCGTACATACCTGTAGACCGACCGCTTAACTGAGTCCTCGCCCGCGCGGCACAGGGGCGCGGGGTGGCACGACAAATGGGGCCGAGAGCGGTGCGGGTAGTGGTGGTCGTTATTACAACAGCAGATAACGTAATGCATTATTTGCACGCAACGAACAACACATTATCGAATCGTCAACTATCCTGTTATCATTATTCGTTTTCTGTTGTTCGTACGCGCACTGTTGCCGCACTTGGCATAGAAGCGCAAGCGAGTGCGCAACAAATCAAGTAGCTGTGTGCGAGAGATAGCGCTATACGCGCGAGCTTGCATTGCAATCGCAATTGAAATAACTGACTTTTGGTATCATTATTAGCTGTTGCTGTTTGTTGTCAGTCAGTACAATAACAAACAAGGTAACAGAGCGTTGTTTTGCTTTTGTTCCCGTACGTTTTTATCCCGTACAATTATTTAATAATATAAGTTCATTATCGTTTTGTAAAACAGCAATATAACAGACAACAGTTTACAATAACAGCTATTTACAAATAACACAACACTGTTATTCATTATTGTAAAACAGCCGTTATTGTCACCACTAGGTGCGGGCGGGTAGTGCGCCTGCCGCCCGCACCTCTGGGCCCCCGCGGTCGTCCCACCCCGCGCCCCTGCACCGCGCGGGCGAGGACTCAGTTAAGCGGTCGGTCTCTAACAAAGTGCGGTCCGTAAGCTCTTAGATGCCATTCGGGTTTCATAGGTACCATCTGCCGATTCAAGTATCAAACTCATAAGAGTGAGTGAGACAAACTCAAATCATTCATCATCGGTCATCTAACTAATATTATAAATGCGAAAGTATGGATGGATAGATGGATGGATGGATGGATGTTTGTTTGTTACTCAATCACGCCAGAACGGCCCAACGGATCTGGATGAAATTTGGCACATAGGTAGAGAAAAGTCTGGAATAGCACATAGGCTACATTTTATCCCGGAAAATTGCGTAGTTCCCGCGGGATAGCGATAAACGAATTCTTTGCAGACGAAGTCGCTGGCAACAGCTAGTTTTAAATAGGTACTGTGTCGGTGAAAACTTAAGTAAATAACCTTTATTTATTTATTTATTTATTCAAATCAATTACAAAAAATAACAAATTTTGTGTGAACAGCTAGCGAAAACCACGTACGGTTGTCATGCCGTACGATTGCCCGTGTTGTCATGTGTGAGTAATGTACGAATAGACAAATTAAATTGACGTTACAAATTAGAAAAATGGCTTAAGTCCCATATCAGTTCTGTACCTAGTACACTACTACATACAACAAGTCATTTACTAAAGTTTTTCACTTATAATTGGTTTCGCTTCACAGATAAAAACCTTAACGCATGATTTAATAAATTAAACTTCAAGTCACGCGTAAAAAGTTCTCTAATCACAAAAGTCATTGCTTGTAATTCATAAATTGGAACAACAAAGTAATATGACCTTATTTAGCATTAATTACCATGATGTATAAGTGACTGATTAGAGAAAAATCGCCTTATACAGAAGCAGTAATGGATTCAGTAAAAACTTGAGGAACAATTATAGTGCAGTAAATAATGGCAATTACCCGACAACGTGGGAGCGACCGTTACGCTATGCTACTGACACTATGGTTTGGGTGAAACTGGGGATATCTAATATTTAGCAGGGACGAGAGACCGATTGCTTTGTCACTCAGTATTTTGACTTAGGTTTGGAGGTAACAAATAAGAACCTATACAGCTATCTTTGAGGTAGTTATTGACATACCTAATCACTTTATAAATGTTAATACAGCGCATATGTTTAATTGGATAAAGATACCAAGAGTTTACGAAGTTTGCTTACACCACCGCTCTCAAAATTTTAATACACAGTACCAAAGGGAGACGAAACTATACTCCAAAATCTTGAATGAAGAAGCACATAATAATACATAGGTACATATTTTTTCAAAAGACATCAATTCAAGTCTGTCAATTGTATTTGTCTTGTTTATTTTGCACAATAAAGAGTTTACATACATACATTATTATGACCTACTTTGTAGTCCAATTTTAAGCTTCGTTATAATCTTATTCATAGGTACTGTCATCCCCTAGATGCAGAAATCTAAAATGCAGTATTTCACCATCATCATTACCAGCCTATAAGTATACATTTATATGTAGGTACGTTCCACTGAGCACAGGCCTCTGAGACACAATGAGAGGGCTTCGGCAGTTCCCACGTGGGCCCAAACTAGATTGGAAACCACATACCATTGAATTTCTTCGCAGGTGCTTTTTCCTTCACCAAAATGCGAGATTTATTCAACAGAAACCATGTCCTCGAAGACCACGCGACCGTGGTCACCCTAACCCTCGATGTATGAATGCACTGTTAAATGCTAGTACACAATTCTTCTCGCTTTAAGGAGACCACCCAGTCTAGATACGGGATTAGCAGAAACAATGCTGCGCTAATTGACAGGCGTCAAATGAGGGAAAGTTATATCATCGTCTGACGAACGCGAAGTGTCATGAACCTCATTATACTGATAAGTTTTAGGATTCCGTACCTTATATTATCCTAACTATTAATAACTAATGTTATGAATGCGGATGTGACTTTGTTCGTTTCTCTTTAACGAGTAAAGTACAGTCTAAGGCATAAATATCGATACAGCTATCACACTGAAAAAATAATTTGCTAAATGAAACCGAACTTTCGTCAGCCTGTAACTTAAAAAAGTGACTACCTTCTTACCAATATCTTTGGTTATGTTTTGTTCTTTATAGGTAAACCAGTAGGCTTATTGTCTAACTCGCTCGCAATCGCCGTCGTGTTCATTTTGACGGTTCTCTATCGTTTGCCCGAATTTCATATGCCATAAATGTATTGTTTGCCATAATGATCATTTGCCATAACTCTTTTTTCTCTTTAACTGTTAATTGTTCAGGATCGTTACGAAACAAACCTAACCTAACCTATAGAGTTCTGCAGGATTGCCATTTCAATGCTCCTGAAAATTTACGGTTTCAGAGAAAAATAGAGTTATGGCAAATGATAATTATGGCAAACATTACATTATGGCATATGAAATTCGGGCAAACGGAAGGCTCCGATATTTATGCCCTTGACTGTACAACCAATCGTGACAAAATTTGGTATGGAGCTTGAGACTCTACTGGGAAAAGGACATCGGATATTAAATTTCATTCCGGAAAATTGTTTGGGCGCGCGATAATAGAAATCTCCGCGGACGAAGTCGTGGGCAATGGCTTACATACATAAATCACGTCGTTATCCCTTACGGGGTAGAGAGAGCCTAAGGTAACAATACCCAAAGGCCACGCTTAGCATGATTGTGGGCGCAAAGGTGGAAGTGGAATGGGGAATCAAAATAGTGACAGGTTGCTAGCCGCATCGCCTATAACATGATTCCTATGATTTTCGCCCATTCCCCCGATGGGCTTTTACCATCTGCGCGGGAAGAGAAGCAGCTGGTACATTCTATGTTCTTTCTTTTCTCCCAAACCAGCAGGCTTATTATTATTACGTAACTCGCTCGCAATCGCCATCGTGTTCATTTTGACAGTTCTTGTATGAATGTGACAGCTAGCTGATTCCGATGCCAATTGTCAGCCCATACATGAACTGTCAAAATGAACACGATGGAGATCGCGAGCGAGTTACGTAATAAGCTACCTGCATGGAAGTTGGAACGACTTGTATTGTATCGTAATACACACATATATACATCATACCAGGGTTTTCCATAAGTACCTACGACTTACTTGAAGGGGAGATAAATTTGAATGAGCAGATTATTTCCCAAATAAAAATAACAATCGGCTATGGGTGGTGTAGGGGTATAGCACGCGTCACGGAATGACGAGGACATGGGTTCGATTCCCGGCCATAGCTTTACTTTTCGATTTTTTCTATGTGATCTAATTTTCAGTGTCGTTTAGAAATTAAATTTCTAACGGTAAAACGTAAAAAGTAAACATTAAAAATAAAGAAGTAAATTTCTTGATTAATTTGATATTTCCTATCATTTGAAAAACAGCGCCTTCTCTCGTCCCTGGTGAGCAGTAGGGGAGAGTGGGTAGGATTCGTACACATTTTTTTGCAAGACACATAAAAAAATAACTGTATACAATTTCATAATAAATTCAATGCTGATATATACCTCACTTATCTAGCTTTAATAATAATTAAGTGTCTTTTGGATATTAAGCAGCATGGCGATGATACGGTGATTTTTCTCAAAAATGGGAAACGTACGAAACTGCCCCACACGTGGGGTAGTTTCGTACATGCTGTAGGGTACATTCGTACATAGTGGGGAACCTTCGTACAATCAAAGAAAAAACCATTTATTCAATGTAATATTATCATTTCTTGAGGTCAAATTTAACACTAAATCAGCCATTATGTGGTAACAATTAACGATTATTATTTTTTAAGTACTTGAGTACTAATAATAACTACTTATTTGTAGTAACAAAAAACTCGTGATTAATTTTTCTCTTATTAATAGATAAATAATTAATCAACATTATAAATTGTACCGTTACAGTAACAAGTCTTAGCTTTAGGTAATAATAGATGCAACCGACATTAATAATAATAATATAGCCCTTTTATTTCGAATTCCCTAAAATTTCAGTACAATATAGTCTTTTTTTTTTCTTTTTTTTATATAAATTACTTATCGCTTAATTCAGCGTGCCTCATGGCATAGGCCTCCTCCGTTTATTGGAGGGTTTGGGCTATATAGTTCCCTACGCGGGCCCAGTGCGACATTATATACAGGGTGTATCAGATACCTCCAAACAATAATCAACTGGGGTATATAACCATTGCTACAGAATCTAAAAAAATATAAAAAAAATATTTGAGTAATTTTTTTTAATGTTTTCTATAGGAATGGTAGTATTAACTGTAATCATTCATATATAAAACATGAAAAAATTTGACTCCAATTTTTTTTTTAATATTTTTTTTAGCTTCTATAGCTATGGTTATATACCCCAGTTGATTATTGTTAGGGGGTATCTGATACAACCGGTATATCCGACATTATATACGCTTAGGGCCATATTCAGCGGAACACGCAGGGTCAATAAGAGAGTTATAGTTAGTAGTTATAAGAGGTAAACGAAGATGCAAGTCAGCTATAGAAGATATCTTTTATCGCTGACTTGCATCTTCGTTTACCTCTTCCGATCTTGTCCCTTTTTTACATATACCTACTCGCGGCATAATGGTTCTGAAATAATAATAATAATATTCATGGAATAAGATATTTTTGGTTACGCAGTTCAAAGTGGGGAGCATTCGTACTGTACGAATCTGCCCCACTGACAACTGTACGAAGGTAACCCAACCCAACAATTTAACAAATAAATTTGAAATAAAATTAACCGTTCTAGATATTCCAAAATGGCTGTTTATATATAAAACCTCGATATCAAATCATAAACTATATTGATCAGTTTATCTAATTCGAGCAAAACTTATAAGATTTAAACGTGTTTCACGGTGAATAAAAAATCAGTTTTCCTGGAGCAAAAACATAAATGAACTTGTCGTGTCGAAGCCGGCGGCCGCACTGTTGCGCCGCCCCGCGGGTAGCGTATGCGCATAAGTGGGAGTTACCCACACAAACGTGAACACGCCACTGTATTCAATAGCGGAGATATCACCACTGTACGAATGCTCCCGGTGTACGAATCCTACCCACTCTCCCCTACATGTTCCACGGGAGTTTGTAATTGTGTCGTACAGACACATCATTCAAACAGATGACGCTTAGCGACGAATATTCGCATAGTAACAAGGTCACGTGACAGTTGGTAACAGATAGAAAAATTCGGAGGCTTACGCACCTGCTATGGGTGGTGTAGGGGTATAGCACGCGTCACGGAATGACGAGGACCCGGGTTCGATTCCCGGCCATAGCTTTACTTTTCGGATTTTTCTATGTGTTCTAATTTTCAGTGTCGTTTAGAAATAACAATCTTAGTAAATGTGACACCAAATTTTATTCCCCCAAGAGGGGTCGAAGCTTGAACAAAGTCAAAGGGAAGAGGAAACATTTAAATTAAAAATCTATAGCTTAGGTATTATTTATTATTAGCGTGGGTATTCAATAGCGTAATTAAAACCGTCACTATTATTACAAAAGTGTTATTCAAATGCAATCAGATCCGCTTTATATAACACTTTACAATCAAAGTAGGGGCCGACACAGGAGGATCATTTGTATACTAAATACACTTAACGAGATCATAATGTTCATAATATGACTCAGACGCTTTGGGTCACAGATGTTTAACTGGATCGCTTGTATATGTGAGGAATGGGAGAGAGATCGTTTTTATGGGTCTCGTTAGCGATCCAACACATTTTTGCTCTAAATTTTTTTGACTTAATTTTCATTTGCCATAATGTTCTTGTGTCCTATGGTCATTAAGCCATAATATTACATTACCTAATGCTCTAGATACCAAATTTATTTTGTACTAATATCGCAAGACGTACATCTAATAATAATAATAAAATATACCTACATATACCTACCAGATATTTCCGTTACAAATTTGACCCAAATCCGTTTAGTAACAAACTTACTCACTCACTCACATCCTCACAAAGTTTCGCATTTATAATATTAGTAGGAAGGACTAGTAGGACTATTAAGATACAAATAGGACAAAAGATATAACGGATTCCAATTACAGACCTCGTTTTTGTAATACATTGCGTGTGCTGCCAATTAACCAATGCGCGATCAGCGTATCGACCGAGCAATGATAACAGAAGTATTCTCGTAAGAATTATACGAAGTGTTGTGTTTGGTCAACTAGTCAACTCACGACCAACAACGAAAGGCCCCTGACTCCGCATAATGCCAGCCAGAGAACGGGTCAAGATATAACTGCTTTTGAAATATATTATAGTGATAACCTAAAATGCAAAAAGTGGGATGAAAATACAACGTGATAAAATTTCCCTACAATATCTTGAGCTACTAATGTAAGTAAACGTCTCTTTCTTCCACCCAATACCATCAATCCAAAATTAGTGAGGTACTTCACTGGGTTTTATTATCGATAAAAATCCGGATCAAATGAAGTATTCAGCGTGTGTAAAGTGCCAGCGGTGTTGACAGAGACGGTCAATAAATCACTCGCCGCCACAAAGGAATCAATGTGTGCTGATTGTGCATCGGGATCGCTTTTTAGTATTAGATAGTGACGGGGTAATATCGACATCGATAAAGATATGTAAATTTTATTCATATTTTTAATCGTGCCATCTAATAGCGCTAAGTAGGTGCGGCAATGGTTTTAGCAGTTCTTTTATAGGCACTGACTAGTCTGTGCCATTAATAAAATGACATGATGATGATGATGGTTACTTCTCATACTCATAAAGTACGTATTTATGCTGGATGTAAGGTGCATAAAATTATTTTTTATACTCATGGGCGTAAAGTATATATCGTACGCGTAGTAAAGTAAAGTAAAGTAGTATCTTTACATATCACCAAACAGGCGCCGACAGTCGTGCAGTCGCTTGGGAGGATATAAATGTATTTACACAGCAATTCCAAACCTAAAATTGTATGACAACACAAACTTTTAAACTTAGCCTAACGAACTGTCAAATTAACAAATTGTCGCTGCCCCGACGTAAATCAGGGCTATAGGCATAAATCAAACAATAATTTTGTTGCAAATGAGTATAGAATATCAATAGAAACTGGTGGCGTGTGTTTAATGTTGTGGAATTGATCAGTTACTAATAATTATTATCTTCGTCCGTGCGCGCGCAATGAGATGTATACAATCAAAGCACTTACTGTCACGCGAGCACTAACAAGTGCTAAGTGGTTTTTAATACGCACTTAGCGGATTCATTCTTCTGTTTCTTTATTCTTAATTAATTATTAATGGGATCTTTGATTGCTGACAATATAATTGTCTGTTATTAATACTTCGTTAAATTCATGCAGTTCTAAACAAGCGTTTGAGTGTTCAATGTAAAACTATCGTAAGACTCGAGCACATAATAGGTTTAATCGATCAATTATGCATACTCGTATATTATAATTATACCGAAACATACATATATACATACCGTCACGGCTCTTTCCCACAGGCGTAGACAGAGACTATTTTGTTCCACTTGCTACGATCCTGACATACCTCTTTCGCTTCATCCACATTCATCAATCTCTTCATACATGCTCGTCGGTTTTGGGTAAGTACTTTTGACCTGTTCGTTTTCCAAAACGTCCCCAATTTGATCACGGAACGTCCGTCTAGGCCTTCCCCTCCCAACGCACCCATTCACACTCCTCATATAAATCTGTTTAGTTAATCTTCTTTTATCCATCCTCTGTACATGACCAAACCAACTAAGCATACTCTTTTCTATCCTAGTCATCTTCTTTCACACCAGCACGTTCCCTTATCACAAAACATTAAATCATTAATAAACAAACATCGATACACCACGGGTACATCACTACTAATATGTTTTTATCCGCTCATTGGTGGTCCATCTTCAATCGAAAGAAACTGCCGAATCATGGAATGCGATTCAAATATGACTCCGATATGACTCTTAGAATACAACCCCACCACTCACATTACCGTCGCTTTACTCTACCTAGCACCATAACTTGTTAGAATAAGGTTGATATTTGTGATGAGTTTTGTTTTATGGTGGTATATTTAATGTGGTGTCAGTGGGAGATAAATTTATGTCTATTAAACAGTTATTATCTGTTCATTGATGCGAGTTAATAAAATATTGTGCTCGCTGTGGTGTGCGGTCTTAATGTGGCGTTTCCGGTTCAATATTGTTTCGCAATTTTGGTGAAGTCGTTTTTTGTTACGATTTTATTCACAAGGTACCTATTTATACCTAGTTTGGATACAAATAGAATATAGCCTACGCCTGGACGTCTACCACTGTCACTTAAGAGACTGACAACACCTAATTTTGTTGAAATTGATGTTATTTAATTTAAATACAAAAAAATATATAACGTCAATTTTCATCATATTTCAAACACGCTAGACAGAGTCGATACATAATTGAACAAAATCGGCTCGATAGAAAATAATTGCAAAGACTGGTCTTAAAATCATCATTAAACGGTTCTATGTCTTTTTTTTTTCGACGTATGGGTCTGCAATTAAAAACATGAAGTCAACATACTCATACCTAAACGGCTACCGAGTCATATTTCACAAATAATCCATACTTTTTTTATTTCTTCTTATTTGTGTCTTAATTGCAAGATTTTAGACGCGCGCCAAGCTGCCGGAATAGTTTCTTCTCTTTCACTCAGCACGCGAACCGTATGTGTGAAGAGTGGCGCTGCTCAAGGTTATTTGCTGTTGACAGCGCCTTAATGCGTGCCAAGTTCTATTCAGCGTAAGGAACACAGTTATGCAGCCATGTAGCTCTTTCCCTTACGCTGTATAATGGTAACCCCCCTTCGTATCTGTGTATGAATGTCAGTATGACCTACCTGTAGGCTTATCTAACTCGCTCGCAATAGCCATCGCGTTCATTTTGACAGTTCATGTATTGGCTGCCAGTTGGCATTGGAATCAGCTAGCTGTCACATTCATACAAGAACTGTCATTTCAATCCGATGCCGAGTGTCAAAATAGTTACACTATTACCCTGCAGGATGTCTATATACTGCCGTCCTAATTCAAAAGAACGCATGTCTGCTTTATAGGTTTTGAGGAAATTATGATAGATTGATGCCTGATCTGTTTTCTTGGACATTCGTCCTTTTTTATGGTCCGCTTCTTTAGTCAATCATTGCCCGCTTGCTTTTAATCCATACGTACTTTTTCTTTTTTTCGTTATGTGTGTGAGAGAGAGAGAAAGAAACATTTATTTACACACATTCGATACACGTAGATTTAAAAATATAAAGAAATACAATATACTTAAGAATAGTACCGATATGGTGTGAAATGGGCCCCACTCAGCATAATTTTGCGGCAAACCACAACGCTGTTTTTCAGTGGGACCCAGATAAATATAAAAACTAAACACAAAAAAGCAATAAATGGATTATTATTATTATTATTATTATTATTAAAAACAATATGTGTGTCGAATGTTTCAATAAATATGTCTCTCTCTCTTTCTCTCTCTGTCATTTTGATGGCTACTTAGCAATTTTCAGCTGTAACTGGCCACTTATAAAGCGAAACACTTAGCTGACCCCACAGCGATCCGTGGGGGCCTGCTGCGTCAAAATTGCCCTCGGATTGGCCCCCCGCGGGCCCCGGTACACATTAACTTAACTGCCTCTAAGCAGTAATTTGCAGTAAAACCTTATTACGATTATGATTTTATTTGGATTTATTCGGTATTGATTAGTGGTCTTTTTGGCATGGAGACGGTCAATATTATAGCGTGCACGCGATCCATATCACGAAATATTGATGCGTATCGCAGCCACGGTTGTTTTGAATTCATGATCGTATATTGATATACCAGTATCGGGAGCCCTTCTTCTTCGAATAATTGTTTGGTCTAATGTATGTTTGGTCGAATAATTGTTTGGTCTAATTTATGTTTGGTCGAATGATCGTTTGGTCTAATTTTTTTCCGGCTGAAGCTGAAAATATTGTACATAGGCTTTGTAGAATAGGTTGGATTAGGTTAGGTTTATTTTGAAACTGCGAAAGCTCGATAGTTTCCTTATAAATTGCAGCTCTAGTTGACCAATATCTCCACCTTTGAATGGTGGTTTCGAGTGATATAGGTTGCCTCTGCCTTGTCTGTGTATTTTATATATTCTAATCAAAAATCGGGCCCCAGATTGCATAGCGTGTTGGCATGATGTAACATTGCGGCTTTACCATCCACTCGACGTTGAGTCGCGGCAGTTGTATCGCTTCAGAGCCTCTAGTGTAAGTTTTTGTCACAAAAAACGTATCGAACGCGTTCGCGTAAACGTGTCAATTACTATAGGACAGCCATACTCAAAGTGTGTTCCGCGGAACCCTAGGGTTCCACGAAGCCCTCGTAGGGGTTCCACGAAGTCGTCGTGAGAGCTCCGCAATCATTTCGAAATAATTCAAAACACCTCTCATTCTGATTTTAGGGTTCTGTAAAGTATTTCGCTTTCTAAAAGGGTTCCGTCACCGAAAAAGTTTGAGAACCGCTGCTATAGGATAATTGACAGCGCCGCTAGCGGAACGAAACGGCAACAAATAGTTCTCATAGTATTTGTCATTTTAACGCAAACGTTATCGAGACGTATTTCGCTATCGAAAAATTAAGTACACTAAGCATACAGTATGCTTAGTGTAGGTTTTCGGTCACAAAATACGTCTCGACCGCGTTTGCGTTAGTATGTCAAATACTATGAGAAATTTTAGTTGTCGTTTCGAATCGTTAACGCGAACGTGTTCGAGACGTTTGTCGTGCCTAAAACTTACACTAGAGGCTCAGTTTAACATTTGACAATATTATTAAGTCCTGTAATCCTGTTCATTTCAATACGTCCGAAATACATTCGATAGTCACGACAGACAAGTGACATTTTCAACACTGCTGGACCTTAACCTGCTAGGTCCTAAATATTTGTATGGAAGCACAATATTGTAATCGGATTTTGACCGATTTGTTATGGTCAGATATAATCAGCAAATAAGTTTGTATGAAATAATGATCAAGTGTTTACTTTGTTTATTTGGTTGCAGTAATTTGTCGTACAAGTATTGAAATAAGACAGTTATAATATATCTCATAAATATAAGCATATTTAACAAAAAAAATAACAAATGTATGTATGTAAACTGTTTATTGTGCAAAATAAACAAGACAAATACAATTGACAAACACTGAGATACGTGCACAAAGGCAGAGATATCCCTTTAAGGGAACTCTTCCAGTCAACCTTTGAGTGGATGAAAGGAGCATTACAAATTATGTAGAACAGTTTCCAATCCCGTGGGAATTTCGGAAAATGTCATCATTTGTATACAATACATGATAATACAGGTAACTAACTGTCAGTTTTTCAAGACTCTTGCTTCAGTAGTTTAGGTGATGCATTATATTATATTTGTGACTCAATTGTGGTATTGTTTTATAAGTATCTAGTATAGGTACATACCAAGATAAAAATCGACAACTTGCAGACGTATTGATTCGAACAGCGCTTAACTCGAACAGGTAAGATTCAATTGGAAAGGTATTCAGCAAAACGTAGCCACAGCAATTCCGTTGACCAATGGCTGGCGCGTTTTGCATGCCGCGTTCCTCTTTGACTAGATAATGGTTCCCGATTGCATAACTCCTTCCTGATAACATAGATTACATACTGATGTTAATTTATACTAATATTATAAAGAGGTAAAGTTTGTAAGTTTGTGAGGTTGTAGGGGGTAATCCCTGGATCTACAGAACTGATTTAGAAAATTATTTTACCAATAGAAAGCCACGTTATTTGTGAGTTTCATAGGCTATTTTGTCTTGCTCAAGAACCATAGACCCATCTCACTTCTGAGCCATGTTTAAAAGCTGTGTTTCAGGGTCATCACAAGACTCAGTCTCCCGAACAAGCCGGCTTCCGAAAAGGCTATAGTACCTACCGTAGACCACATACATGCGTTGCGGCAGGTTATACAGATGACCAAAGAGTATAACCGCCCCCTTTGCCTTGCATTTGTGGACTACGAGATAGCCTTCGATTAGATCGAGATTTGGGCTGTGCTGCAGGCTCTCCAGCGGTGCCAAGTTGACTATCGGTATATCGAAGTGTTGAAGTGTCTGTACGAAAACGCCACTATGTCCGTCCGACTACAGGACCAGAGCACGAAGCCTATTCCTCTGCAGCGGGGAGGCAGACAAGGAGATGTGATCTCTCCGAAACTGAGTTGGCCTGAAAATGAACATGGACAAGACGAAAGTCATGTCTAATGTCTATGTTGTGCCAGCTCCCGTAATAGTCGGAGGCTTTGCGCTCGAAGTTGTTGACGACTATATATACCTGGCCTGGGACAAACGGTCCAGTTAGGTAGGTCCAACTTCAAGAAAGAGCACCAGTGACTGCTACAGCTCGCAGATGACTGCCCAGCTTAAATATTCAATCCTTACATACAATAAGCCGCGTAAATATATCTTAACTCTTTTGTTACATTCCTGGTCGTAAAAATTCTTAGCGTTCCTACTTACGAAGCTAAATCAATAACAAAAGAAAAAATACGGCAAATGAAGTCATAACAATGGGATGGCTGTTCAGCGAAAGGTAATAACTTGATAGTTTGCTGCCCTCTTAAAATCTTATCCTGAGGGTATAAGGCGCATTGTTGATAGTTTTTATTTGCAAGAAGAATCAATTTGCATACTAGCATTCTTTTCTTATTAGGATCTGATAAGTCGTAGACGCGCGGGTGCCGCTGTTTTGTAGAAAATAAAATGGCGAAACAAAGTGTTCTGCATCTGCACAAAAAAGAGATAAGGATGGGATTTCATGTACTTCCATGCTAGTCTGGCAAAGAAAAAACGTAGATTTATAATTTATTTGTACAATTGATTATTTTAATAAATTATTTGATTGATTTGATTTGATAGAATGTACCAGTTGCTTCTCTTCACGCGCGGATGTTAAAAGCCCAACGAGGGAATGGATGAAAATCTTAGGAATCAAGTTATAGGCGATGCGGCTAGCAACCCATCACTATTTTGATTCCCCTTTCCACCTATAGGTACCCACAGTCATGCTAAACGTGACCTTTAGGTCTCGTTACCTAAGGCTCTGTATAAGGCACTTGTCCCACCGCCGGCGAGTAGCGAGAAGCGAGCGTTTTTTAGTACCTATGGAAAGTTTGTCGCTTTTGTCGCCGGGCGACAAAAGTTCCATTCTAAAAAACACTCGCTTCTCGCTACTCGCCGGCGGTGGGACAAGTGCCTAACCCTTGAATAAAGAGGTGATTAATATGAATGCGCGTATGACGTACTTTATTTGTCAATTTCAGTTCGGCAAATGATGTTAAAAGAAAATATACTCTTAGTATTTCTTTTCGAAAACAAAATGCTTAGCAGACTTCAACGTTGTTGCGACTTGTCTTTCCGTTGTATTAACACAATGTCAGATAATGACCACGTCTTTATCCCTTATGAGGTAGACAGGGCCTAAGGTAACAAGACCTAAAAGCCACATTAAGCATTATTGTCGGCGTAGGTATAGGTATCGCGGAAATTTGAAGCTGGTATGGTATTCTATGTTTAATTTGTTCTTCGTTCCTAGACCAGTATGGAAGCATTCACGTTAATACTGTACTTATATATGTATTATGACTGTTATATAATGCTTCAGTGACTCCCAGCTGGGTCATCATACTGAATCGCGTCCCCAAACTACTTAATAGGGTGATAATTGCGGACCCATTACAGCCCCCAGCCCGCCGCCATTGCTAATACAATCCCATAGAACCAAAACGTCCTAACTCACCTTAAAACCATGCACACATAAGCCTTTTCGACATCTACAAATCATTCGCGCTAAAGCTGACAACACAAGTCCAAACAATCGTAACTACCCTAGATTCTATACACAAATGATCCCTTTTGAAATTGAGGGACTAATGTAAGAGTGAATGCTGTGTTAAGCTATGTTGAATTGTATGCTGGTTAAGTAGAGTTGGATTTTGAGTGGCTGTAAAACTTTGATATGAATATTATGGTTTGATTTGTGTTTTTGAACTGATTACAGTTCCAATATTTGAGTATGTGGTCTAGACTAGCGTAAGTACTATTCTACGGTTGAATTATTAAATAACTTATTAGCTTTTGCACGCGACTTCGTTCGCGCGGATAACGTCAGAGTGACATACCTCCCGTCTTCATCCACTTGAAAAGTCTTCAATTATTAACTCTTTATTTCTTACTAACTTCTGCCCGCGACTTCGTCTGCGTAGAATTAGCAATTGTCATGTTTAGCTATCCCTCGAGAACTATACAATGTTCCGGGATCAAAAGTAGCCTATGGTTTAATCTAGGGTGGCAACTATCTAAGTTCCCAATTTTATCCAAATCCATCTAGTCGTTTTAGCGTGAAGAAGAAAGAAACATAAACACTCACTCACATCGTCACTCACAAACTTTCGCATTTGTAATATTAGTGGGATTCCGTCCTTTTATCCCGTGTGGACATCGAAAAATCCCTTCGCAGTGTCTGCACACCAAATTTAAAGGCTCTAGTAATTATAGACACACTTTGCAGCAAACATAATTATATAAATCTCATTGTAGATTTAGTGGTACAACATTTCAGGATTTTCCAATCCCGTGGGTAAATTGGGATAAAATGTGGCCTATGCGTTATACTACACCACCAGCTATCTACAGTCCAGCTGTTTTAGCGTGAAGGAGTAACAAACATACAAACTTTCACATCTATAATATTAGTAGGATTATTGAGAGGGTCGGTGATCAACTAAACTAAGAGGAGGGAGAAGATACTAGAGATAGAACTAAGAGAGAGGGATAGGTATGAGGCGCGAAGGAGCAAAGGTGACAGTAGGATCGCCATCATTAGATCCGAATCTATATTCAACCATTGCTCATTCACCATTTTCTTTCTTTTAATTGGTATAAAATGAGAGTTGAAAGAGACAGATGGCGTAATACTTTCAAATAAATTTGAAAACAAAGTCAATAGGTAACAGATGAAAGAGTAAGTATCAAGTACAAGTAAGAAGCATGAAAGAGAATTTATGAATTCTGATCAATTTGATGCCTAAGAAATTTTGTCAATCACAATCATGACAAAGTATAAAACAAGCTTGACAATAATTGAATCAAAATAAAAGACACCTTAACAATAACAAATGCCACCAAGCGCCGACGTTGACTCTAAATAGGTACTACCTAAGCGTCGTTAACTTTTTGCCAAACCGCAGTCCATACTTTATTTAATTTTAACAAAATGAAACCGCTTAGTGAGCAAAAAGCAGCCTTTTTACGGCTCAGTGCCAGCCTCTTGTTGCTCTGAAAATTCATTACAAACTTCTGCGGGCGGAGATTGCTTAATTTTCTTTAATATTAACTTGTACAGACCCCTTTTTAATTAATATCGACAAAGTAGTCGAGTCCGCCGCGAGTCGAGATACGGCTAGTGATGTGCGGGAGAAAGTCGATACAAAATATTCCAATTTGAAGAAAAAAAATTAGAAATAAGAAAAAAAAAACGTAAAGAAAAAGAGATAGGTATAAAGAATTATTATTACTATTATTATTATAAGTATTTACCTACAACTTGTTGGATGGATGAAATAAGACAAGAATGTCAACCGCCATACAAAAGCGTGACCACAGAAAGTGTTTATTTATTTACGTACACAAACATTGCTGGTTAGAAAATTAAGCTTTTATTAAAAAGTTGGTTTAGCCATACATATAAGTGACACACATTCTTAAACATAAAATATAACACATCAATGTTTTTTGTTAGACGTAATACGATACACATAATAAAGGACCAACATAATTTTATAAGTACAGTCAACTGGGGTGACTTACGGGGTGACTTTAAAAAGTAGTTTTAATGACAAAACCATTATTTTTTTATTTGCGTTTACTGCTTCCAATCAATGTCTTCGTCGATCGCCTTTGCGTCTACATGCCAAACATTCACCGGATATGGATAATATCGATTTTATAGTAATTTTAAAACGATCAAAGTAGCCCCAAAATTACCAAAGTCACCCTACTGGCTACTGATACAAAAAATTACGACAACTTCAGAAGATTATTGTACGACAATTATGTAACTGTTCTTGGATGACAAAACTTAGTAGGTGTCATGAATTTCATACTACTTAAGCTGCGAAAATATAAAAGCAACAAGCAAACAAGTTTACTTGGCAGTTAATTTTTAATTACCATTTTCAATGTGTTTTAATCTTATCTCCTTTCAGCCGGTTATTTTGAATGGTATCACACAACCATTGGCACCAAAAATTGCGCCCAAGCCTAACTGTTCACAAATGGATTCATGATTGAAGCGTGGTCAAGATGGTTAAATTATGATGCTGGAAGTAACCTTTAATATTACAATTTACTAATAAAATCTAACTAATATTATAAATGTGAAAGTATGGATGGATGGATGGATGGATGTTTATTTGTTACTCAATCACGCCAGAACGGCCCAACGGATCTGGATGAAATTCGGCACATAGAGAAAAGTCTGGAATAGCACATAGGCTACTTTTTATCCCGGAAAATTGCGTAGTTCCCGCGGGATAGCGATAAACGAATTCTTGGCAGACGAAGTCGCTGGCAACAGTTAGTAACTAATATTGGAACCAAAAACGATCATTGTGTGAGTAATTTTTGTGTCACCATGGAGCTTTTTCCGTTCGGGTTTTTTGTATGGTTAATCATTCTTCCAGTCTGGGGGCAAAGAAAAGACAGAATGTACCTACTAGCTGCTTCTCTTCCCGTAGGCTTATTGTCTAACTCGCTCGCGATCGTCATCGTGTTCATTTTGACAGTTCTTGTATGAATGTGACAGCTAGCCGATTCCGATGCCAATTGTCAGCCCATACATGAACTGTCAAAATGAACACGATGGCGATTGCGAGCGAGTTAGACAATAAGCCTACAGATCGAGAAAGGTCATCAAGGGAATGACTGAAAATCTAAGGACTTATGTTATATGCAAAACGGCTAGCAACACGTCACTATTTTGATTCCCATTTCTACCTATATGCCCACGATCACGCTTAACAGCCTTTAGGATTTGTTACCTTAGGCTATGTCTACCCCGTAAGGGATAAAGACGTTGATGTATGTATCTATGTCATCATCATCATCATTTTAGCCGAATGACGTCCATTACTGGACATAGCTTAGGCCTCCCCCGCGGCTCTACTCGGACCGGTCCTGTGCCTTCCGCATCCACCGCGATCCTGCGATCCTGATCAGGTCGTCGCTCCATCTTGTTGGAGGCCTACCAACAGCTCGACCCTACCTATGTATCAATGTACCTATGTATTGTATAAATACTATTTAAAGTGGTCCAACTTATTATTTACTAATTAGTCTTCATCCATTTATGAAACAGACAAACCGACAAACATCGATGCAATGGCCTGCACTTCGTTATTAATTTCAAAATTGCTTTAAACAGGCATTACGCCGCTTGTTAGCCCGGGCCCAAAATGAACTCATTAAAACTATAAAGGCGGCGGTAATTAAGGCAAACCCGGCTCGACCCCCACCCCGTCCCCCACAACCCCCCGGGGTGTCAACCCCCAATGTCCTCCCGAGTATATAAGTTTGATAGAGCCGCTGAATGTGACATGTATTTATTTACTGTCGCGAACTCTTTACCATTTGATACTTTTTATTATATTTTTTAATTGTTTTTGCCTTTTTTTTTGAACTCTTGCCAGTGTCAATAAACTAGTCCTGAGCTGAGGACCTGCTTTTCCTTGCGATTCATTCTTCTCAACCATATTTCTAATACAGTCCACTCATTACTATCCGCTTCATTTACCTTGGTTTATTGTAGCTTTCGCTTTTAACGGTTATTTCCTTGTAGTTGTAATTTGTTTTGTTTGTTGTAATTTTTGTTGTTTCTGTCATTTGCGTTTTCGTCTCTTCTTTTTTTTCGTGGTAGACTTGTCAATTTGTGACGACAGGTCTATATAACAAAGCAGTGGGCGTTCAACGCGTTATTAAATCAGATTTTATTAAATTATTCTGTCTATATGGCGTACAATATTGGTTTTAAATACATAAACATAGTCCGGTCAGGTTATCGCAAAAGAATCGCAACATGGTAACAGAACAATAACTATGACATGCAACCAAAAAGGTCAAATTTTAATTGCGAAAATATACTGTTTAGGTAATTAAACTCTTAATTACACTATTTACGATTATGCTGAAACCTGCTCTACGGCCGTAGGTATCTGTTCTTGTGACGACTTTGTCCCAGTCATATGCATAACATTTCGATTATATAGTAGCATACGCTTTTTCGCAACTGTGAAAGTTTCTGCTTATCCTCAGTATTCCTTTAATCGTTCTCATAATTGTTAGCACGGCAGGCAGATTTCAAGTTCCATTGATTAAATCTAGCGTTACAATGCGACCAAACAAAAAACATTTACCTTTACTCCGCCACCATAAGCGCAGGCGGAGTAGCCAGGCAATTTTTATATCGTCCCATTATACGGCATCCTCCTGTATATGGCTAGTAACTTTCAACCTATCACCGCTTATCTTATAGTTTAATTATAGATGAAAAACTTAAGTAAATCACTTGTATGTAGTAGTGTACAGAACTGATAATGGGACTTAAGTCATTTTTCTAATTTGGAACGTCAATTTATCTATTCGTAGGTACACATTGCTCACAAATACAGTAAGCTTAGTGTAGGTTTTCGGTCACAAAATACGTCTCGAACGCGTTTGCGTTAAAATGTCAAATACTATGAGAACAGTTTGTTGCCGTTTCGATCCGCAAGTGGCGCTGCCAATTTTTACGTAGTAAGGGTGCGACCAAACCGCCGCGTATACGCAGTGACGTGTCGTATGCGTCACGTTTTCTCACCGTTTCTTCATACATTTTGTTGCGATTCCGTAACGTCACCGTTTTTTAAGCGGCGGTGTGGTCGCACCCTATTTGAGACGTTTACGTGAACGCGTTCGAGATGTTTTTATATACGAAAAATTACACTAGAGACTCAGTCATTTACTTAAGTTTTTCACGTATACCCAATTTCTCTTCCAGCTAACAATGTCCTTGTCCTTATTGCCAGTGACATTAGGCCTGCGACGCGGTAATTTTCAATTAATAACCATCTTAATTTTCACTGCTTTTATTAAGCTTAACCTCTATTACCTTGCCATATATTTACTTTTATACATTCAGTTGCTGTAATCAAGTAATTACTATGTTATTTACGAGCTAAAGACGTGATAATACTGCAATTATAAGCCCCAGCGGACCGGTATTAATTTTTTTATACGATTCATGCTTAAAATTTTAAACAGAGACGACGAAAGATTACTTTGTAATGGTTTTTATTAAGATTAGTCCTCATTAACACTTTTACGATGTTTTTATTCGGGGGCTTAATAAATTATGTATGTTATGAGAAAAGATAGCTGGTTTATTCAGAAAATCTCACCGGTGTTGTTAATGTGAAAGAGTCTTCAAATTATTATTGTTTGTTAATTTACCACTTTTTCTACCACAGCAGGCTTATTGTCTAACTCGCTCGCAATAGCCATCGTGTTCATTTTGACAGTTCTTGTATGAATGTGACAGCTAGCTGATTCCGATACCAATTGTCAGCCCATACATGAACTGTCAAAATAAAGACGATGGCGATTGCGAGCGAGAAACGGGGTAGACAGAGCCTAAGGCGACCAGACCTAAAATCCTAAAACTTTATAATTTAAGTTTAATTATAAATTTTGTTGTCACAGAGTTAATGACTTCAATAAGGTCAGCAAATAAATGCCTGTTATAGTGAGCAAACGATCAAAAATCCGTTTGGCGTTAGAGCGGATCGCTCTAATGCGGATAATCAACCCATTACCGGGTCGACGGGGTCGCCGGGCCGCGCGGCCCGACACACGGCTCGGACAAACCACCAACAAACTCATATAGACAGAAGTAAAAAGATTACAAAGTCATCAATGGTATTTTTTTTTAAAGTATTATCCTGCGATCAGTCGGACGACTATGAGCAGATAAGTGGTGGGTGTCGCATGTCGTGCAGAGCCAGCCCCAGTGGAAGCTTCTCAATTCGTGGCTGGGTCTTCACATCAGCTCATCCAGTTCTAGGATTCCTCGCCTCTTAAGGCGTCCTATCCGATCAGGTTCAGCGAGCTGCCTGCCAGCTGGTTTGGGTGTTGTTGCAGTCTCCCCTTGTACTTGGCCGAGTAGGACCGAATTTCTTCTTTTACCGTGTTGATGTCAATGGTATAATAACGAAATAATAATAATAATAATAATAATAATAATAATAGGAATAAACCACCATGTATAATACAATATAAACTTTTCTTTTTTGAACAACAAACAAGAACAAATCAGTACAAAACAATACAGAAACAAAGAACAAAGTATACAATAGGCGGTCTTATCGCTTAATAGCGATCTCTACCAGACAACCAAACAGACAGAGAAATAAGTTGGAGACAGTTTAAGTAGGTGGCGGAAACAAATAGACAGGAGAAACGCAGGGATAATTAAAACAACTATACTAACATAAATAATATAATAAGTACATAGCTTAATAAATAAAATAAAATAATGCATACATATACACACATAGCATGATTGTATAATACTAAAGATAAAACAAGTAAATGTAATAACGAAAAAAATATATTATTATGTAAGCCTCTGCCGAAATACGACTAGCGCTGTGGGTTAGAGTGAGAGAGGAAGAGCCTGCCTACCGCTGCTGCCATCAAAGAAAGGGGAGCCAGACTGACTAGCGTCGTAACGCGTTACGTTACGAAGCGGTTTACCCTTCCATATTGAAGTTATCACTACAAATAAAAAATCTTGCTGTAGACGCTTGCCGAACGTCCTACCAGTATACTCCCAGTGTAAATCACTTTATCAGAGGGTTATTCGAAGGCGATTTCCGAAAATCAATCGGCGGGCACATCAGATAGCGGTGATGTATCGGTCCCCGGCCATTTTAGATTGACCCCCCCTCCAGAACTGAACGGTTTAAACGTCGTGTCACTAAGAGCCGCGCTATTTGTATGGGAAAAAAATTATTTGCAATTTTGGTGGGGATTGCAATCGGAGTGCTTGATTGTCGTGTTAGGGATTTTTGAGACGAGAAATGAGTTAGTCGGGAGTTGTAGATTTTAGAGGATCTGAAAAATTTAAGTAAGTATACGTGCCGGCACGTAAGTCTAGCGATGACGAGTCACGTGGAGGGGATCTGCGCACCCACGGATACCGTATTTTATACTTCTGCACATACAAGGTTATCGCTAGACTTACGTGCCGGCACTTATAAGTAAAGACATACCTATGTATATAGTTTATATTGTACAAATATGTATAAAGAAACAGACACAAAAAAAATATTTGCACAAAATCGAAATTATAATTATAAGGGATCTCTGCCAGTTAACCTTCGAGTAGATGAGAGGAGCATTAAACGAGGGACTGACAAAGTGAGATTAAATTCCAAATAGTGAAAGCCACAATATAGCGTAACATCTCTAAATACAACAAACAATTCATAATATACACTACTAAATATCATTACACCTTCATTACACACATGCTTACATACAAAATACGTACAATAAGAGTACATGTATACAATATTTAAGGAGACTTGAACAACGCCACGGATGATGATATACTTTGGCGAGTGAGTGAAAATACTTTGTAGGTTAGGTACCTACTCCGTTATGGATAAAGCAGTCGCAAAATAATTTATGTGCGGAGAATTAAAAAAAATAGACACATAATAGGCACAGCTTGAGTAAAGCACAGACCTAATAAACAAAGGAGTAAGTATATCCGGCCAGTTAAACAGTGAACTCTCAATCAAAAAACAACTCAAACTCCTGAGCACCCGAAACCCGTCAAACAACATAAATAAATCATTCACGACCAATTTACTAACAATCCCTTACAAACAAAGCAGCGCTTAAGCGATTTGACGACATCTAATCTCAGATAAGGTACAGTACACGTGTACTATTAGGCTATATCTCATTACTTTCCAAACAATTTCGAACACCCTTTATAAACCACTCTAACCGATTAAATTACAACCTTAAGCTTTCAAATTCAAAGTTCATTTTGTCGTGGCCTGGCTCGGTGAATGGGACGTTGTAAAGGGTGTCCCTGTTTGTAGTTTTAATACGTAATCTGTGTATTAACATCACAAAACGTTCATTCATCAGGGACATCAGACGTCGCGATGCTGAGATAAGGCTGCTGTGCGTGAGATTTGGAAGTTTAAAGTGCTGTTATTACCACTTGAAATGCCTTTAATGCTGATTTGGATTTAAACTTAATCCATACGGTGTGATTGTTTCTTTTTGCTTTTGAAGTAAGCAGCTAGCTGTCACATTCATACAAGAACTGTCAAAATGAACATGATGGCGATTGCGAGCGAGTTACGTAATAAGCCTATTGTAAGAAGACTATTATAATACATATTTTAATAGACATCTCGCAGTATGGACAATGATATGTATTGCGTTATTTCGTGTATAGCAGACTAATGTAATGTTACATGATGGGGATGTACTGCATAAATAAATAAATAAGCCTGCCGCATTGGGCTTGCGTGGGAACTATAACGGATAACCCAAGTCTTCTCATTTTGTGCCCGGCAATAGGACGTGTATAAACTGGAGATGATAAGAAATAAAACTACTTTTTGGTAAGACAGTTTATTTGGTTAAGGTGGCCAGACACCCGGTGGAGCCTTATATTATACATAAATCATACGACGATTTGCTGCGGACGTCTCTGGTAAGTCTACGTTTATCATTTATTTTGTCAGAAACACATTCCTAAGTTCTAGAGAATATATTGTTATTTATGAAACGTATGATATAAGAGACGAACTAACTTTGGAAAAAAGCAATTTTATTACCCTTCATCTTTATGGACGCTAAGAACATAGACCAATTTCTTATTTTTTTTTTGTTTAAAAATAGAAACGAAACATGAAGTAAATAGGTACATAATAAAAGGTTGATTGGTCGGTCGGCAACAATTTAGATCACAGTTAATACTGTCACACCTTGTGTACCACTGTCACACCCAAATCTCTCTGCACAATAAGTCGCGAATAGCAAAATCGCGATAGCGAATAAACTAATTATACAGAACCCTTACCCTATGACGCATGGAATAACAATAGGGTCCCATAAAAACCTTAATGTGCAGAACAATTAAAAAGCACTACCTTAATAAAAGGAGGCAAGGTTCACTATTGAAAGGTAATTTTTTAAATTAAATCCGATGACAGATTTTAAACAAAGATAACTTTGTCCTAGGTATTTTATTTAAATAAACAAATTAGTGATTTTTGTTTGAGATTAAATTAATGGATATTTATTGATATAGCTTAACTGATTAATGGTAATGTTTATTAGTTATTAAGGTTATTATGTGTTGGGTTATTTATGGCTTTTATTGAGTTTTGACTTGGAGCGAATTTTTATGTGAAAATCAACGTAGATTAAAATATTGATATTAATTAGAATATTATCATAATTAATTTAAGCTTTCGCGACATAAATTTGTACATTTTAATAAAACTGCTTAAATGCTTAGGTCAAGTTTGTGATACCTAAGTTAAGAAAATACATAATCATAACTACCTGGTCAGTTACTGCCGAGTAAAATATACAAATTTGTAAAAAAACACTGATTGGATTAACAATACAGGTACCTAGGTATTTTTTATTATTCGGCAGTGGAAGCACTAGGCAGAAAAGAACCAGTTTTTTTAATAACGAAAACTTATCAATACCATAAATGCGAAAGCTTGTGAGTATGTCTGTCTGTTGTTTTTCAAGCTAAACCGGCTATATAGATTTGGATGAAATAACAGATGCCAATCAAAAGGACTAAGAAACAAAATGCACCTTATAAAATTCCCTTACTTTAGGCTCAATTACAACAATGATAAATATGATAATGCTTAGCGGCAGCATGATGATGTCCAGAAAGATGACGAAAATCTTTATTCTCATTATATGACTATAGCGAATAGCGACAGAGCCGAGTCGCTATGTCTTGTAAACATATTATTTCACATTACATGTACGGGTATAGTATTATCTGTGGTACAGGGTATGTACAATCGGGTTTGCATATTAACATTCCCATGTCGGCATGCTATGCCCGCGCCTGCGTTGGGACGACTCAATCCTGCCACAGAGTAGCGAGATTTATTTAGTAAAGCTGGATAGATTTTTTGTTGGAGTAACGAAGTAATAGTTGAAATTGCAACGTTTTCAATGGATGAAAGTGTGTAGGTATTAGGTATACACATGTATAAATTTGTACAAAAACACAATAATTAAAAAACAAAAAAACACTTCAAAAATCAAACGCGATTCATTCGTATTTCAAAATAAGCTCTTAGTATTAGGATCCTGATATCCTGGTTCCTACTTAAAATCTCCCTCCGTCTTACGTCTGTCGCGAATTATAATTTTTTACCCATCCCAAAAAGCGCTCAGCGCCGCTAAAGGAATTTTCACTTCAAAAAAACTAAAGATTATGAAAGTAACTTCAGTGTAAGTGTAAGTTTTTCATCACAACAAACGTCTTAGACACGCTAATTTTAGTTACATAATACTATGAAACCACTTTGGCACATGTTGACGTTGTTGAAACACGTAAAACACTGCGAGCTCAGTATGCTTAGTGTAAGTTTTTGATACCGTAATACGTCTCGATAACGTTTGCGTTAAGCTGTCAAATACTATGAGAACTGGGGCCTTACCATGACGTATTAATGTGATTCAGTTTAGGTTCGTTTGCTGTCAGATTCATACTAAAAGTGACAGCTAAAACTTGAACTGAGTCGGAATTACGACGTCATGGTAAGGCCTCTGTTTGTTGCCGTTTCGTTCCGCTAGCGGCGCAGTGCGCTGTCAATTATCCCATAGTAATTGAGACGTTTACACGAACGCGTTCGAAACGTTCTTCGTGTCAAAAACTTACACTAGAGGCTCAGTTAGACAGTCTCTGAAGCAAACATGCTCTGTGCAATCGGACACAGAATCCGTGATTTTTCCATCGCATCTCTTTCCTTTTGTTTCGTTTTCATTTGTTTCCTTTTCTGTCGGACGTGGCTCACAATGTGGCCGTATTTTATCGGCGGCCGTTCGAATATTCAAATTTATGATGTACGCGAACGACGCCATTTTGGCATCGGCGTGGGGACGTTAGTTTTTCAGAATTCGAAAGGATTTAAAATAAGTTTCTATCAAAAATATCATTTTTATACAAGTTTTTTTGCGGACTGTACCCATTTGCACTGTCATCTGTCCTACATAATATTAGGTATTATGTGTGTGGGACTAAATTAATAAAAGAAACCAATTTAGTCGCCGTTAAAGTATATTTTGTTCAATTTACATATTTACATATCGAAATCGTACCGCAGACTGACTAACTGAATCCCTAAAGATCTTACATACGTCATTTCATTCTTCAAATCGAATATTCACTCTCTCATTCTTATGTCATCCGTCACCTTCACACACTCTTACGTTCCATTCCACATGTGTATCAAGTCAAGTCAATCGGACCAACTGTTGAAGAGTTCCCTCCTGAGGAGACGATCCTCAGGTCATCAGAACTCTACTACCTGATTATTGTATTGTCATTTTATCATCCGACTTAGATACTCAAGTAATATGCAAAATTGATTTATTTAAATGTTGATTATTTTATTTAAATGCTGACTGTTTCAATGGTGGTTTTAATCTTAGATATTAAATTTTGAATAGTAGGTATTTGATTTTGAATTTTGTATCAGAAATTTATTTTGATTATAATCTTAACCCTAATGTAATTTTTTGATTTTTAATTAGTTTTGATTTAGATTGTAATTGTCATTTTGTTATTTTATCTATTATCTTTATGTTTAATTTTTAATATGCTGTGCCCTTCCAAGGACCACGTGGAACAATGTATCTTTAAATCAACTATAATATATTTACCATGGCTGCAATAATAAATAAATCACTATTTATATACGATATCTGTGGGCGTGGGCGGTGTTGATTACTTGACATCAGGTAACCCACTTGCTCGTCTTCCTCGTGTACCTATAAAAAACACACACACTCAGACGCTTAGGGCTATGCATCAACTATCGTCCATATTAGTTAAGACTCGAGGATGTGCATCACTTTTTAATGGAATGTGTTAAGACACGGACTAAGAGGGATGAGCTGTGTAGTTTGGAGTTTTTCTCTTTTGGATGTGGGTATTTTTCAGACAATATTGGCAAAACCCTTAGAGCATATATGTAATTTACTATACTATTTTTTTATATGTATTTTTGTATTTTTTTTTTGTTTTTTTTTTTTGTATTTTGTGTTGTTTTGGCCGCCTATTGTTACCTTATTACTTCTGTATACCTTTTTTCTGTTTTGATTGTTATACGTGGTGTTCAATAAAGAGTTATTGTATTGTATTGTATTGTATTGTAATTGTATACTCTAAGGCGAAACCTTTCTCTGAGCCGGATATGTATACGGGTTTTCTTATAAATAATTCTACAGTTCTGTTTTTTTTACGCTAAAAACTTGTTATTTTGTGGTTGTCGTTGTTTTTATGAAATAGGCTATTGGAGCTGGCATGTTCATTTAAATGATCTAAGCTTGTAAATAAAGATTTAAAAAAAAATATTCCTCAAGACGCGAGCATATAGGTACGCACCTTTAGCTGTATTGCAGTCGGACCTAAGAATTTTAAAATCTAGGACACACAACGGCCTACAATCCAAGGCCCGATCTGATAATGCATGTAAATGACTTAACCAACGGCACGTGTGCTAAACGTATCAATTAAGACAATGGAGATAGCATCTAGTGAATAAACTCGAGGATAAAGCAGTGTAGGTATAGAGAATAAGATGAAATCTGCAGTGGCTGTAATGTAAATTTCTGAAGCCTGTACATATGTATAAACATACATATAAAAATAGAGAATGATGAATGTGGATGAAGCGAAAGAGGTATGTCAGGATCGTAGCAAGCGGAACAAAGTAGTCTCTGCCTACACCTGTGGGAAAGAGGCGTGACGGTATGTATATATGTATGTATGTACATACATATAAAACGTCACTATCCCTTAAGAGGTGGCAGAGTCTAGGATAACAAAATCTAAAGGCCACTTTTAGCGGAAAGGGGTATCAGAATACGCGTTGCTAGCCGCTTCGCCTATAACATGATTCTTAAAATTTTCGCCCATTTATTATGGGTGATTGTGCTCATAGGATCAGGTGATCTACTTGCCTAATTGCCCATTTGCCTTCCTTGATGTCTATACAGGGTTATTGGTATTTGGCCCGATAATTGTGGTTTTAATATTGATAAATAACCAGTGTTTAATCGTTTTTATCATCATCATCATCATCATCAGCCTGAAGACGTCCACTGCTGAACAAAGGCGTCCCCCTTAGCACACCATAATGAACGACAAGTCGCCACCTGCATCCACCGGTTTCCCGCAACTTTTACGATGTCGTCAGTCCACCTAGTGGGAGGCCTGCCAACACTACGTCTTCCGGATCGCGATCGCCACTCGAGAACTTTTTTCCCCCAACGGTTGTCTGTTCTACGAGCGATGTGGCCTGCCCATTGCCACTTCAATCGTTTTTATAAATCAGAAGAAATAAATAAATAAATGAGATTTAAACTGATACTTTTTTAAATAAATTATTAATGTTGCATTTTTGACTTATTTTGAAAAAACTAAAAAACATGATAACTCAAAAATGGTTAACTTTTGCATAGTACATATGGCGGTTAAAATTATCGCAAATAGTCACCTCTATCACCTCCTAAAGAATACTCGTCGAATTACCAATAACCCAACTTCTATAGCACCGGTACCGATGCACTCATTTGTAAGCAATATAATGTATATTAAAAAAGTGTTTTTTGTATCAAGGTTAATATAATTTTCAATAAATCATACATTGTATTCGATTTCAATTAACAAAATTTGACTAAGCCGTACTTATTTATATCTGATATTTCGACATTTCCAAAACTTTAATATTCACAAGACACTGTCGATAAAATAAAATATTAACTAATATAAAACTAAACTAAAACTAGGTAATCTTACTAATATTATAAATGCGAAAGTATGGATGGATGGATGTATGGATGGATGGATGGATGGATGTATGTTTGTTTGTTACTCAATCACGCCAGAACGGCCCAACGGATCTGGATGAAATTCGGCACATAGATAGAGAAAAGTCTGGAATAGCACATCGGCTAGTATTTATCCCGGAAAATTGCGTAGTTCCCGCGGGATAGCGATAAACGAATTCTTTGCAGACGAAGTCGCTGGCAACAGCTAGTAAAAATTATAAATAAAAAAAAACTTTCTAAGATATCCGAGGAGGGCATGGTTCCCAGGAGTCAGGCAGCGTTACCGCGTTGAATGCCCAAGCTCAGGCGCTGACCGAAATAGCTGCCTGCCTTCTGGTCACCGGTCGATTTGATCAGGCGTGCTGAGATAAATAGAGAAATTATCTCAATTTATATTTCTCTATCTATATTAACAACACGTCATACCCACTGAAAACCTTAGACACCCCAATTGATTTATATTATTTTTAATTAGTTTGGTTTTTTTTTATTCCGTGTTTCTTTTTTCCATAATTCTGGTTGATTAGTAACTCTACATGCGGTGAATACACTCACAAGTATTCACTACGTAACGAGCGTAAGTAAAGTATACTCGTACTATGCGCAATTCTCAGTTTAAAATGACAAAATAAAACCGTCAAAAGAATCAGCCAGTATTATAATATTGTACCTAAGAAGTATGCAACCTCTATAGTCTGTGTATTGTGATACAGTAGTCACTGTAGCATTTATAACTTTTAGACTGGGCACAAAAAAACCTACATTAAAATAATGTAATCGATTCCAGTTTTTATTCTGTAGACTTATTGTCTAACTCGCTCGCAATCGCCATAGTGTTCATTTTGACAGTTCTTGTATGAATGTGACAGCTAGCTGATTCCGATGCCAATTGTCAGCCCATACAAGAACTGTCAAAATGAACACGATGGCGATTGCGAGTGAGTTAGACAATAAGCCTACTGAATGAACTTTCAGGTTTTCAGTGGCTCTTGTATCACGTTGTAGTCTGTTGTTTGTTGTTTGAACACAGACCCACGAATTCACTGGCTGACTCCACTTGTATCGTAATAAAACCAAGCAAACTCAAAGCTAACTCAATTAAAAACAAACCAGTTCCATTAAACGGAGATAGTGCAAAAGCTTCGTTATTCCACGTTTTAATCTGTACAATTAGTCTAAGCCCGTGGCCGCCTTATCCGCCATGACACTTACAAAACTATTTAATTTAGACGACATTACTTCACAATCTGCGTTAAGAGGACAAGTGCTACAACTTTCAAAATTGGATTTTTTGAAATGATGAGAAGAGCGAAGCGAATTTAATCTTTCAAGTTGCCGGGTTGCAAGTTGGATTGCCGAGCTTTGCTCGGTATTTTTTTGGTACTTTTTCTAAAAATGAAACCTAGCTAGATCGATTTATCGCGCCCGGAACCCCTGCATACTACACAAAAATCGTTGGAGCCGTTTCGGAGATTAAAGTATAGGTACACGCTAGCTTCTACCCGCGACTTCGTGCTCGAAGAATTAGCAATTTTACACTTTTATCTATTCTGTTACGTAGCCCTATGCGACAGATAATTAAACAATATTCAACTAAACATAAAAATTTTCAGCGTAAGTTAGTAATGTATCGTGAATAAATAACGTTACATTTACTTCATTTTTGGGCGCTGGTTGTATATATGCTGAGAAAGTTTTTTTGACAAAAAAATGTCAAGCGTTTTCGCGAATCATCAACCTCTTAATTCCTACACTCCATATTTCCAAGTGTATTAGCCAGTTAATTACATTTTGATTCATTATACACTGGCGTGCATGATTAATGACACAACTAAACGTACAAGATTTAGTCCACATTATACTGTAATTGCTTATTGCCGTAAGTGGAGCAATTAGGTACTATTGACACACGATTAATATCGACCGATTAAAAAATAACAACTTTTAGTGCTGTATACGCGTTTTACTTTTATTTTAGCACAAATTAAATACATTGTAAGTATGTAAATGAGACAATTAAGCTGCATAATGTTGCATCTGAATCACTTATAAACATGTATCTCATATCATCTGAGCGATGATAGGTATAGAGGTAGGAGATGGACAGGAAAATATTTTAGAATTTGGTTTAGTGTACAAAATATTAATGTAGATGTTTTTGTCGTGATAAAATTTATTGAAATACGTAATTGAATTGTTTTACGTCTTAGACTCACTATAAATTACACGTGTTTAACAAACAATACGCGCATTAAATGCCTTTAGGAATAACTTTGAAGAATTTGAGCAAGTTAAAACGACAATTTAAAAAGTCGGCGCGCCAGTTCGAGCCGGTCCAGCCGAAACAATTACTTAATGTCAACGAAAAAGATAATTTAATAATTGTTGCTGATGATATATGAGGGGTCTTCGCCCACCTGGGGTCCAGCATTGAAATACCCGATACTTCCCGACCTTTATTTATGCCTCGGCGCAAGCCTACATCTTACTCCGTACGTCCTCTTGCATTTGTTAAAAGAACACGGTAATAGTCGCTCGGAGATTTCTAATGTCTCAATTTCCTTTCGCAATCATATTAAATAAGACCCTCTAACTTACAGGGCTGGGTGCATTATCGGATGCCGTTACAACTGCACGACTCGAGTACCGGAGAGGAAGAATGTCGTAAGTCGCAAAAGGGGGAACGTTTCGAGTTGGATCGTACGTCTTTTGTTTTAATTTGCGATTCCAATGTTGTAGGGGTTGCGTTTAAATTATGTCTTGTTTAATGAGTTGGAATGGATCCACAGCTATAAAGCCGTATACTATCTTTTAGTGCGTACGGATTTGGACTTTAAAAGGTCAGATTATGACTTGAATTATCGTTTTGCGTAACTTGTAGTTACGTGGGAACGTTTGGCGTGGAGTTTGCGAGATGTTTTCACCGGGAACACAGTCATGTAACTAATGCAGGGAATCTACATATCATTAAGAGATGTAGGCTCGTTTTATACGTGTGTACCGCTTTGTTTCGTATATTTACGGGTGGATATGTCCGTATTTATGATATGGACGCATCGCTATGCAACGCTATAGGCTGGGAATAAGCTTGTTCCGAGACGCCTATTGTATCAAATACGATGCACAATTTATGAGGACGGGCCCCGACTTTTATTTATGTCTTATGTTAAATTTAAACGTATTTCCTACAATATTCAGCAGGGCACCATTATTGAAAGCTGGATACACAATGTTGTTGGGCCAAATTGAATTATTTTAAACATGAGAAATTATCTGTTGACGTGAACGTTGGTTTGCGTCTCGAAGAAACACGTTAATAACATACTTGGTTCACTGTGTATAGCTTTTTCCATTAGTAATTTTGATTTCACTTTGCACGGAGTAATTTTCAAATGGTCATAGATATGACCATTTAAGATTAATTGGAATTGGGAGTTGAGTACTTAATGTTTGGAATGCAACTGGTTCGTTGCGCCGTGGATAAAATTGTGGTATGTAGTATATTATATAACTCTTTTATTTTATCAATCTCATCATTGCTGGACACAGGTCTACTTTCGTAATGAGAGGGCTTGAGCTTTCCACGCAGGCCCAGTGCTGATTGAGAACTTGATACACACCAATGCACTGCCTGTAAATTACAAATGAGATTTCGCACATAAATTCCCAAAAACTCAGAGGTGTGAGAACGGGCTCGAACCCATGATCCATAGGTCTAACTCGCTTGTTTCCCGTACATAACTTATTTTACATTATCAGGACATTCTTAGGCAATATAAAGACTATTTCTAAATTATCTATATATATAAAAGGCAAAGTCCTGACTCACTCATTAATTGATCATCGCCCAGCCCAAACTACTGGACCTAGAGACATGAAATTTTGCACACAGGTACCTTATACAATGAGAGAGAGAGAGAGAGAGAGAGAAACATTTATTTACACACATTCGATACACGTAGATTTAAAAATATAAGAAATACAATATACTTTAGAATAGTACCGATATGGTGTAAAATGGGCCCCACTCAGCATAATGTTGCGGCAGACCGCAACGCTGTTTTTCAGTGGGACCCAGATAAATTTAAAGACTAAACACAAAAAAAAAAACAAAAAACACATACACTGTGGCGACACGAACGCCAGTGGCAAGCACTTCACTAACAAGCTGCCAAATATACGGAAGTATGTATGGCAACACTCGATCAGTTTAATCGCATTAAACCAATCAAACCGAAACAAGTCACGCCAGACGTTGATTTGGCTATTGCAGTGAATTAATTATCAATTTCAATAGTTTTGATATTGTAATGTATCACATAACCCTCGATAAACCATGAAACAAACTAAAAAGCAACAAAACATTCCTGACTAGTAGTTGGGTGGGAACACAGCCCGGCCCAGAGGTACCGCCATTCGTTATAAAAAAAATGTTTAAATTGAACGGTCGGGACGTCGGTCTCACCTGCGTTCAATGCACGTTTTGCCAGTGAGAATTACTCGTGCCAGGCGTCCCATAGGAGCAGGTAAGCAGAAACACATTATGTAAAAACTATATAATACATACATTTACTAATACTTATTAGTGCAATAATGCTAAAAAGTGATTTTTACATTTAAATTTAAAATTATATTTTGATTTTAGCGCTCGGACTGGCGGAGGCAGATCGTTCCAGCACTTCGTTGCCGCGTAGCGGAAGCTACCACGAAATGCAGCAGAGTGGTGCGGAGGAAAGATAAGCTGAAGAAACCTCTCCGGT
Source organism: Pandemis heparana (assembly GCA_963854515.1). Lineage (NCBI taxonomy): Eukaryota > Metazoa > Arthropoda > Insecta > Lepidoptera > Tortricidae > Pandemis > Pandemis heparana. Next base: position 7,133,432 of record OY978028.1, read on the forward strand.
CGGACTTCCGCAGACCTAGCGTTGCGCGACCAAGTCAGTTTACTGTACAGGTACGAGGGCTGCTGTTGATTAACGATGCCAAACATAAGGGTGGCCATATGCAGTTTTCGGCGCGCTGACATACTTAAGATGCGATTTTGGTTTATGTACGGAGACACGTGAGCACGGGGCGGGATATTAAAGCAGAAGCGCGCACAAGCGTTTTGGACTCGCTGTATTACGCGCTGTGTGCGTGCCAGGAGGCGCGGGCCATACACGATGTCTCCGTAGTTTAACCTTGACAGTACTAGAGTGTCGCAGAGTGTAATCCTAAGCTCAACGTCCAAGTACTCACGAATTTTATATAATAACTTCAGTCTGTAAAAGCAATTTCGTACCGTATCAAGCAAATGCGATTCAAACCGTAGTTCTCCGTCCACGAGCAGACCCAGGTTGCGGGCCTCAAGCACACGTTCCAGAGGCTCGTCGTTAATATGGACCTTAGGATCAACTTTAGATAATTTATCAATTTGTTGTTTCGAGCCTAAGATTAAGAATTTCGATTTAGTGGGATTTAAAACCAAAGAATTACGAGACGACCATGCGTCAATCCTCCTGAGATCCTCATTCAGCTCGGAGACCCGCGAGCACACATTGCCACTATTACATGTTATGTATACTTGCAGGTCATCCGCGTAAATGTGACAGCTGCTGTTTTTTATCACCTGCGTGATGTCACTGGTAAAAATCACAAATAATATCGGCGCCAAGATGGACCCCTGCGGCACTCCCCTGGGCACTAGGGATAGCTCAGACCTTATACGCCCACCATTCGGTCCACACAATTCGACTATCTGACTGCGGTTGCTCAGGTAACTTGCAAACCATTTTACGGTACTATTATCGAAACCGTAGTAAGATAATTTTGACAGCAGCAAAGAAGTATTTATAGTGTCGAAAGCCCTAGAAAAGTCAAGTAGGGTGAGAATTGTACCTAGTCCGTTGTCCTGGGCCGCTAGAATATTGTCTGTTACATCTAATAACGCGGTAGTGGTACTTCGATTTTTTCGAAAACCTGATTGTACAGTCGGTAGAATGTCGTTTAACTCTAAATAATGCAACATTTGTTCACAGACAACTTTTTCCAAGAGTTTCGAAAAACATGACAGTAAACTAATAGGGCGAAGGTCTTTCACATTTACTGGGTGTGGTATTTTAGGAATAGGTCGCACTAAAGCCGTTTTCCAGCAGTCGGGAAATGAATTGGTATAGTTATTGACATATTAATTATTTCAGTGATAACCATCAGAGTGCGGGGCAACGTAAGTACTAACATGTCCAAGGAGATTTCATCTAGGCCCTGAGCATTTGATTTTAATTTTTTTATAATTTTGAAAACTTGAGTTTCTGTTACCGGTTTAAGACTAAAAGTGGTTTGGCTATGCCGATGAAATTCGTAAAACGTTAGGTCACTAATTGGCATGTGATTGTTACCAGGTAGATCTAGAAAATGTTTGCTGATTCTGTTAGGATCATCAAAATGCTGAGGTATTTCACCTCCCTTGCGGCTGTCAGTAATAACGTTCCTTTTAAGGTTTTTCCATAGAGATTTTGGATTATTGATGTTACAATTAATTTTTTGTTTGAAATAAGCACGTTTTTCACTGTGTATAGCTGATATTACGATATGTTTAAGGTCCTTATAATATTTTCTATGGGCATCTGAACCGGTTTTCCGATACCTAGTGTGAGCCTCGTTACGTAAACGCATCATTTGTTTCACGGTGTGGGTAATCCACGGACACTCGTGGGGTCTGACGTAAACGGTTTTGAGCGGGGCGTGAGCATTAAATAATGAGATGAGGTGTTGATTAAATGCAGCTACCATTTCATTCACATTCGATAAAGTAAGAACATTTTCCCATTGTATCCTGTTAAGGTCTCGTTGAAATGGATCTTGTCTTATGTCTTTTAAAGGTCGGTAAACTATCCGTTTCGGTTTGGGTTTTTCTATTTTTATATTAATCTGACAAGTTATAAAGGCATGAGAACTTAGATCAGGTATATAATTGACATTTGTGGTGCAAACTGGCGCATCGGTGCAAATCAAATCAATCAGCGTGCTGCTGTGCTCTGTAAAATGAGTTGGCTGACCTACATGCTGTACTAAATTGAAATGTTGCAAAAAATTTGTAATTTTGATTGTATTGGTATCATTTGGATGTAAAATATTTATATTGAAATCTCCCATAAGAACAATGAAGTCACACTTCGCAAAGAAACTCACGGATTCACTGAGGGCATCGATAAAATTGTCAACGTCTAGCCAAGGCGGGCGATAAGCCGTGCCAATCGCAACCCTCGCACCGTTAACAGTAAGGTTGAGCCACATCTGTTCCACCGCGCTGTTTGTGGCAGGGTGCGCGCACACGCGGGCGCGCAAGCAATCCCTGATGTAGAACCCGACCCCGCCGCCTCGCGAGCGCACAGCGGCGGGCCGCGGCGCGTGCCGCAGTCGGTAGCCGGCCAGCGTCGGCGCGCGATCGGTTTCGCCCTGCTTCAACCATGTTTCGTTGATCGCCATAATATCGACAGAGAAAGCTTTCATTGCTACGATTAACTCTTCATGTTTTGTACCGAGAGAGCAAGGGTTAAGCAAACCAACTAAAAGTTTATTCTTTCCATTCATCATAGCAGCGACTATAACTCATTTTCATATTTTTAATTTCCTTAATGAGATATATTTCGAGTGGCACATATTTTTTTGGGGTACTATTAGTGTTAAACTGAGCGAAAGTATTAGGCAATTGTGTTTGCAGGTTGAACGCAGTTGATTCCAAAACTAAAGAACAAAACATAAACATAACTATTCGAGGCAGAGAACAGACACAAATACAAATATAAATCGACATTATCATTAACTTATTTACAAATAGTCCAAGCATGCCAAGATCAATCGTCAAACGCTGGGTGTCAGAAAAACCTTCAACACATCGACTTCTGTGCGAATCCTGTGCGCCGGTGCATCCTTGTCCCGCCTGGCGAGCACGCGACCGCCGCTTGTCCAGGGGTTTCTCCAGCCGTGCTTTGTGCATTCCTGCCTTACCAGGTAAAACAATCTTCTGTTGTGCTTTGTGAGGCGCTCGTTTACATAGAACCGGCGCGGCGGGCCCGGCAAGCCGAAACCGGCTGTGTCTGCGCCACGGCGCACTCGCGCCGCGCGCAAAAGGTCTTCGCGGGGGGCGCGGCGCGCCAGCCGTACGACCAGGGGGCGCGGCCGCGCGCCGCCCGTACCGTCACCGTCCTCCACATTTGTGCCGCCCTCGCTCAGTCGCCGGGTCCCACCATGAGCACCGCCTCCACTCGTGCCATCCTCAGGCGTCTGTGCAGAATCGCCGCTCCCATCTCCCTGCACATTTTCTGACGAAGGGGTGGGGGGGCCACCGTCCGCACTCTCCGTTGGACGCCGGGGCACCCCAACTCTATAAGCAGAGACGATGTCGCGCTCGTCAAGGCTGACCCCGAGCTTCCGCGCGATTAGGTTAATTAAGTGCATCGGGCTTTCTTTGGCTTCCTCGGGAATCCCCGTGATTTCCAAGTCGTTCGCCAGGAAATCCTGGTCACGATCATTCAGCTCGATCTTCAGCTGGGCTATTTCATCTGCCAAGCCACGATTGCCAACCCCCGCTTCGTCCGCAAGGCGCTCTTCCATACGCTCCTCCATGCGTGACACCTTGTCCTCAACCGCGTCGATTCGGGATCTAAAGCTGGATATATTCCTATTTATATCCGCTATCTCCTGTCGCAGTCCCGACATTTCATCCCGCATAGATATGAAGTCCGCACGGAACAGCTTCATCTCCTCAGCGAGATCGAGCAAGGGGTCCCGATCCCGGGCGGAGGTCGACGCCCCCGCGCCCCCTTCTGCATCGACAAACTCGTTCCCCTTCACCGGTGTGTCAGAGTTGTCCTTTCGGGGCGCCTTTGCCTTACAGTTCGGGCAAGCCCAGGAGCCAGATATGCGCACCTCTTGCGGGATGCCAACGCAGCCCCGATGGTAAATGGCTATGCATTTCCCGCATTTAGCGACATCTACCGTGGATACGAATTTACCGCAACCTGAGCACTTGTTAGCCATCACTTCACTACGTCTTAAAATGCCTTCGACCACAAGAAAGTTTCACGAGCTAGCAACTAGATGGCGCTAGCTACTTCGCTTAGTCTTATCTATCGAGCGATATTGCTGTAAATCCCGCACAACACCGTAACGCACAAAAAATGATGGTCTCTCACACTATTACCATTAGGTTCGCTATATAAACCTTTAGCTTTCGAAAACAAAGGTATAAGACGGCTGTTTATTTTATTCACTTAATAAATTAATGTATGTGGGTATGTCACTGCACTACTGGGAACTAGTTTTTAAGATTGTTTGAATTAACACAACTATTGCACTTTCTTAGAGCTAGATAACACTTGCCCTGCTGTATTATTTAACAATGTATCCGTTTGCAATAAATTGGTATTTAAAAAAGATGTTGTTTAATTTTAAAGTAACGGAGCCGAGAATCAGTTATACACTGTCACCAACGTTCGTGACGTCAGCCTTGCGTAAACCTTGGCGGCCTATTTGCAAAATAAACTTTTGACTTTTGATGATCAAAGAGGTGCATTACAAAATAAATTTTCCAATTTTCCCACGGGATAAAAGGACCGTATAGAAAATATAAACATTGTATTTAGTAGACATGCTCTTTGAAGATCACGTAGGTGTCATAAGATTAGAGTTTTCGATTTTCCCACAGAACAAAAGGATGGGATAAAAATAATGGAAGTGGATCCATGCAAGAAACTGTTATTTCTTTGAGGTAGGTAGGTAGTACGAAATCCTTCGTGCTAGTACAACTTCCATTTGGCTATTTTTGTACATTTTCGATGGGAGAGAGGAAATCCTTTTACCGCAAATTATGATTCTGCGCGGACGGAGTCGCGGGCAAAAGCTAGTAACAAATATGTACGCGGCTTAGGAGTGACCCAAGGGCCACCCCTGCCGCACCTAAACCTAAATTGATCCAAATTACCTAATCGTCCTACATTGGTTTTACAGTTCGGTTATATAACTTAGGTATGTACCTACGAGGAACAAGCTGTCTAACTCGGCTACTACGCCTTTTTACCAATATGTCACCAAGTCTTGTAATTACTCTTAGCAAGGGACCGTTTTCTTATATCAGAATCAGAAATCAGAAATAGTATGTATGGCTAATGGTATGTCTTGTTATGTATCTTTATTGTACATAAAACACATGAAAAAGATGAATACAGGGAAAAACACAAATGCACAAAGGCGAACTTATCCCTAAAAGAGATCTCTTCCAGTAATAGTTTATTTAACTGAAAGAGTTATACTTAACACAGAAGGAACAGTGATTCCCACACTAGGCAAAGCCTGTGTCGTGGGATCCAATAAACTGATAATTACCAGACAAAGTGCGGCTTATGAAGATAATAACTAATAATATATCAGTAGATCCCTGTTTTGTCCTTGTTTTTTAACCGACTTCAAAAAAGGACGAGGTTCTCAATCCGGTTGTTTTTGTGCTGATTTGCTAGGCAAGTCTCTGGTCTTAAGAATCATAGAGTAGATCTCTACTGGGTCACGGAGACGAGTTTCACACGTTTACACAGGGTGATCACTGCGTCATTCGAGGCTCTAATGCGCTGGGCAAAGTTGGGCCGGCCACACGCAGCGCTGGGTAGTAAGGCTGGCCATGCTTGCTTCTGTCAAAGCCCAAAGGATACTCTGTCGACGTACAATGCGATTATGACGTTTGGCAAGAAGTTAGACTCACTAGAAAAGCAAAAGAAAAATATCCGAAAATCGTTGATTTCTAGATACCATCAGCCAATTATATGATCTAACACCCTGAGGTTGAAATTCCTTTGCACACCACAATATATAATGTCGATAAGACAGGCTGTCAACTTGAAAGTTCGACTTTAGCGACATTTTCATTTGATAGGAAGTTGGATGAAAAGTGGTAGACCACTTATTTGGGCGACCGTACTGTTACATAGAAATAATTTAATTTATAAAGAAAGACCCGTACGATTTCTATGAAAACTAAATTATTTTTGAGTGTGTTAAAACCAACTTTATAATCATTTATTTATAATCCTTATAATTTATCCGTCCGACTCACACTTGACAGGTTTTTTAAAGATCCCAACTCAGTACCTACGTTTAAAGCCAAAATTTTTATTTTGACAAGAATTGACGAATACCAAAGATAGGTAACTCATTAAACATGAGAAAAAAAACTTTTTGGCCTATAAGACATTCCATAGCCCGCTTTACACTTATTGACCAATTACTGACCATTGGCCGCGCAGGCGCTAACCACCCATCCATAGACAGACAAACACACGAACAGTCGAACAGACAAACAAACAGGGCCAGCAAGTTTTCTTGTATAACCGGTATTATTGGACGATTACGCACAACTCACTAATTGATTGTACTCTCTACAGTTTCGATGGAAAGTATTAACTGTGTTTCTAATGAACTGGTGTAAATAAATAGGAAGAAAACGGTACCGAAATAAGACTCGTCATCACCATCATCGATGGAGACGTCCACTGTTGAACAAAGGTCCCCCTTAGCACACCATAATGAACGACAACTCAAATAAGACTATTGTGACATAATTTTGATGGTTACGTTATAGACGGTGTTACGGTGAGACATACACATACACAAATCACGTCTTTATCCCTTACGGGGTAGACAAAGCCTGAGGTAACAAGACTGGCCACTTTTAGCAATATTGTGGGCGTATGATGTAAAATGGAATCAAGATAGTGATTCCCCCGATGGGCTTGTGGCGACATCTATACATCATTTAATTTAGGATGAGAAACCACAACAACATTATATTGCGGCTCGTGAACTGTAATCTCTTTACGATTTGTACTAGAGTAGCAATTGAAGCCACGCAAATAAAGTGGCATTAAAACAATTTTATTTTGCGGCTGCCAAACTATTGCACTGTGCCGTTTGCTAGGTAAGAAATAGTTGACCAGCCGCAATATAATGTTATTGTGGTTTCTCATTCTAAATTAAATGAAGTATATCTCGCCACAAACGACCTAAAACCGACGTAATCCTACATCGCGATATTAAATTTATCAGAGCGATTGAACATATTTATACAAGAACCCGACAACAACTTTCGGGCAGTAGCCTACCAGACACAACTAGTCTGGTCGGAGGAGCCTCCCTTTTCAATAGTGGATGAGGAACTTTACACCACTGTTCCTCACGGCCCCCAAATGTTTTTACCATCTGCGCAGTGACACATTAGCTCCTAATCATCATCATCATCAGCCCGTGTCAGTCCACTGCTGGACATAGGCCTCTCCCATAGCACGCCATTGGGCTCGATCTTCAGCTCTCCTCCTAGCCGCCTCGAGCCTATTGTAAATATTGTACAACATCATACCTACTGGTGTGTTGATTTTGATTTTGATTGCTGCCTCTACACGTGTCTTAATAATATATATATTTTTTTATGTGAATAGGAAGGCAAACGAGCAAGTGGGTCACCTGATGTTAAGCGATCACCACTGCCCATAGACACCCACAACCTCGGAGGGATTGCAAATGCGTTGCCAACCTAGAGGACTTAGATGAAATGCCTCTTGTGCCCGTAATTTCCCCGGCTGTCTTACTCTCCACACCGGAACACAGCAGTGCAAGCACTGCTGCTTAGCGGCAGGATTAGCGAGTAAGATGGTGGTAGCGATCCGGACGGACCTATATTGTTCTCGGCATGTGTATTGTATATGTAATACTCTATTATTATTATTATGGTGTCATGTTGTCGCTGTGGCAGCGCGACTACCGTAGTTTAGTTTAGTTAAGTTAGTTTTAGTCTGGTTGGAGACCGAAAACCAGCGACCTCGCTGAGTCTCCCTTCCATTTTGCCTTCGCATATCATTCTTATATTTGGTTTTAATCACTTATATTTTTGTTTCTTCTGTTTTGAATTGCTGTGTTCGTGAATAAAATTTTCTTCTATTCTATTCTGTTCCAATGGGCTAGCCTGACATTAGCTCCTAAAGAATTATGTGTAATGGTATAAACGTCGTTTTTCACCATCTTAAAAGCCTTTCAATCTATACTCGTAAATAATGTTTACCTCATTAGGTGCTCTTCCGTTTTTGTCACTTTCTCTGATTAGCGTTTCGGAGCACCTGTCGGTACGTCATCAATAACGGGAACGCGATGCGTCCGTGATGTATTGGAGGTGGCGCGCGTTTCCACTGTTAAGGGTGCCACGTTTTTCTGCTACAAGGAAAGCAAGAGTTCAGTGTGGTGTTCCATGCGGTTATCAACCCATCACTATTTAGATATTTCCCTTTCCTTTACTTATACGCCCACATTCACACTAAACGTAGCCTTTAGTTAGGTCCTATTATCTTAGGCTCTATGCAAGAATCCGATGAAGTTTTTTTAAATCGAGATTTATCCAGCGCATTCTTTGCTTCTTCATTTCTTGGCTTCCATCTAGAACCTACCTGGTAACAATTTGGCGGACATTTAAATAGACACCTTATTTAAAAAATAACGCCATGTACAAAGCTTCATGTGCTTACCTATATAATATTATGCATGCGAAAGTCTGTGTGTGTGTATTGTATACCTATTCGATATTTTTTCACGCTTATTACAGGACTGACGGAAAAGCTAAAGGGCTAGCGACAAGCAAACCCGTCGTAGACAAAATCGCGGTTAGCAGCTAACAAAACATTTGTAGAACAATGTTGTCATGTAAAAAAATAACTACGAAAATTTTCACCTTTTCCCGTGTGAACACACACCGCGATTTTTCCCCACCAGCGTCACCGATAGCGATACGTATCACTAATGTGCCGCTGGAGCGATGAGACCGATGACACCGATGATTCAATATGGCGTCTAATGAGGTGGTGCTTAATGTGAGACAAAGGGTAATGACGCAAAAGGGATTTTTGTAAGGGAAGAAATGAGATGCAGATAGAAGAGTAGAATCGAATGCACATTCGTGTTCCTTTCTGTTTAATATTTAACTTATATTCAATGTCTAAAGCGCTGGTTAGGTAGGCACCTGTAAGACACATATCTTTCGAATATCAGGACAGCTAAAAAGGTAGGGTACCTATTGATTCTTATATCGACATCAGTTTACTGAAAACTAAAATGAAAAAATCAAGTTAGACTTTTTCTACACGGACTACCAGTTTAAACATATCTCTATTCAAATTAATAACTTATTTAAATCAGTTTCTAATCTTACCTTTACCTTCTTTTCTACCTTTTAAATCTCATAATTACCTAATTAATCTAATCACCAAAATAAATCAAATCACAAAACCCCGAACAACGACTTTATTCCCGAAACCCGATCATTCACGATCTCCCTCATTACACCCTCTGAATAATTCATAACTAAATTAATAATAATAACAATAACCAGCTTTATTATTACTATCCATTATCCGTCGGGGATTTATTAACCGAATATTAATAAAAAATTCAAATGTGGCTTACAAGCGTAAGCCATGGCTTTGAATTGTTTGGTGTTCTCACATTAAAAAAGTAATAAATTGTAATTTGGATAGTGGGTGGCGAGTAAGCCGCGGTGTGAAATGTCAATAATCGTGTAGTGTGGTTGCGCCCATGGGACCATTTTATGGGTATATTATGTCATTATGCTCACTGTTTTTGGTAATTTTATGACTTATGTTGTATTATGTGTGTGAATTTTGACAGTTCTAATGATTTAGGAAAATCTTTGTCTAAGTAACAGTGGTTTTTGTTTGATGAAAAAAATACGTCGTCGAAGAGTATCGTAACTGTACTTAAGCCCTCTATCAACTCATTTACAACTTTTAACTCATTAGAAAATAGTGTAGGGTCCTGTAACACAGGGTATCCCAGCGCAGAGCCCTTAGTTATATGGTTCTGTAAAATTTATTTGGAATAAACACTTTTTCATTTGTCAAAATATACAGGTACATTTTTTTCGGCGTGGCTACACTACCAGCCTACTTACAATGTGTATAAAAAAACACCTAATAAAGTCGTAAGTGGCAGATACTGCTCTCCATTTAAGCCGCGAACAAACGAGTATTAGTAAATTAAAACAAAGTTTTTGTAATCATGTATAGAGCTAGTCCGTGGTTTTTAACTCAACTCTAGGTCATGTATATAATGATCCATTAATAGTATTTTAGCCTCACGTTTTAATGTGAAAATTAAGATCAAAAATGTAATTTAGTCCGCCGCTTTCTATGTAACTGTCATATTTTTACGTCAACTGCTTGGAAAGGGTAGAATGTCGTATTGAAATCTGTTTTCTAGTATTTAATTTCGCACTCTAGTTTTGTTAGACCACCCTATCTGTTTAAGTAAGTCACAGCGCTATCAAATAACAGTAGAACAACCCATTATACACAGGGTGGTATGATGGATGGTCAGAAGCCACCTGCACCCCTCCGTAGAACAATGTAGGAAGTGTTTTTTTTCTTTTGTGTCGATCTCGAAATGTTAGAACATTTTTGAAATTAGGTCATTTGTAAAAATATTGGTGAATTAAGTAATTTTGTTCGATAGACATTAAGAACTCCTATTTTGTTTTTACGTGTCTTAGGGCCTGTCTCACCACTCATTAACTGACAGTTATCTATGATTCCGTCTCTATTTATTACTACGAAACAGACAGAGACGTCATCATAGAAAACTGACAGTTAAAAAGTGGTGAGACAGGCCCTTAGATGTCTAACTAATAATTTATTGAACACTACTAACTTCCGCAGTCAGATTGTTAAGATAGGTAACACACACAATACATCGAGCCGTCGAACAAAATGCACAAGAGAAATATTGGTCTATACGGAGTTATGTTAGTGTTAGATTAGAATCTTGAAGTTACTGACTAAACTTTCAGCTTAAAATACATACTTATCTATGAGCGTTTGACATATTGTGGTCCTCGAGGACACATTGCTCGATAAAAAAATCAAATACCATGTGGTCCTATATGGTAAATTGCCTGGTTAAGAGTTATCACGTCTTTATTCTTTATGGGGTAGACAAAGCCTGGGGTACCACGATCTAAAGGGCACGTTGAGCGTGATTGTGGGCGTATAGTTGGAAAGAGTAATTAAAATAGTGATGACCAAGATTTTAAGCCCATAAAATTTTCATTTCTGTTGAATTATCAGCTTGGCGAAATATTTTTAAAATAAAACCAGCTATTCATTATTAATCAATTTAGCTTACTTTCAAAACGTATGCTCGCTTCCGACTTTACTCTCCCAAGGGTGCGAAAAGTTAATTTCCTCTCCCAACAAATTCCTCCCTCACAATGGGGCATATTTGCTTATCTTTAATTGATTCACTTTGGCCCCGCGCGTGTTGGATTAGCCCCATTCACGCGCTTTTACAAGGGTAGCTTAACGAGGGGTGATATAGAGCAGTTAGTTGCAGAATGTGGGTTTCTTCGGGGCCTCTGAGAGGCAAAGGCATTTTAATCTACACTAATATTATAAAGAGAATTTGACTGTTTGTATCTTTGTTTGCATTGAAAAGGCTCCAAAGGGTGGATTTTTGACGTTGTAATTTGTGTGCCATGGTAAACGTATTGCACACAAATTACAACGTCAAAAATCCACCCCAAAACTACTTAACTGGACCAATTTGGAAAAAAAAAACAACATTAGAATCTTCCATTATCCCTGATGAACATAGGCAGGCTAAATTTAATTCTATGCGGACGAAGTCAAGGGCAACAGCTAGTAATTATATAAATCTGAGGCAACTTTGTCAGCTAGTGTTGAAATTTATATTGTAAACTTATCTCTTGAAGCAAAATTGTAGATAACTTAAGTATGCTATTATTTAAAGTAGTAGTTAATCCCTTTTCCTCAGGTTGGTCTCACTTAAAAATGAAATCACAATATTCTGTCTAATCAGTCCACATCCACCCATTACTGAATAAAGGCCTTTCCATTAATACGCCACTTTGCAGTCCTCAGACTGCAAAGTGGGGCTTTAGCCCACTTGCACAGTCCAGAGTAAAAAAATTAAATCGCTAACTCGGAGTTAGGTTTGACAGTTCCATACATTTTGACACTACTTAGCCCCGGGTTAGCATCTAACCCTACCCTGGTCCGTGCAAGTGGCTCTTACTGGTAGGTATTCCATCTAGACTTGTAACTAGTCCCGTCATCTACAGACAGGTTCCTTGCCTCTTCTAAGTTACTCAATGAATAATTTTCCGTACAACAAAATGTCGCATCTGCAGCCGCCGCTCGTGTTGCGACATCGAATTTCATAAGCGGGCGCGTGGCGCGCATTATCGCCCGCCGTCCCCCGTAACGCGATATCCTGTGACGTTCGACTTAGCGATATCCTTATGCGATTGTACTTACAACAGTTTATCGCCGCGTGTTTGCTTTGCGGGAATGGATGGATGGTTGATGGTTGGCTGAGATTGGGCGAACTGTGATTAGTTCTTTTTGTTAGTGATCTTTGAATTGAAATGGGATGTGTAATGAGAACTGACATCGAAATTGAATTCATTGTACATTTGAAAACTAACTAGCTTTTCGGTGAACCTTAGGACGTAGGGACTTACAGCATTTCGAATGGTTTTTGTGAATGTTTAATAAGAACTGTGCCATGCGTATTAAGAAGAAGGAAGTAAGAGGAAGGACAAACATTTGAAGGCCCTTTGGGCATAGTCATTCATATTACAAAATCAAGTTCGCCTTTGTGTGTGTAATATTTATCTTGACTTTTTTGTCAATCACGTTTATTTCTTTATTTTTGTACAATAACATTTAATATAAACAATATAATACAAATATTATTTACCTATCACCACAAAGCTATACAGCGCAATTACGATATTACAACGGCTAGGTAGACAGCAGATGATTTTATCATCTCAAAGCTATCTCTACCGTTCTGTTTTCCAATTATGACACAGAAATGAATTTAACAGGTTAAAGTGAGCGGTAAAAAAAAACAGAATAGAGAAACGCAAAATTATTCGTTAAGAATCGAATTCTGTAGGCAAGTAAAACGTGGGTTCCACTTCCACCATTTTTATTCCAAATCTATCCAAAACACTGGCACAAACCAAATTACAAAACCCACCAGCGTCCCTCACACGTTCGTAAAAAAAAAGTTATTCGTCCATTTTAATAACGCGGGACAAACGTCACCCAAATAAAAGGGCGTATGTCCCTTGAAAATCCATAGGGACATAAGTTGTTTTAGTTTACACGGTATAACAGTGTAAGTCAGTCGGGCGGACGCGTGATATGCCTAGACGGGGAAATTGGAAAAACGGGCGATCCGATGTCTGGCCGTGAGGGAGACGCTTTATTTTTCGGCAGTTCGATATTTAAAATGATGGACGTCATGCGTGTCAACGTTCGAAATTTGAAACGCTGAGAAACTTCGTTGCCAGTTTCGAAAAATGATTTCGGTCCGTAGTTGTGGTACAATGCAGAGTTGTTTGCTAGCAGGGAATATAGATTCATTGAAATAGGTACGGATTCTTGCAAAAATGAGAGAGAGAAAGAGAGAGAGAGAGAGAGAGAGAGATTTATTTACACACATTCGATACATGTAGATTTAAAATATGAAGAAATACAATATACTTAAGAATAGTACCGAAAAATGAATACCTAATCAAGCAAAATGACCGGATTTTAATTCCAATTTGTTTTTATTGAGCGATTTTATTACTCCTCACTAGTGTATTGATTAGTAAGTACACTACATAGGTAATTAATTTGTGTTTTTTTTTCACTAAGATAACTTTCCTTGGCACGACACGAATATTTATAATTTTATATTTTTCTAAAAAAAACAGATATTTTCCTTGTTGTTTTCATTATAAGTATACGATACTAGCTGTTGCCCGCGACTGCGAGCTAAATTAGCTTATCGCTATCCCACGGGGTCTATGCTGTTTTTCGGGATAAAAACTATCTTAGGTCGTTAACATTTCGTTAGGTAACTATCTTTATGTTGATATCTATTTGTCAATAAACCGTTTTACACTTTACTTTTCGGCTATAGTAATTTCGGTAAGTTAAATTAATCATTCGAATAAAGATGCAACAAAGTTTATCGACACAATAGCTACAAAAGCTCGGATAGCTGCGGATATAAAAATGACATGGAAAATTCACAATGGCTGCCACTCGTCACGGGGCGGCATAAAAATCAATTTCCTGCGCAGTCTGTGGGGGGCTTTTAATAAAAAAAAAGTGGGGATGAGTGAAATGAATACGGTGCAGGTAGTGCGACTGAGTTTCATGAATAAAAATATTTATTTCGCTACTCCGTTACCATTACCAAAGCAAGGTTGCGGAGTTGCAGGATAAATGTTTTTTGTTCATTAATTTATGAACTTTGCAACGTAACACCTGATTCAAATTAATGGGTCTTAGGGCCTGTTCCACCACTCCTTAACTTTCAGTTATGATTCCGTCTCTATGTATTCCTACGAAACAGACAGAGACGTCATCATAGATAAACTGACAGTTAAGGAATGGTGAAACAGGCCCTTAATCAAGCAGAATTATAAAATCTAACTATGTAATATTATAAATGCGAAAGTATGGATGGATGGATGGATAGATGTTTGTTTGTTACTCAATCACGCCAGAACGGCCCAACGGATCTGGATGACATTCGGCACATAGATAGAGAAAAATCTGCAATAGCACAGGCTACTTTTTATCCCGGAAAATTGCGTAGTTCCCGCGGGATAGCGATAAACGAATTCTTTGCAGACGAAGTCGCTGGCAACAGCTAGTTTTTAATTTATGTTCATGTATGGGCTGACAATTGGCATCGGATACAGCTAGCTGTCACATTTATACAATAACTGTCAAAATGAACGCGATGGCGATTGCGAGCGAGTTAGACAATAAGCCGCCGGTCGCAAAATGCAGAATTTT
Organism: Pandemis heparana; assembly: GCA_963854515.1. Taxonomy (NCBI): domain Eukaryota; kingdom Metazoa; phylum Arthropoda; class Insecta; order Lepidoptera; family Tortricidae; genus Pandemis; species Pandemis heparana. The sequence continues at coordinate 7,148,438 of OY978028.1, forward strand.
ATTAACCTCTAAAGCAAGAAAAACGGAACTAAATAGGTCACTGTATTTTCCCCTACGACTAGTAACGTCGGCCATGTTTTTTCCGGCCACAAATCCACGTAAGTGGCTAGCCATTCGTAATAGAAGGGGAACAAATACCTACGTTATCATAATAGCTCCCCTTCTTACCTACGTACCTTATCATTTGGTAACTTTATTCGGTTTCGGGGGGAAATCTTTGGGGAGCGAGGGATAATGGGGGATGCAATTACATCACGTGAATAGTGAAACTCGCGTTTTTGGTTCAAAAAATCCAGACAAGTCCGAGTCGGGCTCACGCGTTGATGGCTACTTAGGATTTTTAATATCGTTATTATGCTCAACTATGCTATGAAAAAACAAGGCAAAACATATTTTTGAACGATACTGAACACTCGAAAACACGGAGAAAATGACGTTTATGTATTCCATTGCGCAATTATTTAAATAAAACAAGTTATTAAGAAACATTCACTCAAACATTAACAGAGCAACATCATAAGCGTGTAACTGCAAACCATTCCGCAACTAACCATTAAACTTACAAGCTAATAAACAAGCGAAATAAACTCAAACGCTCTTTCTAAACATAAAACTATTAACTTAATTAAAATTAATTAAGCATAATTTTAAGTTAGGCTAACGCGCGATTCTAGGAATCCTTAATTGACGCTATCGTTAAAAATGTTGTTTATGTAATGGTCCTTTTTATACGTGTTATGGTATCGTTATCTGTTCTCACTGCTCTACTTTTTATGAGACGGGATAGAACGTTGTAAATTGAAATGCATATGCATTACGCTTTTACTAAAAGGTTATGTGGCACTTTGTTTCACTAATCATTAACTGCATTAACCCCCGACTCGAAAAGAGGGGTGTTATAGGTTTGACGTCTGTGTGTGTGTGTGTTCATTCGAAAACCAGTTTCCTTGCGGTGGTTCTTAGCCATGTTTGGTATAAATCGGTCCAGCAGTTTGAAGAGTATCAGCTCTTTTCCGAAATAATGTGGGGCGTTTTTAGTACAAAATTGAATTTTTTATTTTTTTTCTATTTAAGGTTATACACTAAATGACGTTTTTAAAAACCTGATGGTGATGATAGTGCTGCCATCTCTAGAAATATAGAAGCTTTATCCGCTAAAACGCTAATTCTAGCGTTTAGATTGATTTGAAGTAGGTACTTATGCACAATGATAATAATTCGAGTACTGTCTCGATTTAGCGGGTGGTAGGGCCTTGTGCAAGGTCCGTCCGGATCGCTACCACCATCTTACTCGCTAATCCTGCCGCTAAGCAGCAGTGCTTGCACTGTTGTTCCGGTGTGGAGAGTAAGACAGCCGGGGAAATTACGGGCACAAGAGGCATTCATCTTAGCCCTCTAGGTTGGCAACGCATCTGCGATCCCTCCGGGGTTGCGGGTGTCTATGGGCAGTGGTGATCACTTACTATCAGGTGACCCACTTGCTCGTTTGCCTTCCTTTTCCAATAAATAAAAAAAAAACAGTCAGCAAAACAAAAATGTGAAAAATGTTTATTTTTACCAATAAGTATGCTCAATTTGAAAATATTTGTTAACATTGTTTACCCTCTAGGCCGGAACTGTGACACAAACTTATCCCGAATTGAACTGTTTATCTAGGCTAAGTGAGCCATACATTAAAGTTTATGGGCCATGGAGAGATAGCCTCCCCTTCACACGCCTTACATGTATTATTGCCCTTGGTATGTAAAGCAGAAAGTAAACAGGGTGATCTAAACTAGCATTGAATACTTCGAACATACTCTATATAGATAAGATTGAGACCGAAATAAAATGGTTTGCTATAATGACGAGCAAAAAACGTTTGACCTAAAAATTATTGACAAAATGACAAATTGACAAATTTTAAATATCTGATAAACCGTAAACTTTTTTAAAAACTTATAAAACAAACCTAACCTAATGTGAGCCACGCATAAAGGTTTTTAGATTTTTAAAAAAGTTCACGGTTTATAAGATACTAGCTGTTGCCAGCGACTTCGTCTGCAAAGAATTCGTTTATCGCTATCCCGCGGGAACTAAGCAATTTTCCGGGATAAAAAGTAGCATATGTGCTATACCAGACTTTTCTCTATCTATGTGCCAAATTTCATCCAGATCCGTTGGGCCGTTCTGGCGTGATTGAGTAACAAACAAACATCCATCCATCCATCCATACTTTCGCATTTATAATATTAGTTAGATTTAAATTTTGACAAATGATCATTTTGTAAAATGATGCTTTTGACAATAATTTTTAGATCAAATGGAAGGACACCGGTCACTTTCCATACAAAGTTGTATGAAAACTAACCCGTTATATTTGCTACTCAGTATAGATGGTCAGTGCGTGAGACAACGCCCAAGGACCCCATTCATTTATACATACATACATAAATTACCTCGTTATCCCTTACGGGGTAAACAGAGCCTAAGGTAGACCCCATTCATCCTTTTCCCTGCTAGGGGCCTTACCATGACGTCTTAATGCGATTCAGTTTAGGTTCGCTCGCTGTCAGATTCTTACTAAAAGTGACAGCTAAAACTTGAACTGAGTCGGAATTAGGACGTCATGGTAAAGCCCCAGCACTCTGCTTTGTACTTGATGGTTACTTGCGACATCCCTCCGTTATTAAAAGCAATCGTTTGTCCTTAGCTGTAAAATGTAAATATCAAAGTGACAGATAAGGACAAACGTATGCTAAGTTAGCAGAAGCCTACAACGCTTATGAATAAGGAGGCAAATACTTACTCTAAAGACGGTGATCGAATTCCAGATCGAAAATGTAAACATAAATTAGACTATAATATTACAATAATTATTTAAATGTCAAAAAAACAATTTTACTTAAAATTTTTGATCTCGAATCCGATCACTAACGTTAGAAAGTTGCAGTTTTCCTAAGCCCTAGTTAACCTTTTTAAACGTCAAATTCCCGCCAATCGCATTAACCCGAACGGCGCCAATTCCAAATTTAAATTACCAACTGTTCTCCGTACTGGCCCCGCCCCTTCCAGTAGGGCTGTGTACAAAGTACACTTTACCGATACAAAGAATCGGTACTGGCTACCAAGTACTGGTCGTAAAGACTTCAGACGCCAGCGTTTTACTGGTTTTACTATCTGTTGAGAAGTTTTCAGTAACTACAAAGAGGTTGACTTGAAATTTACACTCGCGGTCATAAGTGTTCGAAAAAACCTCTATTTTAACAAAATCTAAATACGTTGAGGCAAATTAATGTAAACACCGGATTAATCACGTTTTATTACGTCGGAAAAGGTCCGACAGTTTCGAATCATTCGAGATTCTTATTCATGGAGTGCCCGTCGCGCCTTGGCCACCGTCGCACAATGAATAAGAATCTCGGATGATTCGAAACTGTCGGACCTTTTCCGACGTAATAAAACGTGAGTAATCCGGTGTTTACATTAATATGTCTGAGCCTCACGGTAGCTTTATATTAAAAAGTTGAGGCAAAATTCTTAATCGAAATAAAGATAGGTATTTTTGTTTGTAACTGCGGTAGATCTTTTTTTCATTCCCTGGTTTCATCAACCACAATACCTCTGTCAATAAATCTTGCTGCTAAATTAAAGCGTATTGACAGGTCGTCAAGCTTGCTTTAGCCGAGTACTGGAGAGGATATTTGTAGAGACCTTGAAGGACACCAAATGTACGAATGCACTACTACCAAATGCATAATGAAATCTAACTGGACCATTCGTTCCGAAGTTTAGACTTTTAGGCTACTTTTTGTCCCGGAAAATTGCATAATTGCCGCGGAAGGTTAAGGCTAACGATATCCATTTATTAAGATCTCCGTTGTGGGGAGAGTCCACAATAAAATCTTGGATATTGCATATTTCCCGCGGGATAGCGACAAACATGTCAATTCCTAATTCTACGCAGACGAAGTTACGGGCAGAAGCTAGTGAAAGATATGACCGGTATGCAGAGGAGACTGTCACACACAGTATGTATGCTACTTTAGCGCTGTCTTGTAGGTGACGGCTCAGTGACGGCAGCTTTACCAACGACTTAACACTTTTGTGCATAACTGTACCTTGGGCGGGGCAGGCGAGGCGAGTCGTTTTACAGCGTTTCACGGTATGGCATTAATTGAGCTCGACGAAATCAAAGAGCACCCCGTTCTGACCGCGTTAACGCTACAGCTTAGAGGTAAATTAATTGTTAGAATTTAAGGAATTCAACGAAAATTAAATACATAAAATCAAGTATTTCTCTCTTACGGGGTAGACCAGGGGTGATGGTGCTTATTTGCCTTCTGGTGACCCATTTGCTCCTTTACCACCCTATAAAAAAAGAATAATTAGAAGACACTATTGATTTCATCGCGCGTATACAGGCACCCCCTAATAATAATTCACTGGGGTATATATCCATAGCTATAGAAGCTAAAAAAATATTTTGAAAAAAATTGGAGTAATTTTTTTTTTTCTATAGGAATGATTCTAGTTAAATTTTTTCAAAATATTTTTTTAGCTTCTGTAGCTATGGTTATATACCCCAGTGGATTATTGTTGGGAGATGTCTGATACACGTTGTATAGTACACCACCTACTTTAGCGTGTTTACTTCCACCTCTTCATAAATATATTTTTGTTTATCTTCTTCTTAAACTTAAGATTCTTCCTTAACTTATTGGTTGTCTGGAAGAGATCGCTACTAAGCGATAAGACCGCCTATTGTATACTTTGTTATTGGTTTCTGTATTGTTTTGTACTTGTTCTGTATTGTATAACAGCACTATATCTATTTAGCAGGGAGTGTCCGCCCATAGCTGTCACTAAACTTGTAACCGTATATTATCTTCAAGCCCCTGGTCAAACCAGTCATTGAAAGCGTTAACGAACCGCCACAACCATCCCTCACTCTAAATAAGCCATATAAAGACCTCTAAACATGGTCCGCGACCGAAATCGACCCCTACTCGTTCCGCTTCTGTCATAATACACAGGAACAATAAACAGTACAAACTTATTTGTGCATTTCAAAGTAGCGCTGCCGTCGCTAAGCTCCTGTAAGTTGGTATGCGGTGGTGTTTAGTTCCAGTTTCCGCCATTACCTGATAAGTTTGTGCTAAACAGATGTGAGATAACATTTGATCACCTTTTGACACCTACGGTTCGCCTAATTGAAATTTATGAAGCCCTGCCTTTAGGGGTTACTATTGGTTCTCGAACTCGATTGAAATGAATGTGCTACCTAACACCAAGTATAGTCGACCAAGAAAGTCCTTCACCATTCACCCAAAGCTATTTGTACGGTTTAAAATGTCAAGACAGTTTTCACTTACAAATAAATATAACAATTGGCGTTATTATAAGAAAAACAGGACTTAATCACGTCAATAAAAATCCATCCATGCATATCGCATGCATGTCGCATCCATGGTCCTCTCGAGACTTGATGCAAAGTCGCGTCCAAAACGTCGAGGTATGTATTTACAAAAATACTTTTTATTTACATGTTTAAGTCCCGTTTTTCATAATAATGTGTGAAAATCGCTCAAGTTTGAATCGATACATGACAATTGACGTTAATGATTTTTGTGATGTAGTTAGAAGATAAAAAGCATGATAGTAATGAATACCTGAATATTTTTATTTATTAATGAAGTCACTACAGTAATTTATCATAGCGATTTTTACTAACCGACAGAACAACAACAAATGAAGATGCCAATACACAATAGACCATCGTGAAAAGTAGAATCAAACCTCTCATTCAGACAGAAGCCCCATGCCCAGTTGCAGGATGTACCTATGTAGGCCCATCGACCAGTATTTCTCAGCTGATATGCATTTGAAATAAGCCGACATAATTGTAAAGCGATTGAACTCGATCGCAAGTCACTCAATATTTTAAAAGTGTCAAAACCCGTGGTAACTCCGCCCACGATCTTTTATCATCCGATCTTTTATCATCCTCTTTCGTCCGAGATTTACTTGGAAACGGACGTGTTTATCGTTTTTTATTTTCTAAATACGTGTGCTTGAGAACCTATTCTCGCCGCTATCTTCATGCGAGTTAATTGCATATTCGTGTACATTTAATTACGATCCCGGGAACCGCGCGCGAGCCGAGCGGCGGTAGCTGCACCCCCGCACCTCACCTCGGGGGACAGAGATTCCTCGCATAATTTGCCTCTCGTTCATGCGTGCTGCCCTCCCGACGGCTGACGGACCTCGCCGAGACTGCCTGTGCTACGCGCCTACCACGCTACGAGCTACGAGCTACGATATTCATTGACGCCGTGTGCTGAGAATTCTGCGCTGCTACGCTGTGCTACGCTCTGTGATTATACGTACTAATAGTGTCTACATAAGGTGCATTTTTACTGGGCTCGGGCTGCGCAATGGATAGAACAAACAGCGCCGAGTTAATTTGCCATGCGTGCTCGGGGGAGCTTGCGGTGGGGGAGGAGTATCTGCAGTGTATGGTGAAGACGTGTGGTAAGCTGTATCATCGCTTATGTACTGGTCAAAACCCTACAAGGGAAGAAAAGGACACATGGGTGTGTCCCGAATGCTGCATTGATCTAAAAAGAGGCGGACGTAATTGTGACACCCCCGTCGGAACACCAGTTACTACCAAAAATATTGTAACTCGGAACAAGAGTGGAACTCCTGTATTAACTTCGCTGCCCCCGGGTGGGTCGGGGCCCGTGGCGATGGAGTTGCAGCTCATGCGTGATCAAATGACCTTGCTGGCTGGACTATTAACGAATGCGGTCTCAACTGTTGCACAATACCAGACCACTATTGCACAATATCAGACTGCTCTTGCTGATTATGCCTCGAAATTTGAGACCATACAGGATAGGTTAATGAGGTTGGAAATAGCAGTGCCCCGTCCTAGTGTGTGCACTGCTTCGGTAGCATCAGGGCCGGATGGTGGCGAGGGGGTCCGTGGGCGAAAGCCCAAGCGTAAGCGCGGATCAAAAGGTCGCGAGCACGGCCGTGCGAATGATGCAGAGAGGTTGGTGGTCGATGTTAATGATGTTAATGGCGAGCAACCAGTACTACAAGTGGAAGACGAGCGCGAGCGTGGTGATCGAGACACGAAGCATCCGGACGATAATTCCTTCGATGGCGAGGAGGACGGTAATTCCTCTTCGGGTAACTGGCAGACCGCTCGACGTCGGAATAAGCGGTACTCTTCGGTGCGGTGCACGGCTGGTCCCGAGAGTACGCCACTCAAAGCAGTGGAGTACCGTAGATACATCCACCTCTGGAACATGGTCTCGGGAGCTGACGAAATACGTGCTTATTTGCAGACGCTTGATCCTGAGAACTCGTGCACAGTCGACGAGCTGAAACCCAAGGGAGAGTACAAGTCGTTTAAGATTGGAGTCCCAGCGGTTATGTTTGATAAATGTCTGTCTGCGGATGTCTGGCCAGCTAATGCGCGTGTTAGACCTTGGTTATTTCGGAGACCGCATCACAAGGGGGTCTAAATCTAGCAGCCAACAGAAATCTGTTCCTAAATTTTCATTAGATCTAGTTTACCAGAATGTCAGGGGCCTCAACACCAAGCTCAGCTATTTCAAACAAAACCTTATATGTCTTGATTGTGACGTAGTAGCTGTGACTGAATCCTTTTTAACAGACTCAATCGAAGATGGGGAACTAGTCTGTGATGAGTGGAGCTTGGAGCGTCGAGATCGCGCCGGCGGCGCGCGCGGGGGCGGCGTGCTGCTCGCGGCGCGTCCGGGACTCTTGCTACAGCGGCGGCGTGTTTTTGAGTCACCATGTGGGGAGGATTTGTGGGTCTCTGTTACTAAGAAGAATGTTATATGTTACATCTGTGTGGTTTATATACCCCCTAGTGCTTCGGACGATACGTATATAAAATGGTTTCACACAGTCGAATCTGTATTAATCTCCTTATGCGGTGTGGTGATTATAGTCGGGGACTTAAATTTGAACCCTCGATATACGTCGCAAAGTGTTTTATGTTACTATGGTTACTTTTTATCGGTGTGTGGCTTGAATGAGATGAATGATGTGATGAATGCGCACGGTGGGAAACTCGATGTGGCGCTGGTCTCGGAGTGTATACGTGGGGTCAGTGTTCTTGAGATCGAGGGAGGCGGGCTCGTCCCCCGTCGTGATGCTTACCATCCGCCGCTGGAGGTTTCCGTTCCTCTAGATGAAGCCTTGCGACAGCCTATCGCCGAGCAGATAGATCCTAGTAACCTTAGTTTGCAACAGGACTGGAACTTTGCAAAGGGTAATTACGAGCTTTTATACAAATTGATCTCCAAAGTAGACTGGCAGGAGGTTCTTGGGTCTCAGGAGGTAGATTTGGCGGTAGATAATTTTTATAAATTAATGTACAATGTTTTCGATGTCAGTGTCCCGAAAAAATCCCGCAATAAAAATCGTGTTAGGCGATACCCAGTATGGTTTTCAGCAGACCTGATTAAAGATTTAAAAATTAAAGCAGGTCTCCATCGAGAGTGGAAAGCCACCAAAAATAGTAATACGTACGACACGTTTTCTAAGCTTAGGGCTGACATTAAAAAGCGGGTCTCCATTGCCTATGGGGAGTATATTTGCCAAAGTCAGGCAAAGTTAAAAACCAACCCACGCGCCTTCTGGCAGTATATCAGTAGCCTTAAATCTAAGGGAGGATTCGTGTCTCAAGTTACCTTTGAGGGTAGGCAGTTTGTTGGACCTGAAACCGCTGAGGCTTTTGCAGGGTTTTTCTCCAATGTTTTTTTACCTAATGTTCCTTGCCTTGATGGTAGTTGTCAAAAGGAAGATAGGCAAAAGCGGTCTGCTAATTATATCCATATCAATGGGATTACAATGGGCGATGTGGAAGCAGCTGTCAAGCGTTTGAAGCCCAAAAGTGCGGTAGGACCTGATAACATACCCGCGTATATTGTAAAGGGATGTATCGAGTACCTAAAAATACCACTTCACTACCTGTTTAATCTGGCACTCTCCACTGGTTCGTACCCGCAACGTTGGAAGATCACCAGGGTTCGGCCTATACCTAAAAATAATGATACTAGTAATGTGGAAAGTCATAGACCCATTGCTATTCTTTCATCGCCCGCGAAGCTGTTTGAGTCAATACTCCACAGAACACTTTCTAACCAATTAAAACCTTTCCTGTGCGACGCGCAACATGGCTTCAGGGCAAATCGTTCGGTGAACACAAACCTTACTATCTTGACCAATATTATCTCAGAACACCTTGATAGGGGTATTCAGGTTGACGTAGTCTATTTTGACTTCCGGAAGGCGTTTGATCGCGTGGATAACGATGTGCTTTTACGCAAGCTCGACAGTGTTGGTTTCGCTCCAAAGTTGCTTGATTTTTTTGCGAGTTATCTGCGCGATCGACAGCAATATGTTCAACACGGTCATTTCGTCTCGGCACCTTATCACACCCGATCTGGTGTCAGCCAAGGTTCCATTTTGGGCCCTTTTCTTTTCGGGATAATGGTGAATGATCTTGAATTGGTTGTTAATAATGCAAAATGTCTCCTTTATGCTGATGACCTGAAGTTAGTGTACGGAGTTGAGCAGGCTGCTGACTGTGTGTCATTGCAAGAGGATATCGCCTCCGTGTTTAGGTGGAGTGTTGACAACAAGCTCTGTTTCAATACAGCTAAGTGCTGTGTGTGCTCCTTTAGTCGTGCTTGCATCCCAATTCATAGCCAATATCTCTTAGGAGGGGACCCCATTAACAGAGTCTTCTCTGTGAAGGATCTCGGCGTTACATTTGATACACGTCTCACCTTTCACGATCACATAAGGGCACTTGCAGCCAGTAGCTTTCGTAAACTTGGCTTTCTTATTCGTAACGTCAGAGACTTCCATGATCCTGGGGCCATAAAGGTCTTATACAACGCCTTGGTCAGAAGCAAGTTGGAAGCAGCTGCCATCGTATGGAGCCCGTATGAGTCGACGTACACCTTGCTCCTGGAGAAGGTTCAAAAGGCCTTCTTAAGAATGCTATACAAAAAAGTTTTTGGATATTACCCATTTCTCTATCCCTCTAGTTTCCTTCTGGGCACCCTGGGATTTAATTCCTTAGAGGTACGGCGTAACTTCAGCCTACTTGTTTTTGCGAGTCACGTTTTACGAGGGGATTCAGATTGTCCGGACCTCGTGGAACAGCTGGTTAGATTGTCAGCTCCGGAGGTGCCTAGGAAACCCCTGAGGCCACGTATTCGCTCCCTGCTGGCCGCGCCACCGGCGCGCACGGTGGCACACAGAAACTCGCCGCTGCTCCGCGCCCTGACCCAGCTGAATGCACTTCTCGTGGCAGCACCGGAGTGCGATCTGCTTGCGGGGCGGTGGGCTACTGTGTGTCGACAATTGTTACTGTTTTGCGAGATGAGGGATGACAGGCCATCTAGCGTTCCTACTTAATGTATGTACATCACTATAGACCCTAACTAGACCTAAGTTTTGTAGTTTTCACAGTGTATTAGTTGTTAAACTGTAATGCTGTGTAACAAATTTATAAATAAATAAATAAATAAATAAATAAATAAATCATTTGTATATTTCAGTTCGGCTTCGCATCGGATAGCTTCCGAAACCGTTTCCGGCATAAAAACCGCTTTATTTGTTCTTAGTGTTATCTTAATTAAGAAATTAAAACATTATTTCACAAAGACTTCGTATTAAAGGAGCGACGACGCATCCACTAAAGTTTCTGTAGCTTTATAATAAAGTTGATTTTTGAATGATTCAAAGGACATTTTAGTGGTTTTTGTTAATTGTTTGAATATTTAATAAGATAAAGGTCTACACATTGCTCGCGTTTGTTAACAATGGATGGCATTGAAGAATGCTGGTTTTAGGAAATTAATGCAGTTGAGCTTACTTAATTAATTAGCAAACGCTGGAGTTTATTACTTAAATAAAAAGCCGTGGTAGCCTAGTGGTTTGACCTGTGGCTCAAGTAGAGGGGTCGCGGATTCGAATCCCGGGCTCGCATCTCTGAGTTTTTCGGAATTTATGTACAAAATTACATTTGAAATTTACCATGGGATTTTCGGTGAAGGAAAACATCGTGAGGAATCCGGACCAATCCCAATAAGGCATAGTTACCCTTCTGGGTTGGAAGGTCAGATGGCAATCGCTTCTGTAAAAACTAGTGCCTACGCTAAATCTTGGAATTAGGATGTCCAAGCGGACCCCAGGCTCACTGAGCCGCGGCAAATGGCGGGAAAAACGCTAGGAAGATAAATATTACAGTAATTACTATAAAATACAGCTGTGAAACTTTACAGCACCAAACGATGGTATCAAGTGTCATGATTCCTAGTTAAATACCTGGGTAAATAAGACAATAATACTGGCAACACAAAAATAATGATCATGGAGTGGGGATAGCCGGGAAGCTAGATCGGCATCGGGGTGTACAGGACAGTCAGAAAGGAGCACCAGAAGGAATAACACTACAATTCAGAAGTGTTCACGTTCTTCACCAACCCACAACAGCAGATGAAGCCGGCTTAAGTCAAACTTCGATTACTATAATAAAATAATAACGTAAGTAATATAACTGGCCGTATATTGTTGTGTTTGTTGTGTTGTTGTTATTATTCTATATTGTTAATATGTCTATCGTAAAGAAATCGTTAGACATCCTCAGAATGATATATAATTCGTTATTTTTGTCTAGCTAGACTTCTCATTAATGTGAAATTGATTATTTACAAATAATATAAAAAAAGAATTATTGCAAGACAAACATTAATAATAATTTTGTGACCATCTATAATATAACCAATACGATTACAGCCGACAAAACTCCCAAGCATACCTTACCGCTGTAAAGTCTGGCGTTAAGGTACCCTCTAAATTCACATAGAATTATTTTGTATAAGAAAAAATGCATGATTTGTGCTACCTACATTATCTTACTAGTGGAGCGGACGAATGTAAAATAACCATCATGCAATAAAATAAAAGCAATGTAATTCAGACGCACATGCATTAAAATTAGAAACCATCGTTTGGTTAATAATTGATAAAATCATTTACCTAATTTTGAAATCCGAGGTCTCAGGTAACGTTTATAATATTACGATAATGATAATATGATCCATATGTAGGTAGGTACAGGTTTTCCTGTTACATTACGATAAGTTATAATAAGTGGAGCATTAATTGTTTTGAGCGAGCGTGCTCGTTAAGACGTGAGAGTGCGTCGTTCTGAAGCAATGCTAGTGAGCATTGAATGTGGTTTGAGCGAGCGTGCTCGTTAAGACGTGAGAGTGCGTCGTTCTGAAGCAATGCTAGTGAGCATTGAATGTGGGTTGAGCGAGCGTGCTCGATTAAGACGTGAGAGTGCGTCGTTCTGAAGCAATGCTAGTGAGCATTGAATGTGGTTTGAGCGAGCGTGCTCGATAAAGACGTGAGAGTGCGTCGTTCTGAAGTAATGCTAGTGAGCATTGAATGTGGTTTGAGCGAGCGTGCTCGATAAAGACGTGAGAGTGCGTCGTTCTGAAGTAATGCTAGTGAGCATTGAATGTGGTTTGAGCGAGCGTGCTCGATTAAGACGTGAGAGTGCGTCGTTCTGAAGCAATGCTAGTGAGCATTGAATGTGGTTTGAGCGAGCGTGCTCGATAAAGACGTGAGAGTGCGTCGTTCTGAAGTAATGCTAGTGAGCATTGAATGTGGTTTGAGCGAGCGTGTTCGATTAAGACGTGAGAGTGCGTCGTTCTGAAGCAATGCTAGTGAGCATTGAATGTGGTTTGAGCGAGCGTGTTCGATTAAGACGTGAGAGTGCGTCGTTCTGAAGTAATGCTAGTGAGCATTGAATGTTGTTTGAGCGAGCGTGCTCGATTAAGACGTGAGAGTGCGTCGTATTAAGGTACTTGATGTTAGCGAACATTGAATGTATTTCGAGCGAGCGTGCTCAATTAAGAGACTTTAGAAATGCATCGTATTGAAGTAAGATGAGTAACGTGGATACGATTTGAACGAATTTTAAAAGGATGTGAACGAATTAAAAAAATAATGGGAAATATTTTAATGTACTTTATGTGAACGGTAAATGGGCGAAGACAACGATTAGAGACGTACAATAGTATGTACCGAGTATGAAACGAAACTTATTGAGTGTATCTTCGATTACAAGTTATAATGATTATGTAATTTTTAACAATAATCAAATGGAGCTAAGAGTTTTAATGGATCTAGTAATGAGTTGTTAGCTATCGCTGAGAAGAAAGACAAGTTATTTATATTTAATGGAAAAGTAGGCCATACAGTTCTAAAATCATACACAAGTAATAAAATTGCTGAAAAATAAAAGTGGCATAGAATTCTTGAACATACTAATTTTATGAATTTAAATAAAATGTGCCAACAGAAGGTATTGCATGGTTTACCAGAAAGGAATGATAATGAGTTCATACAGTGTGAGATTTGTTTAACGAATAAAATGTACCTATAATTTACCTTTTGAAAATAATGGACCGTTGAATCCTACAGGTGTTGAAGGTGAACGTTGTTTTGTTTCTTTAATCTATGTATGTATGTATGTAAACTCTTTATTGTGCAAAATAAACAAGACAAATACAATTGACAAACAATGAGATACATTATGATTTTAGTACTTATAGGATTGCAAAAGTGTATTGTATTAAACATAAAAGTGAAGTGTTAGAGTGTTTTGAAGCGTATATGAATTTAGTTGAAAATGTTTTCAACTAAATTCATGTCATGTGACAAGGAAGAGAATAAAGGAACTACGATGTGATAGAAGAAGAGAATATTATAAATAATGATATTTACAGATTGGCGAAAAATAAAGGAATATATATATATAAACCCGTGTGCGGCGTATACGCAATGAATTGAATTGAATGGTATTGCAGAGAATTAACTGAAGTACAATGGATAGAGCGAGGTGCTTAATTTTAGAAGCGAAGGTAGTTAAACCGACTTATGAAATATTTACTGGAAGACAGCTAGATGTATCCAAAATGAGAATAATTGGAAGTAAGGTTATTGTAAGAATTCTTGAAGCAAAAACAACGTCAAAATTAAATCCAAATGGTGTTAGAATTGAATAGAATAGAATATAAATATTTATTTCTCAAAATATGGAAGGTGTTAAATATAATATAAAAGAAGCATGTTTCCTTTGTCAGAGACAATCCTAGTTATTTTACTCGACGTACAGAAACGAAAGTCCGACACGTATGGTATAGGAGCCTCCTATGTCAACCTCCTTGCCACACTTCCATCTATAGAAAGAACTGTTACAATATGTGTATAGTCTTCTATAATAACTTGCCTGAAGATATTAAACAACAGAACTTGCAAAGTTTCAGGTCCAAATTGATTGATTGCTTGCAAAGTAAATGTTTTATAGTGTAAAAGAATACTTGACAATTCATGATTAATACCTATTCTAGGACATATTAATTGGATTTGGATTGTATTATACCTACCTAATGTATTTGAGAATTTATTGATTGTATTAGCAGGGATTAATGTGATTTATGACATGTATTTCAACTAAATTGGACATCAGATCGGTAATAAATAAATAATAAAAACAATATATTTTTTAATAATGTAATAGTGATTCTAAAATAATGTTATCTTTAGTATAAATAATATGTTAATAATTTGCACGGCCGCAATAGCAGGCTAGATACAAGGGACAAGAAGATTGTAATACGTTACTGATACTGTATTCTAGCAAATAAATGATTCTTCTTCTTCTTATTCTAAAGGTATTTTTATGGGATATACAGATACAGGATACAAAATATTAGTGAAGAATAAAGCGACTGAAACAAGACACGTATCATTTATAGAAGATACTGCTAAACTGATTGTAAAATATTTATTATGGTGTGCAGACCGGGTCCGTGTATGTAGTGGTGGTCGTTATTACAACAGCAGATAATGTAATGCATTATTTGCACGCAACGAACAACACATTATCGAATCGTCAACTATCCTGTTATCATTATTCGTTGTCTGTTGTTAACGTTGTTCATACGCGCACTGTTGCCGCACTTGGCATAGAAGCGCAAGCGAGTGCGCAACAAATCAAGTAGGTGCGTGCGAGAGATAGCGCTATACGCGCGAGCTCGCATCGCAATCGCAATTCAAATATACTTAACTGACTTTTGGTATCATTATTAGCTGTTTCTGTTTGTTGTCAGTCAGTACAATAACAAACAAGGTAACAGAGTGTTGTTTTGCTTTTGTTCCCGTACGTTTTTATTACGCTGCGAGTAAGTATAACAATTATTTAATAATAAGTTCATTATCGTTTTGTAAAACAGCAATATAACAAACAGGATAACAGACAACAGTTTACAATAACAACACTGTTATTCATTATTGGAAAACAGCCGTTATTGCCACCACTACGTGTATGGCCCTGTGGGGCACAGTACACTATGCACGTGAACAGCGTCAGCAGCGGGGTCGAGCACTGCTCCACATACAATGTACGCGGACGACACGACGTGCTTGGTGTACGCCGACAGGGATGTCACCACTAAGAGGAAGCTGCAAAATGATCTTAATAACTTATTAAGGTGCGCACACGATAGTGGCATCGTTCTTAATACCTAGCTAAAACGAAATGTATGTTGATTAACTCTCCTCGCATGAAAAATAAACCCCATAGTCAAATTGAAACCATTGGACATTCTTACGAATGCCTCATGATTAATTATCCAAGTTTAACTGTAATCCATAGAGTTCGTGGAGAGTTTTAGGTATGTTGACCATATAATAGATAGTAATTTCAATTGGAAACCACACGTAAATATCGTATGCAATAAACTCAGATCCATATTATGTAAATTTAAAAACTTGAAATTTATGCCCAATATCGCAACAATGCGTACAGTGTATCATGCATTAGCTGATTCATTAATAAGCTATGGACTTGTTGCTTACGGTTGCACCTTCCAAACGTTCCTACCTACATAGAATTTTTGCAATTGAGATTGTTAAAATTATTGATAAACAAGAAAGAGAAAGAAAACTGTAAAGGGAATTATAATATTATTTTGTTTAAAGAAATTTAATATAATGCCAGTACATGTTAAGTTCAGGTGTATGTTGGCAAGTGATCAGTATAACTGCCTAGACTTTAGAACATTTAGGACGTGTAATCGCGGTCTTAGAGTAACTTCGCGCAAGAGGTATCTGGAGCCAAGATCTTGTAACTACTTACTATGGACAAAGAATGAAAGGGCATTTGATACCACGAATATTCAATAAACTTTTCCCCAAGACCCCTGACTAGGTACTAAAAGAAAAGCTAGGTAAGAACTATTAAGTATGGCTAAGTGTGGTAAGATTTAGTGGTAATATATCGAAATTTAGTATTATATATAAAGTTTCAATATATATTAAAAATAAGTTGTGCAGTATTCGCCAACAAACTGTGTTGCAGTTTGGGCTTTGGCGATATAATATTAATGTATTAATGCAAAGTTAGGTATTAAAAATAATAATAATAATAATGATAGTGATAATGATGAAGTATTTGAAGACGCTGATGATATGCGAGAGTCAAGTGAATCTGAAGCACAAAGAGAAGCGATTGAACATGTAAGACCACAAAGAACAAGAAAAGTACCAGAAAAATTAAAAGACTACGTAATCTATGTAAACATATGTGATGCAAGTGTACCAGAAGACTGAAGAGGCAACAACTAGTTATCAGTAAAATGGAAGAAACCAGTTATGAACAAACGTTTGTGTTGAAGAGGTGTTGCCAATAAGAAGAATTTTGTGTGATTTAGATGTCAAAATAAAATACAGTGTTAATGTTTATCAATAATAATCAATAATCATTCACTTATTGCTTTAAGGAATTCCATTCAATAAGTACATTATAAAAGAAAAGGTAAATATGTTCTATTTCACATTTTTCATGAATATTATTAAAAATGAAAAATTATTAAAAATGTCAAATTTTGTAATATGTCAAAGGAGATACAATTATAATTTACAAATAAAGTCCTACATCAACCATATTGTGAATTGTGACGAGTTAAATGTAGGTAGTAATAGTATAACACAGACGAAGTATGTATTTAGCATGAATTAGTCAAATATTTTAGCAAAATATTCGTTAAGTGTGTATAAAATGGTCTTATCTTAAATAAGATTTCTACTTATTAGAGAACTCTCTTAGGATTTGAGATTTTCTTATATCGACGTCAAGATGATTATAAACCTTAATCGCTGCGTAACCTCTGCTCTTCTTATATTGCAAAAAGTACGACTCAGGTAGAACGAGATCCAGACTGCGTCGTGAGGGATATCTCTGGGAATTATTTACTATTTTTTAAAAGAGTCTAAGCGTTTAAACACATAAAAACAAATTTGACGTATGTATAGCGAGGTTATTGTATAGATGTTGTTCTTTATGAGTAAGTGTCTATGAGTTTCAGGAAAATATCCCTCGATCAACCTTATTTATTTTTTATATCAAGAGTTTTTTTTTTTTTTAATCGACGTACTATTACCCCACATTTCGATTCCATAATTGATTATACTTTCTACAGCAACTTTTGCCATGCTTTTCAAAGAAGAACATGCACTTACTAGTTTCTTTGTAAGTTTTGTAACACTGTCTACATGATTACGAAATCTAAGAGAAGAATCCAGGTCAACTCCAAAAAAAAAACGTGTTGAGTCCAATCGGCCTATAGGAAGATCCAACGTGTAGTCCACAGAATTCAGCCTAAGCCCATTGGCGTCAAACCATTCAGAAAGTTTTTTCAACTAACGGACGCTATTCCAGAAAGCCTCTCGCAACTATAGGCTCTAAAAATCAGGCTAGTATGATCGTCGGCATACAAGTATTAATGAAGATAATACAGGCGCAATTGGTTTTTCTAAAAATGAGAAGTTCTCTAAGAATCCTAAACACAGTCATTGTCATTAGCTATAATTTTGTGTATGATTAAATATCAACTGAAAATCAGATTTCAGATATGTTGACAAAAGCATTAGGTAAAGTTAAGTTTCAAAGATTAGAGAGTTATTAGGTATTAAAAAAATGTTGAAGCTGTTTTTATGTAGTAAATGGATTCTTATAGTACTGTGGCTAGGTATGTTTTTATTGTCAATTGCGGTGAATTGATTTAAGTGTTTAAAAGAGATGCTAAATCAAGGAGGTGTGTTAGAATATAGTGACGTAACACCTCTTGGTATGGTAGTTTAGTTTCAACAGCGATTCCTCTTCTTCTGAATCATTAAACTTAAATAAGTTAACGACGAATCAAGTGCCCGAATGTCATGATTAAGCTGTGAAATCTTGGACGTCAGTTACAATTCAATGTCAAACAATGTAAAATTATTAATGTAAATAAATATTAATAAAAAAAAAAAAAAAATAAGTTAATGTACGCAAAAGTAAATGTATGTACAATACATGAATAATAATGTTTATACAATATTATACATGTTTATATCTATACAGATGATACAATGATTAAATTAACCTACTCATAATTAAACCGTAAATGTAATAATAATACTGATAATTTACGTTTAAAAATATAATTGCTCATACTAGACCTAGTATGACCTAGTCTAGTTCTTTCTCACAGTAGACCTCAAACAAACCATTTCAGTTAACAGTCAACCCAACAAGCATAAAGGTCGTGCGTCGGAGTCTGCACGAAGTCGGATGGCCGAATGTCATGATTCCTAGTTAAATACCTGGGTAAATAAGACAATAATACTGGCAACACAAAAATAATGATCATGGAGTGGGGATAGCCGGGAAGCTAGATCGGCATCGGGGTGTACAGGACAGTCAGAAAGGAGCACCAGAAGGAATAACACTACACAAGTCCGTAAATTAGCATTTACCACGCGTACTTACCCTTATTTCTCTACCCTAATCCACGCCAAAAGTAAATATATCTGGCATCGATATTTTGGAGTATACAGTACGGTTGATATCCCTGAAATTGCCTCGCCCCGAACCGTATCCAAATCGAAAATCAACTCTTTTTATTCAGAGTTGGAGGGCTTATTCTAGAAATATCGATCTTAGGCCATCGCGAGATTTGCTCGGATCGCTTTTCTCAGCCACTTTGTGTCCCTTTCGCACTATAAAAAAAGTGAATGCTTAAATTCAGACGTTGCTTTGCAACCGATTGTTTGATGGTTTTGGTTTTTTATATCTCTATCAATAATACCTATCGATTATTCCGTAATGTCGAAGGAGATGAATAAATAACTCTATCAATATTATCAATTATTCTGCTAATGTCGAGGAAGATGAAGAAAGTCAATCGATACTATTTATTAATTCGCTTATGTCGTGCTCAACGCCAGACCATGAGGTTTTAAGGGTAGTTTTATTAAAGTTAGTAGCTTTCTACAGCTTTCATTCCGACACAATATGCGTTTATAAAATGTAGCCCTGGCAGCTGTCAAAGGTAAGTTTAAAGAAACCGTTAGTTTAGATGTGTTTGTAAGCGATGAGCTAGTTAGGGACAAAAGATTCCAGCCAAAAAAGAAGGGGAAGGCCGTAACGGAATTGTACTAAAGTAGCAGTTTAGAAGAATCAGAACCAATAAAGCACGCCAATATAATTTTCTAGGACATTAGTTTTATTTCGACATTTCGACAAAACGTACACGACACATGACATTAGAAAAAACTAAAACTTTCATAATGGTGGTATGACACACATCGTTCAAAAGAGGTTAAATACCTCAACAATATTATCTAATCTAACTAATATTATAAATGCGAAAGTATGGATGGATAGATGGATGAATGGATGAATCACGCCAGAACGGCCCAAGAGATCTGGATGAAATTCGGCACATAGATAGAAAAGTCTGGAATAGGACATAGGCTACTTTTTATCCCAGAAAATTGCATAGTTCCCGCGGGATAGCGATAAACGAATTATTTGCAGACGAAGTCGCTGGCAGCAATATACAATGAAGTTATATCTAAGATTAGGTAATTTCAATCCACATGCATTTGATAAACGCATAACATCATCTCTGCATCTACAAGTATGTTTAGAAGTCGGTAGTAACTAAATGTCGTGGAAGGAGGTCATTGTCCGATGACGGATCTACCAGGGTTGTGATGATGATGAGGTATATAGAAGTCGAATAACTAAATGGTGTCGATAACCCAGAATACTCCCACCAATTCAGCCATCTTTGCATATCAAACGCCACGCAGGCATAAGATTTTACTGCGAGGCCCTATTCCGGTAGCGTTCAACAAAAGATTTTTCTAATAAAACAGTCTGAATCATTTGCATTGTAAAACGTTTTAGTATTGTTCTGTGTCGGGGAATAGGGAATAGAATTGAAAGAAATTCCGTGTAGGTTTAAATGAGATGAATTTAAATAATGAAATATCTAAGATAAGAGTGTTTGCGTTGAATTTTGTACAATAAAAGAAGATTGCCTGAGTTGGTACGAGGACCCGAATTTGGTTATTCCCTTGAGAACTGTGCAATTTTACGGAATGAAGGTAAATACGTAAAACAGGCATATGGTGGAAATAATAGTCCTGATAGAAGTCACATGGGTTAAGTTAAAGCAATGTCCATGTTCCAAAGTATGTAGGTATACTCCAAGTCTATTTATCCGAAAACGATTCACAGTTTTTTTTTTCACTTACTTTGTCACCTATAGGTAACTTAAACACCACACACAATTATCACCTGCCAGGAACTCGAAAACCCAAGTTACTATCCAAAGTTTTCATTTTACAATCCAAAAATTTGCCTGATTCACCATATAAAAAAATCTAATCACGCAAAAGAATCAACCCCCCTGCTGATATTTTATACTTAATCATTAATCATATTTTAATTTAGTAGAACAAAGTACCCGATGTCTCTTTAAGAAGGCATAATTCACATAATCATAAAAATACCCCGAATTGTTTTCTGACACGCCACCAAAGATCGTTTTCTTCCTATCCCAACAACCTTTTTCGCGACAAACAACATTATTAACTCTAAAATTATCATAACTGCGCTGTTTGCGCGAGGTAACGCGTTGAGCTTTACGTAACGCGTTCCATGCGTTGCGGGATACAATAAGCGGGATAATGGGTTCCCGAACGCATTATGCAGGATGTAATAGGCCCTGAAAATGTCTTCAACTGTCTCCAAACCAATAACACATGATATAAGTAACTATAACTAAATATAATTACAACACACCGGATAACTCACGTATAAAAACCGAAGGATTGCTCCGACAATTGTTTCGGACTATTTCGTAGCCCTTCATCAGGGAGCGCTCGCCCCGGCGGCAGCGAAACGAACACTGCACGCCAACGCTCTGCTCGCGCGGCTACTCGGCGCAGCTGACATCGGCGCACAACTACCCTCACTTTTATCGTCATTTTTATTATAGTCTAAAGTAGGGCAGCACACAACACTGATCACGTCACTTTGTAAAGGTTCGCTCACACTCACCGTTTGGTCAATATTTATAGGTAACTAAATACCTTTAACTAGGTATAATTACATACATACATACATATATCACGTCTTTATCCCCTACAGAGTAGACAGAGCCTAAGGTAATCCAAGTTCCACCATACGTTACGTTTCTTCCATGCTGGTCTGGCTGGGAGCAAAGAAAAAACATAGAATTTACCAGTTGCTTCTCTTCCCGCGCAGATGATAAAAGCCCATCGAGGGAATGGTTGAAAATCTTAGGAATCATGTTATAGGTGATGCGGCTAGCAACCCATTACTATTTTGATTTCCCTTTCCACCTATACGTCCTTATCATGCTAACCGTGGCTTAACTAAACTAACAAGTAGTATGCAAGATTGTACTACATACTAACATTATATGGATCTATGGTCTGAAATAAATGTTTTTCTTTAATTATAACTAGGTTGCTAACCTTGCTTTACACTTTTGCGGGTGGTAGGGCCTTGTGCAAGGTCCGTCCGGATAGCTACCACCATCTTACTCGCTAATTCTGCCGCTAAGCAGCAGTGCTTGCACTGCTGTGTTCCAGTGTGGAGAGTAAGACAGCCGGGGAAATTACGGGCACAAGAGGCATTTCATCTTAGCCCTCTAGGTAGGCAACGCATCTGCAATCCCTCCGGGGTTGCGGGTGTCTATGGGCAGTGGTGATCGCTTACCATCAGGTGACCCACTTGCACTTGCTGGTTTGCCTTCTTATTCACATAAAAAAAAACCTAGTAGTTATAAGTGAGTATCGCGGAGGCTTACAGCATTATCTAAGTAAGTATCCTTCCATACTAATGTTATAAAGAGGTAAGGTTTATAAGGTTACTAGCGACCCGCCCCGGCTTCGCACGGTATATTATGCATGTATTAGTATTATACATGTAAACCTTCCCCTTAACTCACTCTATCTATTAAAAAAACCGCATCAAAATCCGTTGCGTAGTTTTAAAGATTTAAGGATAGGGACAGAAAAAGCGACTTTGTTTTATACTATGTAGTGATAGCAAAATTTTAGTTTCTAGGTTAGGCTTTAGATTTCGGCTGTGCACTGATGAATCAGTCAGTCAAACGCGTTTGCATAATAATATCAAGTATTGCGATGGCTTGTGTAGTTTTAGTACCTATTTGGTATTAAATAGTTAGGTACAGTCCGTACAACCGTAAAACCGTATTAAATAGTTAATCGTAGGGGAATGGGCAAAAATCATAGCAATCATGTCATAGGCGATGCGGCTAGCAACCCATCACTGTTTTGATTCCCCTTTCCACCTATACGCCCACAGTCATCCTAAACGTGGCCTTAAGGTTTAGTGACCTTAGGCTCTGTCTACCCCGTGAACGATAAATACGTGATTTATGTATGTATGTGTACGTGTCTACAATACACAGAATTTTTAAATTGACCGCGTGTCTTCATTCACAACTTGCGTTAGTCAGACTCTACCGCTAAAGAAAGCAAAGTCCTCTGAGACATTACGATATATTCAAACAAAATAAAATAGCCTCTTTCATATCATAGAGAGCGATGATTGGAATAATTCTCACATATATATGCTGAACGGGCCGTTACATACTCGTAGAGTGTTTGTGACCAGATCTATAGCTTATTGATGATTCTCAACGACTTTTGGATTGAAATATACTTATGCTAACGTGGATCTTAGGTTATATTACCTATCTTACTTCTTATATCACGTATTACCTCTACCTCTACTATTATACTATTACCTCTTAGATTATGTAAAATTATTTGCGTGCAAGCTTCTTAATAGTTCACGAAATGCTGATATCGTGTTCCATTTGGTCTTATATTATTTCGAAACAAGGAATATTAAGAGATGTTTATTGTAGATGAAGTTACATTGTCTCTTGTTTATAGGGATGTTGTTTCTATTTGGGCAATCACAACTCATTATGAGGTCTGAGCCCAGTCCAGCAGTGGGAGTGATAAATTTTAAAATTCTGTATATTGTAGACACGCACACATACATACATACATAAATCACGTCTTTATCCTTCACGGGTAGACAGAGCCTAAGGCAACAAGACATGAAGGCCACGTTTAGCATGATTGTGGGCGCATAGGTGGAAAGGGGAATCATAATAGTGATAGGTTACTAGCCGCATCACTTATATCACACTCTAAAAAAAAATTGGTTGGACCTATCAATATCTTGATAGTCATAATCAAGCATCTTGATTCCATACGAACCTAACAAGGACTTAGACACATCAAATAAAGTAATTCTGTTTGCTCTTACTATTGCTATGTAACTGAGCCAATTAAGATCTTGTTCAATATTTACATGAAAATTAATCTTATGTAAACTAACAAAGACAAAAATAATCAAATAAACTATGAAAATGTTCATAAGTATCAACATACTTATCTGTGATAATGAATTTGTTAAGGATTGAGGGTGCGACCACACCGCCGCTTAAAAAACGGTGACGGTACGGAATCGCAACAAAATGTGTATGAAGAAACGGTGAGAAAACGTGACGCATACGGCACGTCACTGCGTATACGCGGCGGTTTGGTCGCACCCTGAATCAATCTACGCTACATAATTATGCCAACAAAGTCAATAACAGATGCAAGGTATACAACTGTTAGGATTAATAACATACCTACTTTATTAGTTCAATCACAGATACACTTATTGTTTTAAGGGATCAGCTTTCTTTGATTCATATAAAATCTTAATTATTGTAATTAACTTAACGTCAACTAAGAGTTTTCTCTTAGTTGACGTTAAGTTAATTACAAGTTTAACTTAGTTGGTCTTAATTTTTTAGAGTGCATGATTCCTGAGATTTTCGCCCATTCCCTCGATGGCCTTTTACCGTCTACGCGGGAAGAGAAGCAACTGGTACATTCTATGTTTTTTCTTTACTCCCAGAACATCATAGAAGAGATTATTCAATATTGGTTTACTTATTTCTCCATACCATTAGTTCACCATTCCAATGTCACCTACAGACTATATACCTCGGTAACCGGGATATCATACACGTTGTTAACGTCATAGTCACTTGCACATCAGGCTAACAAGAGACCGAAAATCTACAGAGGCAGTTATGATAGGAATCTGTAGGCTTTAGAATTTCACAGCAGCCACCCTAGCGTGAAGATAGTGCCTCAGGCAAGGCTAGGCTATTTAAACTGAGCCATACTTAAAGCACCAAACCAACCGAAGAAGTCTTCGACGGACCTAGTACACGAGTATCAAAAAGAAACAGTGGTTTACCATCATTTACTAAACAATATTTTTCATGCATCGTTTGACAAACACTTAATTTGACAACCTTTTATTTTATAGTAAAATATTGACTTTTGGAAAACTTATAAAACAAACCTAACCTAATGTGAGCCACGCCTAAAGTTTTATTCGATAGGGCATTAAATATTTTGTCACTTCCATAATTAAACAGAATGACGTAATGACACCTAATAATGATTCACATCATCGAGAATATCGAATGCGACTAAGAGCTTCTGGTGTGTGGTCCAGCTGTTAAAAAGGACCTAAAACATCCACATTGGTGTTAGTTTCTTGAGAAAATGGCAATTATACGTGCCGGCACGTAAGTCTAGCGATAACGAGTCACGTGGAGGGGATCTGCACACCCACGGATACCGTATTTTATACTTCTGCGCATACAAGGTCATCGCTAGACTTACGTGCCGGCACTTATAATTGTTTAATATTTAGGCAGATCCCCTGATACTTAGAATTCCACAGCTACCTGGGAAAACAAACTCAGGGTCCACCGCAGTTTCTCATCTTAAGGCGCTGTCAACAGCAAATAACCTTGAGCAGCGCCACTCTTCGCACATACGGTTCACGTGCCTGTGAGTGAAAGAGTAGAAACTATTCCGGCAGCTTGGCGCGCGTCTAAAATCTTGCAAATAAGAAGAAATAATAAAAAGTATGGATTATTTGTGAAATATGACTCGTTAGCCGTGTAGGTATGAATATGTTGGCTTCATGTTGTTAATTGCAGACCCATACGTCGAAAAAATATAGACATAGAACCGTTTAATGATGATTATAAGACCAATCTTTGCAATTATTTTCTATCGAGCCGATTTTGCTCAATTATGTATCGAGTCCGTCTATCGTGTTTGAAATATGACGAAAATTATCAATATAATTTTTTTGTATTTTTTTTGTGTGTAGTTTTTCTTAAAAAAGTGCTTAAATAACATCAATTTCAACAAAATTAGGTGTTGTCAGCCTCTTAACCATTAGATTATCCAGACACCGTATATTATCGCATGTCGTCACCGCTTCATTTGATGCTCTAAGGAGCCAGGGCGTGAGGCATCAAGGCATTTATGACACAATCATGCACTTGGGACAAAGCTTGCCGATGTCAATGTAATGGTGAATGGTGGTGCAGTTTAGGTTAGGTAACCTACTATATAGAACAAACGAGAGATGGTGAACAAAGAGGTAGAGATCTTGATAACTGTCAAGAAACGCAAGCTGCAATACTTTGGTCACATAATGCGTAGTGATGAATTCGACCTGCTTCAACTCATCATGCAAGGGAAAATCCAGGGAAAGCGACCACCCGGAAGAAGGCGTACTTCGTGGCTTAAGAATCTCCGGACATGGTTCAACCTTAGCACAAGCTCACTGTTCCGAGCTGCTGTGTCACAAGTAAAGCTAGCGCTGATGATAGTCGACCTCCGGCAGGAGATGGCACGATGGCACGATGGCAAGAAGAAGAAGAACCTACTACATAATAACTGGCTAACCATAAAAAGCTTCACGTAGGTAGGACTGCGTGTTTTAGGTAACGCCCACGGCTTTATTTTATATTAAGAGTATATATTTTATATTCTGTCATTCAGAGGTAAAGAAAAATCGGCTTTTATCCTTGTTAAAATGGAGATTTTGTGCAAATTTTCAGCTTTATAAAGGTGTTGTTGAGTGAGACGGTGTGGACTTCTTTTAATTGTACTTTCTCTATGCGCTCACGGCTTCGCTTCTGTTGTTGAAATCCCTATCCTGTGGGAACATAGTGTAATACTACGAAAAAACTTCAGTCCAAATGTCGCTTTTTAAATTTTGAATATTTAGTGAGTTGCCTTACAAGACCAAATAATTCATGAGAATACAATTAAGAATAAAAAATAAAGTCTATAAAGTCGGTTCGTGGACGGTAGATTTACGTCATAACGATAAATGTATCACAAGCCGACGCTTGGGCCGATCGTGCCTCTCTATCGCTTGTTCCGCGTTCTCGCTTTCACACTCTGACGTCACGCGGAACGTGACAATGAGTCATGCTTTTTCATGAGTGCGGCCGGCGTTCATCGATTTATAAGACGTTATCACGTCAAAAATAGTTGTTTAGTACTCTTTACCAAACAACTTTTGCTATTGATAGGAAATATCAAATGAATCAAGAAATTTTACTTCTTGATTTTTAATGTTTACTTTTTACGTTTTACCGTTAGAAATTTAATTTCTAAATGACACTGAAAATTAGAACACAGAAAAATCCGAAAAGTAAAGCTATGGCCGGGAATCGAACCCGGGTGGTTTTACCTGCTATGGGTGGTGTAGGGGTATAGCACGCGTCACGGAATGACGAGGACCCGGGTTCGATTCCCGGCCATAGCTTTACTTTTCGGATTTTTCTATGTGTTCTAATTTTCAGTGTCATTTAGAAATTTTATTGCTATTTGTTTGCTCTTCAACTAATTCTAAGCTGGTCGAAGGTAACTTTGCAACCCAGATAAAATCACAACTGTTCATACTTATTTGGATATGTCCTTGTTTGATTTTCTCAACTGAATTCACGTCGCGCGTTAAACAATTCCACGCAGACAAACTCGCGAACAGCTAGCACACTATACATCACCCCATGACAACCCACCGTTGCAAGCACCGTCTTATAAGTACGATTTACACCACAGATAAGAAACAGAATAGTTTCCACAGAGGGCGTGTCGGAAGCGGAAACGCCGCGGTCGTCCGTCATAGCGCTCACGCCTGTTGGAATGCCTTGTATTGTTTATGGTAGCTTGGATTTTGTCTTGTTAGTTTTGAGTCTGTTCGTATGTCTCAGGAAAGAAATAGGGGGCCAATGCGACCGAACAAAAGTTGGCAATTGCCACTCTTAAAGTAGGCACAGTCGGACCATTGGATTCATGGCTATTGCAACAAATACCATAGCGACATGAATGTTAATGTTAATTTTACTCACAATTTTACACTAATATTATGAAGAGGAAAGATTTTGTTTGCATTCAACAGGCTCAGAAACTACTGGACCGATTTGAAAAATTCGTTCACAAATAGAATCCTACATTTTCCATGATGAGCATGAGTTATATTGAATTCTGCGCGGACGAAGTCGCGGGCAACAACTACCTAGTTAATAAATAAAAATCTGATCTGAGGAAATGATAAAATACAATCGCATAAAATTCACATTAGCTACGAGTATTTTACATTGTGACTTATCTGGTTGAAGTTACATTACCTTCGTTACGGCTCCTTAACTAAATAAAAATAAAATGCCATTAAAGTTCTTAATTATAGTTTTTTTTTTGTATAGCCTAATTGGTGTCCCACTGCTGGGCAAAGGCCTTTTCTCTTTCCCCCCGTCTGTCTGTTGCAAGGCTTCCCCAGTCCGGCTCAAAAGACTCCAAATCGTCCCGCCATCTTTTTGGTCTGCCTCTACTCCGGTGCCCGTCGCATAGAACCCAGTCGGTGGTAATTTTTGCCCAGCGATTCGGATGCATTCGGCAGACATACATACCGTCACACCTCTTTCCCACAGGGGTAGGCAGAGACTACTTTGTTCCACTTGCTACGATCCTGAATACCTCTTTCGCTTCATCCACATTCATCAATCTCTTCATAGGTACTTACTTACATGCTCGTCGGTTTCGGGTACTCTTGACCTGACCTTTTTACAAAACGTCCCCAATTTGATCACGGAACGTTCGTCTGGGCCTTCCCCTCTCAACGCACCCATTCACACTCCCCAAACAAATCTGTTTAGTTAATCTTCTTCTTCGGCAGATATAAATATACCTATTTATGCGTATTTAAGTGTAGGCAACATACGCTGTAATAAATTCTACTTAAGTTACATTAATCCATCGCCTTCTCAAACATGTAACCCCAAACTCAACAGACACCTTGAAGTAACCAAATCACCATTCAACACTCAAATCCAAAAACAAACGTATATCCGTCAATTTTACAAAACCAACAGAGGGTTGTAGCAAAAACGGTCGGGGGCGGCGCCGGCGCCGACTCAAATATTTGGGATGCGATTAAGCTGTGCCCATTGATTGATGGGAACATGATCTGAGCATAGAGTAGGATGAATGGTAATAGATTTTTGAATATTTAACCAAACCCTGGGACACCTAGATTGTTTGATACCTAATATTTTGAAAATATTATTCACATACAAAAAAAATAATAATTAGTAAACAGTATCTAATCAGCTGCAGGTATCCAATTGTAAGTATCCAAAAATATTAGCTTGCTTTACTAACCATTTTTATTTTAAGTATTAACACCACGTGTGTTTATGTAGATGACTATAGTCCATCTACATAAACAACAGTGTAGTAGTGTAGTTTCTGAGTAGGTAAGTAATTCAGATACGGGCTAGCGTCTCACTTTAGATATTTTCGAATGAGATTTCGTATTCAAACATAGACACGCTTGCCTATCACTTATTTCGAAATAATAATATCATCAACTTCAATATTAAGTCTTCCAAATTTAATAATATTTAACAATCTCTAGTTTCTCATACTCTGCGCTTTGTCAAACACAGCTGGGCCCACCCCGCCTACTTTGTCGTAGTTTAAAACAATTAAACGTTTGATACGACAAACCTAACGGAAAATCGCCGTGGGATAATTCCATGTTTACCGAAACGATTTAAAGTCCTAATGGTATTTTTATTGTTAGTTTTAGATAGTAGTCGACATTCGGTTGTATTTTAAAGTTCAGGGTAAATTCCGACTCAGTTCAGGTTTTAGCTGTAATTTTTAGTATGAATCTGGCAGCGAGCGAACCTAAACTTAATCAGAATTGAATCGCATTAAGACGTCATGGTAACCCTTCTGTACTCGGCCAAAAAAGACACACTTTTGGTTTCAGTAGAAAAAATATAGTTTTCTTGTATACCAATGTAATGCTCAAAGTTTTAGAAGGAAATGCTCTTAATTTAAACATGGACTCATTCCTAAAATTCACCACCTTAATTAGGTATTCCACTAACTTGAACATCTCACACCTTTATCGAATCAAATCAGCCTTATGCTTGACATTTTAATATGAAATTTAAATAGCAAAAGGCTCCCTTTATAATGTAGGCGATTAAATAAAGATGGAAATTGCAAAATTCTCAACGGATAGGGAATTATGCAACCGGGGTGAAGCTATATGCAATCTAGTCTCCGATATTACACGAAACTGCTTCTGCACTGCATCTTAATATATTATAATCCAGTATGCTTAGTGTAAGTTTTCGGTCACAGAACACCGTCTTGAAAGCGTTTGCGTTAAAATGTCAAATACTATGGGAACAGTTTGTTGCCTTTTCGATCCGCAAGTGACGCTGCCAAATTTTCCATAGTAATTGAGACGTTACGTGAACGCGATCGAGACGTTTGTTCGTGTGAAAACTTACACTAGAGGCTCAGTAGGCTTATTGTCTAACTCGCTCGCAATCGCCATCGTGTTCATTTTGACAGTTCATGTATGGGCTGACAATTGGCATCGGAATCAGCTAGCTGTCACATTCATACAAGAACTGTCAAAATGAACACGATGGCGATCGCGAGCGAGTTAGACAATAAGGCTACAGATTAACAGGCTTATTGGTTGTCTGGAAGAGATCGCTAAAGCGATAAAACCGCCTATTGTATACTTTGTTCTTTGTTTCTGTATTGTTTTGTACTGATTTGTGGTGTTCAATAAAGAGTATTTGTATTGTATTGTATTGTATTATTACCGCAGGTTATTGAATATAACTAGACTGTATTGCGTCAAGGGCGTGACTTAACTTTAAACCAAAACTAATAATAAAAAACTTTAGCAGGAGGGTTATTTGAACTAAACTAACCACCTGCCAAAAGCTTCCAAAATTCAAAGACACTTGACGTACATTTAAATCGCGATTTTTGAGAAAGAAGCCCAGGTTTTGACGCAAACGGTGAAATACAAAGCTTCCATTTATGCTGTTGTTACAACTAAGTAGTTAATAGTATAGCAAACAAAGCCTTGCAAATTCGCTGCATCCTCGAAATCGGACACGAAAGGTGTTCAAACAAATCAAGCATGGCGGCGGAATCAAAGGCTGTTCGACGTGCGGTTTTAATTTTCACGCGAGGTTAGGTTTGTGTGGAGTGGGCTTTGTTCTGAGTAAATAAAAAACACATATTTACCACGTGATACATACATTAACCACGTGATCCCTTATGGGATAGACAGAGCTCAGGGTAACAAGACTAACGGCCACGAATAGCGTGATTGTGGGCGTTGAGTGGAAAGGGGAAACAAAATAGTGATATCCCGTATAATATTTCGAATGAACTTAACCGTAAATCATTGAAACCTCTTAAAGAAAGAAAGAAAAAACAAAAAATAAATAAATAAATAAATAAAACTAAAATAAAAAATAATAATAAAAAAATATAAATATTAAATAATAATATAATATATATTAAAAAAATAATATAATAATAATAAATAATAATAATAATATATTATATATTATTTAATATTAATATTTAATTAAAATAGTGATGGGTTACTAGCCGCATTGGCTGTAACATGATTCCTAAGATTTTCGCCTCCTTCGATGAGCTTTTACGAACTGCGCAAGAAGAGAAGTAGCAAAAGCCTATGTTTTGTCTTATTGCTTGGAAGAAGCTCCTCTTTTTCACAACTTCTATCTGTAGTATATGCTGTGTCAGGGCTATTTATTTTAATTAAGTGAAATTAACCCAACCATCTGCTGAAATATTCCGTAAATGAAGAAACCCTATGGGGCCTTACCTTGACGTCTTAACACGGTTCAGTTTAGGTTCGCTCGCTGTCAGATTCATACTAAAAGTGACAGCTAAAACTTGAACTGAGTTGGAATTAGGACGTCATGGTAAGGCCCCACGTTACGTTAAGGGTTTTATTCTTTTATAATACAAGCCTCTGCCCGCGACTTCGTCTGCGTATAATTATAACATATTATAAACCTTCCTCTTGAATCTATCTGTCTCTATTAAAAAAAAAAACCGCATCAAAATCCGTTGAGTAGTTTTAAAGACACATAGGGACAGACAGACAGCGAAAAGCGAAGTGAAGGGATATATATAACTATAATTTGTTACGAATAAATGAGTATGAGTATACTTTCCATCTCCATATTGCCCTAACACCGGCAAGATCACAGACTTAAGAGGCGCTTGCGCACCCGTCAAGCTTCCCACGCGTATAGCGCCGCCACTTCACCTACATCACTCCATATTGGCGTGGATTAGACGGCCAATATTATCGTGATACTGGTATGTCAATATACTGGATTTCAATACAATCGGATTCGATGCGATACGCATCAATAATTCGTCATATGGATCGTAATATGCTTGGATCGCATAAACCTTATTCAAAATTCAAAGTATTTTAAATATACTTTCAACATGAAACTACCGTGATACTCAATCATAATTACAAAAACGGATAACTCACGTATAAAAGCCGAATAATGCTTGATGAAAAGGAGGGTAGTTGCGCGCCGCTGTCAGCTGCGTCTGTCCGCGTGAGCAGAACGTTGGCGCGTAGTGTTCGTTTCGCCGCCCCCGGGGCGAGCGCTCCATGAAGAAGGACTACGGATTAGGCCGAAACATTATGTCGAGCATTATTCGGCTTTTATACGTGAGTTATCCGTTTTTGTAATTATTTTAATATAATGACGTGAAAATGGCTAAATGGTATTAAGATAAAATCTTCATGTGTTTATGGACAGCAAATAAGGCGAGAACAACATCGCATGACTAAACGCAGAACTATGTCTTTATTAAACGGTTTACTGCGTTTATACGCAGAGTGACTTTATAAAGGCATTTGCTTGGCGCTTCTGGTTTTCCAAAACAACTTTGTTCAAACACTTTATTTGGTACAAACTTACTTTAAAAAAAGGGAGTAAGTCTGTTATGTTTTGAGCGCATTTTGAAAACTTATGTTAACGTTCAAATGATACTACTCATTTTTTTTAACGGAGTGAAAACTCTTTACGAGTACCACCGGGCCCGGGGAGGACCGAATGGTTATATGGGACTCTCTCCCGCGGCCTCTTTCCGCACAGAGAGGGGCGGGGGAGCATACCCACTAAAAACACTCCAGCGAAGCCCGCTTGCCGGGTTTAGGAAGGCGCCGTGGGATCCCGGAGATTCCAGCCGACGGCGCCCCCCGGCTGCCCCGGCTTTCACCAGGTGCCCCTGGTGAAATGATACTACCCTGTGAGAGACAGACAAATTGGGGATAGCTAGTTAGCTTGCAGTTGTACCGACTGCTATAGAACTGCAATAGAATGTACGGGTAGTTGGCAGATGGCGGTTACGTTGCAGCCGAAATGCAGTCCATCTATAGGTACTGGCCGTTCCAAGGCCGTATAAGGGATCCGTTGTAACCCTAAAGGTGGAAAAAGTAACGGAGATTTGGAACTCTCCCAGTTTTAAACCAACCTCTTCTAAATTAACAGCTACCATACTCTCGAAAGATATTTTTTTCTTAAAACATATTTAAATGATTACCTTTGTAATTACAATTGCATATTTAACTGATTTTAATAAAATTAATCACTTGGAAAATATAAAAAACTTGCTGTTGCCAGCGACTTCGTCTGCAAAGAATTCGTTTATCGCTATCCCGCGGGAACTACGCAATTTTCCGGGATAAAAAGTAGCCTATGTGCTATTCCAGACTTTTCTCTATCTATGTGCCAAAATTCATCCAGATCCGTTGGGCCGTTCTGGCGTGATTGAGTAACAAACAAACATCCATCCATCCATCCATACTTTCGCATTTATAATATTTATAAAAAATTCGGACCACAGACAAAGCTGTCGTTACATGAACCTACTATTTTCAACACGATTAAAAAGTACCTGCCTCCCAAAATAAACAAAATCACGCCGACACACATTCTGAAGTAGTCAACCAGTCGACACTTAAGTGGCGTTTAAGTGAAAGGTTTGTAAAAACTCGTGACGCCGGCGCCTGTGAAGTAACGAGTTCGCAATCGGAGGAAGTAGCTAAGTAGATGATAGTGAGCCCACCGAACGCGATTGGTAAGAGGGCTTACGAAAAACTTAGAAGTTTTTTTTTTAATGTGAATAGGAAGGAATACGAGCAAGTGGGCCACCTGATGGTAAGCGATCACCACTGCCCATAGACACCCGCAACCCCGGAGGGATTGCAGATGCGTTGCCAACCTAGAGGACTTAGATGAAATGCCTCTTGTGCCCGTAATTTCCCCGGCTGTCTTACTCTCCACACCGGAACACAGCAGTGCAAGCACTGCTGCTTAGCGGCAGGATTAGCGAGTAAGATGGTGGTAGCGATCCAGACGGACCTCGCCGCTTTGTCGCTGATTATCAATTTAAAACTTAATAGAGCCCGGCCTTACGTCATGGTAAGGCAAGGTACGTCATCGTCTTAATGCGACTCAATTCAGACTCAGTTCAGGTTTTAGCTGTCATTTTTATTATGGATCTGACAGCGAGCGAATCTAAACTGAATCGGAGTTTAGCATTAAGACGTCATGGTAAGGCGACAGGATCCATCATTTCGCATTAACATAAGTACCAGCATTTGGCAAATGAATAATTTCATGAACTCATCATTTGGCAAACCTTTATTATATGGTGGGTAAATTGTAAACTTGTCGAACTTCTGCAGAATCTAATCTTAGGCTAGGTTAGGTTAGTTTTATGATATTTTCACAAAGTTCATGTAGCAAATAAAATGTTTTACCAATTGATAAGGTTGTGAAAAAAAAATAGGTACACAAAACGCCTGCCGCGTAAACTAGAACACGAACAGATATTAAAATTATAATGAATCAAATAATTGTAATGAGTCTGCTGTGTTTTGTACGTCCTGTGTATTTTATTTTATTGCTGGTATATAAAGTAAATCTTTTTATTTAACATTGAATAATAGTCAAAGTGGGCGAGAGTGGAAAATCCATTACCCACTGAAATACCTATACCGTACGCGCACAATATAGTGCAGGCATGAAAATTATCGGAATTCATCGACATCGATGTCTTTAATTAATTTAAAGATTAAAGACCGTTATCTTTACGATGTTTATTATGTGGCTTAATAAAGTTTTATTAATGTATGATTCGTTTGTAAAATCGCTAATAACCTCGACAAAACCAAAGACCTGCAATTATAAATTTAACCTTCATTTAATCCACTAATTGCACTTATTTATTGCAAAAATAAGATGTGATAAAACGAATACTTCTGTGTAAAGTGAATTCCACTACTTATGGAAAACATAATATATGTCGTAGTAATAAAATGTTAGACCTATTAGGCAATGCGCCGGCCTAGGTATCTCTATTAAAATGGTGCACAAGTTTATCTGGCAATTAAGAGAATATATGTCCATTTGCCCATTCATTAATTTAGATCGCGAACCTGCTTCCATGATAAATATGTGTGGGTGTGGTGAGAAATAAGTCAGTTCAGAGCATACCTCGACATTTTTATTTCATGCATTATAGTTTCCTTCGAATTGAGATAGCTACAACCTCGATTTGGCTCAGTAAATTCCAGTGTCTGGATTAGTTACGTAAATTTACTTAACGCAGTTCTTGAAATAATTTAATTTCCAGCAAAGCTAATGCAATTTTGTAGCGAAGATGTAAACCATTATCTAATCAAATAAATCCAATTATATGCTGCAGCATAGTTACAGTTTTGAATGATTCAGAGTCAATTGTAGAAACACCACAACAGCGGTTTTTAAACCATAAAACTGTATCTTTTACAATTATTCAGACCATAAAATCGATGTCGGTGTTTAAACCTCCTTCACATCTCTACGAAAACATATTAGAGTGCACGTCGTCACATTTTCTAATCTATATTCAAATTGGCGCGCCCGCACCCGCGTTGTGAAAACGGAATATTTTTCCAATTTCGCCTGGAAAACCACTCCCCAAACAACAATATCGAATAAACAGAAAACAGAGGAAACCCAACTCTATTCTCAGGGTACCAAAAACCAGCATACAATATTACGGGTGACAAAGTAAAATGGTGAACCGAACAGAACGACCTGAAAAACGTATAACGCGCAACTGCTATTGTCATCTCTTTTCAGCGTTTAGACTTTTTATTTCGAGGCAGGGTTGTTACTTTTTATTTGTTATTGATTTTCGCCGCCTCTATTATGTGAAAAATATTCACTTTATACCTGAATTTAAATGCCATAGATTTTTACCACCTAAAATATTGTGAGACTTATAACGCTTATAAGTTATAATGTTAATGATATTGATATTGATATGTAGTTTTAATAATATTTATAATATTTATACGAGTAGAAGACGTGGTAAACATTTTTGGTAGGTATTTTGGGCAAGCTGAAAAGTTGTCCTATAACCTCTCCTACCTAGAAAAGTCCACCAGTTCTTAGACCATATTATTATGACCAAGTGACACACTAATCTACCAACAAAAGCCCAGCAACAAAATTACAACTCAGTTGACAAGATTAATTGGAACTGTAATTTTCATGTATCGTACCATACTTATAGTTTAAATTCAACAAAAAGAGGTGTTCACATAAATGTGCTTCTAAAAATCGGGGGCGCGCAGTCTTTGAATTAGCATTATGCCATTATTATAACAAGTGTCTGTTTATTTGGCCAGATTCAAAATGGCGGCGATGGCGGGGCGCCGGCCGGACAGCGGAGGACGTTGTTAGTGATGATCTGAACCAAAAGTTGGCTGGAAGAGATCCCTCGTAGGTGTAAAGCCTTTATTGACACAGGAATGTTTTGTGAGTGAGAAATGGGTATGATACACTGTAGATGGAATAGGTAAATGTGGTGCGAGCATAAAAATAAAATAAGTCAATTATGAAAAGAAAATTAAAAATTCTGAACTTACATACACACATACACACACACACACAGCGGACAGACATGACACCATCTTTTACTAACGAAAGTAGAGCTCCATTCTGAAAAGTCAGTTAAATAATGAGTAGGTACATTCTACATTCTTAACTTAGGCAAAACACTAATTTCAAATTTAATATACTTATTATTAATTCTCGCTGCGCACGCGTGCCAAAATAGGTACTAGTCGTAGTCGTGTGTAATGGGTTCTTTTAATGACCGCGATTGAACAATCTACTATGTATTTTAACATCCACAAAATCGTATTGGTAAAAAAGGATTTTTAATTGAAAGTCGACAAAGAAATAAGACGTAAAGATGACATTTTGTTATTGTACCAGAAGCTTCTGTCCGCGACTTTGTCTGCGTAGACTTAGCAATTCGTTTGCAAAATTATTTACGTTGTGACTCTAGGCTGTTTACATTGATGTTCGCTATACCGTTACCGCTATATCGCTATACAGTGGGAACTATGCAATTTTCCGGGATAAAAAGTAGCCTATGTTTTAATAGCTATCTCCGTTCTAAATTTGATCCAAATCCGTCCAGTGGTTTCAGCGTGAAGAAGGAACAAACACACTCACTCTGAAACTTTCGCATTTATTAATATTTGTAGGATTACCGTTTATTGCTTTGCCGTTTCCTGCAGCCTAGCTCCTGGTCAAAAGCAAGAACCTTGGGAATAAGACGTCTCGTATCAACTCATATTTATTTTTATTTATTTATGATTATTTGCATGGGCCGCGCGGCAGTTGACAGTGCAGGCGCTATTGTCTCCCGAAATAATAACGAGATATGGCGCTTCGATACATTTTATTTTTTTATATTTTCATTTATTTATCGTCACGATTGCGGACTTAAAAGGGTTGTAGGAGCATGGCGTTTCTATAGGCTTGAAATAATATAATGTTCGAAGTCAAGATTTACGACCCTAGGGAGTTTCGCTTTGCTTTCGGTGGAGTCGACAGTGTATAACCCCCTTTAGTGTGAGTTGCACCAAATTACTATAGCAATAATTTTAACCATAACCGACGATTTTGACGTATATTTGACAGAAACAAATTGATCTTAAAATTAGTAGGTATTCAGTGAAACTAATATAAAATATTTCGGAATAACTCTTTGAGAGCTTGTGAATCATCAACAGCCATTATTTAAAACACATTTCCTTAACGACCTGCGCAGGAGTTCGCCGCGATGCCATAAATTCAATTACAAACGAATTAATTCCAATAAAACGTGGCATTTTCGCCCAAAAACAAACAAATGGCTCGAATGCAGGCTCTTTAAACCTCGGCAGGATCTTAAAAAGGCAAATAATTTAACACCCGCCAGAAATGCTTAAAGCAGTGCGAAAATATTCTTTAACCAAACACACTTGTGGTACGAAGTCGGTTGTAGTTATATTAATTTTTAGGGTTCCGCACCCAATACTTGCTCTTCAGTAAAGGCCAGTTTAAACCTACATGTTGTATACATTGCGGCACTTGATCGACGGCTTCTAACCTGTAGTAGGCTTATTGTCTAACTCACTTGCAATCGCCATCGTGTTCATTTTGACAGTTCATGTATGGGCTGACAATGGTATCGGAATCAGCTAGCTGTCACATTCATACAAGAACTGTCAAAATGAACACGATGGCGATTGTGAGCGAGTTAGACAATAAGCCCTCTGTTCGCGTCACAACTTGGCAATGTAAGTAATGACTAATGAAAATCGCGGGAATTTTTCGCTCGTCTAAACTATGTTTAAGATAGACAAAGTTGAGAAAATTATGTTGCAAGAGACAGACCATCTTAGCTTAAGAGCTAAAAGGCAAGGGTTAGCTCGGGACGATTATCCTTTAAAAAAAACTTAAAATTTGTCAAAAGTTCTTGTTTTTATTTCGTTGAGTTACGGCCTGGCACAATGCAAAGGAATAAAAATATATGGAAATTTTGAGACATATTTTCTCTCTAACAAAGATGGAATTCTCGTGATTTGGGTGGAAATGAAAAGAAGTGGAAGTGGTAAAAAATAAGAATATAAGGGGTGTTTTTTAATTGCCCAGATACATATACTTGGAGAAAATGATATACAGCTGAATTTGGATACCGTATAGTACACTTTTCGACACCACAAAGTCAACCGAACCTCCTAACTGGCAATTAGTAAATTCGAA
This sequence comes from Pandemis heparana, assembly GCA_963854515.1. Lineage (NCBI taxonomy): Eukaryota > Metazoa > Arthropoda > Insecta > Lepidoptera > Tortricidae > Pandemis > Pandemis heparana. The sequence continues at coordinate 7,187,311 of OY978028.1, forward strand.
TGCCGAAAAAACAAGGACTAAAATAAACACAGGAAACAATAAAGCAAAGAAAAAGGCCGAATTCCAGTCGCTAAGCTCGGCGGCATCTTTGCGATAAGATCTGGCCATAATGTTTCAATTAAACAGTAGCCAGTATTTATTGGGGACGCGGCCCATTCAATGGCCGACTAAAAAAAACAGCGTAGGCCGTTCGGGAATTAATAAGCAAGCGATGACAACTTTATTTACAGTAAATAATGACCCGTAATGGGGAAAATATCTTTATTTTAGTTTACTTGTTGTTATATTATTTTAATTTTTAATTGTTGACATATTTATTCTGAGCTGACGATTTCAATATAAATTATTTGACATTTAATTTTGAGTGATGATGAAATTTTATATTGAATGATCACATAAAAAAAGTAAAAAAAAATGTGTGATGAGGTGAGCTAGAGACGTTTATAGGTTTTCAAGTCAAAATGGTCATTCCCAGTGGTTGGCTTAACTTGAAATTTAGTGACGGACACTAATCTAAGTAAGTACTGTTAGCAAATGAAAACCTAGGTACCTATTTATATTTTTTGTTACTTTATCTTTTTCGGCTTTTATGGCTTTTATGAGTGGTCATCAAAGTGACCCGAAAGTAAATTTTGTGAACAGTCCAGAGTGGAAGAAGGTAGAAAATAAAAAGAATCGAAGAAAGCAGGATAGATTGACTGGATTTGAGGGAAAAGCCGTGACACAGGTGGGTGGTAAGTTCAAAGCTGCAGATAAACAAATTCCTTTGTTTATTAATAATGTGGATAAGCAAACGAGTGACACGGATATTTATGATTATATTCAACTAAAAACAGGAGTATCGGTGACGCTGAAGAAAATTAATATGAAGAGACCGAAACGCTATGATGCTTATAAAATCTTTGTACCACACGCAAAATTATCATTATTCCTAGATGACGCTCTCTGGCCCGAGGGAATTCAATTCCGTCGATTTGTTTATTTTGATAGGAACACTTATAAAGAGAGAAATGCGAATGAGACAAGATATGACAAGAATAAAATTGGTTTTTGATGGCACAGCTAAATGAAATAAAACTAGTTAGTTTTAATTGCAGATCGCTAAATAGATCGATTGAGTGCGTAAGATCGCTGTGTAGTGTAGCTGACATTATTGCACTACAGGAGACGTGGCTGCTGCCGGAAAATGTACCTTATCTCGGAAGCATAGACCAAGAGTTTGCATATACTGGGAAGTCGGCTGTGGACACGAGTGAAGGGCTGCTGCGCGGCAGGCCGTACGGTGGTGTCGCGCTGTTGTGGCGGAAGAGTTTGTTTACGTCAGTATCAATAGTGCAGTGTAAAAGTGTGCGTGTATCGGCCGTTAAAATAGAATTACCGGAACGTGCCATTTTAGTGTTCTCAGTTTATATGCCTACTGACTCAGCTGAGACACTCAATGAATTTGCCGAGTGTCTAGGGGAAATAGCTGCGGTAGTTGAGGACTGTCAGATAGACTCTGTATTCATACTAGGCGACTTTAATGCGCAGCCTGGGAGAAGATTTGGCATAGAGTTGGAGCATTTTTGTGATGATCAAAGTTGGAAGTGTGCTGATCTCGAAATTTTGGGGCGAGGGTCGGACTCGTACACGTATGTGAGTGACGTTAGTGGATCAAAAAGCTGGCTAGATCATTGCTTAGTATCTGAAGCAGCATGGAAAACCGTGTTAGACGCTCACGTACACTATGACGTGTATTGGTCTGATCATCACCCGTTAGAAATAAAATGTAACTTAGAATTAATAACAACTAAAAATAAGTTTGTCCCTACTCAATGTAATTCTGTTAAGTGGGGTGATAGAAATCCTGAACAGTCAACATTATTTGAACAATATTGTAACGATAAACTTAAAGATATTGACTTCCCGGATGAACTTAAAGAATGCAGTGAGATAATTTGTAAGGATTTAAATCATAGGCTAATTATTGACAAGTTATACGCTAATATTATTAGTAGTTTAAGAGAAGCCGCCAGTGCGAGCTATTGTATAAAAGGCTGTAAACGAAAAAAACATATCGTGGGTTGGAACAAGCATGTTCGAGAGGCTCATATGGAGGCTCGACTGGCTTATCGAAGCTGGCTCGTATGTGGTAAGCCAGCGAGCGGGTCCGTACACAAGGCTATGGTCGAGACAAGGAAAGTTTTTAAGCGGAAACTTAAATGGTGCCAAGATAACTGTGAACAAATTAGAATGGATATTTTGGCGACGCATCACTCTAACAAAGATTTTCCTAGTTTCTGGAAACAGACCGATAAACTTAACCACAAATCGAGTCTTCCTTTGAGCGTAGAGGGGGTGACTGAGTCGTGCCAAATTGCTGAGCTTTTTAGGGAACATTTTAACATCGGGACTCGGGCAGGTACTGGGAACGATATACATAATCTGGAGCGGCTGCCCGAGGGGCCTCCTGTAAGGTTTTCAGCGAAGCTGGTGGCAAAGGTGGTGAAGAGCATGCGACGCGGAAAATCACCAGGACACGATTCTCTGAGCATTGAGCATTTACAAAATGCTGGCGTGCATCTGCCTAGAGTGCTAGCCATGCTCTTCAATTTTTGTGTCAGCCATACGTATTTGCCCGACGAGATGATGAAAACAGTGGTAGTGCCCATAGTGAAGAATCGGACAGGAGATGCCGCTAATAAAAGCAATTATAGACCCATATCTTTGGCAACGACGGTGGCTAAGGTTCTAGACAGTGTGCTGGACAGAGAACTGGAAAAACATCTAACTCTGCATGATGCACAATTTGGTTTCAGGCCCGGTCTCTCTACAGAAACAGCAGTTCTCTGTCTCAAACACACTGTTCGGTACTATACAGACAGGGAAACTCCAGTATATGCGTGCTTCCTTGATCTGTCGAAGGCCTTTGATTTGGTGTGCTATGACAAGCTCTGGCAGAAACTGTACGAGGATACGAGCCTACCCGGTGAGCTGGTTGAGATGTTCAGGTTTTGGTACGGTCATCAGAGGAATGTAGTCAAATGGGCCGATTCAATGTCTAGTCCATACAGGCTGGAAAGCGGCGTCAGGCAGGGGGGGTTGTCATCGCCTAGGCTCTTCAGTCTGTATGTTAATGGGTTGATTGGTGAGCTCAGTAGCACTATGGTCGGCTGTTCGGTGGATGGCACTTTTGTGAACAACATTAGCTATGCGGACGACATGGTGTTGCTGAGCCCATCAATCAAAGGACTTAATAAGTTGCTTGGTGTCTGTGAGCGGTACGCAGAGACTCATGGGCTAAAGTATAATACTTCAAAGAGTGTGTTGCTGGTATTTAAGGCAGGGACCAAGTACTACCCATGCATACCGCCGGTCACACTATACGGCACACCTCTGAACATTGTAACGGAGTTTAAATACTTGGGCCACTGGGTCAATGAAAGGCTTACTGACGATAGGGATATCGAGAGGGAACGTAGGGCGCTGTCAGTCCGGAGTAACATGTTGATTCGCAGATTTGCTAGGTGTACTAACAACGTAAAGATTACCCTTTTTAAGGCGTTTTGTCAATCATTCTACACCTGCAGTCTGTGGATCAACTACACTCAAAAAGCTTACAGCGCCTTACGAGTCCAGTATAATAATGGGTTTAGGATGCTGTTGGGGCTGCCGCGTCGATGCAGTGCATCGGGGATGTTTTGCGAAACCCATACAGATGGCTTTCATGCCATAATGCGCAAACGAGTGGCATCCTTGGTGAGGCGCCTGCGCGGCGGCACAAACAGCCTCCTACGGACAGTAGCGGAGCGACTGGACGGACCTTTCCAGCTCCACTGGGATATATTGCACAGGCACGCTCTGCGTTGGACATGATTCAATAATTTTATTATTTATTATTATATTATTATGATTTACTAACATAGTTTTAAGTCCCATTGTTACTAACAAATTATGGATTTTTCTTGTAAATCTGAAATAAATTATTATTATTATTATTATTATTATTATCAATTTGCTGTAAATTTTACTATAGTTCCAAAGTTTATACGGTGTTAAAACAATACTTTTGTTATGAATGTACAGTCGAGGAATTTAATTCCTGACCCATTGAGGAACCTCTTCACATAAAACGTCATAGTGACATCCATTACTTAAAAAGGAAAATCATTACGACGCTTACTATAAAAAGGTTCCATGGTGGGTTACCGTACTGTTATGTAAAAAGAAGTAGACTATAGTTTTTGATGATAGGTATAGTTTAATGGACCCAAAATAACTGTGACACTGCTCCAATACGTGATATTGTAGATCTAAAAATCATTTAACAATGATTCAACGGCGCCTAAACCGTTTCATAAATGCATGCATCAAAATTTATAAGCTAAAGGTGTCGAGCAGATTACAGAATGTTTACGATAAGTAAAATAATCCCCATAGTTCTATCCCGAGATAAACAACGAGCCACCCACAAAAACACGCGCTCGATGCCCCAGTAACAACCCACTAGCACCGCGTAAAATACAATAACAGAACAAAACAAAAACAAACACTTTTCCTAACAAGCCACCGTGCAAAACTACAACAACAAAAACCAAACACCGCACTCACCCTTAAAACACAACGCACAAAGTTTAGAACATCCTATATGAACCGCACGAACATTAAAGGTGCAAAACTGAGACAAAGAAACATTAAACCAGCGTAACAACTTCTAAAGTCTTACGCATAAAGTTCAAAACACCTTGCGTGAACTGCATAAACTTATAAAGGATTTACCTTAAACGTCAATTATAACTGGAGCTCGCCTTGAAAACATTTTGCCGGTACAACTGGGTCAGGTTGCACTGGTTTATAATTATAATCCATTCGAGATAGTCCGAGCGTCGGCGGCGGCGCGAAGAAGCCCGCAGTATATTCTAATAGGCTATTAACATATAATGCTGCTGATTGGACGGATGCAGAGCGGCAGATGTGACGTTGTTCAGAGGCAGTGGTCGGCAACTCGCGCAGGTACGTGTAACATAATGGGCGCTTTTCTAATTTATACTGTTTTTTATTATTCATCGTTGTGTGACACGATTTGTACAATAAAGCATTAGGTACTTACTTACTTACGATTTAACCGTCATAACACAATAGGAGAATAAGGGCCTATTTCACTGCTCCGTTGGTTTCGAAGTAATAAATAGAGATGACGCTATAATAGATGTGAACTTTAAGGTATCAGGAACTTGTTACAAAGTGGTGGAACATTCTCTTAATATAATAAACTATACCTATTTAATGCACTTTTTATGGTATTGACTATAATATTGTTTGTTTGGTAAAATTCTAACAAAGCTTACAATATTAGCTACCTACGTATATCTTTGCTTACTGTCTGTTTATGGCACCAGATTTTTTTTCGCACAGGCTGATGATTAAGGTATGTAGTAGGGTAGGAGTGCAGATAAGTAGGTAAAAAGGATAGGTAGATAAGTAGAAATTAACTTATCTATCTATCCTTTTCACCTACTTATCTTTTTTGTTTCGATAACCAAATATTAGCCCACACGATTGAAGACGCATACCAAAGTCTAATCCCTATAATAAATTACTGAACTTTCTCTAGCATAATGACCTTCAATTACTACTTAATAAAATCATAGTCACGACCGACATTAAACCGGACCCGAGTTCGCGACCCCTGACTCGCGATGGCGCGCGATACGGTAGCAAATAGCGCCACTTTCGCGACTCGCACTCGCTTTACCTACCTCACACTAGATCCCTGGCCAACTTTAACAACACCCTGTATCTTCCCAACGAACAACAAAAATTCAATCATATTTTAAAAACCACAGAGTATAAAGCAAAAAGCGCAGGCGACGGAAAGTTATGACGTTTTAAAATTCATTCAATTTAAAATCTGTAAATCGACGTTCTCATTTCGAAACGTTTTAACTGCAAACTTTTTAAAACAAACTCCGACTATGTCTTGTTCCAAATACGAATCAAATTCAAATAGTTTTTGCAACTGGCCATTTCCCGGAACGGAGTGAAGAAAATATCCGACGTTCCAAGAATAGTGGATCGCAATTCGTGGAACATAAAGTCCAATTTCCTTAGTAGGGAGGAATACGGTATATCATTTGGTTATAAATGGCCGTATGCATGAGAAGCAAACATAAACTGCATTGTAGGTGCACCAGCTTTTGTAGAACCTAAATAGGGGGCGGCAGTTTACTGTGGAGTACGCTTTACAGTTTTTTTTAATCAATTGAATACGTAGACAGACCGAAGGACGTACTCACTGTCCAATGTGGTTGGAACCGCAACCTCATTCTCCATTTTTCTGCCAAACGACATAGAATAAGGTGAATGTGATTGCGAGCGCCCACGCTTTAAGAAGTGCTGCCTCAAATTAAGGACCAGATACTTAAATAAATTGATGGCAAGAGTACATCTACGACTTTATGTATATTAAACATAATAATAACAGAAGACATCTACAGTTACATTATAGGCCTACCTCAAAAAATTTCCAAGCGATTAATTTAGTACTTCTCACGATCTTTACCTACCTTCGCCTTCCTACAGTCAGCGTTTCCGCTTCAGAATCAGAACCTCACCCGAAAGGATCTACGATAAATGTAAAACGGTTTCTGCTCACTTGAAGGGAGAAATTTGTCGAGCTGTGTAATTAAAATTGAAACCATAGCGCTGTATTGCGCCCAACCAAGCAACCAACTCAAAATCATAAAGTGCTCTCCACACAACCCAACCTTACAATCCGCGTCGTGTGGGACTGAAATAATAGGCTCGCCACACTGGGGGGTATTGAGACATCAGCCAGTATTAAATGCCTCGAGCCTTGCCTCGTTAGGGACCTGTTTGCGAGCGCTGAATTAGAACTGGCATGTTGGTAATTAGCAATGGTGGCGCGGGCGAAACGTTTCAATTTCGAATGTGTCGGTTTGAAAAGTGCGTCGGTGTTTTGTTTTTGGTATATAAACTATTGTTTTAGCAAAACGAAGGAACGGATACCAGATAGAATGGACTATGATATACATAAACATAAATAAAAAAATAATATCATGGGACAATTTACATCAATTTGATCTTGGAAAGTCCAGTAAAAAGACGGGACAAAGTAGTGAAAAATCCCTTATTGAATAACCTAATTACTGTACCACCTTCTTAAGCTTTAAGTAAAGCCCGAAACAGGATATTCTACCAAAGCAAAGCAAATTCATCTCTGTTTGTTTTCACAATCAATAAACAAATGACGGCTACTTTTAACTCAACCGCCGTATCTCATTCCTTTTTCAAACCTAGAATACCCCCCATTCCTTCCACATTCAACTCACAACTCAATCGCACTGGCCGCTAAATTATTCAAAAGCCATTAAATGGAGCGACTAAAAGCCACTAATCGAGAAGCTTCCGTCAACCGCCAACTTTACGAACGAAAAAGGACGTAAGACACTATACCGCTTTATAGAGTAATTTTCAGAACGGTTGACATAAGTCACTACAGCACTTCGAAATAAGACTCTAATCTTCATTTTTTTTAGGTACAATTTTGGAAAGATACGAAAGAAGACATAGCTCCTTGTGATGTTAGGTTTGTTTGAGACACTTACGCCTTTTTAAATAAAAAGTGGCGCGCGGCAATTATCACTGTCTTAAACACGCGGCGTTTTTTTATGCCGCTTTTTTTATTTTGTTTTTGTTTCGGAATAGTCGTGGGCGTGAGTGGTTTAAGGTCGAGTTGTATGGCGTGACTTTAAAAGTACGATGTTAAAAACAATTTTAGAAATTTAATTTGTAAACGACACTGAAAATTAGAACACATAGAAAAATCCGAAAAGTAAAGCTATGGCCGAGAAATTAAATTTCTAACGGTAAAACCGTAAAAGTAAACATTAAAAAAAAATCAAGAAAAAAAACAGCTATTTACTTCACGATATAGTCCCATATCATATTAGTATTGACATCATTATGAGATCTATATAAATATATGTATACTTAAACAGACAAATACATAATAACATCCATGACTTGGGTAGTTGGGTACAAACATTCATATTCATCGTAAAAGTGTCTGCCCCTGAGATTCGAACCCGGGACCTCTAGTTTTATAGTCAGGTACTTACCTACCTACTCTAACCACTAGGCTATCCGGTCATCCAGTTGCATGCGTCTTGAGGGGCGGGGACTGAATTACTTACATACATACATACCGTCACGCCTCTCTCCCACAGGGGTAGGCAGAGACTACTTTGTTCCACTTACACGTTATCCCTTTTTACCACTTTTTTTTCTACTGCCATTTTACTTGGTTGGATCTCGCCATGTAACCCCTGTTCTAGCTAGCAGCGTAACATCTTCCGCTGACAAAGCGGCGCCTGCGCAGCTAATATTAGGCTGATTAACTGATCAGTACGGCACTGAAGTAAGTTTTTTGGCGGCATATGCCGTGCGGGAAGGAAACGGTTAAAAGCTTTATCTTTGGCTATTTAAGTATTGAAGTATGAATTGAAGCTGGTCTGGGAGAAGAAAAAACATAGAGTGTACAAGTTGCTTCTCTTTCCGCGCAGATGGTAGCCCATCGAGAGAATGGGCGAAAATCTTAGGAATCATGCTATAGGTGATGCAGCTAGCAACCCATCACTATTTTGATTCCCCTTTCCACCTATACGCCCGCCATCATGCTAAACGTGGCCTTTAGGTCTTGCTACCTAAGGCTCAGTCTACTATAGTAAGGGATATATACAAAAAAAATCGCCAGTAATTGACAACATTTCATATTTCTGAGCCTATAATTTTAATGGTTCTCCGTATTTTGTTTGAAAAGATAAACATGCTGACAGTTTAATTTTTTCGCTAGTGCTTGTATTTAATTTATAATTAACTAGCTGTTGCCAGCGACTTCGTCTGCAAGGAATTCGTTTATCGCTATCCCGCGGGAACTACGCAAATTTTCGGGATAAAAAGTAGCCTATGTGCTATTCCACACTTTTCTCTATCTATGTGCCCAATTTCATCCAGATCCGTTGGTCCGTTTTGGCATGATTGAGTAACAAACAAACATCCATCCATCCATCCATCCATCCATACTTTCGCATTTATAATATTAGTTAGATTAGATTTATTAATTTTAGGGTTAAGTTCGCTTTTGTACGTGTATCATAATACTTGTCAACTGTGTTTGTTTGGGTACTTATTAAAATCCATAAAGTTTTAAATGTATAATGGGTTAATATACATAATGGTTCAAAATATATAATGCGATTTACTCAGAAAATTGCAAATTAACAGAATTGCTATAAACTAAACCTAACCTAACCTAAACCAATCTATAGATCACGCTATAAAAAAGTTTCATATACTTAATAGTTTCACAGGAAATGGCATTATATATTTTGAACTGTTATACATTTTAACCCATTATACATTCTAAACTTTATAAATTCTGATCCGCTCCCGTTTGTTTCTATTCATACATACAAACGTATCCTGTAAAACGACATAATCATTACAGCTTGACGGTAGATGAAAAGGAATACACTCTTCCGATAATAAAACGTTCCAAAACATTGTAACACCATCACTAAAAAGTCGTTAACTTTAACAAGTTGTCACTAAAACAAAACGACCGTTTATGACGGCCCGCGGTGACGAGCTGTCAGCCTGACAGCTGTCACGGTGACAGCTGAGAGTTACGAGCGCGGGTTTAACGATACATTCAAGTTGGTCGTAAAGTGTGATCAAGAATATTTAATGAATTATTAAATCGCGACGAGATGGCTAGGTGTTGAGGCGGGCTCTGTCCGTGTTTACTTTACTTTAATGATAGTTTTTTTATGGCAATATCTTTTCTTGCCGACGTCTGATTTAGATGTAGCAAGGTTTGTATAGCTTCAGGCTAAACTTAATCTAAATACAACAAAGAGAAAAATAAAAGGAAAAACGTATAAACGTTTGTAATGCCAGAGAGTAATGTAGTTAGAACTTTTCACTCTACGCTAAGCTACAGTGGTACCTAATGATTTATAATGTGACTGTATAGCAGAGCTTTACTTTTCGGATTTTTCCATGTGCTCTAATTTTCAGTGTCGGTTAGAAATTAAATTTTGAACGGATAAAACAGTATAAATCAATATTAAAAAATAAGAAGTAAAAATCTTTGATTCCTTTGATAATAAGTTACAGGGTGTTCAGCAAAGCTAACCCGACCACCCGCTAAATATTTCGGAATAATTCTGAGAAACCCGTATAAAACTATACAAAATTATCAGTCATCTTTAAAATTCATCCACTCACTGTTATTCTGAATCAATTCACATATAAACATCTCTAATCACTTTTAGAGGAGCATTTAAGAATCAATGGCAAAGATTCAAAATAAAGATATCGTTTCCTCTCCGGCTCCCAAATAACCGCCAATTTGCAGTTCGCCAAATCCAATCACAATAATTTTTATTTTTAATTATGGCCAGCGTCATTTCGGAAACAAGAGGAGGCGGGAAACAAAAAAACATCGGCAACACCACTATAAATTTACCGTCAATATAACAATGCCTGAATCTTATTTTAATGTTTGAAGGTTTAAAATTCAGCGGTTTTGGTTTATTTAGGTGTAATTAATAATTAACAAGATTATTTGTCAGGTAATAATGGATGGGCCCGTACTATAAATATTGCTCCGCCCACCTATTAGGTATAGTTATAATTTTGGGCCCGTTTTTATGAAACTCAATTAAAATGTTTCTCTTAATTTGAAACTGGCAAATGATAGCTTAGTTATAGACACGATCAATTTAAATAAATAATTGCCAACGTATTTCAATGCTTAAGAATTTAATTGAAATATTAATTGTATTTAAAAATTACTGATATTTAATAATACGTCAATTCTATTAAACCGTTTCATAGTGACCTTGTATGATAGGCACTGTCGAACTACTTGATTCCTGAGACACTGTAGAATGTCATCATATCACAGTAAACGTCACATAATTTTCCTTGTCAATTCAATAATATAACATCACAATGACACTTACTGAAAACATAAATACAAGAATCATGTGCTGCAATGCCGAGGCTGAGTATGTGACCATGCACGGCCAGCGGATCGACAGTGTTGACGAATACGTCTATTTGGGTCAAGTTGTAAGTCTCGATAGGAGCGGACAGGAACGTGAGATAAAGCGACGTATCCAGTTGGGTTGGGGGGCTTTCGGCATACTTTCCGACGTGTTGAGAGACAAACCTCAAGCGCCGCGCATTCGAGCAGTGCGTCCTGCCCGTAATGGTGTATGGAGCCGAGACTTGGACGCTGACTAGGCAGCACATCCATCGACTACAAGTCACCCAATGGGCTATGGAAAGAGCTATGTTGGGGATTTCTCTGCGCGATCACGTCCGGAACACCGAAATCCGCAAGAAAACGGGACTAACCGACATAGCAAAAACCATAGCCTATAGGAAGTGGAAGTGGGCGGGCCATATTTGCCGTAGGTCAGATGGAAGATGGGGAAAGAAGTTGTTGGAGTGGAGACCACGAAAGGGGTTCAGGAATGTGGGGAGACAGCCAGCAAGGTGGACGAATGATTTGGTGCGAGCGGCTGGGAAGGACTGGATGCAGAAAACTCGGAACCGTACAGAATGGTCTAAAATGGAAGATACCTTTACTCAGCATTGGGTAGATCAAGGTTGAAGAAGAAGAAGAAGAAGAAGACACTTACTGAGAAAGGGTTCTATAGTACCTAAAGGATATTATAAATAATGCTTTTTGCCCAGCGTATAATCATTAAAGACTTTCAGGGAGAAATTCTAATTCTAATTGTATTTTTATTTCTAACGTAAGTATAATGAAGTAGTCTTTATCGCAAATTAATCTAATTAAATCTTTTAGACATAAAGATACGTCGATCATTTAATACCGTATTGACTGTCTTCGTTAGTACTGAGTTTTTAGTCGTCTATAGTCGAGGTTTCTGAGCTTACACATGGGAAAATCTTTATGCATCACATCTGTACAATAAGTAAATTAAGCAATCACAATCATCAAGTCTCAATTTAATTAAATTGCTAAATCAAAACCTCAACGTAAATTAAGCATCAAATCGCTAATAATGCGATTTGAGCCCGACCCGGCCAATTAAAAAAAATACGCCAAAGTTTCTTATTAAAATGTTATAACGAATAATTTTATAGTTAATAATGACAGTTATTTCTTGGGACAAGGATTTAACTGTCGAATGTAACCACTAATTGAGAGATTTAGTTTACTACCGCGAAAACAAATAAAGTTCAGCAGCGAAATTAAAAATGTTAAGGCGTATTACATTTCCTATACGATGTGCAAGTCAAGTTGCCTCCTAAGATAAGCGTTTTGGCCAGTGCATCCTGGGCAACAACTGTTAACTAATGCGTTATTATCTCTTCACTACAAAGCCGCTGATATTATATTATTTCATGATATTTGGCAAGGAGATACACGACTAAAAATAAAGGGTCGCTTTCCATTCAAAATTGTATGAAAAGTGAGCCGTTTTTTTGCTCGTGAGTTTAATTACAATATTACAATTAAGGTAAGTAAAAACAGGCTTCATTTATAGCCTTACAATTTTCTATTTGGCCCTGGGCTGGGATGAAATCGCTACAATGTTTCATATAAAAATAATAATTATCGTTACTGTCCAAATATAATCATCCTTGCATTAATTAAGTAGGTATGCTATAAACAAATTCATCATCATCATCATCGTGTCCTCCTTGACCCCTGCTATACTTCATTTAATTTAGAATGAGAAACCATAATAACATTATATTGCGTCCGGTCAACTATTTCTTACCTAGCAAATAGTACAGTGCAATAGTTTGGCAGCCGCAAAATAAAATTGTTGTAATACCACTTTATTTGCGTGGCGTCAATTGCTACTCTAGTACAAATCGTAAAGAGATTACAGTTCACGAGTCGCAATATAATTTTGTTGTGGTTTTTCATCCTAAATTAAATGAAGTATAGCTCCGGAGGTGAGAGCGAGAATCAAATGACTGGCGAAACTGAATTTGGTTTTATAGGTGCAGTTGTACGGTTCACAGTAAAACTGACCCATGGAGTTGTAGGTGTATAAACTAACTAGCTGTTGCCAGCGACTTCGTCTGCAAAGAATTCGTTTATCGCTATCCCGCGGGAACTACGCAATTTTCCGGGATAAAAAGTAGCCATTCCAGACTTTTCTCTATCTATGTGCCGAATTTCATCCAGATCCGTTGGGCCGTTCTGGCGTGATTGAGTAACAAACAAACATCCATCCATCCATACTTTCGCATTTATAATATTGGTTAGATTAACAACGATGCAAAATATTGATCCTCAAAATGAATCTGATTTTCTAGCAGCCTGTATATGTTTTGCCATATGGCAATAATGTGTGAAAGTCATATAGCTCCATAAAACATCAAACAAAAACAAAGGTACTCAAAGGTTAACTGGTAGAGATCCCTTATAGGGGTAAGTAGGGGGTCACCTTTGTGCATAATTATATTATTGTTGTTTTTATTCTTTTGTGAATTGTATCCGTTTCTTTATATCTGTACAATAAAGCATTATTTTGTGACAATTTATTTGTTTATCTGCTGTTTTATGTGTTTTTTTTTATTTGATGTGTTGTCATAAATAAACTTTTTTCTTTCTTTTTTTTTCTTTCATTACTTACTACTTACTTAGTAAGTAAGTAATGCTTTATTACTTACTTAAGTACTTACATCAGTTAGTACCGGTCATATCAACTACAAATTTCAAAACATTGTTTAATGGAACATTGTGATTCGTCTTTTGTCGATGTAGGTAATTATTTTATTGTATTCAAAATATTTTTACATGCAACTTTAGGTTTTTTTTTTGTAAAACTATTTACATTTGACAACTATTTTCCTTTGCAACATGGCGAAACCCAAATAGAAATAGATTTAAACTTGGAAAATTGTAGAGTTCCCGAGGGACAGTAAAAATATATTAATAGACCTAACTACCTTATATTATTTGCCACAAAAATCCTTATATTTGTTGAAAATATCCTTCAGAGGAGAGAAAATAGCAATTGCATCAACTATGACAGACTTACTCTTAACGTCGTAAAACTACAGTGATCATTCGTTACTATATTATTATGAGGTATGAATCCACGCCGACTTAACTGGCTAACGTTTAATTGATCGTTAAAATTAATGGCACGGAGCCTATTTTAACTTGAGACAACCATGTTAATAACACTTTCGTTTATAGAGACATTAAATAAATCAGATATTCTCATTTTATGACCACAAATCGTATTGATAATAATAACTGAAAATAGAATAGTTTGAAACATTTCAAAATCGGAGAATAATTTGTCATGCTGGTCTGGGAGTAAAGAAAAACATAGAATGTACCTGCTTGTTGAATTTAGTTGCCTTTCTTTCAGGATGCAGTTGCAGATGGTAAAAGCTCACCGAGGGAATGGGCGAAAATCTTAGGAATCATGTTATAGACGATGCGGCTATATAGCAACCCATCACTGTTTTGATCATCTCTACGTAACAATGTGTCCTTTGTAAGTTTATATGCATTTTGTTACTTCTGTGGTGAAATAAAGTTATTCTTATCTTATTCATTATTCTGAAGTTGACAAAAATTATTACAGGAATCAAAAACAACATCGATTTCTCAACTATCATAAAACGTCACAAATATCTTCACCATCTTAAAAAATGCGTCCAAGGACCATATTTCACACTAATTATAAAAGGTCAAAAAATCGATGCGAACCGACGATAGCTATTTCTGAAATAACTATAAATAATGTCGCCCAGCAGGTGAGGATTGATCCCTTTGTTAGACATCCAAAAAAGGTCACTTTATGTCTTGTGATTTTGGTCAACGTTATCTTTGGACAAACTTACGAGTTTATAGAGTAGCGTGAAATAGTTCTACATATGTAGAGACGTGTAGAGCTGCTAAAACCGCCACTGGTAGCGGTGCGTATTGTTAGCCCTTGCCACATTACAATACAAAATACTCTTTATTCAAAAAATCAGTACAAATCTCTTCCAGACAACTAATAGGACAGAGAAATAAGTTGGAGACAGTTTAATAACAATCGCAATCACTGCTGTCTCAGAAACCCAGGTAGTGTTAACGCTCATATGCAGTCAGGAGGGCTACTCCGAAATTCGTATCATACCATTTATCACAAATTTAATTCAGTAAAAATAGCTCAAAACGTGGCAAAATATATGGAGAACATTTATCTATGGGGATGGATACCTTATGGGGTGAAGTCAAAATTTATCAACTCTCCCCCCTCCTCCGGGGTGCGCGTCCCCCCCTCACGCCCCCCAAAGTGTCCCGAAACGCGGTTTTTTGAACTTTTTGAGAAAACTGTTCGTGATACAGAAAAAGTGTGTAGGAATGAAATAATGTTCAATAAATTTACTATAAATCTACCATACACATAAAAGCGATATTTTTCATGGTTTTGACGCAAGAAGACGCTGAAAATCATAAATTTTTGTTTTTTTACAATATATTTTACTAAAACTTCAGTTTTCTCAGAAAATACTCATTTTACATTTAAAAAATGTAAAACTAAAATAAACAATGGAATATTCCCTTTAAAAAGAGGTATTATTGATTTATATATTAGTTAAATTGACCATTTTATGATAGTTTAAATATTTAATTTATCATGAACAAATTTTTTTACTTGAAGATTAGGTATGTTTAATTTTTTTTATATAGTTTAGAGTTAATTATAAACAATGCTAGTTTTGATTATTATTTTTTTCAGTTATCCGAAAATAATAAGTATATTCATTCATTTCAAAAAAGGCAATATTTATGTTTTTTTTTAATAATCAACTATTTATTTAAGTATACACTTTTATTTAAGTAGCTTACACTGAAATAAACAATGTTAACATTCTTATTATCTGGGGGCACGGCAGTGCCCCAGCTAAGATAGCAAAGTGAAGCGCAAGAAGGGCACTAGTTACCTTTTCTCGAATCGCTTTGTCGTTATATTGTACCCTCATAACTTGGTTTTGGATTGTATCAGATAACTAATATTCTCGGGATATGATGTGGACTTATTACAAGTGTAAACTTTCAATTGCATAGCTCTTATATGTATCTAAAAAATTAGTGATCGTCACTAGTGATCATCATATTAAAGTCCTAGAAAGCTCAAATTTGCTTTGTAAGCTAGATTAGTATACAATCAACAGCAAAAATCTAAAATTTGGAACTTTAACTCTTCAATCGGTCAAACTAGCGAATGGATATTTGTACGAAACTTCGCAAATTTTGATGCCAGTGGTCTGAAAATTGATAAAGAGAGTTGTTATAAATAATAGACTATATATTTCAGGATTTTGAGTAAATTAAACTGAATTAGGGGATGGAATTAAGCATGTGCAAATGTGGTGTTTTCTGAAGGCGCTTGTCAAAAGCAACAACTTACAAACTTTTTACGCTCTAACTCTACAAGCCCCACACACTAGAGTTTGTGAAGTCTACAACTTAGTAAAAATAATGTGGCTTGGCCGTTTTGCTACCGTCATATAGACAAAAAAAATCACTGTTCATTACTTTCCTGTTCATTACAATAGTTATTTTTTTTTAACATGAAATTACCGTGAGACTCAGTCAATAATGTGACAACAAATAATATGTGATCGTTTCGCTGCCGCCGGGGCGAGCGGTCCAGGAATAAGGACTACGAACTAGTCTGGTATAATGTCGAGCATCACTCGACTTTTATACGTGAGTTATTCGTTTGTGTAGTTATAATTGTAATTATCATTACAATAGTTCGTATAATAACGAATTTAAAGTTTCTAGGACGTAAATTTGTTGATCACCAGTGAGTGAGTCAGTGACGACATCAGAGTTTATTAGATATCAATAAAATTTAAAATATAAGAGCTATGCAATTGAAACTTTACACTTGTAATAAGTCCACTATTCACATCATATTCCGAGAATTTTAGTTACCTGGTACAATCCAAATCCAAATTATGAGGGTACAAAATAACGACAAAGCGGCTCGAGAAAAGGTAACTAGTGCCCTTCTTGCGCTTCACTTGGCTATCTTAGCCGGGGCACTAGCGTGCCCCCAGATAATAAGAGTGTTGACATTGTTTATTTCAATGTAAGTTAGTTAAATAAAAGTGTATACTTAAATAAATAGTTGATTATATTAAATAAACACCGTAGTACATAAATATTACCTTTTTTGAAATGAATGAATTTATTCACACTAATTATTTGCGGATAACTAAGAATAAATAAACAAAATTATACTAGCATGGTTTATAATTAGCTCTAAACTATATAAAACAAATTTAAACATACTTAATCTTCAAAAAAAATTTTGTTCATGACAAATTAAATATTTAACCTATCATAAAATGGTCAATTTAACTAATATATAAATAAGTGATACCTCTTTTTAAAGGGAATATTCCATTGTTTATTTTAATCATACATTTTTTAGATGTAAAATGAGTATTTTCTGAGAAAACTGAAATTTTAATAAAATGTATCGTAAAAAAACAAAAATTTTTGATTTTCAGCGTCTTCTTGCGTCAAAACCATAAGAGATATCGCTTTCATGTGTATGGTAGATTTATAGTAAATTTATTGTACATTATTTCATTCCTAAACACTTTTTCTGTATCTCGAACAGTTTTCTCAAAAAGTTCAAAAAACCGCGTTTCGGGACACTTTGGGGGGCGTGAGGGGGGGACGCGCACCCCGGAGGAGGGGGGAGAGTTGATAAATTTTGACTTCACCCCATAAGGTATCCATCCCCATAGATAAATGTTCTCCATGTATTTTGCCAAATTTCCCATACATTGGATTCTAATTTGATTGAGCTAATTAATGACTACTAGTGAGAGCGGTATGGCACGAAACGAATTTCGAAATAAATTCGGAGTATAAGGCCAGATACCTGCACAGTTGTGACAGTAGCAATGGATGAAAATGACGCAAATGGAGAGGTCAATTAATGATAGCGAATGCTGACTGGTTGAGCCAATACGCTTAGGTTTAAACAGTAACTGCGCTATCAAGGTGTTGAAAATAAATGGTAAATAAATAGTTTTGGGGAATTGGGGACGTTTTGGAAAAAGGTCAGGTCAAGAGTACCCGAAACCGACGAGCAGTATGAAGAGATTGATGAATGTGGATGAAGCGAAAGAGCAGGATCAGGATCAGGATCGTAGCAAGTGGAACAAAATAGTCTCTGCCTACCCCTGTGGGAAGAAGGCGTGACGGTATGTATGTATGACATGTATGTATGTAAATGGTTTTTGTGCACGAGGCATGTGTAATATTCAGGGCTATCGCCACTCCCCTTCCTCTTCCGCTCTGGCTTATGACCAGCCCGGCTAGCACAATAGCGCACAAGAGTCGCGTCGCGCGCGAGATAGATTACCCGTCCCTTTCTAGAACGAACAGTAAGAAAAAGACGGGCAATCTATCTCACGCGTGACGCGACTCTTGTGCGCTGTCGTGCTAGACGTGCTGCTGCGACATGACTACACGTTTAGTCCTCTTTACGAAGAATTGTTAACACTCATCACCTAATACTTATGGACGTGGCCAGAATGAAACGATTTGAATTTGGAAAAACGCGCGGCGGTAAATACAGCTCCATATCCCTCCAAGGGTCAGGTATAAGTATTTTTTTACCAATTTTTTTGGTGGCGACGGTCGTTAAGTGAAAAGGACCCGTTTCGGCGCTTTTGAGACCAAATGTTCCCGGTAGCGGTACGATATTAATATATGTTATCGGATTAATTAATCGGATTGTTTTTCAGCACTTTTAATTGAGATGGAACTGGATTGGAAGTTAGCGAGCGGTAGTTATGAGTAGGTACCGGTATTTTGAACCGATAAAACTAATGTTTAAAAATTTCAAGATTTCAAGCCAATTCTATATACCTACCGTTGCACTGAAATTTTCAGGTAGTAATAACCGAATTCAATTGGTCAAACCTACTCTTATATAAATAAATTAAAAAATACGCAAATAAAAAAAACAATCCGATATCAGAGGTATGTCAGGATCGTAGCAAGTGGAACAAAGTAGTCTCTGCCTACCCCTGTGGGAAAGAGGCGTGACGATATGTACGTAAAAAAAACAGTTTTATGCCAAAAATATCTTACTTCATTTTGCAAATACTCTACAAACTGCCGGACCGATTTTATCAAACATGGCTACACCACCGCAAGAAAACCGGCTTTCGAATAAACAAAACCACATCAAAATCGGTCTATCCGTTTGAGAGCTACAATGCCACACACACACACACACTCACATCGACGTTAAACTTAACACTTTGTTGCGTCGACGATTAAAAATGGTGAATGAGGAAACGAAGATCATAAGAAAACTTCACAAACGTCATTCCTTTAAAGTCACGATTTAAATATCCCTAACACCATAACTCCTGTTCCCATGCACATCGATTGTCACCATAAATAGTGGCTGACAGCGCCTTATATATCGAGACATTGTCCTTATGCCCGTATTTATAGCCACCAATCAACTCGGTAGCTTAAATATATTTGTGTGGATGCGTTTAGGAAGCTAAACGTAAAAGATTTACTGTGATTTGTAATTTTGAATACAAAATGGAAACAATTAACATCATTTAATCGCTAGCTTGGAATTAGACTTAAGAACTGATGTTGATAGTTAACTATTAACCATAACTATAATTGCCTTTTTTTTTGTAAACTACTCCTCTCTGTATCAGGTTAGCTGGAAGAGATCCCTTCTTAGGGATAAGTTCGCCTTTGTACTATTTTCTGTGTACTTCTGTATTTTTAAATTTTTACATACACATACATACCGTCACGCCTCTTTCCCACAGGGGTAGGCAGAGACTACTTTGTTTCACTTGCTACGATCCTGACATACCTCTTTCGCGTCATCCACATTCATCAATCTCTTCATACATGCTCGTCGGTTTCGGGTACTCTTGACCTGACCTTTTTTCAAAACGTCAAATTTGATCACGGAACGTCCGTCTAGGCCTAAATATCTATAAATATGTCTAGGTTAAAAATTTTATGTGCAATAAAGAATTTACATACATACATACATACATACTATAATTAGCTACTACTACGACCTTTGACATCCCTCTCTCCCTATTTCTCTCCCTCTCCCTATTCCCACTCTATTTCTTACCACGAAATAGACAGAGACGACATCATAGATAACTGACAGTTAAGATAACCCAGAACTTTACAGAGAGTGGTAGGTAAGACAGGCCGTTAGTAAAATAATCTAATTCGAAATCTCGAAAATACACCCCCTTGCAAAGAAAACGCGGGCACCCATGGTTTTTCTATTTTATGTGCATAAAAGCTTACTTTCTAAGCTTGAATGCCTAAAAATCTGAAAAATCATGGGTGCCCGATTTTTTGCAAGGGGGGCAATATTTCGTCACTGATCAATATCAGTAATAACCATTCAAAATAAGATCTCACTAAGTACAGTCACCAGCATAAATAAGTGATCACTTTTGTACCTTGTGCTGGTGACTGTACGCCATTGAGGCGCTACTTGCTGAGGCGATTTTGGCCACGGACCCGACATTTTTGCCTACACTAATATTATAAAGAGAAAATATTTGATTGTTTGTATGCATTGAATAGGCACATTAACTACGGGGCCGATTTAAAAAACTTACACCATCAGAACTCTACATTAACCCTGATGAACATAGGCTTTATTTAATTCCGCGCAGACGAAGTCGTGCGCAACAGCGCGTAGTTTTAAGTGCGTAAGTCTAGCGATGACCTTGTATGCGCAGAAGTAATAATAATAATAATAATAATATCGTGGGACAATTGACACCAATTGACCTAGTCCCAAACTAGGCAAAGCCTGTACTATGGGTACTAGACAACGGATAAACATACTTATATACATAATTAAACACACCCAAGACTCGAGAACAAACATTCGTATTCATCATACAAATATCTGCTCCGACCGGGGATCGAACCCGGGACCTCAAGCTTCATAGTCAGCAAAACAGCATAGTAGTATAAAATATGGTATCCGTGGCGTGCGCAGATCCCCTCCAAGTGACTCGTCATCGCTAGACTTACGTGCCGGCACGTATAATATTTAAGCTAAAACCCACCTGTTGCGTTACAACTTAGGGTAACTCACAAACTTCGTGTGGGAACTACAACTTTACCGTGTTAAAGAAATTGATCTATGAATAGAATGCATAACAATTTTCCATGGCGAATCGGTTAACGGCGCGAACCCATAATCCGTGGAATACCATAAAAGTCGCACTTTGCAGCACACGGTTTTAGAAAAAATTGGTCGAGTTTGAGTGTTCTATGCAACATTTGATTTTACAACGCGCTCTGCTTTTGTGGGTTTCGTACATCGAAAGTGAAATAGGTATCCTTAAAGCATCAGTTGTCTGTTAAGAGTGTCTCACGAACACGTGGAGTTATCAAGTTGCTACGAAATAATTAGAAAGGAAGAAGAGAGAAAAGAGTAAGAGAAAGTTCTTGTAAGAGTCTCTTGCAATCATAAAAAAGTGTTTAAGTTCATGCGATCAAAACTTCCCTTTGAAGGCTTGTGTGTGGGAATCAAAACCTATAGGGACTATAGGGTAGGTATAGGGAAAAACTTAAGGACCTGTTAGGTACCTATACATATCTCTTAAATGTGTGAGTAATGTGTGCGAATAGACAAATTGACTTCTGTAAACTACTACGTATAACAAATCCTTTACTTATGTTTTCACCTGTACCAAATTTTTATCAGGAATTTTGGCGAGCAGCAAAGAACTGGACTTTCATTGCTCAAAATAGATTGGAACTCGCTTCTAGCGTTTAAGTGCGAAGAAAAGAAAGAATAAATAATTGAAAACTAAACTTTACCTATAAAATTTTGGATCAGCATAATCGTAGTTCCTGTAAACTCTGCGGGCCCCTAACTCGAAGCTATAAACAAAAAACCCGCGCTTTGCTCATAGCGTTGACAAAACATGATTAATGTCCACAATAAAAATATTTCAAAACGTTTCGTTATTAATTCAAATACTTGACTTTTTATGCTGTTAAAAACCGGAGAATGTTCGACGGGATAGTTATTTATGTCGTCTGTATCATTAGCCACACCCGACGTTTAATAATTACATTATATCAATAAAATTCTTTATTAAACTACGTGTAGTGTAATTATTAATCCTTGTAGTTTATTTTTTAAGCGTTTGATAAAACACCTCCGCACCCGAGCTCATATTAAAGCGATCTATGAGTAACTTAGATTATGGAAATTAATGTTTAAACATTGATTTCGAAAAAAATTACAGTAACGCGTTTGCGTAGGTTGTTCTCGTGGTCCCACTATTATAAAAATCCTCACTACAGATAATAAAATTAGGTTAAGTTTGCTAGGTATCTTCAAACGGAATAGAAATAGGAGCCCCGCGATAGCAGGGTTCCGTCGATCTTAGTGGAGAGTAATTCGACTTTTTATAACAGTGGGGTTTGCGTAAATGTCTCAGTTCCTAGAAAAAAATTGATAACGCCTCTTACGGCAATTACGACGACAGCAAACTATTCAATTGGTATATAGGTATTTGGCTTTTTGAAATGGTTATTGCGACAGAAAACTTACACTAAGCTCTCGGTTCAGTAAAGATTCTTCCAAAGTAAAGATTGCTGCCATCCAAAGTGGTCATGCTCTACCTAAATATCTTCGCTGTAGTAGCACTTTACTGAACGACGCAAGGGAAATAAATAATATAGCAGATAAAGTTGTACCTAGCACACAAATACAAGTCTGAGTCTCAGTAAACCATCTTACAGACAGTCATGAAACAGTTTTGATTCTTAACTTAAGAAGAAAAAGAAAAAACTAGTAATTCCACAAAATGTATCAAAAGAACAATAGTAAATACATTAAATATTTTCATTAATCACAGACACTTACAGACAACACGTTATGTTCCACTGTACCCCCTATTTCCCTTCTTTTTTGGTGTCCACATTTGCATGTTGTTCCTTAGCCTTCATATGCGCCAAATACACAGTCCAGACGAAACTCGCAGCGCTAACAAATATGATTCTATTCCTTTCCGAAACGTAATAAAAATTGAGGGTCTGCGCCGTCGGCCAAAAAACTACACCAATCTTGTACGTAGGCCAAAACTTTTCTCTCACTTCGTTCACACACGTCTGAAAAGGCTTCATTTCCAGTGCGCTCATACCGAAGAAGAAATAAGCCATTGCGAGAGGAGAATAAGACACTTGCTCTAACGCAGCCCTAGTTACGGCTGTGGCTAGGTCTTTCTTCTTGAAGAATCGACTTGAGAACTTCAGCCAGCCGTAAAAGACGGGTGCCATAAAAAATGTACCGAAGATACCGAAACGCGCAGCGCGAGACCAATCAGCGTTCTCCACGGTTGTCCCATGTGCTATGTACTCTTGGACGATGCTGCATGTTGGCCAGATGATTGCGTATGACACCATGCCACGTATTAAAGGGTACTGGACTGGAAGGTTACGGACTTTCGTAAATATACCAGACATTTTGAAGAAACGCCAACGTTTGTCAATCAATGGCTTAGCAAGAAAAAAGCAGAAGAAGCGGTCAGAATGTTTGTTTACATTGAGTTGGTTTGACAGAGAGTGACGCGCGCTGATTCTTTTTTGGTGTGTTTGGGAACTTTTTTCTATTATAGTTTGTTGGTAAAAAGGTTGCAATCTTGTGTTGAAATCAGCGTAACAAAATTTCAAAAACTAGTCATTTTTTATCACTTCTCCAAACATTCTAAAAAATAGTGTATTTAAATTCACACAGTATATATTATAACAGAAAAAGGACAGAAAGTTTATTTATAAACATGAACACACCGCTTTCTCCATTATATCTGAGATATACCAAAAGCGCAACAGATTTTTGAAAGCACATCACTCGAAAGTAGTATATAAATCTGTGTTAAAAACTACACCTCAAATTAAATTTTGCATTAGTGGACTCCACCGATCTACGCTTCATGCCTCGAATTATCGATGTAGGGAAAGCCGCAAAACTCAACTCGGACTGGGCGGGACATGTCTGCCGAATGCATCCGGATCGCTGGGCAACAATTACCACCGACTGGGTTCCATGCGACGGGCACCGGAGCAGAGGCAGACCAAAAGAGATGGCAGGACAACTTGGAGTCTTTTGAGCCCGACTGGGGAAGCGAAGGGTGGGTGAGTGAAAGGAAGTGGTGTTCAATAAAGAGTTATTGTATTGTATTGGCAGCATTTGCTGACGCCGAACCATTTACCACTAAGCTTTTTATTTTTGTTTATGTGTTTTTATGTTTTTTGTGGTTGTTAGTGGTAATAAACATTTTTCTTTCTTTCTTTCTTTATTGTATTGTATTGTAGGCTAAACAAAAAAAATGTGGACTAGATTAATTAAAGCTGCAATTTTCTTTTAATCTACGCGTAATTCAAATTCAGCCCAATTATACTTTCGAGTGGCATTTTCACATTATATGCCTTCACAAATCGGGTCCCAGCATTCTTGATCCTTCGACCTCTTCATCTAAACAAACAACGATATCAAGGATTATTCGTCGACTGACTAATTGCAGTCGCCAACTCATTGCTTGATGTTAACCCGACCGTCTCACCGTCTACCTCAGTCTATCTCAAAGCAGGATCTCCGTCTCACACGACTTAGCTCTAGGGTTATCAGATCGACTTTTGGAAAGTAAGCACTTCTCGAATGTGAAAAAATGAGTTGAATTTGAAATGCCAGAAGAAAATTATAACTAAATTATTATGTCAACTGTCTGTGTTACAAAATTTTGTTCGAGCTGATGTTTTGTAGATTTCTACTAAGTAGGTACTCATATTTTTAACACTTTTGAGTGGTATTTTCGTAACATTGATATACGAAAAGAGTATCAGAAAATTACAGCTCTAAATCGTTGTATGCACCTCTACCAACTTAGTCAAAAATAATTCTTGCATTAACTAATTTTGCATCAAAACAAATACTTACACCGGCTGTCATTTTCCAATGGTGTTTTTGAATGATGTGCTTTCAAAAATTGGGCCCCTAGAGATCGCGCTAGCTTGCTAAGTTTGGCCAACCCTATTCGAATAGCCTAATTCGAAATATTCGATTGTTCTAAGCGGGTGGCCACCGGCCGTCACGAGCGCTAAACGGTCATCTCGACGCTGATCGCAGTCTAATTTGACCATTATTATGATAAGATCGCCTTTTAGTTAATTGAGGAATTATGGGTCATTCTTGACATTACAATCGTTTTGTTACAATTAATCAGAATTAATTTCAGTTTAAGTTGAGAAAGTTACCTATGTGTAAGTTGTTGTGTTTGTTCCGTCATTTTTAATCCTTTAATTTTTAAGCCTTACTGTACAGTTGGCAAACGAAGTGAGTGAGTGGTTGAGCTCAAAATGTTGTAGGTTATTTATTCTGATCTACATACGACTATAAATAATAATGTCGAGGTTAAAATAATTATTTTTAATAATTTTAATTGGAGCTTTCCTATAACATGGTGATATATCATTTTTTTTCTGGTACATAATAGTGCGAAAAAAACTTTAAAACAAACACTATTTTTATTTGGGCAGTCGTATAGAAAAACTTTCTATGATTTAAAATCTGACCTCTACCGCCATCTATTACTGTCGAAGTGGAATAAGTTAGAGCAGTCCTAGGCAAAATGTTAGAAGCAGTATATCTTATGTCAGCGCCATCTATCAAATAATTCTTGTAGCAGCGAGCTGAACGTCT
The DNA here is from genome assembly GCA_963854515.1 of Pandemis heparana. Classification (NCBI taxonomy): domain Eukaryota; kingdom Metazoa; phylum Arthropoda; class Insecta; order Lepidoptera; family Tortricidae; genus Pandemis; species Pandemis heparana. The sequence continues at coordinate 7,213,146 of OY978028.1, forward strand.
GCACGTCAGTGCTTTAAAGTTAACAAACTTAAGTATAGATGGCGCTGTAAACAAAAGTGTCGAGGTTAGTTCTGCTACTGGACGCTAGATGGCGTTACAATTGACACAAAATGAAGTGAAGAACTATTGCCGCTGTATAACTGCAGTAGTTTAGCGTAGTTTTCAAGAGTAAAAAAAAAGTATGTAAGTACCTATGTTACCATGATGTAACCACAACAAATGGTTTTACGATTTTACGATGGAACTAAATTCTGCATTATACGATATGTATCTTTGTGGTATCTTAATAATCTTTTATACAGCTACTTTCGTAAGTAACCTAATACTTTTTGTATTTTCTTCATCACTCATGGATAATTATGCACAATAAGTTTTATCATAATTTATGTGGAATAGTGGGTTGTTAAAATAGCTAATACTTATTGTTTATTAAATTTCTTTAGTTTTTGTTTACTGTACCTAACTCTCCCATGCCAAAACTACCTCACCGAAGCATAAAAACAACTAGCTTCACAGGCCACTTGAGTGAATACTTCAGTGTAATAAACCCGCTACTTTATTAGCAAAATGACAAGTTTCGAGTTAATGCTTTAAGCATTTTTGAGTTTTTTTCCATAATTTGACCACTTCAGAGGGTTACTGCGTGTTAGCGTTGTTTATGAGGTGTAAAATGTTTTAAAATATTTTTACGGTATTTTAAATGTTTAGACAACAGTGATTTTTGTAGAATAATAATTATTATGACATACCTACTTACCTACTGTGCTGCGTGACAAAAATAAATAGAAAAAAAAAGTTTTGACGCCTCCTATTGACTTTTATAAATTTGATAATGAACTAGGCTTGAGTATTTTACATACTTTATCTAATTACAACCGTGGAACCTTTTCACTGTAAATGTCATAATGACTTACCATACCTGTCCAAGAAATTATTGCAAAATTGTTAGAGAAAATGGCCCACAGAGGTACGTAAAAAATTTAGTTTCTTCGACCTATAGGTAAGTATAAACAAGTAGATAATAAATTAATGTTGGGGTCTGTGTTTGTGTACGTCATTCAGTTTATTTGACCGTACCTAAGTACAAACAAGTAGATGTACCTAATGTAATGTAATGTATACATAATGTTGGGGTCTGTAGATTAGATTAGATTAGATTATTTATTCATTCAATAAAAATTACATCATAATTTGTACATTGTCAATTGTATGTCTGTAAGTGCCTTTTTGACACTACCTACTTTGGTAGAGCACCGGAACCACATGATTGAGAAGTCATTTCATTTCATTTTATTAAATTTATTCACTGATTAAGTCATCTAAGTACATAATAATAAAAGATGTTATATATTCAGGTCGGTCCATGACGCTCTGTAAGACACAGAATGATACTTAAGATTAGATTAAGATTAACTTATGATTATAATTAAAATATGATAGAAATTAAATTAAAATTATAATCTGCTTGCAGAGTTAATTATTTAATTATTTTTGTTACTTTTACAAGGACCTAATGTTGACGAGTGTGGACTTGTTAAGAGGAAGGTTTATATAGGTAATGAATTTAATTTTATTCATCTAAATTGCAAAAGTTAGGAGTACATATTATGATTTCTATATTATGATATATGATTTTCTCACAATTTTCCGACTTACGGTCTCTGTTGACCATTACCTATTGATTACAACGACGCGGTTCTGATTCGGTTTGCTTTTTCATTAATCACACCGAAATGCGACGGCGCTATCCAAGTAATAAGCGAAGAGCGACCATTGAGAGCGACTATCTTTTTACGCGATATACAGATACATACATAAATCACATCATTTAGCATGTTTGTGGGGTTTTTACGAGAGTGATTTTGTATTGCATTTACCTTTAATTTGGCTACCGAATCATTGCAGCGTTAAGCCGGGTCTCATTTGCGAGCTGTAACCGACTGTTACACGTTATACTGGCACTCCACTTGGCGTATTTATCCAAATATTTGCGTGAGTGAAGGGGATGCACCATATTGTTCCTAGCGTATGCGACGAAGATGCCAATAGAGCAACGCGAACCCGCAATGTCAAGTGGAGTGCCAGTATAACAGTAACCCAAAACCCTGGTGTGGCCGTAACTGGCAAGGCTGCCGCGAGCGGTGATGCCACGTCTAGGGTTCTTGGTTACGTGCAAAGAAATTACATGAGACCCCCATTTGCAGCTAATCTAAATTGACATCTAAATCTAGAATTCATCTAACTAATATTATAAATGCGAAAGTATGGATGGATGGATGGATGTTTGTTTGTTACACAATCACGCCAGAACGGCCCAACGGATCTGGATGAAATTCGGCACATAGATAGAGAAAAGTCTGGAATAGTACATTGACTACTTTTTATCCCGGAAAATTGCGTAGTTCCCGCGGGATAGCGATCGTTCGAAGGTTAACTGGAAGAGATCCCTTTAAGGGATAAGTTCGCCTTTGTACATCTATTTGTCTCATTATCTGTAAAATTAATGTGTTTTATGTACAATAAAGAGTTTTACATACATACATACATACATAAACGAATTCTTTGCGGACGAAGTCGCTGGCAACAGCTACTTAAAAATATAGTAGAAATAAATCATCATGGGCATTTACTAGGCAAGCATATTATCCCTAGGCCAGATCTATGCTTATCATCAGCCGTGATTGTGATCTAACGAATGCCTATTCCGCATCCTACTAATATTAAGTACAAATGTGAAAGTTTGTGAGGATGTGGGTTAGTGAATGAGTGTGTGTTTGTTCCTTCTTCACGCTGAAACGACTGATTATATTTGAAACGGAGATAGCTGGTACTCTACATTAAAACAAAGACTACCTAACTACTTATTATTTATTTATTTAGAAGCCTGTTTATTCCGAATTCGCTACAATTTCAGTAAGTACATGTTGTTGTTGTTGTTATTGTCGTTTATTTAATAAATTGTCGCGTAATTCGGCGTGCCTCATGGCATAGGCCTCCTCCGTGTGTTGGAGGGTTTGGGCTATAGTTCCCACGCTTGCCCAGTGCGGATTGGGAACTTGACACACACCATTGAATTTCTTCGCAGATGTGTGCAGGTTTCCTCACGATGTTTTCCTTCACCGAAAAGCTCATGGCAAATTACAAATGTAATTTTCGCACATAAATTCCGAAAAACTCAGAGGTACGAGCTCGGGATTTGAACCCACGACGCTCTGCTTGAGTGGCCACTGGTCAAACCGGCTACCACGGCCTTCAATTGCATATTTCCCGCGGGATAGCGATAAACGAATTTTTTGCAGACGAAGTCGCGGGCAACAAACAGCTTGTAAATATTAAATTGAATAAATAAAAGATACATCACCGCTCGTAACTTACACCGTATATTCCATCCGACATAATAGATGGCCTGGAATAATATTGACGTATTCACTGTAATTTCATAATTTACTGTATGTAAGTAGGTACAGTAGAGTTCACATATTTTTGTGCCACTATTTGGTCACCAATATTTAAAAATTCCCGGGTGTATGTTAGTGACTTTCACTTGCTTAAATAATATTGAATAATAATCTTATTTCATATATTTTTGTATTTTCAGTTGCTCGTCAGATATTATTGAGAGGTTTGCTCAGATGAATTATGATGACACAACCATACATATATTAATGGTTGTTCAATCTGTCCAGATATTTATGTACCTACCCTCCTACATTTATGTACATAATAATATATTTTTGAAACCTTGGGAATGCTCATATACCTATTTATGAACTCGAATGTACTCATACGACACTACCACGACGACTAGGGAGCTATGTTTTTGACTAACTGTGACTTTATCTTATACATTACTAGCGACCCGCCCCGGCTTCGCACGGTATACTATGAATGTATTATACATATAAACCTTCCTCTTGATTCACTCTATCTATTAAAAAAAAAACGCATCAAAATCCGTTGCGTAGTTTTAAAGATTTAAGCATACATAGGGACATAGGGACAGAGAAAGCGACTTTGTTTTATACTATGTAGTGATAATTAGGTCCACTGCCCCTTGGAGCTGTGAAAAAATCAAACTTCTAAACCAACGCAATCAAAAGATATAGCCGTTTATGCCGCAAATTTCCGCAACTCTCAAGGGAAATAAAAACCTACTGGGTACTTCCCGAGAACGCAGAATCTTGAAATTTGGTACGAAGGTAGGTCTTATAGCACAGATTAAGGAATAATTGCGAAAACCGTAAATATGTATGTATGTTTGTATATATCAGTGACCAATATAAAGTGACCCCACACTGCGTACATTTCGCTTTGGAGCAGGGCTCTGCTTACACTGGTTTATAGATAATGATGCGGAACTCTCGGTGCGCGAGTCCGACTTGCGCTTGGCCGGTTTTTAAAAGCATGTATACTCACGAGCAAAAATACCGGATCGCTTTTATAGAAATTTGTATGGACCCGTTGTTATTTTTGCTCGCCAGTGTAATGTGATGAAAAATTGTGCTGAATTTGAAATACGAGTGAGCATAGATGACGTGGTTGGCCTAGTTGGTAGCGACCCTGCCTGCAAACCAATCTTTTAGGCTCTGCTTACCTCGGAAGGGATAAAGACGTGATCTACGTATGTATGTTTTTTCTTAAACAGCATAACTAGGAAGTGACCCCACGTGCCAGTTGTTTTTGCCGCAATAAAACAGTATCCGTTCATTTTGACAGAAACCGGGTCTGTTACAGTTTTTGTTGACCTCATGTCGGGTGAGAGTCGAATTACTAGACAACAAAAGAAAGGTTCAAACTTCAGTCAATTTTGATGTTTTTTTTTTCACAAGTAACGCTACGAGAAGAGAAAAAAACCGTGGTAGCCTAGTGGTTTGACCTGTGGCCTCTCAAGCAGTGTCGTGGGTTCAAATCCCGGGCTCGCACCTCTGAGTTTTTCGGAATTTATGTGCGAAAATTACATTTGTAATTTGCTATGAGCTTTTCGGTGAAGGAAAACATCGTGAGGAAACCTGCACACATCTGCGAAGAAATTCAATGGTGTGTGTTAAGTTCCCAATCCGCACTGGGCGCGCGTGGGAACTATAGCCCAAACCCTCCAATACACGGAGGAGGCCTATGCCAGTTTAATAAATAAATACAAAAATAAACGACAGTAACAACAACAACAACAAAAACATGTATTTAGTGAAATTGAAGCGAATTCAGAATAAAAAGGCTTATAAATAAAATAAAATAAAATAAAAAGGCTACGAGAATCTTGGGAAAGAATCTTAGTAAAATCTTAGAAATCATGTTATAGGCGATGTGGTAAGCAATGGATGGATGGATGTAACGATGTGAGTCTGTATGTTTGTCCCATCTTCACGCTGTAACGACTGGACGGATTTAAATAAAATTTGGAACGGATGTAGTTGATAGCCTAGATTAACATATAGGCTACTTTTTATCCCGTAAAATTGCATAGTTCCCGCGGGATAACGATAAACATGTCAATGGTCGTAGCTGCCTACGCTGAAAAAAATATTTAACCAAACTACTTCGGCTATGTCATCAATAACCATAATTTGTTAATGCGTTATTAAAGTTTTTTTTTTCTTTTTTTTATATAAGAGGGGGAAAACGAGCAGACGGGTCACCTGATGGAAAGTAATCACCATCTTCCATGGACACCTGCAAGACTAAAAGTTAATTTGATTTAACAAACAGGTTTACCTATAAAGAACCAAAACATAACCAAAGATTTTGGTAAGATATTGCATTAGTTATGTAGTTACTTTTTTTAAGTTACAGGCTGACAAAAGCTCGGTTTCATTTAGCAAATATTTTTTTCAGTGGAGAGTCGCAACGTAAATTATTATTGCGGTAGGTAACTATTAACATCAGTTCTTCAATCTAATTCTACGTGGACGAAGTCGCGGGCAGCTAGTGTATAATATTAGTGTAGAGGGTACATACGTATTAAAATCCATAAAGTTTAAAATGTATAATGGGTTAAAATGCATAATGGTTCAAAATATATGATGCAATTTTCTCAGAAAATTGCAAATTAACAGAATTGCTATAAACTAAACCTAACCTAACCTAAAACAATCTATAGATCACACTATAAAAAATTTATATACTTTTTTTTTTATTTATTTGACTCAAATAGAATATAAAAGAAGTACAAAATACTTATATCTATATACCTCTGCCAAACTGCATAGCAATTTGTTGGCAGAAAGTGGAGAGCTCTCAATCGCTATTTTTAATACTACATACTATGCTGTACTTAATAGTTTCACAGAAAATTGCATTATATATATTTTGAACTATTATACATTTTAACCCATTATACATTCTAAACTTTATAAATTCTGATCGCTCCCCTTCTTTGAGGACGGTACTCTAAAGAAACCGTGGGTTCGAATTAAAACAAAAGCTAGCCCAAACACGGCGGCGTCCTCTCAACCCGCCGATCGTGTTCGCGCGACGACAGACATGTAAACATGCCTTTCACACCCTAGAGGCTAAACAAACGTATTATCGCCCTCATAAAGATTATGATTAATTATACTAAATGATAAAGTTGAAGGTTGAAATGGAAATAAAAAAATGATCCGGGCTTTGTATGTTTTATTAGTAGGACAAATATTACACTACCTACCTAATTTTTAATACCCAACTCACTGATATTGTAGGCTATAGAATAGACCGACCGTTTAAGAAGCTGAAAACACCTAATTTTGTTGAAATTGATGTTATTTAAGCACTTTTTTGAGAAAAACTACACACAAAAAAAAATAAAAATAAAAATATTGTGTTAATTTTCATCATCAAATCATAATCAAATATTATGTTTTTCCCGGCATTTGCCACGGCTCAGTGATCCTGGGGTCCGCTTTGACAACCTAATCCCAAGATTTGATGTAAGCACTAGTTTTTACAGAAGCGACTGACCTTCCAACCCAGAAGGATAACTAAGCCTTACTGGGATGGGTCCGGTTTCCTCACGATGCTTTTCTTCACCGAATAGCTCATGGTAAATTCCAAATGTAATAGGGGCCAGTTTTGTAATTTTGGAAATTATTTCAGCATATTTTAAGTTCGTTCAATGAACAATTTGTACTTCGCATAGTACGAGTACTTACATTCTGCAGTTATTCCTACTATTGATTTGTTCTTTGTAGAGAACACGAGGACCGAGGGTATTTTTGCCAATATCCACAATATTGGCAAAAATAGTGGCAAAAAAATGTGTCTCTCATATTATGTTATCATCATATCAGCCATAGGATGTGCACAGTTGGACATAGGCCTCCCCCATAGACCTCCTGTTGCCTCGGTTGGTTGCTAGTCTCATCGCCTATAACGTGATTTTCGCCAATTCCCTCGATGGGCTTTTACCATCTGCGCGGGAAGAGAAACCACTGGCACATTCTATTCTAATAACGAATTGTATTATGTACCTAATAGATAAGCACTTACCTCCGTGTATTTTGTACCTAATGACTGAACTTAAACAAAAAAAATGCGTTTTTACAAAGTACTTAAGTCCGAGTATTTCCGTAGGTACTTAGGTAATATCACCAACAGACACAAAAAATAATTATCCATTACTTATGCTAAACGTGGCCTTTAGTTCTTGTTACCTTAGGCTCTGTCTACCCCGCAAGGGATATATGTGATTTATGTATGTATGTTAGAAGTAAACGACCATACAGATGAATCACTACATTAATAATTCTAATTAGGCCAAATAATTTATCTGAGTCACTATCTGTAACTCACATAACATTGTAATACAAACGTACATCTATTGGCCACAAATCATCACTTTACCAACCATAAAACAACCCAAATATCTTAACGCTAATGAAATCATCCGCTTTATTTACCCTGCTTTGTAAACATGGGGCCCTGAGGGAGACGCCTCTATACAGGCCACTGCGTGTGAAAATGGGACAACGAAGCCCCCATAGCCCCGCCCATAAGCACTTGGGTCGCTTGGATTGGCTTCGGCCCCACGATCTCGTCGCATCGCACCATCAGTCTCAACCGTGCCTCCAACATAACAGCAATTAACCAAATAACAATTAATCAAAAAGTGCAGTGTAAAATGGAATACGAACAGCACAACGAAATAACGACGTCATACAACAACAACACAATCAAGCACAATTACAACGAATGCAAAGATTTCTACAATTACATAGACGTTAATTGTTTAGACAAGCAGAAAGAAGATTTTTTGGAGCAGAAAAATTTCCGCGCAAAGTTGGATGATGCCGCGCATTTGACCACTCCGTTTTCAGTGAAAGACATTCTGAATATAAATCAAACTACCATTTATAACTACGAAAGGACAGAAACTTGGAAAGCGAACGAGAGGGACAGACGATACGACTACATACCCTCGCCTCCCTGTTCAACGGATTATTACAGCCAGGTTTATCCAAATATCCCTATGCACTCGAACATAGAGCCATATTGGACACAAGAGATGTACCAGTACCATGAGCCGAAGATGGAGGAGTTCTACAGTTACAATCCGTACTGTCACAACCTGTATCAGAACTTTGAGCAATGCACAGTGACACCACAACTCGTGGAAGCGTTTGTGAAGGAGCCGCTCAGAGAGCAAGCGCCGGCGCAAGTTGTACAAGAAAGGAGCTTTGAAAAAGCGCTTCCAGTTGAAGTCAACCCTCCACACTACCCGACTGGAGGAGCTTTTGATAAGTTGCCCGCCGCGACGAGGAGAAACTCGAGTAAGCATTTGTATATACTAGCTGGGGCCTTACCATGACGTCCTAATTCCGACTCAGTTCAAGTTTTAGCTGTCACTTTTAGTATGAATCTGACAGCGAGCGAACCTAAACTGAATCGCAGTAAGACGTCATGGTATGGATCTTGTGAGACGCCGTTACGTTAATTTCTTACGTTTTTCGAGCAATTTTTCAATTATTTTGTCTGTAGGTAACTGCCTCGTTAATAACCATTTTTGGACTTCAACGAATATTTCAATTAAAGAAATATCTTAATTGGTCCAACTGTTCTAGAATATTGAGCTTAGCAAAACATTTATCCTTTAATTTTTAATTATATGTGTAGGTAGAGCCTTTATTATCTCAAATAAACATTTATTTAACTGATCTGGATCATAACCTTTGTTCTATAGGTACAATTCATTTGCTAATCGTATTAGATTAGCTGTATTACATAGTTAAATCTTGTTACCACGTTTGTCGCAATAAAGACTTTGTACTTTTATATATTTAACTTGTTTAAATTTGTTTTTTAAACCTGCGGTAGGATCTTTGTCACTTTGTTACTTACTCAATCTACTATTTTGTCAGCAGAAACACCAACTAGTCCCTGCTCAGAAAAAATGGACAGAAAAGACAAGAGGGCCAAACGAAAACCGAGAATACTCTTCTCACAAAATCAGGTGCATGAGCTAGAAAAGCGGTTTAAATCTCAAAGATATCTCTCTGCCCCAGAAAGAGAGGAAATGGCCAAGTATCTCCACCTATCGCCGACTCAAGTCAAGATATGGTTCCAGAACAGAAGATACAAAAGTAAAAGAGTGAAATCTGATGAAGTTTCGACGTCAACCGATGCTAAACCTAGCAAAAATATTGGCCGGAAATTCTTTAAAACAGATAATAAAGACAAATTAGAAATATTCGACACATTCAAACCTGTTGCTGGAACAGCTACAAGCAACAAGTATGAGATAGAAAAAGACGCAACATTGACTTCGTCTCATTACTTTGAAGATACTTTTACTTATGAAGAAGACAATGACAAGTATTATAGTGATAAGAGGGTTGATGACGTAGGAACGAGCACTGATGTTGGCATTTATACACCTTTGAACAATTTATACGAAATACCGAAGGACTATATCGAAACGGCGGATAATAGAAAATATTTTTCGAAATTACAATTTGTTGATAGCTTTTAAGATTACGTTTTAATTTGACTTTTTATGGAAAACCGACTGTTATCATTTGAAATAGTTTTACGTCGTAGTTAAGACTTTGTTTTTTGTTTTTAATAGGCTAGGTTTTTGGTTTTACTTAATTTTTGAAAGTCTTGCCTTAAAATGTGCCATTATTAGACTGAGTACCCAAGTATTATTTTTTGTTATTATAATTAATGTTTTTATTGTACCTACATTGTGCGCGTGTGTACAAAGAACTGTCAACAAATCAAAAATTACGCATTTCTAGATTATAATTTTATACCTTTTAGTGCTGACTGTTCTTAGTTGATAAGAATTGCAGCTATGTGCCAAAGTATTAATAAGTTAGACTTATTTGTAAATAAATTCTACTATTACTAATTGGATTATTTTATTTACGATAGTCCCCAAGATCCAACTGCGGTGGTTTTTTGAAATTACGGGTGGGACCACACCGCCGCTTAAAAAACGGTGACGTTACGGAATCGCAACAAAATTTATGAAGAAACGGTGAGAAAACGTGACGCAGACGTGACGTATACGTGGCGGTTTGGTCGCACCCTACGCCCTTGCTTGGTAGTATAGGATTAATTAACGGCAGGTACTTTGTACCTACATTAGATGTACGTATTATATTTTTCACGGGACCACGATTACAGGTGAAAAACTTACGCAAATGACCTGTTGTATGTGTGAGTAAGTGTGCGAATAGACAAATTGACGTTCCAAATTAGAAAAATGACTTAAGTCCCATATCAGTTCTGTTCTGTACACTACTACATAGGTACAACAGGTCATTTACTAAGTTTGTCACCTATATAATTTTTGATTTGGCTATGAGGCATCTCAGAATTCTTCTGAAATACAGGGTGTAACAGATACCCCCTAACAATAATCCACAGGGGTATATAACCATAGCTATAGAAGCTAAAAAATATATTTAAAATATAATTGGTGTATTTTTTTTATATTTTCTATAGGAATGGTAGTATTAACTGTAGGTCATTCTTAAAGAAAAAAAAAATTACTCCAATTTTTTTTTAATATTTTTTTAGCTTCTATAGCTATGGTTATATACCCCAGTGGATTATCGTTAGGGGGTGTCTGATACACCCTGTATTTCATTAGTTGGTTGGTCTGTTTTACTTGACGGGGGCTACCATAATCGCTAATGCGTGTCAAATTCTATTCAGCGTAAGAGACAGAGCTATATGGCTGCATAACTGTATCCCTGCTGAATAGAACTTGGCACACGCATCAAGCGATGGTAATCCCCATCTTGGAAAGCATTATACTTATTCTTATTTTTATTCATTGAAATGGACCTTCGCTCGCAAAGTAACGCCCGAATCAATAAAATACTCCATACCTACTTGTTCTCTTTCTTATTTCTTTTATAACCAATAAAAATCCGGCGACAAATTTTCTCATCGCTGCATTACAATGTTTTTTGTTCAGTTCGCCCGTTATCTGAATTGCTACCACGCGGGCGCGGGCCCTGCGCACGCGCAGGCCAACCGCGCGGTTATAAAACTGCTACTCTGTTGCACGGACATAGATCATTTAAAACGTACAGAGGCCTTACCATGACGTAATTACGACTTTTGCGACTTAGTTCAAGATTTAGCTGTCATTTTTAGTATGAATCTGACAGCGAGCGCGCCTAAACTGAATCGCGTTAAGACGTCATGGGAAGGCCCCAGGCCTTACCATGACGTCCTAATTCCGACTCAGTTCAAGTTTTAGCTGTCACTTTTAGTATGAATCTGACGGCAAGGGAACCTAAACTGAAACGCATTAAGACGTCATGGTAAGGCCAAGTATGCTTAGTGCGAGTTTTCGGTCACAAAATATACCTCGAAGGTCAAACGCGTTCAGGGCCTTACCATGACGTCTTAATGCGATTCAATTCCGATTCAGTATAGGTTCGCTCGCTGTCAAATCTAACTTCTAACTAATATTATAAATGCGAAAGTATGGATGGATGGATAGATGTTTGTTAGTTACTCAATCAAGCCAGAACGGCCCAAAGGATCTGGATGAAATTCGGCACATAGATAGAAAAACGTCTGGAATAGCACATAGGCTACTTTTTATCCCGGAAAATTGCGTAGTTCCCGCGGGATAGCGATTAACGAATTCTTTGCAGACGAAGTCGCTGGCAACAGCTAGTAGGTACTGTAGCATTAAGCTAACACAAAAAATAAACACGTAGAATTTCACATCAAATCACACTTTATTCAATCACCTTGAGAATATAAAAAGAAACACAATATAATAAACACAGTTAAACACGGCTTAAAAATAAACACTATACAGTTAGAATAGGGTTTAGGGTTGTCGAGTTGTTGGCGTTAGAAAGTTGGTAAACCGAAATAAACACCCAAAATAAAGATGGCCTGCCAAGGGCTTTTAGAATTTAGAAAAGTTGGGAATCAAAGACAAGACTTCGCATGAGCAATAGGTAAATTAAGCATTCGCTATGCAAGAAATTACATGGCAAAGAAATAGTTATTTATGCGCATAAACACCTTACCTTTTAATCTTCCTATAAAGCTATCTTTTAATTCGCCTATGAAAAGTCTTAGGTATAACCAAATTACACAAATTTATCAGTAAGTCTTAAAATTAACTAGTTTGGATAAATACGTAATAAATTAAAAAAAAGGAAAAGGTTAGAGTGTAAACCAGAATATTACGTCGAAGTGGAGCGGATCCCCCGTCACAGGATCCGATAGTCAGGATCCGGAAAATAAAATATTTGATAAATCACGTCGAGTAATTATTGCACATATACATGTGCCTTAGTAAAGCAGATGCTCGTCGCTGCCGTATATTGATGTACAGCACCAAAATGAAGTGAAAATCACCCCGTAAGGTGAAAGCCGTTGCGAAAAATCCGGCTTGAATATAATTATGAATTCGTGGAATATCAACCCAAAACTTTTTACGGCTTGAAATATAAGGGCTTTCACGACAAATTCGTTTTACTTGAACCCAAAAACAGCTCTTCAACACAATTCAATCTCAATCTGTCCTTACACGGGAAACAAATCTGAATGACTTGTTTTCCTAGTGTCAATTTTGATATATTTTTTTCCTCAGAACATCAGTTTAAAATTTAAACATATCAGCCGAAAGAATTATACTCAAATAGCAACCAGTACGATATTCCACAGAAAAGTTATTACTATAAATTTATAACAAATAAGGCCACATTATCATGCAGCAATAATAATGCTGCAGACATCCCCCTACCAAAAGAAATTAAAATCGAATTTGGGAAAGAATACAACCATAAAAAGATCAAGAACTAATAAAATGTTAACACCTGCATTTAATTTTTTTTTGACAACCCTAAAAATAACAACATGTCGACAACCCTAGCTGTCTAAAATTTAAACAGCCCTAAAAACCAAAATTTAACAAAGCACCAAACCACAAGTGGCAAGTAGGTAGGAACCTAAAGAACCATAGCCATATTTTAAAGCATGCACTGTATAAATAAAATATTTGATAAATCACGTCGAGTAATTATTGCACATATACATGTGCCTTAGTAAAGCAGATGCTCGTCGCTGCCGTATATTGATGTACAGCACCAAAATGAAGGGAAAATCACCCCGTAAGGTGAAAGCCGTTGCGAAAAATCCGGCTTGAATATAATTATGAATTCGTGGAATATCAACCCAAAACTTTTTACGGCTTGAAATATAAGGGCTTTCACGACAAATTCGTTTTACTTGAACCCAAAAACAGCTCTTCAACACAATTCAATCTCAATCTGTCCTTACACGGGAAACAAATCTGAATGACTTGTTTTCCTAGTGTCAATTTTGATATATTTTTTTCCTCAGAACATCAGTTTAAAATTTAAACATATCAGCCGAAAGAATTATACTCAAATAGCAACCAGTACGATATTCCACAGAAAAGTTATTACTATAAATTTATAACAAATAAGGCCACATTATCATGCAGCAATAATAATGCTGCAGTACATACTAAAAATGACAGCTAAAACCTGAACTGAGTCGGAATTTAATTCCACGAAAAAGTGTAAATTTTACCGTGTTACCTACTGGTTGATTCGACGCAAGACAATCGGCGCAGGCGCCGGCGCCACCCGCCACGCCCCCAACCACGTGCAACCTGCCTGGGAATCGAACCCCCACCTGTCGCCTAAAAGCTTTTACTACATGGGAGCGTGCGCGGTTTTAACTTTTTTGTTTTACGAGTGTAGTCGTACTAATGGCCGTAAAGTTTTAAGTTGGGATTAAGTAATTGCTCTGTTTTTAACCCCTGGTGTAAAAAGAGGGGTGTTATAAGTTAGACGTAGATGTCTGTTTGTCTGTGCCATCGTAGCTCTCAAGCGGTTGGAACTGAGATGCGGTTTTTTTATTCGATGGCCAGTTTCCAGCTTGGCTAAATGTTTGGTAACAATCGGTCCAGCAGTTAGAACTTAGACGAGTATCAGCTCATTGTCAAAATGCTGTACTTAACGCATTTTTGGTATAAAATTGTTTTTTTTCATTAATTACTAGCTTCTGCCCGCGACTTCGTCTGCGTAGAATTAGCAATTGACATGTTTATCGCTATCCCTCGGGAACTGTGCAATTTTCCGGGATAAAAAGTAGCCTATGTTTCAATCTAGGGTACCAGCTATCTTCGTTCCAAATTTTATCCAAATCCATCCAGTCATTTTAGCGTGAAGAAGGAACAAACATACACACTCGCTCACTCACATCGTCACATCATCACATCGTCACATCGTCACATCGTCACAAACTTTTGCATTTATAATATTTAGTAGGAAGGATAATTGCTCGAGCTCGATTATGGGTGGGGGTTTAATATTTTTAATTTAATGTTATTTAAAACTAGCTTCTGCCCGCGACTTCGTCCGCGTAGAATTAGCAATTGACATGTTTATCGCTATCCCGCGGGAATTATGAAATTTTCCGGGATAAAAAGTAGCGTATGTTTTAATCTAAGGTATCAGCTATCTTCGTTCCAAATTTTATCCAAATCCGTCCAGTCGTTTTAACGTGAAGAAGGAACAAAAATACACACTTACTCACTCACATCGTCACATCATCACATCGTCACATCGTCACATCGTCACAAACTTGCGCGTTTATAATATTAGTAGGATAGGATAATTGCTCGAGCTCGATTATGGGTGGGGCTTTAATATTTTTAATTTAATGTTATTTACAATATGAGGTAGGTGTACTTAGAGGGTTTGTCGTCAATTCACAAAGATTTTGCTAAAAAAAATTGTACAAGCATTTTATTGTAGACTGCAGTAATATTTACATAGGTATTGAACTATTTTTATTTACACTTTATTTTTATATTTTTTACAAGATTATTCTTTGTCTCAAATTTGTTATTTACAACTCAATTAAATTTCTTATATTTTAATTAAACGTTTCAGTCCTGGATTTATAAATAGGCCGCATAGGCCGCGGCCTAGGGGCGGCAGCGTCCTAGGGGCGGCAGATTTCAGAGGACGGTCACTCGATTTCAGACGATAAAAGTAAAACACATTCACTGGTTTTATCATGGGCGGAGGAAAAAAGTGGCCTACACTCTTAAAAAATATAAATCCGGCACTGAAACGTTTGTTGCGACAGAATATACCTTGTACTCGTATACGTATGTAGTCAATATATCTAGGTGTGTAAGTACTTCTCTATCCCTTACGGTTCCCTCCCCTTCGTATATTTCAGACTGTCACATTTCATGCAATCCTAGTAAACGCGGAAGCAAATTGTCCCTCGAACTTGAATACCCCAGGGAATTTAGCTCCTAGCGCCATCTAGGGAGATTTTTACGTGACTATGCCAAGCACCTTTCTCTTAAAAACACCGTTCTTAAAAATATCAAAATAGGTAAATATTTTGAATAGAAGACAATTAAACAACCAGTTTGAGTATGAAAAGCTTTATATTAAAGAATTTCAATACAACACAATCTTTTATCAAACAATAATGACAAAACTGACATCTATTGCGTTGAAACTGGAAGTAAACCGCCGAAGCGTGCTGAAACTTGTACCGTAGTTAGGTACTTCGAAGCTTCCTTGCACTTTATGCTACCCTAGTACACGCGGAAGAGAATTTGCTCCAAAGTCTCAACTGACGTATTCGGGAAACAAAATGAGGGGCTATACTCCAAATCCATTATCGACGTTCGTAAAATACCGTCCCTCTCACTCTCAAAGTAATGACACGAAACGAACTTCGAAAACCGAATTTCGCAGTATGAGGCCTCTCCTGTCCGCAGCGACGTCAATGTTGGACAGGGGATTTTCCTCAAATGATTTGTTTTCCTGTCGAGGGTTGAAAATAGTGCCATCTAGCGAACCACTGAGCCTTGGGTCAGTCGGGAAAATGCAACAACTCTGCAGCAGTTTATGCTAACCTAGTGAACGCGGAAGCATTTCATTCCCTGCTATGGCAAAGTTTTATTTTCAGGTGGTAAGCGGGGTAGGCAAGGGGTAGGTGATTATTAGAATAACTAGCGTAGTCTAGCTAGCTTTAGTCTTAATTATTTACACTACTGTATCACATGTTTACAATTTGTTTTGTGTGCCAAAGTTAATAAATAAATAAATAAATAAAATCATTTCGCACTACATCTGTACGTTACGACCTTTGACATAATTTATCGCTATTCCGCGG
Organism: Pandemis heparana; assembly: GCA_963854515.1. NCBI lineage: Eukaryota > Metazoa > Arthropoda > Insecta > Lepidoptera > Tortricidae > Pandemis > Pandemis heparana. The sequence goes on from OY978028.1 coordinate 7,229,781, forward strand.
TTACTATGCAATTTTCCGGGATAAAAGTAGCCTATAGTATGCGATTCCAGATTTTTCTCTATCTATGTGTCGAATCCATCCATCCATCCAAACTTTCGCATCCTACTAATATTATAAATGCGGAAGTTTGTGACGATGTGATGATGTGTCGATGTGATGATGTGATGATGTGACAATGTGAGTCAGTGAGTGTGTATGTTTGTTCCTTCTTCACGCTTAAACGACTGGACGGATTTGGATACAATTTGGAACGAAGATAGCTGGTACCCTAGATTGAAACAGGCTACTTTTAATCCCGGAAAATTGCACAGTTCCCGAGGGATAGCGATAAACATGTCAATTGCTAATTCTACGCGGACTAAGTCGCGGGCAGAAGCTAGTTTATAATATTAGTTAGATTATTATTATTCTAAAAATCACAGTCAAAATGCAACAACTCTCCAGCAGCGCAGCAGTTTATGCTAACCTAGTGAACGCGGAAGCATTTCATTCCCTGCTATGGCAAAGTTTTATTTTCAGGTAAGAGGGGCAGGTGATTATTAGAATAGAAAGAAGAAAGGACCCAGAATCGAACCCTGTGGCAGCACTCCAAGGTTCACCATTGATACATTTGACTACACTTTTCAGATTTTCTGAGAGAGATGGGTTGGGCATTTTTCTGAAAATAAATCACGACTACGACTGCAGTTCAGCCAGCTGACTGCTCTAAATCTCGAGCACTATTGATTTTGTTTAAGGAAAAAAGTGTCCCAAAGTTTTCAAACAATTTTGAACTTGATTTTGCTCTTATAAGTGTCTATGGAGAAGTAACGGAAAAGGAATGAAAAAAGTTGAGACACTTATTACCTATTAAAAGCAACAATAATTAATAGGTAAATACTTAGTGCTTCTAATTTAGAATTTAGAGAACCGCCGTCGAAAGCGAAGAATAGTAATAATAATTGGAGAAGAAATGTGAGGATCCTTTCCTTTTTTAGAAAAATGACCGATTTCACTTTTTCCAGCGACGTTCTAAAAACTTGTGGCGATTAGGGATAATTAATTCCGACGCAGTTCAAGTTTTAGCTGTCACTTTTAGTATGAATCTGACAGCGAGCGAACCTAAACTAAAACGCTTTAAAAGACGTCATGATACGGGCCCCAGGGGCCTTATTACCACAACGTTTTAATGCGATTCGATTCAGTTCAGACAGGTTTTAGCTGTGCTGTAATGGATGGAAGCGAGCGAACCCAAACTGGCCTTATACTCCGAAATCCGATTTTCGAAGTTCGTTTCGTGCTGTTCCGCTCTCACTAATAGTTATTAATTTGAGAGTGAGAGGGACGGTGTGATACGAACTTCGAAAATCGGATTTCGGAGTTGCCCCCCTGAATCGCATGGTAGGCCCAATCTCAATTTGACTAAGGATCATTTAGTGTTTCGTTTTCAGTAAATTTTCCCTCAATATCGGGCGGCGTGTACCAGGCGCCCATAATGCGTGCGTTAGTCACGCGGCCTCGCGCACGTGGTGTTTGATGTATTAATATTGGGGGCTTTTAAGGTTATCGCTCGGGCGAGGTGATCTGGCCCGATAGTCCGATACCATGCCACCCGACAGCACCGGCCAACGCTGCGGTGGCTAATCTGTGTCCTATCCCACTATTATAAACTAGCTGCCCGCGACGTCTGCAAAGAATTCGTTTATCGCTATCCCGCGGGAACTGCGCATTTTTCCGGGATAAAAAGTAGCCTATGTGTTATACTATACCATAATCTATCTTTGTTCCAAATTTCATCCAGATCCGTTGACAAGGCAGGCCAAGGCGGCGACGGCGAGATGACCCTGTAGGCTTATTGTCTAACTCGCTCGCAATCGCCATCGCTTTCATTTTGACAGTTCTTGTATGAATGTGACAGCTAGCTGATTCCCATACCAATTGTCAGCCCATACATGAACTGTCAAAATGAACACGATGGGGATTGCGAGCGAGTTAGACAATAAGCCTGCAGGTCATCCCGTCCCTCTCGTTGGTCATCCATCAGTCCTATGCTGTTTTTGCCCATCCGCGATCTCCACTCGAGAACCTTTCGGCCCCAACGACCGTGTTCTGCGTTCTATTTGGACTACCCATTGCCACTTCGCTTGGCTATGTCGGTGACCCTTGTTCTTTTTAGGTATCGCCTCATGTTTGATTCGATCCCGTAGAGAAACCCCAAGCATTGCTTTCTCCATAGCTCGCTGAGCAACTCTATTTATAAGCCTACTAAGCCTACTAATATTATAATTGCGAAAGTATGGATAGATGATGGATGTTTGTTCGTTACTCAATCACGCCAGAACGGCCCAACGAATCTGATAGAACGAAATAGATAGAGAAAAGTCTGGAATCTGCATAGGCTACTTTTTATCCCGGAAAATTCCCGCGGGATAGCGATAAACGATTTTTTGCAGACGAAGTCGCAGGCAACAGCTAGTAGCATATAATATTTAGTCTGATTTGTAGTTGTATTATATTTTATGTAATCGTCACCACAAAACGCCACGTGTCCGTGCGGGTGTGCGCCATTACTAAGCCCCCGAACAGTGCTCGTTAGCTTTTATTTGGACACCGGACTCCCGTTCCAGCGCCTCCTACACTCGCGGACAATCATACTGCCCCAGACATTTATTTATTTCACTAGCTGTTGCCCGCGACTTCGTCTGCAAATAATGCGTTTATCGCTATCCCGCGGGAATTTTCCGGGATAAAAAGTAGCCTATGTGCTAATCCAGACTCTTTTCTATCTATGTGCCGAATTTCATCCAGATTCGTTGGGCCGTTCTGGCGTGATTGAGTAACAAACAAACATCCATCCATCCATCTATACTTTCGCATTTATTGTTCGTAGTTAGATTCCACACTAGCTTCTGCCCGCAACTTCGTCCGCGTAGAATTAGACTTAGAACGTGTCGATAGTATATTCTGCAATGATTATTAACGTCGCGACTCTATGCAGCTACAGACGTCCTTTGGCATGTTTATCGCTATCCCGCGGGAAAAAAAAAAAACTGCAATTTTACGGGATAAAAAGTAGGCTATGTGTTATTCCAGACGATCAGTTATATAGGTACTACGACTCCACTGTTCCGTCGGTCTGTCACCTCACCAGGCTGTATCTCGAGAACCGTGATAGTTAAACAGTTGAAATTTTCCCAGATGATGTATTTCCGTCGCCGCTGTAACAACAAATACTAAAAACAGAGTAATTTTACGTCTGTCTTTTTATATAACCAATATAAAAAGACCTCACACTGCCTACATTTTGCTTCGGGGACAGGCTACTAATACTGAATTTTATATTCACATACATACATACATGCATATATCACGTCTTTATCCCTTACAGGGTAGACAGAGCCTAAGGTAACAAAACCTTAAGACTACGTTTAGCATGATTGTGGGCGTAAAATGCGTAAATGGGAAAGGGGAGTCAAAATAGTGACGGGTTGCTAGCCAAGTTTTATATTCACATGCCGAATTTGTACGGAACCCTTAGAGCAAGTCCGACTCACACTTGGCCGGTTTTTCATACGTACTATGTGGGCTCTTTATTTGTCCCCAACCATACTGTACCATTCTCAGTGCGTTATCGCGTCCATGTGCGCATGCGCAGTGTACGGCCGCCGCCCGCGCACCCGTCGCTGTCCTCATCAATATATTTAGATGATTACCACTGGGAAATGCTCCCGTTGCAATAGAGCATTTAGACATGTTTATTGCGTATTTATAAATAACACTAGCTATGGTTTGACCTATGGCATCCCATCATCATCATCATCATCGCCAGCCTATACGTCTCACTGCTGGGCACAGGCCTCTCAGAATGCGAGGGCTTGGGCTATTGGCATCTATACCATTTTCATTCTTACCTGTCCTATTTGGTAAACAAAATTCTAACCTCAATATGCAAAATTTTGTAAAGAATAAGGTGTATTATGTTATCAAATAAACCTGAGGTAATATTTTGTACATAATTTTGCTGATATTTTATCTTCGGTTAATTTATTTACGATGATATAGTTAAAAAATAACAAAAATGAGACGTTTTGAGGTTAGAATTTTGTTTACCAAATAGGACAGGTAAGAATGAAAATGGTATATCATACGTATCATAACACTGTAATCATTTCCAATCCATTTCAATAACGCCTTTCATGCTGCAAGCTTATTATGTAACTCGCTAGCAATCGCCATCGTGCTCATTTTGACAGTTCTTGGGGTAAGACTCGTTTTCGAAAAATTGTTTGCAGCTAGCTGATTTCAAAGTTGAACCGTGCCGTGCGTGTTAAAACGGAAAAAGGTATATTTGTTAAAAAGTCATCTCTCACAAACAATAAATACTTTGACTTTTTTTTAGACTTTTGACTTTTTCAGTGCAACACGACGGAGGAATGCTAAACTGCACAGCTCACTTCTATTTTTTACGATTCTCACCAAAAAACACATCTACAAGCAAGCAGCTTATCAGCGGTCACATCCATCGGCAGTACGCCTCCAAAAACGGCGAAGAAAGAGAAAAAAAATGAAAAAAACTTCGGCGGCGCCGGCGCCGGAACCCCAATAAATTATATTGGCATTTGTCAATACGACGCCCCCGCCCGCCCCCGATATGTCGGTGGAAAGGAGGAAAAAAGTCGAGTGGGAAAAAAAGTCGGTATAAAAGAAGTGGGAGTAGTAGAATTAATTGAAAAATGATGTCGATCTTCGGAAAAACCACCAAATTTAAATCTAGGTTCCCCCTACGTAAAATGATTCGAATCTTTGAACTTTTAAGGAAGCGGCGGCTTTCCGATATCAAGCTCTTTCAAACTTTCAAACACCTGTAGGATTCGCGAGGAAACGGCCATCTAGTGAAATTTTGTGCGAATCAAAAATATTCGCATTCGAGAAACCGCTCATAGAGCTATGCTCCCCTGGTAATCTCAGACGCAAACTCGAACCCTTAGCATAGAAATGAACCCTGCGTTTCGCACACACTGCCATCTAGGGGGCTAACAATCGTAATAGGTCCATAGATATGAATCACTTCAGTAAAGCTATGCTTGCCTAGTACACGGTATCAAAGTGTTTTGCGGCTTTGGTTGAAAATTACGTCAAGGTTATCGTGTCACATGACGTATTTAAGTTGGATTGGCTAGATACTAATAAAAGTAGAAAAGAGAAGGTAACGCGGGGAAAACAAGGGGAATTCCGGGGAAAAACCCATGGGATAGCAGACGGATGCGAACGTTGTTTTAAGTGCCATCTAAACTTCCGGTCCGGAACTACGTGGAAAGCGGAAAAGCTTCTTAAACTTATGCTACCCTGGTAAACGCGTCAGCAAAAACCTTCAGCCATTTTGATTAAACCAAACTAACTCTGTCAAGCTAAATTACCTGGAACACCATGATTTTCATTTATCTTTTACTTTCTTGGCACTTTAAACTGTTAAAATCACTCCGACAGTCCGACAAAAATAACCATTCAAAAATTGAATACAATTGACAACAATTCAAATTTGCTAAGCTAGTAAAATGAATATACCGTTTGTAGATTTTACACTGCTGATTACATTAAAAATACTTTTGATTTTTTTTATGCAGTAGTTTTTTTTATATTCAGGAAAAACAGTAAAAAAAGTTGGATTGCGAATGTTAGGGATATACTCATAGTGCCGTTAGTCCATTTATTACCATAGGAATTTAAAAAAATATAGAACTGTCATGGTGTCAATGTCATGTTCATTTTTTATCAGTCCGACGGATTAGGTACTTGATTCTAACGACACGTTTTCAATTCTCTTAAATGTCGTAATATTTAATTATTGGTTTGATAGACGCTTTAATAACATTAAAATGGTTGACTTATAGTGATAGCGGATAGCCGCAATCTGCCCAAAGTCGACGAATTTATCTTGTGTTGTGTATCTTGTGTTCATGTGCTTATAGTGCTTATTTTTTTCCATTAACGCCGTGTTTCCGCAACTTGGGACGGTACAAATTATTAGAGGAAAGGAAATAAACTCAAAGCATGCACAGTATTGCAAAGCAGCAAACGCAAAATAACAAATTCGTGAACGAACGACAATGTATGGTTGATAAACAAAGCAAGTGACATGACATGACAGTTCTGTTTGAAAGTTACTTTTTTAATTTTATATCATGCTAAGGTTACGACATCAGTATCCCTATCTTTGTATATACGGTCTTTTTAATGACAATTTCTTTAATAAATTATTAACGACGAATTTAAGTAAAACAAAGGAAAACCGAGAAACACGGGTAGTCTAATTTTTAACGAGCTATTATAAACACGAAAAAAACTTAAATACTTTTTTTTTGAAATGTTGTCAATTCTGCGTATTTTATTAAAGCAATCCAATTAAATTTCCGACCCCTTGAAAAAATTGAGATGTAATTTTAAAGTTCAACACCGACGTTTCGCCACTCTTCACTTGAATTGATTTCAAATTCAAAAATCGCTCCAGAGAGCACTAAATTTGAACTGCGAACTTACGAGATTCAATTAATAATAATAATAATAATTTATTTATTTCAGGATATCAGACATCTCAATAATGTTAATTGTTAGTATACACAGAATCTTAAAAGATTATGTATTAATAAATTGCTTTGCTTACTTAGTTGCGGCAATGAATTAGTTCACGAGCGTACACAGCAATAAAAAATCTGAATCTACTAGCAAAGGTGCGACCACACCGTTGACGTTACGGAATCGCAACAAAATGTATGAAGAAACGGTGAGAAAACGTGACGCCTACGACACGTCACTGCGTATACGCGGCGGTGTGGTCGCACCCTAAGAGTACATACATACTAATAAGGTTCCTGGAGATCATTTATTTATCTTTATATAGGTACCTAAGCCGTTCTCACTTCAATAGATAAATAAAAATAACGGATAAAATTGAATGCTTTAATTTACTAAGTGATGTAATAAAGTACCAACTGAAAAAAAAAACTCACTTTTCGTAGCGTACATCCCAGTAACACAACAAACGTGCCAACTACTTAATTGCATTGTCGTGTCACTTAAAAACCGCATGGGGTCAGCCGACTAAAAAAAGGGTCACTGGGGTCACCCACATAAAAAAGGGTCACCCGAATAACGTTGCGTAAAATTTGCCTGTGAATTATTGCAAACATAAGGCCGGAGAGGCGCGCTGGCGCCACGGGGAGACAGACAGAACAGATGCAGGGCTGTCTGTTCGTGGTATTGTGGTGGGCATTTAGGTGTCGTGTGAAAGGTTGCATATTTGATACGGTTTTTTGCGTGGCGTGAAAAAAGATATGACGTTTGGCTATTAACGACCTTTGAGTTAAATTGTAATGTCTGTTTATTTTATATAGAGTCTTGCATGTCGCCATGTTTTACCTACACTTTCATTTTTAATATAAAACTACCGTGAGGCTAAGACATATTAACGTAAATACCAGATTATTCACGTTTTGTTACGCCAGAAAAGGTCCGACAGTTTCGAATCATCCGAGATTCTTAATCATGGTGCGACGGGGGCCAAGGCGCGACGGACGGGCGGGGGATACGTTACATTAAGTGTAGTCTGAAATAAAATTAATTTGAATTTGAATTTGAATTTGAATTTTGAATTTGAAATACACTTTCATTATTTTTTAGATGTTGTAAATATGTATATTGATTAAATAAAGTATTAGTTATCATTATTTGTTTTCATGACTGTATTTTATATACAATTAAGAGTTATAATAACTGTAATTAGATTTGTAACTGATCGATTGTAACGGAAACCAAAGAGCTGGCAGCTTCCTCGCACATTGAGTCAGTATTGTGATCAGTGATACAGCATGAAAATGCTACCAGCATCTTTGGCTCAATGCCGCGGGTGGGTACTTTTATAGATTGATTTTAGTTTTACTTTAATTAATTTATATTTATCTTGTAGATTTACAAAGTGTTATGTGCAAGTATTTATACCAAGGGTTTAGGTTTTAAAAAGTTATTTCTGTCCACGACCTAGACGTCACCTTGTATCAATAAGTTTTTAAGTGTCATGTTAATTTTTCAATCTGTAAATACTTTGTGTAAATAAATCATTTATATCAGTAAGAGTTATACATACATACACGTACAAAATACTTCCAGAGGGGTAGGATTTTCAAAGTAGATATAGTTAGTAAAATGCTTCGTATTAATAATAATAAAATAAATAAGCTGTCCATGAATGGGAGTATTAACTTGTATTTTTGTTAAGTCTTTTCATAATAATTTTCTGAGTAAGTCATGCCGCTAAGCAGCAGTGCTGGCGCTGCTGTGTTCCGACGTTGATAATATAACGGATACTTTGCTGGCAAGAGGCAGTTTCATCTCTAGTTAGGACGCATCTGCAATCCACCGGTATTCCGGGTGCTCCGGGTGTCTATGAACACTGAATATTGGTAACGATCGGGTTAAATTAATTAAAAATGGGGGAAGAAATTACTTCAAAAATACCTACCGTGAAAAAAAAAGCCGTGGTAGCCTGGTGGTTTGACCAACTTTGACCTGTAACACCTGTAGCCTCTCTAGCAGAGGGTCACGTGTTCGAATCCCGGGCTCGCACCTCTGAGTTTTTCGGAATTTATATGATGTGCGAAATTAATTACGTTTTAAATTGACCATGAGATTTTCGGTGAAGGAAAACATCGTGAGGAAACCGGACCAATCACAATACGGCTTAGTTACCCTTTTGGGTTGGAAGGTGAGATGGCAGTCGCTTCTGTGAAAACTAGTGCCTACGCCAAATCTTGGAATTAGGTTGTCAAAGCGGACCCCAGACTCACTGAGCCGTGGCAAATGCCGGGTAAAACGCTAGGAAGATGATGACCTACCGTCAATAACTACAAATGCTTGGAAATAGCCGTTCGAATCAAATTCTCAACTACTAGAAAAAAAAGGCTATTTTCTACTCTTAAAATAAAACATACATTTTTATTATTAGGTACTCTGCTCCTGTTAGTAATCAACGATCAAAAATCCGTGAACCAAACATATCAATTACCCCGATACCCTCCAAATCTCGGCAGAACAACGGAGGGCGATTATAGTATCGCTTACATGCACAGACATGTGGTTATTATCGGGGTGGCGGCACTAAAAATTTAAAAACATCACCCTGGCGTGCGATTGCACAGAAATAAATTTTAAGCAGTGCTCAATTTTTTGAATGTAAGTCATCACGTCATCAGCATCTCCAGCAAATACGTCCCACTGCTGGGCACAGGCCTCCTCTCACAATGAGAGGGCTTGGGCTATAGTTCCCACGCGGGCCCAGTGCGGATTGGGAACTTCACAGACCATTGAATTGCGTCGCAGATGTGTGCAGGTTTCCCTCACGATGTTTTCTTCACTGAAAAGCTCATGGTAAATTTCAAATGTAATATCGCACATTAATTCCTAAAAACTCAAGGTCGAGCCCAGGCTCGAACCCACGACCCAAAGGCTGAGGTCAAACCAACGGCTACCGCGGCTTTTTTGCACTTTTCTTTTCTCATTACTTTTTCATGCTTTTCTTTCACAACAGATTAAAAGATAGCTGGCTACCGGTTACAAACGTAGAAAACTATCGAAAACTGACGAAGAAACATTAAGTTCAAAATGCGTTCAAAAACAAGGTAGAGTAGTGCCCTTAATCAATTTTAAAACCTTGTTCTTGCACTTTTTTTGTTTTCTGGGCATGTTACGACGACTGCCTGCCATTGTTGCAAATACTAGGGTGTCATGATGACTGAGGGGACCGAAGAAAATTGTACGAGACTTACAGCGCCATCTATGGAGGAGTAGCTTAAAATTAGTTTACTTAATGAAATAAATTATTAGCCAGGAAACTATTGCAAGACTTTTAAATAAGACCTTTTATTTTTAATTTTTATTTTATCGATGTCTTTTTGCTACTTCCATTTAAAAAATACTAAATGTTTACTGAAAAGTTGTAATTGAAAACAGCGCTCTCTAGTGGCAGATAGTTCAACTACGTAGACACGCTCACGGCATTCAGCGCTGCCTCGTCCGCTGTAACAAGTTTTAACAGTGCATTTTTTTTTCAACAGATGTCGGCATGAGCTCTTACCGAAAGCAATAAATCTCTCTTCGTGCTATATACCATACAGTAGGCTTATTGTCTAACTCGCTCGCAATCGCCATCGCGTTCATTTTGACAGTTCTTGTATGGATGTGACAGCTGGCTGATTCCGATGCCAATTGTCAGCCCATACATGAACTGTCAAAATGAACACGATGGTGATCGCGAGCGAGTTAGACAATAAGCCTACAGCTTATGGGACTCGCTTTTAATATTTCCCAGTTTCCAATTTCATAAAGCGGCTTGCCTTCGGAAGTTTCAAAAATAGAGCTCATTCAAAGATTGCGAGACGAGACGGACTAAGACTTACATAGGTAATTAAAAAAGGGGTTCTGTTTTTGGTAGGTATACGGAATCTCAATAAGGATAACGACAAAAAAATTGCCAAAAATGATTGCATGCAGACAGACTCAGATCCCTTCCACCCGTATCAGCTGCCCAATCAGGGTCCTATTTTATAAAGCTGCAAGCTACAATTTACAAGCGGAAGTCTCTTTCTGACCATAGGATCAGAAAGAGACTTCCGCTTGTAAATTTTAATTTGTAGCTTTTTAAAATAGGGCCCCGAAGACCGCTTTTCGGGCGCACACACACACACACACACACACACTGCAACATAGGTACGTAAGTGGTACATAAATACACAAAACAAGTGTGTACTTTGAATTATTAAATAGACGTCATTGCGTAAAATATTATGTACTATAATCATTTTAGTAGGAAGTGACCGCCCTTGCCTACTCGATAACAAAATTAAAAAAAAAAACACTTGTGGGTATGGGAGCCCCGCTTAAATATTAATTTTATTCTGTTTTTAGTAGGTACTTATTTGTTGTTATAGCGGCATCATCTGTGAAAATTTTAACTGTCTAGCTATCACGGCTCGTGAGATACAGCCTAGTGACAGACGGACGGACGGACAGCGAAGTCTTAGTAATAGTGTTCCGTTCTTACCCTTTGGGTACGGAACCCTTAAAAAACTTATGAACTATCATAAGTGCCGTAACATACACTTACATTGTTAAGTACTATAATAGCTATCGATAAATCCGTAGCAGGAATTACTCATCGCTCTTCAACCACTACTTAACTTCAAACAAATCAATAAACCAATAACTGAAGAAAATCAAAAGATCGGAAGTCCATTAATATCTGTTTACCCTTATTCCGGACGCGTTCATTGTTCATCAAATTAGCTCTTTGCGCTGAGTGCTTTGTCTTTTTAATCTTTTCAATTGTTTACGAACGCGACCGGAACACTTGGAGCGAATTGACTTTTCATATTTCGAACGAATCGGATGTTATGAAAATGGGTTCGGATGGTTTTTACGCGCGGTCGTACAGGAGTATTTTTGTGGTAGATGGTTTTTAGCATGCTGTTATTTAAAATTAGGCTATTTAGGTATTGTAAATAATTTCGAGTCAAGTTATGGAGTTATAGGTGTTTTTTTAAATCTTATAATTGTTTTGAAATATTTCTGCAGGTATTTGGGTGGGTGAGTAAGTTAATTGACCACACCGTGAAAGTACTTACTTAATTTTAGATTCAAAATGATGTCATCACTTTTGATACCGTAAAATTTGAGCATACGCAAACATTAGTCAACCACGATCAAAAAGAGCGAGCTGTGGAACAAGGGTCACTGACATAGCCAAGCGAATTAGCTCGTTGAAGTGGCAATGGGCAGGCCATATAGCACGGAGAACTTAGGCTTATTGTCTAACTCGCTCGCAATCACCATCGTCTTCATTTTGACAGTTCATGTATGGGCTGACAATTGGCATCGGAATCAGCTAACTGTCACATTCATACAAGAACTGTCAAAATTAACACGATGGCGATTGCGAGCGAGTTAGACAATAAGCCTACAGGTCGTTGAGAGAGAGAGAGAGGGAGAGAGAGAAAGAGAGAAACATTTATTTACACACATTCGATTAGATTTTAAAATATGAAGAAATACAATATACTTACTTAAGAAAAGTACCGATATGGTCTAAAATGGGCCCCACTCAGCATAATGTTGCGGCAAACCGCAACGCTGTTTTTCAGTGGGACCCAGATAAAGTTAAAAACTAAACACAAAAACAAAAACACATACACTGTGGCGACACGAACGCCTGGGGGAACTCGTTGGGGCGAGAACCTTTCGGCCCGCGGATAGGAGACCGCGGATCGGCAAGCGCAGCGCTGGACGTCCACCAACAAGATGGAACGATAACCTGGGGCCTTACCATGACGTCCTAATTCCGACTCAGTTCAAGTATTACTTAGCTGTCACTTTTAGTATGAATCTGACAGCGAGCCATTGACATAAGCTAAACGCTCAAAAACTGTCGGAAGCAAAAGTCTGCACGACGCGTCTATTGTGCAGAGTTTTGGGTCAGTCGTGTTTCGACCGCGCTTCAATAACAATGTACATGTCTCTTTCGCACCGTAATCTCAAACGCTTGAGAACAAGAGACAGACAGGTTTCCAGCGCGTGGCGTAGTGTTATTACTTCGCACGATCGTATGCAATTGACATTAAACATTACTCCCACGAAATAAGGTGTTAATTTGAACGTATATGTTAATGTTATTTGTGTGAGTTGATGTGTTGACACACACAACACATAGACAACGCCGCTCGGAAGTTTCTTGAGGCACTTTTGTTTGCGATTGAGAGTCTAGTTGTTTATCTTAAGTCAATGCAGCGAGCGACTAAACTGAATCGCATGAAGACGTCATGGTAAGACCTGCAGGCTCATTACGTAACTCGCTCGCGATCGCCATCGTCTTCATTTTGACAGTTCATGTATGTGCTGACAATTGGCATCGGAATCAGCTAGCTGTCACATTCATACAAGAACTGTCAAAATGAACACGATGGCGATTGCGAGCGAGTTACGTAATAAGCTAGCTGGTTAAAGTCGCGGATTCACGGTGGATGCGAGCCGCTTCCAACCGAGGGGACTGGAGGTCTATGGGGGAGGCCTTTGTTCAACAGTTGGACGTCCTAAGGCTGATATGATGATGATGATGATGATTAAAAAGAACCTGTAAGTATTTCAGTCGAAGTACCTATTCATTTTAAGTCTCGATGTTTATGTACTCCCAAATTAAAGTTCAAAAACCTTTATGTATGTACCTATACCCTTTAACTACCCTATCAACTGATTGATTACCGCTCCTGTTATATGCCGGTATAAAACCGATATCGTACCGGTTCGGTACCGATATGTCGGTTAAGCCCGGCCACAAACATGCCACTTACGGCCACTTCGGAAAACACTTAGCGCTGCCGCAGACCTACGAACGTACAGTTAAGGGCATAAAGTGTATGTAACGACAAAAACATCTATAAGTCCACCTTTATGCCAGTCGGGGAAACCGACTAGTCTACATTATTTGTAGTCGGCGACTAGTCGGCGACTATTCGGCAAAAAATGACATGAATGAATGGTTGAAATTTATTTAAAAAAAGGGTGCATAAATAAAACCACGGGGACTATATTAAATCTCTTAAAGCAGTGATTGTAAGCAAGGCAATATTTTACCTAGAAAATTTTGCAAAAACACAGTTGGTTGTAATCAAATGATTAGATTAGATTAGATTATTTATTCATTCACTAGAAATTACATCATAAATTGTACATTGTCAAGTAACAAAAAGAAGAGTTACATTTGACCCACAAGTATGCGCGTGTGCTGTCAATTAGCCGAAAGCGGACAATTTTATCCGAACGGCTGTCAAATCAAAGTGAGTTGACGAGCTCCCAAAATGATCGGCAATGCCGACTAGTCGGCCGACTATTCGGCATTTTTGGAACCGACTAGGTAGTCGGGTAGTCGGCAAAACCCGTAGTCGGCCTATCACTAGTAAATACGCCATGTGCAGGCTCTGAAGCCCTGTGTAACCCGTAGGCTTATTGTCTAACTCGCTCGCAATCGCCATCGTGCTCATTTTGACAGTTCTTGTATGAATGTGACAGATAGGTGTTTCCGATGCCAATTGTCAGCTAATACATGAACTGTCAAATGAAAACGATGGCGATTGCGAACGAGTTAGACAATAAGCCTACTGTATGCTTAGTGTAAGTTTCCGATAGCAAAATACGTCTCGATAACGTTTGCGTTAAACTGTCAAATACTATGAGAAATTTTAGTTGCCATTTCGATCCGCAAGTGGCGCTGTCAGTTATTCCATAGTAATTGAGACGTTTACGTGAACGCGTTCGAGACGTTTTTATATGCGAAAACTTACACTAGAGGCTCTCAGCCTCTAGTGTAAGTTTTAGGCAGGACAAACGTCTCGAACACGTTCGCGTTAATGTTACAATTACTATGGGAAAATGAACAGCGCCACTTGCGGATCGAAACGGCAACAAACTGTCTCATAGTATTTGACATTTTAACGCAAACGCGGTCGAGACGTATTTTGTGACCGAAAACTTACACTAAGCATACTGGTTTACGGCAGTCCTGTCTGTCCGTCTGTGTGTCTATGACCACCACTCGCCTGCACCCGATACCGTCATCGTAACGTAATACGGCACGGCACACTCGGCTAGCACACTGCTTTACCACTTGACTCCTTTAATTGGGTTACGTTAATAACAAGTATAAGCCTGTGGCATTCCCCGAAAAATCTGCAAAATATACGCAGTGTGGGGTCTATTTGTTACTGACATACATACATATTTACGGTTTTCGCAATTTTTCCTTGATCGGGGCTATGAGACGTTGCTTCGTACCAAATTTTTTGATGCCATTGCAAGTTTCGAAAATTTGCGGAAATTTGCGGCATAAAGGGCTGTATTTTTTGATTGCGTTGGCTTAGAAGTTTGATTATTTCACGACTCCAAAGGGCAGTAGCAGTAAACCTGAGTACCTATTTGATATAAATTTCAGCTTGTGATACCTCCACGCGTTCCAAAAGGGTCTTGACGGACGGACGGACGGACAACAAAGTGATCCTATAAGGGTTCCATTTTTTCCTTTTGAGGTACGGAACCCTAAAACCTGCAATAATTTGTTTTATTTTTTAAACCATGTCGCGCTCACCGGATTATTTTGATATGAGAAAAATATTGAGTAAATTCCTGCTAGGTAGGTACTTATGTGTAAAAAAATTAAGTACACGTGATGTGTTCTCGGACACCCCCTCCTCCATCGTGACCATTCGTGACATTTTTCTGACCCCCCCCCCCTCTCCCATTAACGGTCACATGATTTCTGGACGAGCCCTAACTCGGGGTTAAATAATGAACCCTGGTTCCCGCAAGCCCGTCTAAGAAGACGAAATAAACTAAACGGTAGCTCCTTTTTTCTTTTTATACGCAATAAATTCGCTCCAAATTGTACTAATTTAAAATTCTCAGCTCAATCAAACACAATCCTTAATCCCTCCATTCATAAAAAGGCGATAATTGTTCCCAATTCGAAAAGATAAAAGCGAATTAAAAGAAAATTTATTATTGACACTTGAGCGAAGCCCACTTCTTTTATTGGTCAACCGCAGGCCGCGCGCGTTGCTATTGGTTGATTTAAATGAGGCCCTAGGGTGGGAAAGGGACGGTGACTGTACGGAAACGCTGCGGTAAGTAGGAGTGAGAAGGACGGATAGACACTTGTCAAGTACTTACCGCGAACGCAAGGCGATAACAGAGCGATAGGAAGTTAGCGGCGTGGGCGGAAAGGGATGGCGAGAATTGGCTTGCAGTTGATTTTAAAATTTTGTTTTGGATTGTTGATTTAAATAAAGTACTTCATAAGAACACAAAAGTGTATCGGCATGGCGACCACAATTTATTTTTTTAAGTAGTGTTTTTGTCTACTTTAACTAAATATAGAGACTGCAAAAACTGATACTAGGCATGTCATTCTCTAAATATCTTACAAAAGCGGTTCTTTATGATTTCCAAAGAAACCCATTTTTCGTAGATCCGGTTAAGTACTTCTGCATCACACTAATATTTTAAATATGAAAGTTAATTCGTAGGCATTTATTCAAGGAACAATATCGGTGTAGTTGGTAGAGCAAAGAGCGGAATCGGAAATAAATTGTAGTTTCAAGTTACAGCGGTCTAACTTTTAATTACTTCTCATATAAAACAGGTGTAATATAAGTATGATTTGCTTATCTCGCTATTAGGAAAGTTAATGAATGCTTCATTTATAATTGTTCAAAGTTAAACAGTCATCTGAAGAATCTTGAACAGGTTCCACGAAAAAGTGATAAACAAGTTAATATGCGTTAGTTAAGAGGTGAGCATTGTTCAAAAGGGGCGTCTTTTTGCTGATGATGATGATGATGATGATGATAATGATGAGTGATGAACAAATCTACTGCGGATAAAGTTGCAGAGATGGGCTAGTAAATTATTAGGATTTCTGATTTCTATTTTTTTATTTTTTATTTTATTGTTTTTATTTTATTTACAATTGACGATCTTTTTGTGACTTTCTTATGTTTTGACATAAAAATATAATGTAATTTACAAATCGAAATAAATGAATCTAATCTAATCTAATCTAATTATTGGGTAAATAGCGCCGATAGAGCATAAAACATAAAACATTTTTTTAAACATTCACAACACAAGTTATGGACTGAAGTAGTCCGTCAAGTACCTAAATATTTTTAAGAAGTTAATTCATACATACATTTTTACATAAATCACGTCATTATCCCTTACGGGGTAGATAGACCCTGGGGTAACAACACCCAAAGGCCACGCTTAGCACGATAAATTCAGCTTTTCTGAAAGTTGCTTCAGATTAGGTATCTTTAATAAAATCCCTTAGGATAATCACTTGGTTTATTACTAAACTTAACAAATAAAAGTGTTATTGATGATTCAATATTAATTAATTTATGCTCCGATTACCGTAACTACCATCAGGTGACCCACTTGCTCGTTTGCCTTCCTATTCACGTAAAAAAAAACTAATTGAAACGATTAACTTCATCCAACAACAACCAATTCACGTCAGTGTTACACGGGCACGCGACCGAAGCGATCAAATCGCATTTCACGTAAACATCTTCAAGAAAAACTCACTGATCCCCACTACTTATGCTACTTCAGAAGCTTTTTTAAAAAACGACCGCTCCAAAACATCGATATCTCTTTCTAACTAACATAAAACGAGTCACGGTTAGAATTTCCTGTCTCCCTCTACAGCTTAAACACGTCAAACAGGCGGGCAATCTATCACGCAAAGTTTATTCGTTGGAAATCGCTTCTGCGGTGAGGTGGCTCTAAGCGCGGTCAAAGTGTTCGTGAATGTTTGAAAATGGAATCCAAAATTAAAAACTTGCAATCGCTCACGTTGCAAGATTGTGAAAAAATAACGACACCGTTTTCGATAAACGACATACTGACGAAGGAGAACGAGGCGAAAAGTGAATTTGAAAATGGAATGCTCGACGGTTTTGGCGCGAAGAGTTTTTTGAAACCGGCCAGTTACAGCAATGAGGATTTTGGGAAAAAGGAGGTTGTTAATAAGAGTTTGAACTATTACGACGACTGTAACTACCGGGATTACGCTGATGACGGTGCTTTGGACATGACGAGGAAACATTATCCGGTCACTGAACTTTCTGGTAAGTGTTCATTCAATTTTTTTTTACTAACATAACCTAGGTATGTGTCATGTTACCACTGCTAAAGTTTTAGTACCTACCTAACTGTATCAAAGCGGTTTGAAAATCTTTTTACGCTTTTCTTATAATATTTATTTCGTAAGTTATTATTAATGCTAGGTACATACCTATCCGTGGATTTCGATTAGGTAGGTAGTTATTTTGTCAATTTAAATTCGATTTTGTTTTGATTTATCCTAGTACAATTTGTTCAA
The DNA here is from genome assembly GCA_963854515.1 of Pandemis heparana. Lineage (NCBI taxonomy): Eukaryota > Metazoa > Arthropoda > Insecta > Lepidoptera > Tortricidae > Pandemis > Pandemis heparana. The sequence continues at coordinate 7,247,740 of OY978028.1, forward strand.
TTTATCTATTTTATTATTTACTAGCTGTTGTCCGCGACATCTTCACATTTTTTTTATAGCGATCACGCGGGAATCACGCAATTTTCCGGGATAAAAAGTAGCCTATGTGTTAACCCAGACTAGTCTATCTGTGTGCCAAATTTTATTTAAATCTGTTCAGCCGTTCTGGCGTAAAGGGTAGCAAATATACATAAACAAATCCTCATAACTCATAAACTTTCGCATTTTTAATATTAGTAGGATCTAATTAGATCTAGGTATCTCACTGTTAATTTTCAGCATCAAGAAAGAATCTCATAAAAACTACACATTTTTAATTTATACTTTGAGTTATTAAAGGCGCACTATCTCTAATCTAACTAATAATTGGTAGAAAAAAGTCTGGAATGGCACATAGGCTACTTTTTATCCCGGAAAATTGCGTAGTTCCCGCGGGATAGCGATAAACGAATTCTTTGCAGACGAAGTCGCTGGCTACAGCTAGTTTCATATAAATTTATGTTTAACATCTAGTAACGTATAGCACGGATATCTTTTTAACCTGCGATATAAAAATATATCGACCGAAGAAAAATATCTTTTAACTCAAGACATAGCTTTTTACATGTTAGCACCTACCTATTCAAATAGGTACATCCAGTTATCATATCGTTATCGTATACGCGATAAAGTGTAAGCAGGTAGAGTGTGCAAGTATATATATACATTTAGGTACAGATATTTTAATCACTATCATTTATTCCGTGCGATAATCCAAATACCTAAATCTAGTTATCTTATCATGTTATGCGATAAAGTTTCAAACAGTGAGCTAGGTGCGCAGTTAGGATATTATAATAATAATAATAATCCCAATAATAATAATTACCCGTGGAGTTCTAGTCTTTTTTTAATATTGTTTCAGGTTCACTAACGTTTGACCTAAAAATTATTGACAAAAGCATCATTTTACAAAATGATCATTTGACAAACTTTAAATATGTGATAAACCGTAAACTTTTTTAAAAACTTCTAAAACAAACCAAACCTAACCTAATGTGAGTCACGCATAAAGGTTTTCGATTTTTAAAAAAGTTCACGTTTTATCAGATATTTAAATTTTGTCAAATGATCATTTTGTAAAATGATGCTTTTGTCAATAATTTTTAGGTCAAATGGAAGGCACCACTGTTTCATGAAAACCCTGCCCTAACATAATTAACAATGCTCCCGTCATATTATAGAGGATTCAAGGCGGCAAAGTGTTTAGCGGCTTTTTAAATTTTTGATTCAATAATAATAATAGTAAATATCTTGGGACAACTGACACAAATTGACGTAGGTAGGTACCTAGTCCCAAACTAAGCAAAGCTTGTAATATGGGTACTAGACAACGGATACACATACTTAAATAAAATAAGATTTAACATACTATGTTTACTTACGAAGAATTATTATTTTTTGTTCATTCTTTCGATTGGCATTATAATAATACAGGGTGATTTTTTTCACATTTAAGTCGGTTCGATTCCCAGACAAAACAATAATTTTTAGAATATCTTTGAATGCAGTATTACTAACTTTTAAGAATAAAATAAAGTCTTCTTTCAGAAAAATATCCTATCTACGATATTAAAGGTACTTCTCCTTTCCCTTCATGTCCCATAGACTTGGGACAACCTGTATAGTATACAGTGTATACCTAATACACGAAAGCACCAATAATACATAATAAAAACATGCTTGAAATCTACTTTGAAAATTGCATAGGTGTGCGTAGGTACACATGAAATATTGAATAAGTACTAGCACTTAATAACCTATTTCACTCAATGAAACTCAATTATTATGTTTATAATACGTAATAATAAAACAAGTATCTAAGTACTACTTATCTAATTGAATAAATGAATTAGTTAAGTGCTATTTAGGTAACTTATAATTATTACCTACTTAATCATAATAATGAAACGTCCTCTTCAATTGTATAATAATTACTAATAGGCAATTCTTAATTTTAAATTTTGACGGTGTTTATAAAAAAGTTAGACACACGTTGAACGCGTGTCTAAAAATTAATCCATTGAATTAAGGTTAATTTTGCAATGGATTATTTTTTAGACACGTGTTTAACTTTTTTGTTAGTACCCGGATGACCGACCTTTGCTCGGTATTTTCTTTTGGTACGTTTTCTAAAAATGAAACCTAGCCAGATCGATTTATCGTCCCCGAAACCCCCTGCATACCAAATTTCATGAAAATCGTTGGAGCCGTTTCCGAGATCCAGATTATGTATATATATATATATACAAGAATTGCTCGTTTAAAGGTACTATTAGATAGATAGGTAGGTAACACTGTGAGTATCTATGTCAATATATTTTTTAATGGTTTGGTCCGCAATATCTGACTTATTATTTTTCTCTAAGAAGACTTACGTCCAACAGATGATTTTATTCGAACCATAACTAATAAAGAAAATTACTAAATATATATATATAAAATATTATGTCAAAAAGTGTACAATTAGGTAGCACATTAAAATGTACTACGTGAGCAGTTATCTGAACCAATTCCTATTAAAAAAGGACAAACCGCCAAAACTCCAAACTCATTAAGCTGGCGTCACACAATCGTATTCAATTAATCCGACGAATCACGCCAACCGCGTATAAGGCTGCGCCACAATGGGAGCATTACGTATAAGGCCGCGACACAATGGGGGCATTACGCAAATTGTCGCCCATCATTAGACACGAATGGATCTAACAGTATTTTTGCGTGCGACGTCGCCTTTTGTTGTAAGTTTTAGAAGGTTCCGGGGTCTTGTTAAGTATCATGGATAATGATGTTAACGTTTAGGCCGGGATCGATTAAATATTAATGAACCGTTTTTTGGGCGAGACTCACAAGCGTTCTAAAAATATTAAGATACGATATTCTACCTACTTTAACGCTTGCTGCACCACATATTTCGGACAGAGTAATGTATAAATCTACACTTCGGTCCATACTTATTATAAACCAATGTGAAAGTAACTCCACCCGACTGTATGCCTGTCTCATTGCTACCTCTTCACGGAAAAACCTCTGTAGATACCAATTGTAATTTAATTTGGTAAAAAAATCGTTTTAACATTAGATTAGATTAGATTAGATTATTTATTCATTGAGGAATAAAGTAGGCTACTTTATAACCTGGTAACATTGCATGGATCCCGCGGGATGACGATAATGGAATTCGTTGCAGTTGCTAACAGAGATTCGTCATTAATTACTTGAAAAGGGGGCCGCCATTTTCTTTGTTCTCATCAAATTCAAATTTACGACGAAGTTGGATATTTTTTTATTTTTTTTATAAGCCTTTTTATTCCGAATTCGCTTCAATTTCAGTAAATACATGTTTTGTTGTTGTTGTTGTTATTGTCGTTTATTTTTGTATTTATTTTTTAAGCTGTCGCGAAATTCGGCGTGCCTCATGGCATAGGCCTCCTCCGTGTATTGGAGGGTTTGGGCTATAGTTCCCACGCGCGCCCAGTGCGGATTGGGAACTTAACACACACCATTGAATTTCTTCGCAGATGTGTGCAGGTTTCCTCACGATGTTTTCCTTCACCGAAAAGCTCATAGCAAATTACAAATGTAATTTTCGCACATAAATTCCGAAAAACTCAGAGGTGCGAGCCCGGGATTTGAACCCACGACACTCTGCTTGAGAGGCCACAGGTCAAACCACTAGGCTACCTCGGCTGAAGTTGGATATTACAAAGAATTAAAAAAAGTAAGCTAAAATGTTAGCCAAGACCCATAATTTAAATCGCACGACAATAATTTCGAATATCCACAGGAAATTGCCTACAACACTTTGACTAATATTCCTTGCACTTTAGCGCCCCACAAAAAGCACTATTTAAAGCCAACAGAATTCAGAACGCTCCCACGGCACGCGCGCAACTAGTAATTACTAAATTGAATGCGTCGATAATGCTTTTAAGCGTCACTTACACTAATGAGGGTGTGTAATCACGCGAAGTGACGCTAAGTGGAGACGTCGCGGGCGTCGCTGGTGTGGACGCACCATTACGCGGCCATTGTCACTGGCTGAATTGTGGTGGCAAATTTGAATTTCGAATCTTATCGATTCGTTTTTGTTGATGCGTTGATGCTCTTTTGTTCGGAATTTGAAAGTGCTTGGTCGATCGAAAGTGACACCATAAGGACAACACTATAAGGATAATGACAATGACACTAGGAATTAATAAGTAAGGAGAAGGGAAAACTCAAAATTAGATAGACTCTTTTAAATTGACCATGCATTGGTCAAGGAGTATAAAACTCAAGTCAAGACTGTGGGTAGAAAAGATGTAAGAAAAGTTAGTCATAAGTACTTACCTATTGATAGAACCTGCAAACTTATTGATGTTGCTTAAAGTCCTTGGAAGACGGCATCCCTCGGTCGACAAAATCTATCTTCTTATCTATATTCTCTATTGTTCCAGATGACTACGACTCCCGGTCTTCCAACACGGGCTCCCCCGTCCGCCGCACCTCCTCCCCCAGTTCCGACATCGCCTACAAACCGTTCATGTACGAACGAAAAACACCCCCCACTTCACCCCTCATACCAAACTACCCGACCATGGAATACACTCAGAACTCAGGCCGAAAAAAACGTTCCCGCGCCGCCTTCTCCCACGCCCAAGTGTATGAATTAGAGAAGAGATTCAGCCAGCAAAGGTATCTCTCAGGCCCAGAGCGTGCTGATTTAGCGCTCAACTTGAAGTTGACAGAGACTCAAGTCAAGATATGGTTCCAAAACAGACGGTATAAGACCAAGAGAAAGCAGTTACAGATGCAAGAAAACGGGATGTTAGCGGCAGCGGCGGCCGCAGCCAACCACGCGCGGAAAGTGGCAGTTAAAGTGCTTGTAAACAACAACGGACAGCCGAGCTTGCCAGATCTGAAGCAATACCCGCCGCCTATTATAGGAAAAGCGTTAAACCCACTGTTCGCGCCGCCTCTGCTCGACGGATCCCCGGTTCTAAAACACTTCGCTGGCGTTTACGGCGTTGATTTCGCCAAAAATCCGGAGTACAAAGCGTTGTTGCAAGAGTCGTACAACCAAGCTGTGTTGCAGTCTCTATACGGGTCACATTTAGGGGTGAATTACCCCAATTTACCTAACTTACCACTGTCTTATATGTATTATCCTGGGCACCCTGCGTTTGGGATTCCGATGTCGTGTGAAAGCCAGGATAAGGAGTGCGGAGAACATTCGAGAGGCAAAGAGAAGAAACCTCAAGTTGATGTTAATGAGAACAGCAGTGAAAGTATGGCGAGTAATATAGAGATAGAAAATTGAATGTTTAGAGTTAATTTGTAGAATGTTATAATAGTAGGGAAATGAATGAGGTAACTGGAGCACTTTTGGTTTTTGAGCCGCGTGAATTAATTTGCTCTATGTTGTAACTGGTTATTCCTGGAGTTGGTAGATAATTGAATCCAATTTATTTTTTTACTTTTAAACCGATGGTGACTTGCTCTCAGAACGCTTAGCCAATTACAACTCTATTCGATACTTTTATTTCTCAAACAAATTGATGCTTGATGATTTACAAATATAACTTCTGTTATTTATTTTAGTCAGAAACAGCAAAATCGCAACACATCTAATTCCTTCACTTACTCTATTTCTACCTTCTTACAGCCCGGAACAAATTACTGTTCTTATAGTCATTGCGACCTATGGCTATGAATGGTTCTACCAATAGTACTAATTTTACTACTTACTTAGGTATTTAGACTCAATCACAATTACTTCAGACACTTCTGGCTGGCAGGTACTATAGGTAGGATCTCGAACTCCGGAAGACTATATAACTTCAAGTTGTATACTAATTTTCTCTATTTATTATTATTGCTTTCTTTGCTTGCTTGAAGTCATCAAAAAAGCTTGTGTTAGAAATGTATTCCTGCCACAAATCTTATTCGAACCGTGCCTATCTAAAGTACGGCACGATTTTGTTGTCGCGACACCAATACTGCTTAGGTACTCTACAATTTTACCAAATGTAATCTAAGCGAGCAGTGAAACGAGAAATCATGGTTATCATGGTCATCCTTAGCCGAATTAAAAAAAAGGAGGAAGTTCTCAATTCGGTTGTATTTTTTTCTATGTTTGTTCACTTGGAATAATTTTTGTTTGACGTCTGTTGACAACCGTTTAAAACAGTTGAACGTCGAAATTATGTAGAATTTATTTGAGGCGAATATTCTAGCGAATTCTTGGCTTACTCAAGAGTAAACCCAGTTGTTTTGCGTATATTCATAAATTACATTTGAAATTTACCATGAGCTTTGCGATGAAGGAAAACATCGTGAGGAAACCGGACCAATCCCAATAAGGCTTAGTTACCCTTCTGGGTTGGAAGGTCAGATGGCAGTCGCTTCTGTAAAAACTAGTGCCTACGCCAAATCTTGGGATTAGATTGTCAAAGCGGACCCCAGGCTCACTGAGCTGTGGCAAATGCCGGGAACAACGCTAGGAAGATGATGATTTTGCGCATATTCATATTTTTTTTTTAATTGTGTAAAGATTAAGTTTATTGTTAATGCTATGTTAAACCAAAGAAGGAACCTCGAAGGAACAGTAACCAAAGTCAAGCACTGTAGTTGTAAGGCTGTTAAGTTTAGTTTATTGTAAATAATGTTTAAGCTTACGAGTAAATGTTGTAGTTAGAATTATCGGCACGTTTGTAAATAGTACAAAGTTTAATAAAAGTGCAATACGGTTAACTTCTTATTTTATTTTCCCTTTACTTTTCATGGGTGAAAATATAATCATGTTATAGGCGATGCGGCTAGCAACGCATCGTTACTTTGATTCTCGTTTCCACCCATACGCCCACAATCATGCTAATCTCCTTTAGGTCTTGTTACCTTAGGCTCTGTCTACCCCGTAAGGGATAAAGACGTGATTTATGTTTGTATGTTAAGTATGTCTTTTTTAATTCTCACCTTGAAAAAAGAAACTGGTTGTGATAGTTTGTTTTAAACTGAATGCGTAAAAAATTGAACTTGAGTATTGGGCAGTTGTAGGCTATAGAAAATTAAAAGAGAATTTTGTTCTATTGACCTAAGCTTCCCAGAGTCCGCCTAAAATGGACGCTTTTAATGGTGCTTTTTTTTTAAGGTGTCCAAGGTCTGCGACTTTGTCTGCGTTGAATTCGCTTATAGCTATCCCGCGGGAATTATGCGATTTTTTGGGATAAAAACTATCCTATGTCCTTCCCAGGGACTAAAATTATCTCTGTACCAAATTTCATTAAAATTGGTTCAGTTGTTTAGGCGTCAAAGCGTAACAGACAAACAGACAGACAGAGCTACTTTCGCATTTATAATATTACTAGCTTTTGCCAGCGACTTCGTCTGCAAAGAATTCGTTTATCGCTATCCCGCGGGAATTTTCCGGAATAAAAAGTAGCCTATTATGCTATTCCAGACTTTTCTCTATCTATGTGCCGCATTTCATCCAGATTCGTTGGGCCGTTCTGGCGTGATTGAGTAACATACAAACATCCATCCATCCAAACTTTCGCATTTATAATATTCGTCAGATTCTAATAGGGGTTCCTTACATTATCGACTAAGATTCTTCTTTAGTGCAGCTACTACGAGCCTTATACTCCAAAATTATATTTTCGAATTTCGTTTCGTACCTACCGTTCTGCCCTCTCTATCAATAATTTGAAAGTGAGAGAGACGGTCTGATACGAACTTCGAAAATCGAATTTCGGAGCAGCTCTCTGCCGTCTGCCTTCGCACAAAGTTGTCAATAGAAAAGGTCGAGTCGTTCTAAATCGTAGAATCGTAACGATTTGATTGCTACCGTCGACGATCGCAATCGGGATATAATAGACCCCTGATAGTAATTGTAGTGCATGTCAAGTGTAGCCGAAGAATCTGCGGCGGTCGGACAATGTGGAGGAGGACTGTGCGACTTTTTTACGAAATATGACAAACAAGCTGACATCTGATGGTAAGCACCCCATTATACTGTAAAAAATAATTTGCTAAATGAAACCGAACTTTCGTCAGCCTGTAACTTAGAAAAAGTGACTACATATTTAAGGCAATATCTTAGCAAAATCTTTGTTTAGGTTTCGTGCCGTTCCGTTCTAACTAATAGTTATTAATTTGAGAGTGAGAGGGTCGGTGTGGTACGAACTTCAAAAATCGAATTTCGGAGTAGCCCCCCTGAGACGCGAAACACAAAACGTTTCTTTATACGTAACACACGAAAAACTCTGCGGAAGCGAATCAAGACGATTCAAAGTTGGCAGTTAATTCCGTTTCACTCAGAAGCCTCTTCCAGCACGTTCTTGACGCGAATTATCATATGAATACTGGCTGGCATTATGAAAATAGCAGTTGCGACTTCCGGATGAAGAATTTTCTGAGACTTTCCATCTCAAGTCCCTCGCCGTGTGAAAGGAATAAATTGTGAAGGTATTAAGTACTATTAAGAAAAAGTATAAGTAAGTAAGTGTATTAAGTAACACACAAAGGTCACGTTTAGCATGATTGTGGGCGTATAGGTGGAAAGGGGAATCAAAATAGTGATGGTTTGCTAGCCGTATAGCCTACCTGATTCCTATGTCCATTCCCTCGGTGGGCTTTTACCATCTGTATGGGAAGAGAAGCAACTGGTACATCCCATGTTTTTCCTTTACTCCCAGAACAAGCATGCAAGCAACCGAACCTGCTAAAATATTCCGGAAAAAATCTGGGAGAAATTTAGCAAAAGCTTACATACGAGGACGTTCCTGGACCAAATAGGAGACGTTTTGAAAAAAGGGCAGGTCAGGAGTGCCCGAAGCCGGCGGGCAATGTATGAAGAGATTGATGAGTGTGGATGAAGCGAAAGAGGTATGTCAGGATCGTAGCAAGTGGAACAAAGTAGTCTCCGCCTACCTCTGTGGGAAAGAGGCGTGACTGTATGTATGTACATACCTGTAAAAGAAGAGACTTAGTACCCCCTTATTCATAAACGCTCTATAGGCTTCTGCTAACTTAGCAATCGTTGCTGTCACTTTGAAATTTACCTTTCACAGATAAGGACAAACGATTGCTAAGTTAGCAGAAGCCTATGTGCTAAGCAGTTATGAATAAGGGGGTAGGTTTTGTTTTCCACGTACTGCAACAGTACCTAATTTAAAAACTTGTGGTCCCATTCGGGAAAATTTAAAATCCTTTCCTGAACGAAGTCCAACAAAGTGCTACAGAAATGACGTTATTATTAGTCGAGGGCTGTTGAAGACAATTGCGGGCCGATTGTCGATGCGCGGGCGTAAACAGTGCATTACCGCTCTTCCTGCAGGACGAGTAGGGCGGGACAAAAGTTTCATTGATATCGATAAACTTGGCTGTCTATCGACTCACACGGCAAGCGGTTTTGTTTATGTAATTCTGCTCTTATGATTAGGCGTGAGTTCGCTTCGTTCGGGATTCTTTGGTTGTATGAGAGACGGCGTACCTGGTAATTCGGTACTTTTTTTTTTCAACTGCGTAGTATAAAAAAATACGCTTTCCGCTGGCTGTCTGTCCGTCTATGCTTATATCTTTAAAACTACGCAACGGATTTTGATGCGGTTTTTTTTGATAGAGTGATTCAAGAGGAAAGTTTATTTGTATAATTCTACGCAGACGAAGTCGCGGGCAGAAGCTAGTTCCAGAATAATTTAAAGAGACCTTGTACATGAGCGTTGCAATGATGTCCGAAAATATCGTTTATCGACATCGATACAACGTGTGTCGCAGCACTAGGCTGCATTAACCCGTGCTCGGGTTACGCGCTTGCGCACGTGCGCCGGAAATGTCGTCAGGTAAATAAATACGAGTCTCGCCGTTCACTGCTCGCTGCGCCCGCGCAAGCTCTCACACGCTTTTAGTCCCAGAAGTGTAGTTGCGTCAATTGTCTGACTAATTGGTTTAAAATAGTCTGGTGATGCGGTCACAGGCAGCCAAATAAGTGGACCACCTTTCATCCAGAACAAGAAACAAACACAAATGACTTCTATTTTAGGCGGATTCTGGGAAGCTAAGGTGAATAGTTCAAAATTATCTTTTAATTTCTTATAGCTACAACAGCTTAACACTCAAGTTCTATTTTTTACGCGTTCAGTTTGAAACGAACCAGCCAGCCACACAACCAGCCACAGCCAGCCAGCCAGCCAGCCAGCCAGTTTTTTCAGGGCGAGTATGAAAAATTACATAACATACATACATAAATCATCAATCGAGTCATGGATGTTGTATTGTATTTAAGTATGTATTTATCTACATTATATATGTATGTTTATCCGTTGCCTGGTACCCATAGTACAAGCTTTGCTTAGTTTGGGACTGAGTCAATTGGTGTAATTTGTCCCATGATATTTATTTATTATTTAAATCACGTCTATATTCCTTACGGGTTAGACCACGTTTAACATAAATAAATAAATAAATATCGTGGGACAATTTACACAAATTGACCTAGTCCCAACTAAGCAAAGCTTGTCATAAGGGTATTAAATAGACAACAGATAAACATACTTATATAGATAGATAAATTCTTAAATACATATTTAACATCCAAGACTCGAGAACAAACATTCGTATTTTTTATACAAACATCTGCCCCGACCGGGGATCGATCTCGGGACATCAAGCTGCATAGTCAGGTTCTCTAACCACTAGGCTATCCGGTCGTCATGATGCATGATTATATAACAACTGATACTTAACTTGCAATGCACAACATTTTGTCAAAATTTGCAAGCCCAAACTCACTTCTAGTTATCGCATATTGATTTGAAACTTGGTATATCTATCTATACATATAATAAAATTGTAACAGGTCGATGTCTGTACATAGGAGATATTAAAGAAAAAATAAACTAAGGGGCCTCTATAAGCGCCGTAGAAGCCAAAAATACAATTTTTAGAATTTTTATCTGTCTGTCTGTCTGTCTGTATGTTTGTTACCGCGCTACGCAAAAACTACTGTACCAAACTGAATGCGGTTTTTTTTATTGTATTGCTGAAGGTCTAACTTAAACTCCCATGTCGCGTTTTTTTCGAAATTCCACCTAGAAGTCGAGATATAAAACAAAAAGGGGGGGTCCACCAAAAATATTTTTTGATACATTATTTATTGGGATACCAAATAAAAGAGGAAGAAGTCCTGAGTTCAAAAATGTAGTACATGTAATATGTTATGATAATAGTAAGCAACAGAATAATAATAAAGTTTACTATGGGTTAATTAGTTCCGCTATTCGTTAATAGATGTCGCTACGCTATATGAATGAAATTATTCGTACCTAGGAAGTATCTATTTTCAAGGTTCCTTAAAGGAAAAAAGGAACGCGTATAGGTAGGTATAAAGTTGAAATTAATAAAATAACCGGTACAGTAGATCTGCGGTCCCTTGGAGTTGTGAAAAGATTAAGCCTTAAATCTATACAATAATAAGGTACAGTCATTAGAAATGGTGTTTCCATACAAATCGCCGTGCTCTCAAAAAATATTGGGTAGGTACTACCTACTAGGTAGGTATCCAGTTGTCTTAGAAATTTCAAATTTTGTATGATGGTAGGTCATAGGTTCCAATATAAAATGACCTCACACTGCCTACATTTGGCTTAGGAACAGGGCTCTGCTAACACTGGATATCGTATTCACTTGCCAAATTTATACGGAACCCTCGGTGCGCGAGTCCGACTCTCAACAGCCGGTTTTTACAAAAAAATGATTTATAATAATCCCTATCTCTACTAATATTATAAATGCGAAAGTAAATTCGTTTTTCTGTTTGTCTGTTACTGTTACGCTTTCATGCCTAAACCACTGAACCGATTTTATGAAATTTGGTAAGTACTTACAGAGATAAAATTGACCTTGAGAAACGGAGGAACTTTATTTTTAGACTTTTTATTAGACACAAAAATAAATAATTATGTATTTCAGCGGTTTAAATAAGACCTGTGGAGGGGGCAAAATTGGGTTGACAATTAACATGTTATGGTAGGTAGTAGCTATCGTTTGAAGGAACCTTTTTTTCATATCTTTAGGGCATGAAATGGCGTTAAAGTCACTTAGAAAACTAACATATCGTAAAAATAACTAGGTACTTGCCTACTTGATGTATGATTTTTTTATATTAGCCTAATTGAGTGTCCTACTGCTGGGCAAAGGCCTCCCCTTATGTAAAATTGCGTCTGTCTTTTGCCTTCTTCGTGCTTAATTTTGTTGAAATTGATGTCATTTAAGCACTTTTTTAAGAAAAACTACACACAAAAAAAATATAAGTACCTATGTTAATTTTCGTCATATTTCAAACACGCTGGACGGACTCGATACATAACTGAACAAAATCGCCTCGATAGAAAATAATTGCAAAGATTGGTCTTAAAATCATCATTAAACGGTTCTATGTCTTTATTTTTTCGACGTATGGGTCTGCAATTAAAAACATGAAGTCAACATATTCATACCTAAACAGCTAACGAGTCATATTTCACAAATAATCCATTCTTTTTTTTATTTCTTTTTATTTGTGTTATTTGCAATATTTTAGACGCGCGCCAAGCTGCCGAAATAGTTTCTTCTCTTTCACTAACAGGCACGCGAACCGTATGTGTAAAGAGTGGCGCTGCTCAAGGTCATTTGCTGTTGACAGCGCCTTAAGCCGATGAAACGACTTAAACGAAATTTAGGATGGATATTGTTATGGTCCCGGGGAAGGGAATAGAATAGTTTTTGCAGAAATTGTCAAAGATGTGAATAGGGGAGTGAAATTTACTACGAAGATGTAATACCCTAAGGGTAATTATATTTCATTTGTGCTCTAATTGAATGTTTGCCTACCACTAAGAATAAGATACCCGAAATACTAATTCTACGCAGACGAAGTCGCGGGCAAAAGCTAACTATATATATACTTACATGTGAGATGGATGACAGGCTAGTTCAACCAACAAAATCCAGTCAGCAAAAAATACTGTATCAGGAGTGAATGTTTAATAAAACTTTCCACTCATTAACAAAGGGTTGGCAACATCGAAAGAAAGAAAGAAAGAAAGAAGACATTTATTCATTTTGCAAGACACAAATATAAGAGCATACACACAATTTTATAGAAAAGAAATAACAAAAAATACAGACATGAAAATTAAATCATCAGCGTTGTTTGTATCTTCGCTAAAGTGAAACGGTCGCTGGCTCAGCATTACGCTGAGGTGTTAGGGACTAAAGAAACGATACACATGAAATAAATTAACATCGCGAAGAAAACTGATCGTCAATGGCCCAGTCCATTGCTAATCAGCACAAGTCCTTGCTTATTCTCATCAAGTCATCAGAATCACTACAATAAAAATGACTCATCAGTAATAACGATCGCGTTATGGCATCAATTCCCATCGTTGTTTACATAACACACATTTGGTTTGACTCTCACTTTATGACGATGCATTTGCGAAATGCATTGTTTATAAGTGCGTTAGTGAGAATGATTAATTATCTTTAATTTGTTACTTGGGAACTAATATTTTAGTATATTTACAACACGTTCAAGACGAAAATTTGTTCCTTTTTAAACTGCCCGCTTATTACGCAACTCGCTCGCAATCGCCATCGTGTTCGTTTTGACAGTTCTTGTATGAATGTGACAGCTAGCTGATTCCGATGCCAATTGTCAGCCCATACATGAACTGTCAAAATGAAGACGATGGTGATCGCGAGCGAGTTAGAAAATAAGCCTGCTGGAACAGTCCGAAACAATTGTAGGAGCAATCCTTCGGCTTTTATATACCATTTTCATTCTTACCTGTCCTATTTGGTAAACAAATTTCTAACCTCAAAACGTCTAATTTTTGTTATTTTTTAACTATTTTATCGTAAATAAAGGAACTGGAGATAAAATATCAGCAAAATTATGTACAAAATATTTCCTCAGGTTTATTTGATAACATAATACACCTTATTCTTTACAAAAATTTGCACATTGAGGTTAGAATTTTGTTTACCAAATAGGACAGGTAAGAATGAAAATGGTATACGTGAGTTATCCGGTTTGTTGTAATTAAGCCTGCTGGAGTTTATGCGACACTTAAAATTTGAAATACCTAATAAGTTTCTGCCAAAGTTTCTCGCGGCATTTTGTAGAATTTATTTTGCTCTATTAAGGGCCTGTTGCACCACTCTCTGTAAAGTTCCTGATATCTTAAGTGTCGAGTCATCTACGATTCCCTCTCTATAACTTACTACGAAACAGACAGAGACGACATCATAGACTTAAAATATCAGGGTCCTGAGAGTGGTGAAACAGGCACAAAATTTACTGGATTCATAAAAAAAATGCTTTATTTTCGTAATGTAACATAAAAAAAATGTTTTATAAACAACGTTTGAGTTAAGAATTAAGTCTATTTATTAAGTATCTTATGCAATTAACATGTTTATCCGCTTCGTTAAGCAAGCCAAGTAATTTTTTTTTAACATATTTGCATGGCTTTTAGACCTTTACCCCTTTAAACAAAAAAAAGGGTCGTCTGCAAAAAGCAAATTAGTAAAACTTCGCTACGCCACTTAACGTAGGCAAAACAGTTTGAAAGGAGGCGCGACGTTGAAAAAATCGAACCACATTTACGCAAGTATAGACCCTACCATTAACCATTAGTTTAAAACTATTCCGAATTCGTGTGTATTGGACTCAGCTTAGTGAAAGTTTTCGATCACAAAAAAAGTCTCGATCGAGTTTTTCCATAGTAATTGAAACGCTACGTGAACGCGTTCGAGATGATTATTGTGTGAAAACATATATCTACTAGAGGTTCAGAATGATCAACTAGTCGGTGGCTGACCATTCGGCATTTTCAGAACCAACTGGGCCCTATTTTATAAAGCTACAATTTACAATTTACAAGCGGAAGTCTCTATCTAACACATAGGGTCAGAAAGAGACTTCCGCTTGTAAATTGTAACTTGTAGCTTTATTGCTTTATAAAATAGGGTCCTGTAGGCTTATTGTCTAACTCGCTCGCAATCGCCATCGTGTTCATTTTGACAGTTCATATATGCGCTGATAATTGGCATCGGAATCAGATAGCTGTCACATTCATACAAGAACTGTCAAAATGAACGCGATGGCGATTGCGAGGGAGTTAGACAATAAGCCTACTGGTCAAATATTATTCTTTTTTCTTTATTTTTATCTGGATTTCAATAAAGTGGAGGCTCTAGTTCATCTCTATGTTTTTTCATTTATGTTTACGTCTATTATCATCTCGTATGCTCATGAAATAAAACTGGCTGGGATAATTCTCACAAGTTTATCACTCGATTCCGATAAATCGAGTTCCACTAGTACGCGCGTCTAGACGACAATCGTCGGGCGTCGGTCACTTTGGCGCTGATGCGATTTCGAGCATGGTGGTCGATTCTCGATTGCACACGTGGTGCTAAAGAGAAATACAGAGTTGTCTTGTCTCGCTCGAGTGTGAGAGCGTGAGCGATTTATGAGGGCGAGCTTTATCGCTCCACGAAGTGATTATGTGATTAACCCCTGATTGTAATGAAGGGTCCAAGGAACTGAGGTATTATGTATTTCGCTACCGAGTGATAAAAATCTGAGGCGCGATCTAAATGCACGTCACTTGAAAGTGTCATTTGAAAGTGGTGAAAATTGTGCTGAATTTGAAATAAGAGTAGAGTAGAAGGAAATTACAGCAAAAGGAAGTTAGTACATCGTATAATTAAATTTATCTTGTCGAATGTTCGATTTTTTATTTCGCCGGCATTTTGTGGTAATACACCGCTTTCGAGTGATGGTGTGACTGGAGTGATTTCAAAAATCGGTTTGGTGTCAAACTGCAGATCAAATTAAATTAGTCTAGTTTTACATTTATTACAGCCTACAACCGCAATTTTATGCTGCTTTACTAATATTTTAAAATCAGAGGCCTGACCATGACGTCCTAATTCCGACTATAATTTTTGCTTTCTTTCTTTTATACATACCTAGGTATTTTTTATATTATTTATAATTATTGTTTGTTTATTTAATAAAGATTCCGACTCATTTCAAGTTTTAGGTGTCACTTTTAGTATGAATCTGACAGCGAGCGAACCTAAACTGAATCGCATTAAGACGTCATGGTGAGGCCCCAGCACGATTTTCACCATTTCCAAACGGTGCTACAAGTCACGTTCTTTAAAATATATATGTAATACACAAAAATTGGCACGCTGGGTTTCACATACACTTCACTGCATTCCTACATATACCATCTGCTGCTTTTAGTTGTGTGATATTGTTTTTTCAGTGTAGTACGGTGGCCCAAATAAGTGGTCTACCACTTTTATCCAACTTGATGTCGACAACAAAATGTCGCTAAAGTCAAACTTTCAAGTTGACAGCCTGTCTTATCGACGTTATATATTGTGATGTGCAAAGGAATTTTAACCTTAGGGTGGTAGACCACGTATTTGACTGATAATTATTCTGCAGATATCTACCAATTGCTTCCATGCTGGTCTGGAAGTAAAGAAAAAACCGGCCAAGTGCGAGTCGGACTCGCGCACTGAGGGTTCCGTACAAATTCGCCAAGTTATTATAAAATCCAGTCTTAGCAGAGCCCGCTGCTCTTAAGCAAAATGTAGGCAGTGTGAGGTCATTTTATATTGGTTATTAAATAGACAAACGAATATTAAAGTTAAAAAAAACTACTTACTAGATCTCGTTCAAACCAGTTTTGGGTGGAAGTTTGCATGGTAATGTACATTATAAGTTTATTTTAGTTTTATCTTTCTCTTATTTTAGAAGTTACGGGAGGGGGGGGGGGGACGACGACACACATTTTACCACTTTGGAAGTGTCTCTCGCGCAAACTATTCAGTTTAGAAAAAAATGATATTAGAAACCTCAATATCATTTTTGAAGACCTATCCATAAATATCACACACGTATGGGTTTGATGAAAAAAAAATTGGAGTTTCAGTTCTAAGTATGGGGAACCCCAAAAATTTATAGTTTTTTTTCTATTTTTGTGGGAAAATCTTAATGCGGTTCACAGAATACATCTACATACCAAGTTTCAACAGTATAGCTCTTATAGTTTCGGAAAAAAGTGGCTGTGACATACGGACGGACAGACAGACAGACAGACATGACGAATCTATAAGGGTTCCGTTTTTGCAATTTGGCTACGGAACCCTAAAAACTTAGAATGTACATACCAGTTGCTTCTCTTAATGGGCGAAAATCTTAGGAATCATGTTATAGGCCATGCGGTTAGCAACCCATCTCCATTTTGATTCCACTTGCCACTACGCCCACAATCATGCTAGGTCTTGTTACCTTAGGCTCTGTCTGCCCCGTAAGGGATATAGACGTGATTAGTGTATCTACTAATGTACGGTCGCCCAAATAAGTGGTCTATCACTTTTCATCCAACATCCTTTCAAATCACAATGTCGCCAAAGTCGAACTTTCAAGTTGACAGCCTGTCTTATCGACATTATATATTGTGACGTGCAAAGGAATTTTAACCTTAGGGTGGTAGACCACATATTTGGCTGGTGGTACACTGAAAAAAAAAAAAAAAATGAAACCGAACTTTTGTCAGCCTGTAACTTAAAAAAAGTGACTACATAACTTAGGCAATATCTTACCAAAATCTTCGGTTATGTTTTGGTTCTTTATAGGTAAACCTGTTTGCAAATCAATTTAACTTAAAATAACGCCTTATCGAATTATGGTTATTGATGAAATAGCCTAAGTACTTAGTTTTTTTTTTTCAGTGTAATATAACTGTATGTTTATCTGTTGTAACTTGAGCTTGCATGTGCCGGGTACAAAGCGAAGCTGAACTACTTTCGTTTCATATTTTTGGCGTAAGAAGCGGTAAAATTTACATAAAAAAGCTTTGAAACGACTAGTGCTAGATACAGCTTGTAAATACCTCATTACTCATTACCTCTATTCGTAGGGGTGTCGCAAAAAAAGTATTTCTTGAAATTTTCCTTTTTGATAGTTTGTTGCATTTTTAACTGTGTTTATATTGTTTGTGCTTAAACTGTACCTAATGTAAACAAAGTATTGAATAAATCTCTTTTATTTTTTCATGTTTTATTTTACTTAAATCTTAAGACGTCGTGCAGTGAATAAAGTAACTTTTGTCTAATCTTTACATCACTCCTGAAAACGATAAAAAAAAAATAACAATACTATTTATATTCTTTCATGGAGTTGAGTGACTAAAAATGTAAGAACTAGATGTTTGGTAGATTTCAAACAAAATTTTATAACATTTTGACTTTATTTCCAATCTACATTTTATTTTATTTTAAGAGGTAAAATATATTTTGCAACGATATACTTCAACGTGTTAAGTATTTATCATTTAATTTTCAAGACAACAAAGCAGTTTATTGGAATAAACATATAAGATAATGAATGAATAAATAAAAAAAAACTGTAACTTCAGTTACAGCAAGTTTTCAAACTGAAACAAGTTAAAAACTAATCTTAAAATTTCTCTATATCCAATGTGCATTATGTATTCCAAATTTCAATCCCATTCGATTTTACAGAAATGAATGAAAAGTCAAAAATAAATTTTCCTAAATGATACCTACTCGGATTTGGGATTTCTAAGATTTCTGTCGATTTGAGTTGAAAATGATTTATTTCGTGACAATGCGTGCTTTACCCATTCCATATACCAACTCGCTTTACTAACCTGACATCGGAAAGCAAACATCCAGACTTGAGAAAATTAAATGTAAAATTAAAAACCTTTTCCAATGAGATGGCAACCCTATAGCCACCTACACGTGCCTACTTCCCATTACTCGCATCATTATCCGTTCTCCTTTACGCGCATTAAAAAAAACACGTAATTATGGATATAAAACCTCCACCATAAAGCTCGGATAAAAAGGTCGTGGGGCACTTCCTCCGCCTAATCTCCCATAAAATGGTTCCGTGCGCCCATTAACACTGTTTTTTTACTATTTTCCAACTTTCATTGAACGCGCGTCCTCAATGAGGCTCATTTATATTTTAAAACTTACCAAAATAACATTTTGTATACATAATTTTTTTAGTGTGAGACGTTAACTCTGTGCCGAATTTTTAAGGCAATTGCTCCGGGTTTTAGGGGTGATAATCGCGTAGTACGGAAGGCAGTGTTAGTAGGAGTTGAATAGTGTTAACGGCGTGTTAGTCAAGCGATTGCCGTCTTTAGCGCAGTTCTAATTAATTTATTGGCGGCTTTGAAAGCGGAAGTAAAAAGGAATGGAGACGACGTTTGTGTAAAATGATTTTGTGTTAAAGACTAAACACGCTCTGTCCTCCACTCTGCCTTCCCAAACGTGTCTGTCTACGGCGATACCCTGAGCCTCTAGTGTAAGTTTTCGCATATAAAAATGTCTCGAACTCGTTCACGTAAACGTCTCAACTCAATTACTATGGAATAATTGGCAGCGCCACTTGCGGATCGAAACGGCAACAAACCGTTCTCATAGTATTTGACATTTTAACGCAAACGCGGTCGAGACGTATTTTGTAACCGAAAACCTACACTAAGCATACTGCCAATCTACTCCTGGCATGCGCGCGAATATGACTTGCGAACTCCAAGTTGTTCACGAACACGCGATCACAAGTGCAACAGTTTATACTGTTGCACTTATGTTGTTCATAAACGCTCTATAGGCTTCTGCTAACTTAGCAATCGTTTGTCCTTATCTGTGAAAGGTAAATGTCGAAGTGACGGATAAGGACAAACGATTGCTAAGTTAGCAGAAGCTTACAGAGCGTTTATGAATAAGGGGGTAACTGTTCGTCTCGCGGAGCTTGCGTTTGGCAACAAGGTCTTCAAGGTGGAGGCTTAAATCTTTCTACTCCCGTCTTAATTAAATAAATAAATATCATGGGACAAATTACACCAATTGACCCTGTTCCAAACTAAACAAAGCTTGTAGGTACTATGGGTTTCAGGCAACGGATATAATGTAGATAAATACATAATAACATCCATGACTCGGGCACAAACATTCGTATTGATCATACAAATGTCTGCCCCTACCGGGATTCGAACCCGGGACCTCTAGCTTCATAGTCAGGGTCACTAACCACTAGGCGTCTTCACAGAGTAACAAGACCTCAATGCCACGTCTAGCGTGAGCAGTGTAGATGGAAAGGGGAATCAAAATAGTGATGGGTTGCTAGCTGTATCGCCTATAATAATGATTCCTAAGGTTGGCTTCAAATTTTGGATTTGGGAAGACACCAGGGGAACCACAATCGCTTGATGCAAGCCAAGTTCTATTCAGCGTATGGGGCACAGCTATGGCTGCATAACTGTGTCTCTTATGCTCAAAAGAACTTGACACGCACGGGGCTGGTTCAGATTAAAATTCACTTTTTTCACACTTTAGACTGATTAATCAAAAACAAAATAAAACTAAGGAGCGCAGTCGCAGCAGCGCTAGCGGCTTGAGAGCTGGTGAGAGAGAGATAGAGAAAGGCTTATTGTCTAACTCGCTCACAATCGCCAATCGTCTTCATTTTGACAGTTAATGTATGGGCTGACAATTGGCATCGGAATCAGCTAGCTGTCACATTCATACAAGAACTGTCAAAACGAACACGATGGCGATCTCGAGCGAGACAATAACTCCTCATTCATAAACGCTCTATAGGCCTCTGCTAACTTAGTAATCGTTTGTCCTTATCTGTGAAAGGTAAATGGCAAAGTGACAGATAAGGACAAACGACTGTCAAGTTAGTAGAGGCCTATAGAGCGTTTATGAATAAGCGGATTAGCCTACAGTTCCGTCTGTCTCATTCGGAACAGCGATTACGGTAACCTCCAGGACTTTTTTGTATTAAGACGACAGCTCCACGCCTCTGCGCGCGCGCCGGTATATTTACAAGGCGCATCCGGCGCACGACTATTACTTAATAGCCAGCGACGCAGCGCTAATGCTTCGCGCTGCTCAAACTTTGCGGCTAGAGCCCATTTAAAGATGGCGCCTACGAAGTTCCATTTAAAAAATGGTATAAATCTAAGTAATTATTGCCATAAATTAAGTAGTAACCGGTTGAAATAATTTTTCGCTTTGCAAAACAAATGAATTAAGTTGAGTTGGTTACAATAAAATGAAAGGTAAGTTTGGACATTTGTAGACTCTAGATGGAGACTTTTAATTACATTTTGGCGTATAATTAGTCGGTAAAATATTTTTTTCACGTCTCATGCTCAAAAAGTTCGACTTTATGCTGGATGTAGGCTGCATAAAATGGCATTTTATGCTCTAGTGCATAAAGTAAAATCTTCGTCTAAGACCAAGACATCGGGTGCCAATAGCCACAAACAATCACTAAAACTTTACGACAGCATATTTTGTTCATTTGTTTAAGTTTTTTTTTATTATAATCTGCGGTTTATTAAACTGTTTAATTAGTACCTAAAACTAATAAAAATAAAAAAATAAAACTTTTAATAAAAAAAGAAAAATAAGTTAATTGGCGGGACTTCAGGCGGGAACGCCCTATTTTCTTTTAGTAGGATTTATGTTGCAATTTGTTACTGTTTTACGATTAATATTCAATAATTTCGTCAAGTGAAGAGGAAATAACACTGACTCCTAACACAGCCAATTTGCCATGAAAAACCATTAAATATATGGAATTGTTCCAATGTCACATTTAATTTTAATTAACTTTTTTTGCAATGTTTTTGTTTTGTTTTTTCGCAATCTAAGTGAAAAGCAGTGTATAACTCGTTCATAAAACCCATTTTCCCCTCCACGTGGCTATATGAACGTCTCGGGTAAAATGGCTTGTTTTATGCTCTCGTTGTCCAATCTACTATTTTACGACAGAGAAGGCAAACGAGCGAGGGTCACCTGATGGCAATTGAATACCACCCCTGGACAAACTAGATAGCAGAATTGCGAAAAATCGAAGACTTACCCTATCTGCTATGGGTGGTGTAAGGGTTCACGCATCACGGATTGATGAAGAATCGGGGTTCGATTCCTGGCCATAGCTTTACTTTGCGGATTTTTCCATGTGTTAGTTTCAGTATCGCTTAGAAATACACCTACTTATTGTAAACTAGCTGTTGCCCACAACTTCGTCTGCAAAGAATTCGTTTATCGCTATCCCGGGATAAACAGTAGCCTATGTGCTATTCCAGACTTTTCTCTATCTATATGCCGAATTTCATCCAGATTCGTTGGGCCGTTCTGGTGTGATTGAGTAACAAACAAACATCCATCCATCCATCCAAACTTTCGCATTTATAATATTAGTTAGATACTATGTTGAGCACCGCTGGCGCATGCGGCTCGACGCAGATTTTTTCCTAAAGCCCGGTAACGTGATACTAAAATTGAGTTAAAACAAACAAACGACGCCAACTCCATTCAAAAGGGTTTATTATATAAAAGCTTTGGCTAAGCGTAGTTTATACATTAAGTTCATTACACGTCTTAAAATTATCTTAAATAACTAATATTATAAATGCGAAAGTACCTATGGATGGATGGATGGATGTTTGTTTGTTACTCAATCACGCCAGACGGCGAGACGGCCCAACGGATCTAGATGAAATTCGGCACATAGGCTACTTTTTATCCCAGAAAATTGCGTAGTTCCCGCGGGATAGCGATAAACGAATTCTTTGCAGACGAAGTCACTGGCAACAGCTAGTATAGAATAAATACGGACAAACTAACTGTTCACCACGACTTGTACCTATGCAGAGTATTCGTTTATCGCTTTTGTAAACGGACAGTCCCCCATCTAACTAATATTATAAATGCGAAAGTTTGTGACGATGTGACGATGTGAGCGTGTATGTTTGTTCCTTCTTCACGCGAAACGATTGGACGGATTTGGATCAAATTTGGAACAGAGATAGCTGGTAGTCCAGATTATAACAAAGGCTACTTTTTATCCCGGAAAATTGTATAATTCCTGTGGGATAGCGATAAACATGTTGAAGGTCGTAGCTGCCTAGAGTCGCAACGTAAATAATTATTGCAGAATATACTATCAACATCAGTTCGTAACTCTAATTCTACGCGGAGAAATTCGCGGGACTCGTGGGTAGAAGCTCTCTCTCCAGCCTATATACGTCCTACTGCTGGGCATAGGCCTCCTCTCAGAATGAGAGGGCTTGGGCTATAGTTCCCACGCGGGCCCAGTGCGGATTGAGAACTTCACACACACCATTGAATTGCTTCGCAGTTGTGTGCAGGTTTCCTCACGATGTTTTCCTTCACCGAAAAGCTCATGGTAAATTTCAAATGAGATATCGCACATAAATTCCGAAAAACTCAGAGGTGCGAGCCCGGGATTCGAACCCAGAAGGCAGAAGCTAATTGCATATAAAATTTAAATATTATTATGTACCTAGTGAAATAACCAATAGTATAATCGTTATAAAATATTGTGAGATACCAAGTATGATCTCTCAACATTCCGCCGCATGTGAAGCTAATTGCGTACAATGAGTGATTGCGTGGGGATTCAGATGAAATTGGTCTGTTCACAAAAGCGTTAAAATGGAATCATCATAATCATCAGCCTAAATACGACCCAGGGCCGTCTTTAAACTATTTGAGGCCATGGGCACATTAGGATCAGGGGGCCCCTATGACCTAAACATCGGTTATCATTTGGTAATCTGGCAGGAACTAGGGGGCCCCATTCGATCGCGGGGCCCTGGGCACGTGCCCATAGTGCCCAGTGGAGAAGAGGGGCCTGATACGACCCACTGCTGGGCACAGCCTCTCAGAATGAGGGCTTGGGCAGTTCCCACGCGGGCCCAGTGCGGATCGGGAACTTACACACCATTGAATCGCTTCGTATGTTTGCGGTTTCTTCACGAAAATTAAGGAACGGAATACAGAAAAGGCGAAGTCACGATTTGCGGAAGGTAATTGTCATAAGCTGGATTAAAATAGTAATTAAACAGGGTAAAAGAACGCGTGATGGGACAGTTATACGATGCTGAAACATAACATAAGGTCTCTATTGAAATATTCTAAGCAAAAACTAATAAATAAATATCTTTGGACAAATTACACCAATTGACCTAGCCCCAAACTAAGCAAAGCTTATACTATGGGTACCAGGCAACGGATAAACATACTTATATAATGTAGAAGAAAAAGAAGACGAAGAAAAAAGTTTATTCATGACAATCAACACATCAAAAAAACACATAATACAGCAGATAAATAAATAAATTGTCACAAAATGGTCCCAACTCAGCATTTGCTGGCCTTGCAGCCAGCGCTGGTCTTCCGTTGGGACCATAGGGTGATACATATACATACATTGAAAAGAAAAGAATGATACAACAGTTAAAATAAACAGTAAAAAATAAACATTTAAACAATTAACAATTATTAAAATATTAAATGAAATTACTTAATTTATAAAACAAAAAGATAATCGTTTAACTACAGTTAAAGGAAAAAACAAAAACATTACACGCAGCTCAAAAGTGTGACGGAGACAAACAACAGCAATCACCACATGGTGTATGGGACGCACAAAACAGGTACAATACAATGTAGGTAAATACATACTTAAATATTTTATTGAATCAGGCGTTACTTTGCGGAGGTCCATTTCAATGAACACAAAATATTTACCTTGCTACTCCGCTACTTACAAGCGGAAAAGTAAGCGGGTCAGTAGCGGAGTAGCAAGGTAAATATTTTGTGTTCATTTACATACTTAAATACATACAACATCCATGACTCGGGCACAAACATTCGTATTCATCATACAACTGTCTGCCCCTACCGGGATTCGAACCCGAGACCTCTAGCTTCGTAGTCAGGGTCACTAACCACTAGACTATGCGGTCGTCTAAATGCACTTAAAGTAGGCAAGTATATAAATTTTGTGTGATTTGACCTCTGGCGCCCCATTCTACTTTGTAAGCAAAGTCGATAAAGTGAAAAGTGCCAACAAGGCAAATAATAGCACATTACAGTGTAGTATTGCAACCCGGAGTGCGGGGGTAGGATGCTTTGTTCTCTTTTAACGTAGTCTAGGAGTAGGTAGACAAAAAAACATCCGTTTTTATGTGTGACATGTGTGGGAATGGGCAATGGGAGACCACTGATTTAGACGAGTTTCGACTTAA
Organism: Pandemis heparana; assembly: GCA_963854515.1. Classification (NCBI taxonomy): domain Eukaryota; kingdom Metazoa; phylum Arthropoda; class Insecta; order Lepidoptera; family Tortricidae; genus Pandemis; species Pandemis heparana. The sequence goes on from OY978028.1 coordinate 7,272,945, forward strand.
TATTGCCTAATCACACTAATATTATAAAAGAGAAAGTTTGTGAGTGTGTGTGTGTGTGTGTGTGTGTGTGTGTGTGTGTGTGTGTGTGTGCAAAATATAACTATCAACATCAGTTCTTCAATCTAATTTTACGCGGACGAAGTCGAAATGGACGAAGGTGGAAAAGGGAATCAAAATAGTGATAGGTTGCTAGCCGTATCGCCTATATCATTATTTGAATGCCCATTCCCTCGATGAGCTTTTACCATCTGCGCGGAAAGAGAAGGGAACTTATACATTCTATGTTTTTTCTTTACTCTCAGACCAGCATGGAAGCACTAGACATTAATGCTGTTCATTTTATGTTTTTTACCGTAAAATTGCAACCATACAGTGGCTAAATTATCCCACAAACGGACAAGCCCATATTAAAAGAAACAACCGCAAACATTTGAAGTGTTTTTGGGGAGTAGGTCACAATAGAGAGATCTCACTCCAGGCAGATGTTATGCCTGGGGACCGAAGTCCGAAGGAAGAGAGTTGGAAGTTGTATTTATGCATCTGTGTTGAAAAACTTCGTTAGCGCCATGTAGGATACGTCAGTTTAGTTCTTTTACATTTTCTAAAGTTACTGGTTAATTTTGATGAGAAATATTGCTGGAAAGAAGCCCGGTAGTAAATTAAGCCCGGTCGTAGATGGAAGTCATGGCCCGGGAACGGCAAAATTGGTCCAATTATTATTTTATTTTACTTTGTCGACTCCTCGACTATATCGAAGTGATGGATCACTCAATGTACACAGATTTGCCTGCGAGTCAGCGTCAAACAATCACTTGACTCTGTTTTAGCTTTTAAGAGGGGAGGCGGCGAACCATGAAATTTCGCCTATATCGCTTACAGGTTAGTGAAATGGGGCGTATTAGGCACAGTGTATACAAGTTCTTTTAAAATCGTTCCGAAATATCCTAAGCAGATTGCTGGGTTTAGGATTTTTGGATCACAGTTGAAAGAAGTTGAAAGACACTAATATTACAGAAATAAACAAAAAAAAACACAGACGTCAAAATAGTGTCTTCGCAAAAGCGAAACGGTTGCTGGCTCAGCATTATGTTATGGCGTTAGACACCTGCAGCGCTGATTTTCTGCCAGAACCGTCTGTGATGTTTAATGTTGAAAATTTCCAGAAAAAAATCCCGTTTCTTCCCAAACGGTTCGTTTTTTTCGGATTTTTACGAAAAAAAAACATAACATTTTTCGCTACTATTTTTCCGAAAAAAAAAAAAGGATTTAAACAGGTATCAATCAGTTATTTTTCTTAATTCTGGTGGATAGGTCAATGATTATAGACTTACTTTGTCATTGACATCGGTGTCAGTTCAATTCAGTTGTCGCAGTTTGTTGTGTCATTATGCTTTGTGTTTTTTTTCGTACAAACGGAAAAATACGAAAATTGCATAAAACCCCGAAAAAAATATTTGACTTTTTCCAAAATTTTCAACGCTAGTGATGTTAGTGAAGTAGTGTTTTTTCTATGCAATAGGGAAATGAGCATGCGGGTCACCTGATACCCATAACATATAGGCCTTTAAGAAAAGAGTACTTTGACTAGTTTTTTGATAGCGGTCCGGATGGACCTTGCACAAGGCCTTTCCACCCGTTGGCTTCTCTGCTGTCAACACTTGATAGGGGTACATAATGTCATTGACAATCCTCAGCTTAGCTTTTCTAAAGCATTTTGACAAGTGTCTCTCAAGTTGTAGCCTTGACAGGAGCGTCTATTTCGCCACCGACGTCTGCGCAGCGTCAGGTGGAGACGCTCAAGTACCTTTGACAGTTAGTGACGTTCGATGTTATCGATATCGATAACTTCGTAATTTTTTACCCGATTTCAATATTTTTTTTACACGATTTATTTGATTTACAAAAACGTGGCTGATCCTCATTAGTAGGAGTAAAGTCGTCGCAAAATAAAAGGCCCGTTTTGACATTTGTCTTCCCGACGTAACTAGTGATGTAACCATATGACTCGGTACTCGATAATCACGATAAATCGATTCAAGTTTGCATGAGTATTTGATCGATTTGAATATGTATTGTAAAGTGCATTGGATTAAAGTTCTGATTAGAAAATTTAACTGAAATCGATATTATAGGTATTTTGAAATGACACAATGTTACGAAAGATCAATTTTCTTTCATTTAATATTTTTGTTACAATAACATTCACTCAATCACAAAAAAAATCGAGAAAAAGTGAATCAACAGTCAATCATTTTCTTCAGATGATGAAGACAAGCCATTCTATAGAAATCAGTGCTGCCATTGTTTACGGCTTTGAGCTCCAAGGTCATAATTTTCAGTAAATATCACTACACAGCTGGTGAAATTCAGTAATTAATTGGTCTAAATAAAATAAATAAAATCGGCCAAGTGCGAGTCGGCCTTAATTTTTTTATCTTGATCGATTGATTTTTTCCTTAACCGATTATTAATAGTCTGTGGACAATATATAAAAATCGTTATGCACAGCACTTCGCTGAGTAAGCGATACCCATCAGTGAAAAATGCAATTACCTTCATAACATTTCGATCGGTAAAAAATTGAGAACTTCATGGGTGTGAACTGTCAAAACGGGCCTTTTAAATTGCGACGACTTTAGATACAAAAGTGACTCTGTTTGTTAACTCTTCACGTAGCATTGAACAAAATGTTGATGAATTTTGGCAACGAGATAAGTATTCGATACATTGAGGAAATAGGTAAAACATTGGTTTTTGTAGGAAAATTGCAAAGCGCCGGTAGTACCTACCTATTAATATGGATTCGAGGCAGATGAAGTTGCAAATAAGAGTTAGTTATGCACTAAATCTCTCCGTGGTTAAAGTTAAATAACGCTACTGGAATAATTGTCGGCGATTTCCGATATTTTTGTCCGATAACTATTCTTAATGCGGGCCAAAGTAAGCAAGAAAGTAAATAAGAGGATTAAATATAGGACCTAATGATAGGCGATACGTCTAAAGGAAAAACACTACAAACCGAGCAAAGTTCTCTCTCACTCTTACGCGTAAAGCTTATTAGTGTAGACGAGATAGAATTTCACTCGAGCCATGATGCGTTTACTTACTTTTGCAAGCATTCCATCTGAGGGCACTCTTCGGAAATATGATTATCTATCGATATCGATAACCGATTATTATTTAATCCCACCCCTATACCTGAGTTTAGCAGCTCCTTAAGTGGCGTAACCCATTGCCGGTTATCTGGTGCTTGTCTGTCCGTCTGTTTACATCTTAAGTGGTGGATTACGTACCGGGTTTAAGTATTGGCATCTTGCGATATTGCCTGTTAACCTTGGGTCTTATTTTTAGGAAGAATAAGCATCTTAATAACGAATACCTCCGAACGATGGAGAAACACAAATGAGGGTTTAATGTCATTATTTCCTAGCGTTATTACAAAAAAGTTAAACAGACGTTGAACGCATGACTAAAAATTAATCCATTGACTTAAAGTTGATTTTGCAATAGATTATTCTTTAGTCATGTGTTTAAGTTTTTTGTAATAACACAATTACAGGTTACGCATTTGTTAACAACTAGCTTCTGCCTGCGACTTCGTCTGCGTAGAATTATGCATATACCTTCCTCTTAATTGAATCACTCTATCTATTAAAAAAACCGCATCAAAATCGGTTGCGTAGTTTTAAAGATCTAAGCATACATAGGGACAGAGAGCGGAAAGCGACTTTGTTTTATACTATGTAGCTTGTAGTGACAAGTCAATGAGACTTGGGTTTCTGATTTTTTAGATTTATTTTTATCAAATTACCTACTATAAACATAAAAATATTTGAATTCGGAGCTCTTGCTGCTAATAACTCGTATGTTTGTCTGTATCGGAGTGCATTGCCAAATTTTCATGAGTTATTGTTATTGCAAACAAATTGAACCAATTGAAGTGCGTTTTAGCATCGCGATGATTTAAGCTTGTGCAACACAACTATACTAAAGCCGTATAGTCATGTACAAAAATGTAAACAAGCCGGCTCGGTATCAATTCAAGGTTTTAAATTAAAAACTAAACTAAAACCAATTTAAAGATAATTCTGCCCCCCCCCTTCCCCTAATTTAAAAATATTGTACAAATGGACTTGATCGCAATAAATAAATAAATACTTAAATAAAATAAATATCCCCCCCCCCCCGTTTCGTGCCTGGCTCAAAGTTTCCCATTATACTGGCCGTGTTGGCACTTTGCAGGTTAATGGCAACAATTTATTTTGTTTTTAATACAGCGATATTTATGTAATACTAGCTGTTGCCCGCGACTTCGTCTGCAAAGAATTCGTTTATCGCTATCCCGCGGGAACTACGCAATTTTCCGGAATAAAAAGTGGCCTATGTGTTATTCCAGACCATAAACTATCTCTCCAAATTTCATTCAGATCCGTTAAGCCGTTCTGGCGTGAAAGAGTAACAAACATCCATCCTCACAAACTTTCGCATTTATAATATTAAGTAGGATTTTGGTTACATTTTTATTGTATACACGTATTGATACTTAAATAATTTACTAGAATTCAAGAATACACAAAAAAAAAACGATTATGTAGTAAACTATTGGTATAAAGCTATAAATGTTTCTGTGTACGTCATGTTTTAAATTTTTCTTAAACTTCATATCAGCAGAAAATAAAAGGTGACCAAATGTAGAGTTTGTTAAACTGCATTTGTGCAATGTTCTCTTGTGAAATGACAATACTATCAACTAATCGGCCATTTTATCAAAATGACCTAAGACTATCGGTAGTTTAAAAGGTAAAGATTCAATGGGTGGATTTTTGACGATGTAATTTGTGTGCCATGCTAAACGTTATTGCACACAAATTACAACGTCAAAAATCCACCCCAATATTGATGTTTTATTTATTTACTACATTGCCATAAAAAGTCCGAGTTGAAGTTATTTACCTAATTAGACGCCTCTAAAGAAACACAGTATAGTTTACGGCTAAAGTGTAAGCAATAAGCTGCCTATCAGCCGAACTAGACTTTAGACACAGTATAAACCCAGTATGTGATCTACAGGCAACACGCGAACTTATACTGAACTAGTACAAAGAACCCAAAGTATTATGTTTAAAACCCTGACTGCACTTAGATTTAAGATCTTTCCAAACCTACTCAATCAGGTAACAGGCTTGGGGATAACCTTTTTACGTAGTAAGCCAAAAAAATTCATAACTTTTGGCGCCCCACAGCTTAGAAAAATAATTTAAAAAGAAACAAAATGCTAAAATAAAGGCGTATATACTCACGAGCGAAAATAACGGGTCGCTTTCCATACAAAATTGTATGAAGAGTCCGTTGTTTTTGCTCGTGAGTGTAGTTACGGTTTAAAAGACACATCCTCAACTTTCCTAGTTTTAGTGTTCTTTATTGTTATTTAGTTCTAACTAAACACAAAAAAGTGTAGGTGTAAGTAAATATTTTTATTCTTGTTATTTTTTTCTGGTCAAGCATTAAGTATGCGTTTAACTAACTTTTTTTGTGTTCCGCTAAATATGTCCCTGAGTGTAGTTTGTATTTTAAATAAAAATAATAATAGAAAACTAACCATAATAATAAACTTGACACTATAAATAATGACTTTTTACTGAAGATTGAATGTTTGTTTAATACTGTGACTGGACTTTAGTAGACTACTTCTAGTACTCGACCTAGTATATTCTGATAAGCGGTTTTATGCAGCATGCCGGTCCGTGTGTGGAGTGGTTTGTTTTCTGTTTTAAATAAACATTACGTTACTTGTTTTAGATCATCTTCAATCTTATTTGTTATTTATTAAGATAGACATATTTTTTTGTTATTTGCCAGCGTAAACTTCGGCTTTGACTAAATACCGAGACCTGGAGCCGTACCATGACGTCTTAATGCGTTTCAGTTTAGGTCCGCTCGCTGTCAGATTCATACTAAAAGTGACAGCTAAAACTTGAACTGCGTCGGAATTAGGACGTCATAGTAAGGTCCCTGTAGGCTTATTGTCTATTCTATTCTCCCTTTATGGCGGCCGTAAGGCTTGGGCCAATGTCAGTTTAAAGGCTTATTGTCTAACTCGCTCGCAATCGCCATTGTGTTCATTTTGACAGTTCTTGTATGAATGTGACAGCTAGCTGATTCTGGTGCCAATTGTCAGCCCATACATGAACTGTCAAAATGAACACGATGGCGATTGCGAGCGAGTTAGACAATAAGCTTACTGGGGCTTTACCATGACGTCCTAATTCCGACGCAGTTCAAGTTTTAGCTGTAACTTTTAGTATGAATCTGACAGCGAGCGAACCTAAGCTGAATCGGATTAAGACGTCAGTAAGGCCCCTGAAAAGAAGTCTAAGTGAGGCGAAAGAATACCTTGACCATTATTCGGAACATCCTGTTTCAATTAAAATATTCTATTACCTACAACTTTGTTCGAATTGATTTATTTTCAAGATTTTTCTTATGAGCTGCTGCGATTATAATTGATCCAAAATAGTAACTATTCACCGCCTGAAACTGTAAGAATTAAATAGTGAAATGACTCCAAAAGCCGCCAGATAAAATCGCTAAAACTATTTTTTGTCGCCAGGGCCGGAGCAAAATCGCCATTTCCAGCGACAAAGTGGCTAAATTGGCGACACTGATACCACAGCAATTATTCCAGAAGCCGAGTAACGCGAGTAGCAGCACAACAGACCTCAATACTCCAAAGTCGCTTTGTCCCGCTCACACTAAAAGTCATTAAATGGAGAATGAGAGGGACAGTAATACGAACTTCTAATTTCGAAGTAGCTTTCCAGGGACTGAATGTAGACGATCACGTTTTTATACCTTATGGGAGTAATGGGGTAGACAGAACCTATGATAACAAGACCTAAAGGCCACGTTTAGCATGATTGGCGTATAGGTGGAAAGGGTGGAAAATATTGATGGGTTGCTAGCCGCTCCGCACCGCCAGAGTTAAACATTTTTTTTTTTATATAAAACTACCGTGAGGCTGAGACATATTAATGTAAACAAACGGATAACTCACGTTTAACGTGAAAAAAAATATATCGGTAACTTGGGGTTAGGTTTGACAGTTCCATACATTTTGTGACACTACTTAGCTCCGGGTTAGCATCTAACACGGGGTTAAGTCGTTAACCCTGGTCCGTGCAAGTGGCCCTAAGATGTTCGCCCATTTCATTGATGGGCTTTTTACCAGCGCGGGCAGAGAAGCAACTGATACCTACATTCTATGTAGTGTCCGACCGAAGTTTCGGTTTCGGTTTCGGTTTCGGCCAATTTCAGCCAAAAAAGTGATTTCGGCCGGAATTTGTACAGTAATTTTGAATATGTATTTTGTTTGATATGATACGTCTTCAAAAATTTCGGTTTCGGTTTCGGTTTCGGCCGAAATCAGAAAAAAATCGAATATTCGGTTTCGGTTTCGGCTAAAAATCGTGTTTCGGTCGGACACTAATTCTATGTTTTTTCAGACCAGTATGAAACTAGGAATTCGATCGTCGCGTCGTATCGCGTATATAGTCCTATAACCGGCCATTATAGGGAACAGAGGAAGACAAAAAATGAGTGATGTCTCTCCCTCTCGTACTTGACTGCATTATATCTTCACATTATAGGGCATAAAGACCCAATCATAACCAAAACACACACTTACAGATGTCAAACATCGTGGGAGCCTGACCATCTCAATACTTCCTTGTTTGACCTCATACTTGACATCAAACCAACTTGAAAATACCTTTTACAACCCTTTATTACATGGGAATAAAGTTCAAAACTGTTTTAATGAGACGCAGGCGTAACTCGGTCAATTTTAAAGACCTCCCAACATTATAAATGCAGGTGGTCAAACGTGGAACTTTGACTTTTTCATTTGTTTTTTTCCTCGTGGTTAGACAGTGGTGCCATCGTCAACTGCAACAGTAACTTAGTAAAAAGCACACGTTAATAACTGAGATAGTGGAATAAGTAAACTTTGTACGGTCGAGTGCAGTAAGTGGCTATAAGTACTTCAGTTTTAAAGTGGAGTGTACAAGCTCCTTTATAAGCTACCGGTTGAATACTCGTAAAATATGGATGCTTAATAACATGGGAATTTGTTCTTAAGGAGCAATCAACTTTACTGTATTATCTAATCTATAATGTTACGAGTATAAAGAGGTAAAGTTTGTGTTTCACTTTAACCATCATAATCAACATCATCATCAACCTATATACCTACGTTACACTCCCACTGGGCTCAGCTAGCTTATTACGTAACTCGCTAGCAATCGCCATCGTGTTCATTTTGACAGTTCTTGTATGAATGTGACAGTTAGCTGATTTCGATGCCAATTGTCAGCCCATACATGAACTGTCAAAATGAACACGATGGTGATCGCGAGCGAGTTACGTAATAAGCTTGCAGGCTTCCTCTCCGCTTCAAAAGAAACACCTAAATCACGCTCCAACTTTTACTTCCAAACAAAACGATACACAGAACCCATACACAACACTTAAACATCAAACCCATATTAACTTAATTTAGCCAAAGGTTATAAAACACCCATCTCCAACCACTTAACGAATCAATTACGACCAATCAGGGGCCAAAACGGTTCGGATTAACCAATAAAAACCCTCCATACTTTATGACTGAGGTCAAGACCCAATAATTAATGGCTGCGGATGATTTACGACAGCTGAGAGCTTCGGAAAAACATAAGTGCTCATGCTCTCCTGTTGCCAAAAGAATCAGCAATGTACAGTCGCATTGAAAAGTGGTAAAAGAAAAAGTTACTTACTAAGGGATTTTTTAAGGCCATGACTCATGTCAATGATTTTTGATTATGTAAAGTGATTTTATCGAATCTAGGAGTTACTTTATGGAGATACTTTGCTACTTGATGAAAGAACTTAATTATAACAACCAACTACCGTATCTACTACTACTTCATTACTACTGCTAACTACTACTTTACTACTAGTTCACCACTATATACTACTTCGCTACTCAACCGTTACTTATATCCATTACTCTTAAGTAGCGGAGTAGCAAAAATGTTTTTGTCAATTGCATAAAAAAAATTAAGTTTTTTGCTGAAAGTGGCCTTATCAAAATTGGTTGAGTGATTTCGGCCGCACGGTTGAACCGTCAATACAAACATAAACCAGGATAAGTACATTACTTTAACCGATCGCTAGAAAAATCCTTTCTTTGAAACTTGTAAGTTAAGTCACAAAAGTTATACATCACCATTATCGTATCAGCCGTAGGACGTCCATCGATCCTCAAAATATCCACTTCTGATTTTCTAGTAGCCTGTAGGTATAGTTAGATAAAGCACAGCACAGATAAATAGATGCGCAAGTCAAGCCAACTTTATTTCCAGCAATACCAGACTAAATAATAAATATAATAACACTTTCGCAGAGCACAGTACACAGAAGAAGTGCCGTCGAATTGGGCAAGCGAAACTCAAGTGGTCGCTACATATAGACCACACTCGTGCAATCGGGTTAATGGCGCCTACCTGCCGTGCGCTAGCCGTGGGAATATGCCGGGTTTTTCTGATTCAATTAGTTTAACAAAAACATTAAATTTAAACTTTTAAAAGCCCCCAGCACGACTCATGAATCGTGAATAACGCGTACATAAACAATACGAAATATTCGAATTTAAGACACCTTATTATTCGAATACCAAAACGAACCGAATATTCGAATTGCAAGCTCTAACCCCCACGCAGTAATCGACTAAACATACGTAAATAACCTAAACTAAAAATTTCATTTTAGATACTTACAAGATTTTTTTGGAAAATTGAATTATTTTTTATTTACGCATGATTACGCGATTAATTTTTATTTTAATGTTATCAAATAATGTTTCATATGTTTTCTAGCAAATAAAATATACGTCATAATAGTCGGTTAACGTTAAAATTAGTGTTAAACAGTAACTGTGCGCTACTAACACTTACTGTAAAGTCGTAAATAATTCTAAAGATGCTATTCACGGGCGTAATCGCTCACGTCCCAAACCACGCCAAATTTCCGCTCGTATCCACCGCGCACAAGCGACACTCTTTAAAAGTAGGAAAATCTGGCAAGGGCGACTCGAATTAAACAGCCAGGGTACCACGCAGGACGCATTTTTTTTAGTTTTTTTTTTTTTTATTAATTTTACTTGTTTGGTTTACTACGGTATAAAGTTAAATATTTATTGTTAAAAAAAAAATACATAGGTAGGGTGACGGCACCAGTAATGGACATGACCATGACCCAATAACGCACATTAACTCTTATTTAAAAGACACTAAGGCAAGTAATTTATTTCACTACAGTCAATTTAAAACCATATTCTTAAAATTAAGAATGAAGTATCCATTACTGGTGCTTGTCATCTTAAAGTGTCCAACAATGGTGCCGTTATCCTAATTAAAATTAATGGAACAAATCAAAACAAAAGATTGTTGTAATAAAGTTAAGTAAATTCAACACATTTATGTTTGAACTAGAATTATGAATGGAGTGTGTTGGTCAATTTATACAATTTTTTTCTATTATTTGGTTTTTTTTTATGCGAATAGGAAGGCAAACGAGCAAGTGGGTCACCTGATGGTAAGCGATCACCACTGCCCATAGACACCCGCAACCCCGGAGGGATTGCAGATGCGTTGCCAACCTAGAGGGCTAAGATGAAATGCCTCTTGTGCCCGTAATACTTTCACAATAGACCAAAGAAAAAATGTATAAGCTTTTTCTTTGACTACGTTTCTTTCTAGCTATTAATGTGGTTCAAAAAAGCCTATAATTAATTATATAGGTATTTAGAGTTATCTTTATTCTTATTATTAAAGATCGGCCTGGGCCCCGATTTTTGAAAGCACATCACTCGAAAGTGGTATAAATCTTTTTGTATCTTCAAAACTACGGCTCTAATCAAATTTTTGACTAGTCCACATGATTAACGAGAGCGGTAAGTATCTTCTAAGCTACTAGTATTTCAAATTCAGCACAATTTTTCACCACTTTCGAGTGGTATTTTCACAAATGTGATTTCAAAAATCGAGCCCCAGATAGCCATGCTTAGACGCCGGTTTACCACCCGCCGTTACGGTACCCTAAAAAATGCTCAGCAAATCGTCGATTACCTCAATTTGGCCTCAAACGGGAAGGAGGCTAATCAAAAGGAGATTCAATAGGCGGAAACCGCCGCGAGAAATTACCGAGGAGTGGGGAGGAAAAAAAGTGGAAATAATTCGCTAATCCCGTAATTGGAGCGCTACCGAACCGGAAAACAAATTTGCTATTATTGGCGCGCAGGGCTGCCGCGAGCATTTGTTCTTGGAAAAGTACCGAAAAGTTGAATACCAAGCGTTATAGAATATAACAATGATATTGAATATTATGGTAATTATGATTTTAAGATAAACATCAGACTAAGTACAATCTGTCTTGATTTAGGTTGAAAATTTAATAAATAAATAAAAAATAATAAAATAAAATATTAGTTTATTTACTAAAAAGTTTCACAGAATTAAACATGTTACCTATGACCTTCACACTAGGCTGAGCCTGTCTCGTGAGGTCCATTCGTTACAGTTACTTGTTAACATTGATGGTCCAACACTGTTCCCATGCAAGATGGCGACTACATAGGTGAATAAAACTAGGATTCCTAAATGTGGGATGGCCGTTCCACTAATAAAAAAAAAAAAAAAAAAACATAAAATAGGCGAATATACTTAAACTAATAAATGACAAATAGGCCAGTGAAATCCCACACAAGTACAATTACAGAACTGCTACTGGACATTGCAATTTCACATAGTGAGCGAGCTCATGTGTAATTGAGTGAGTACGTGAGTATACGTGTGTGCGTGTATAGTGTTTAAGGGTAGGATGAGTTAATATAAGCATGTGAAGTCAACATTGCTTGGAAACCTTTAGTACTTTTTCAGCTTCATCATAGTTAAGCGTCAGCATCCAGCCTAACACTCTTCCCTTGGCCTCGGAAACCGAGCAGCGCCCAAGATCACACACTCTACTTACCTTATTATATGTGTGTGGGTAAAGAAAATCAGGGAATCTTTTTGCAAAAGCAGTTCTCGTGCGAGGAGTTGGCAGCTTAAAAACTCGTTTTTTAGCATGTCCCCGTAGTCCTTATGGTTAATCACCTTTCGATGCATCAAAGCCACTATCCTCGCTATTGCCAGCTTGCGCACGCTAAGTACACCTATATCCCTGTAGACAGCCGCAGTAGGATAAAGTCTTGGCTTCCTCAAAATCACCTTTAGGATGTACCTTTGAGCTCTCTCCAAGGCCATTAAGATCGAACTACTGGCACCTCCCCATATGGTTATGCAATATGTCAGTATCGACTGACATAAGGCAATGTACACCACTTTGAGAACACAGATGTCCGCAGAATTTCTAAGTAGTTTCATAATGTATACCATTTTGCGAACCCGTGCCGACAGCGCTTCTATATGTTTCCCGAAGTTAAGTTTTTCGTCAAGGGTGATGCCCAGATATTTTATACTAGCAGCGCGGTCAATAATGCTGCAATTGCATGGAGTAAGCAGAGCGCCATCCGTCACTACCCTGAGGCCACAACATGGAGAATGAAGTTTGATCACCGGTTGAACTGTAGGTGTTGAGGTAATCGTTTTGTGGAAACACATGAACTTGGTTTTTGATGCGTTTAGAGTTAGAAGGTTACTTGCCAGCCAACCGGCAATTGTCACCATCCCTTCCTGGGCAGATTCAACACACTGTGCCCATGTATTTCCATGAAACAAGACTACTGTGTCGTCTGCATAACAAATGATCTCAGCCCCGGCAATAGGTAGATATGCCATATCATTTAAATAAATTATAAACAGGGTAGGCCCGAGGATACTTCCCTGTGGAACCCCAAAGTTGACCGATCCTGCTGCACTGAACGTGACATCATGCTTGGAACACTGTTGCCTATTGGTCAAGTAACTTCGAAACCATGAGTGGGCTGCACCTCTGATACCCAACAGCTCAAGCTTCCGAAGCAAGATGGGAATTGACACTGAATCAAAGGCCTTAGCCAGGTCCAAAAATACTCCAATGCTCGCAAGACCCCCATCTAGGTGTGAGGAAATAAGTCTGGTCAGGAGAGAGACGGCCTCCTCAGTGGATTTCCCTCGTCTAAAGCCAAACTGTCTCTCCGATAGAAGTCCTTCCGTCTCAAGGAAGTTTACCAATCTCCTATTCACAAGCTTTTCCAGAATTTTGGAGAGACTGGAGAGAAGTGAGATTGGTCGATAGTTACTAGCGCAATTTTTAGCTCCTCCTTTATATATTGGAGTGACGGCTGCGGTCTTCCAGGTTTCCGGGAAGCATCCAGTCTCCAAGCTGAGGTTGCAGATGACTGTCAAAGGTTTGACGATTGAGGTCATTGCAAATTTCAAAAGTCGATTGCTGATTCCGTCTATGCCCGGGGAGCTATTCACTTTAAGATTACCAATAATACTTTCTATTTCCTGAGCGTCAGTGGGCGCCATGAAGAAGGAGCTTGAAGGAGATTTTGGTACATGTGCCTGAGAGGCTAACATGTCTTCAGTTACCTGGGATTGAGAGAGTAGTTTACTAGCTAGCGTCTGGCCAACTGTCGAGAAATACTCATTGAGGTGGTCCAGAGACTCCTGTACCGATGGTTTGATCGACGTAAAACTCGGCGTTTCCTTACCCTGTCGGATCTGTGCAATGTTTTTAATAGTCGCCCAAAGCCTTTTTGGATCGTTTTTACTTTCAGCAAGTTGCTTACTTTCATACTCAGTTTTAAGTTTACGAATTAGTTTAATGTAAAAATTTCTATAACGTGAAAATATAAGTTTAGTAGTAAGGTCACTTGGGTTTTTACGGCATTTCATATGCAGTTTATCCTTATGTTTTGCGCATCTAATTAATCCAGGGGTTATCCAAGGCTTGATGTTAAATTTAGAGCGACTTACAGATTTTTTCTTGGTGTGTTTGTGGGCTAAAGTAGTTATAATTGAGGTGAAATTATCAGCGGCTTTAGAGGCGCTAGTTTCATTCATAACTATATCCCAGTTTACCCCCTCCAGCTCCTCACTCAGTGCACTGTAGTCCACCCTGTCAATAATTCTCTGTCTAGGAGTCTTGCCTGAATTTGAAGACACACCAAGGATAACCATATCGTGATCCGTAATGTCGGATGCACAAACCAGGCCGACCATTTCTTTCTTAGACCTTACGAGTATGTGATCCAGGCATGCGTTACCTCTGGTAGGTCTGTTCACGGCTGGTCTGAGCCCCAGACTGGCCACCAGACACAGGTACTCGGATGCGGGAGGGGTATTGGTTTTCAAAGTATCTATGTTCATATCTCCAGTAACAATCAGTAGTTCACAAGAGGATCCAATATTTCTGATGAGCGATTCAAGCGATGTCAAAAAAGGACAAAGGTCTGTCACCGAGGGGGAACGGTACAAGGCAACCACAGTAAAGCTGTGTGGTACATTTATCACAAGACAATCAGCATCCTGAAATTGAGGCTCGCTAACTTGGGCATTCCAGATGTTTCGCACATAAACGACCACACCACTCGCCTGATTACCAATATGTTTAGTTCGGTAAGAGGTATAGCCGTCAATACTTTCGATCACAGATCCATCCCTTAACCAGCACTCGGTCAAAATTATAATGTCAAACAGCATACCAAAGCGCCCGAGAGTAACCAGAAGCTTTGTAAAGTTTTGCTGCAGGCTTCTTATATTGAAAGTTAGTGTTTTAAGTTTGTATTTAGGAGACATACTATGTTGGCAAAGCTCCGGAGCGTCCACCGTACGGCAAATAATCGCTAAAGATTGATCGATATCATCAGCTACATCTAGGTCGGCGCTGGCGGCGGCCTCTTAGTAGCACCCTTCGAGAATTGCCGCTCAGTGGACGACTCTTCGGAGCCCAAAGAATACTGAAATGAATTAGATGAGTAAGTGAGAGTGAGTAGATATGAGTGAGTAGTGAGTGTGTGTGTGTAAAATTGCAAATACCGATGTTCAGTGATATAATTTATTTGTATTAAACAGTTTTTTTGGTTTCTTCTAGATTTAAGAAAGCTTAAAGACGAAGTTAGTAATAACATATAAAACAGAAAAAATGTTACGAAGTTTAAGCTAACGCCACTATGCAATAGTTTCCGATTCCTCGTTATCGTCGGCGTGAGCTTCAGTGTCACCGTTGCTCTCCGGCCCGAACACGACGTCCAAGGTATCCAGACTAATAATAGGGATTGCATCGACTCCATCACGTTTGCGAGTGTAGATAACGCCATATTTCGTCCAGCAGTATTTGAAATTTCCTTGACTGGCTCTTTGCCTGGCCAGACGAAACAACTGGCGATTTTCACGTGTTAAGCGTTCGTTTATGTAGATCTTCTGAGGTGGGCACTCAGGAACAAGGGTCGATGAATCGAGATTACGCCTTGTTCTTGCACTAGTTAGAAAGTCGTCTCGCACCTTTCCACGTGTGAAGCGTACAACAACCGGACGAGGTTTAGGGCCACCCTCAGAGACATCTTGTTTTTGTCGGGGGCCCGCTCTCATGACATGGTCTATATCGGTTTCAGAAATATTAAACCCAATTTTTGCGGCGGTTGACAAAACGGTGTGATAAAGATTCTCATTTTTGGTTTCCGGACAACCCACTATCTCAATGTCGTTCCGTAAGGCAGCCTGGGCTTGCTGGTTAAGCCTGTTTTCAAGATCTTGTACAGTAGCTTTAAGAACAATATTTTCAGCTTGCTGCAATTCCAGTGTTTGAAGTCTGGCCTCCGTTTCAGACATCTTATCTGTAATATTATCCATACGCTCAAAACATTTTGCTATAGAAGCCATTGCCGAGGCAATTTGAGCCTTAACGTCCGCCATTTCACTTCGTAGTAGTTTTAATTCCGAAGTAAAACCCGCAATGTCCGGTTTTGGCGATCCAGATCTTGATTTGGACTGTGAGGTTTCAGGCCCAGTTTCATTGTTACTAGGGTTCTGGCCCCGTACTGGAGTGGCAGTGTTATCTCCACCCTTCTTGGACGTTGCTTTGCAATGCAATTTAGTAAAAATGCAATTTAGTTTGTATTGCACATGCACATTATTACAATACTTGCCCGCGACTTCGTCTGCAAAGAATTCGTTTTATCGCTATCCCGCGCGAATTTTCCGAGATAAAAAGTAGCCTATGTGCTATTCCAGACTTTTCTCTATCTATGTGCCGAATTTCATCCAGATCCGTTGGGCCGTTCTGGCGTGATTGAGTAACAAACAAACATCCATCCATCCATCTATCCAAACTTTCGCATTGATAATATTAGTAAGATAACATGATTATTGTATAGTATTAATGATTTTAAGATAACAGCGAAACTAGCGCCACTTCGGAAATCTTCTTATATCTCCTAAATTGGATCAATTTTCAATAATTTCCGAAGGTTGTATACTAGGGAAACACCTATAATATGTATTAAATCAGTGTATACAATTTGTCGTTCTGTTGTTGTCACAAAAACCTTGCACAACAAGCGGCCGTTTTAGTTTTGTGCAAGTTTTTTGGGACAACAACAGAACGACAAATTGTATACACTGATTTAATACATATTATGGGTGTTTCCCTAGTATCTAACCTTCGGAAATTATTGAAAATGTATCTAATTTAGGAGATAAGAACATTTCCGAAGTGGCGCTAGTTTCGCGGCTACTGTCGCATTAAATCTATCCTTGAAAGAGACATCCAGGGCCATCTAGTGCACCTGAACCAATGCAGTTTGCTGCCTTCATTCTATGCGCTCCTGGTCAACGCGGAAGCAAAGCGATGCCCAATGCATTCCCGCTGAAAACTGATAAATTAAAGTGCATGATTAGGTATAAGTATTTCTTTAATTTATGTTATGACAAAAAGTAAACATTATTATACATTAGACACTATGTAACAAACCCATGCAAAACATTGCATTTTTCTCGTAAGGGCAACGCGAGCAAAAGTAAAGTTTTCGTAATTCATCATTTTTATTATTTTTCCTTAACTTTGCAGAATATTGAAGTATGTATAATTAAACTACAATAAATTCAGCTTTAAATAGCATTCAAACTTTAAAGTTTAACTTAAGTGTTACCGACATTTCTTCATACCTTTTTTCTCAGTTCCTCTAAAGGTGCTTACTTTGACCCCCCCAGGCCCCCACCCCTAAATATGATGCATCACGCGTAATGTTACTTACAAATTGTCAATTTACATGCAGCCGTCGCATCAACTGTTTCTTTTAATTAGCCCTTGTTTTATTAAATTCACGTTTGTCTGTACGTCTGATGGTTTTATTTACGTTTAGCTCAAATCTTGCAAAATTTCACTCGCTAGTTTCAGATTAATTTATTGAAATTCGGTACACATTTATCCAGATCGGATGGATGAAAGTTAGCAAAAAACAATTGCCATTTTTTTATAGTTTTTGTACTTTAGAGCACAATTCCGATAACATGACATAATATGCAACTCTTAGTAATGCATCTCAATATATTTAGCAATCTATTGATACATACTTACTTTAGAGTTTAGACTACACAAACCTCAGAGCTGCAAACGTGATGCGTTTTAGAGACGCAAACGATTAACAGCTAATGTCCTTTTCATATCAACCTGGTGCGAATGCGACCGATATAGGCTATTGACCCCGTGCTTTACTTCTGGAATGCAATTCGACTCCTTGTTTTCATATAAGCCTGGTACCGAGGGAGGTTTTTCCAGCAGTTGCAAACTCCAACCAGTAGGGAAACTTTGTGAAAATCTTTCGGTTATTTGTTATTTGTTCCCTTCACCCACTGTAGAACGTTCTCACAGTAAACGTCACCTGATTTTCCTTGTCAATGTCTAGCGTCTATATGACATATACTGTGAGAGGGTTCCATAGAGAGCCAATAACAAGAAATAAGAAATCCTCTTCCTGATGCCCTTAGTACAGTCGCCACAGTCTCATGCCTTGTCTTACTTATATTGGACCAATACAGTCAACCTGAGGGACTCCATTTCACGTTACAGTGATGTATATACATCTTTTTTTATATATGGTAGGAGGAAAACGAACATGCGGGTCACCTGCTGGAAAGCAATCATCGCCGCCCAATTAGATACTCATAACAAAGGGCGTTAAGAGTGTGTCGCCGGCCCTTTAAGAAAGATTATAGGCTCGTTTTTTGAAGATCCCTAAGTTACTAGTTAAGTTAGGTTCTTTAGTGTATAATTTAGTGTATTTGTGTTAAATTAGTGTATTTCATTTTTTAGGCTGCTGGTGTCGGCTGATGAAACTTATAAAAGAACCACTATCTTCGCGCAATCTAGTGGCGAACGAAAGAGTCCTAGAGATAGACTGCCTAGAGCAAGCGTTCAAAGCACTGCCATCTGTTGCACTATGCACTCGCTGACACGAACTCCGTGTGAACAACTCCTGCATTTTATGCATGCCTGGTATCTGATATCGCTTGTTGGATAGTTTGAACTCGTTTTAACCTGGTTTTTGGACCAAACGTGAGATTGTGATTGAATTCACGATATCCAATCGAACTTTTGTACGACGGTGTACCAAAACTACCTTTAAAATTAAACCTACCTACCTTTACCTATTACCTTTAAGCGACGCACTCAATTTGATATTATGTTCCTGTTTAAAATAATTCATTGCCATGTTGACTCCCCCTCACTACTTGGTAATATTTCATTCAAAATTCCCCGATGCAATGCACGACATGAAAAATTGTTTTCAGTTCCTTTCTCACGCACTAAGTACTATTCTAACTCTTATTTCAGCCGTTGTCTAAAGTATTATAACACAGATTTATGTCACATTGATATTCTTGCTCATAGAAACTGTCTTAGTTTTAAGAACCGTGTTATTTGTCACTTAAATGTGTAGAAATCGCATGCACTTCTTGTCAATTTTCCATTTTTAGTATAACCTTATTATAGGTTAACTTATTTTCTTTAAGCATTGATTAGGTAGGTATTGTACCTGTTTCTACTTCAAATGCAATGCCATCTACTGCATCTACCGTTCCTATTTACCGATGTTCACTTTATTATTGTTATGGCACTCCAGGTCTACACTTTATTATGTCTTAATAATATGTTCAACTATGTGACTGTTTGTTGCCTAAATAAATTAAAAAAAAAAAAAAAAAAAAAAATTGAGTTTTATTCTTACAAGGTGAAAACTGGAACTACGGCTGCAACGCCTGCAACTATAATTAAACCCTACTCTTGAGCAAAATGAACGAGACACTTCACACAGTTGCACGAAAAGTGACCCCGTTTTTTTTGCTCGTCACAAATTTAGTTTGCTTAGGTTAAACTTTTTTCGCAGTACAATTTACTGAAACGTTATAAAACTATCTTTTACACAAAATTGACAATATTGTCGTCGTCACGGACAAAATCTATAGGTACTAAAAAAAACACAATATTGTGCAGGAACAGCACGATCCTATTGATCCGACCATAACTTCGAGACAAACATGTTGGTAATCCTAAAAATAATTAGAAGTCCTGGCAACCCTACAAAAAGAATTCCAAAGTCGTTCGAACAGAAAGTGTAGGTTAGATAATTACTGGAGTCCTCATTAGAGACGATTGTCCGAGACGGCACACCTGACCGGACGGCGGCTATTGGCTGGCGGCAGGGCACTTTTTATACAGGTTGATTGTATAAATATAGGGTTGCCATTTCTAAATCTTGCGGTGCATTCTTGGCAATGATGGTGGCAAATGATTTATCTGAGGAGACGATCCTGGCTGGGTCATCAGAACTCCACTACCAGATTATTGTATTGTTATTGACTTACTCAAGATTGCAGAATTTCAGCTCAAATCGATTGGCGATGTGCTTCAAAATTGAGTTACATGATTCCACCTTTCCACCCGGACAAACACGTCGTTACACCATACGTTGCTGCAAGTGAAGGTGGAAACACATTGTTAACACGCGACGCGACCCGATGCAACGCGACGCGTGTTGAGTCGAATCAAATTGTATTATTTTCTATGACCAGAACCACACTATGAACATCCGACGCGACGCCACGCGCATACATTCGTTGCATCGGGTCGCGTCGCGTGTTAATAATGTGTTTCCACCTTTAAGAATAATAAGCTTGTAATATGAAAGAGCTCTTGGCGGCCTCATCATCATCATCAGTCTATGTTCGTCCACTGCTGGACATAGGCCTCTCCCATGGCACGCCACTGAGCACGATCCTCGGCCACTCTCATCCAGCTCTTGCCAGCCGCGTTGCGAAGATCCTCGCTCCACCGAGTCTGAGGACGTCCTACGCTACGTTTGCCTTGGCGGCCTATTTGCAAGATAAAACTTTAGATTTTTAAGTTTTTTTTTTTTCATAAAAAGAGCTAGTTCAGCTTTTTAAAAAGCCTCATTTTCACTCTTAGTACGGTAAGGAGGTACGAATATGTAGATACAAATAAATCATAATAGTTTTGATATTTTATTTATCACAATAACGATGTTTGATGCTAACTTTATAAGTTTCAGTTAAGTACTACCAAACAAACCGATTCCTGATCTGACCCAACTGTCAAACTGTTTCACAGTAAATGTCATAGCGACATTATATTGAATTGACGAAGAAACTCAGCGAGACGTTTACCATAAGAACGGATGTAAGTATGTATGTAAACTCTTTATTGTGCAAAATAAACAAGACAAATAAAATTGACTAACACAGATACATGCACAGACGCGAACTTATTTATCCCTATAAGAGATCTCTTCCAGTCAACCTTTCTACGAACGTTACCGTTCCAGAACGTTCTACGATCAGGAATCCACTGATACATATATATGTTACGTATCTAGTAAATTGCGTTTGAAAAACATTCGCTCTGTCAACTGTCACGGACTACTCAAACTCATACTGTGGCTTGTTTGAGGTAAACTGATTGCGACATGAGACAATTGGGTCATTTATGAATCTTCAACTCGGGCGCGGTAGTATATGTATCTATTCCCTGTTTATATGTAATATCATTGGTTAGTCCATTTAAAGTCACCAGACCACCCAAACTAAATCAATCATTTTTAAACAATCAATCAATCACACTAATGCATCGAGTGATGATCCCTTCACCGCAGAACGACCAAATATTGTGACCGTTGCCGCGTTACTATACTGCTTTTTGACATGCCTGGTGAAAGCAAAAACAATTAAAAACACGGCTATTTTGGGCCACAAACATAATAATAGAGTGAGGAATGTGATTTCTGGATTTTTACCGTTTTAGGTACAGTGTGTTATCATTATCATATACTCGCTAGAAAAACGGTTGGCTTATTGTCTAACTCGCACGCAATCGCCATCGCGTTCATTTTGACAGTTCTTGAATGAATGTGACAGCTAGCTGATTCCGATACCAATTGTCAGCCCATACATGAACTGTCAAAATTAACACGATGGCGATTGCGAGCGAGTTAGACAATAAGCTTTCGGGTCGCTTTCCATACAAAGTTTAATGTGAAGTGACCTGTTATGTTTGCTTTGAGTGTAAATACGCTGAAACTGGTATAAGGGTGTGTTTACTCTATATGTTAAGGCGGATCGAAGTGAAGACATTTGGAGCCTCTAGTGCATAGATATTCAAAGCAAGGGCAAGTTTTTTATTTCTAAAAAGGTGACACTGACGTTACATTAACTATGAGAAAATTAAACTTGATCGCGTTTTTTGAACGGAAAACGTATACCAAGCGTCCAGAACAGACCAATCTTTGAAATTAATTCTGACTTTAATATTTTATTGGGCAAATAATAAAACTGCTGTCAGTTAAGCACGGGATAATAAAGTTAGCTACGGAACGGCTACGGCTACGAGGCTACGACGCGTAGCTCGGTGACAATATCGTAGACACTTAAGCTACTCTACGTAGACCATGGTCGTGCATTATGTACAATTTTATTGTACTGTATTGTGTGTATACTTTGTGAACTTCAATTGTTGTTATACAATTTACATCACAAAGTGCGGAATGATATTTGGAATTTACCATGAGCTTTTCGGCGAAGGAAAACTTCATGAGGAAACCTAACCGACGAAGCAATTTAATGATGTGTGTAAAATTCTCAATCCGCATGCCCACGTGAGAATTATCGCCCCATCCCCCTCACTCTCAAAAGAGGCCCATGCCCAATAGTGAGACGTATATTTGTGGACTGGATATGAAAGTATGATACGTTCAGTTCAAAAGCGATCTATCCCCTTTTATTACATTTTTATTCCAAGTAAAGCAGGAATTATTTAAAGTTTTCGTTAAACAGAAGCATGTAAACATCAGCCTTTATAAAAGCAAAAACAATTCCACCTTCTATCAAATCAACGTCACGCTGTATACGCTGTCAGAGGCTTCACTACAAAACAAAGAACACAGAAACAAATAGTTCACTAGCTGCGTGTTTACGCGCCAATGTTTATCATTTAGTATGAAATGTAAGCACTGGTTATAATTATACTTGCGGCCAGTATCTGGCAAGTGACATAGAGAGTAGACGCGTTTTGTTTCGATTTACAAATGTGTGGGAGGAAAAGTAGATTGTACAACGAGAGCATTAAACAAGCTATTTCAATACAAAACAATAAAATAAAAAAATACACGCATGAAAAATAGATCATAACGTACACAACGTCTTCGCAAAAGTGAAACGGGTTTAATGCTCGAGATTTAGGGCCTGTTTTACCACTTTCTGTTTAGTTCCTTATCTTAAGTGACAGTTATCTATGATAGCGTCTCTGTCTGTTTTGTAGTAATAGTAATAAATAGATACGGAATCATAGATAACTGATAATTAATATAACTGGAACTTACTACAAAGTAGTGAAACAGGCCCTTATTACACTCCGATTTTCAGTTCGACAAATAATTAGTATCGCGTCGTCGAGAAGTCCGGCTGACATTTCTGTTCGGGATTGGTTTGCGAGATGTCTTAGAAATAACATCCTGTAAAGGTATATTAACTTTTGATTAAAAATTGTCTCAGTTCTCAGTAATTTAAGTATTCGCGGGTGGTAGGGCCTTGTGCAAGGTCCGTCCGGATCACTACCACCATCTTACTCGCTAATCCTGCCGCTAAGCAGCAGTGCGTGCACTGCTGTGTTCCGGTGTGGAGAGTAAGACAGCCGGGGAAATTACGGGCACAAGAGGCATTTCATCTAAGTCCTCTAGGTTGGCAACGCATCTGCAATCCCTCCGGGTTCCAACGCCAACCATCAGGTGACCCACTTGCTCGTTTGCCTTCCTATTCACATAAAAAAAAAAGTAGATCAAGTATAGATGGTGTTAGTGTGGCGTATTAAAGTTAAGGCCCATTTAGACACATGCAAGTTTCATTACATTGCGGGTTGCCGGGGTAAACCGAATTCAACCGATCTGTCAAACTACGCAATGTAACTATAATGGCATACAATTCTTGCATGTGTCTAAATGGGCCTTTATTCCGTCAGGCAATCACACGCACAGTCAAATAAACGGTGTTTTACTGCAACAATAAAATGGTTTGACACACACTCGGAACACAAACAAACACACGTGTGGCTTCATATATTTTTTCAAGTTTAAAAACGCGTCTGGCATTTTTAATTGCTTGCGAGGGTATGTTGTGTGATGGACAAATTAAATAATTCATCAAGGGTGGCTGTTTTGTGACATGGTTCAGATATGATTTAAAAAAAAAACAAAAAAAAACACGAAGAGCTTGCTGATGGTGTGGTGGTCTTACACTAGACTGTGTGCGTGGCATGCGTGCGTGCGTGCGTTGCGTGCGTTGGTGCGTGCGTGTGTGTGTGTTTTTATTTATTGTTGAGGTATTATCCAATAACAATATAAGGTCACTTTCATTGAGACAATACAAATTATACAAACCGTTGAATAAATATCTTTTATTATTATTCATTATTATTAAATACTCCTTATTGAACACCACAAATCAGTACAAAACAATACAGAAACAAAGAATGAAGTATACAATAGGCGGTCTTATCGCTTAATAGTGATCTCTACCAGACAACTAAGTTGACAGAGAAATAAGTTGGAGACAAAGTAGTGAGACGCAGTACTATTAAGTACAAAATATTCTGTAATTGCCAAAGTAATATTTTTTTTAAGCTTCATCGCTTCGCTAGTTATATCAATCGTCCGAATCACCTGAAATAACATATTAACCAACACATAATTTATTATCATGCCAATTTGTATTTTACTGTGCCCAGTCTACAAGCAATTTATTACATAGATTAGCATTAACTCTGACCACAGACGTTCTATCACAACACTAGAGCCAATCCGAATCGTTCCTTGGAAACATCACGTACTAATTAACCGACTGTGTAGGTACATTAAAATACCACATTCACCTAATAATTTCCTCTTACCACACCTTCGACTTAAAACGAAACCTAGCAATCCATTGCGTGCTATAATAGAAGGAGTTACAACGAACTCCAACTAAAGCTTCATTGGAACGCGTGGAGTTCCAAAAAAGCGAAGGTCTTTTTAGTGTAACGATCTGTTTATTTCATATTTCAGCGGCCGATGTGCATAAAACTGGAAGTTTTACTACAAAATAGGCTAAAATACCTAATTTGTAGACTGCCATTATAAACTTTATGCATTTGATTTACGTTTGCATTTTGAATGCTCTTGTTTTTGAGGTGAGTCGTTTTTATTATTATGGCTGTCGGTAGTGTGGCAGAATAAACACAGCATCCTACGTGCATGTATAAAAACCTACGTACGCTCTCTTTGGAAAATGCGTAATTTTTATTTAAGTATCGCCTAATTTTAAACGTTCTTTAGTTTTGCAACAACGTTCGTTGAAAGGTGTTTGATGTAATTTAAAAAAATCGTTTGGAATTGCATTTCATTGATTTCCGATGTTATTTCCACTTGAAACGACGTTTTTGAGAGCCTTCAGAAGAGTATATACCTAGGTATCTGAAGTCTCTCAAAATAGAATTAGAAAAAAAAATTAAAGCGACAGGTGGGAGGACCTTCAATTACTGTCAATTTTTAATTTACGTTTAGTTATGGTATTAATATACAAATATCATGTAAGTATCAACATAATTACTATAACTATTAACATATTAATATCATTAAAATTACAAAATACACATTTTATAATCAAACCTTTCTTCTTTTTAATGTTAGTATAGATGGTGAAACAAATGATTTATTTAATACTGGCCGTTAAATTTTTTATAACAAAATGAAAACGCACGAAAATAAAAAATAAATTCAAAATTCGTCTTGCTCTCACTTTCCAGAAAATAACACGGACGATTCGAAATTCAAAACCTCGCTTTTTAAATTTGGAACGGCTCAATTATTGAATGGGCACTAGGATGGGGCGCGTTACTTAGCCGTTTAGAAGTCAATTAGCGCGCGGACGGAATTAACCGCCGCTCAAACAATCCCGCACGTGTGCGGCTTACTCCTTTGCTGGCCCGCGAGTTGCAAAAAGGAAATGTTTTTTAAAAAGCCTATTAGAACTGGCAAGCAATAACTGCTATCTAATTATGGACACAACGCAACGCTAGAGGGAGTATTAATGTTGGCGACCCAGCGAGATACTCAGTATTAGTTTAGGGTAACTCTCTCTCTCTATAATGTATAAGTATTTTCAATATTGCAGCAAAAAAACTAGACGGGACAAGTTTTTTTTAGGGAATGGTCACTTGATCCCGTAGACCGAGAGCTTTGGAATCGTTGGAGGAGGCCAAGAGGAGGCCTTTGCTCAGCTGTGAGATACAATTGGCGCAGAATCTAACTAATATTATAAATGCGAAAGTATGGATGGATGGATGGATGTTTGTTTGTTACTCAATCACGCCAGAACGGCCCAACGGATCTGGATGAAATTCGGTACATAGATAGAAAAAAGTCTGGAATAGCACACAGGCTACTTTTTATCCCGGAAAATTGCGTAGTAGTAGAATTCTTTGAAGACGAAGTCGCGTCGCGGGCAACAGCTAGTAATAAAATTATATTTAAAAAATATTGCAGTCTCTACCGGAGTGAACCTAGCATTCAATTTAAATATAAATCCGAGCATAGACAACTCACGCGTCCGCTTCAAGGAAGCCTCGTTTGTTTGGTTCTGCACTAAGTACGTACGAGTATAGTTACTTGCAACTTGCAATTAAAATCACTTGCACCAAAATAATAATTTAGTTTTAACTGTTAAACCTAAGCGTGAGTTGCACGAAGTTACATTAACGATAACTTTAACCATAACCCACAATTTTGACATAATATTTCGTATGTTTTCTGTCCCCTTGCGAAAACCCTTCTTTTATGCAGTTGCTTTTTACTTTCACTCTTTAGGAACAGAGGTGGAGTGACTTTTAAAATAAACTTTGAAGAAATGTACCAGCCTAACTTTAGATGGATAATATTATTATGTTTCTTACTAGCTGTAATATTTTATTACATAGATAGACACTTTGTAATTTTTTTAGTTACTATAATATCATAAATTATGGAGCAACTGTTCAAAATTAGGGCAAGAATAACGTTGTTGTGTCAGCCTTTTCTCTTTTATTATTTTTATAAACTCGCTATAGTCGCTATACTGATTCTTGCATTCTTGATGTTCAATAAAAAATACAATACTATGTATTATGTTGTATATTAGGATATCTTCAAATATTGTTCGCATTTTGTACCCAATTACCTGTTACACCTTTATACCCATGTTGACAAATAAAACACTTTGAACTTGCACTAGTACTTGCTCCACTACTTACCCAGTTGCAAACGGAGCATTTCAGCTTCCGACAATGCCTGTAAACAGGTAGAGAGACATATCAAACGCTACCGAATGAGAGCAGGGGAGTGATTCTCTAAATTAACTTCGTCCGTGAAGTCATCGCTGCGTTTGACCATCATGAACTCAACCCCTTCGCTCGTAGGCAGTGTACGGAGCCAGGTATCTTGACGCTGGTCACTGCAGAACTGCAATTTCGTAGAATTACACAGATTTTTATCAATTCCGAATGCTCTATTTTAAATAATTCTCCTAATGTTTTCTGTTGTGAACACTTACGTTTTTTACTGTAATTTATAAAACAATAACTACACTAATTTATGGCTTTGACATTTCAAAATACTTGTATTTTTTTTACCTGCGCTAAATAATGGCTCTACGGACCTTGTTTCCTTTGACTACTCTTATCGCTGGACGGAAGAAAAAAAAAACAAAAATAGCCGTTAATTATAAACGTGGAGGTAGAATCTAAGCTCGTAATAGCAATTGCAAAACGTAAACCTTATTCTAAATTATTTTAGGTACAATAGACAAATAATTAGGCCCAAATATTTTCTTTTCTCGAATAGTTTTACACGCGTTGTGATTGGCAGACGCCGCAAACCGCACAGCTAGTGGGAGTTAATGTTTCTCACATTAGATTAAATTAATTTAATTTATCTTCCGTTTATAAAAATACGTTTTTAGTCACTTTTTTATAGGTAAGTATAAATATGAAGGCAAACGAGTTAGTGGGTGACGATTGCAAGTAAGCACCTTAGAATACTTATAGTATCTTTGGGCACCTGCAACACGAGAGGATAGCAAATGCGCTGCCACCTACAGAGTTTAAATAACGAATGAAATATAGTTGTTATTACAAAAGGAATAATCGTAACTTAAATAAACTTAAAATGCCGTTTTCCACATTAAAGCTTGTTACCTGTAGCCCTCATTATATGACTATCAAAATTTATAATCATCTACCGAATTCCCTAAGGAACCTGTCAGAATATAATTTATTTCATAAACAGTTGAAATTTTTCCTAGTGAACCTAGTTTAAATGGTAATATTATTAAATGTAAAATTCAGTGAATGTCTTTACAATATGCTTAATTCAAATTGTATAATCTAACTAATATTATAAATGCGAAAGTATGGATGGATGGATGGATGTTTGGATGTTTGTTTGTTTGTTACTCAATCACGACAGAACGGCCCAACGGATCTGGGTGAAATTTGGCACATAGATAGAGAAAAGTCTGGAATAGCACATAGGCTACTTTTTATCTTGGAAAATTGCGTAGTTCCCGCGGGGTAGCGATAAACGAATTCTTTGCAGACGAAGTCGCTGGCAACAGCTAGTCTAACTATCTAACTAATATTATAAATCCCTAAGGAACCTGTCAGAATATAATTTATTTCATAAACAGTTGAAATTTTTCCTAGTGAACCTAGTTTAAATGGTAATATTATTAAATGTAAAATTCAGTGAATGTCTTTACAATATGCTTAATTCAAATTGTATAATCTAACTAATATTATAAATGCGAAAGTATGGATGGATGGATGGATGGATGTATGGATGGATGGATGTTTGGATGTTTGTTTGTTTGTTACTTAATCACTCCAGAACGGCTCAACGGATCTGGATGAAATTCGGCACATAGATAGAGAAAAGTCTGGAATAGCACATAGGCTACTTTTTATCCCGGAACATTGCGTAGTTCCTGCGGAATAGCGATAAACGAATTCTTTGTAGACGAAGTCGCTGGCAACAGCTAGTAATATTATAAATGCGAAAGTATGGATGGATGGATGGATGGATGGATGTTTGTTTGTTTGTTACTCAATCACGACAGAACGGCCCAACGGATCTGGGTGAAATTTGGTACATAGATAGAGAAAAGTCTGGAATAGCACATAGGCTACTTTTTATCCCGGAAAATTGCGTAGTTCCCGCGGGGTAGCGATAAACGAATTCTTTGCAGACGAAGTCGCTGGCAACAGCTAGTATAATATAAGTTGTATTTAAATAATTATAATATAAGTTGTATTGTACCGTTTGTGCCCGAATAAACATTAAAACATTTGAAATATTTATGTTGCTATGCCCTTGTAGGGTGTCACTTTATGGACTTTATGCACTTTATGATTATGATTTCCACCTTTACACTGTAATGTGACTTGCAATAAATGATTCTATTCTATTCTATTCTATAAAGTTGCTTTACAAAATACTGTACTAAAATTTAGGCGCGATCAGAAAATCTTTACTTAACTAGGTAACTAAAGACCAAGGATCATAACCCCCAGTTCACTACCTGGGCCGGCCTAATTTCCTAAGAATTATTTTTCCAACATTCGGGTATTACGTTTTATTAGTTTACAAAAGATAATTAACCAGTTTCCTCGAACGGCACACGTGACGTCCACTATTAATTATTTTATACCTACAACACAACAGCAATGTAAAATAACCCTTTAATCATCGAAATAAAGTCCGTTAAGTCATTTCAATCCGAGTCGATGGCGTTTTTTGTCGCTCCTAGGTGTTTATATTACGTTAGAGCGGGTTTATTTAATAGGTGTTTTTAAGTTTTTAAAAGTCTCAGTGGTGTTTTTTTAAAGGTTAACTCGAAGCATGTGTTTCGGTGATACTGGCCGGTTACACTTCTGGCTGCGTTATGTTTTATTGCCACACAGTAAAAAGGTGGAGTAACACGTTTGAAAAATAAAAAAGTTTACGAAAAGCTATCGGGTTCGTAATGTTTGTTGGAATGGTGTGCGATGTGGGCACCCTTTCAGATGAATAAAAACAAGTCAAGTTTCATAACACTTAGGTAGTTAGGCAAGATACTGTATTTAGTTAAATTTATGCGAAAAACTTTTATACATTATGTCTTAAAATTGATACGGAATAATTTCTAAGATTTTTAATCGCAGTTGACAATTAAAATAAACTAAAGCTACCTAAAAATAAAAATTAGAATAAATTTGGACCCTTAGGTAGGGTCCCCATCACGCAAGCAGCGTTTCCGCGTTGTATCGCAGTCATCAAAAGTACCGAAACCGTCGAGCATGTATGAAGAGATTGATGAATGTGGATGAAGCGAAAGAGGTATGTCAGGATCGTAGCAAGTGGAACAAAGTAGTCTCTGCCTACCCCTGTGTGTGTAGTCGTGACGGTATGTATGTATGTATGTATGTATCGCAATTGTGAGTCTTTGTGCGAGAAAGCCTACGGCGTGCGAGTCGTCCGTTGCCTCCCACGGCAGGCGATTACTTAAGGCTCTGTAGAGCCCACATGACAAGCGTTCTCATACATTGCTCTATTTTCATAGGCGTCTAAGGGTTGTCTTAACTTTGTATCCCGTTCAATTAAACTAACAAACATCTGCTAAAATACTCTAAAATACGAAACTCCACTGAACGGACAGTGCTGTGGCACGCAGATATTTATTGCGACGCAGCCCACTAAGAAAGGATTTGGTGTCAGGGACGAAAAAAAGTCTTTGCTCACTACACTGTGCTATACTATGACCATAACCGACACCCGGTACGCCTTGCCTTGTCTCATTAGTACAATTAGACAAAACAAGGGATACTAGTGACGGTTAACGGTCATGGTACGGTGTAGGGGGGTGCCTTTAAGGTAATTGAAGGAGCTTCGCTACAAATTTTTATTCAACGCCGACGAAGTCCGATCACTTCTAGGTGTAGGCATATCACAGTGGCGTAACTATAGGGTGAGGATTGGCAAAATGCCAGGGGCTCCTAGTTCTACGGGGCCCCGAACTGGCTTGGCCCAGAGCACAGAGAGACGATGATGCACTTCTTTATATTGAGGAAGGTCCCCCCTTTGATGAATTTACCACGGGCCCCAGATGTTATAGCTACGCCACAGGCATATCATAACGTGCTTGGGAACTCGAAAGCCTAAGGCACATGGTACTGTTATAAAGTTCAACTCAATTTATGACCAGTCCCTTTTATTGATTTAAGTTATTAAAGGTCATCGTGAGAGCTGGACTAGCCTTTAAGAGGGGCTGTTCCCATTTTAATTGTAACATGTTCCACCCTTAGGTAGATGTTTTAGGGACAACTTTTGCTTTAAATAGGGAGGAGAGATGTAGCGCACTGGCTGCTTAGAAGCAGGTGCGATGCATTTCAAATTAGAGTTGTTCGAAGAGTTTTTCGAATAATTGTCAATTCGCTGGACAGTTGGAGTGTAGACGTGTAACAGAAAATACAATTTGGGGAATACTCGAGAAATAGTTTTATCCATCCAAGTTATCATAGTACCTAGGCGACTTCGAATCTCGCTTTCCCGATTTTACCTAAACCTTATCTTTTATCTAATAACCGTCCTTGACTTCACAGGTTTCAAATGAAACAACCAAAAGTATACAAATAAGTAGCGGATACGTCGCTTACCGTTCTGCTACCGACAGACACAAAGGACGTTTCCTGTTGAATCGTTTGCGCTAGTGATGTTACTCTACGAACGTAACAGTCAGGGAAATGTAACAGCACAGTATAACGACTGTAGTCTTTAAAATTAAATACTGTTCATTCAACGACCAAGGGCCCGATAAGCACATGTGTTAAAATACCACTCGAAAGTGGTGAAAAATTGAGCTCAATTTGAAATACGAGTAGCTTAAGACAATCACAGCTCTCATTAATCCTGTGAACTAGTCAAAAATTTCATTTGTGCTGTAGTTTTGGAGATATGAGCTGATTTATACCATTTTCGAGTGATGTGCTTTCAAAAATCGGGCCCCAAGCCTCAAATAAGCGTCACGACATTATCCTGGATCTTGGAGGCTACTCCGAAATTCGATTTTCGAAGTTCGTAATGTGCCGTCCCTCTCACTCTTAAATTAATGCCTATTAGTGTGAGCGGAATAGCGTTACACGAACTTCGAAAAACGGAATTCGGAGTATAAGACCTTATGGTGACACATAGCTGAGTGGCCATGTATAATATTCTGTTTGTGTTTCTGTATCAGCTAATAAAAATCTCTTATTCTTATTCAAATAATCAGAAAGAAAGATGCCGTAAAACGTCCAATACCTCCTTCTTAATTATACAAATTTAATACGGAATATCCTTCTATGCGGGTCTGGGAGCAAAGAAAAACATTCACTATTTCGATTCCCCTTTCCACCTACCCACAATCATGCTAAACGTGGCGTTTAGATCATGTTACAGAGCCTAAGCTCTGTCTACCCTGTAAGGGAAAGAGGCATGACGGTATGTATGTACGTATGTATATCACCTAAAGAAGTATTCCGGATTAATTTTGAGACAGCGTATACAGTACACCCAAATTAGGTATATGAGTGCATCCGGGGAAGTTCAAAGGAACAATGGCGTCGAATAGCAAATCCTAGGGCTAAATCTAGATCAAGAGTCGTTAGATCTCAGAATAATCAGACATACATACACATCCGCACGCATAGTGCCAGCCGATACTAACGTTACGTGCTTTGTGTTAATGTGCAACGCGCACAATATTTATGTGATGCTGTCTGAAAGTATCTGTACATCTAACTAATATTATAAATGCGAAAGTTTGAATGGATGTTTGTTTGTTTTGTTACTCAATCACGCTAGAACGGCCCAAAGAATCTGGCTGAAATCGGCACATAGATAGAGACAAGTCTGGAATAGCACATAGGCTACTTTTTTTCCCGCGGGATAGCGATAAACAAATTATTTGCAGACGAAGTCGCAGGCAAATCATTATTATGATTCATCATAATCATAGTGAGTCAAGTTTATCTAACAATTTACCTATGTTTATACAAATAAAATATCATTTCATTTCATTTCAGGCAACAGCTAGTACATACATAAATCACATCTTTATCAAATTATCACTTACTTACTTATACGTGTGTTAAGCGACAACCCTGGTACTCCAATGAATTTTGCTCGCATTTTACGGTCCCTGCATATTACACATCATCTCCATCATCTCCAGCCTATATACGTCCCACTACTGGGCACAGGCCTCCTTTCAGAACGAAAGGGCTTGGGCTATAGTTCCCACGCGGGCCCAGTGCGGATTGGGAACTTCACACACACCATTGAATTGCTTCACAGATGTATGCAGGTTTCCTCACGATGTTTTCCTTCACCGAAAAGCTCATGGTAAATTTCAAATGTAATTTCGCACATAAATTCCGACAAACTCAGAGGTGCGAGCCCGGGATTCAAACCCTCGACCCTCTGCTGGAGAGGCCACAGGTCAAACCACTAGGCTACCACGGCTTTTTTTTTCTTATATACAATACATAAATTACATTCATATATTGTACATTAGGTAGTTTTATGTGTGTAATGTTTTGTGTGGTAGGCGATATGTCGTTTGCTCCGACTAATGGCCGCTAGTGGTGTCTTGTGGTTGCACACTTGTGAAGTTCTACGAATGGATGGTAGTGTCCGACTAGCCGCCAAGAATGATAATCTTTTTTTTATGGTGTGGAAAATGCGCCTTATGCATCCGCCCGGTACGGGGTTAGCGGGGGTATGTGGGGCTCTGTTGGGATTCCTATGAGCTTTATATAGCGTTATTTTGTAAATAAACAGTAAAACATGATGTGTTTGTATAGAGATTTTAATAAGGAGTGACAAAGTCAAATGAACACAATAGGAAACTCAAATATTCAAACTTCAATAAAAATAATATTGATTAGCCAGTTACAACAGGCTCTCCCGCGACGGCAGGCATACCCACTGAAAACCACACGGATTCTCTATTCGGTCGTATGTGAGGCGTTACGGGAGTACACGGTGTCACGACGCCCCTCGACCACCCCGGGATGGGGTTCCCTCTTCGCGGCACCTGTGCAATGCAGGTTTGGGAAAGGAATGATAACCTATCGTTAGGCATAATGTAATATTTGCCATAACGCTCATTCGCCATCTCTTTTTTCTCTTAAGTGTTGATATATCTAGATTGTTATAAAACTAACCTATTCGAACATACAGAGTTCTACGCGATGGCCATTTCAAAGCTCCTGAAAAAATTACGGTTTCATAGAAACAAAGGCTTATAGCAAACATTAATTAATGTGTTTTATGTACAATAAAGAGTTATACATACATACATTACAATTTTATTATAGCTTACGAAATTCGGACAAGTGAAAAGATTCGACCAAGTCAAAAGCCACAATGTATTTTTTTTTACCTTTTAGAGCCATTTGCACGGACCAGGATCTCTTCCAGCTAACCTGGGTATACGAGTATTTATATGTGTATATACACTCAGGGATATATTTAGCGGAACACAAAAAAAAGTGTAAGTAGGTAACTATATTTTTTTTTCTGGTCAAGCATTATGTATGCGTTTTGCTAACTTTTTTTTTGTGTTCCGCCAAATATGTCCAGTGTATTACATTTTGAGCACCTTTAAAGATAAATTAGTTTAAAACGCAATTGGTTCCTTCCCGCATAGAGTCGTCCAGAAACTCGATCCCCAATACGTGTAATTGCAGATGTGGAGGAACTAAAATAATTTATTTAAACAAATATCGAGCGAATCGGCGCAATGATAGCTTTTACTGCTAATGTGCGCTAACAGCGCCGCTACGTAGACTGGGGAGTTGAGACCAATTAGGCTTTCGTGAGTTTTTTTTTTAATAATAATAATAATAATAATAATGTCATTTATTTCAGATATATTCCATAGTGTCACATATAAAATATAAAATAATCACATCTAAAATCAAAATAAATCAATAGGTACAAATAAAAATCAAATTAAATACAAAATTAAAATCAAATTAAGTAAATTAAAAATTTAAAAATTAACAAATTAAAAATCTGACATTCAAAATTGAAATATCACCATGCAGGACCAGTGCAGTCCAGTGCGTTTTAACTTTCTAAATAAGTAGGTATGTTTGTTCAAGTGAAATCTTGTGAGTATACCTAAGTCACGGTGGGTCACCACTTCTAGGCTAAGCTACCACTTATTATTTTTTATTTATTCAGCCTACGTACTAGGTAGGTATAGATAAAAAACTTAAGTAAATGACCTGTTGTATGTAGTAGTGTACAGAACTGATACGGGGACTTGTCATTTTTCTTTGTCTATTCGCACACATACAACAGGTCATTTACTTAAATTTTTCACATAATATATACTACTGGACAAAAGTTGTCTACACGGATTCTGTTTTTTTTTTCTCTTACTTCAATAACTATTGGAAGAAATTTCTTTTAGGGATAAGTTCGCCTTTGTGCATTTGTGTTGTCCTGTATTCATCTTTTTCATGTGTTTTATGTTAAGAGTTATACATACATACATACTATTTACAGTTCGTGAGCTCCTAGAACGACATACGGGTTTCGGGTAGGTACTATCGGCCGCTTCAAGTATCACAGTCATAAGAGTGAGTGATTTAGACAAACCCGAAGGTCTTATCGCAATCCTTTTTAAGGATAAGTTTACCTTTGCATTTGTTCTGTCCACTATTTATTGTTTTCTTGTGTTTAAATAAAGAGATCGCACATTCATACATACACTGCAATATTTTTAAGTCCAAGCTTTCAGTGGCACCAGCTATTTAATATAAACTATTTTTACGCTGCGAACAGCCTCGTACGTCAAATTTATTAACAAATTGTTTACGACAAGATTTAACCGAAATAGACTTAAATGACGGTGACGAAATACTTGGCAGCACTTGCGCGGGCTACGGGCGCGGATTCGTCCGTCTTTAATATTGGACCTTAAGGCGCCATTTTTGAAAATGGCGTCACTCAAAAGTACCATTCGAAAGTGGTTAAAAACTGGGGGAATCCAGATTTTTTTTGTTGCGTACCGTCCGTCTCACTCTCGAATTGTTAACTATTAGTTTGAGCGGAACGGCACAAAATGAACTTCATAATCGAATTTCGGATTAAAGGACTGTGCTTTGCTAGACGACGAATATGTGAAACCACGATAAGTTTTATGATATAAAAGAATATGATAGAGTTGCGACAAATAAAACAATGTTCCATGTAATAATTAAAAAAAAACATCCAATAAAAAGGCAAAGAGGAGAGGGAAAACTTATAAGTTACAGTATAATGTGTAATTTCTTGTTTTTCTTTTTTATTGTTATTTTTAACTTGATTGTGTGTTTTGCAGTATCAAATAAACGATCTATCTATCTAATAATGGCCACAAATCAGGTCACTTACACATTAAATTTGATTGGACTAAAGAGCTACCTAATTTTTCAGGATCTGTCCGGGGGCGCTTCCGTCGAATGCCAACATCAGCAGGCTCATTGTCTAACTCGCTCGCAATCGCCATCGTGTTCATTTTGACAGTTCTTGTATGAATGTGACAGCTAGCTGATTCCGATGCCAATTGTCAGCCCATACATGAATTGTCAAAATGAAGACGACGGCGATTGCGAGCGAGTTAGACAATAAGCCTACAGCTTTGACCCTAAACAGTTCTACAATTCGTAATTAGAATTACGTATTTAAATGCTTCCCCTCATCCAATCCGAGTGTAATCAACGTATACCAGGAAGCCCACCCACGCTCTTGACAAACAAACTGACAGAATGCAGTAGCCGGCTATATCTAGAGCCCTTCGAGCCTGGAGGCTCGGTCAAACAACTTCACGGTTACTGGTATACACACATAATGTATCACGTCTTTAACCCTTACGGGGTAGACAGGAGCTGAGGCAACAAGACCTAAAGGCCACGCTTAGCATGATTGTAAGCGTATGGAAAGGGGAATCAAAATAATGATGGGTTGCTAGCCGCATCGCCTATAACTATAACATTAGGTATTCCTATGCCCAATATGCCCATTCTCTCGATGGGCTTTTACTGCGCGGAGAAGCAACTGGTAGTGCAAACCTTGGTTAATCGGTGATAGTTAGGTTTTTTGCCAAAATGACGTACAAGTAAGTTTTTTTCTTAATTTTGGCGGATGCGTTCGGATACTTGCATATATACGGATACTTGATAGCATGTTGAATGACAGTGTCGCCACCTACTGGAAATTGTTACAAGCTGTAAATGTCGAGTAATTTTGCTATTACACCATAAAGTAACTATCACCAAATTACTTCATATCACCGATTAGCCAAAGTTAAAATAGTGGTAACAAGATCTACAGGCCACGTTTAGCATGATTGTGGGCGTGTGGGGCGGAGGTGGGGGAAGTGAATAACATAATTGTGCAGAAATTTGTATTGCAGTGAAGTTTATAAATTCAGACTAGGCAAAATTGCTTCATAAATTATAATAAGACAGGTGACTGCCTCGCAACGCTGATTGATAAAGTTAAAATCTTTTGAAAATGGAAATGTAGGTTGAAGTCTTTATTACCCTCGTTACAACCTGTAGTAGGTATTGTTACCTGCCTAATAAAATAATCATTCAAACGTTACGTATTAGAAACAAAAAGGAACACCACATTTAATGAATTTATCTACTATGTTTAGAGCTTCCAGTTAATCGATACAAACAGTTTAAATCGTATCGATAAAACACAGACAAAACTGTTGGAATCTCAATAAAATCGCGTTTAAACCGTGCGAGCCAGAGGTATTTATTTAAGTGGTTTTACAGCCTCGCCACACGCACTAAATAACGAACCATTACTATTACGACAGACCACACAATACCGGGAAGGTGATTGTTGAAAACATTACTAATTTCGGCGGTGACTGCTCGCTAAAATTGAGTGAACGTCGTTGGAGTGTGACCTCTTTGGATTTAAGCGTATTGTCAATTCAATTCAATGTTAATATTTATGGCCCCATCGATCGATGCGATAATTTCGAATGTCAAAGTATTAGTTACTTAACAATAAGTATATTCAAAAATCTTGTGACAAAATGTTGGCTAAGTTGTACGGTAGAACACGGTCAAAAGACCCCCTCTCCCCCTGTCGGACTCTTAGCCAACTAACCATACCATACCATACTTATACCATATTAATTTCAACTAAGTAAGTCGGTTTAACGGTTTTAGCGTGAAAAGGTACCTAACAGACAGACAGACAGACAGAGTGACTTTCGCATTTATAATATTAGTAGGGATTTAAATTTATCAACAGTAGCTGCTACAGAACCATAGAGTGGGTCGGTAAAGGTAAACCTTTGAGAGTAATTTTAGACGTAGGATTAATCGACTACAATAATAAAATACTACGGTACTACGTTATAAATAGGTACCTATTCTTTATTTAATAACAAAAATCAGCTCAGTAGGTTTATAAAAAAAAATAGGACCTAGTAAGTAGTACGATTGTTGGAAGAGAAGCGTGTTAGATATTAAGATTTATATATACTTTTAAGTATTAAATGAAGCGTAATGTATGACGATACCCACTGACCAGCCATGCGGGTTGTGGGTCGGGAACGAATCACAAGCCAGTATGGCCGTGTTAGCAAAATTTTGTAATACATAGTAAATACATACATACATACATACATATCGTCACGCCTCTTTCCCACAGGGGTAGGCAGAGACTACTTTGTTCCACTTGCTACGATCCTGACATACCTCTTTCGCTTCGTCCACATTCATCAATCTCTTCATACATGCTCGTCGGTTTCGGGTACTCTTGACCTGGCCTTTTTCCAAAACGTCCCTAATTTGATCATGGAACATCCGCCTAGGCCTTCCCCTCCCAACGCACCCATTCACACTCGCCGTATAAATCTGTTTAGTTAATCTTCTTTCATCCATCCTCTCTACGTGACCAAACCAACTAAGCACACTTTTTTCTATCCTAGTCACTATATCTTCTTTCACACCAGCACGTTCCCTTATCACACTATTCCTTATTCTAACTTCCAGTGATACACCTTCCATACTTCTTAACGCTCTCATTTCTACCGCATTTATTCTACTTTCATGCTTCTTTTGCCATACCCAACTTTCGCTACCGTACATTAGTGTTGGAACGAGCACCCCTCTGTGAACAGCCAGACGCGCCTTCTTTGACACCTTCTCACTGCTCACAAAGGCGCAAAATAAGTAGTAAATAAGTTATAATAATAATTGTAGCATTATAAATTATGTAACTTTTAGTTTATAACTCTTTTAGAATAAAAAAATAGTAATTTAAGTGACGTCACCGAAAGTCGGGTGGTCACTTAAACTACTATTTTGTTATTCTAAAAGAGTTTATTCACGAACTCGGTGCCGTTGTCAGTACGCAGAATCTTTATTTTCTTGCCGGTCTGATTTTCAGCTAAAGCTTTAAACTCTAAAAATTTTTCGAATACATCACTCTTTGATTTCAAAAAATAAATAAAAGTTTCACGCGAAAAATCGTCAATAAACGTCAAAAAATATATGTTACCGTTTACAGAAGCTACATTCATTGGTCCGCATACATCTGAATGTATTAAGCCAAGAATTGTCTTTGCCCTTGTAGTGCTACGCTTTTGAAATGTTTGTTTGGTTTGCTTTCCCATTATACATGATACACACTCGAGTGTAGAAGTAGAATTTGGAAAACTTACCCCAATTGCCATCTTATCTCTCAGGAGGTTAAGGTTATACTTGCCCAAGTGACCCATCCGCCGATGCCAAAGCATCAATTGATCGCCTTCAGTCGTTGCGAGTGCAGAATCCTGAGAAGCAGTTTTAATTTTATAAACACCTCGTTCTTCTACACCTTTCACAGCAACAGTGCCTTGAACCGTACATTCCTCACTCCTGTAGATGTCACAACCATTTTCAGAAAATACAACTATATTATCCTTTTTGACAATTTCACTTCCGCTAAGTAAGTTGGTTTGTAAATCAGGTACATACGTAACATTACTGATGGATAGCCCTGACTCACATACAACCGTACCCTTACCTCGACCAAACACCTCATTACCATCCGCACAAGTTACTCTAAGGGGCTGGGGTGTGTCCTTCAAACAGCTAAACCAAGCTCTTCGATTCGTCATGTGACACGACGCTCCCGAGTCGATGATCTAGTCCTCTGGGTTGTTCTTCGACATCATTCCAAATGCAAATGCTTGATGAGCTTCCTTCTTCAATTTAGGATTGTCCGGGCACTCATTTGCCTTGTGTGGTCCATCACAAATCAGCTTACTAGCCTTGTCAGCAGTCGACACCGATTGTTTAGACCTTTGTCTTCAAAAGCGCACCTCAGTGCTTCCCAGGCTTCCTTGGCTGTCTTAGCCTTCCGTACGTGTACTAAGCAGTGTGGTTTGACCATTAAACAAATTCTCGCTCGTGCCTTTTGGTCTTTTTTGTTTCCTTGTATATCCGATGCAGGCGGAGTAGCACTCGTGTACTCCCACAGATCTGCTTCCAGTAGATATAGCTCCATAAGGAATTTCCAAGTGGCATAATTACTGTTTCCGTCCAGTTTATCAATCGAGATACCACCACTTACTGTATTACTCTGCTGGTGTATTGTAGTTCCATTCCCTCCTCCAAGAGAATTTAAACTTTCGTTTCCGGTTGACATATTTGTGTCTACAGGCACATTACCTGATAAATTTTCTATTTATCTATAGATTGTATCTATATAGCAGAGCTTGCAGTGTCAACAGAAATGAACGAATCTTTAAAATAAAGATATTTTATTTATTTTACAATACCATAGTAAAAGAACACGTTTCAGTTAGACAGCTAAACAAAAGTACAAGACGTTTTCCTCAAACATCAAACTTGAATACATCCGTCACCTTTCATACCGGCCAGTCTGTCAACGATTGCGAAACCTCTTTCTAACCAGTGTTGCCAGAGACAGATAGTCAAATATAACATGAGACAGCTCAAAAAGTAACATTTTCACGAGAAAAGTAACATTACCTTATTTATTGTGGAAACGACACAATACTTTATTATGGCACTTTTTTTACACAAAAACTAAAACAAGGTTCCTGTCCCATTTGTTAAACTTCGAAAAAATCGTAACAATTGACAACATTTCATATTTCTGAGCCTATAATATTAATGGTTCTCTGTATTTTGTTTGAAAAGATGAACATGCTGACAGTTAAATTTTTTCGCTAGGGCTTGTATTTAATTTATTAATTTGTGCTTATTCTAAAAGGGCGTAAGTCCGATACTATCATCGAATAAACACTTATCCCTTTGTCTTTTCTCTATAGAAAAAAAAAACTGACGTCAATTTCAAATTGTCAATGTCAGGCCCTATTCTCCAATATTCGATTTTCGAGGTTCGCTTCGTGCTGTTCTGCTCATACAAATAGTCATTATCTTGAGAGTGAGAGTGAAGGTATGCAACAAACTTCGAAAATAGAATTTCAGAGTTGCCCCCCTTGTACTTTGAAGTTGTCAAAAATACAAAATTATGATCGCTTATTTTTTCTCGTGAAAAAAGCAAAGGCGTTTCACCTATCCTGTGGTAGTTTTGGTAAAATTAGGACATATTTTTAATTAATTTTTATTTTTTATAATAAGTGATATTAAAATTATATAAACATATTGCAGTGATCAGGAGGCAAAATGCTTTCGAACCATAATATACATTTTCAGGTGTTATAAAAATGAAATGATCGATTAATCAACTGGCGATGCTGAATGAAAAAGAAAAAAAAAACATACAGTCAATGATGTGTGTCTAAATAATATACCAACCAATTTAGAAATGTCTTTCAATACAACTACTACAACTTACTTTGTCATCAATAAATATGCCCAAAGGCATATAGGCATTTAATTTTTTTTTCCAGTTGTAAACACGACTTGTTGTTGAATTAACGATTCCCTAGATACCTATTCACTTATTAGCTTCTTATTAGATTAAAACTACAATAAATGCAACATTTCCTTACCAAGTATTCTTAGAAATACATCCAAATATTATATCCATACAACCAACCCAGCCAAAGTCGTTTGAATCACAAGTTCACAACACAAATCACTTGATGAAATGGGATGGAAGATAGAGAAATTCACACGAGCGTGTGAATAATGCGGTACGACGAAGTCGACAGATTTTCGTGCCGACGCGATATCGAATCAGTCAGGGGGTCTACTCCGAAATTCGATTTTTAAGTTCGTATCACACCGTCCCTCTCACTCTTAAATTAATAACTATTAGTGAAAACGGGACGGCACGAAACGAACTTCGAAAATCGGATTTTGGAATATAAGGATAGTTCAGTCCACAAAATCAAGTGCGCTAAAATAACGAACAAAAAACCTTCTTGAGTACGTCCCGTTTCACGATATTTATTTTTTTGCTGGAATATCTAAAAAGTAACACAAAAGTAACATATTGAGTCGTGTAACATGGAGGTAACATGAGAGGGTCAAAAGTAACGTAAAATGTTACTTTTGTAACATTCTGGCAACGCTGTTTCTAACAATTTTGTTCCTATTATTATTATTAACTCATTTTTTTCCTTACTTATTTATTCTTTCTAGTATGTTGCAAAACTACATTTACTTAATTTTCGAAAGTGTCTATGTCTATGAAGCGTTTGCCAAATTATTTTAGTCCTTGTTTGAGAACAGGTGCTGCTATCTATCGTAAAATATTGATAACTTTCATACTTTGAGGAGGGTACAGTTCGCGCCTTCGTAAACGCAAATGACTGTTGCATTAGTTTGGCTACTCGCCGACAGATGCCAGTAATAACCAATGCAAAAAGAAAAAATACGGATTTTGAAGTGTGTCAATGAATGATTGAAACATCAATCAGAAAACAATAAACAGTAGTTTTAAAACCTTTTTAATTTTAAAACGATGTCATTTTTTTTTTCTGCAATCATTTAGTGCAATGACTCAGTAAGTCAAGGTTGACATCATATACATAACCTGTGGAACAAATCAATACGGAAAAATGACGTTTGTTGACAGTTTGGCTTTGTTATCGTGCAGATTATTTTACACTTTTTGGACCAGAAAAAAATTCTCGTGTATCAGTACAGTAAGATTTCATATGGATTTGAAGGATGAAGCAAAAGCACACACCGACGTGGTCAGCGTACCGCCCATCGTTGCGACCTACCGACTCGCGCTGCAGACTTTCCAAGACAAGGCGACTTCCGATCTTCCTGCTAACTTAAACAAGCTCAAAAAGGTAATGGACAAGTTAAGAAGCGAGGACTTAGGTTTAGATAGAAGATTAACCGACCCAGAAACGTGGAGCAAGCCCGCCAAAGCTCCCTGCACTTACATTCAAGTGTTTCAGAACCACGAAATAAACATGAGTATTTTCGTTCTGCGACCCGGTTTTAAGATGCCTCTACACGATCATCCACACATGCACGGACTATTAAAAGTAATATCAGGTGCCGTCAACATTCGCAGCTTTTCTGAGCATCCACTGAAGGAAGAGGTGAGCGCTTTGGACTTCGCAGTCAGGGCAAAATACCAAGCAGCACGGTTGGCACACGGAATTCATAAACGCAGAAGGTTTTTCGCCACAGTTACGCAAGATCGCGTATGCCGAGATAATGCTGAGACTTGTATTCTGACTCCTACTGTTTCAAATTACCACGAGATAGAGGCTCTAGAAATGCCGGCTGCCTTTTTCGATGTATTAGCTCCACCTTACGATACTTTTATTGAAGGCATCGGACCTAGAAGATGTCGGTACTATACCGTAGCTAACACATTAAGCAGTAACCTTGTTGAGCTACAGGAGGGGCCAGCACCAGACTGTTTTTACTGTGATCAGGCCCCTTACCTGGGCCCCAAGCTGTTTTAGATACAAATTAAATTAGGTAGCTATGAAATTGAGATGACTGTACAAGGAAATGAGTACCTTAGGTGAAATTTAAAATGTATTTACAAAGTACTGACTGACTCATGTTATGTGCTGTTATTTGTTATCCATCCACTATTGTATTTTTAACAAACTGATATTACGCTTGTGAACAGTACTTTTCAATCCATTTCAAAAGTAAAATTTCTGGTTATATGCTCAAATTTGGGGCTTAAGGTGACTTCATCAACTTTTTTTTATCTAACTTTCCTATCTCATCTACAATATCATATCAACTTCTCCGTGTTATCCCGGTTCTCATATAATATAGTCCAACGTCTTTCCAATCTTTCCAATATCAGTTACGTGGATAAAGTCACCTGCTACAAATTGAAAGTATTGAATTATTTTT
Source organism: Pandemis heparana (assembly GCA_963854515.1). NCBI lineage: Eukaryota > Metazoa > Arthropoda > Insecta > Lepidoptera > Tortricidae > Pandemis > Pandemis heparana. The sequence continues at coordinate 7,316,904 of OY978028.1, forward strand.
GACTAGAAAATAATCTGCCTTCAAAATTTATTGTGATCGCAAAGAATACTACATAGTTCAAATGTTTTTGTGCCTTGATTTAAGATACTTTGTCTGGCAGGCCCAGGGGGGCTACTCCGAAACTCGATTTTCATAAGTTCGTATCATACCGTCCCTCTCACTCTCAAATTAATAACTCTTATTGAGAGCGGAACAGCACGAAACGATCGTCGAAAATCGAATTTCGGAGTATTAGGCCAGGCTGGGTGTAGTATAAGATATCAGTCACCGTTACTATATAAGGATTCTAATAGCGTTGTCAAATTTAAAGTTTAGATGTTACCACTAAGTAGATCCACGGATGCTAGAGTCATTTACTGCTAGTTTGGAATAACGAAGTCGAAAGCTATTGCTACAGAAGTGGCAAAGAGTGGACTTCTCAGTTCTCACTCTTGTTGTATAAAGATAAATTTTGCTGTTTTCTATTACGATTTTGGATTTCTTTCCACGCATGCTGTTATTGCTTCATGGAAAACTAGAATTTAATTTAACCCTGATGCTTAGCGTAAATACTAAAGCCATCACGCACACCTGATGTTTTATTAAACTGTATTCTTTTTTTAATCATATTTATATGTGTATGCCATTGAATTTAATATAATTAAATGCACAAACGGTCAATTTTGTGACTTATAAGATATGTAATCTTGAGTCCTCCCATGAGGCTGACATAGTCCCACCCCTGTGTACTAAAGCCTCTTTAAAATATAAGATTAAAAAAAAAAGATATGTAAACTTTTTAAGACCTATTGGTTTACCGATTAGACAATGTTGCATTATTGACACTTTTTACTGAGAAAAGTGGTTCATGTTTGGATTCAGATTACCAGCTCTTCCCATATTTATGAAACCGAGATTAGGGCCCTCAGTTCCACTGGGCACTAGGGAACTGCTTAGGGCCCCATAATTCGTGAGGCCCCCTACTTCGTGTGAGGTACTTCCTAGTAGTAACAGGGGGCCTAATAGGAGCCATACTTAAAAAATACTCCTTTTAGTAAAGTATGGGGAGTATGCTGAAGATGATTTTGCATATTCCCATGTTGTTTTTAATTTTTTTTCGTGTACACTTACAATTTTGATAGTAAAATGGCAATGTATTTAAATAATTTCATAGTTAAGTACCAAGGTATTGTAACCAGCTTAGTTAGTGATTTATCCAAGGCTGCTTGATACTTGGAAGGCTAATCAAAGTATTTCTATTTAGGTTTATCTTTATCTATCATGTAACCAAATTGCAATTGTGAACCTCAGTAGGATTTTTTCACAATAAATCTTAGTGACTTCTCTCGACCAGTATAATTAGCTAGCGATGGCTCAATTTGATACAATTAGGTACAGTTCAACAAATTTCTTTACCACCATGTGGTGTCATCAATTTCATTATTCAGTCCCTATATAGACCCCATGTCTGTTGTTTTTGCATTGCAATATATTATACTAGCTTCTTCCCGCGACTTCGTCTGCGTAGAATTATACATATAAACCTTCCTCTTGAATCACTATCTATTAAAAAAAGCCGCATCAAAATCCGTTCACCGTTGCGTAGTTTTAAAGATCTAAGCATACATAGGGACAGACAGCGGAAAGCGACTTCGTTTTATACTATTTAGCTTGTAGTGACAAGTCAATTCCCATCAGCCTTTGGGTTTCTTTTCTGATAAAGCAACTGTTATGGCACATTTATACTCAAGTTTTTAGTGTTTTTTTTATGCATTGCAACCACTGTTTTATATGCCATGCGGCTTTTAATTTGCTTATAAATTAGGTATATTATATCACAATTTTTAATTGAAGTGTATAAGATTTTCTACATTCCAAAAATCTTATTTATTTCACGTTATGAATACCTTAACTTAATAACGCAATTAAATTTGAAGAAGTTTACAATTAACACCATGATCTCTGAAAATTAAAAGTTAAAATGGAAGTTTATCGTGAAGTAAATTATTTTAAGTATTTTATCTTTTAGGGTTCAACTTAGGGTTAAGTTTTCTGAAGGTTTACCGGACATAGTCTTGTATTGATGTTTTTGTTAAAATAAAATATTAACATTGTTAACTCCCCTTTTTATTTATAGGCCACTAGATTAAATAAAAAAAAAAACAAATAAACTTCAAAAAAAAATATCAGCTAAGCCATTTATGATTATGATGATTTTTCATACGTACTGCAATTGATTCAGTGCGGGATTAGCCAAGTAGCAAGAGTAGCAAATGCTACGGGCCCCGCGAATTTGGGGGCCCCGCGCTCCAACGCGTCTGGCCGTAGTAAAAAAATATTAGCTTAGATAGGAGCGTATATTTTACATGCCTTAAACGCGAAGCCGAAGGGTCCCTTGACAGAATTTGCTACAGGCCCCGCGCTGGCTTAATCAATGAATTTATTTCTATCTAAATAAATTTCCAAAGTAGGGTAAAAAAATGAAAAAATCAGGTAGTAATTATTGATTTATTAAAAAATAACAGTAGCATAATGAATTAAAGAATTGTTAGGAGCAGACTACATACAAAGTCATATGTAAACAATTTAAAATACTATCATATGCAAATAACTAGACTTATGTCATTTTACAGAATCGTAGAATTTGGAATAATTATTTGCAATATGACAGTTACAATAATTCGGTACTATTGCAAAAAAATAAGATTCTAAACTTATCTCTCTCTTTTTCTTTCACTCTAAAGTTATTCTGTATTAAGCGAGAGAGAACAAGCCTCGAACCTTCGTTTTTGGAAGCGTCACACACACTTAGCCATGCTCCTAAAGAATCGCTAGCACACAATAATTTGATTTGATTGCATACGTAAATAGTTAAGATCTTTATAGAATCAATAAGCTGAAATATACGTAAACATAAATATATCTTTGTGATTCTAGTAAAATAATTTCATGCTTCAATTTGACCAGAAGTACATTTTTAGGTACAAAATACAAATTAGGTTAAAAAGTATGTATGTATGTAAAACTCTTTATTGTACATAAAACACCTGAAAAAGATGAATACAGGAAAACACGAATGCACAAAGGCGAACTTATCCCTAAAGTAATGGTTTAATAAGAGTAATGGTTTTCTTCACTGTTTTACAATAACCAAGGCATTTACTAGAGTGGACAATAAATGCCGAAAATGGATGAAAGATAAACTGAAATTTATTTTCATATTCAAGCACAATTTACGTAAAAAGATAAAATTTGACAGTTATTAGTTACTTTTTAACTTTACACTCAGTGAGAATTTCAAGTGTGTATAACGGTTTAGAAGATACGGTTCTTTGACAGACAAACACAGAGAGCAGAGCCGTAGTAATAGTACTAGTATAAAAGCAAACCGCTATTAACTCAGCCCGCACATACAACCTTGTCTCAGTAAGCCATAATTGGACTCATCAAGGAACTCTTAACATATGTATTTCTGGTCAAATTTCAAAGCGAATAAGGCAAACCAACAACACTTCAGTGATACGAAATATGAACGAAAATATGAATTTGTATTGAACATTGTTTCACATGTCACAGATAAGAAATCGTACGATAACAAACTGCTTTCCTCATCTGATTCTATTAAAAACAACTTGATAAGACATTTGTTGATGACAACTTAAATATTGTTAGGTAGGTATAGTAGGTGCCATTAATGAAGACGCCTACCGTTACTAAGTTAATTTTGATAAATCCACGCGGCTTTGTGAATTGCGCTATTAATGACAGATATAGAGCGTCACTCGACTATTATACGTAAGTTATCCGTTTGTGTAATTAGGAGACTCAGATGAGCAATTTAAAGCTTTAACACCAATATTTAGCTTTACTTTCTATACCAATTTCTGTTTGGACAATTTCGGGATTTCTTCACACTTATCTAACATGATCTTTGTTTTGGTTACGTTGACATTAACACGTACGCACCTCCGTTTACTCAGATGTGATTTACTTGTGATTTATCAATGATAAGACCGGATATACTTGCAGTGCGAGATAGTAATTCAGTATCAATGATCATTAGAAATTTCAACAATATAGACATGACAAGGAAAAGTGATCCAGAGATGAATGAATATAGCAATATAATGATATTTGAAATTAACTACATTTGACATGATTATGGACATTTTGCATTATGATTTTTGCATTTTGATTATGATTATTATAGCAACTGGATATTGCAATGTTGTTATATGTAAGAAACTGTCAATAGGTAGACCAGTTTGTAACCTGGGGATTAAAAAAAAAGGATGATGGAAGCCTGGAAGGGTACTATTATAACCGTATTATAAGTCCCTTCTGTGCTGTAGGCCCCACCAGTACGGGGCCCCGTAGAGTTAGGGGCCCTTGGTTTTTTGACAGCCACCCTATTGTTACGCTACTGTCCTGTCCTCTTACCAGATTTTTATCAAAACTTGACGTTTTTTGACAGTTACTACATTTGCAATTATTTATGTATATAATACAAGTGCAGTGATATACACGCATCAGCTCAAAGAGCTGCTAGTGTATTATTTTAAATAATAATAATAATAATAGTACACATAGCTTTATAAGAACGAAGTGTAATTATTGGTTCTCAATTCAAACAATCGCACGAATACAACGAATATAACGGTAATAAGGAGAAACTGCCGCGTTTTTTTTAATAGTTTTATACGGGTGTGCTTACGAGACTTACCTATATAATTATTAATTATACATAGATAAGGTGCTTTTGCGGGGCCAGCACGATGGAGCTTTAGGCTCCAATGTATTAGGGGGCTTGGGGGCCCAACTAATTAAGGGGACTGGGGGCTTCACGGATGCCGGGGCCCCAAGTCTATGCGTGTGCTTGTTGAAGTAAGTAATAAAATGATGATGATTCGTTGGTGTACAAAATGCAATTTGGAATAACGTATTACCTATATCACAAATTATAAGATTCAGGCTTACAATAAATTCTAACTAATAATCAGTTAATAAAGCTTAAATTCAATTCCAGTAACGACTCCACAATAATTATGATTATTATAATATTATAAGTAAACAATTCTGACTTGTATTGTACTCAATCCTAAAACTGTATTTTGACATTATGCAATTATGTGGTTTTTTTTCGTTTAAAGTGACAAAGAAAAAATCCTAGGTTTTTGGAAAGTACCTAGATAAAATGTATATATTTTGATGTACATAACCTTGCCATTAGGATGACAGATTTGTTCTGACCATGCAGTAAACATTATAAGAACTACCATTATATTTATAAAAAGAAGCCGCGGATACTAAGAGGCTCAAAAAATTTGGTCCTTGATCAAAAACACACTCAGGCGCATCTAATAAAATCGAATTAAACTATTTAATATTATTGACTAAACATATTATCCGACAGGCTAGCCACTTTTTTTATTTTACATGATTTAAGTTAGATTAAAATCTTCTATAAACAAGTTTGACAAATGTAATCTTTATTATTACTTTAGTGTCATCTTCGTAGGGCTCAAATAGATATTAATTAAAAAAAAAGTGGTATCTACTTTATCTTACAATATTTTTAATCTACTTTTCTTCTTACATCAGCATCCGTTATAAGATTTTATATGTATAAAGATTAGAAATATATTTTATTGAATCAGGCGTTACTTTGCGGAGGTCCATTTCAATGAACACAAAATATTTACCTTGCTACTCCGCTACTTAACGCAAGTAAAGCGCGTGTAGGCGACGCGCCTATTTAGGTAGAACTAAGCATTACAAACTTTTAGTAAAATATCCTATCTTGAGTTGTGTCATTTCATTGCTCTGGTCAGCGCTGCGTGTTGGATTTTCAGTACAATTTAAGTTGTTTTAATTAATTAATTTCTACAGTCTACAGCGCGCAAGTAACGCGTTAAGTAGCGGAGTAGCAAGGTAAATATTTTGTGTGCATTGATTAAAAATATGTTTTTTATAAAGGGCAATGCCTACCTGTAGGATATATTCTTAATACTAATAAAAAGGCAGTGATTAGGTTAATTCTATGTAGCCCCAAAACTATCAACTTTTTCGGCTAGGTTAAAATAATTAGGCATGCAATAACAAAAGGTAAATACTACTGCTAAGTTTTGTGTTATAATAATATAAGAAAAAAATCATCAAAACTTGCAGTTGTCATTATTTTAACTTATACTATTTTACCCCACCGGACTAGAAAACGAAGTCCCCAAAACATTGTCACAAATCATGAAACTCAACCGCCGGCTAAAAACGTGCGTCTCTTTTCAACTGTTGAGTAAAAAGAGAAGGAAGATCTTAGCTGGCTGAGCCGTTCGTCTTACATGTAAAAGTCATTATATGACTGTTACACCCAAGGTCTTTTAATACCTACTTTAGTGAGCAGAAAATATCTGTCTTTCAAATTTGTTCCTAAACTACCAGCATCCAAATTAGTCTAATTTATTCCGAATTTTCAAAATATAGTCCAATTTATATGGACAACAACGCGTGGTTAAAATAATGTACAACTTTATAATTTACCAATGGATGTTCCCTTTATTTATCCCCTTTAGAATCTACAAATGGGATACCCTTTAAAATTTACCAATGGATTACACCCTTTAGAATCAACCAATGGGATACCCTTTAAAATTTACCAGTGGATTATTCCCTTTACAACCACCATCTACCAATGGGATATCCTTTAGAATTTACCAAAGGATTATCCCGTTTAGAATTACCAATGAGTTATTCCCTTTAGAATTTACCAATGGGCTATTACTCTCTAAGCTGTGTCCCCTGTAGGGACAAGTGGGGAAAAATACACCTTCGCCAAACATCAAATCTGACAGATTACATTATTTGATGTTATCTGTAATCGCCATCCCGTTCTTTCACAACGATTCATAATATGGTTAAAAGGGACACACTCGATGTTTCTGCCAATGTATCTCATACATAAAAGCAATTTTTTTGATTCGTCATCCCGAATTTTGTCTTACTTTTTAAATTTATACGTGAGAAAATTTACGAAGGTACATATAAATCATTGAAAACAATTGTACCTCTAGATTGTGATGCACTTTTATTAATTTTTATCACGTTGGTATGTCTGCCGATTGCGTTGTGTTGGTACGACACTTAAGCGGGTGTCGGACGGTCGCCGACCCCGCCGGCTAAATCGTATACAGCCTGTGCGACTTCAGCTGCCAGTTTGTCTGCGGACTGTAAAAAAAAACATTGTTGTAGTATTGTTGTTACCTGCTATGGTGTAGGGGTAAAAGCATGCATCACGGATCGATGAGAATCCATACAGTCAAACATAGAACCTCCTTTTTAGGGTTCCGTACCTCAAAAGGAAAAAACTTAACCCTTATAGGATCACTTTGTTGTCCGTCCGTCTGTCAAGACCCTTTTTCTCAGGAACGCGTGAAGGTATCAAGCTGAAATTTATATCAAATACTCAGGTCTACTGCCCCTTGGAGCTGTGAAAAAATCAAACTTCTAAGCCAACGCAATCAAAAGATACAGCCGTTTGTCGCAAATTTCCGGAAATTTTCGACTCTCAAGGGAATCAAAACCTACAGGGTACTTCCCGTGAACGCAGAATCTTGAAATTTGGTATGAAGGTAGGTCTAACAGCACAGATTAAGGAATAATTGCGAAAACCGTAAATATTTATGTATGCTGTATATATCAGTGACCAATATAAAGTGACCCCACACTGCCGTACATTTTGCTTTGTAACAGGGCTTTGCTTACACTGGTTTATAGATATTTCTAGATAATGGTACGGAACCCTCGGTGCGCGAGTTCGACTCGCACTTGGCCGGTTTTTTGAAGTTGGTTCATAAACTTTAATTTTTTTTTTGGCTGACCTGACATGACAGCTCTAGGTCCGTTATAGTACATTACAGACCTAGGGCGGTGAATTCGTAATTGTCCCAGATCGCAGGTGTTTGTGCGATAAATATGCGATCTGGGGCTTTACGAATTACCGCCCGTGGTTTGTATAAAGTTTTACGTCTTGCCTTGGCCAGGAAGTGAGATTTTCTGTCCGCGAAGCGGGCGTAAAATCCCAATTACGGCCAAGGGTGACGTAAATAATATTGCCTTTGGAGTCGTTTTAAAACATAAGTTAATTGATTTCTTCGTGCAACGACTTTTTCACCCAAAGGAATCAATCCGTATTTTATTGAATCAGGCGTTACTTTGCGGAGGTCCATTTTAATGAACACAAAATATTTACCTTGCTACTCCGCTACTCACGTGCAAGATAACCAAGCTTGTGCGAAATATATATGCCTTGCATGCAAACCCTCCCTCCACTACTGCCACATAAAACACATATAAATCCCACAAACTTAATTATCCCTTACACCACACAAACACTGACGCGCGTTTCGATCCCTCTACGGGATCATTATCAAAGTTAAAGAGCACAACCGATGTACGTCGTACTCCGCCGTAGAGGGATCGAAACGCGCGTCAGTGTTTGTGTGGTGAATTAGAAAGGTAAATATTTTGTATTCAATTGAATCAATTCGTTCTTGATCTAATTAAACCTTTCACCACAGTATATATATAAGCTAAAGCAGTAGTAGCTTCCTTTTTTAAATAAAACAGGGTATTTAAAAAAAAATCAACAGTTTAAGATTTTTTATTTGTCGGTTCGGTAGGTAAGTATCTCATATTACTTACTAAAAAATACTTTCGCCTGCTACGAGACGTTCGGAAAGCTCTGTTATTAAATTTTATTGTATGTATAAAAAAATCTCATCCGAATGAATAGCTTTCTTAAAATAAACTATTGGGAAGCTCCGGTTTTGAAGAAGCGGAGTTCAAGCAGCCGTATACAGCGCAATACGCTCTTGGCATATTTAAAACGAAAAAACGGCCGCTCGTCTCAATGCGCCACTCGCGACTGACAGCACCGCGAGATCCGCTTAGGGGCCGTGTAGAAGCGCGCGTCTATGTGTGCGTTCGTTTCGACCGCTTTGTTCGAAGATTCCCTACTGCTTTACCTTATATATATATGCTTTCACTATGTAATTTTTCTGAAAAGAACTTAATGATGAATAGTTTTTTTAATATTTTTGTAAGTACAGCTTACCTCCTGCGTGTCAGCCTCCGCGTACACCCTCACAACATCCTCCGTGCCTGAGGGCCTCACGAACGAGCGCCCACTCTTGTACGCGGCCACCAGCTCATTGATCCTGGCCTGCAGACCCTCAGGAGACGTACAGGTCCGCTCAGCATCCGCCGTTGATATCACATTCCTGTCCTGTTAACGAAAACACGTGGTAGCCAAACAAGTGGTTTCAGCATAAGAATAAATAAGAACATAGTAGAACGGAAACTCCCGTTCCGGCCGCACTCAAGGTCACGATATTAGAGTACTCGCTAAGCGGCTACTCAGTCAGGCTGTCAGGGCCGGCGTCGCCGCACGCGCGTTTGGCTGTTTAAGTCTACCCGAGATCATGATGCATGGAACTGCGTCGAAATATCGGGTGCTCAATAAAGGTAATCGCGGTCCACATCCCGTTTATATTTTTTTTCCATTTTTTCTTGGAAACTTTCCGCATTTTGCACGTGTTCCATTTACCTGTACGGTAACTTTGAGCTGCCGGCAGGGTAGGTCAGTGTAGGCCTTCATCCAGGCCTGCGCGTCAAGCCCCCTAGCACAGAGCACTGTCTCCACGAGGAACAAGTCCGATATCGCGTCCCCAACCGCCTCGTTGGTCATATCTATGAAGTTGACTAGTAATTGGGCCGCTTTACGTTGCTCTGGCTCGCTGGAAGAGAAATGAGACAATTAGAGAGAGTTCAGATTTTTTTATACGACAAGATGGGAAAACGATCAACTGCGTCAGATACGTGATCAGAAAATATGCATCACTCAGAACTAATAACATTCGCTAATGGTAAAAATCTGTATCATCATCATCATCAGCCTGAAGACGTCCACTGCTGAACAAAGGCCTCCTAGCACACCATAATTAATGACAACTCGCCACCTGCATCCACCGGTTTCCCGCAACTTTCACCGCGAACCGGAAGACGCAGTGTTGGCAGGTGGTTCCACTAGGTGGACTGACGTGACGACATCGTGAAAATCTGTGTATTTCTACAAAAAGACAGCCAGCAGAATTTTTGAACTCATTAACAGGATTAATTAGAGCTGTACTTTCTTGAGAACTTAACATCCAAGAGAGATTATCGTCAACTGTGCAAATACGAATCGTCAAGTTCTTTGGACACATCACCCGCAACGAGGACTCCATGGAACGGCTTGTGGTGCAGGGGAAAATAGAGGCTCAAAGATCTGGCGGGAGCTCTCCGATACGTTGGACAGACCTCATCAAAACTGTGACGCACTCCAGCATAAATGATTGCTCCCACACTGCCATACATCGAGCTACTTGGCTTTGGCTTAATTATTATACTAATATCATTGACGTACAATAAACAACTAGACTCCCAATCACGCTCAAAAACTGTCGGAAGCAAAAGTCTGCACGACGCGTCTATTGTGCAGAGTTTTGGTTCAGTCGTGTTTCGACCGCGCTTTGATAACAATGTCTATGTCTCTTTCGCACCGTAATCTCAAACACAGAACAAAAGAGACAGACAGGTTTCCAGCGCGTGACGTCGTGTCATTACTTCTCACGATCGTATGCAATTGACATTCAACTTTACTGCCACGAAATAAGGTGTTAATTTGAACGAATATGTTAATTTTATCTGTATAAGTTGATGTCTTGACACACGCAACACAAAGACAACGCCGCTCGGACGTTTCTTGAGGAACTTTTGTTTGCGATTGGGAGTCTATGTTTATTGTACGTCAATGACTAGTATTCAATTTAAAAGTGAACTTTACCCCTCCTGAGCGATCCTTCGTATGGTCCTCTTAGCCAGATCGCTGTAGACGACCGTTCCATGCCCGTTAGCCTCGAAGTAAACGCCGACGTCGTATGACAACGCCGCGTGGTGCAAATGCTTCACTCCCGTCTTCACACACGAAACTGGCACTTTCTAGAACATAAATAATTACTATTAGGGCGACTAGTTCCGTCAAATGGTGTAAATTAGGTACTTTCTAAAGCGTCTGCAAAGAATTCGTTTATCGCTATCCCGCGGGAATTTTCCGGGATAAAAAGTAGCCTATGTGCTATTCCAGACTTTTCTCTATCTATGTGCCGAATTTCATCCAGATTCGTTGGGCCGTTCTGGCGTGATTGAGTAACATACAAACATCCATCCATCCATCTAAACTTTCGCATTTATAATATTACTTCGATTAGATTAGTTTTCTCACCAGATCGTCGGTGATGTATTTAGTGGAGGCACCGTTGGCGTAAGCAGTCTGCACCAGGCCTAGCTTGAGGTCAGTGGCCTCGCAAGCCTTCAGCAGCTCGGTTATGTAGCTCGCTAGCAGTGTAGCTATCTTGTCGCCGTCGAGTAGGTTCATCTGGTTCCTAGAGAGTAAACCTTTTATGAATGGCTTATTATTTTTAGGATTCCGTGCCCAAAGGATAAAAACGGGATTACTAAAACTCCACTGTCACCAGGCTCAGGCAGGTCAAGATGTTTCTGTTGCCGCTATAACAACAAATACTAAAAACAGAATATTTTTATGTCGTATGTCTGTAAGTAGCCAATATAAAATGACCTAACACTGCCTACATTTTGCTTAAAGGCAGGGCTCTGCTAACGCCGACTATTGCAGTGGGATCCCGTAAGGTCCAAGAGGACGCAGCAGATTGATGACGTCATGTTTTGTTATGTGCTGTTTTTTCATGCTCTTTTAAAATGCAATTTTTAAAATGTTATAAGGAAATCGTGTGTCCATAGTTGACGATCGCGACATGCTTTGACTTTGATCCGTCTTTGCACAATTTTGCTTCCGCGTTTACCAGGAGCGCATAAATTTGAAGACATCGTAATGCATTGCCTGAATCGATAACATTGGTTCCAAAGCGAGGGAAATTAATGCACTCGGTTAGGCCGATGCTCCTTATTCTACATAATATATTCAAGTTTTCGAATCAGACTTCATTCTATTTCCGTATGATTTGACGTCCTTTACTATCCATATTTTACCGTGCTACGTCGTCTGTGCTCGGTTTTGCTTCCGCGTTTACCAGGAGCGCATAAATTTGAAGACATCGTAATGCACTGGACGAGCTAAGCTGCCTGAATCGCTAACATTGGTTCCAAAGCGAGGGATATTACTGCATTTATTAGCAAAGATGGGACTACAGGACAATAATGACAACGATTGTAGAATATGTGGCGAAGAGGTTGAAACGATGGAACACATTATGTGTGAATGTGATGCCCTCACCAGACTAAGAATGAAACTCTTCGGCAGCGGATACCCTGAACCAGGAGATTTCAAGGCACCACCACTGCGCCAAAGCACCCAACTCATGAATGAGGTGGCAATGGAATAGTGCGAAGGAGGGGTAATTACACAAAGGATCCACAAATGGGTCGAAGTGTATCCGTAAGGACCCCTAGTTAGTAAGATAAGATAAGATAAGAAAATTACTGCACTCGGCAGGCTTATTGTCTAACTCGCTCGCAATCGCCATCGTGTTCATTTTGACAGTTCTTGTATGAATGTGACAGCTAGCTAATCCCGATGACAATACACCAATGATTTGTTACCGTACTGCGTCGTCTGTGATCGATATTGCTTCCGCGTTTACTAGGAGTGCATAAATTTGAAGACATCAAATGTACTGGACGAGTTGCCTGAATTGCTGCTGGTGCTGCGTCGTCTGTGCTCGATTTTGCTTCCGCGTCTACCAGAAGCACATAACATATAAAGATCTGTCCAGTATCCGTGAATGCACTATCGATCCAGGTAAGTTAATTAGGTCATGTGGGTTATCGATATCGATTAACAGTGGATTTCCAAAAAAGGGAAAGTTAGAATGATGGTCTACGTTACAAAATTTAACAGTTTATTACTTAACTAGCTTCTGTCTCCATTATATTAGTCGATGCTCAAAGTGTAGGTATGTACTGCATCAAAGATGTGACTTACTAACTCAACCACCTGCAGCAATATTCAGCAGACAAGGATGGGGTCATGGGGGCCATGGGGCATACTCCCCCACTCACAAAAACCCCACGAACTATATGACAAACCTCCTAAAAACATTTACGGAGACCACACCCTTTCCAAAAATAGAGTAGCGGATATATTTTCACCCTGAGAAGTGCACAATGTTCATTCCGCGTTTACTAGGATCACATGAAGTGAAGACATTTCTCAGTCAGTGCAGCTGAATGCACTAGCTAGATGACCTAATTGCCCTGGATCGATAAATGGATTGAAAGAAAAGTACAGCTACTGACCGATGCTATCAATAGGACTTACACATACAGTCGCCATCAGATATATCGTAGCGGGCGAGGTCCTCAAATATTTCGGAGCAGCATTAAATTTCAATAAATTCGTTACACTAGATATGGTTAATAACATCGGAACACGCAATCCGTCATAAATATAAGAGCAGCGACTTTTCAATAAATTCGGGACGTTCAATGAGCTAAAAATATGAGGAAGCACATATCATCAAAGGTATCGATGCAGTCAGGCTGATCATAAATATCGGAACATATGTGGAAAATAAACCTTACGTATATAATAATAGATTCGAATTCCAAACAAAATACAAATAAGGCTCAAACGTCAGTCATGCCAAAATGAAAGATATGTCACCTATATAGTGTACGCGTCTGCTTGCATAATTCACTGTGTTAGTAACATAAAACCTTTTTGTTGTATAAAGTGTAAATTGTTACTGGCCACTAAATTGCCATTATAATTTTTTTAAGAATAAATTTTTTCTTCTGCTGTTTTAAGTCAAAACATGTAGTTCTATTTTATAAAACTAGTTTTGTTATAAACACTGTAATTTAAACTGTTTGTCACAAAGTTAAGGTATATTTTCCAAAAATGTTCCGATCTTTATGGTCAGCCTGTCTGCATTGATATCTTTGACGATCTGTGACGTCCCGATTTTATTGAAAAGTCACTGCTATTATATTTATGACTAATTGCGTGTTCTGATGTTATTAAACTTACAGTTGTAATGAATTTATTGAAATTTAAGGCTGCTCCGAAGTATTTGAGGACCTCGCCCGCTACGATATATCTGATGGCGACTGTACAATAAAACACAATGGTTTCAAAGAAAGAGACTCGACAGCGCACAAGAGTCGCGTCGCGCGCAAGATAGATTACGCGTCCCTAAGAAAAAGACGGGCAATCTATCTCGCGCGCGACGCGACTCTTGTGCGCTGTCGTGCTAGACGTGCTGGTAGCCCAATAGTACCAGGATATTTTCGAAACTAAGTTTCCACGGCATCCCATTTGACCTCGGTGCGTCATCTGTGTACGATTTTGCTTCTGCGTCTACTAGGATCACATGAAGTGAAGACATTTCTCATTGCAGCTGAATGCACTAGCTAGATGACCTAATTGCTCTGGATCGATAGCTTTGGATTGAAAGAAAAGTAGCTACCGACCGATAAAACACAGTGGCTTCAGAGAAAGAGACAGTATACCGCAGCCCAATAGTACCAATAACGTGCCAATAACGATGTTTTCTAAACTAGGTTTCCACGGCATCATTCCCATTTGACCTCGGTGCGTCATCTGTGTACGATTTTGCTTCCGCGTCTACCAGGAATGCATAAAGTTCAGGCGTGCGACTAGCACCGTTCAATGCACTAGGTGGCCTAATTGTCTGGATCAATAAAACACCGCTATCGTAGTAAGAGAGTCAGTCAGACTGCCCTTCCACTAGAGATGTGCTAGGTAAGCTACCCACTTTCAAAAGCGCTTCGCTAAGTAGTTCTAATCTATGAAAATAAACTATACTTCGCGGCAAAAAATCCTCAACGCATGCAATGTAGGTAATTAGCTTCTGCCCACGACTTCATCTGCCTAGAATTATACATACCTTCCTCTTGAATCACTCTATTTATTAAAAAACTCGCATCAAAATCCCTTGCGTAGTGTTTAAGATCTGATAGGGACAAACAGCAGAAAGCGACTTTATTTTATACTATGTATATTGATGATTTTGTATGGAGAGTAGACCAAATTTTTTGACGCTGAGTATTTTTTAATTCGTTACAAGGAGTCTTGGAATAGTTCCCGAATACTTCAGCAAAGGTTGGGTTAGTTCGATCTGTAAAATAGTAGATTGTACAACAAGAGCATAAAACAGGCCATTTTACCCGAGACCATATAGCCACCCGAGCCGGTACGGCGAGGGTGGATAGACACGTCGAGGGGAAAATGGGTTTTATGAACGAGTTATACACTCTACTTTTCACTTAGATTGCGAAGAAACAAAACAAAAACATTGCAAAAATATTAATTAAAATTAAATGTGACATAGGAACAATTCGATATATTTAATGGTTTTTCCTGGCAAATTGACTGTTAGGAGTCAGTGTTATTTCCTCTTCACTTGACGAAATTATTGAATATTAATCGTAAAACAGTAACAAATTGTAACATAAATCCTACTAAGAGAAAATAGGACGTTCCCGCCTGAGTTCCCGCTAATTAACTTTTTTATTTTTTTTTAAACGTGATACTGCGGTAAGGTTCGAGTAGGCAGGTGTTGATTTATATTTTATAAAGTTTTATTTTTCATGTACTTATTTGTTTCAATAATAACTTGTCAAATTATTGTTACTTAGTTTTAGGTACTAATTAAACAGTTTAATAGACCGCAGATTATAATAGAAAAAAAACTTAAAAAAATAAACAAAATATGCTGTCGTAGTTTTAGTGATTGTTTGTGGCTGTTGGTACGACGATTTTACTTTATGCACAAGAACATAACATGCCATTTTATGCAGCCTACATCCAGCATAAAGTCGAACTTTTTGAGCATGAGAAGTGAAAAACATATTTTCATAGTAATTTTCACTTTAAAATTAAATAGGTAGGTTGACGCCGTACACTTTTAACCGATCGACCAAATGCACTGAAAATGCTGAAAATAATTTGCAAGTGTGTTCAGTTCAAACAGCCACCTGCTGAAACGTATTCCGGAATTATTTAAAAATCCACGACATAATCTTTCGCTAATTTCAAAGTACATTCCGGCGAAAATGCAGCCTTATCACCGGGTCTTTCGTTGGATTTCGCTTCCGTGTTTACCAGGAGCGCATAAAATCCAAGAGTTTGTCACAGGTAATAGCTGAATGGACTAGGTGACCTATTTCCTTGGATCGATAAAATCTCACAGAAAGGGATAGTTTATGTCAGGCCGTTGTTATCACGCAAATGCAATATCTTTCCTGTGTGTGTGTGTTTGTTCGTGTGTGTGTGTGTGTGTGTTTGTTCGTGTGCGTGTGTGTATGCGTGTGCGTGTGAGTTATTGTATTGTATTGTAATTCAGAAGATTTCCGATGTAACATAAGTGCAAAAAATATTTCAGATAGTTTAGACTGAAAGTTTACACGAAAAATAATTATTTTTGAATGTTTGAACAACAATTGAAATTTACCACGAGCTTTTCGGTGAAGGAAAACATCGTGAGGAAACCGGACCAATCCCAATAAGGCTTAGTTACCCTTCTGGGTTGGAAGGTCAGACGGCAGTCGCTTCTTTAAAATTAGTGCCTACGCCAAATCTTGGTATTAGGTTGTCAAAGCGGACCCCAGGCTCACTGAGCCGTGGCAAATGCCGGGAAAAACGCTAGGAAGATGATGAAATTTAGCTGAAATTGCAATGCTGAGTAAGCGCGGCTTCGCTTCCGCGTATACCAGGATAGCATGAAAACGAGAAGCTCTCCTTTAGAATAGCCGTGAAGTGAAAGTGCACTCTAGATGGCATCAATACTACTAGACGGATACCTATAGGTATACAATTTATATAGCAACGAAATCCCTCTAGTTAGTATGCCATTATGTATATATGTATAATAACTCTTTATCATAATATCGTTATTAATTATTTCAAGCGCCTGGCAGCTTATCAGCGGTAGATGTGAGAGTAGATAAGTAATAATAAATAAATAAATAAGTATCATGGGACAATTGACACCAATTGACCTAGCCCCAAACTAAGCAAATCTTGTGATATGGGCACTAGACAACGGATAAACATACTTATATAGATAAATACATACTTAAATACATATTAAACATCCAAGACTCGAGAACAAACATTCGTATTTTTCATACAAATATCTGCCCCGACCGGGGATCGAACCCGGGACCTCAAAGCTTCATAGTCAGGTTCTCTAACCACTAGGCCATCCGGTCGTCCAAATGGGCTACAAAGGGGGGGGTAACAATTGAAGGAAGGGGAGGATTGAAGGTGTGGGCGTATAGGTGAAAAGGGGAATACATACCTATAGTGATGGGTTGCTAGCCACATCGCCTATAAAATGTTTCCTAAGATTTTGCCCGTTACCTCGATGGACTTTTAGAGAGAGAGGAGTAGAGTAGAGAAGCAACTGGTGCATTCTATTTTTTTTCCTTGCTTCCAGACCAGTATGCTTAGTGTAGGTTTTCGGTCACAAAATACGTTTCGAACGCGTTTGCGTTAAAATGTCAAATACTATGAGAACAGTTTGTTGTCGTTTCGATCCGCAAGTAGCGCTGCCAATTTTTCCATAGTAATTGAGACGTTAACGTGAACGCGTTCGAGACGTTTTTATATGCGAAAACTTACACTAGAGGCTCAGCACTGTAGGGGTAAACTTACGATAAAGCGTTTCTTACTTGTCATCGAGGTAGTAGTAGACTATTCTATCGCCGTCTCCGTCTAGCGAGGCCACTCGCTGGAAGGGCGCGTGTTCGACACCAACCGGCGGCTTTTGGGACACCTTCACGAAGTCTGCACCGCACTGTAACAAAGAAACATTTACGTCTCCGGACAAAAGATGTAACGTTTGCGGGTGGTAGGGCCTTGTGCAAGGTCCGTCCTGGTCGCTACCACCATCTTACTCGCTAATCCTGATGCTAAGCAGCAGTGCTTGCACTGCTGTGTTCCGGTGTGGAGAATAGGACAGCCGGGGAAATTACGAGCACAAAAGGCATTTCATCTTAGCCCTCTAGGTTGGCAACGCATCTGCGATCACTCCGGGGATGCGGGTGTCTATGGGCAGTGGTGATGACTTACTATCAGGTGATCCACTTGCTCGTCTTCCTTCCTATTCTTATAAAAAAAAATGTAAGTAAAGATCTATCTCATTCTGCTGGATATAGGTAATTGCTCTCATCTTCATCTACGGCACACGGCACGTAAAACCATATTCGAAGCGGTGGTCAAAACTGGAACTAATGCTGCGGCCATACCAATGCCAATAAATTCTATAATTTAACCTTTGATAAACAATAACTGAAGATACACAGTCGCGCTCCCGAAAATCTCCGAACCAAATAAGCTCCAATTTAATAAAATTGGCTTAATTTTTTCTCAGTACGTTGTTGTCAATGCCAGCGTAACGATGCCCACGTGTGTCTTTAAATAGTGCAAAAATCCCTCGCAAAAACGGAACAAATCTGATGGAATATCATACTTTCAGTGAATATCTGTTGTTTTTTCTATTAAATTCTAAGAATCGAAGAGAAATATTAATCTAAATTAATTTTAAAACCATTTCTAAATTGCTAATTTTTGCCAGAATTCAACAACATTGACATAATGCCTTGTCTTTGTCACACGCACAGGAAAGCTTATCAGTAAAACGAAACAGATAAACAACAGAACATAGAACAAAAGTGTAGTGGAGTTGCCATCACCCTATTTTTTATTTCTAGAATCTTATGTGTTTTTGTGTGAAGCTTTGATTTCCTGGATGTGTATACGTAAGTCATGTATGTGTGATTTAGTTTTAGACTTATTTACTCATCAACAAAAATTACATAAAAACAAACATGCATGTCACCAATAAAAGTATTTCTTTTGAGATCGTCAAAAATTAATAATAATAAGAGCATAATAAATTATAAACTAGTAACAATAAAATAAAATACAATGTCAAAAATAATAAGTTTTGTAAAATATTATGTCAATTTTATAATTCTAATAACATTTGAATAAAATTTATCTTGTGTATGTGTTACTGGGAAACATGTGCGATAGTTTGACTGTTTGAGAACCACTCGGACCCTCAGATATCTATTTTTAAGACAATCGGTCCAAAAAGTAAAGATTTAAAAATGGCGGCCACTTTTTCCATTTTTGATAACGGTTTCATGTTTGGGGACCACTCGGACCCTCAGATATCGATTTTGATAGCAATCGGTCCAAAAACTAAGAATTTCAAAATGGCGGCCAGCTTTAAAACTTAATTTTCACACTCAGAAACGCCAATTAACATAATAAGAACTCTGAGTGCTGCAGGGATGATTAATTGAAACTTGAACTTGATCCATGAACATGGTAAAACAATTCTAAATTTCCACTGTCAGTCAATACAACCGACTGGGTAGGTAATTAAAGTTAACTTTCATACTCAGAGACGTTGATTAAGTTCTAATAATCATAATATTAACTGACGTCTCTGAGAACGGTTTTGATATATTATTATTCTGCAATAATTATATACGTTTCCACTTTAGGCAGCTACGACATTTGTCATGTTTACCGCTATCCCTCGGGAATTATGCAACTTTCCGGAATACAAAGTAGCCTATGTGTTAATCTAGGGTACCAGCTATCTCCGTTCCAAATTTTATCAAAATCCGTCCAGTCGTTTCAGCTCGAAGAAGGAACAAACATACACACTCACATCGTCACATCCATCCATCCTCATAAACTTTCGCATTTATAATATTAGTAGGATATAGATACGTATCTCGAAAACGGTAAACATTTGGTTTGGAGTAAAGAAAATTAGCTTTAAGATTATCTAAATGACTTCCCCATTCATCCTGTAAAGTATTGGCGTTAACATTAATTTCACCCTGTTTTTTGTTGCATTAATTGTCAAAAACTTTTAAAAAATAAAGTCCTCTCCGAAAGTCCGAATGCATTCTTTGTTCAACAACATAATTTCGTCCGTCAAAGCAACGTCAAACTCGTCGAAGCGTCGCCTTCAATGTAACAAGTGGAATTAATCCCTCTGCCGTTTCTGATAAGGCATTACATTCATATCCGAGTTTAAACCAAACGTGTGTGAAATTGTCAAGTTTAGCTGTCAAGGTGTCAAGCGTTTTGGAGTTTTGCCGCTACCGAAATTCGACTGTAATGAATTAAAGACTAGGTTCAAATTTCGTCACGTATTCTTTCAATTCGTCTGTGTGGTGGGATTACTTTTCTCTACGCACACGTAAATATATTTTTAACTGTGGAGTAGCGAAATTCAACTGTAATTAAGCAAAGACTAGGATCAAATTTCGTCACTTATTCTCTTAATTACTTTGTGTAGGTGATGATTTTATTTGTTACGCAAACAAGTAAATAGTTCGGACATTTTTTGAAGGGGATTTTGTATGGCACTGTGTATCTACAGTTATTGTTTATCAAAGAATTTAACAGTATAAAAAGCGTTTATCCCTACTGAGCTGGCAACGTCGCATTTTTTGTGTTTTTTACGATTATTTCACGGAAATTGATTGAATGTTTCAAATATGCGTCTGGAGTGCACTTCGTTTTTAGTGTATTAATGTGTCTAATGCTTGATCGTGATGGACTTTTATTTTCTTATTAAACGAGATACAGTATTTTATTCCTTTGATAAAACTTTGACATAAAACTTTCCTCTCTTTCTTCTTTCTTTTTTTCTTTTGAACTTTTCTTTTCCTTTTTGTTTTTTTGAACTTTGACTTTTCTTTTTGTGATTGTCATAAATATTTTTTTTCTTTCTTTAATACGAAAATAAAAAATCATCACGATTAATCATTGCATTGGACACATTAATACACAAAAACGAAGTGCACTACAGACGCACATTTGAAACTTTCATTCAATTTCTGTGAAACAATCGTAAGAAATGCACGCTCTTAAGGTCGGCGCACACCAAATGCGTGCTGTGTGCTGCGTGACACGCACCAGTTGTAATGTATGAAACTACTAGCTGTTGCCAGCGACTTCGTCTGCAAAGAATTCGTTTATCGATATCCCGCGGGAACTACGCAATTTTCCGGGATAAAAAGTAGCCTATGTGCTATTCTAGACTTTTCTTTATCTATGTGCCGAATTTCATCCAGATCCGTTGGGCCGTTCTGGCGTGATTGAGTAACAAACAAACATCCATCCATCCATCCATCCATACATCCATCCATCCATACTTTCGCATTTATAATATTAGTCAGATAGTTAGATGAGATAGATGCTAAACCAGACGCGTGGTCACGCGCATGTAAAAAATTCAGAAACTCACATTCAGATTTAGCTTCCCCCCATTCCCCCCCAAATTGTACAGCACCAGGTCCAGCTCTCCGTCCAGGCTCTTCTTGATGATGTTCAGCTTCTTGCCGCCAACCCCGTTGGCCCCGTCCACATACAGGGTGGTGTTGTAAGCACCATGCACCGGTAGCTTACCGCGGATGTTTTTGAAAGCACCCACTATCTTTTCATAGTAGCCTGTGAGAATAAAGAGAGAATTTGATTTGTTTGAGATATATGTACCTACAGCCTGGCAAAAGAGTAGAAATTAAAAAGTGGCAATACTGTAGTGTCGTCCCGTTTTCTTATACCTATAGATTAGAAAGGGACGACACTACAGTATTGCCACTTTTTAATTTCTACTTTTTTTTGCCAGACTGTAAGATATACTATCCCTGGATAATTTTATCTCGGTAAAGTGCGAAGTACCCGTGGGATGCAGGTAAAAACTTCACTACATAGTAGGTATAAAACAAAGTCGCTTTCCGCTGTCTGTTTGTCTGTCTACCTATCTGTCTTTTTAGTTACGAATTTACTCGTAAATTGTGAATCACTCACTACATAGTATAAAACAAAGTCGCTTTCCGCTGTCTCTCTATCTGTCTGTCTGTCCCTATGTATACTTAGATCTTTAAAACTGCACAACGGATTTTGATGCGGTTTTTTTTATAGATATAGTGATTCGAGAGGAAGATTTGTATGTACAGGGTGTATCAGATACCCCATAACAATAATCCACTGGGGTATAGCTATAGAAGCTAAAAAAAGTATTTAAAAAAAAATTGGAGTATTTTTTTTTATATTTGCTGTAGGAATGATTACAGTTAATACTACCATTCCTATAGAAGATATAAAAAAAAAACTCCAATTTTTTTTTAAATATTTTTTTAGATTCTATAGCTATGGTTATATTATTATGTATACCCCAGTGGATTATTGTTAGGGGGTATCTGATACACCCTGTATAATAAGCAGACGAAGTCGCGGGCAGAAGCTAGTAGTAAATAATTCATATATTGGTGTCAGGTTATTAGTCACAAAACATAATTCAAGCCTCTACCGATACATGCAATCCTGGTAAACAGGGAAGCTAATGCGAGCAAGTAATGCAGCAGCGAGATAAATAAATAGAGAGAGAGAGCGTGAGATTAGGCTATCTCTGTCGTGCCTATCAAATAAGAAAGGGAAGGCGTGCTCGTTGTCTCTATGATAGCACAAGGCTCAAATATTGTCGTCTCTTTTTCACGATGCATCGACCCAATACGGGTATAACTTTCGCTTTCGCGGCATCAATCCAGGCATAGGTCACCTATATTGCACTAGGCACACTTAAGTTTAATTGACGACCTCTTGCCTTTTATGCAATCCTGGTAAACGCGGAAGCTAATACGAGCAATAAGATAAATAAATAGAGAGAGAGGTTATCTCTGTCGTGCCTATCAAATAAGAAAGGGAGGCGTGCTCGTTGTCTCTGTTATAGCACTATATTGTTAGTTATACCCGTATTGACCCAATACGGGTATAACTTTCGCTTACTACGCGTCATCGGCACGCTGAAGTTTAATTGACGACCTGCCTTTTATGCGCTCCTGGTAGACGCGGAAGCAAAATCGAGCCAGCTAGAAAAATGTGACCCTTCCTCTCGACACTATCTACTAAAAAAAACACATCAAAATCCGTTGCGTAGTTTTAAAGATCTAAGCATACATACCTGCCGGTGCCGCCCCTGTTTCCAAAAAGTTGGGAAAATTCTCAGAAAATTTTGGAACAATCCCAAGAAATAAAGAAAATTTACATATAGGGAATGGGAAGTTTGAATTCCCATTCAATTAACGTTTTGTATATCACTCTATCACCACTATAGTCTGGCAGATAAATCGATGCAGCCAGATGACACTTTCAGTGTTGTCAGTTTTTGGCAAATATTAAATAGTGATGTGACTTAGTGAGTGAATGAAAGAATGAACGATGTAATAATGAAATTAATTTACGTCATTTATGTTGAAAAACAGAGAATTTTCAAAGCGTATTTTAATAAAATGATTTGTTCTATAAGGTTTTTTTGTATGTTTTCTAGTTAGTAGTAGTGTGAGAGCGCGATTTGGAAATGTGCGGAAGCATTTCAAATCAGTTACCAGTTTTGAACTCATTCCCCATTTTGCCATAAATAAAACAACAATTATCACATTAATATTTTTTTCTACCTTTGTACTTTTACTTAAAAACTCAAATTATTCCGAATCAGTTTCACTGCTGCTGTACCTTGAACCCCTCAAAAGTATCGCGCTTAATTTGAAATATACTAAACTACGAATGTGACAGTCATAAAATATTTCGTTCGTTAGCACTAGTGAAATAAATGTGGTATCATTATTTCGTAAAATGACATTTGGAAGTGTCATCTGGCTGCAGTGATTTAGCTGCCAGACTATATATCTTCTTTCACACCAGCGCGTTCCCTTATCACACTATTCCTTATTCTATCTTTCAGTGATACACCTTCCATACTTCTTAACGCTCTCATTTCTACTGCATTTATTCTACTTTCATGCTTCAAAATGATGTTGGGTATAAACTATGTGTAAACTCATTTGACTGACCTTCCTCGGTGGGAGTGCCGTAAGTGTTGTCATTACGACACCGCACGCAGTAATGGAGTATCGGTGTGGTGACAATGCCGAATTCCTTCGCTGTACCCTTTAGGGCCATCACTCCATGGACAGCCGCTGCTGCGAGCCTTGGACTCGTGTATCTAGAAATACAAGGAATCTTGATCAATCAATCAATCATTTACAGCAACCATGGTATTTACAAGATGTTCATATTATTCTAGCCAGTACAAACATGGACTACTACATGTTTCAGATAAATTTTAATCCAGAAAAATGCATACATGCCACTGGGAAAATTGACAATATTTCAAATTTCTTTATATTCATAAATCAAAAACTATTTCGAGAGAAACACTTGTAGAACACAAAAAAAATATTTTTGGATTTTTTCGTACAGTATTTTTTTGGAAAAATGAGCAAAATATGTAAAACAGGAAATGACGTCCAGAGGCCGGTCCAATACTGCCATTATAAAAAACCTTGTCTTCCGTGTTTCCCTTTGACATCTACAACTTTCACAACACAAATACTATACTACTGACAGCTGACGGTTAATTCATTCGCACACCGCTCGGCTTTGTTGCCATCGGTAACACTAGATAACTGTTTACCGGGCAATAATGATAATATTTTTGCAAGTTTTCATTTAAAATCATATTTTTTGTGAAGTATTCTGTTTGAGTTTGTCAGCTCGTTTTGACGTTCATCGACAGTGACAACTGCATTCACTGTCAAAGTATTTAAGCACAGGTTTTGGCGGTCAATTAATGTAATTATTTCAACGTACTTGACGTTCGTTACTTACGTCCTTTCTGCTTGAGCAACGATTTAAATGGATTTTTCCACGAAAATACAAGATTTCACGAATATAAAAAAATATGGGTGTGTGTGTGTGTGTGTGTGTGTGTATTTACCTCGTGTCCATGCCGATGAAGACGCTGGCTTTCAGCCCCATATCCGCATTCACCTCCTTGATCACCTCAGCCGTAGTCGACTCCAAGTCATTGTCACTGGAACCAGACAAATCATCTCATCACCTCCAGCATCACGTCCCACTGCTGGGCACAGGCCTCTCAGAATGAGATTTGGGCTATAGCTCCCACGCGGGCCGCGGCGGATTGATAAATTCCGAAAAACTCAAAGGTGCGAAGCCTGGGCTCGAACCCACGACCCTCTGCTTGAGAGGCCACAGGTCAAACCACTAGGCTACCACGGCGACAAATACCAAGGAATCAAATCGCGTTTAGTAACTTTAACTAGCATTTGCAGAAGAAGTAGCATGTCATACAGTTTTAACACTATTCTCGGTAGCAAAAAACCGGATCACTTCTCGTAGAAAGTTGTATGAAAAGTAACCCGCTAGCACACGGCGGCCACGACGTAGAAAATCCGCGGTCTGAAATGAACACAGGCACGACGTCGTCTGTACACGCGTCAATGTGTGCGTAAGATACACAGGGCTGTCTATCGCAAAAACCTAGTACTATAAGTACTACCAATGACAGAAACATAGGTACTTATAATGAAGATATGGCTTAGATGTTTTTTTTTTTTTTTTTTTTTATATAAGAGGGGGCAAACGAGCAGACGGGTCACCTGATGGAAAGTAATCACCATCGCCCATGGACACCTGCAAGACTTGGGGAATCACAGGCAAATAAATAAATATACTTAATTATATGTATATGTATATGTTATGTGTATGTATTATATTATTATATTTTATTATTATATGTGCAAATAAATGTACTTAATCGTTATCTATTTATTTAAACTTACTTAAAATGTGTCTGTCTGTGTATTTAAGCATTATTATTTTCAATTACAATAGATGTACGTCAACAAACTTAAGCGAATGATTCTATAGTTATTTCATGTATTAATCGCGATAATTTCGGAAAGCATCAATTTTCTAATGTTTTATAAAATGAAGTAGGTAGGATAGGTTCCCGAACGTGTGACGTGCGGCCGACATACATCGCGTTGTGAGCCCTACTAGATTTATAAATCATTGGGCACGTTATTTGTTCCAAGATTGGCGTTTCCAAGATGAAGGTACGGAACGCGCAAACAGCCAAACGCGCGTGCGACGACGCCGGCCGAGACAGCCTGACTGAGTAGCCCGTATAACGGGTACTCTAATATCGTGACCTTGAGTCCGGCCGGACCGGGAGTTTCCGTTCTACTGTGTTCTTATTTATTCTTATGGTTATGGTGATGAACAGTCCTCACCTGACGTTGGCAAGCCGCGTGGCCAGCTCCTCCCAGCTCTGCTCCAGCATCTCCCCCTCAGGGTCTATTAGTTTCACGCCATTATCAGGCTCAAGGTTGTGGGAAGCTGTTATCATCATGCCTATTGTGCGACCTGAAACAGAGCATTCATCGTCATCGTCAATGTTTGAGATTCTGCGAGATGATGGATGTTAGGCAATGCAGTGTTTTTAAGTGATTTAAACTTTGTCATTACTTCACAAATTGTTGTTTCTCGGTGTATTGGTTTTTGCAACTGTGATGCCGTGTACATATATTTACAAATAAATCATGCCAGTGGCTTCCCATAATCTTAACCAGATCGCTCACGATCTTCTCTTGTGATTGACGATTCAGTTTAGGTTCGCTCGCTGTCAGATTCATACTAAAAGACAGCTAAAACTTGAACTGAATCGGAATTAGGATAGGACGTCATGGCAAGGCCCCAGTATGTTCAGTATTATCATCTAACAGAAAAGTCAGGTCATGCTCAGATTTTTCGTGTTTCGGCAAGGTAGGTAACATGTACATGTATCAGTTGCAGTTTATACGGACCCGACGTCCATCACGATGCGGCATTGAATAGACTTTTAAGGTGGCCACTAACGAGCCTTTCAACAGTTCAAATAGCGTGGCTGCATTCCAAAATCGGTCCGTCAATTTCAAAAACGTTAATGTTTTTTAAACGGCATCCTGATCGTGGATTTCCATTTGGATTGAAATCCAGCACGCCACTCCATTTGGACGTATCGGCGTGGCGACTTTGGAGTGACCGTCAATGCTAGAAACATACACCAAACGTGCGCCACGCTCCTGGACTCAATCCAAACGCTCCGTGAATGTGCCCCCAACTAACGACGCGACAACGAATTTATCGTAAAAAATGGACGTATGAAATGTTTCGGTCGTCGGTACCAGTGTACTAAATAATTGGATGCCGTCCATTTGGATGTGCCTATCCATTATAATGGTATCCGTTTGAAAGGTTCGTCAGTGGCCTGCTTTAAATAGACTTAAAACTTAGGTACCTACTCTACAATGAAACAAGAAAATAGTCGAGCTGTGACGAGTAAACGGTTTAATCTTACCATTTTTGACGCGAGAGCGTATGACAGCAAGCAGCCCCATGCGGTAGACTACATGTTCCAGAAGACTGGCTCTGGAAACAAACAAATTTTTACGGTTACGACTATCTTGTGTAGGCATACAAGGCAACCGTGACCAGCAGAACACGTTCGAGGACTACAAGACCTGCTCACCAGGTATCATTGTCGTACTCTTAACCATCGAGTTTACACGAGCTTGGTGACTTAAGCCTTCCTACACACCTGCATTTCCGTGGATCATAGTACTAGGCCCTTACCATGACCATGACGTCTTAATTTCGACTCAGTTCAGATTTTAGGTGTCATTTTTAGTATGGATCTGACAGCGAGCGAACCTAAACTGAATCGCCTTAAGACGTCATGGTAAGGCCCCAGCTCAAACCATTGAACGGATTGCGCTGAAATATGGCACACAGGTATGTATTATGATTATGACATAGGCATCCGCTAAGGATTTGGCAGCAGACAGAAATTAAAATTTTACGCGTACAAATTTGCGGGTAACAGCTAGTTCCATATAAATAATTCCACACCCAACACGATTCCATGAGTCACTCTGAAGAAGTATAGAATGTGACGAGGTGCGCATTAAGTGAATAGCGTGTCACTTGTTTTGTGCGGAAGTCGCTGACAGTATCGCCACACCTATTGTCATGTCATAGCTAATCATTTTCCAAAACTTGAGTTGAAGGAAACATCTATTGAAATTTATTCTTTATTAGGGTTTCGTATGCAAATGGTGAGACCACAGGATTTAAATTCTGAGCTAGGCAAACTTATAAAATATGCGCTCTGAAAACCACAAACATTCCAATCATTCCAGTAAATTTCATAACACACAAACTAAAACAGATATACGGCTTCACACAAAACCAACGCACGGTTGTTACCTAGCATATTAACCCAGTCAATATAATCTATGAATAGATTTCAATAGAATTCGGGGAAATGGCAACCTATTTTAGAATGGACACAGATATGCCGCACAGGATGTCCGCTTCGCCCTAGATACGGAATAAAATCTTGATAAACAAAAGATTGTCGATGATTACATATATTATCACTTTGTTATTAAGGTGATTGGATCGCCTTGCCCTGCTTAGAGGTCGTTCACAGGTGCGTGTTAAAGCTCGACATTGGTAGACCGAGCGACTGGAGGTGTGTGTCCACTGTGTCCACAGTGGACGTCCTATAGCTGATATGACGATGATGATGTGAGCGGAATGGCACTAAACAAACTTCGAAAATCGAATTTAGGAGTAGGCCAGCCCACATCCCACCTTAACAAAATACGTAACTAGGTGACTAGACAAGACAATATACGCCTGTAAGCTTTAACTCAGCGCTGATATTACACATGCAGAATATGCCAATCGCATTAGTTGAAATCGAAGTGTTATACTGGCACTCCACCTGGCGTATTTATCCAAATATTTGCGTGAGTGAAGGGGGTGTACTATATTGTTTCTGGCGTATGCGACGAAGATGCCAATAGCGCAACGCGAACACGCAACGCCAAGTGGAATGCCAGTGTTATAGTCACAGTCACAGTAACACAGTACTATAGAGGAGCGGGGAAGTCTGTATATATAACTTAATACGAGACAGACTCAAGACTCACGCGATTACGCCAGTCGCATCGCGTTGGTCGCACTACTAAATTTATCGTCACCCTACCAAACAAAAGCCGACATGACACTGAGTTCAGGGAACATAGGGAGGCAGGTTTAAACTACGCCGTATCGCCACCGAACTTCGCTAAGCAAGTCTGTTGACAAACGCCCACGCGTGGCAAGGCTTAGTTTCAACCGCCCTCACTTTGCTATTCTCAATCTAAATCTCTATCAAACAACACGATAGGGTACGGTCGAGGGCAAATATATTGATACATTTTATTGAATCAGGCGTTACTTTGCGGAGGTCCATTTCAATGAACACAAAATATTTACCTTGCTACTCCGCTACTTACGTGCAAGATAACCAAGCTTGTGCGAAATATATACGTTTTGCATGCAAGCCCTCCCACCACTACTACCACACAAAACGCACACAAATCCCACAAACTTAATTAATCCTAACACCACACAAACACTGACGCGCGTTTCGATCCCTCTACGGGATCATTTTCAAAACGCAAAACAAAACATGCATGTGCATACATGCATACATGTGTTTTGCATGCAAAACGTATAATTATATTTCGCACAAGCTTGGTTATCTAGCACGTAAGTAGCGGAGTAGCAAGGTAAATATTTTGTGTTCTTTATATTGATACAGTGATACAGCTATCAAATATAGGTATGTCACCAACCTTATTGTTTATGGCAATAAGGTGTATAGATGTTTTTGACGTCTTGGTAACGTATAGGTATATATTTACGCCCTTGACTGTACGGTCGCCCAAATAAGTTGTCTACCACTTTTCATCCAATTTCCTATTAAATGAATATTTCGCTAAAGTCGAACTTCCAAGTTGACAGCCTGTCTTATCGTCGTTATATATTGTGACGTGCAAAGGAATTTTAACCTTAAGGTGGTAGACCACATATTTGGCTGATGGTACAGTATGTGAGCTCTTAGAATGTCATTCGGGTTTTGGGTACCATCAGCCGATTCAAGTATCAAACCCATAAGAGTGAGTGAGACAGCAAAACAAACCTGAATGTTGAAAGACCATGGATGCAAAGTGGCGTCCGATACGTCGAGGTATTTACAAAAATATGTATTATTTACGTGATTAACTCCCGTTTTTCTTATAATAAAGCTGAATGTTGTTCTAGGAGCTCACAGACTGAATTGAAGTGCTGTTAACATAGGTAGGTATAACGCAAACCACCATTTTAGAGAGGTTGATGGCGCGTGAAGGTTCTTTAGGGGAGTCTAAGCCGGGACGGGAGACGGCAAGTCGGGCGCGACGAAACGGCCCGGCGGCACACTACATTTTTATTAATACATTGCGTGTTTTGAGAATCGCCTGCTGCGCTTTGAGCGTCCCCGCCACGCAATCAACAGCGAAATTGCCTTAATTGTCGTGGCCGGGACGAAAGATGGATCGTCTAGGCTATGCGGTTAATTTTACTGTGGAAGTCGGTAGATGTATTATGTTGAGTCAGGACAAAGTCTCAAAATGAGAGTGGCTATTATATTGTTGTTAAAAAAAATTACAATGATTTTAATGTGCATTAATAACAAATAAATCTCTTTCTGTTTGCAATTAGCACAAACTTGTGTTGCACAAATTATTTTACAAAACATCAACAAACAATTACTTCATTAAATGGGTGCTAGTTTAACTGGTATTATTTTTAAAGAATTATAATGACTATTTTTATTCATTAAGCTACTGAGCAGTTTTTTTTTGTTAATGGCTTTATCAGTGATTACAGAATATTTAATTACTGCATTGTTTATAATAACTACTCCAACATTTTACTGTTTGGATATTTTCTATAACCGTCAAACAATGTCTGTACTAAGTAATTATCAAGGGATTTCTATTGTCTTTATAATTACAGTTAATCTTAACATTAGCCAACACAAAGTAAGTTTAAAGCATGTAGCAATAGGAGACGATTTTGCATAAACTTGCCACGACTGCCATTTCTTTGACCATGTGTTCCCTGTTCTAATTTTAAAAACAGATGTTTTATTTCTGCCCTGCCTGCAAAGTTGATTGAACTGGCCAGTACTTTACGATAGCAAAATGTTGACCAATAAAATATTGAGTGTTTGTAATATGAAAAGAAAATGGGTATAAATTTGAATAATGTTCTTGGCATTTCGCCAAATACTTGTATATGAATAAAAGGAAGATCAAAGATTTTCATTATGTTTAGGTAGGTAAATGAAGATTGGTGTAGGTGTTCACATTATGTTGACCTTTTTATGTAAATTAATTCTGTATTAGACATTTATTTTGATTGCAGGTATGAGTCAGATCCTCCAAAAAACAACTGAATGAAGTTGTGCAGAAACCTATAAAGTAAAGATGCCATAATATGCCTAAATACATAAGAAGTCTAGCTATTTTAAATTACATTTACTACCCATAGTACAAAAGGTATAATTTACAGGATATGTGGGTAACATAGAACATGCATATTTGAAATTCCAATTCATTAACCTTTATGTTAATAACTGTGTTATGACCGACTGCGCGACATTTTAATTGTACCAAGGTCTTACTAGGTAATTTTGCGAGACTACAAAATCGATGGTGTTACGTCTTAAAATTCGTAAAACTATGAATGAGTGACTAATCCCACTTATCGCCCTATCAGAGTCAATGACCATAATCACGCTAGCTTCCCGTTATAGGCAGCCAAACCTAAAATCATGACTCACAATGCAGTACTATCGTAAAAGGAATCACGCAAACGGAGACAAAATTGACTACGTGACATTTTACCACGTTGTCTGAGAGAAAGGTGCGTCGAATATTTAGACCCTTACACAATAATGCCGTAACAGCTACTTATGCTTATTAGAATGGAAAAACCTTGCATGAATAATGTAATAAGACTCACTTTGTGCGAAATCCGGCCGTGCCGTACTGAATGAAGACGTCCGTTGTTTTCGGATGCATTTCTCTTGCGAACGCGTACACCACTCGTAAGCTACTTGGCGGCATTCTGATATGAGATTTATATTTATAAGGCCGCGTATCGCGAAGTTACAATCACTTCAAATCAACAAACGAGATTTCTTCTACATTCCCGCTGCAAAACGTCAAGCAAAAGCAAGTTATCAAACGTCATTGGCGTTCGGTTCATTTCGGATTCATTTTGAACATCAAAACATTTAGTTGTATACGACTAAAAAGAATAGCAAACATTGTTACTATGGCTGGCGCTAGTTTGTATAAATTTAGTATGAAAATGATGCAAAGGTTAGCTTTGTTCGTGCAACCTTACTTTGTAGTTTAATATCAGCTGTCAGATTATTTTCAAATTATTAGTCTTCGAGTGGACTTACTAGTGTTGCTACTCAACAATAGATGGCGCTTAATTTAACACATGTAGTTTACATTACATTAAATAGATGTCACTATTCTCAAAATATAATTTTAATTATAGCAGCAGCCTTTGTTGCTTTTACAGTGGCGATTTATTTATTACTCGTAAAATATAATAATAATTAACAATACAGACACACTTTTGGTCGACTCTGTTTTTACACACTAGGCACATGTCAAATTTCAAGTCAGTTGGATAATCGGAGGTGGGTAAAAATCAATAATAATGTAGGTACTTAATCAGTTCATTAGTTACTAGCTTCTGCCCGCGACTTTGTCTGCGTAGAATTATACATATAAAAAAATAGCTGTTGCCAGCGACTTCGTCTGCAAAGAATTCGTTTGTCACTATCCCGCGGCAACTACGCAATTTTCCGGGATAAAAAGTAGCCTATGTGCTATTCCAGACTTTTCTCTATCTATGTGCCAAATTTCATCCAGATCCGTTGGGCCGTTCTGGCGTGATTGAGTAACAAACAAACAAACATCCATCCATCCATCCATCTATCCATCCATCCATCCATACTTTCGCATTTATAATATTATTAAGTAGTTAGATAAACCTTCCTCTTGAATAATTTCTATTAAAAAAAAAACATCAAAATCCGTTGCGTAGTTTTAAAGTTATAAGCATACATAGGGACAGACAGACAGACAGTGGAAAGGGACTTTGTTTGATACTATGTAGTGATTTTAGTGGGTCCATATTGGCTTCGCTAATATTTATCATCCGAAATTGATCTTCATAACGATACTCCTAAATGATCACTTCTCCTAAAATTTTGTTTCCTAAAGTTTTCGTTCCTAAAATTTATTTTACTATTAACGTACCTAGTCCATAACACTCAGTTTTCCTAAAATTTTAATTAATAATTTCATTGTTGAAAATGTGTGTATTAAACTCCTACTATTTTTTTTCATTCTTAATCCTAAAGTTTTTTTTTATAATATTACTACTCATTATTATTAACAGGCAGTGCCGTTTTAAAAACCAGGACATTCTAAAGTAATATAAAGACTTTTTCTAAATTAAAACAAACATGTTCGCGGCTTAGGGGTGGCTCAAGGGCCACCCCCGCCGCACCTAAACCTAAATAGATCCAAATTAATCATCCTATACTGGTTTTACAAGTACTAAATTTAATGTATAAAAATATAAAAATATTCAATTTTATGAAAAAAACAAATCTACATAAAAAAGTGTAAAAGACGGTTATGTTTAAATTAAAATATAGGAAAAAGTAAAAAAAAAAAAAAGTCTAAAGTTTATTTTGCAAATAGGCCGCCGAGGGCTCTTTTACATGTCTTTTTTTTTTAATCTACCAGCGCATTCGGAAAGACCATCATTGCCAAGAAGAATGCGCCGCAAGAAGCTTGGCAGAAAGTCATTTTTTCAAAATAAAATAGATTTACAATAGTACTTAAATTCTACTTAACTTACCTATAATACAATTAATACATGTTATAAAAGGGATGTAAAAGGTCCCTAAGTTAAGTCTGTAAACAAGTAGTAGTATGATAGATGTTTATTGCACCGGACATTATGAAGTTGAATGATTAGGAATTCAGAACATTATGAACAGAGTATAGTTATGAACAGTGATTGTTAGGATATAAATTTTTAGGAAAAACATTTTCGGATTTCCGATAATCTACTACGTTAAAAAATTACTAGTTCGACTTTGGCGCACCCGATTTTAGTAGCATCGAGTTTAGACATTAACCGGTGCTCCGCTTCACATCATAGAAATCTTCACATAGATAACTGAATGACAGAATGCGCGTATTAATTGGAGTTTGGCTCGGTGCCACGTGCTTTAAACGAGGTACTTACCTACTATATTGAGTTGAGTCCTAGATTAAACTGATAAACTCGGGAAACCGATTTCTGGTAGCACATTCGAAAATACCAGCCGAAATTGTTTCTTACTTTGGGGCCTATTTACTATATTTATTAAGTAATAAAAAACCATTACTAGCTAATATTATCAAATTGACACGATTTAGCATAAAATTATCTTCTATAATATACCTACATATAATGTACCTAGTTATTGTGATTTATAAGCACCTACGCCGCTTGTTTTTCTTAAACAATTACGTAACTCCTATTAATACGACTAGATGGCGCTTTTTAAAACGGCCCATATCTCAAGTCAAACTAA
The DNA here is from genome assembly GCA_963854515.1 of Pandemis heparana. NCBI lineage: Eukaryota > Metazoa > Arthropoda > Insecta > Lepidoptera > Tortricidae > Pandemis > Pandemis heparana. The sequence goes on from OY978028.1 coordinate 7,351,412, forward strand.
TTACCGTCAACGTCTCTCGTTGAAACGAAGTAAGGATCGGCCCATTTACTTCGGAGTCGTTCGAGTCGACTCTAATTTTATTAATTAGCTCCTCCGTTCGCTCCATGGACGCCATTGAAGGAGGTTTAAGTTAGCGGCACACAGAATGCTGTATAAATCGATCGCTGCCCCAAATTATTACTAATCCTACTGCCAAACAGCAGTGCTTGCCTTACTATATGTATATGTATTCTTATGTGGAGGGTAAAATTGCTAGTACATGACATGAGGTATACTAGGTTGGCAACGCGTCTGCATTCTGCATGCTATTGGTGTTTCGGATTTCCATGGGTGTTGGTACTCCACTCATAACCTTACTTATGACCCACTTGCTCGTTTGCTATTGGATAAAAATAAGGTATTTGATTTCGTACGTGCAATACTTTGGAATAAACTAGCTTTGAAAGTCGATTATACCACAATACCTACTCGTATAATGTATAAACATTTATCCGTGAATTTAACAAGTCCTTTTGTATAAACAACAAGTACGGCAAAACGAGCAAGTGTGACAGACTACAGTTAATATAGAACCTTGTGTGCCAGTAATTTTTGTCGGTTTATTTTGAGTCGAAACTCTTTTGTAGCTTTTGTAAACTTCGTTTCGCCTTACAGTTTCTATCATACATGTCTCTGATGGCGTTTCATACGAAATATTAATTTTTTCGACAATATATCATTTGTTATTCTATAATTCGGGGTGGAGAAAAATCCAAGCTGCTGTGAATTTGCCGTGACGGGTGAAAACAAAATAAAAAGGCAATTATTTTGATTGTATTTGTTATTTGATTGAAGAAATGACCCAAATTAATGATTTTTGTCGCCTTTGACCGGTTCGAGTCCGGACTAATACTAAGCTTTTTTTTCAAAAGTCAAAAGTTTATTTTGCAAATAGGCCGCCGAGGGCTCTTTTACATGTCTTTTTTTGAATCTACCAGCGCATTCGGAAAGACCATCATTGCCAAGAAGAATGCGCCGCAAGAAACTTGGCAGAAAGTCATTTTTTCAAAACAAAATAGATTTACAATAGTACTTAAATTCTACTTAACTTACCTATAATACAATTAATACATTTTATAAAAGGGATGTAAAAGGTCCCTAAGTTAAGTCCGTACTTTAAATTACATTGGTCTATAGTAGAGATGTATAAAGTCTCTACTGGTCAAAGCAAAACAAATTTCTATCCATAAATGTAGAGTACAATTGTTTTTAAAAATAAAGGAAAATCATCTTTACAGAATGGAATATTTCCAATATGACCTTGTATGCGCAGATGTATAAAATACGGTATCCGTGGTCGCGCAGATCCCCTCCACGTGACTCGTCATCGCTAGACTTACGTGCCGGCACGCATACTTGAGGTAGTCGCCATCCATGTGGCATTCGAGATCTTTCCACCCATGGAAGATGGAAGATAAACATCCCAGTGCGTCGCAGCTTAAACTAAAATGCTCTCATTACGTCCAAATCGCACGATTAATAACATCCAGTCTAAACGATCTCTGCGTGCGCGCATAAACACATGTCACGTCATTCATAATTGATTTACTACAAATCGCTTTGTGTTTGAAGTTGAAATAAAAACGGTTCGGCTTTTAACGGATGGTTAACTTGCTTTCAAGTTAGTTGTACACTATTTCGTGGTAATTTTCATTTGCTACGTAAGAATTCAGGAAAGCGAATTTTTGAATTGTGAAGATAAAAGTGGAGAAGAAAATTACAGCTATAATAAATTTCGTCAAACTAGACGAAAATTTAATTGGAGCTGAGTGGATGTGGTGAAAAATTGTACTGAATTTGAAATACGCTTATTACAAAAAAATCACATCACTCTTAATCACACACTCAAAAATCGGGCGCCTTATTAATTAAATATACTCAAGTTATTGGGACGTCAAAGGCAAAGTAAAGAACTTACATTTACAGAATTTTGGCTTAATTTAAGTAACGCTGGATATTTTAATCCAGCCACGGCATAACTATTTACTTCTTTTATTTGTTACTCATAGAATATGAAAAACGAACGCGTTAAAAATAAGAAAATACAGGATCTAGAGAATAATTAAGCAGATATCTTTAGTACTGGTAGCAGATAAATCAGTGCGCGCCGCTCCGCCGCTCGTGACTGATGGACGGAGAGACGGTACCGTCAGCGGTTTACTAATGTTTCGACGAAAATTATTTAGCAATTTCTTAACTCCCCAAAAAACGTATCCCATATTTTTATCTGAGCAAATTTTTATTTCCCAACTCAACGATTCGCACTGATATCATTTCCCAACTAATGATTTGATAAAAAAATATTGTTTAGTTTTTCCGAATCGTCAATTAAAAAAAAACACTATTTCTTTTCACTTTCTTTTATAAAATGTATCGAATGTTAGTTAATAAATCTCTCTCTCTCTCTCTCTCTCTCTCTCTCTTTCTTTTTCTAGGTGTAACGTATATAGGTAACTTGTTAACTAAGCTGTTTGCGTATACATATAAGTAGGTAACTTATTAACTAAGCTGCTGTAACCCATTGCTAAAATTAAAATTTGTACCCCAGGCAGGCTTTTCCGACTATTCCTACAATTACCACCTGAAACTTCCTCGTGGACCAGCACAGTTGACAGTTCTACGAATCGCACCACATTTTAAAATCGCGCGGCGCGTGGACGGGCGGTCTTTGGCTGTACCGAGTGGGTTTTAGAGAGATGTGAATCAAACAAATACGAATATTTTGAATTTCGATAATTTGAATGGAGTATTAATTGAGGTCCTGAAGTGCGACTTTTGTGCTTACCGTACGCAGTTGGCACGCGCAACGCACGGATAGACAATACTTCATCGTTATCTGTATCGCTTCCAGTTAGTCCTAATACTGGACATTCATTACCTGACAGCCGCCATTTCGTGCAAGAATACTTGTTTATGTCAACTGATCGGTATTACCCCGCTGACGGAGTACATTATTAAATAGGTACTTAAATGAGGTTTTAGAGAGTAAGATAAATTGTCAATTTACGTCGAACTTTTGGCTGTCGCATTGACCGTCGTCGTCCCGAGACTCCTGAGCAGACCATCTCAATTCAATTCAATTCAATTTTTAAAAAGAGATAGCGCCATCGATACTGTCGATGATTCCGCCAATGTCGAGGTTGAAGAAGACAGTGTCGTTATTTATTTAACCGTTGTTCGGTGGCTTTGATGTACGGTAGCAGAACTCAGTTGAGAATCTAAAACAGACAACACATACATTGATTTTGTTAGACTACCTACAAAAATAATTTGCTAATTTTAATAAATTTACGTAATACTTTTATAAGCGGGGTGTGAGCTAGTGCAAGAAAGACTATCTCCAAAGTTAGAATTACAAAAGCGATCACACGAACTCAGTACAAAAGTTGCCGATAGATGTCACTACAAATATCAATCAAGAACTTACGAGGCGATGATTTACGCAACTCGAGTTTTTATTCGACTTTTCACGTAACTGTTTAAATGTATTTTTTGGTGATGCAGTGTCATTTAAAGTTTAAAGTGTTGTGTCTGTTCAAATATGCATAGCAATATGTGACTTTTGTCAATAAATTAAGTATACGCGGACGAGTCGCGGGCAAAAGCTAGTCTAACTGTAAATTGGTTGAAGTATTTAAGTAAGTAAATCAAATATTCAAGCTTCTACACACCTTTAACTTCCAGACTATACCTATTTGTTCAATAAATATTTGATGTTATCAGAACCTGGTATTAGCGTAATTCGCTTGACGCTAATATGAAATGCCTTTATTTCATCTACCACCGATTATTACTATACCATGCGATATTGTAATGTCATTCCGGTAATAGGCCCCTTAATGGGACCGATTTGGTACGCACCAATAGTAATAGAGCTACCGCGCCTCGCGCTCACTTTACCGCAAATTTGTATAACACCATTGCTTACACCCTGAGGCTTGGCGATAAGATTCAATTTGTTATGCCCTGGCGGTAGGATATAGTTGTTTGATTGTTAAGGGGGGTGTTTTAATACCAAGTTGTAGGTCAATTTAAATTTGTCTTTGCGTAGAACATTAAGTTATTTAGCCATTTCGGTTAGTAGCAGCGCCGGTTTTGAAATAATCAATTTGTAGTATATGAGTTCGTGTTGCGGGAGTGCGATTGTGGTTGGATTAGTTTGTATCCTTTCGGGGTTCTTTATAAATTAGGTCTAAAGTTTCCTTTATAGTTTTTTGATTCTTATTTAATTTCTTCCATGCTGGTCTGGAAGTAAAGAAAAAACATAGAATGTACCAGTTGCTTCTCTTCCCGCGCTGATGGTAAAAGCCCATCGAGGGAATTGGCGAAAACCTTAGGAATAATAATAATAAAATAAATTATTAAATAAAATATAAGTTTATTTACAAAAAGTTTCACAAAATTAAACATGTTACCTATGACCTTCACACCAAGTTGTAGGTCAATTTAAATTTGTCTTTGCGTAGAACATTAAGTTATTTAGCCATTTCGGTTAGTAGCAGCGCCGGTTTTGAAATAATCAATTTGTAGTATATGAGTTCGTGTTGCGGGAGTGCGATTGTGGTTGGATTAGTTTGTATCCTTTCGGGGTTCTTTATAAATTAGGTCTAAAGTTTCCTTTATAGTTTTTTGATTCTTATTTAATTTCTTCCATGCTGGTCTGGAAGTAAAGAAAAAACATAGAATGTACGAGTTGCTTCTCTTCCCGCGCTGATGGTAAAAGCCCATCGAGGGAATTGGCGAAAACCTTAGGAATCATGTTATAGTTAGGCGATACGGCTAGCAACCCATCACTTTTTTTATTCCCTTTTCCCTACGCCCACAATCATGCTAAATGTGGCCTTTAGGTCTTGTTGCCTTACGCTCTGTCTACCCCGTTCCCCATCATAAAAGATAAAGACGTGATTTGTGTATGTATTTAATTTAATTTGCCCATTGCTTTGAAAAATTGAAATGGTTTTTTTTAATTCTTAAACGACAACATACGCGAAACTAGCGCCACTTCGGAAATGTTGTTATATCTCCTAAATTAAATGAATATTATGAATGTGAATATGAAATCAATTTTCAATAATTTCCGAAGGGAAACACCTATAATATGTATTAAATCAGTGTATTGTATACAATTTATCGTTCTTTAGTTGTTCCAAAATACTTGCACAAAACGAAAACGGCCGCTTTTTGTCTAACCTTTGGAAAATATTGAAAGAACATTTCCGAAGTGGCGCTAGTGTCGCGTATGATGTCACCTTAAGTAGCTACCACGAGCTATATTTTAAAAACATTTTTTTATAGAAATAATAGAGTCGATAAACGATTTTAAAATTACATCAATTCACTCTACCTTTTGATAGGGGTAAAAATAAAAATCTGTGTGTTTGTTCTCCAAAGCTTATAGCGCCAATGAAATTAATTTGCCTGAATTAAAAAAATAATTCTTGTTATCCCAATATCTTGTGACCAATTTCATTATCTTCGCAGAATAAATAAGAAATTGTTCGCAGTGAAATAAAACTTAAAAACATCGTGATAACAAGTCACACGATGAAAGGGGAGTAAAAGACGTTTTTCTGATCATTAACCTCGTTCCCAAATATTGTATCCAATTTCCACTCCTATGAAACCGTTATGGAAGGCATTTAGCTTCCGCGTTTACCAGGGGCGCATGAAATCGTAGAAGGCTACTCATTGGTGGGTAGCTTCCACGGGGTACACAGTGAATCGGGAAAAGTCCGCTAGATGGCGTTGATATATGAAAAAAGCATGAGGGGAGGGATTGCTTCTAAATCCCATTTAGATATCGAATGTCCACTGAATAAAACTTTTTATTTTATTTTAATAGCGTACTACATCATAGTTTTTTTAACGTATTAAATAAGGAATTAGAAGTGTCAATATGAACAAGAAACATGTTGTATTTTTCTTTGTGGAACCGTGAAAAATGAATTCAATTTTAGAACGAAGCGAAAGTAAAATTCAAGTCGCGCGGATTGTTTGTCGCTTTTCTCAGTCAAAATATTGCGAGTTTGGAGCAGTTTCTCTTCCGCGTTTACTAGGCTGGCATAAAACCAAGATGTCTCGTATTTCGTTAATTTCACTTTCAGTTGTGTTTATTTCCATTTTTAGGGTTCCGCACCTCGAAAGGAAAAAGCAAAACCCTTATAGGATCACTTTGTTGTCCGTCCTTCCGTCCGTCTGTCAAGACCCTTTTTTTAAGGAACGGGTTGAGGTATCAAGCTAAAATTTATATTGACACCTCATTCATTAAAATCAGTTCAGTATAAGTGCCGGCACATAAATCTAATCTGACCTTGTATCGCAGAAGTATAAAATACGGTATCAGTGGGTGCGCAGATTCCCTCCACGTGACTCGTCATCGCTAGACTTACGTGCAGGCACGTATAGCTTAGGCGCAACGATAGAACATACAAAAAAAAAACACATAGACTGCCAGAATCATTACCCTTAATCATTAACCCTTCCTTTTGGCTTTATACGTGCCGGCTCGTAAGTCTAGCGATGACGAGTCACGTGGAGGGAATCTGCGCACCCACGGATACCGTATTTTATACTTCTGCACGTCATCGCTAGACTTACGTGCCGGCACTTATAATAAATGTTTCACAGTATAATGACGATTTTTTGTCGCTTTTCGCAGTAGTCGTTTCGATATTGCGAGTTTAGAGCAGTTTCTCTTCCGCGTTTACTAGGCTAGCATAAAACCAAGATGTCTCGTACTTCGTTAATTTCACTTGTTTTCAGTTGTGTTTATTTCCATTTTTAGGGTTCCGCACCTCAAAAGGAAAAAGCGGAACCGTTATAGGATCACTTTGTTGTCCATTTGTCCGTCCATCCGTCCGTTTGTCAAGATCCTTTTTCTAAGGAACGGGTGGAGGTATCAAGCTGAAATTTATATTGACACCTCATTCATTAAAATCAGTTCAGTAGCTTAGGCGCTACGATGGAACATACAAAAACATCTAGACTGCCAGAATCATTACATTAACCTTCCCTTTGACTTCACCATAATCGGTTAATAAACATTTCACAGTATAATTTTTCTATTAAACGATTTTTGTCGCTTTTCGCAGTCGTTTCGATATTGCGAGTTTGGAGCAGTTTCTCTTCCGCGTTTACTAGGCTAGCATAAAACCAATATGTCTCGTAGGTACTTCGTTAATTTCACTTTCAGTTGTGTTTATTATTTCCCGTGATTATTTTCAGACTGAAAAATCTCTTTTTCATGGAGTCTCTGTGTGAATCATAACTTGACTTGAGGTATATTATGCGGTGTTTCGTCTTTGTATGAAATAAATAAATCTTTAGCTTGTCAAATCTTAAATTGGTCTTACGGGCACCGAGACACGACAACGCTATAATCATTTTCCAATATACCTAAGTTTTACCTATGTATTACGAATGACACCTCATTTATTAAAATCGGTTCTGTAGCTTAGGCGCAACAATGGAACATACAAAATAATTTCTATTTGCGTGATTCTTTGTCGCTTTTCGCAGTAGTCGTTTCGATATTGCGAGTTTAGAGCAGTTTCTCTTCCGCGTTTACTAGGCTAGCATAAAACCAAGATGTCGCGTACTTCGTTAATTTCACTTTCAGTTATGTTTATTTCAATTTTTAGGGTTCCGCACCTCTAAAGGAGAAAGCGGAACCCTTATAGGATCACTTTGTTGTCTCAGGAACTCGTGGAGGCATCAAGCTGAAATTTGTATCAAATCCTCAGGTCTGAAAAAATCAGCCAACGCAATCAAAAGATACAGCCGTTTATGCCGTGAATTCATTAAAATTAGTTCAGTAGCTTAGGCGCAACGAATAGAACATATAAAAATACAAAGACTGTCAGAATCATTACATTACCCTTCCTTTTGGCTTCACCATAGTCGGTAAATAAATGTTTAGTATAATTTCTTTTCGCAGTCGTTTCGATATTGCGAGTTTAGAGCAGTTTCTCTTCCGCGTTTACTAGGCTAGCATAAAACCAAGATGTCGCGTACTTCGTTAATTTCACTTTCAGTTGTGTTTATTTCCATTTTTAGGGTTCCGCACCTCGAAAGGGAAAAGCGGAACCCTTATAGGATTACTTTGTTGTCCGTTCGTCCGTTCGTCCGTCCGTCTGTCAAGACCCTTTTCTAAGGAACGCGTTGAGGTATCAAGCTATAGTCTGGCAGATAAATCACTGCAGCCAGATGACACTTTCAGTGTTGTCAGTTTTGGCAAATATTAAATAGTGATGTGACTTAGTGAGTGTATAACAAAGTCATCGCACATTTTATCTACTCGTAATATGTTAATATGGACCTTGAACCCCTCAAAAGTATCGCGCTTAGTTTGAAATATACTTACTAAACCACGAATGTGACATTAATAAAATATTTCGTTCGTTCAATAATCAAATCATTCATTACGTGACGTGACCTTAGTCGAGCACTAGTGAAATAAATGTGGTATCATTATTTCGTAAAATGACATTTGGAAGTGTCATCTGGCTGCAGTGATTTAGCTGCCAGACTATAAAATTTATATTGACACCTCATTCATTAAAATCAGTTCAGTAGCTTTAACCCTTTCTTTTGGTTTCATCATAGTCGGTTCTGTGGTTCAGTCGGTTGTTTCCACTGTTGATGTCGTTTTTTTGTCGCTTTTCGCAGTAGTCGTTTCGATATTGCGAGTTTAGAGCAGTTTCTCTTCCGCGTTTACTAGGCTAGCATAAAACCAAGATGTCGCGTACTTCGTTAATTTCACTTTCAGTTGTGTTTATTATTTCCCGTGATTATTTTCAGACTGAAAAAACTCTTTTCCATGGAGTCATCGTCAGACCGTCAATCATAATTGACCCGCATAATTATTATACGGGGTAAAGTGTTTCGTTGTTGTATGAAATAAATAAATCTTTAGCTTATCAAATCTTAAATTGGTCTTTACAAGCACCGAGACACGACAACGCTATACTCCATTTACCAATATAAGTTTTTTCATTAAAACAACACAGTGTCATTATTACGAAAACATTGACATCTCATTCATTAAAATCAGTTCAGTAGCTTAGCCGCAAAGACTGCCAGAATCATCACATTACCCTTCCTTTAGGCTTCACCATAGTCGGTTAATAAACGTTTCATAATTTTTCTATTCAACGTTTTTTTGTCGCTTTTCGCTGTAGTTGTTTCGATATTGCGATTGCGAGTTTAGAGCAGTTTCTCTTCCGCGTTTACTAGGCTAGCATAAAACCAAGATGTTTCGAAGGTACTTCGTTAATTTCACTTTCAGTTGTGTTTATTATAATGTAAGTTTTTGGTTACAAAATAACGCGTTTGCATTAAAATGTCAAATACTATACTGTGAGAACAGTTTGTTGCCGTTTCGATCCGCAAGTGGCGCTGCCAATTATTCCATAGTAATTGAGACGTTTACGCTCGGAGTGTTTACGTGAACGCGTTCGAGACGTTTTTATTATGCGAAAACTTACATTAGAGGCTCAGACTGAAAAAACTTTTTTCCATGGAGTCACCGTCAGACCGTCAATTACAATTGACCCGCGTATTTATGCGGGGTAAAGTGTTTCGTTGCTGTAAATAAATAAATCTTAAGTTGGTCTTACAAACACTTCGTTAATTTCACTTTCAGTTGTGTTTCTTCTTCTTCTCCTTTAATGACGGCCGTAAGGCTTAGGCCAATGTCAGTGTAATAACAATTTTCAAAAACCTTGTGACAAAAATGTCGGCAACGTTGTACGGTAATAAGGTCAAAAGACCCCCTCCCCCCTGTCGGCCTCTTAGCCAACGGTCATTGATATCCCTCAGAAACTGCCAGGAAATCATTAGCCGATGCCCAGGGTGCACCGGATCAAGCACTGCTTTTCCCCTCGGATCGAAATCGAACCCCAGCTCTTGACCACTCGCGGAGGTAACCCGACTCGCACCCCACTTTGTGTTTATTTCCCGTGATTATTTCAGACTGAACAAACCTTTTCCATGGAGTCACCGTCAGACCGTCAATCATAACTTGACCCGGTCCGACCACACCGCCGCGTATACGCAGTGACGTGTCGTATGCGTCACGTTTTCTTACCGTTTCTTCATAAATTTTGTTGCGATTTCGTAACGTCACCGTTTTTTAAGCTGCGGTGTGGTCGCACCTTTATGCGGGGTAACATGTTTGTTTCGTTGTTGTATGAAATAAATAAATCTTTAGCTTGTCAAATCTTAAGTTGGCCTTACGAAGACCGAGACACGACTTCACTAAACTTTACTTACCTACTTAATCATTTTCCTTTATAAGTTTTTTCAATAAAACACAATGTCATTATTACGAAAACATTGACACCTCATTCATTAAAAATTATTATAGTATATAATATTAAAAATTCAGTAGCTTAGGAGCCACGACGGAAAATACAAAAATACAAAGACTGTCAGACGGAATAATTAGGTATATCACCCCTTCTTTTTGCTTGACCGTAGTCGGTTAATAAATATCTTTCACAGTATAATATAATATATAGATGTATACCATTTTCATTCTTACTTGTCCTATTTGGTAAACAAAATTCTAACCTCCAAACGTCTCATTTTTGTTATTTTTTAACTATTTCATCGTAAATAAAGGAACTGGAGATAAAATATCAAAAAAATTATGTACAAAATATTACCTCAGGTTTATTTGATAACATAATAAAATGGTATAGGTTTGATATTACACAATCTTTATTTAGGATTTATAATTTTAATTTTATTGATATTTTAAGTGCCAAGGAAAGTCTGTGGCTCCTCGCGGGGCACTTTGCTAGTAGGTTACAAGCGTATCTGATAATAGGGCTTCAGGAAGTGAGAAGGACTCAGACGACATTACTAGTAGTTTTGGTAAAACTTCAAGAGATGGCGGTGAAGCGAGATGCAATGACAGGGAAAACGTTTGTTGTTCCAGTTCCACATTCAATTTGTTTACTCAAGATTTATGCACGGTTCAAACGGACAGTTATTGGCACAAAAAATTAAATTTCGTTCGTTCTGCAAAAACGAAGTTTGCTCAGACATTAAGAAAATTACCTAAAGATTTATTATTTTATTATCTTATCAACTTCGCTTTTCTTTTCTTAGCCAATTTTTTTTGTAAACTTACGTCGATGATTTTTTTCTTATAACAGAAATTAGTCCCTAAAAAATATCATAAAATAAGCCCCAAAATCACATTTCAGTTTAGGAAAAAGGCTTCCTACTTTTTTGAAAACAAAACATTGTTTTTGAAGCTCGACTGCGCCGTACGGAAAACTAGTGAACGCTAGAAATACCGACACGTATTTACCAGGAGCACATTAAATGGAGAGAGGTTTTCCACTCAAGTTTGTTTAGGGGTTGCAGGCTGGCAACAGTTGCATCTAAAGTGGGATAGATGGCGCTGAAATCAAGATTCGCAAAGAGAACTTCCTCCTTTTCCTTATCCAAATAATATTACTATGTCACCACGACAGCGATAAAATGACATGGTACATGAGGTATTTTGTGCAATCGCTTTAGGCTAGCAATCGCGTTTGCGTTAAAATGTCAAATACTATGGGAACAGTATGCTTAGTGTAGGTTTTCGGTCACAAAATACGTCTCGAACGCGTTAGCGTTAAAATGTCAAATACTATGAGAACAATTTGTTGCCGTTTCGATCCGCAAGTGGCGCTGCCAATTTTTCCATAGTAATTGAGACGTTTACGTGAACGCGTTCGAGACGTTTTTCGTGTGAAAACTTACGCTAGAGGCTAATGGTTACTTTTCGGTCACAAAATACGCCTCGAACGCGTCTGCGTTAGAATGTTAAATAAACCACCGTTTTTTTTTCTCTGACCAGCAGGCAATGTATCCTTAAAGATACATTTTATTTTTTTAATGAAGTAAAGAACAATTGGCAATATATCTAATAAGATACCTTCATGTCATAAATCCTAAACAATCTTTTAAATTATTATTTTTTAATTTTTTTATAATGAACACAAAATATTTACCTTGCTACTCCGCTACTTACGTGCAAGATAACAAAGATTGTGCGAAATATATATCTATACTAGCTGCTGCCAGCGACTTCGTCTGCAAAGAATTCGTTTATCGCTATCCCGCGGGAACTATGCAATTTTCCGGGATAAAAAGTAGCCTATGTGCTATTCCAGACTTTTTTTTCTCTATCTATGTGCCGAATTTCATCCAGATCCGTTGGGTCGTTTTGGCGTGATTGAGTAACAAACAAACATCCATCCATCCATCCATCCATCCATCCATCCATCCATCCATCCATCCATCCATCCATCCATCCATCTATCCATCCATACTTTCGCATTTATAATATTAGTTAGATTTATATCTTGCACGTAAGTAGTGGAGTAGCAAGGTAAATATTTTGTGTTCATTGAAATGGACTTCCGCAAAGTAACGCCTGATTCAATATTTTTTTTTATAAGTATGTATTTTTATCATTCATTAACTAAAATCAAAAAGTGATTAAAATCGAACACTTAAATATAGGTATCTCTGCCAAGTATAGGGTTAAATTATTATTAAACCTTTTGTTGCCGTTTCGATCCGCCAGTGGCGCTGCCAATTCATTGAGTGATTGAGATGTTCACATAAACGCGTTCGAGATATTTTTTTGTGTGAAAAGTCACTACAGACATTACCCAATAATGACGCAGCGGTCGGAACGCTCAAAACTCTCATAAAGCCTTTAGTGAGACTTGTGTGGTCTAATTTGGAGTCAGGCTTTGTGCGGTCGTGCGCTATGGGAATGCGGTAATCGCACAATGTAACATGAAATTTCAATTTCTCCTCAGAACAATTGTTACGTAACATGCGGAATTAAAAGGAAACTTATTATGAGAACACAGAAAACACCTCTATGAGGCTCTGTTATTTAGTTTTGAGGGTTCCGCACCTTAAGGCGACAACAGCCGCGAAATATACGTTCTTATATCTCCTAAATTAGATCAATTTTTAATAGTTTCCGGAGGTTAGATACTAGGGAAACACCTATAATGTGTATATTAAATCAGTGCATGTATACGAGTACAATTTGTCGTTCTGTAGTTGTCCAAAAAAACTTGCACAAAACTAAAACGAATGCTTTTTGTTGTGCAAGTTTTTTTGGGACTACTCCGAAGTGGCGCTAGTTTCGCGGCTGTTATCGCTTTAAAAAAAAGAACGCGTAAAGCAATTAGCTACTATGTATAAAGTTGCCAGCGCCACGAGCGGAACGAAACGGCAACAAATTGTTCACATTAGTATTTGAAATTTTTATGCATACGCGCGTTCGAAACGTTTTTTGTGACTGAAAACTGACAGTATTCATTATATCCCCCTTATTCATAAACGCTCTAAAGGCCTGCTAACTTAACAATCGTTTGTCCTTATCTGTGAAAGGTAAATTTCAAAGTGACAGATAAAGACAAAAGATTGCTAAGTTAGTAGAAGCCTATAGAGCGTTTATAAATAAAGAGGTAAGTATATACTTTTCTTCCGAGCGATGAGGACCCGTTGGTCTTTGCTTTACGGAAGCCTAAATCCAATAGTACAATAGTAGCCTAGATCCAATGTACACATGAAAGCGACGAATAAATGACTTTATGACTTAATGAGCTCTAAATAAAACGAATTTAAAATAATTTAACCTACCCTATTTTCTGAATCTCTTAATTTTACCGCTAACCATCTAATTCATCTAACCACAGAGTAAAATCTAGTTGCCATACAAATTAATGTATGTATGGATTCACGACTAAGACACCTTGGTGGTCCAATACAGCTAGCAATAAAATATAGATGCTTTCAATGGCTGAATGCGCCCAATGCCTTTGCCTTCGCAGTGTTAAGAAGATTTTTTACCGCGTTTCTGAATTATGAACTGTCAATAGCTTTATGGTTGTTAATTAAATTAAGGTTTAGTTGGTGGTCTTATATTAGAAGAGGCTCTACATTATGGATACGATAAAAGTACTAGAAACCACCAACCAAATATGTGGTCTGACATCTGAACGGAATCTAGGCTGAATGCTAAATATGATTACTTAATAAATTCTTGGCGCGTCATAAAATACAAAAAGTTGGAATTTCGACTTTGGCAACATTATTCAAATGGTAAGACGAAGTTGGTTGAAAAATGATAATTATACCATTTATTTGGACGAAGCTACATACACATAGTTACCAGCTAAAGTTTTTAAACTGGCCGATTCAATCGCATTTCCTTGGAACACTCTTCTTTAGTCCCTTCCCTTTGAACAGATTAATACAAAATACCGTCTTTTTACTCACTCAGCGTATTTTGACTTTTCAGTTCCCGTGTCTTACTTTAACTTTGAACTCATCAAAATAATAACGCTAATTGAATAACTCTATCCACACACTAAATTCCTCAAAATCATCTCCACATTTCTTAATCCCAAAAGGCTTCCGATCGTCCAATAAAATATCCAATAAAATTAGTACAAGTTCTACAGCATGATAACTTCAACTAACGCCATTATGGGCCCCATTCTGGCTCTATGGTGGTAATAAATGAATAAAAACAATTACTACACGGGTTAGGTTCGTTATGGTGGTAATGATCCCTAGGAATGAGGGGTATGGTTTAAATTCAAATGTATACAGGAATAAGAGAAATTTCGTCATGTTATCAAAGTTAGGGTCGGGATATGGGGCTGGGAACCGCGGACGCGGAACGCTAGCGTGGTGCGACCATTACATAAAAATAAAAAATATGTCAAATTATATAGTAGTAATATATATAGTGACACAAACGGATAACTCGCATATAAACGTGTTTCGGACTAGTTCGTAGTCCTTCCTTATTAAGCACTCGCCCCGGCGACAGCAAAACGAACTCTGCGCTCCAGCGCTCTGCTAACTGCTTGCGAGGCTACTTGACGCAACTGACAGCGGCGCATAACTACCCTCGTTTTCACAAATCATTTCATAATATCATCGACTATATTTGTTTATCTCAATAACAGCACCCGTAAGGGATAGAGACTTCATTTGCGTGTGTATGTATGTAGGTATGTACGTAATAACAGCACCAAAATCCAAAGTCAATCATGGTCATAGACTTGCAACCGCCCAACCTCTCGCGAGGACTGTGATTAGCAATCATCGTTTAAAGAAAAAAAAGTAAAATATTACTCATTTCTAGTAGTCTGGCTGACTTGTTTGGTATACCTACATATAATAATAATAATAATACTTTATTTGCGTAAACATGGTAGGTACATACAGGTGATAATAAATAATAATTTAGTTCACATGTTTAGCCAAGAGTGGCATGCAAAAATTATTTAAGTATAATAAGTTATGTCAAAATTAAATAATACAATTAAAATAAAATCATGTATAACATATAAATTCATCTATAAGTCTAAAAATTCATTAATTGTATAAAAACATTTTTCTGTTAGCCATTTCCTTAACTTAGTTACAAATAATATGTCAGATAACTTTCGTATTTCATTTGGAATTTTATTATACACAGTAATAGTCATAATATGGCAGTTCTTCTTATATAATGAAGTCTTACATGTAGGCATCAGTAATTTAAACTCGTCCCTTTCTCTTAATCTATTGTTGATAACTGGTTTCTTAAAATGTAACGGGAATCTTCGGACAAAACAACATAACTCGAGAACATACAGACCAATTAACGTGAGGAGTCCTAATTTTCGAAATAGGGGTCTACATGAATCTCTTGGTCCAGCGCCACAGACCGCTCGAACACATTTCTTTTGGGCTACAAGGACCTTTTGAATCTCAGTTGAGTTGCCCCACAGCGCTATTCCATATCTTATAACAGATGCCACATAGCCATGGTATGCAAGTAGTGCAGTTCTTTCACCTGCGACAATCCTTAGTTGCCTAAGTGCGTAAACAAATTTATCCAGTCTGTCGCAGATCGACTTTACATGCGGTTTCCATGAGCAATATTGATCTAAAGTCACACCCAGAAATTTCGTCTCTATAGCCCGGTGTATAGTTTGACGCTGACATTGCAAGTTTAGATCAATTTTCGGAGTTTTATAGTTCAGAAACTGCATGTAGCAGGTCTTTTGTACATTTATTTGTAGATTATTTTTACTTAGCCACGTGTCTATTACACCAATTACAGAATTGACTTTATTTTCATACGAAACGCTTTTATCGTCGTCTGGTACAATAATGGCTATGTCGTCAGCGAACAGACACATTGGGTACGGCGTCGCCTTGGGAAGGTCATTAATGTATAGCAAAAATAAGAGTGGGCCTAGTACACTTCCTTGTGGGACTCCGCACTCGTTTAGTCTATACGCCGATCGATAAGTTAAGCTTCGGTTATATTTATTGATTCTACTCAGTTCAACACACTGCATGCGATTGCTTAAGTAACTCTCGACCCAGTTCAAAACGTTTCCCCTGAATCCATAACATTCACATTTTCGAAGCAGTAGTTTATGATCGACAAAGTCAAAAGCCTTAGTCATATCGAAAAATGTCGCAGTAACCTTGATTTTTTTGTCAACGTATTGAGTAACACTCTTAACAAGGGAATAAGCCGCATGAGTTGTCGATTTTTGTTTTTGAAAGCCGTTTTGTTCCTTCGCGATGATGTTGTGCTTATCTAAAAATTGGGTAACTCTATTAAGAAAGGCTTTTTCGAATACTTTTGAAAAAATTGGTATTAATATTATAGGCCGATAGTTATGCAGGTCTTGCTTATTACCCTTCTTATACAGCGGTTTAACAATCGAATGTTTAAGGCGTTCTGGAAACATACCCTCTGCAAAAGACAGATTTATAAGATGGGTTAAGATGCGTGAGATTAACTCAGCGCACTCTTTTACAATCTTTGTCGCAATAGCGTCAAATCCCACGGAAGCAGTGTCTTTCAATGACTTGATTATCTTAACTACTTCGTCTTCTGTGCATGGCTTTAGAAAGAGACTGTTACTAATGCGTTTTAGCTTAGAAGTGATCGCTCCATTATTCCGTACTTCATCAGTGGTCAGTTTCCTCTTTGTTAAGTCGATAAGATAATCATTAAACATTTCAGCTATTTCCAAGGGCCTCTCAACAATCTTGCCCTTCACTTCGACAGATTCAATTTCCTGTTTTGTACTATGTCCATCGTGCTTATTCTTAATGATGTCCCAAGCAGCTTTGCATTTATTTTTTGATTTGCGTATGAAAGCGTTATTAACACCTTTTTTCGAGTTATGAATGCATGCTCTAAGTAAACTGCTGTAGGATCTGTAGACTGCCTTGGTTTCCTCTGTTCTCATTTTGTAATACAGTGATCTCAGTTTTCTTTTTGTTCTGCTTGATTTTATAAGACCTTTTGTGATCCATCTAGGTGCTGAAGTATTTGCCTTGATTTTTATTGTATATTCAGGGAAACATTGGTTGTAAAGAAAGGCGAATAGGTCATGGAACCTGTTAAACGCTGAATTTAAATTATTCTCTGCGAGCTCTTCCGACCAAGAAAGGCTTGATAAGTAGTTTTTAAATTTTCCAATGTTCTCTTTACACATATCACGCTTCATTACGTACCAGTAATCTTGCATATGTTTTTGTTTTGTGTTCTTTCCTACGGGAAAACTCAAGATTTGGCAGGTATCATGGTCAGATAGTTGAGCAGGATAGATCTCGCCTTTAGCCTCTCTAATGTTACTGGCTATATGGTCTATACAGGATTTTAAGCGTGTTGGCTTTGTATTGTGCAGCGTCATGTTGTGGTTTTTTAGCAGTCCCTGTAATGTATTTGATATAATGTTTTCTTTAATTGTGTCAATATTTAGATCTCCAGCAATAATAACTTGTCTTTTCGACCTACAGGTAAGTTTATATAGTAGATTCTCTAAGTGGTAGCAAAATGTATGGACTAGTTTATTTGTTGGTATTCTGTATATACAAATGACTATACAATTAAATGCTGGGATATCAACGCCACAGCATTCAAACACTCGTTCTATAGACGATTCCTGACATAGCGGAATTACTTTGTAATCTATACCCTTCCTTAGCAAAATACCTACTCCCCCTCTTTTTTTGTTTACTCTGCAAAAACTAGAGGCAAAGTTAAAGTTTTTTAGGATCACGTTACTTTCGCTACCACGCTTGATGAAGGTTTCACTAAGACATAAAATATCAACCTTTATGCCATTGTCCAGTAACTCGGCCAAGCACAATTCCAATAGATTTAGTTTTGAAAGAACACCCTGAATATTTTGATGTACTAAGTATTTTAATTTAGTTTTGTGTATGTCTTCGATATCATTGCTAGTTTTAGGAACGAAAAAAAGTAGATTTTTCAATTAATTTTGGATTAGTGTCTGTTGTTTTTTTTGCGAATGTAAAGTAATAAGGTATTGTTCCCTTGGCTGATGTGCGTGAAATTGGTTTCAGAGTTTGAGTTGGAGATAAAGTCCGAGAATTATCAGAAGCAGTGCATGCAATCTGTTTATTACTGTGGTTTTTGGTTCGAGGTATATATTTGTTGTCATAATCAGTTGAATCAATAATTAAGTTGACTTTCCTACAGATCGTTCTTAAGTAATCATCTCTGCTAATAAATCTATTACAAAAATTAACAAATGTACAGTATTTCAGTTGTTTAGTTAACTGTTTCAGAGTGCTATTAAGTTTCCATTCATTTAAGAACATATTTTCTCTCACACTTAACAGAATAACATTCGTACACTCAAGCCTCTTAAGGGCCGCTGATAGTTCGAATACAAGAGAGCTTGGGTTTGCATCATTTTCTCCAACGCAAATGATGATATGGTCATCTTTTGAAGCATTTAAGTTAAAACATGTCCTGAGAATTTCACGTGAATTAGCAAATGGTTTAGTAACAGAAAAAGTTTTATAGTTTTCATATTTTGTACGTAGTCTGGACGCAGCCAGTTTTGAAGCCAGGCCCGCGCACTGCTGTGTTCCAATGATATAAATGTTTCGCTCGTTGGTAACAGTATCATTTTTTTGTCTTGTCAGGTTGTCTACCTTTTTTATAAGATCTGTAATTTCACTTGCCGCCCCTAGTAACTGCTGCTCCAGTATCATAATCTTGCGTTGCATGTGCAGCACCCGAACTTCCCAGTCTGGGTTTGTATATGCAGGATATATGCAGGATCGATGTCAATGCAAGTAGAGTCATAACAATATTAATAAAGTAATCTGGCGCAACTCACGCTTATAATATGAAGCAACAGTTTTAAAAGCTTAATGCGGTCACAGTCACAACCTCTGCCACGTCTTCTCCAACACTTCCGCTTCCGCTCACTCACCCGCTGTGCTGTAGCGGTAATGAAAATAAAAAGCGTCCTTAGCACCGCTACCTCTCCCGCTCCCGCTACCGCTGTCGCCTCCGCTCGCAGCGTGCACGCTACGGCGGCGAGATGAAAGCCGGCGGCGCGTTTGAGCCCGCAATTAGGCCGCGGTAATGAGAGAGCGACACAGCCACCGCTAATCGCCCGCTGCGCAAAGAGGCACCCAATTGAAATGGATCGAAAAAACGTTTCGAATTACGTTTAGTTCTTATGCTGTCCTAGTACCCGTGTAGTTAAAATTGGTTGCGTTTGGGGGTAAAATTTGCAAATAGAACTCACAGACGTCAATTATTTTTAACTAGCGACCCGCCCCGGCTTCGCACTGTACTGTATGCATGTATTATACATATAAACCTTCCTCTTGATTCACTCTATCTATTAAAAAAAACCACATCAAAATCCGTTGCGTAGTTTTAAAGATTTAAGCATACATAGGGACATAGGGACATAGGGACATAGGGACAGTTAGTGATAGTGATAGTGATGCATTAATTAAAGAACGGTTTTCGTATAATTTTCAGTGAATACATTCTTGCTTCCATTGATTGTCAGTATCGACTAAAATTACCTAATAATTTCTTTGTGCAATTTTATCCAGAAAATTGCTCTTAATTTTAACTCACAGCCTAATAAAATAAATGCATTAAATAAAGCACAAATAGCAAAGCATCTTCAATCCAAGACAAAAACGCAGTTAACTTTATTAACTGTCAAAAATTTAATCGATTAAAATACGGAGCGTAAATCGTCATTCTAATAACTTTCGGAACTTTTGCCTCCCACCAAGTAAAAGGTAAAGGGTGCTAGATTTCACATCCCAATCGCTACGGGTGGCATCCACAGAGTTTCGTAATTAAATAATACATTATATTAAGTTAATTGAATAAACATGACATGACACTTGAAATGTATTCAGATTAGATTATATTTCGACGTAAAACTTGGCACATTTTTTGTGTTTATCGTTACTTTTTTTTTAATTAGAAGACGATGGCGTAAGGGGCTCGATTCTTTATAGCCTTACTTCGTCTGCAAAGAATTCGTTTATCGCTATCCCGCGGGAATTTTCCGGGATAAAAAGTAGCCTATGTGCTATTCCAGACTTTTCTCTATGTATGTGCCGAATTTCATCCAGATCCGTTGGGGCATTCTGGCGTGATTGAGTCACAAACAAACATCCATCCATCCTCACAAACTTTCGCATTTATAATATTAGCAGGATAGCACACACTAAACTTGAAGGTATATCTACGACTATTCAGCTGTTGCCCACGACTCTGTTTTAACAGAATTCGCTTATCCCCATCCCGCGGGAACTAGGACAATATTCAAGGTCCCCTCAAAATCTTCGCAGAACATCACACAGTCTAAATACAGTACCGCATCTTCCAATGACAGCCTGTTTGAAACCATCTAAATTAGCATTAAAATTAGCATATAGCCTCGGCACTGTAGTCACACTCGCCGCTCGTCATTTCACAGGCAATTGCCTTTATAATGGCTGTATACCAACTTGCATTACTCACATTGTAAATGCGAAAGTTAATGTGTGTCTACTCGAGATGGTTGAGTTATATTGGACTTACAGCGAATTCTGATTAAAAGTTTCAAAAGGGCTCTTAAATTTATTCCAGAGTATTTCAGCAGGTTGTTGGGTTATTTGCTGGATTCGAGCAAAGTTTTTATTCCAGGAACAACACCTTAGTCTTGGATACTAATATCAAAACGTGACACTATTTTGACATTAGTATCAGAGAGTGTTATTCCTGGAATAAAAACTTTGGTCGAATCCAGCCTTAGACTTAATAGTCCTGGTGGGTTACCATGATGTCTTAATGTGATTCAGTTTAGGTTCGCTCGCTGTCAGATCCATACTTAAAATGACAGCTGAAGCCTGAACTAAGTCGGAATTAAAACGTCATGGTCAGGCACCTGTATATTTTTTAGGGTTTTTTTTTAATATGAATAGGAAGGGAAACGAGCAAGTGGGTCACCTGATGGTATGTGATCACCACTGCCCATAGACACCCGCAACCCCGGATTGCAGATGCGTTGCCAACCTAGAGGACTAAGATGAAATTCCTCTTGTGCCCGTAATATCCCGGGCTGTCTTACTCTTGCGAGGACGTAATCTCGCAGAAGGAGGCCAGGGAGCGGGAGCGCGAGGACGATGCCCACGCGCCCCTGCTCCGGCGGAGACGAATGGGGCGAAGGCGGCGGCTGTTTGCTGCCCGCCTAAACCCCTAGTGGGACCAGCGGGCGGGAGACGGGGATTTACTGCCCGCATTGCACGGTCCTGCACGTCTTGGACGGGGGGTCGAAGCGTCGCGACTCCCCCGTCCTTGGTGCGGGTGGCCCTGGTGAAAGCCGGGGCAGCCGGGGGGCGCCGTCGGCTGGAATCTCCGGGATCCCACGCCGCCTTCCTAAACCCGGCAAGCGGGCTTCGCCGGAGTGTTTTTAGTGGGTATGCTCCCCCCGCCCTTTTCCGTGCGAGAAGAGACCGGGGGAGAGAGTCCCGCATAACCATCCGATAAATATTTCAGAATACCTTCAATGAATTTTCTTTTGGGTGCGAGTCGGGTTATTTCCGCGATTCGTCCGTGAAGAAGAGCAGGGGCCTTACCATGACGTCTTAATGCGGTTCAGTTTAGGTTCGCTCGCTGTCAGATTCATATTAAAAGTGACAGCTAAAACTTAAACTGAGTCGGATTTAGGACGTCATGGTAAGGCCCCTCTGTGCTTGGACCGGTGCACTCTGGGCATCGGTCAATGATTTCCTGACGGTCTCTGAGGGATATCATTATCCGTTGGCTAGGCTACCTACTAACCCGACAGGGGAGAGGGGGTCTTTTGACCTTGTTCTACCAGACATCGTTGCCGACATTTTGTCACATTTTGGAATTATTACTACTTTGACATTGGCGAAATCATGCATCGCATCGATTGATGGATTATCCCAAAAATTTAATTGAATTACGTGTTCTTTTGTGTTCAACCCACTCAATAAGATAGCATCATTACGTAGTATGAAACAAAGTTGTTATCGTGAATCCTATTTACTAAAACAAATGGTTTACGTTTGACAAATTATTATATTGGTCAATAGAGCTCTTCCAGGTCTTCGAGCTGCCATAGCATAAGCTTTAATATAGCTCTATATACAGCATAGCACACCGCGGTATACTACTGACACTCGGCACTCATTTCACAGACAGTTGGCTTTATAATAGCTGTATAGTGTATAACTATGCCGTCTAATATATTTAACGCTCGAAGTTATATTAAGATGTTCTACTCTTAATTATAAGACGGCATGATTAATACGCCTTTCCGGTTTCTTTATTACATTATTAAGTAGTTTTGGTATAATTTTTTTGCGGTTCGTTCAACAGTTTCGTAATTAAATTGAAATAGATAATCATTCCCAACTTTAACTTACGTAGTGTCATTTGGCTTTGATGTTACAAAGCGTATAAAACTATGCATAAAGGCAGCTTTGCAGTTAAAGGCCTTAATTAACAAGGATGATGAGAGATTACCTAAATGAGGTATTTTATTTATTATTATTTACTTAGTCATTCAAAATGTCGCTTTCTTGCGTGTGACTATTGTAATTACGGCTGCAAAGCTGCCTTTATGCATAGTTAAGGTATGCTTATACCATTTTCATTCTTACCTGTCCTATTTGGTAAACAAAATTCTAACCTCAATATGCACATGCAAAGAATGAGGTGTATTATGTTATCAAATAAACCTGAGGTAATATTTTGTACATAATTTCGCTGATATTTTATCTTCAGTTAATTTATTTACGATGAAATAGTTGAAAAATAACAAAAATGAGTCGTTTTGAGGTTAGAATTTTGTTTACCAAATAGGACAAGTAAGAATAAAAATACCTTATATAATTAAACAAAATATGTACTTACTTATTATAATACCTATGTTAATATACGTTAATTTCATTCAAATAGTACCCACTAAATATACCATGAAAAAACCTTTTTAAATATACTTGTATGATTGATACATCATTCAACTCTACATTGTGGTGTAACCGATTAGTTTTTGTGAAAAATCCATCCATTAAAACCTATTCCAAACGTAATTCACACCTCTTGGTGACTCCATACAAATTGAGCGGACTCAATACAAAAGCTCAACCTTGAATTTGTACGTGGATACAAACATAATGATGTCAACAAGAGCGTACCTTGTCGATCAATTATCAATACATTACCGGTTTTCTAAGCCACCATAGTAAAAGCTAGTTGAGTTGAAGCAGTGCTGGATAAGATCTTCAAAAATTGTATCGGGATTCAACAAAGTGTCTTATTTACAAAAACGCGGATCAAAAGAGATCCGATTCCTTTGTGCTCTTCAAAACCCGTAATGTGACATCTATCGATGACGAATGACTTAGTATCACCAACTTAATAATACTTTTAACAAACTCTACGTTAACCTATTTTGGTTGCTCCCCTTTTGCCACAAGGCGGATTATCAACTTATGAAATGTAAATACAACTTTGTAAAAGTTTAAAAAGGGTACAACCTAAATACGGAGGCGTTAAAAGGTGGTCCCCATTATAATAATATTTATTCGGTGCAACATTGTCCTACCGCTATACTTAGCTAAAAGAGCGTAAGTTCGTATGCCTAAGATAGCAGTTACGTCTTTTTGTTTAACGGCGCTAGTTGTTGACTTTATGATAAAGACGTTTGCGCAAATGTTTGGATCTCATTTTTAGATTTCGCTGTGAAAATTAGCAAGCACCCTTAAAGGTAGAAAACGACCCTTAAGCATTTTAATTGTTTGACTGCTACCTCAGGATTTATTTGTGATTCACAATCAAGGCAATTTGAGTGTGTGTGTTAAAAAATCAAAAAGGCGTAACGTTTTGCGTTCACTTGTTTAGATTACCATTTATTTTTATTGTCTCGTTTCTTGGTATATAGAGTTCATTGCGCTCTTATACACCTCAGATTTTGTTTGTACAAACTTAGCGTGTGTATCTTTTGCTGTTTCAATGTATATTTCATCTATTTAATATCCGAGGAAGATAGAACTAAAGTAGGTATTGTAGGTAAGTAAAGATTAACTTCACACCTCAAGACATGATTTAAAATATAATTACGAGTAACCTTTGGTATCGTTCAAGCCGAGCAGAAACCCATTAGAAAGCAGTATTTAACTGCCTTCTAGTTAAGTATACGTACTTGGTCAAACTAATATTTGCCCCGAAAGCCTCTGCTTCTATTTTTTTACATGGCAATTTTTTTTTGTAATTAGTACGAGTGTGAACTAGGGTATCGAAATATTCAGCCAAAAGGTTATTTTAAAATGTTAATAGCAAATAGCAAAACTAGAACTTAACTGCCTTTAACCTTAGTTAACATAATTGACAATTGAAAAAAAGTAACGATCCAAAAATCATGTCTCTATTATGGCGACTCTATTAAGCCTAATGTGGATTGAGCCGCGTCCCGTGAATGGCCAAAGCTGAGTATCGTCACAGATAATTAAACAAGCCATATTGTAGTCTATACGGTGACAACGTACTGGGGTTTAGTGGGACTGGGTCCGCAATAATGCAGTAAATCTATATACATCTGTAAATCTATCTATATCTATATATAAATAAAAATGAATCAATGAAATGTATGTACGCGCATAACATCCGGACGACTGCACCAAATTGTTTTTTTTTTGTGGTCTTTATTGCCAGGACAGGGTTTGTATAAAGCAAAAATTTTAAAAGTAAAAGACTAAAACGGGGGCGAAGGCGCAGTAGCTGGCCTAAAATTGTATGACAAGCAAATTGAATTTATGTTATAAGCTTTTATCTAACGTGCATTGCTTGTACTTATATATGTATATGTTCAGGTCGAATCTAATAAATGAATGAATATTATTACAATAATGAATGTGGCTGAATTGATGTGTAAATTATTTTGGCAAGTCCGGCGACCGGAGGTGAAATTCTAGTAGGGCGGCCAGTCATCTTTGCAGGAGTGAACTTGAAATTTGCTATACATTATGTATCTTTCAAATGCCTCTCCAACTAGTGAAGGTTGGCAGATTATATGGTACATGGCAATGCAAGAAATGTTAGCAAAATTAATGCTTGTCAGAAACTAATTTTTTCCTCCCGACAGTAAAGCATGAAGTGTGGTCACCGTGCTCAGCCAGCATCTGCGGCAACAATACGAGTGATTAGCGTCATCGCGACATTGTCGCGTCGCGTCACCCTCGCCTCTGTCGTTGTCATCAATGTCGTCAGTGTCGTCAGTGTCGCTGTCGTCACTGACGTGCGGTTCGATAATGAATGGGATCGTAACGTTTAGTAATCGGTACAGTATCCGAACGAAAGTATCTCAATATCCATCTAATGTAAACCTTTACAAGCAATTCTTGTATGTTATATACAAGTACATAGTGTATTATTATTACTATAGGGGTTTTTGTAGATGGTCTATTATATGGGGATCGGACTAGTTAGGAGCCTCATGCCCTCTTTATCTATCTCGTGGTAATCGCGGTTTTTTTAGAGACCACACGCGCCGACAAATTGAGACGTGTTATAATGACCGCTCCCGGATATAATGGGGGTTCCCGAAGGCTTTTACACGATCTTTAAAATAATCACTAGACATGCTGCGTTTGTGAATGAGCTTCCCTTGTACCTATCTCATAGAGGGTCCATTTTGTAGAGGCACTAACTTGTAGAAAGAAAGAAAGAAACTTGTGTTTTTGCAGAAAATCCATCTTTTAGAGGCACCAACTTGTAGATAGTTTATCCTGTGGAGGCTCCATTTTGTAGAGGCACTAACTTGCAGAAAGTTTATCTTGTGGAGGCTCCATTTTGTAGAAAGTCTGTCTTGTAGAGTCCATTTTGTAGTAGTACCAACTTGTAGAAACTTTATCTTTTACACGTTTAACTTGTTGAGAGATCGTTTTATATGTACTTTTTTATATATATAAGAGGGGGCAAAACGAGCAGACGGGTCACCTGGTGAAAAGTAATCACCATCGCCCACGGACACCTGCAAGACTTGTGGAATCACAGGTGCGTTGCCGGCCCCTTCAAGAACAGGAATGCTCGCTTTTTAAAGATCCCTAAAAGGTCTTTCTTACAGGGAGTTAATTTTATATGAGCGTTTACTTTTAAGCTTGATGCCTTCCTTGTCTATCGCGTGGTAATCACACATACACAATAATCATGATCTATCGAGAGCTTTTTTAGAGACCACACGCGCGTCCAAATTGAGACGTGTCATAACGACCGCTCCCGGGTATAATGGGTTCCCGAAGGCTAAGGTAATGCGGACTACACTATCGTTGCTGACGGTGTGTTGGGGCCTTGTAACCACAGATAAGAAATTGGTTTACTCTTTTTGTAATTTTACTGCGACTTCGTCTGCAAAGAATTTGTTTACCGCTATGCCGCGGAAATTTTCCGGGATAAAAAGTAGCTTAAAAAAAAGTCAAAGTGATTTATTTGCAAACATAGGTGAAATAAGCAGACTTTTCTCTATTTATGTGCCGGATTTCATCCAGATTCGTTGGACCGTTCTGGCGTGATTGAGTAACAAACAAACATCCATCCATCCCTACTTTCGCATTGATAATATTAGTTAGATGACGATCGTCCCAAACGTTACCACCATCTTACCTGTTAATTTGCCGACAAGCAGCAATATTTGCGCTACTGTGTTCTGGCGTGGAGAGTACAGCTATTCGTATTTTTACCTACTTAGTTGTAACGGGCTACTTTCCGCATCTCGATGCGACTGCACCTGTTTTGCGTGGTGGGCTATAGACACACTCAGCCCTACCTCTTAAAGGTGGCACGTCATAAATATAGTTTTCATTCCATCCACCAATGATATTTCATAGTATAGATATGTTACGTTCCTAGTAAATTGCGTTTGAAGAACGTTCCCTCTGTCGACTGTTGTGGCCACGTTTTACTTCTTATATAGAGTATAGCTTCGCAATATAATTTAATCTCATTTTAGTATAGAATACAGTAAATCGGGCTTCCGCCCAACTGGCCTCCCAACAAATCCCCTCACAGCCAGCCCTTGCCACCAGAACCACAACTTGGTTCATGATACAGTTCTAATTACCACAAATTAGTAAGTACTTCACAATCATTATTATTATACAAACTTTACTCGTAACATTCCCGTTTGATCTGATAATCATATTGCGTCTTAAGGGACACGAACATAACATAAGAGAATTTTATGGGATCTCACTCGTATGATTATGCATTTATTACCTCCGCTATGGCTTCGTGTAACTCTTTCTTATATCCATTATTATCTCCTTACCGTCCTGTACCATCTTCTTGTTCTCTACTTCCCCGCCAAAGGCGCCAAACGCTCCAGTCGTAGTAAAAACGTCAGTTTTCGAGCCCGTCATCCATCACACGCACAGTGATACCAACATACAAAATCAATGACAGTTCAGAAATCCAATCATCGCTCGGTCCAATTCGCGCTTCGCCGCGACAACTGTCACATTGACTGTCACGGCCTACTCATACTGTGGGTTGTTTGAGGTAAACTGATTGCGACATGAGACTATTGGGTCATTTATGAATCTTCAACTCGGGCGCGGTAGTGACATATCTACGCCCTGTTTATATGTAACATCATTGCATCCACCGCAACGCGACTCGCCCTCGGGGTGTCCTAATGACACCGACCTGTAATTCGGTGGTTCGCTTCCGCTAGCAATTTGTACTAGTTCGCCCTCGTAATGAGGAGGTGTGGGGCTTAATCCAAATACGCGGCAAAAACTGTTTGTTGAATGAGTTTTTGTCCCAAACATGTCACTTCTGAGCCTGTAAGTTTTCGCATATAAAAAACGTCTCGAACGCGTTCACGTAAACGTCTCAATTACTGTAGAATAATTGGTAGCGCCACTTGCGGATCGAAACGGCAACAAATTGTTCTCATAGTAATTGACATTTGAATGCAAATGCATTCGAGACGTATTTTGTGACCGAAAACCTACACTAAGCATACAGGCAGCACCAAATAAAAAGAGGCGGAGAAGCTCTTGTTTATGCTTGTACACGGCAAAGAGTAGTTTAAATCAGCCTCTCTTGTCGTTCATCTTTAAGTCTAGTCTAGAGTCTACACATCTAAACACCTGTGCTATTGACCCTTTAACACGGGAAGAGCGCTTCGAATAGGTCATTGTGGCGCTCAACAGTTTATAAATCTGTTGGTAATTTTGGGGAAAACCGGATGAAATCGCTTGACCTAAACGCCGAATTCAAAAAGAAAGCCAAGCTTTCCTACAACTGTGCCTAAAATTCACATGGCTATATTGTATATCCTGTGATAGGGTATTTAAAACCAAATTAAAATGATTTATGTATGTATGTTTGTATGTGAATAATTTAAATGTATTATAACACAGGTCATACCTTTGGATATAATGATTTATTCTAAACATATTTACAGTCTAACAGTTAGTAATAAATAATAATACGGCTCCAGATGGAACTTCTCGTAAGCGGATGCATTAAGTACAATATTACGGCTAGCAATAGTCTCCACAATTAACACAACTCCCGCAATTCTAGTAATTAGTCAACAATGAAATCCGTTCGAGATCAACGGAAACAGATCATAATTACATCGAGTACAACATACCATAGTAATTATTGCTCTTACGCATCATATAATTAAGGCTAGAGGAAGTGTTGTTTCCCTTTTCTACCTATGCGTGTGAATTGTATCGGTATTTGCGTGAGGGAAACCGGTCACATTTTTTGCGGGTGGTAGGTCTTCGAGCAGTGTGTAAAGTCTTCGAGCAGTGTGTCATGCCCGTGCTCACCTACGGTACAGAGACCATGACCCTTACACAAAAATCCGCCGAGAAGTTCCAAGTCGCGCAGAATGGATCCGAAATAAGACCAAGGTGAAAGACGTCATGGCTGTCATAGCAAGGAAAAAGTGGACATGGGTAGGACACATTGCGAGAATGGACGAGAGTCGCTGGACAAGGCGAGTCCTTGAATGGAGACCCATCGCTGCTCGTCTTACTCGTTAATCCTGCCGCCAAGTAGCAGTGCTGGCTCTGCTGTGTTCCGGGGTGGAAAGTAAGACGGTGAAATTACTGGCAAAAGAGGTAGGTATTCTATCCTAGCCCTCTAGGCTGGCAACGCATCTGCAATCCTCTAGTGTTGCGGTTGTCCAAGGGTGGTGCTCGCTTAAAACACTGAAAAACATTTACAGAGCTATTTAGTCAAAGTAACCTAACCTGCTAAAATATTCCAGAACTAGGTATTCAGGAGACCCTGTAAGAAGAAAGAAAGAAAGAAAGAAGACATTTATTCATTTTGCAGGACACACAATTTTATAGAAACTAAACTTCAAAAAAAAACACAGACATAAAAATTAGATCATCAGCGTTGTGTGTCATTACGCTGAGCTGTTAGACACCTGCAGCACTGATTTTCAGCCAGAACCGTCTGTGACTCAAGAAACGATACACAGATAAAATATACTACATAAACCATAAACTTTTACGTAACTAAAGTAATAAATAGATAGAACCCGACTTATGTATGACTAGAAAATAGACAATATACACAGTATACACAATATTGTTGTGTCTTAAAAAAAAACTTTACCCCCCAAAGTCACCCACCCTATCTTAAACATCCAAAACCATCGCCAAAGTAATGGTGGTTAATAATACGGCGTACCGGAAATCGACGTGATTGGCCAATCATGGCGGAAAGCCAATATGGCGCCGGTTCCGGTGGATGACACGGGACATTAAGTTGCTAAATGTGTGTCTGTTTATTATTGTTTATGTAGATGATTTGTTTTCACTCTTGATTGTTGTTTTAATGGTGGAATAGATATTTTAATTTTTTGGGTACTTGGTAGTTACTTGTATTTTTTTAAACAATTTTAGGTAGCTATAAAAATAGATCTACATATACATATAGGTACCTGATAAAATAAAATTTCGAAATGATGTGTGTAAATAATTATATAGGATTGTAACTTCTAGATTTCGAATGGATGATCATCTAACGCTTAATATGTTGGTAGGTAGGCATAAAAACCCCATTAGTACACTTAGTTACCTACATGTAACATGTTTCGAGATTACCGACATCTTCTTTTTAATGACTCTTTAATTCCTTATGCTTTTTACTAATTACCAATTGCTTCTTTAGCAATTGCATTAAACTAATTTCTTTAAGCTACAATCAGACACCGACCACGATTGAAAATAATTAAAAAAAACAATTACTAGGGCAACCCCAAAAGTAAATATAGCTCCCCATCGACACCAGAGAGTTTTCCGCTCCATAGACTACCCCGGAAGCGGAAGGAGAATAAACAAGAGGACAAAATGGCGGCTCGAGCTAATATATTTTTTTATCCGTTAAAGGAGGGGTGCGTTAGAAGGTTTTGTTTTAAAATGTTTTAGCTATTGTCAGTAAAAAATGGTTAAGATTTGAAAATAATGATAGCAATGGTTTTGTAAATGTCTTTATACTAAATGAAATTTATGAAACAGGCAGTGTAATGTCGAATTTAAAAAAATAAAACACAACTTTTTTTCTCACATCCTCGAAATTTTGAATTGTTTTTATTCTGTATTTTGGAGTTGACTACCTACTGATTCTCGAACGAGAAAAAATGTTTCCTCATGTCAGTTTTATTACTTTGCTTTCATTAATACATTGTATTGCATTGCACTGGTGGTAAAAATTTGACGGCGATACATTCATAGTACATACATAAATCACTTTATCCCTTACGAAATTTACCGTGCCGGCACGTAAGTCTAGCGCTGACGTTTCACGTGGAGGGGATCTGCGCACCCACGGATACCGTATTTTATACTTCTGCTCATACAAGGTCAGCGCTAGACTTACGTGCCGGCATTTGTACCTATGTCAAATTGAGCAAAACTTTTTTTTCTAACAAGAAGAACACTAACCGTTCTTGATCCTGAGCGTAAATAACCCAATTTCCTAAATCTGAGAAAATAAGTTTCTGGAAGAGCTTCCAAATAAACACACTTTTTCTGCAAATAAATATTATCTTATCTTATCTTATAATGTACATTATTTGGAAGCTCTTCCAAAAACTTATTTTGTAGGTATGTATAATCATGGAGATATAAGTAGGTATCTAAGCGGATCGATTATTTGCATCGTTGTTAATTAGTTTAAAGCATAGGTAGGTATTTAATTAATTACAGTATCTAATGCAAGGATGATTATCTTTGGATGATAACGCTAGGTAATTATTATTTTTGTATGAAACAAAAAATATATTGCACAATACTTAAATATTTTTTTTAAATTGATTATTAGGTTATTAATTATACAAATCCTGAAAATATCCGCACCTAATATATTCTATCCTTAATTAGGTAGGTAGGCTTCCATACCTACTTATCTATTTTCCTCTTATTGTCTTATTTTTACTCACTTAAGTGTAGGTAATAATACTTATTGGACCTAGTAGATAGGTAGATAGGTAGCCTAGGTAGGTAGCTACCATCTATTTATTCTACTTTACCAGAGTTATCAGTTTGTTAATAACCAACACTTACATCATCTTTTATTAAAATAATAAATGCCCCTTAGTATTCGCAGTGCAATTATTAACTTAATGCTAGAGGCTAGGCAGGTATTAACGAGTCTGGGGGAATTAATTGCTAACTAACAGACGTTAATTATGTACTACCTAAACTGCGCAGTCGTATTTATGGAAGAAAATTTTGACAAAGTTATTTTTACAAGCTACCTTCAGTGTTCACATTTTTTTTAATATCTCTGGAAATCTAATTACGTAGGTATCTATTTTATTTTTACCTACTTACCAATAAAAAAAAACATTCAAACACTCATTATATTCATTTTTAGATCTTTGTATTTTTGTATTAACTAGGTGATTTGATTACCTAATTTGACTTACTTTTTTGAATATGTAAGTACCTAATACAGTTACCTACCTACCTATATATCTATGTATATAGGTAGGTACCTAACTATACAATAAATTTACGCAGTTTAAATACACTTTTTTAACAACCAAAGCACTGAAGTTATAAATTACCTACTATCTTTAGGGACTCTACAGCAGCAGTTTATATCAAAATTATATCAACACCTGTTATTTCAACGCCTCTTCGTACCTTTAAACATATAGGTACGTAAGAAGACTTAATTACACTTTAAGGACATAGCAAAAAAGCAAAACTGACAGTAAAATTTCGATTGAGCGCTACTTGCCTCCTGACTCTAATTAATAATTAAACTTTAATTAAATCCGACACCAACCCGTATAAAGTTACTATTATTCCGGCGCCAAACAGCCATTACTCTATAAACAATAAATGAAGGAAAGTGGCAGTTTCTCCCGTGACAAACGTCGCCTTATCGACGCTAAATAATGGAGCGCGTACTTAGACGCGTCTTCATCCCGGTAATTAACGAACTCCCTCCCCCCCCGGACAGAATTAATCACGGTGAATCTCGCCCCCCAATCCCGGATTAAAAAGTTTTATTGGAGAACCGAGCGCGACAGCCCGCGCCGGCTAACAGCCAACCGCCCGCCAATCAGCGCAGACGCACTTTAAAATGGGCTAACGCTATTGGTTGGGTGTTGGTGCGGCCACGCCTTCCCCTACCGCCCGGCGCAGGGCTGTCACATCCACGTCAGTTGACCGAGGCGCGTCGACCCGTCAGCCGTATCCCGCGTTGTGATACTCTGTTTATTCGGTGTCTTTCGTGTGATGGTGTGAGATGGAGGAGGAGTCGATGTCCGGGCACAGTTGTTCCGAGGACGATATCAGCGTGGGGCGGCCATCGCCGGCGCCGTCGCGGTCGCCGTCGCCTCATGACTACTTCAGGCCGCTGAAGAGACTGAAGATGTCAGAGCCGGCGGAGGAGAGGCGCGGGGAGGGGGTGAAGAGTTTTGGTATCATGGACATTCTGTCGCATAGTCCTAGGACGCCGGCCAGGATTGTGCGGCCTTGGGATGGTGCTGCGGCAGGATTGGAACGCTTGCAGCGGTTACAACGATTAGCTGGTGCAGCTCTGTTGGATGGGGAGCGTTGGAGGCTGGCAGCTCTGGGGCTTCTTCGGCCGCGAGAGGCGACGGAGTGTGACTCGGTCTCTGAGCGTTCGTCCTCTGCGTCTGACTGTTGTTCCGAGCCTCGCCGTGCGTCGCACGCGGCGAACGCGCCGCATACGCCGTTGGACGCGCTGTTCCACATGACCAGCAAGACTTTTGAAGCCAACAATACTGACAATGGAGGTAAGTCGCTTTATTATTGTGATTTGTTTGGTTTAATGGCTGAGGCTGTCGGAATCGGTTAGGTTATGATGAGGTTGAAATTTTGAAGTGCTCCCGTTATGTCTTCAAAGTTAAGTGAATAGAATTCGTTAGTGCTATTAGGTATATAGGTATACTTATACATGTATATTTCAATATTGTTTCTTAGAATAAGATGAAAGCTTCGTCATCAAACTTGTGTTATAAAGTTAGCTAAATATTTTTCCGACTAATTTGCCGAGGATTTAATGACTTCTCAATGTTATTAATTATTCTGAAAAATGAAACACGCTTTAATTATTACCTAATATGATTTTTTCCATCGAAACCAAAAAAAAACAAGTTAACACTTCCACTGCGTATTACAATCTAGTGGTATACCGGAGCACTAAACGTGAGTAAACAATAAACAATGTGACTACCTAATTTAAACCACCATTCCTTTAAAATACCCACATGATCCAACTAATATTACAAATGCTAAAATATCTGAATGTCGTTCTATCTGTCTGTTCACTACCTATTGTTAATTCGTGTTGTATGTTGACAATCGGACCTCAGAAATAAAACATGGACTTCTATTTTGTCTTGATATTTCTGCAGAGTCAGCATTTACGCATACAAAATCTCTAAACCTATAGCTAAGTTGTTTGGTAGTAGGTCTTCCATTTTGTAAGTTTACGTACCTACTTATCATATTCGGTAAAGTTATACATTTAGGTATATTGTGGCTCTCAGTATTTGTAACTTTTAAACTCACTCGTTGTCCGTCCCTTATAATACTCCTCTCATCTATTCAAAGGTTGACTGCAAGAGCCCCCTTTAAGGGATAAATCCGCCTTTGAGCATGTACCTATCTCAGTGTTTGTCAATTGTATTTTTTTTTTGTTTATGGTCACGATTGTTCCTCATGTAATATTATCATGATTGCCAGGTGTGAGATTTTAGAGAGTTCCCAATGAAATTTTATATATATAAGCTCTTGTATTCAATCAAAATCCAATTCCTTTCGCTAGATCTAATAGTTCATTCAAAGCCGCGGGTAGAAGCTAGTTCTTTTATAAATACAACATATCTCAAGTGGTCCCAACCAGGCGATCATGAAGCGAGGTGTCCAGAAATAAACGCGGCATGTCAACGTACAAATAAAATGCAACTAGTGAATGCGATACGTATTAATTGAACTAATTAGTTGCCATTCGCGATTAATTGAGCAAAACAGATCTATTGCCGATCGTATTGCCATTGCTACCAGGTTCACAAATAAATAGTAGCTATAGTCTATTTATTCATACTAGATACTAAATTGACAATTGCAAGTCAAAATTGTGAAATAATGATACCAGCTTTTATTGTTTAGTGGTGTAGCTACCAAAACCATCGACAATGTTTGTGGTCTGGATACAAGAGGTTTGGTCATGTTATATTTTAATCAAGCAAATTTAAAGGTTTATTATACTAGCTTATACATACAAAAATATCTATACTTAATTTAATTTATCGTTAACTTTCGGCACATCACTATTTTTGAATTGCAAAAAACAGGCAACACAGGTAATGTCATTTTAGTATCTAGTATGAATAAATAGACTTTAGGATCCTATTAGTGTCCTAATGTTAACTAAAAAAATGTGATGTGACTTTGTTTGGTACACTTCGCGTAAACTACTTGAACAATTTGGTATGAAGTTTGAGACGCTTGGAAGGACATATTGGATAGTTTTAACCCGAAAATTTTTATGGTGATGAAGTCGAGGCAATAGCTAGTGGCCAATAAATTTTGGTATGAAGAAAAAATAAAGAGTAATTTAGCAATTATTTCAATTTCGGTTGCAATGATTGATAGAATAAGTCGATGGTCTCCATGCTGCATGTTGTTGTTACACTTTTTTTTACGGCATCTGTAAAAATAATAATAAAATTGATTATTTTTGTGTGTTCTATTATTTTACAAGATATTATTTAGGTAAGATATTTGAGACCACTAAAAATTACTTGTAATTTAAAGTTCCAAAAATTTCAAATTTCTCCGTATTACTTCCTTATTAAATTGGAGGAAAAATTACGACTACATATCAACAGTACTTACTTAATAATACGTATCTATGCGATAATCTACTATTATTACTCTGACTAATGCCGTGTGAGTTGTACGCGCATAATATAAAATGCAATGCAGCTTAATGTAATGTATTGGTTATAAATCGGAATTCATTAGGTATCTATAGTTTATAGAAACCACTTAGCGAAATTAATAGTTTCCCATTACCATGAACAAATTGAAACAACCTTGCAATAGTTAATTTACTATGCGACGAGCTTTGAGAAAAGAGGATGGGTAATAAGTAATAAATGTAACATGATCGATAAAACTACCATTTAATGAATAGCAGATTTGATATAAATAATTAACTGGTTCTGTAGAAACCTAGCATAATTATCCCTGGATTACTTGATTAGTATTAAAGTGGATGTATGATGTTGATGTATTTAACTACTTTATTACAAGTACCTAAATATAGTACGATTTGAACGCTTCCTTCAAACTTCAAAACTAAGTGTTCTTCTTTTTGTTAATAGAGGTAAAGTATTTAATTTCTTAATTGTTGCTAGTTGGAATAGTTCGCCCAACGAGGTAATCCTACTAATATTATAAATGCGGAAGTTTGTGACGATGTGATGATGTGACGATGTGACGATGTGACGATGTGAGTGAGTGCGCTTATTTTTGTTCCTTCTTCACGCTAAAACGACGATAAAATTTGGAACGAAGATAGCTGGTACCCTAGATTGAAACATAGGCTACTTTTTATCCCGGATAATTGCACAGTTCCCGAGGGATAGCGATAAACATGTCAATTGTTAATTCTACGCGGACAAAGTCGCGGGTAGAAGCTAGCGTATATAACGGGCGAAAATCTTGGGAATCACGTTATAGGCGATGCGGTTTGTACATATCACTATTTTGATCTCCCTTTCTGCCTATGCGCCCACAATCATGCTTAACGTGGCCTTTAGGTCCTGTTACCTTAGGCTCTAGGGATAAATACATGATTTATTGTATGTATGTATTTAGTTGGACTTGTATTTACAAGCTAAAAACAGCTGAAAATAAAACAATTTAAAATTCAAACATCAAGCGTCCCGGCGCTCGCACCAGCAAAATTGCAAGCAATTGAGATATTATTGATTATTGAACGGGAAAAAACTAACACGTTCATTGCTGGTTCCGTACGAAATAGGTGATTACATTATGATTGCTGAGCGGCGGGCAATAATTGAAAGCTTCCCGCACGTAACCCCGGGCTGTAATTTCGGCCATTTTTTAATGTCATCCATGTTTATACGTCCGAATTCTAATTGTAACCAATGACTGTCATTATTGATTGATATGTGCAAAAAGTGGTTTTAATTGGACAATTACTTATTCATATCTGAATTATCGTTAGGTCTTTTCCTGGCAAAGCCGAGTGGCCATTTTAGCCGTATTTCTAATCTGTTTTTAGCCAGTTAAAAAGTCTTTATGATATAGTATTATATCTACTACTAAAGCAACAATTTTGTAAGTAATCAAAATGAAAGTTACTTAGTATGACATGTACTATAGTTGCGTTAATTTATTCTGGGCTATAATTATTCTCGCAACTACACTGGAAAGGTATACAGCGAAAACTATTAATTCGTTATTACACGGCATCCCACACATCATACAAATGAAGATAAACTAATATCCCGAAAAAAAAAAGCGCTCCCCACTAATTTACCCCAAATGCATTTTAAATTAATGGTCATTTAAACTCGTAACGGACGGCATTCATAAAAATTAACCACTTAATAAAATAACAGCAAATCAATGAGCCCTTAACTTATACACAGTCATTGGCCTTTTAGAAAACCGAATATGAAAGCAGTTTGCGGCCCAAGCGCTGCAAAAAAAAAAGGTATTGTTCCTGGCATAAAAGAAGACATCACGGGGCATTCGAAATTTGAAAAAGAAAGGCCTGCCTATGCTCCATATGCTTCAAGATTAACACGTTAGGCGGCAGTCATTTGTCATTCCCGCAGCTTGATTGAGGAAGTCATTTCTTGTATTTCATAACGGAAATAACATTTTTTTAACATCCCCTGACTGGACATTAGAGATTGTTCGAGTTATCTGTTTTATCATGTTGGATTAACGTTATTTATTGTGGACTGCGGACGTGTGAAAACT
Source organism: Pandemis heparana (assembly GCA_963854515.1). Classification (NCBI taxonomy): domain Eukaryota; kingdom Metazoa; phylum Arthropoda; class Insecta; order Lepidoptera; family Tortricidae; genus Pandemis; species Pandemis heparana. The sequence continues at coordinate 7,389,344 of OY978028.1, forward strand.
AGTTATGCAAAGTATGTCATTAAGTATCTCAAAAGCGTCACGTCATAAACGAGGTCACGGAAGTTGGAATCCATTTTTCTGCTAGCCCGATTAGTTACTGCCATTCATAAAAAATGACTTAAATATAACGTAAGTACTTACTTGAAAAAAAAAACATCTAGGTATATTTAATTAAAAACTATTTTGGCGAAAAAATGTAATGAAAATTACAGTACGAGTTCGCATTGGAAGTATTAAACTAATTCAAAAGTGACTTCAATTCGAAGCCTGCGGAGCTCACTAAAAACAAAACAGCATCGCAATCAACCCTCCAACTGTCGTCAGAGAATATCATTTTATACTGTCCCACAAATTATCCCCTTGTGGGGTCCAAGGTGTCGGACCCGACGCGTTTATATTATTATATTACCCCCATTATGAAAAAGGCAAAAAGCTCCCGCCATTATATTATATTACACAGGGTGTTCGGATTCGCTGAGTAATTGATTGTAAATGCTTTGTCGATATTGAGCTTTTATTGGAAATTAGGGATTTGGGTGTAGATTAGATGAAGTAGATAAATTAGTGTGTATTGATTGAGTTTAAAAAAGGAGAGGTGTAAAAAGTCTTGCCTAGCAGCGGTAGGGAAAGGAAATAAGATTTTTTTTGAAACAGTTCATATTACTCTTATAGTAAAATAATGTAAGTACTTATTATACCTATGTAATTTTACAGTCTTTTTGCGACTGGATTACATGTTTTTGTAGATACTTTATTTCAGATGTAGGCACTTATTTATTTTATTACATCGCTATTTTACACACTGTCAAACTTTAATTATTATTTTAGATGTATTTATTATGTCAAAATTTATGCTTATTTAAAATCCCCCTATATACGACCAACCACAAGTTTCATAAATGCGTAACCAATAGCAATAATATCTCATGACTTCAGAATCAACCACAACTGTGCGCATACGCGTTCGAACATACGCATTAAACATAGACTTTAAACATACGTATGTTTAATAACACTATAGTCGTCAACCGTCGTGCAAGGTGCATAGCGCTGTCCCACTCACTCGTATAGGGTGTGGGAGGGAGAGAGGTTAATTTAATTATATTATTCGGGTCGCGTCCTATCTTGTCCATCTGTGAAGGTTGTAAGGTTAAAATGCGTTCGAACAAAAGGAGCGCGTTTCTTTTGTTTTATTTAATGCATAAAAAGTATTGAGATGAACAACTATCCAACCTTTCAAAATTATGATGTTTCGATGTTACAACAAATTAGGGTTTTTAAGTTTGCTTTCTGTATTTTTTTACCCTATGTGTATGAACATATTTTAGTCAATGCCTAGCACATCACTACATAGGGAGTAGAAAACAAAGTCGCTTTCTCTGTCCCTATGTATGCTTACATCTTTAAAACTACGCAACGGATTTTGATGTTGTTTTTTTAATAGATAGAGTGAATCAAGAGGAAGGTTTATATGTATAATACATGCATAATATACCGTGCGAAGCCGGGGCGGGTGGCTATAACAAACTTAATAAGATTCGCTACCTACTTGCTCAAAAGTTTAAGCATTTGTAAAACTATTAAAAAACCGCTATTTCTGTTGAAATACCCACAGGTAAATATATAAGTACTTAGTAGGTAAGTGTTTTATATTCACTTAAATTCCAAAACATTCGTACTTTCAACACCTGTATCAAAAACAATAAAGTTCCTAAAAACTATTACATCTTTTTTAACAATCAATTAAACCAACACTAAAAACTGAATATCCAAAAGCCACCTTGCACCAAAAACGCCGCATCATAGTATAGCGAACGATCGGGAGCGGTCATTATTTAATAACCCAGCATTTGGACACCCACCGAATTATAGGGCAGTTTTTGTAAATAAACTGCGGGCCCTTTGAAGCCTTTATTGTGGGCCGAATTGATCCGACGCCGTGCGCAGTGGAGTGGTTAACAGTCTAACAAAAAGTAAAGACAGTGTTCTATGAAGGCCTAACTGAGGCAGGTCTAAACTACAGCTAAAATTGCGCAAGCTTCATCAAAACAGAAAGTAGATTATACTTTGTACCTAAAAATATATTTTTTTAGAGAGTGTGTGTGAGAGAGAGAGAGAGAGAGAGAGAGAAACATTTATTTACACACATTCGATACACGTAGATTTAAAATATGAAGAAATACAATACAGGGTGTATCAAATAGCCCCTAACAATAATCAGCTGGGGTATATAACCATAGCTACAGAAACTAAAAAAAATATTTAAAAAAAAATTGGAGTAATTTTTTTTTATTTTTTCTATAGGAATGGTGGTATTAACTGTAATCATTCCTATAGAAAACATAAAAAAAAATTCTATTTTTTTTTAAATATATTTTTTAGCTTCTATAGCTATGGTTATATACCCCAGTTGATTATTGTTAGGGGCTATCTGGTACACCCTGTATACTTAAGAATAGTACCGATATGGTGTCATATTTTACAATTGTGTTTGTTTCTATTCTTTTGTATAATAAAGCATTTACAAAACTACTTACTGACTTGAGCTACTCGCACAAGGCGTAGTTAAGCTGGCCTCACATTGCCGATTACGGAAAATTACATTTTTGTTGAGAAGATGAATAAAAAAACGCATATTTAGTAGACATGATTTATGTATATTGAGTAAGGATTGTCCGAGCGTCCGCTCATTAGTGAGATAGAGACATAAAAGTCCCATTTACACGATGCTAGTAAATATCGCGCCAGTAGCTTTCGCGAGTCTAACGCGACAAGTGCGATCGGGCAGTTAACAAATAATAAGCGTTTGCCAAATGAAAACTTCGCCAAATGATACATTTGTCGAATTTCGGTGAAGTGATTGGATCATCTGCCCATACTACCTTACTTAACTCACGCTTATACTAAGACTTAGTTGCCTGCTATGCTATCTCACTCGTACACGCCAAGCGTAATACGTAAGACTGAGACACAATTCTTTTTCTCACTTCTGCATCAGTTAGTCTTAGACAGTGCCATAAAAACCCTCGTCAGGCTTCGGTTCTTTACGACGCTCAAGACTCAATAACTCCATAAAGATATAGGAATTTCTGTTTAAACCTGTTATGGATTCCTTCCGAAGTAAAACAACTAATTTGTGGTGGGTAGCTGCTACCGTTTTTGAAACACTATGTAGCTGTGTACCGAAATATAAGTGACGTCAATTATTTTTGATTTTATTTGTTGTCGACTATTATTTGTAATTATATAATTACTAGCTGTTGCCAGCGACTTCGTCTGCAAATAATTCGTTTATCGCTATCCCGCGGGAGCTACGCAATTTTCCGGGATAAAAAGTAGCCTATGTGCTATTCCAGACTTTTCTCTATCTATGAGCCGAATTTCATCCAGATCCGTTGGGCCGTTCTGGCGTGATTGAGTAACAAACAAACATCTATCCATCCATCCATACTTTCGCATTTATAATAGTAGTTAGATTAACCCGTCGTATGCTTAAGACTCGGATCCGTGCTCAATTTAAGGCTATCTTTTGTATTTTTTATTTAAATCAGCACAATTTGTTTGTATTAAAATAAAACAGAGGCTAGAATGCAGTACTTTTTGAGCTGCCGCATACGAGGGGTTAAGTAAGTAAGTAAGTAACAGTTGTATTCTACAAAAGTAAAGAAACAAATACAATTGACAAAACAAGATAAGAAAAAAAAATAGAAAAAGGTAAGATTTGTTTATTTATTTTATTGAATAAGGCGTTACTTTGCGGAGGTCAATTTTAATTATCTGTGTCTATAAAGACGAAATCCTAATCCTAACTAATATTTTTTACTTATTTGTTTGTTACGCATTCACGCGTCAACTTTTCAACTGATTGTGGATATCATGATAAAATTACCCACCTACCTATACACATTCTTTTCGTAGCTAAGTACTTGAAAATGGCAACAATTTTGCGTAAAATTTGTAAGATTCTATTTTTTCCATTTTCTGTTTTTTTTTTTTTAATATTGGAGTCGAGTGTTTGCATCCCTTTCTGTAATTAGAATTTCGTCGGTTCCATTTTTAATGTTCAGTTCATATGCCAGTGTCTATAGGTACTAACCATATATATACATTAATGTTAATAAAAGAAAACTAGATAAGCAATTAAGAACATCCAACACAATACGGGTTGAAAACTCTATCACCTTTCTATCGATACCTCCGATATCGATTCAGATAAGTTAATCGATCCCTAATTCGAGTCGATTGATTTTTTTCAACGGCTGCGCTAAGGCACTTGTCTCACTGAGCGAGAGTCTTCGGCGATTGTTTTGTTGGTTAATACATAGACAAAAGATACGAGTTATTAATATACCGTAATGGAAACAGGGGGTACTATTACTATTAAAGTTAGCTTGTTTCTATTTCCGAATATCTGCGTCTCTTTCACTCAAGTATCTAATAGACAGAGTCAATAACATAGGCTAAGGTCCGTATAAATTAAAATCACTACTATAATGTATATGTGTACTGTATTGTAATTAATTGTATCAAAAATTGGCGGGTGGTAGGGCCTTGTGCAAGGTCCGTCCGGATCGCTACCACCATCTTACTCGCTAATCCTGCCGCTAAGCAGCAGTACTTGCACTGCTGTGTTCCGGTGTGGAGAGTAAGACAGCCGGGGAAATTACGGGCACAAGAGGCATTTCATCTAAGTCCTCTAGGTTGGCAACGCATCTGCAATCCCTCCGGGGTTGCGGGTGTCTATGGGCAGTGGTGATCGCTTACCATCAGGTGACCCACTTGTTCGTTTGCCTTGTTATTCACATAAAAAAAAAAGTGGGTAATTTGAATTTCATGCGAAACAATTAAATTCATTCAAATATAGTTTGCTTACACAGCCCTTACAACGAAACAGCGAGCGCCAGTTATTTTGGTCTAGCTACTCTAGCTCATGCAAGTAGTATGTGCAAAATAAACAAGACAAATACAATTGACAAACACTGAGATAGGTACAAAATAATAATAGTTTAAAAAACCAACAGCATTTGAATCTAATTACGTCTTGATCGATTAATTTACAAATTACATACGCAAATCACGTCTTTATCCCTTACGGGGTAGACAGAGCCTAAGGTAACAAGACCTAAAGGCCACGTTTAGCATGATTGTGGGCGTATAGGTGAAAAGTGGAATCAAAATAGTGATGGGTTGCTAGCCGCATCGCCTATAACATGATTCCAATGATTTTCGATGGGCTTTTACCATCTGCGCGGGAAGAGAAGCAAATGGTACATTCTATGTTTTTTCTTCGCTCCCAGACCAGGTAGCTTATTACGTAACTCGCTCGCGATCACCATCGTCTTCATTTTGACAGTTCATGTATGGGCTGACAATTGGCATCGGAATCAGCTAGCTGTCACATTCATACAAGAACTGTCAAAATAAACACGATGGTGATCGCGAGCGAGTTACGTAATAGGTAAGCATGCAGAATCGATGTTCAAAAAGTCTTTAATATTTGCGAACTCATATTTCCGTGGATGTAATGTGACATTTAATAGAACATAGGGCCTTGCGAAGCTATTCTAGCTTAGCGCTCGCTCTCATCGCTGTTTGTATAGCAGCAGCCTTACATTGGCCGGCTTTGTTTAAGGATTCGGGTCAGGTGTGCAACCTTTTTATAATTGGTTGATTATCGATAAAAGGCGGGTTTTCGACTTATGTGTTTGGCGTGGGTGGGATCTAATAGATATCGCCTGTTTTAATATCCGGCTATTTAGTTTATTGTAAGTTTTTGTGAGGTAATGCTACAACTATTCTGGTTTTAGGTTTCAAATGTGCAAAATTTACACACCCACATACATACATAAATCACGTCTTTATCCCTTTCGGTGTAGACAGAGCCTAAGGCAACAAAACCTAAATGCCACGTTTAGCATGATTGTGGGCGTATAGGTGGAAGGGGTACATACCTAATCAAAATAGTGATGGGTTGCTAGCCTATAACATGATTCCTAAGATTTTCGCCCATTCCCTCGATGGGCTTTGACCATCTGCGCGGGAAGAGAGCAACTGATACATTTTATGTTTTTTTTTACTCCTGGACCGGTATGGAAGAAAATTTACGACTAATATAATTTACAAACCCAAAAAAATAAGATAAAAAAATCCCCAAAGGTCATCAAGTACGTAAGTACCCACCATCGAACAAATTGATGCCTGACCCAATGTGCAACCCTCTCACAGTAAATGTCATAGCGACGTTACATTAAATAGACAAGGAAAGTCATGTGACGTTTAGGTACTGTGAGAACGTTCTAAGGTGGGTCGGGAATCAAATGGTTCGACTGTACGTATCGGTTGTATGTATTTAGCCTGCAATTTGCCTCTATTCGCAGGAAATTATCCAATTCAAGTATCAGAGAGTTGTCTTGCGCAGGCGCATTGGGTATCTCTAAATTCGACCACTAAAATATTAGAAAGAAAGAAAGAAAATACGTTTATTTGACACATAGGACAACAACAGCACAAACCAAAAATAAACAATACAAAAAAAACATTATTAATCATTATTAGTTCTAAGTATTCGTAAAAGTTCGTAAAGAATATCTGTATCTGATTCCTGATCTTAAGTAGGTAAGTATTTGTATTATTATAGGTATAATGCTCATTGAAACATAAGTTATTTTTATTGACTTGCGTAGGTACCTAATTCAAAACTTTATGCATTCTTCATCATTCATTGAGTAATTCATACATTTTTTTCGAGTAGGTACGGGTTATTTCGGGTTAAATTAATTCTTGAAAACAAAAATCGAATCAAAAGAGCAAAGCAAGCCCAGCAGGCTTAGTACGTAACCCGCTCGCGATCACCATCGTCTTTATTTTGACAGTTCATGTATGGCCTGACAATTGGCACCGGAATCAGCTAGCTGTCACATTCATACAAAAACTGTCAAAATGAACACGATGGCGATTGCCAGCGAGTTACGTAATAAGACTAATAAGCGTGCTGGTCGTTATTGCTAAGAATGGTGCGAATGGTGCATCTAAAGCGCTATATACAAAAACCCAACAAAATTAATGTGCGAAATTTCACTTCAACGCATAAAAATCATACAACACGCCATGACATTAAAAGAAATCTTTAAATTTGACTTTGATTTAAGCGCCTATCGTATTCTTTGTTCTTTGTTTTGTACTGATTTCTGGTGTTCAATAGAGAGTATTTGTATTTGTTAATTTGTCTGGGTAGAGTCGGCCTTAACCCGGGCACTTAGTAACAGAACATGTTAACGAGACAGAATGATCTACCATTGTCTCTCTCTCACGCGATACTAACACGACACTTCCACCTCTAATCGTTGGGTGAACGGACTTACGGTTGACACTTATATACCTACTCACTATACAAGAGTCTCTTGTCTTGTGAGGTCTAGACTAATGGGCTATAGATATTTAAACCACAAGCTTATTACGTAACTCGCTCGCGATCACCATCGTGTTCATTTTGACAGTTCATGTATGGGCTGACAATTGGCATCGGAATCAGCTAGCTGTCACATTCATACAAGAACTGTCAAAATGAACACGATGGCGATTGCGAGACAGTTACGTAATAAGCCTGCTAGGGGTAACCAAGACGTCTTAATGGAATTCAATTCCGACTTAGTTTAGGTTCGCTCTCTGTCAGATCCATACTAAAAAGAAAACATTGTGAGGCCCCAGTTTTTTCGAAGGTAGTATTTTTTTATACATAACTTAAATCCCTTACGCGGCAGACAGAGCCTAAGATATCAAGACCTAAAGGCAACGCATGTGTAGGCTTATAGGTGCGGATGGGGAATCAAAATAGTGATGAGTTGCTAGCTGCGCCGCAACACAACACACAACACATAACATAACACACAACACAACACATAACACATAACATAACATGATTCCTAAGATTTTCGTCGCACGGGTGCTATGTAGATACTATTTAACACGGCGTTGCCACAATTATCGTAATATTTCGATCAATTTACAAAATAACCAAAAACAAATCTAAGGCATCTTGTGTGAAAGGCCGTAGCAGGATAAAGGTGCGACCACACCGCCGCTTAAAAAACGGTGACGTTACGGAATCGCAACAAAATGAGATGAAACGGTGAGAAAACGTGGCGCATACGGCAGACGTCACTGCGTATACGCGGCGGTTTGGTCGTACCCTTATTTGGTTCAATCACTTGGGTATATTATATCTTATATCCATCTCTGCTACCTGCTTATTTATCATACCCTTATAAGTTTATTTACTTTTATATAATACCCATTTCATTCAAAAAGAATAGCGCGAGAAAATATCATTATTTTTCAACAACGATGAATCAATTTCTGAATTGTAATTATTTCGTAAAATGAAACCATGTTATTGTTATTTCCTTCCATGAGCTGAATAATACTGTTATATAGGTCAAAATATTTAATTTTCTTTCGATACCGCAGTTTATAATTTCAATTCATTTTTTAATCGATGCGAAGGCTTCCTTATTAAAGCCAATAATAACACCACAACAAAGTAAGTCAAAGTAAGTTACTTTCCAAAAAATTAAAAATCTATACAATTATCCGCACGACTATATTGTCCATTATAAATGCAGGAATGATAATAAAAATACCAAGTATTTTATACCCGGTATCTTCCATTCAGGACGAACATACTTGCAAAGTATCGAGTATCGAGTACTCGCCAAATTGCTTCGAATAAAAGGTTGGGACACACAAAGGAGTATTCAATTCGAACGTTTAAATTATTTCAACCTTATACGTTAAGTGAATTCTTTGGATGAGTTTAAAGTAATTTTATTTTGTTAACATGAATCATCATGCCGATACAGAACATACAATTAGGATATGTATAAAGTTTACAGTTAATACATACGTAGGGTAGAACATGATTTTATACATTTTTCGTTCACTTTGTTTTGTTATTGTGTAGTTTTTGGAAGGTTCTTATTTTCTTCAAAATGTTGATTACCTAAATTAATAAAAATACAATAGTTGTATCTAATAGATACTACTAGTTATTTAATTTATCTGATGTATGTATTTTTTAATTTTCTCTTTTGTTTTGGTGTCAACTGCAAACGACTCTACCTATTACAAATTTTAATTATGCGCGTACGAAGTCACGGGGCAACAGTAAGTCTTATAATAATACAGTTGTTCAGTTGTTACCTTTAAGTAAATTAAATGTTTTTTTTCAACACTTATTTATGTATACATTAAAATCACATTTTTGTCCCTTACGTACAACCTGAGGTAAAAGGTAAGGTAATTTTATGAATAAACCATTTTAACAATAAACTTTGCCCATAAAATACCTACACCGATTCAATCAAACAAAGCATTCTAACGCGATAGCAATCGATAAGAAACAATAGCAATACATTAATTGAATTATGTTTACAAATCAGCATGTCACGTAATCGGTTCCGCCGCGGCGGCCTCCCATTGGTCAGTTCCGATTTCAACAATGGCGGACTGACTTACTAATAGGTAAACGCACGTTAATCAGTTAGTTAAGAAACACGCTTGGATAATTAAAACTGCTGGTGATTGGTCATGGTGTTGTATGGAAGTTTCTGGTCTGATTCAACGTGCTACTGGAATATTTGTTATTCTAGTTCACACTACTACTACCCTACTTAAACTCTCGTACCTCTGTGGAACATATTCACTGCAAATATCACAATGACTTGGGTACCATACACCTGCCAAAAAATAAATTTGAAATACAAGTAGGTAAAGTAGATAACTATTTTTTTCTAAAAATTAAACCTAGCTAGATCGACTTATCGCCTCCAAAACGCCCTGCATATTATATATATTAAATTTCATGAAAACCGTTTGGAGCCGTTTCCGAGATTCAATTTACATACCTGTATAAGAATTGCTCGTTGAAAGATATTAAATATTGTATAATTATTATTATTATTATCATCACTATCACTACATAGTATAAAACAAAGTCGCTTTCTCTGTCCCTATGTCACTATGTATGCTTAAATCTTTAAAACTACGCAACGGATTGTGATGCGGTTTTTTTTAATAGATAGAGTGAATCAAGAGGAAGGTTTATATTATAATATACTGTGCAAAGCCGGGGCGGGTCGCTAGTTATATATTAATATTAGATTATAATCTTGGCTTAGTACTTGAAAATTTAATGTGAGATGAGTTTTTGAGCAATTCACATTTTAACCACAGTACACCAGTAGGCTTATTGTTTAAATCGCTCGCAATCGCCATCGTGTTCATTTTGACAGTTCTTGTATGAATGTGACAGCTAGCTGATTCCGATGCCAATTGTCAGCCCATACAAGAACTGTCAAAATGAACACGATGGCGATTGCGAGCGAGTTAGACAACAAGCCTACAGTTTTTGGTTAATGTTAATGTAACATGTAAAAGTTACAGTTACAGCTGGCAGATGTACCCTTTAGCTATCCCTTTAGCTAGGCTTTAGCTGTCCGGAACTCGTGTTGAAACAGACCCTAAGTGTGCTAGCAATTAGACCCAGAGATTGCACTAACAGACGCTTAAACGTTGCAAAATGACACTTTTCATCATTAAACGACGCTCACCACAACACAGACAGTGCTGGGCAGATGGTACAATATTTATCTTTATAATAAGTATGTTTTTTATCCGTTGCCAGATACCCATAGCACAAAGCTTTGCTTAGTTTGGGACTGGGTCAATTGGTGGTAATTTGTCCCATGATATTTATTACTAGCTTTTACCCGTGACTTCGTCCGCCTATACTTAATTTATCTTCAGTTTAACTAAGCAATTTCCGAGTGTAAATGTATCCAAATTATATAAAAAAGTCATTAGCTATCAGTGGCGTGGCGTCAAGTATAGTAAGAAGGCAAGCCGAAGGGAACTTAACTAGCCTTTTCCTCTAATTCTGCACCATAAATTGCCCAACTGCCTTAAAATAGGCAAGCCGGTGGGAATCGAGTTCTATGGACGCCACGCCACTGTTAGCTATTTTTCTCTATTTGTCGACGAAGAGTTCTAGTGATAGAGCCACTTTAAAGGAAATGTATCGATCTGATTCGATTGAAGAAAGAAAAGTACCGAAATTTAATGAAATTTTATTATCGATGTACTTACTTACCTATATTTAATCTTTTTACTATCGTCATCATCATCATTATCAGCCCGAAGACGTCCACTGTTGAACTCGCCACCTGCATCCACCGGTTTCCCGCAACTTTCGCGATGTCGTCAGTCCACCTAGTGGGAGGCCTTTGTAAGTTTGTAGGATGATACCTTCGTTGAAAAAAAAAATAAGAATTATGTAACTGTACGATTCTGAGCCAGGTTTTGAACAGTTCAGCATTTCTCAATTTCGCCAATCCCGACACCGTGGCGTAGCTGGAAACGCGCGCGCTCGCGTTGCGTTACGTTTAATAACGCAAACCGCATTCAATCATAGTCGAGGAAGCCGCCGCGATTCGACAGCCTCGCATTCGTACTTAGGGACTACGGGTGAGTGAAACGTGTCTCAATTTAGTACTGTTTGGGTTAATTAAGGCGATTGGATTAAAGTAAATTGTTTAGATGAGGTAAGCTTTTGTGGGGAGTTTTAAGGCAAAGCGTTATTTAGAGTCTTAAAAACGTTTTATTTCATGCAGAAGTAATGTATCGTCGCGTCGTTGGAGAATTTGCACCTTATGCACCAATCCAAATGTACCATTTGCTTCTCTTCCCGTGCAGTTGGTAAAAGCCCATCGAGGGAATGACCGACAATTTTATGAATCATGTTATAGGCTACTAAGTACCAAGCTGCTACTAAACAACTTATACGGACAGGGTAACAACTATATTGTAATTTTGAATCACATTTAGTTAAGTAGGTATTTGACATAGGTAATTTTACTATGATCAGTCTCATTTATACACAGTCATTGTTATCCTACATTCATTCCTATGAATAAAATATCATTTTTTTTATTTCATTTATTTCACACACAAGCCACTATCATTACAGGTTACAACCTAATGCGATAGCGCCTAAATTAATTTTACAGAGTCCAACTCAAATTTAAAAAATGAAAAAAAAAAAAAAAATATTAATTAATATTTTAAATTTTAAATGAATGACATAGCCAATGAAATTAATGTTTGTCTCCTATTTGACGTCACTCTCACCCTTCACTTTATTAGGTAGATACTCTACATTAAACTCTAGCACTATCTTAATAAAAAATGTCTGCCGAAACACAAAAGGACAGTTCACGATTTCAGTGATCACATGTCGAAGTAACGGGCTAAAGGATTATAAACATCACAATTAGTTCCGTCTCCGGCCACCGGCGCTGCCAAACCGGTTTCCAAAACCGGATCCGGCTTTGCGGTACGGATTAACGCGAAAAATGAAGAAAGCCGTGCTATATTCTTATTTTATTAATCAACTAGCTGTTTCCCGCCACTTCGTCTGCAAAGAATTCATTTATCGCTATCCCGTGGTAATTTTCCGGGATAAAAAGTAACCTATATGCTATTCCAGACTTTTCTCTATTTATGTGCCGAATTTCATCCAGGTTTGTTGGGCCGTTCTGGCGTGATTGAGTAACAAACAAACATCCATCCATCCATCCATACTTTCGCATTTATAATATTTTACTAGCTGTTGCCAGCGACTTCGTCTGCAAAGAATTCGTTTATCGCTATCCCGCGGGAACTACGCAATTTTCCGGGATAAAAAGTAGCCTATGTGCTATTCCAGACTTTTCTCTATCTATGTGCCGAATTTCATCCAGATCCGCTGGGTCGTTCTGGCGTGATTGAGTAACAAACAAACATCCATCCATCCATCCATCCATACTTTCGCATTTATAATAGGTATTAGTTAGATAACAAACAAACATCCATCCATCCATCCATCCAAACTTTCGCATTTATAATATTAGTTAGATTAGATGAATTTTAACTTTACGTTCCAATGATAACTCGCGTCGCGTCTTCTTCGCGCCATCTATTCACGTCGTTCTTTCTCTTTCTCTGTTGTTCGCTTTCCTTGTCTATCGGCAGAGGATGAGAATATTTAGGCAATTGATAGAACCTACACACCGTGGTCCGTGATATCAACTCAACGTAGGTATAGTCAACTAAAGTGCTTTGTATTTTTTGTGACAGTTCCTATATCAGAAAAAATGCTGACTGTCCTAAGCTGGGGGGTTACCATGTGTGTCTTAATGCGATTCAATTCCGATTCAGTTTAGGTCCACTCGCTGTCAGATCCATACAAATAAATGACAGCTAAAACCTGAACCGAGTCGTTCAAGACGTCATGGTAAGGCCACTGCAAGCGGAAAAAGCGGGTGGTAGGGCCTTGTGCAAGGTGCGTCCGGATCGCTACCACCATCTTACTCGCTAATCCTGCCGCTAAGCAGCAGTGCTTGCACTGCTGTGTTCCGGTGTGGAGAGTAAGACAGCCGGGGAAATTACGGGCACAAGAGGCATTTCATCTAAGTCCTCTAGGTTGGCAACGCATCTGTAATCCCTCCGGGGTTGCGGGTGTCTATGGGCAGTGGTGATCGCTTACCATTAGGTGACCCACTTGCTCGTTTGTCTTCCTATTTACATAAAAAATAGTATTTAACATTGTAAGTCGTACAAATGCCATAGAACCTGAGGGTGATAAAGGAATTTCTTGACCGCATAAACCTAAAAAATCCAGTGAGAACTAATTAACATAAAATAAAACTTCAGTTCCCAGGTCTATGATGGGCACGCCGCCAACACCGTCCCTAATTCGTAATGAGGGGGTCCGGTATCCTGTATCAAAATATGTAAGATATTATCTAGATCGACACCGACACAAGTAGGGACGCGATCTGTCGTTTTATCGATTGTTAACGTAGAAAAATCGATTATTATTGTACATTGAAATCGAACCATTGAAATTGTGAAGTAATGCAACATTTTATCAGTTTCAAAGTGACATTGATGTGACAAACAAAATGAGAAATACTAGCACAGACACGACTCCAGTCCTACACAAATACTAGCTCCATCCGTGACAGTATTAGTTTTTTATGATTTATGCTAGATCTACAATGACGAGTCATGCCTGTTTTTTTTTGATATCTGTATGTTGTGCAAAATGTTAATTATGTAACAGATCTGATTCTCATTTAGTACCTACTTAACCACGAAAACTTTACACAAACAATACGCCCTATACGATATAAGATAGTTTCAGAGCTCGATTGAATCGAAAAGTATTCATTGATTAGAAAACCGTTTTTTTTCAAAATGTAATCGCCATCCTTAAGTCCAAATGGCTCAATCGTAGGGTGGCCTCGGGGCGTGGCAGGACATTCCCGTTTTTGTGGACGGGAGGAGCTTGCGGCGTGGGGACACCGCACTCCGCCATGCGAGCGATGACAGCGTTGCGTTTCCGCTCCCATTAGATTCGAAGGGAAATACGATGGTGTGATAAGGACAGAGCTTAATGTGTATATAGAAATAAGTTTCCGGGTTCAAGCTAGTTATTTAATTTTGTACTGAGATTTATAAGAATCCAATAAACAAAAATTGATTTAATCGCTCCGTTAAGTTAAATGCTACAATTTTGCCATCTAAAACTCTTAACATTATATTTATTTTTATTGCGAACGATTCTATAAATTGATTCCAAAACGAGGCCATATATCACCATAAAAGTAATAAAACATGTCCCAGATTGCCGAGAAGTATGGGCACTCGCGAACTACGCAAAAGTGAATTCGATATTGGATTGCTTGCGTGCCTAAAGTTTAATCGATTGTCGGGGAATCGACTAGAATGGACTAGTTCGGTATAATAGCTACTGTTCGATGGGTATTTAGTGGAAGTGTGAATCGATAGTTTTCGGATGGATTCAATTTGCTAAGACGATTAATATCACACGTTGAAGTTTAACTTTTTTTATGGTTGCGTGAGTTTGTGTGTGGCCATTCCGTTTTATGGTGGGAAGGTTCGATGGAATGTTTTGACACTTGCTAATAGACGGCGATTTCATTACTGCATTTACTTATTTTGTTAATCATAGCAGTTATTTTTATTACTTAATTAATGGCTAGAGGCAACGGAGGGTCCATTAGTGCGGCAAATGTGGAGATTGCATTAGATCTTACTAGTTTAAAATCGTCGTGGTCATATCTTTGGATTGATTCTATTTCGGGTTGCCTTTGCTGTTAAATATAGGTACGCAGGCTTCACATGGTACTGCGCATTTCGATAGCTCTACGAAGCCTCATATTTTTAGTAGTAGGTAGGTAGGTAATATAAATGTGAAAGTTTGCGAGTAGGTTATTATCTGTCTCTTTCACTGGAATAGTATGTATATGTTAGGCTATTTTTATTTCTTTTATGAATAAACAGAATTTTTCATTTTCGTTTTCATCCCGATATTCCCACGAGTTTGAAATTTGCGCATGCAAATCTCGAATGGTCGACTATAAAAAAAAAAATACAAATTTTCTTCACGCAACATAAATAATGACCAGAATGATGGGGTTTTCAGGAATTCCCATGGATTTTTTTTATTTTTATTAAAATCCCTTAACTTTAACCTCCATGGAAAAAAGCTTTTGCACCCAAATCGCTAACAAATACAAACTGCTATACAATAAATATCCGTATTACAACGTTAGTACTTCAAGAAATCAACAGTAACACTCAATCTCGTAACCGACGCGGTATCAAAATATCAAACGATCCGACGAACACCCTGTCCAGTTTAAACCAGCCCTCACTGATCTCTACTTTGAACTCCAATGCTTTATCTAAAGGATCTTGTAAGCTGGTCAGCAATATTCACTTTTACCCGATCAAACGATCCGACGAATATCCAGCCGACTTCAAACCAGCATTCACTGAGCTCTACTGTGGACTCTACAGTTTTATTCTAAAGGGGTGCCTGGGGTCTTGTAAGCTGGTGTTTGAGATGAGAGGAGCCGAATCAAATCGGTAGGAAATCGGGCTCAGTGTCAACGCTTCACGGTGGTGTAAATGAGCGGGTCTTTGTTGTTCGGAGTTACACGGTTGTTTGTGTGGAGTTCGGTTTTAAGTGCTGGCCGGCTGTAGTTTGTGGTGTTTTCAACAAAAACAAAAGACGGTGCTGCGCTGTGTATTTGCGTTGCTACTAGATTGTGTCCGTGTTTTTTCCTCCGTGAAACGAAAAAGTCCTAAGGGGTATAAGTCAGAATTTTATGCGTAGCTAATTTAGACTTAACCCCTTTTACATTAAAATGGAAATAGGTAGTCAATTATTTCACACTTAAACCCTTTTTCACTAGGACCCCATTAATTCCTTAGGCACTTCTACGATACTCAAGAAATCTTTCACGTTTCATATCGGGTTGTCAGCTTATATAAAATAATCCTGTCATAATGGCAAAGAGCGAACTCTTATGTTACAAATATTCACCAATATTTCAGAACATCACACGCTTGGCTTATTTTTCTAAGGTTGTCGTTAAAGCCCTTTTTAAAAGACACTCCTCTATTGCAATACCTACTTATGTTTTAATCTTAAGATTTACACCAAAAAACTAACACCGCGAAGGAAAATAGTCTCTTCCCACTAGTTCCATTATCAGTTCCGTTGATGGTACAACTTTGTATAGTGATAGTAGAACTAGTGGCAATAGACCAGGAAAATACGGAATATTTGCTCACATGTTTGCCCACTTTGCAAATAGGCTCCCACTTCAGATCACAGAAAATATTTCTATGGCTCCCACAATTTGAGCAACTTTGTACACAACTTTACATCGTATCTACATCACTACCTTAGCCAATAGCCTTAAAGACACAAGCTACTTAGTATTAAAGCGCTCATTCTATTGCATTTGATTCAGATTTCAGTTGCATCTCTATAAAAAATTTAAACAGCTGAATCCACTTTACCTGTTCGTCTCATCACACCATTGTAAAACACTTCAAGTAAGTATATTTAATCTATTTTGGTCGTTATCATTTTACGCTAAAATTTTATTACTTAGATTTGAATTTGTTATTCCGTTTTGGAAACTATCATATTACGTAAACATTTACCTAATAGGTACTACAACTACATTTATTTCAAGATAAATATTTTTTTTTTACAAATGCACTACATTTCTAAAACTATAAAAAAATCCAAAAAAAAGTTATATAAAAAAGCCCCGTCTAGCCCTACCTACTGGCTAATTAAATTTGAATAGGTACAGTCACCAGCATAAATATATGACGGTGAACAGGGCTGCAAAAATAAATGATCATCTATTAGGCTCAATAGCATATGACGACACTACCGCGGTAAAAATAAGTGATGCTCTATAGGCGGAAGAAACAACGTCACACCCTTATCAGTATAAATATCAATTTGCAGTGAAAGCATATCATCGGATGATAGTTGGGCCGCATAAATATCGATTTGCTGTGAAAGCATAATCATCGGATGATACGTGGGCCGCATATATATCTGACGCGTAACAATTAACTCTATGTTGTTGATTTGCAAAAACGAACCATCCCTGGCTAACATAGAGACGTAAATTGTATGAAATGATTTGACAATTCACGAGAACAGTGCAGACTTGTCATTGCATACGTCTGTCTCACATTGTTCCAATCGCGAATATGTCAATAATATAATTTTAAAATCTTTATGATGTGTGAATAATTAGTGGCCAGTATCATTTTAGGTTAACTAAAAAGTTTTTATATTACGAACAATATTATAAACTTCCTTCCATACATAGTGTTATAAAAAATGTGGTATATTAACGTTATCAGCACCTTACAAAAAATGACCTAATTATTTTATGCGGAGTTAGAATTTAATTTATTAATTCGGACATGCTTTAATCAAAAATCATTCAGGCGTTCAGGACAAAATAAAAACAACTATCAACTTCGTCTTATCAACTTAACAAGCAAACAAGCTAAATTTATACCAATAGCTGTTGCCCGTGGCTTTGCCCCTGTTCCAGATTTTTCTTTTTTTTCAATTTTTGTTCTAAGAACCTTCTCCCGATAAATAGCAAACTCATAAAAAAAAGAGTACGAGAAATCGGTAATGCCGTGAAATGAACAAATATTTTCTATTTGGCATTCACTATTTTATTGGATCCGCCGCCTTTACTTTTCGAAGGTCCATTTCAATGAACAAAAACCATTTTGAACCTGTGCGAAATATACGTTTTGACATGAAACCCCAAAAGACGTATATTTCGCACAAGCTTGGCTTACTTACACGTGTAGTAACGGAGTAGCAAGGAAAATGTATTTTGTTCACTGACATTTGCTGTTTAGGATCCAAGATGCTGGACATAATTTGACATAATTGACACGAAAATATTTTTTTGGATCCAACATGGCGAATGACATTTAAACGCAAAATATAAATATGAGCGTAACTGCGCGTTAATAAGGCCTACGATGTTTTATCTCAGCAATTTGTATAAAATAAATAATCATACATAAATAGTGTTTTTGATACTTTCATTTAAAAATAACGTAAAACGCCATTTAGCCGTCAATGATGACGATGATGATGATAATTAAAAAGTAATTGTAGAAAAAGTGCTGTTTAAAATGTTGTAAAATTGGCTCATGATCGCTACCCAACCAACTCGCACATTGTCATAAAGATTCACTTAGAATAGCAGTTGCATAAAATACTATTAAAGTTCACACCCCTTCCCAGGTCATCGATTCCTATATAGGTAATTTTTGTAATTTAGGAATTTGAATCCGTCAAATATGTGATAGAATAAAATGTGAGACAGACGTATGCAATGACAAGTCTGCACTGTTCTCATGAATTGTCAAGTCATTTCATACAATTTACATCTCTATGTTAGCCAGGGATGATTCGGTTTTGCAAATCAACAAACAAAGAGTTGACTTTTACGTGTCAGATATATATGCGGGCCGCGTATCATCCGATGATTATGCTTTCACAGCAAATTGATATTTATGCGGCCCACCTATCATCAGATGATATGCTTTCACTGCAAATTGATATTTTTGCTGATAAGGGTACGACGATGTTTTTTCCGCCTATAGAGCATCACTTATTTCTACCGCGGTAGTGTCGTCATAAGCTATTGAGCCCAAAAGATAATCATTTATTTTTGCAGCCCTGTTCACCGTCATATATTTATGCTGGTGACTGTACCCTATTCGACGCCCAAAAAACAAATGCTCAAAAGGCATTGTTATTGTGAAAAATTTACACACCTAATTAAATTTAATTGTAACTAAAATTCTCAATCAGTACAATAGTCTGCTTTGAATAATACTTGAACTAAAGCCTACAGATTACCATCAAATAATTTTCCCAGTCAAAGGTTACTACGACTCGTTAGCAACAAAATGTCATCTTGCAACACCGACCACCAACACGACAATATCAATAAAACCATCAAAAAAACTTATCAATCCTGACAATGAGCACTAATTGTTGATCTCTGAGTGGTATTAATCAAATGCGTACAACCGACAACAAAAAAAGCAATACTTCAGTGGACTCCAATATAAGTACAACTAGCGACTGAAGTTTCGAAACAAACGACTCTCCCAAAAATTCCGCCACACGCTCTTACGCCGCTAACATTAGAGTCGATAATTCGAGTTGTTCAACGATTTTGCTTCTTGTGTTTGCCAGTGTCCAGCATGCAAAGCTTGTCTAGTGTGTACAACAAGCGGCAAAGGTTACGAAACAATTGACGCTCAATAAGTTTAGCAAAGGTCTTAAAGTCGTAGCGATAGAACGACGTGTGCCTTCGTATTATATCGCTACTTGTGGTGCTCTCTGTACAGTATCTAACCGATTATTTTCTAAGTGTTAAAGTCAGGCTGTGTGGTACATTGTACAAGCCTAATATAAACGTAGCGGCATTCTTTGAGTCGGTCGGGACCAATTAGCGCGCCTTTGCGTTCGCCGCCGCTTTGAGACGCCGCCATCTTCCGTCCCGCTCGGCGCGGCGGCCGCCATCTTGCGTCTCCGTCGCACGCGCAGCCTTAATCGAGTTAAGATTAATCCGGATTAATATATTAATCGGTGTAATGCATTTAATAGCGTCAATTGGGCGAATTGGGAAGTGTCAGTTGTTTTGATTGTTTTAATGCATGTAAATAGAGATTGGTTTGGAGTTTAAAGTTACTTGAAAATAATAAACGTTAAATTATTTTAATAAAGATTTGCGTAATGATTAGCCTATGAGTTTAATAAAGTGGTGAATATTCAAATTTCGGAGAAGGTAACGTTTTTTAAAAGGGATTAAAAGGCTACAGAAAAGTGACTCTACATTTAGGTAGGTACCTATATTTTGAAAGTTTCTGACTTAATATGAAAATAATACAATACAATAACTCTTCAAATATTGAGCACCACGTAATAAACAGATTAAAGAAAAGAATAGAGCATTTAGCATCCACAGATAAACATTATCTACATATTTTAATACACCACAACAAATGCGACGATATCCTCTCTCTCGCTCTACGTAGCGATCGTCCGTTGTTTCACGCTCCCTAACTAATCGGTAAAGCACCATTTGCGACGCCTTAGGTTCAGTGTAGATGGATTCAATAATTAATAGTACCTTCGAAAAGTTAATATAATTTTTATTTTAAAATCAATTTAAAAAAAAATGTCATGTGGAGTAAAACTATGGACAACGATAATACTCAGGTGAAGCACATGTAGCAGGAAAATGCTTTAATTCCCAAAGAACAAAACAAACCCCAAAGTCTACCTATTCACTTACAAATAATATTAAAGTATGACATGAATATTTAGACGCTGCGTTTAGCGAAACGGAAACCACCATCAAAATACTACGAGTCCACCATAAATCAGTAGCACTACAAATTAAATTAACTGCCCACCCCGCTTCACGATAAATCTTACAGATTTTATTTTGCATAAATAAAACTAAATTATAACCCTTTGCCCAGTAGCCGACGAATATTGTAACCAATAACAAAAATAAATTAAAGAAAAACTTGTAAATGGAACAAAAAGGTCGGATGTATCAAAGCCCGCCGCGGTCACGTACAGAGTTATGACGAACAGCGGGTGCCAGTAGGGAAATTAAAAAGTGCTAGATGAATTTCGAAAAAGGAATCCGATCAAATCCGATTTTGAATTTGGAACGGTTGCGCTCAATGATTTGCTAATAGTTTTTTTTTTGTTTGAAGCTTAGAAGTGCTGGCCAGATAAAAGATTGGATTACTTTTAATTAAAAAAAAAAAATTAATCCACTCAAAATGTTGCCAGACTTATTTCCAATTTTTGGCTTTAACTGTCAATCTCGGATGTCAATGTGACAGTATCCTTTGCTAGACATAGACAAAAGAAGAAGATCTTAAAAGGTAACATAAGCAGATTTAAAGAACAAAAGTAATTTTTTTATATAAACTTAAACCAAAATGTAGACATAACTTCTATCACTTCTCAAGATTTCCCCCTAAATCCAAAAGTGTATTTACAACTAATCACCATATATAAAAAGACTCTTCTTTTAATGTTGAGTAGCGTAGAGTACCAAATATATATGTACCTATGCACGTTAGTAAAATGTAAACGGCAAAGATTATAAACTAAAAACCAATCAGATAGGTAAACTCTCTGCCAAAAGTACAAGAATCAAGTGGCGGATTTGTGTCGCGTCTGAGTCGTGTGATTGTGATGCCAATTGAACAACGAGCCTAACTCGTTTTTATCGAGCGCTTACTTCCGCTAATTCGTACAAAAACGTTCAAGTCAATGAACTTGTGGTCAAATGAAGTTCAATATTGTCTCCACAATTTTTAAATCTTATCTATTTAAACTAAGCAGTTGTTGTCTAAAAACTGTAGGCACGTGCTATTTACAGGAGAATGTTGACTTATTGTTTTTAAACTTTAAATGACAATATCTTTCCTTTTCGTTAGCTGATTTTGATCCGCTCGGTAGATACAAAGATTAGCGCGAAAAAACAGACAGTTAATATGCCTACATACAGACTACAACTCATAACAGTTTACTAGTTATTACGGTATGTTACAGAAGATAAAGTTACTATTTTAAAAAGTAATTTGATAAGATCAATTCAATGCCATCTACTCACCAACAATTTGACAAGTTACTGATAAATGAGATTAAAAAAGATGTTAAAAAAATACCGATTATTCGACATTATTTTCTCGATTTTAACAATGATAATAAAATTGTCCAGTGGCCCGAAACCTGGTCCGACTCGCACTTGCCCGTTTTTTTACCGTGCCGCTAAGCAGTAACTTGTATTTGAATCACATCGGCTATTTGAAACAACTATATTTAAAGGTTGTATTAACATTAAATTACAATATCGAAGGCACCTCGGTTTTTTGTGTGAATGAAGACAAGAGGCGATCCATTGAGCTGAGTCAGTAAGGGCCGGGCTTCACACCATTCATTCTGTGCTTCTCACTGACGCCGACACGACTCGTGGGTACACACCTTTATTAGTAAGGCTTGAAACACAACGAGCCAGTACACAGTAAATTCGATCTTCGAAGTTTTCATACCATCCCTCTCACTCTCAAATTAATGACTTAGTGTGAGCGGAATGAAACAAACGAACTTCAAAAATCTGATTTCGGAGTATAAGGCTTGGTGTTATGAGTGTGACGTAATATGTGGCATATATCACGAGACAAGGGATAAGTCCGCCTTTGTGCATGTATCGCAGTGTTTGTCAATTGTATTTGTCTTGTTTATTTTGCACAATAAAGAGTTTACATAGGTACATACTTACATACAATCAACACCAATTGACCTAGTCTAAAAAAAAAACCAAGCTTGTACAATTATGGGTACTAGGAAACGGGTTTACATAGGTACTTAGATAGATAAGTACATTTCAAATGGTTAGAGACACACATCTGAAATCTGGCATTTTCACATGCTGTGTCGATGTTTTTCAAAATACTTACTTTCTTATGTCTCTACTTACCCCTATATCTTAGAAGTAAATGAAAAAATCGAATAATCAAACTCGTTAAGCTTTTTTTTTTTTTAACGGAGTGAAAACTCTTTACGAGTACCACCGGGCCCGGGGAGGCCCGGATGGTTATGTGGGACTCTCTCCCCCGGCCTCTTTCCGCACGGAAAGGGGCGGGGGGAGCATACCCACTAAAAACACTCCGGCGAAGCCCGCTTGCCGGGTTTGGGAAGGCGTCGTGGGATCCCGGAGATTCCAGCCGACGGCGTCCCCCGGCTGCCCCGGCTTTCACCAGGGCCACCCGCACCAATGTCGGGGGAGTCGCGACGCTTCGACCCCCCCGTCCCAGACGTGAAGGACCGTGCAATGCGGGCAGGAGATCACAAACTCGTTAACCTAAAATTAAAGGTAATTATTGCAAAAAGGCAAACAAAAATGCGTATCCCCTAACAAACGAAAAAGAGTCTTATTACCCTGAATTTCGTTATAAAATCCTATGCACGCGTAATCTAAACAAGAACTTGCTCACAAATATGTCTCACTCTATACGTATTGTTCCAATACCCCCATTTAATTAGCGCAAAGCACATAAGCCCATTCATAACTTCCGACATTCCGACACGCACCGCCGTGGAGAACGCGCCGCTTTGAGAAACGCCGCGGCTATTAAAGCGCGATTAAGCCGACGCTCCCACTTTCGATTTTACAACTGTCTAAAACGACCTGTCGGCGGTTACGCCGTTTCGGTTACACTGTTTGACAGCTAGCTTATGATTATGAGACCTTCAAAAGACCTTCCTCTAACTTAAAATCAATTTTAAACCCCCGGCGCAAAAAGGGTGTTATAAAATTGACGTCCATGTCTGGGTGAGGACCAAAAAAATTACACACTGTTAATGTTGTGATAGCCGTGGTAGCCTAGTGGTTTGACCTGTGGCCTCTCAAGCAGAGTGTCGTGGGTTCAAATCCCGGGCTCGCACCTCTGAGTTTTTCGGAATTTATGTGCGAAAATTACATTTGTAATTTGCCATGAGCTTTTCGGTGAAGGAAAACATCGTGAGGAAACCTGCACACATCTGCGAAGAAATTCAATGGTGTGTGTTAAGTTCCGAATCCGCACTGGGCACGCGTGGGAACTATAGCCCAAACCCTCCAATACACGGAGGAGGCCTATGCCATGAGGCACGCCGAATTACGCGACAATTTAATAAATAAACGACAATAACAACAACAACAACATGGACTTACTGAAATTGTTGCGAATTCGGAATAAAAAGGCTTATAAAAAAAAAATGTGATACAATTTTTATTTATTTATTTATAAGCCTTTTTATTCCGAATTCGCTACAATTTCAGTAAAAACATGTTGTTGTTGTTATTGTCGTTTTTTTTTTTTTTTACTCATTAAATTGTCGCGTTATTCGGCGTGCCTCATGGCATAGGCCTCCTCCGTATAGTGGAGGGTTTGGGTTATAGTTCGCACGCGCGCCCAGTGCGGATTGGGAACTTAACACACACCATTGAATTTCTTCGCAGATGTGTGCAGGTTTCCTCACGATATTTTTCCTTCACCGAAAAGCTCATGGCAAATTACAAATGTAACTTTCGCACATAAATTCCGAACAACTCAGAGGTGCGAGCCCGGGATTTGAACCCACGACGCTCTGCTTGAGAGGCCACAGGTCAAACCACTAGGCTACCACGCTACTCGTATGACTTAACGCAACTTTGACGGTAGGTGGTCTTTGGTCTTTGGTGTGTGTGTGTGTGTGTGTCTGTCTATGGCATTGTTTTCCATTAAAGAATTGTTAAAATTGGTAACACTGCCAAAATACACCACCTCAACATCGCCGTTCGATGTCAGAATCGCCTTAGTTCTGTACCTACCTAGTAAAGACTTGAGGACTCAAAGGAAATAAAATAATACGAGAAATATGTATAACACTAAATTGGCCGCCCTTTTTGTATAAATACATGGAAATCTATGGTTATTTTTGATATGAAATATTTTCAAGCATGTATGGAACTATGGAGAGATTGATGAATGTGGACGAAGCAAAAGAGGTATGTCAGAATCGTAGAAAGTGGAACAAAGTAGTCTCTGCCTACCCCTGTGGGAAAGAGGCGTGACGATATGTATGTATGTATGTATGTAAATATTTTCAACCTCTGTATAAGTCTGCCAAGAAATTGCTTTACCACGTTTCAATAAGATTTGTAGCGAACGGCATAAAATATCAGACTAGTATTTCACTTGATCACTTTACAACCAGCCTCAATTTTTTTTTTATAAAGGACCTATCCCAAAAACGGTTACAAACATCCTCGCAGCATGTTTTCGAAAAAGTTTTGCTTACACACTTCAATAATATGCAAAAAATATTGCCAATTACATTTGACGCGATTAAAGATGTCCACTAATAAGGAGACGATGGTGCTCGTACGAAAGGTAATTTACGACAAAAACGACGTCTTTAGCACCAACAGCAGTTATATCCCAATTGATGGCCGAATAAAGTCGACGACGACACGTTATTAGGAATCCTTATAGAACAATTATATGGATTGTCTCTATGCGTTTTACGTGGAATAACTGCATTTGTTGTAATTTTTACTTCGATCTTTGAAGTGTACACGTACGCATCGTATCATATGTATATCTTCATCTTCATACGTCCCACTACTAGGCACATGCCTTTCAAAAGGCGCGGATTAGACGCCCAATATTATCGTGATACGTTTAAACTACGCCTTACTTGCCGTGTACGCGTGTGCGTGTCTCAAACAATTTGTTTGGCAAAGCTCGGTCGCGCTTGTGTGCGTGCATGTGTACGCACGCGCTATGTCGTAGTTTGCACCGGCCTCACTTCATAGGACTCCTTTTTATTCGGGTTCGTAGAAATGATGCATCTTAAACGAACTTAAGCAACTTCTTGCTGAATTATTCGGAATAAATATAACAGTTGTACTTATACAGAACCATACGGTAATAAATATACCTTTCTTAACAGGTCTGTAGTTAATGGGTATTGGCGGATTATTCCGTTTCCGGCTAAAAGAACCGCGGTATTATTTTAACTCAATAGTATTTAAGACGTATTTATTTATGAATCGCTACTGGAATTTTCACACAAATATTTTTTTCTACATTGCCGTATTATTTGAAACACTCGAAACCGAACGTGGAGTCTAAAATGTTTCAATTCAAGACAAGTTTATGAAGAAAAAAGATAAATAAAATGCAGGCGATTAAGCGACTAACTTTTTATAGACTCTTTTCATCTCTCTAGGGATAGTCAAAGGAAGCAATGTCCATACAGCCATGTCTGTTGTTTTTCAATTAACAATTTCGCACTTTTTTATACTAAAACTAAATAGGATTGCGTTTGACCACAATCAAGCCTGATGGCAAGCTTAACCATGGACAACCGGTATACATTTCAATTTTAGAATCTAGCTACCGTTAGGATGCGTCTTTAAACTCTACAATGAGCTTTGCCTTTGAAAGACCAGCCTTTATGCTTGATTAAATTTAAATTAATCAACTTTTAGGAGCTTTGCGTGAGTCTGCAGCACATAAAGTTAACTCAACGTTTATAAAGCCATTCTAAACCGCTAATAAAACTAATTTATTATGCGTTTAACATTTTGTAATTAACACTAACTGTAAGGTTTTGCTAACCTTTTTAGATCTTAATGTGATCGATCGCTTAGTTATTTAATCAATTTTAAGTTACTATTTTGTTGTTGAATGCAATTAATAGTGTGCTAATGGATATTTGAGAAAAAAACGGGAGTTATTCGGCCTGCTGTCTCAGCCTGCTACGGGTGGTGTAAAGGTTTTTCTTCACACTTCACAGCGTGATGATGACAGGGTTCGATTCCCAACCATTTACTTTTCTGTTTATTCTATACTAGCTGTTGCCAGCGACTTCGTCTGCAAAGACTTCGTTTATCACTATCCCGCGGGAACAACGCAATTTTCCGGGATAAAAAGTAGCCTATGTGCTATTCCAGACTTTTCTCTATCTATGTGCCGAATTTCATCTAGATCCGTTGGGCCGTTCTCGCGTGATTGAGTAACAAACAAACATCCATCCATCCATACTTTCGCATTTATAATATTGGTTAGATTCTAATTTTAAATTAAGAATAGAAATAAAATTTCTGATGCGTAACGAAATATTAATCTGGAATACCTTCAGCTACGGTTGGATTGGTTTCCCTGAACATCCATGTGAATGTTAAGAGTACCTATTCATGATTTTAATAAAATTCTGATTGACAAATGTCTCTCTCTATACGTTGGTCGATGTGCGAAATGCACGGCGTCAAAGGACGTGGCGTCTCTGTCTGTTTCGTAGTAATAAATAGAGACGTCATGATAGATAACTGACAGTTAAGGAGTAGTGAGACAGGCCCTTAGACTTATAGATTTCCTAGTTTAAGCAACCTATCCAGTACCATTACTGGTAAGTACTTATCAAACGAGATGAATATGACATCAACACGCGGCATCTTCAAAGCACACCACCTAGCGCCCGACCATATTTAAAACACATTACGATATGATTGAGGCTAGTTTAAAAACGATAATTTTGTTTTAGCCGCCGGCCCGAAAGTTGTAAGCTGCCAGCATTGTATTGGGTGGAAAAAAGTAATCGATCGCAGAGGTTGTCTATTTTATGTTCGTTTTGACGTCAGTGTCTTCATGAAATTGAATAGACATGTTAGACATTGAATTGAATGCAATCTGTGGCAAAGACGCTAGAGGTGGAGATGATAAAAATTAAGCAACTTCAGAAGGTTGTCACTGCGTACAAATTGCGCGAAACTATTATAAACCTTATCATGCATAGCTAGGCATTAAAGTGTCAACTGATTAAACTACTACCGAAGACCTTACTATTTCTAACTTGGCGTTAAGTTTCCAAGATAAATTAAGACAGATCAAAGTGATGTTACTATGTTGATTCTTTAATCATTGCTCTATCCTAGTCTATATAAACTTCAATTATGAACGTATTATTATTTTAATGTCTGAAATCTAAGTATAAAATGTATGATTAAAATGTATATAAATAAATCAATCTCGGGTCGTACAGATACTGTTCAACATTGTAACAAACTTAAACGACTTGTTAAATTTGAACCATTCTTATTAGTGAAATAAAAAACAGCACGAACATTCCAAGAGGTCTTTATTCATCTCACCACCGCGTGTGGAGCATGGTATGGAAATAAGTATACCCAATCGATACTATCCTCATAATGACGCGTTAAACTAGTTTTTATAGATAATTGGCGGTGATCTTACATCTCACTAAAGCCCCCAATAGTTAGAAAGTGGTTTCGTTTGCACGGTTTCATATATTTAATTATAGTAGGTAATTATGCTGTTTGATTTGTTTGTAACGTTAATCGCATAGACTAATTGACATGTTATGGAGTTTAATTTATTTTTTATGGTAATTTGACAGTTGTGCTCAATAGTACGTCATCTATGGAAATCTAAGACATGATACTATACCAAAATGGATGCTCTAAACACAGGGGCCTTACCATGATGTCTTAATGCGATTCAATTCTGACTCAGTTCAGGTTTAAGTTGTCATTTTTAGTATGGATCTGACAGCGAGCGAACCTAAACTGAATCGCATTAAGAGGGTGCATTGCATTCCTACTGAGCTGGCAACGTCGCATTTTTGGTGATCTTTTACGATTATTTCACAGAAATTGAATGAAAGTTTGAAATGTGCTTCTGTAGTGCACTTCGTTTATAGTGTATTAATGTGTCCAGTGCAATGATTAATCGTGATGGACTTTTATTTTCGTATTAAACTTAACCTATTTATTTCTAACTTATAAGATATTAGACCTATGAGCTTAACTTTGCCCAACAGAGTGAACGGTTATATGTTAGAGTGAAATAGAATTACATGGTGCTCACTCTAATAGCCGATTGGCAAATTCTAAAGTATACAGGCGTAAGATATAATGCTATGATACAACTTTACCGAATCAATTCTCACAAATCCATTTAGCAGTAGGTACACTGCACTGATCACCAACTGAACTTTAGCCTGCGTATTATGAAATCTATCTTGTCTCTGCCCACTCCTAATAATACATAGTCGCAATGATACTTTACGATACCTAATTTGTCGATCAGCCCTCGGCGACATAGACATAGTCGGTCGTTACGATTTACCACTTAAGCTGATGGTAATAAGAGTTGTAATGTAGTATATGCGTTTCTCCATTGTTTAGAAGTGACAGCTAGTGATTGGATGCGGCGCTTCGCCGAATGAAAAGCCGATGTCATCGGTGAACTTGTCGCTTTAAATACAATCGATCACTTTAAACTGCCAATGACAAAATTTGTGTCTTAAGAGTTTTCAATGATTCACGGTTAAGTTCATTCGAAATATTTCGAACCGATATTTCAACGCAGTCGCATGCACCATGATCACGTCTAGACGGACGGGGGACGGGATTTGTGTATTAACACTCTTTTCCTCCCAAATTCGTATTTCTGGTGTCGTGAGCAACATCTGCATCAAGCTAAAATAGGTGCAATGCTGTTCCGAATAAACTGCCTAAGTGGCAGACAGAGAGGATTCCATTTCCATTTTAGCTGCCCTAAAATAGGCATGGGCCTCGCAATTTCGGCGATCAGTCACCGAACGCCAACACTGCACTAGAGCTATCACTATTCGCACCGCTAATGGAGCATTACACTCGAATTATTGTAAACGGCCAATTGCTACGAGCAATAAGTGTTTTAGTTTACAACACCTAATTAGGCTAGCGAGCTTGGAGGCTGAAGCCAAATGGTAAAATTGAGCATTAGGATAAATGCTAATTTACATTTGGCCGAGCCACTTCGCCGAATTCGGCAATCGTTGAGTTGCATAGCTAACTTACATTGCTAATTATTTAGCAATGCCTATTTAAGGGTGCGATTTCATAAAAGACATCTGGCTGGCAATTCTGTTTATGGTTGCTTATATGGAGCACAAATTTAATATTCGGATAAATTGAGTTTGGGAAAAGAATTGTGGAATTACATTGTAGGTAATAAGTAAATACTTTTATGTATAAGTTTAAAAAAACTTTACAAAAATTAGACAGAAATTAAAAAGAAAGATCCGACATGTCATGTGGCGTCAAAAAACAGTACGCTCATGTTGCTCATGTACTGTAGTCTATATCAAGTTCAGTTTTTCTAGAGACAAAACTTTAATAGCGTAATATCCCGGTTTTTCACAGTTATTTGTTTTTTACATAAATGAGCTTTAAAAGCGATAGAAAAACGATGTATTTATTCCCTATTTAACAAAGTAACACTACAAGACTTAGACCATATGCCATTAAATTGCCCGGTAACCAGACAGCTCCGCAATTATTCAATCTCGTGGCACGCACACAACCGCATAGCACACCGTATGCACACAGATCGCACACAGATAAGCGTGTACATGCACGAGTTGTGCGTGTGGGCAATTATATCGTTAGTGTGTAACGAGAGGTGCCGCGGGCGTCGATCATGATCATGACCTGCTAGAGAAGGCTTAGAGCATGAAAGTAAACGGAGACGGCGTTCGCTCTAATTTCAATATCTAAAAAAAACTCCATCAACTACATCACCACTACCACTACTACTTCATCGAGGGAATGAGCGAAGGTCATGAGAAACATGTTATGGGCGATGGGGCTGGCAACCCATCACTATATTGGTTCCATTTTCCATCTATACGCCCACAATATTGCTAAACGTGCCCTGTAGGTCCTGTCATCTTAGGCTTAGGATAACGACGTGATTTGTGTGTATGTATGTATATGTGTAAAAAAACTTTTTTTATGCGAGGCGAGGCAGCTTACGCATACAAAACGATATCTATTACTAGATTGTGACAAGTATGGAATTGAAAAAAGTCATTTCATACTGTGTCTGACCAGTAGCGTGCAGTAGGAGGCGGGTCGTTAAGATAGGCAGCGGTGGTGACGCAACACTATTTGTCTGCAACTGCCTACCTTAGCGACCCCCACTGCACCCTTTTGTACTGACTTCTCTGGTCGGTTAAGTGCTCTAAGTCTGTCTCCTGGTTTTTTTTTTAAAGTTTTTTTGTAAGTTAGTGTTAAATACACATGGCAGGTGATCTAGAATAGGGTAGTTAACACAATTAAAGTTCGAATTAACTGTCAGGTTATATTTTATTTTTCGTTGCTGTTAATATTAGAAATCTTTAATGGAGCTGACTTTAACAAAATAACAATACAATATCGACATGTGTAATAGCGATATTAGGTAATCGAAACTCTTTATTGAACACCACATAAAACAATCAAAACAGAAAAAAACTAACTTAAAAACTACGCTACTACTTACTACTACTAAACTACTAAGTACTTATAATTACTACTACTTTACTACTGTACCTACTAATACTTTTTGTTTACGTGATTAAGTCCCGTAGGCTTATTGTCTAACTCGCCCGCAATCGCCATCGTGTTCATTTTGACAGATCTTGTATGAATGTGACAGCTAGCAGATTCAGATGCCAATTGTCAGCCCATACATGAACTGTCAAAATGAACACGATGGCGATTGCGAGCGAGTAAGACAATAAGCCTACCGTTTTCTTATAATAATGTGTGTAAATCGCGAAAGTTTGAATCAATACTTATAATTAACTTTACTTCTTTTCCACCTCATTAGTATGTACTTAACTGGCCAACATAACTAAAAAAATATTGCCCTTGACCACAATAAACTATAGGACCGTTAAATCGCCATTACAAAAACTCTGTTGTTTAGTTCAGTAGTTACATACGTTACATCATACATTCATAAATGTATTTATAATGGCGGCAAATCATTACGATTAGGTATTCAGTAAATAACATAATTTACATTTGCCCGGCCTTACGAACCAGATTGGTTTAGTTTAACATTAACTACTTACGTGTATTTTATTTAATATGTGATCAGAATTTAACCGATTACACGCATACTAGCTTCTGCCCGCGACTTCATCTGCGTAGAATTATACATGTAAACATTCCTCTTGAATCACTCTATCTATTACAAAAAGTCGCATCAAAATCCGTTGCGTATAGTTTTAAAGATCTACATACATGCACCCCCTTGCAAAAAAAAAGGGCACCCATGGTTTTTGTATTTTATGTGCATAAAAGCTTACTTTCTAAGCTTGAATGCCTAAAAATCTGAAAAACCATGGGTGCCCAATTTTTTTGCAAGGGGGTGTAGATCGATAGTGACCCTGACTATAAAGCTAGAGATCCCGGGTTCGAATCCCGGTAGGGGCAGACATTTGTATGATGAATACGAATGTTTGTGCCCGAGTCATGGATGTTGTATGTATTTATCTACATTATATAATGTATGTTTATCCGTTGCCTGATACCCATAGTACAAGCTTTGCTTAGTTTGGGACTGGGTCAATTGGTGTAATTTGTCCCATGTTATTTACTTATTTATAGATCTACATGACATATTGGCAGACAGACATTGGAAAGCAACTTTGTTTTATACTATGTACAGCGAAGTTTTTTTTTTTTTTTTTTTTTTTTTTTATGCGAATAGGAAGGAAGTGTTACATTTGTGCTTTTTCGTGGCGTCAAGTGAAGTTCGAGGCTGGTAAGTCAGTCCACACTTGAAGAATTGTGTTCGGCGTTCGACGAGAAGCAATTGGTACGTTTTATGTTTCTTTGCTGCCAGAACAGCATGGAAGTCGGTAGAGTCGTTTTTAGGGTTCCGTACCTCAAAAGGAAAAAACGGAACCCTTATAGGATCACTTTGTTGTCCATCCGTCCGTCCGTCCGTCTGTCTGTCAAGACCCTTTTTCTCAGGAACGCGTGGAGGTATCAAGCTGAAATTTATATAAAATACTCAAGTCTACTGTCCCTTGGAGCTGTGAAAAAATCATACTTCTAAGCCAACGCAATCAAAAGATACAGCCTTTTATGCCGCGAAATTTCCGCAGCTCTCAAGGGAATCAAAACCTACAGGGTACTTCCCGTGAACGCAGAATCTTGAAATTCGGTATGAAGGTAGGTCTTATAGCATAGATTAAGGAATAATTGCGAAAACCGTAAATATGTATGTATGTCTGTATATATCAGTGACCAATATAAAGTGACCCTTTGGAGCAGGGCTCTGCTTACACTGGTTTATAGATATTTATAGATAATGATACGGATCCCTCGGTGTGCGAGTCCGACTCGCACTTGGCCGGTTTTTTTTAAAGGTTAGCGTAAATATTCCTATATTGGGAAACAAGCTGTCAATATCATAGACGCAGCCTCGGGGAAGCAATAGTCTTACAAATTAAACCATGCGGGCACAGAGCGTGTGAAAACAGAGACAGTAATACCTCGAGTAATTGCTACAAAGTGGATCACTTAAGTAATACTACCTGCAGTGCGTGGCACTTTAAAATAAAGTTAGCTGCTTGTAAAAGTCCACGTTGATTTTACAATAAGTTTTTAAGAAACAGTGTGCACTTTTTGTTGCCTGTAGGTATACCTACCAGTGGCGTGGCGTCCATAGAACTCGATTCCCACTGGCTTGCCTATTTTAAGGCAGTTGGGCAATTTATTGAGCAGAATTACAGGAAAAGACTAGTTAAGTTCCCTTCGGCTTGCCTTCTGATATACTTGACGCCACGACACTGATACCTACTTGCTCATTCAATGAAATGATTGAAAAATGGTTAGCAAATTTGAAACGAGCAACTATGTATTATAATACATTATACAAGCTTGTAAATACGTTAGATACCTACGTATATAATATACGTACGTACTGTCAATGCTATTTCAAAATTTATCCTATTAATTTACTTAACTCTTCCGTCTTCTCTATTATTTAAGGTCTTAGTCATTTGATAGTGGTTGATTTTATATTTTGTTTTACCGAATTTTCAATTCAACAACCAAGGGGGTTATCATGACTGTCAGATCCATACTAAAAATGACAGTTAAAACCTGAACTGAGTCGGAATTTCGCATTAAGACGTCATTGTAAGGCCCCTGTACTAAATTCACATTTGAGGCCGCTTTACAATGTAGGTGTATCTACTTAGTAACAATTTAAAATTACATTAACATTCGGAATTCAAAAACAAGTAAAATTGCCGGTTAAAAATCGATATTGTGAAAATAGCTCTATAATGTGGAGTTTAAAAAAAGACATGAAAAAATTACGCCTCTTTATCCAATTACTCTGCGGCGTGTAATTGTGCGTTGTAATTTAGCTGTCGCATGTTTTTTGGTAATAATTCCCTTGGAATGTTACCTCTTTATTAATTTATGCTTTATTAACTACCATTAGCGGTGCTTGGGGCTAGTTCGTCCCTTAAGTTAATTGTGATTAATAAAAACTTGAGCTACTGAAGTGGCATTGAGGCGGCCATTTTTTTTATTTGTAATACTTAATTTGTCTAGTATGAACTGTCAGTAAATTAAACGCGTATTACAAGCTTTTTCTTAAGCACTAAGCATTT
The DNA here is from genome assembly GCA_963854515.1 of Pandemis heparana. Lineage (NCBI taxonomy): Eukaryota > Metazoa > Arthropoda > Insecta > Lepidoptera > Tortricidae > Pandemis > Pandemis heparana. The sequence goes on from OY978028.1 coordinate 7,423,857, forward strand.
TGGTAACAATGAAATATTTATGCAATGTTTGTACCTGATTTCCATGAGTTGATTTCTCTATATCGCGGAGATTGCAAAACGAGTCAAATCTTGCATTGACTGACTTCTAGAATTGATTTCTATAAGAAAAACTTATTTTACCTCATCTATTTATATGTTAAGTAGGTACTGGTTTTTTTTTATTAGCTTTAGCCTTACTTTAGCAAATATAAATTATGAAAACATAATGGTGTTTAAAAAACCTTAATTCCTTAATCTTTTTCTTAAAAGTTAAACCTACAATCCATCTCCAAATTTTGTGGCTATTCAGTTTGCGATTCACCAAAAAACCAGCTGATTAATACATAATAATTGACATTATTTTCGTAAAGCACACACTCAAATCCCTAGAAAACCACACGGTATATTAATAGCACATTATTGCAGTGCGGTAAGCGTCCCATTACGTCCTTAGATCCACCGACTCATAACTCGGTCCCTAAGTAGCGCGCTGCATATATATAACCTCATTATAATCACATGTAATTCTGCGTGAAATACGGCTCAGCATAAAAGTTAATTAATGGATGAAGGATGTAATTAGTATAATTAAGGCTGGACATAAGTTCGGATACGCTGAAATGTTAATTCGGTGATATGTATGGTAATTGCGACTTTACTGACCTAGGGAATTAAAAGTTTCGCCAACCGTGTAGCTGCTATCCGCTTTCAACAAGAAATACCGTGAAACTCGATCATAGGTAGGTACACGAACGGATAACTCACGTACCTATAAAATTCGAGTAAAGGTGCGACCACACCGCTGCTTAAAAAAACGGTGACGTTACGGAATCGCAACAAAATGTATGAAGAAACGGTGAGAAAACGTGACGCTTACGACACGTCACCTCGTATACGCGGCGGTTTGGTCGCACCCTAATGCTCCACATGTTTCTGACTAATTCGTAGCCCTTGCTCCTGGAGCGCATTAGGTACACTACTTGACTTTTATACGTGAGTGCGCTATATTTTAAGACCTTCGGTCAGTCTTGCTCTCTTACTCAATCTTTTGGGATTGATACTTAAATCGGCCTGCTCCTGACTGACATTTGGCAGACACAACCTTGAGTACCATAGAGGTACCTACATACCGTCAAGTCTTTTAGGGGTAGGTACTTTGTTCCACTTGCTATGATCCTCTCCTCTTTCGCTTCATCCACTTTCATCAATCTCTTCATACATGCTCGTAGGTCTCGAGCTCTCGAGTCACCCTGACCTGGGGCCTTACCATGACGTCATAATGCGATTCAGTTTAGGTTCGCTCGCTGTCAGATTCATACTAAAAGCGACAACTAAAAACGGCTTCTATTTGGTCCCGGAACGTCCGTACCAACCGTACCATAACCGGAACCATAGAAGTGCTTGAAGTTAAAGCTAAGGACACTGACGAGCAAAAACAACAAATTTGTATTTTTGCTAGAAGAAAAAAAAAGAAAAAAAATAGAAACAAAATAGAAAAAAAGTTCCACTTTGCAGTCATGATTCCAATAATGGATGATTTAATTCAACATTCATATTGTATCTCGTAACTAATTTCCTTCCTCTCATCATTATCAAATAATTGATATGAAGGGTGGAGAATTTCTCAAATGACGTAATATTATATTTTCTCGCATGATTAACGAATCCAATTAGAATATTGCCGGCAAAGGTTGAACTTTAAGTTGTAAGGTTTTTGCCGCAAAGCAGGAGAGTTAGCGGAAAACTTTTGAACATAAAAATACATAGGTACCTACAGTCGCCATCAGATATTTTAGAGCGGCTAAGGTGGTCAAAAATATCGGCACATGCACTCTATTATTAAGGTATTAGAGTTGTTGTTTAGATATTTTTGATCACCTTGGCCGCTCCGAAATATCTGATGGCGACTGTACATAAATAACGTATTTATCCTTTACGGGGTAGACAGAACTAAGGTAACAAGACCTAAAGGCCATGTTTATCATGATTGTGGACGTAAAGGTGAAAACGGGTGAAACGGGGTAGTGATGGGTTGCTAGCCGCATCGCCTCTAACGGATTCCTAAGATATTCGCACATTAGAATAATAATTGTTGGAGTGTGAACGCAATCTCTTTAAGACTTAAGCGAACTATTTTATAATATGTTTATGACGTTATTGTCACTGTCAACTCATCTTACGTTATAAACCTTCGTGCTAAACACCACTCTTTTTATTTCTCTATACATATACATACGTTTTTATATCCACTTAAATTCAATGAACACAAAATATTTACCTTGCTTCTCCGCTACTTACGTACCTAAGCAAAGCGCAGCGTAGGCGGGGTTAAGTAGCGGAGTAGCAAGGTAAATATTTTGTGTTCATTGAAATGGACCTCCGCAAAGTAACGCTTGATTCAATAAAACCACTTAAATTCATCAATAATAATAACGTGTGGTGTGGAGAAACCTTTAGGTATTGATCTTAGGCTCTGTCTATCCTGTAAGGTATGGTACATGATTTATGTATATGTACATGTATGTGGAACAACCGCGACTTGCTTGAGCCTTGGCGCACGCGTCACATACGAGAAATCTCGCAAAGGATCGGGTTCAATCATTACGAATGCCCTCATTAAGCGGAAGAAACGCTAATTGTCTGACCTACTCCGCTCGTGTAGCGAAGATTTACATGCATGGGGGCTTTGCAAAGACCCCATGTTTTCGCATTTTGGTATTTAAAATTAAATGTAGGTTGTTCTGATATACCGTTTATTGTACTCAAACTGATATAAACACAACACAGGCTCTATAGACCGACGGCTTATGAGTCCTCGCCCGCGGGGTAGGATGACAAAATGCGAGCGGCAGGCCCACTACCCACCCGCACCTCTCGGTCCCGAGTAGTGGTGACAATAACGGCTGTTTTGCAATAATGAATAACAGTGTTGTGTTATCCTGTTATATTGCTGTTTTAAAAACGATAATGAACTTATTATTAAATAATTGTTATACTTATTTCGTCGCGATCGCAGCGTAATAAAAACGTACGGGAACAAAAGCAAAAGAACGCTCTATTACCTTGTTTGTTATTGTACTGACTGACAACAAACAGCAACAGCTAATAATAATACCAAAAGTCAGTTATTTGAATTTTGATTGCGGTGCGAGATCGCGCGTATAGCGCTATCTCTCACACACAACTACTTGATTTGTTGCGCACTCGCTTGCGCTTCTATGCCAAGTGCGGCAACAGTGCGCGTATGAACAACGTTGACAACAGACATCGAATAATGATAACAGGATAGTTGACGATTCGATAATGTGTTGTTCGTTGCGTGCAAATAATACATTACGTTATCTGCTGTTGTAATAACGACCACCACTAGTCCCGAGGTCGTCCCACCCCGCGCCCCTGTGCCGCGTGGGCGAGGACTCATTTAAGCGGTCGGTCGCTATAGTGCAGTGTTTCTTAACCTTTTCCAGCCACGGAACCCTAGGAAAGTAGCACAATTTTTAAGGACCCCCTAATTAAAACATAAATCGGCGCGTAGCTGATACGAGACTTTTGGTGGTATTTATTGTCAAGTGGTCCAAAGATGAGGCTGCGGACCCCCATGCGTATACTCACGGACCCCCAGGGGTCCGCGGACCACAGGTTAAGAGACTTCATCTGGGCAGAATTTAAATTTGAGTCCTCAACCTACAGAGCCTATAAATACTGATCCAACCTATCCCCGATTGAAGCGCCCCACACACAGATCGATTCTTAATTCAAATGCAACCCGTTACGTCTTAAGCCCCCCACGCACGCTTCGCGTTACCAATTTGACGGTAACGAGCAACGTGTGCGAACATCACGATCGGCCATTACCGTGTTCCGAGTATTTTGCGTTCTAAGTTTGAATTTTTTTACTGGCACAATGTAATCTATTGTAGCTGGCTGATTTATTTTACACAATTCCTCTTTTTTAGTCTGTCGTTTATACTTGAAATTTTGTCGTGTTCTGAATTTGATTTTTTTAACGCTTAGTTTAGGAATGCTAATCAGTCACGGTCTAGTCGATTTGTATTTGTTTTCTTTACTCCAAATAGGTACTAAATGGCACTTAGTGGTAATAGCGCTGCCTACATTATGGTATGTATCTAGTTACATCGAGTGTCCGTTAAACATACGAAGTACCAAATTACCAAATACATTATTTTATAGGTGTTAAAAAACATGTACAGCATAAATCTTGCATAACACATGCATAAAAAAACAAAATTAAAAAAAACTTAAAAATATTTTATGGAAGATAACACTGTTGTAGGTATTTTTTGTGACAATAAAAAATAAAAACAAAAAATCGACACGTGACGCAGTATGCGCTGTTTAAAAAAAGAGTCGCCTTTGCCACTCTTTGCGCAATCTGCGTGTGGTCGGCGACCTTTTCTTTTGTCATTATTTAAAGTAAACATTGTTAATTTTGGTTAAATAAATTGTTTCCGCCCTCTTTGTCTTTTGGGCAATTTGGACGTGTTTTTGTTGCATTTAATTTATAGCAAACACTGGCCACTATTTTTTGCAGTCATGACCGTCGGGATCTCGCAGAAAGGTGCGCAAAAGTAGATATTTTTTGATAATGTAAAGTATAGTAATTTTAGTAAACTGGTATCTAATACATACTAAGTATTATATTTTGATATAAGTACAGTCAAGGGCATAAATATATGTACGTTACCAAGACGTCAAAAATATCTATACACTTTTTACCTTAATAATATCTATACACCTTTATGCCACAAACAAAAAGGTCAGCGACACATATATTTGACATGATGGCTGTATAGATGTTAATGCCCTCGACTGTACATACCTACTCATTTATTGATACCAAGCTAAACAGACAAATCATCAATGTTTACAAAAAAAAGGAATCTAATTTATAACAATCCCTAAGTTAGTTTTAATCAATTCAGTCATAATGTTATTTATTTATGCCCTTTGTTACCCATTACTTTAATATGAGGACTTCTTACAAATATAGCTTACTAGCTGTTGCCCGCGACTTCGTCTGCAAAGAATTCGTTTATCGCTATCCCGCGGGAACTACGCAATTTTCCGGGATAAAAAGTAGCTTATGTGTTATTCCAAATCATAAACTATGTCTGTTCCAAATTTTATCCAGATCCGTTAAGCCGTACTGGCGTGAAAGAGTAACAAACATCCATACATCCATACATCCATACTTACAAACTTTCGCCTTTATAATAGTAGTAGGATTTACCCACCAAACATACTAAAATAGACACATGAAACTCACATAGTTCAATCAATAAATCACCATAGCCTACTCCCATTCATATGAGATCAGGGGGGCTACTCCAAATTCGAACCTGGTATCATACCGTCCCCCTTATTTACCTATTAGTGTGAGCAGAACGGCAAGAAACGAACTTCAAATTTTTAAAGGAGTAGGCCTGCAGTTTCAGGAACCACTCGCCTTATCGCCCACTTAGCGATATGTCAAAACACGCGTCTGTTCAGTGTTGCCGCTGTCAAAATATTGGCGCCGTAACAGAAAAACGCGCTCGGTAACTTTGACCCGAAAAAACGCCCAAGCGCGTCAGTTTGAAGTACGCTGAAGATAGACTTGACGTTCTGTAGCAAAATATTGTGATGACTGATGAATTATTATCGAGGTGGGTGCTTGACTTTTGCAAGCGGATCATTATCTCCCAATGGAGTTCTTATAAATTATTTCTTAGTTATTAAAAACTGCTTTGATAGCATACTTACACCGTTGATTGAAAAACGCCTCTTGTATTTTTAATTTTGCATGGATTTACAGTATCTAGGTAGTATTTCATGTTTCAATTTTATTGTTCGATCTTCGTATCATACCTATTTTATATGTACACACACTAAAAATATCCAACATTACTTAAACCATTCTTCGCAGTTCTTTTATCGCCAATTTTACTTACTCGTACCTACTGTAAGCAATAGAGTGTAGGTAATGGATTTTTTCTCCGTTATTATTACTCACCGTAATCTAGATTATAATATATGGCTTAATTAATTTCCGCTTTTACATCTCACTCGATATTTCGAAACCTGTTACTTATTACCCAACTAATTAGACGAATGAAGCAATTTCGGTCAATTTTATTCACTAATAACCTCTGTTATCCATTAGATCATTAGTAACAGTCCAATTTCGCTTTCTCATAACTTTTTGTTTATATTTAAGAATCATCTCCGTAAACAAATTGGAAATTAGATTTCTTTCGGCCGGTTCCGTGGCTAAAACAAACGAGGAGCGAATTAACGTCGACTCATCGTCAATTTTTAAATTAAAAGCGGCGCCCTTGTCTTGCTAATGAAGATTGTATGCAGCCGTCCTTTTTTGTCACCCGTCTGTTTGTTTTGAGCTCGCCATCAATTTTGCCGTTGGAATTGGAATTGGTTGCGTCTCGCTTGCCGCGTGGGTGTCGTGTGTTGGCGTCTCTGTCTGTCGCAGTTTGTTTTGTGCGTGACGCGCCACGCCCAGTTTTTTCCGCGCGGTGGCCGGTAGCTTTGACTGCCAGTTTTTTAGTCGGGCGGTGTGTGTCCGGCCTAATAATGTTTGAGTAGGACGTACAAAAAGTGGGTTAGTGTGGTGGGGGGCACAATGCGCTCTTGTTTCGTTCATTGTGCGCGTTAAGTATATTATGCATGCGAGGTGTGGACAGGTGTGCGGTCGCCATTTTGGTTATTAAGCTTAGCACCCGCCCGCACTTAAGCATTAATTAAAAGTACTTTAGTTACGCAGTCTCGCTAGGCTGGTTTATTTAATAGCGGATTAGCGGATTATTTCGTAGTCTTGAAAGTAGTTTTTAAAGATATCTTTATTTTTCAAGTAGGGTAATACGATACGAAGACATTACTTAGATTATTGTTTTATAATCACTTGATAATCAACGCAATAAAACCGATCAATACTTTTAAGTAGAATTAATTATTTCTACGCATTTATAAAACTTAAGCCACTTTGTGATGTCTACGCAACGCAGGCCCCTAATTTTAACGTCAAAACAAAATATAAAAATTTGACAAACTAATCCCCAAAAAAATACGCCCAGCCAATAAATATTCTGTAATAACCTCAATCCGTACAACGTACACGGCGGCCATTTGTCCTCGTTCCGTATTCCCAACTGAAATATTGTCGCTAATGAGGCCTGGTTCGTAATTCCAGTGATTTGTCGCGCGGTGTCGTGCCGCGGCGCGATTTGGTCGCGATCGACGCGCGATAACGCCGCGCGCACGCGACAACCCTCGCACTAAATACGTGCACAGACGTTACCGCAATTACCAAACGTCTCAACTCCATCTACCTCTTCACATTAAAGTTCCACCTTATAAGAATCAGTTTAAGGTGCTTTTTAGAGTGTAAGGCTAAATGTGCTAGGGCCGCTACTGGTTCCGTTTAGTTGGTACTTTGGGGCACTATTACCGAGTTAATTATAGGCCTGGCCGGCAATGACTTGCGTAAGCCAGAAGTGAATTTTATTTGACTTTCCATGTTTAAGTTCAGCGGGAAATTGATGGCTTTTACTATAACGGTGTACCTAAGTAGGTATGGTTATGGATAAAATCACTTTGAATTCAGAGTCTCTTAAAATTGTTTCGGAATATTTCAGCAGGTGTTTCCATTGGGTTGTCTGACTAAATTATTGTGTCAAATTAAGCCGCAGGCTCCACTCCTGGTGGTGCCCTTCCGTCAATTCCTTTAAGTTTAAAATATGATTTTCAGGATTTATGAATCACTAGACTACGCCCTAGTCACTAGACTTCGTTCACGTAGAATTAGCAGTTGATATGTTTATTCCTATCCCGCGGGAACTATACAATTTTCCGGGATAAAAAGTAGCTTATGTTTTAATCTAGGGTACCAGCTATCTCCGTTCCAAATTTTGTCCAAATCCGTCCAGTCGTTTTAGCGTGAGGAACAAACATACACACTCACTCACTTACATCGTCACAAACTTTCGCATTTATAATATTAGTAGGAAGGATAGTTGACAAATTTTTGCATAAATTTGATCGAAGTTCAAAGATGCGACTAAATTTTGAACCAAAATTTTAAATGATAAATGTTTGTATCAGTGCTATAAGCTATAGTGTATCAAGCACCTGTAATATTTCGGAAAAATTCCAAGAGCCCTTTGTTTTACGCCTGTCTATATCTTATGTTCAGATTAGTAAACAATTAATAAAGCAATCCCTTCAGCATACCTTTAAAACAGCTGGCAAATCCTACCCCAATCCAATCTGTTAACAAATAAAATTCAATCACACGCGTGAATAAAATAATTAAAATAACAAATTCTGCCTCGTCACTAAGAAGCAACGAAAATAATTTGTCTTTCATCGCTGCTAATGTTTGTGTCAACCAGCGAGTTGTGAAAGCGGAGCAGTTAATGTAAAGGGTGTAAAGGATTTAGTTCGAGCTGTTTGTTTTCGTGAGAGATTTATTGAAAGGGGTGAGTATAAAAGGGTAGCATGATGTTTTTTTTTGTTCATCTATTCACTTTACTATTTAATTCAGGTTTCCGAATAGTTAATTAAAGGTTTTCTTTCATTCATCTGAAGAAACTTTCATAAATTTGACACATTTAATTTATAATTTCTAGTTTGTTTCACGTGGACCCCGGTTCTTAGTACGGCGCAGCATATTAGAAATTACTAATTTGTCATACATTGACATTTAAGCAGTAAGTCACTCACCTATAAAAAAATATCGAAAAGGTTTTACAAATTCTTATTTACTTATTTCTATACAATATGTATGACTAACATCACATCACTCGAAACTTCCATTTGAAAGTGGTTAAAATCTACAAATATAATTTTCTGGTCAAAAAATTTAACATCCACCAAAAGGTTCCCCACCCCTGCCTGGCCTAATAGTTCACGCCGAAGGGATTCGCCACGCTTTCGGCCGATCGCGCATTTCCAAAAATTTAATTTGACAGTCGAACAAGTCGGCATAATGGCTGCTGTCACGGTTGCTTATGTAATAAATTAAGATAAACATTACGAAATGCAATTAACTGCCTTTTTTCGTGGCTTTATGCTCGAATGCGGGGCATTGGAAAGGGTGAGAATCTATTTTTTAAACAAAGAAAATCCATTACAGAGTTTTATAGATAATATAAATTATTTTTACAAAATAATGTTTTTAAGTAGCTCGTCAAAACTTCCACTCTTTAAAATAAAAATAAATACGTGTCCCTACTTACCTATAACTCTCAATTCTAAAATCCAAGATGACTCCTGGATCCATGGTAGTCAACACGTTTTCTTTTTCTTTGCTTTTTAACTTCGTACCAACTTAACGGCACTAATAAAACAAATCCGTAAACTATGAGTCAGCTCCACCTTCATAAAGCCCGTCTATAAAACCTTTCGCTTCTAAACGCCAAATAGCGCCATCAATGCGTTCCAGTAGTTCCGAGAACATAAAACTAGGGAGTAGTGGTTTGGAAAATTACAGAATAACATGTCATGTTGCCAACATAAGAGGTAGCATAAGACTATTATCAGTGGTGCCAACAAAGCGATATTGTCCGCGCGCGCTCGCGGGTGAAATGGGGAGGTGTGATAGTTTGAGTTTTTATTGAATCTGTGGGTCTTTTATTTGTATTAGGGTTGCCTGTTAAGGTTTATTCGAGTGAAGCTTCCGTAGGGTGTTGATGCTGTTTTGTTTAAGGGTTTGCGTTTAATTTGCGTAAGTACTTACAATATTTAATTTATTTGTGTTCGTTGAAAAAGGTTTAAGAAATTTTGTTGGAAAACACAAATCGTATAGTAACTTTTTGATTGAGTATTTATTATAAACACAATCACAATTTTATTGTGGCGTTACCAGTCATTTCATAGTCAAGTCATCTTGATATTTAACATTTTCATGAATTTAAATATACATACATATAATAATATTATATTATGTGTGATTTGTAAATGGACATATAGACTCTTGTCTTAAGGTCCGACCGCACTAGGCGGAACTGCGCGGCAGCGGAACTGCGCTGCACGGCGCGGCAAAATTCGGCATACCGCACATGAACTGCAGCGGAACTGCAGCGGCGCGGCAAATTTTGCCTGTCAGTAGTTCAGCAGCGTTCGAGCAAGATGGTAGAACCTGACATGGATGATTTTATTTACACGAAAATATAATAATCTAAAGTATCTAAACTAACAAAACAAGTAGTCAAAAGGAATATGGATCAGCAAGGATAGTCGGATATAAATAAATATATTTTTATAAATTTTATTACATAAATAACTTGTAGTGCCGCGCCGCTTGCTATACCGCACTACGCGGCAGCGGAACTGCGCGGCGCGGCAATTTTGGCGAGTTGGTCAACTTTGCCGCGCAGTTCCGCTGCCGCGCAGTTGCGCTGCCGCGTAGTGCGTGTTATCTCATACAATTCCATATAAAGAATATTTTGCCGCGCTGTGCAGCGCAGTTCCGCTGCCGCGCAGTTCCGCCTAGTGCGGTCGGACCTTAAAATACATTTTTTTTCTTTGATAAAAGCTGCTGCCAACTTAAAAAAACACAATGGCGCCAAGACATTTGAAAACAAAAAGTAAAACAAGCCAGCCAGTAGGTACCAAATCTGTTTGATTAACTATTTCACACAGACCTCGAACCCGTTAGCTAAATAGTGGCCGCCACAAATGGTGTGCTCTAATAAAATATGTTAACACTGAACTGTTTGCTTGTTGCACCTGGTTTCTTGTCAATGTGTTTTTTTATTTATGTCAAATTTTTGGTTGGTTATTATATCGCCTCGTTATTTTTTTCTCGTATCTTTTACTACATATTGGATGCTCGTAACCCCGGATAAATATGTAGATAAAGTATAATATTATTGATCAATTTTTTTTTCAAGCAGCAGTGCTTGCACTGCTGTGTTCCGGTGTGGAGAGTAAGACAGCCGGGGAAATTACGGTCACAAGAGGTATATATGTGCTATTCCAGACTTATCTCTATCTATGTGCCGAATTTCATCCAAATCCGTTGGGCCGTTCTGGCGTGATTGAGTAACAAACAAACATCCATCCATCCATACTTTCGCATTTATAATATTAGTTAAATGATTATACACAATATCTTGATGGTTTGTATTCTTTACACTCACACTAATTGCAATTATTTTATTACATTTTTTTTCACCCCCATATTAAGTACTGAACGCAACCAAACAGTTGAACGCATCCATTCCGGCGTGGCCAATCAGATCAGATATAGTGACAAACGCGCCGCGTTCCATTTTCAAATCGTATTCCACCTGCAGGGAATCGATGCCACACTGTCATCGGGAATCATAATCCGGCTATACAGGTTGAGTTGTTTCGTGAATTCCTGACCGACCTAAAATTAATGTCAAACCTTTTTACATTAAACTCTTATACACGTGATTAAGCGTTTGAGATTCGAAAATAAATTAACTTTGTTAGGGTCAACGTTTATTTCTTAGAACTATCTACTTAGTCACAAACAAATCCAAAAGCACAAAATCGAATTGGACTAAAGTTTGAAAACTGATTATTAGACTAGAAGCCGTCGCGACAGTTTTTTACAGCTTAACAAAACAACATAGTTAATTTAAATGATTAACTACATGTCTGTACATAACTTCATAAACTCCAACTATTTATAAACTACACAAAGACGATAAACATCTAAAAACGGCCAATACAAATCACATCACAACACAATCGTGCCTACAGATCGGCCGATCACTTTAACAAGAACTCAAGCACCCTATAAACAGAAGCACGAGCGGACAATAACTTTTTTTACACACATCGGTGGCCAGTGTCACCGTGTCGGAACAGGTACCAACGATTCAACGGCCAATCACAAACGGTCGATTTAAATTCTTGTACGATTCGATTTTTTCAAATTCGGAATCTTAATGTGCATCACTGGTTAGATACAATTGCGTTTGAGTAGATCGTTTTTATTATTTTTATTTAGAATCGCTTTGTAGTTATTTCTATTCATTTTTATGGGCGATACAGCCTACTTTATCTTGCTGCCAAGAAAGATTAGCGACGTTCTTACATTTGAGAAAGGAACTATCTACTTAAAATGTCACTGTGACATACCATTATCTATACTTATAGGCTTAATAAAACTCTGTGATAATAATTAGTAGGTATAATTGAAGTGTGACCTTGTATCATGATTGAGCCCAGAATGATAATGATCATGACTCGTTTAAGTACCATGTATGTGGTGGACCTGTTTCCATAATGACATAATTTTTGTACGATTGACATGTGGTTATTACATGTATCAATGTCTCTTAACTACCAGTCATTACATACTACGATATATTTTTTCATCGGTACCATTTTTTTTATTCTGTTAGTAGTTTCAGTGACCCTAATTTATTCGCTCTACTGACTCTACTGTGTTTGAAACTCTCATATTAAGTAAGTACATAAACTTATGTTTTTCTTCCTTTTATACACGGCCCTCACCATTGGAACCAGTCAACACTTCTTCACTCTTCACGCCTCTTGGGTAGCCCACAATTTCGGCATCACTTCCTTAAAAGTATATTTCTAAAGACTTACATAATTTACTATTGACCGGCTATCAAATGAAAACTACATTAACTTGGTACTTAGTTGAAATTTTGAAATCAAATCAAAAACTTTATTTTGCAAATAGGCCGCCAAGCGCTCTTTTACATGTCTTTTTTGAAACTACCAGCGCGCGACTCCACACTGCGTACATTTTGCTTTGGAGCAGTGCTCTGCTTACACTGGTTTATAGATATTTATAGATTGGTACGGAACCCTTCGTGCGCTCGTTCGACTCGCACTTGGCCGGTTTTTTCTAATTTTCCGTACCTAAACCACGCCCTTATACTCTGACAACTAAAGCCTTACCAAGCTAGTCCACAATCCACAGTAAAACTTTACAGCCGCGCTATTACGAGTAGTGTTTGGGGTGTCGGGGTCGCGGGCTAGGGGTCGCGGGGGTCGGGGCGTTTTCCATTTCACGCGCCACTCACCGCTGATGACACTGCATTCCGCCGAGCAAATGGCTCGACAAATGAAGCGGGGGCCACGCCCCACGTCATAACTGCCGTCAAACCTATGCTGACAAATTGTCAATTTAACAACCCCGCTGGATTGGGTTTGGAATTCTGCGACGAACGGAACGCTGCCGTTTAAAAAGCATACATGGTACGAATAGATAGTTTTGATCTTCTCCAGTAAGTTAGGTTACCGTTATACGAATATTCGGGTACCTTTTTATCCCATAATTTTCATTAGTCGTAATATTTGTTAGTCTTTTTTTTCATAACACATTAAATCGTGCATTTTTCATAAATTTTGGAAATTCATCAGAATGTAGGTTAGGTTAATTTACTATTAATACTTACTAAAAGAATACTCACTGTTTTAGAAATAAATCGCTTTGTGACAAAATTATCTAGGTATTTGGAACTTTTGTTTTTAGGGTACAATTTCTTTATTCAATCAATATACATATTTACAAGATCTAGAAAATTAAAAATTTGGAACTTAAATTTTAACGGACAAAATATAGTATAGACCCATGAATATTATTTAGAGAAAAAATGTAACACCCTTTATCATCTGATTTACACACAACCCACTGGCAGTGATTAAAAGTTGACTTTCAAGATTTCTGTTAGTTACAGTAGACGTCATTAGAGGGTGTTACGACACGCCCTGCTGTAACTATTAAAGTCAATCACCGAGCGCTGAATTACAAGTAAATTAGTATTCTGCCATGTTTGGCGGGTGACAACCGTTGTACACATTACAGAAAACAGAGCTTCTATTCGGGATTGGCACGCGAGCGTTCATTAGCAGAACCTAGCCTTCAGCGATCACATTTTAAGCCTTGATTAAGAAAAACTAAAACCCCCGAATCCCCAAGTACTTAAGGATGTTGTGCAGATACGCAGTATTTACCAGTGCTAGTTACGCGGTATTGCACTATCCCCGACCAATTGTCCAATGTGCATCGTACCTTTTTTTTTCTACTATGTTGATAAATTTATCGGACTTTACGATAACACCCCTGCTGCTCAAGTGAACTGAGATTGGAATTTAGCGTCACACGGAACGTGATTGTTGAAAAATGGAAGAAAAAGACACGTGTTAAGTGTTATTTGTCAACTTGTAAAAAAGCTGGATTGCCTATTGGCACGGATTAGACGGTCATTATTATCTTGGTACGGGTATGATAAAAAAGGATTGTGGTTTCCAAAACAACCGGATACGCTGCGATAGGATATAATATTATTGATTCTAATTCATGCCATTAACTTTCTGCCTGTAGTTAGGCACATTAGTGTAACCTAGACCTTTACTAAATGTTTGAAACAGCTGGGAAATTTTAATCAAAGCTAGCCCTTTTTTGACTGACCTAAAAAAGAGGTTCTCGATTCTCCCGTTTTGTTTTTGTCAGTAAAGACAGAGTACCTATACATATAAAAAAATATGAAATAAAATAATGTACAAATTTCACGATTTAAAACTTCAAACAAGTAAAATTAAACGTTTCTTATCAAAAAACATGTGAAAACGTATAATAACTTAATAACGAAGCCTGTAAGCAACGTTGTGTTTTATTTAGGTAGGTACAATGATTGTCTAAGCTTGATGCCTCGAATTCGATAACCGATTTTATTTTTAATTTAAGGCCAAGACAAAAGCATTGATAATGCCATGAATTACAAATAATATTTACAATTGTTGAGCCCACACTTGTAAATGACAGGGAATCTATTTAAGGGGCTGTCTGGAACGCCGTCATTACCAGAAACAATTAACTATTGCTTTAATTGCAGCTTTTAACCTCGTATTTAACGGAATGTGGAGAAATAAAATTAATTGTAGATATTGAGAGTAAGAGGTGCTATTTATTTTGAGTAGGTAGTTGAAAATAACTTTAGGTACTGCATTTGCATATTCTGTGGTCGTTAGTATTGCCATCTAGTTTCGGTAGTCACACTTTTCGTTGTTTTATTGCAAGAAAAACATTTGTGCAAACATTTGTACACTATAATTGCACGATGGAAATATGAGACGTGAAAATAATTTACGCATCAGTGCAAACATTGTAAATTTTAACACAGTACATGTACATGTCGATGATTACTGTATAAGAAGTCTTTACTGACTAACTGACTCATCAACGCCTTAAGAAAGCCCCAGAAAGCTTAAGACTATACATTTTCCCATAAATCTTAAAAAACTGGACATAAATTTAATAATTATAATTTCCTATCTCTACTATCTTAATCCTAAACCAACCACGTAAAAAATGCAACATTAATCCAGCAATCTCATTGGTCGACGTCGTCAGCCAATGAGACAGACGGCTTCGTGCTACGTAGCTCCGTAAATGAACGAGCCCAGCTTCCTCATTCACTGCAGTAGGCTTATTGTCTAACTCGCTCGCAATCGCCAAAGTGTTCATTTTGACAGTTCATGTATGGGCTGACATTTGGTATCGGAATCAGCTAGCTGTCACATTCATACAATAACTGTCAAATGAACACGATGGCGATTGCGAGCGAGTTAGACAATAAGCCTACCTACAGATTTAATTACAATTCCAAACCTCAACCGTAATTGTGACAAACGCGGGCGCCCTCTCGAGGCGCGTTATCCGTTTAAATCGCGCTAAATCTGGGCATTTGTTTACTAAAGGGACGGCTGGGACGTGACCCAGGCGTAGGGTTACCATATATTTTTTATAGAGACGGAAAAAAATCAGGTGGGATTGGGCGGATCTAGATTCTTAATGATGTGTGTGACGGGCCAAGGTACCTGAAAAGGTACCTTAATTTCATTATCTGAGTAATTTCAATTTAAAGTACGTAATAATGTATGTAATAATAATTTAATGTTACGTATTTAAAGATAACAAAATATCATGAAAAAGTTAAAGCTTAAGCAAAGATTGCAGGAAGACGTACCTACTTAGGTACTTACGGTAGGCTTATTGCCTAACTCGCTCGCGATCGCCATCGTCTTCATTTTGACAGTTCATGTATGGACTGACAATTGGCATCGGAATCAGCTGGCTGTCACATTCATACAAGAACTATCAAAATGAACGCGATGGCGATTGCGATGCGAGCGAGTTAGACAATAAGCCAACGGAGTTCATCACTTTTTCTACAAATTTAAATACATACAATTAACTATTCCGACTTTATATGACAATATTCATGCCGAGCAGAACCCGTAAACCTAAAACCCAAAAGTCCTCAAATGTCCGGAAAATTCAGAACGAGTGGTAACCCTACCCGGGTGTTGCCCGGGTGTAATTTGTTTTTGTTTTCGTTTGGTGTTTGAAGTTAGGTTAAACTTAATTGGAACTGGCAAGTGACAACGTGAAGTTCTTGACTTCATTACACTCACTTTACCTACTATGGTGATACCACAAATAAAATTTAAAAGATTAAATTTGGGGCAAAGCACGCTTCGGTACGTAACTTTAAAAAGTTACAGTCATGTCGACGATAAACTTTGGCTTTGTATTTAATTGGACTAAGTGAGATTTTGAGCAATGGATAATCGATTTAACATAAAACTACGAGTGTGATTCAAATAAAAGAATGATTCACGTAACCGTACCACGAACTACGGAACTATGAAACATGTCTAAATACGTGTGATCCATTTATTTCACTATAATCATTTTAACTTTAAACACTTTCACGTCGTCAATTCTTTACGGAGCTCTCAACTCAAAGGCACCTAACCTACAACCTAGGCATACCTAAATTGTTTTTTTTTTCATCAAAATGCCTCAAACAAAATCAATCCTGTATAAAATCACGTTCATTGATCCCTATTTTCGGCAGCATTCATTTAAAACAATGCCTATAACAAGCGTCCCAAACAGAGCAACAACAAAACAGCCAGTATCCACCCGGCAATCGGTTGCTAAAGAACTATCGATTAACAATTTATCAGCATTGCCGATGACACGAATCGATTGGCTCGGAGCGGGGATGTGTCAACTTGACAACGTCGGCCTAACTAATGACCTTTGTTCTACTTTGTTTTGGGTATTTAACAAATACCTTAGTTATACATTGTGTTACGAACATGCGGGTATTAAAGCTGACGTTATTATTAGCAATTCATTTGAAGTGTACCTAATTAAGTTAAAAGTTCAAGTTTACAACGCTAAAAGTTTTAAGTTAGGGGATGTAGGTAAACACGCTTCTGATCGATATCTTTCAGACAATTTGTCATGCCTTTTTGACTAATATAGCGTAAACATAAAAATTAAGAAATAAAAATTTCTTGATTCATTTGATATTTCCTATCATTTGAAAAACAGCGCCATCTCTCGTCCCTGGTGAGCAGTAGATGTTCCACGGGAGTTTGTAATTGTATCGTACAGACACATCATTCAAATAGATGACGCTTCGCGACAAATAATCGCATAGTAACAAGGTCACGTGACAGTTGGTAATAGATAGAAAAATTCGAACGCTTACTCACCTGCTATGGGTGGTGTAGGGGTATAGCACGCGTCACGGAATGACGAGGACCCTGGTTCGATTCCCGGCCATAGCTTTACTTTTCGGATTTTTCTATGTGTTCTAATTTTCAGTGTCGTTTAGAAATTAATATAGCGTAGTTCTGTTTCACTCCGTAATAATTTTGTAATAAATTGAATTTAATTACAATTTTACAAAGTTGCGGGAAACCGGTGGATGCAGGTGGCGACTTGTCGTTCGTTATGGTGTGCTAAGGGGGAGGCCTTTGTTCAGCAGTGGACGTCTTCAGGCTGATGATGATGATGATGATGATGACAATTTTACTAATAAAAAATATGCCAAGTATGTGTCCAACCACCGCTAACCACCAACTAAGATTACCAACGTAGTCTAAATACAGTAAAAATGTTGCCACATTAATCGCTTAGATTCTTATCGGAAAATTATGGAGGTACTAACACAGATTTTTTTACAAGGACAAACAAACAACATTTGAAGGGAGTCGCAGAAGTCTAAGAATTAGGGATTCCTTTTCTAGCTATTAAATCAAACTCCTTTTTATTCCTTACCTCCTAATCCCTTTACCCGTTTTGCATCAAACCTTTTCCCGCGTAACTCGCGCAAATCCGGCTCCAGCGATAAATCGTCGATATAAATCTAAATCTGCGCCGACGTGCAAATTGTCCCGATTGTTTAGTGTTTACCGCTGGCAACATTGCGCTGTGTCGGCTATGTTGGCAAACCGTATTTTGTTAGAGGTTTTGTTTTATTGGTTAAAGCGTTTCGAGTAGGCTTGATTTAGGGAAACATTTTGTTTTATGTGACTGTGAAATTGTGAAAGTATTGAGGTGGTTTATTATCGAAAATTGTATTGTTTATACAGACTACCTAGTTTAGTTTGTCATTGTCACCTATAATAAAAATATAAGATTTGTTTAAAAACGTTGTCACTTAATGTCCTCCTGGGTCCTCATGGGGTCTTATCCTACAAAAGCGACTACATAAATTTATTAGGCTGCAATTAGACGTCCGTTCCGACTTTTCTGTATTTATGTCTGGCCAGCTACTTAATACGGCACCCAGGACATCCCGCCATCTTTGATCTACTGCCTCTTAAACCATTTTTCTTTAAAAAAATCGGATTAAAAAGTCACACAAAACGCGTCTAGGTTACCGCCATACGAGTCTTGGTCTATCGGCCTCTAAATTAAAAAAAAATAGGATAAAAAGACGCCACACAATAACACAATAAGTCTAATGAAATGATGCACGGCCCGGCCTGCATATGTCTCAATTAGGACCGCAGTGACAAATGCAGAGCCCCATCGGAGGGGAGTCGCAACATTTAAAAACATCCTGTGAATAATTTGTTTGGTGATAAATATTAAGGAACACAGAATTTAATGAATTTAAAGTGTAACGTAACTAATGTTAATGTCGGAATGAAGTCTTTAATAGAGACTTTTTTTTCAAAATTCGTAAAAGTCAGGTTAAGGTTCTCACACAGCATTTTTTAATTGCTAAAGTATAAAGTAGATCCTAAAAATCACGTGAAAGGTTTCTTCTCAAAAAATGTAATTATAGGTACTGATTTTTAAGATCTGAAGTGTCACACGTTGTAAATGTGACAAGTGATTTGAACTAGGTCACGTGAGTTAATTTACATCAATGATGACATCACAAACTGCCACAAAATCATCGATCAGCCGACTAGACCACACAAAAATACCACCGCAGTCGTCATCTAAATCACATCGACATCGCATAATGTCAGATCGCAATTTGTCTACGTATCACGATGTCAGACCTCGAAAGCATCAAGCACCAGACGACAGACACCACGAAGCTAATGCGAAAATACCAAAAACGGCAACCGATTTAAAACCCACCCATGTGGCCATAAGATTCGAAATGATCACGCGTTTAATGTCAATGTCTCCGCTGTGAATTGTCACAGGAATCGTGAAGGTACAAAATCGTCAGTCGTACATCTGTCGTTCACAAAGCAGTTTGGTTGTAATGGCATATGCAACGACCGCCCGCGCCGCGAACGCTTTTTTTTATCGTCATTGGGTGACGAGCTATTTGTGACAATTTTAAATATGTTTAGTCGTAAAACTATTAAGAGGTAAAGGAGATACGGCTGCGCGTTCCGTTGAAACACTCAAGATGACTACAGCGTTTTGGAAAAATGGAAATTTAACCTTTTGTGGATATCAAATACAATTTATACAATGAAAAGTTTGAATTATAGTTTCATTTTTTTTTATGTGAATAGGAAAGCAAACGAGCACCTGATGGTAAGCTATCACCACTGCCCATAGACACCTGCCACCCCGGAAGGATTGCAGATGCGTTGCCAACCTAGAGGACTTAGATGAAATGCCTCTTGTGCCCGTAATTTCCCCGGCTGTCTTACTCTCCACACCGGAACACAGCAGTGCAAGCACTGGGTCTTAGCGGCAGAATTAGCGAGTAAGATGGTGGTAGCGATCCGGACGGACCTTGCACAAGGCCCTGCCACCCGCAAGTTTCATTTTCTACTTAAATTTTGTTTTTTACAATGATGACAATTTGTATTTATTTCTGCACCCACAAATCACTGTAAAACTTTCTGCACAAAATTTCATTACAATTTTCCTTGTAATCTGATTGACATTACACATATCTGACATTAGCTATATGTAACTATGTTCGATTCTATGCATATTACTCGCTCCAGTTTCCCGATATTACCATTCCTTCAATAATATTGATATAATATACCTAATAATGTTAATTGGAATTTACTACTGCAGGTGCACGCAATAAATCTCGCGCCAGTCGATCTAATGCATAAATTGCAGTTGCGAATGGTGAAGATCATTTTGCAATTTCAATTACCGATGTTTCTATGACTATTCAAAGATATACATAAATGTTATGATAGCTCATCTTATGCTTTGCGTTTGAAAATGAAAGTGTTCGATATATTTTTTCAAATCAATGACATATATATCTAGGTGCTCTCGAATCCAGATGAATTTAGTATTTCAATGATACAGAAATTAAACATTAAAAAAATAAAATAAAAAAAAACCAATTGGGAACCTCCTCCTTTTTTTGAAGTCTGTTAAAAAGTTGTAAAACGGGTAGTCCGATTTCGGAAAACTTTACCCTTTAGCGAGAGATCTGTCACCTCTCTGGCACTAAAGGGGCCCAATCGTATGGTTGTCTAATGTTGTTTGGTCGAATGTTCATTTGGTCTAAAAACTCAATGTATAATAATAAGCAGGTAATGGATGTTTTATTTACTCTTGATGATTTTAATCTATTTTTTTTCTAACTTGTCAATTTTCAATTTATGATGTAATTTTTACTGGATGAATATATAATCAAATCTTATCTAATCTATGCTGAACCCATGTGCTTTTCAGGAAAATTACAAAATAATCCTAACCTAAACTAACCTATATTTTCAATTGTAGGCCAAAATGATCATTCGATGAAACACGTGAAATAAATAAAAAGGATTGTTATCTATATTTGCAATAAAAACTATAATACTCCGATAAGATTTATTGTCACGTTGTGACTTTATTTCGTCATTATGACATTTAATTTATTACAATCAAGCACATTTACAAGTACAAAGAACTCTGAGCAAACAATCGTCACCCTTACGTAATGATACAACGTCAAAAAAAGCCGCCACTTCTAATGCCACCGTCAGCGACAAAATTAAAAGATCATTCACTACTACTATAAATATCCCATTCACGGGCACTAAATAAGCCGACAACCGCCTCACACTCATATGTCTTGATTCCGTCTAATAACAATTTGGGCAATTATGTGACAAAAGGAAGTGTTTTCGGGGACATTCCTCTCCGTCAAGCCCCCGGGCCCCCTTGGGGACTCGGGGCCACATTATTGCCCCTCAGTGATTTATACGTCATCGCTTTAAGCCAATTTTCGGTCTATTTGTTGGATAAATTGTTCGGTATAGTTTATTTGGAGCGAGGGAAGCTATTTCCTTCCCCGTCGCAGATGGTTGGGAACTCTCTTATTTTATAAGAAAAAGATTGTTACTAATCTATTAGTTCTATAAATAATGTTTGATAAAATTAAAATACCCTATCAGTTACCGCCTTATTTTGAACAGGTTTCATTTATTTAGCCGTATGCCATTCAATGTCTCTGAAAAAAAAGCTAAAAAAAAAATATTTTTTTGAAAAAAATGGGTAATATCAAATGAATCAAGAAATTTTACTTCATGATTTTTAATGTTTACTTTGCGCCTTCTCTCGTCCCTGGTGAGCAGTACATGTCCCACGGGAGTTTGTAATTGTGTCGTACAGACACATCATTCAAACAGAGGACGCTTAGCGACAAATATTCGCATATTAACAAGGTCACGTGACAGTTGGTAACAGATAGAAAAATTCCAAGGCTTACTCACCTGCTATGGGTGGTGTAGGGGTATAGCACGCGTCACGGAATGACGAGGACCCGGGTTCGATTCCCGGCCATAGCTTTACTTTTCGGATTTTTCTATGTGTTTAAATTTTCAGTGTCGTTTAGAAATTAAAAAAAAATGGGTCTTGCTCGTAAAATTTGCTTGTATCTATTATTAAACTGAATAAAAGCACTGATCACCGGTATTCAAGAATATATTATTTCCAAGATATTAATACAACGCCATTTTTCTAATACGACCATCTCGGGAAGAGGACACGCCGGGAGCTCTGTCTGTCTCAAAACCACAGACTATAGCATTAGGAGCATAGCATTAGGCTACAAGGCAATGTTCAGAAATCAGTCTAACACTATACTCACGAGCAAAAATTACAGGTCACTTTTCATACGACATTGTATAAAATAACCTTTTATTGCTCGTCAGGGATCAAAAAATACTGTAATAGAGCTCTTTTAGGACTACGTAGGTATGTACATATATGCAAAATGAGCCTTTGACTCTTATTTCCATTGTTTTGACAAGGCAGGGTAACCCGTTTGTTGCTGGCCCTTTCTAATATGAATAAAAAGGATAAACAATATCCGCGTGAAATAATAAAAAGCGAGGATATAATGAAGCGATCACCGGATCCCGCCGGCGGGGGTCCGTCGGTATGAATTTATAAATTATGGACCCCCTGGCATAATGGGTGAGCTTGAGCTTCTGCCGAATCGATAGTATCAGGAAAATCGATTGCATGACGCGAGCTTAGAATGTAATCGAACTTTGAAACTAAAACTGCGTAAGTTAGGTGTCGATTGTTGGATTTTCGGATAAAACCGAAACATTTCGTTAAAAAAAGCAGAAAATCTGAGAGAGAACAACCTATTCAAAAATAATAGATTCTTTCGCGGCTTTGTTACAGTAAGATAATAAGTTAATAACTGCTCGTGATGGTTTTTTTTTTTAGAACAATTGACACCAATTGACCTAGTCCCAAACTAGGCAAAGCCTGTACTATAATAATTTTGTTTGATTTGTAAATTATGAATATAGATGTAGATATCTAGTGACATTAAATTCACTTCACTAAGATAAATATACAAAATTAAATAATATTAATATTCTTAAGTTGCTCGCGACTTTGTCAGCGCTGAATTAAAATTTGTATCCCAGGTTTACTTTTCCCAGATTTCCTGACACTTCCAAAAATTATCATTGAATTTCAATCAATTTACTCAACTTTAAACAAATTATATATTTACCTATTGGTGAAAGCCGCAAGAGAATACGTTCAGAAGATTTTGACTTTGTTTAAAATAATGCAGTGATGTTATGTAGTGAAGACAGTGAGACAGGGTTACATGTAATGTTTCTATCAATGATATCAAAAGTCAAGATACGCCTGTCCGAACAATTCGCTTACCTACTGCGCAATTGGGCATTTCTTCTTTCTTTCTTTCTTCTTTCTGAACGATACGGCGTCCTGTCACAGACTAAGGCACGGTGGTCTTTTAGGACCACTGCATTTGACAAATTACTCGTAAGCGTTGGTCCTATCTTTACGAAGTATGTATGTATGTATGTATGTATGTAAAACTCTTTATTGTACATAAAACACATGACAAAAAAAAGAAAAAAAAAAAGAAAGAAAAAAAAAGTAAAAGTAAAAAAAAAAAGTAATATATATGTATGGTTTCTATACATATCTACTGATGTTATAAGCTTCTGTTAAATACTGACAAACACTAAATAGGTAGGTAGGTAATTAACCGACTTAAGTAGCCGGTCGTGATAACTCCAAGGTTCACTATTAATTACTGCCACATGCTTGCTAACTAACCAGGTTTTTATGTATTAATCGTGTATGAAACGTAAATAAATTATAGTCGTACAATAGTTCAGTTGTTACTTAAAAAACTTGTCAGTTTAATGCTGATAACGCGTAAAATCTGTTTCTTGAAAGTAATGAAAACAATCAATTGACTGACTTTTATCGCCACAAATCACGATGCTTTACTGTCCGGGAGTGTTTTGATATAGTCACTTTTAAATCTAAATAAAAGTTGTATTAGCCAATAGGGTACTGCCAAAGAAATGTAGTACTCAAATGTTTTGTTTTATGCTAACCACAAATTCCAATGTACCGATGTATTTAATTGACTCTTACAAAATGGCGAATGGCGACAGATGGAGATAGTTTTTTTCTAGATGACGCGTCGACCAAGGTTTCAAGATCATTCTGCCAAAACTGTCACTAAGCGAAACCAAATGAAAACACAGATAAAATATCACGTGTTTATCCCGGCTCTTAAACTACCTCTTTAACCAAACCAGAGACAATAAATAAGGCATAAAATAAACCTAGCAGTTAACTGAAGTGGTATCTCAAAGCAGATCCGACTAATGGTTTGTTTTGGCTGCTTGACGTATAAAAAGTTATCAGCCAGTGCAGGGAAGATCAAAGGCGGGATGTTGGTAGCCCTGTTTTGGTTAGAAGTGCTAATATTCTTATTTTTTATGTTCCTTTTGTAAAGGTGTATAATTTATAAGAATAAATCCAAATTGCACTGCCTGAAGAGATAACATTTTCACGCGGTTTGACGTTTTTAACGAGCTTTTTTATTTGGACTTACTATTAATAATAACTACGAAACATTGCTACGAAATAAACGGAAGTTGTAAAGAAAATCGATATAAGACGAATAACATTGATTTTATAATTTTTTTTAAAAAGTAAGCAAAAGACGTCAAAAATAAAAAACACATTTTGTACCTACCATTTTTTGACATAATTTTAAGTTAAGTTTTTTTTTAATATTGCGTTTTCCACATCGCATGGCAAAGGCTCTACTTGTAAACAGCCTCGGTAAATACCTGTTACATTTTCCGTGTGGATGTGTATCTAAATGTGTATGGCGCAACTAAACACGGCAAGATTTTATCGTAATGGCGTACATAAGCTTCAAATTATAGAGTCCAGGCTCTATCTGTTGTGTGAAATGCGAAATGCGATTCGAATTACAGCGCTTCGACTTTGCTTTGAACAATTGAAGGTTTGATGACTGACATAAGGCTCCTACTAAGTACAGCTAGCTTATTACGTAACTCGCTCGCCATCGTGTTCATTTTGTGTTCTTGTATGAATGTGACAGCTAGCTGATTCCGATGCCAATTGTCAGCCCATACATGAACTGTCAAAATGAACACGATGGCGATTGCGAGCGAGTTAGACAATAAGCCTGAGCTGACAATGAGCTTTCTAGGTGCTCAAAATATTTGAGCACGCTCTTACGCTATTGACAACGCGGCTTTGCTCAGACATTTTTGAACATCTGGACAGGTCTGAGGTATCCTGATGACGACTGTACCAGGTTTTTGCTGCCCTTGTGCTACAGCGATAAGCGATAAGTTTTTTTAAAAGTCAATATTTTACCGTCATTTTTATTTGCTTATAGGCAACTATCGCAATTTTTTTAATCTTTATATTTATTTAAACATATTATTATAATCCCCATTTCCCTTAGTCACGGCATTTTCGATAGGTACGATAATTTTTTTTTGTAGTGTTTGTTAATATCTGCAAAAAGTTCTTATGAAACAATTTTTTGAAAAAAGAAGAAAAAATGGAACGGAGGCGAAGCTAGTGTTATAATTTACAAGCTCAATTTCAAAAGCATGCTCTCTATTTTTTTTTGATTCAATGTTTTAATTAGAGGTCACTGTTCTAGCGCACCAGCACTTTATTAATTGTTTTGTTTTTTCTATGACGTATAATTTTTTGGCATACCTAAAAATAGAACGCTAAGACTATTAGACGCCGCAAAAACGCGGACAAAAAAGGTTCATAACTAACGATTCGTAATTATAAATTACAATTTTATTCACATAAAGCATTTCAACAAAGACCATTTTAAATCGGGAGCGATGCCGGCTTCGCCCAAAGACTTCGATAACCATCGCTCGTTACTCTGTCATGGGTGTTGCACTAACTGCCAGCAATCCACGCGTGCAACCTTTTTACAGGCCGTTTTTGTTGCTGGCAGCTTTTTCCGACAGCCACAGATTAAGAAAAGTTGTATTTTAAATTGAGAACATGAGGTACGAGGAATGTGGAGCAGTTTTAAGCGCCGTTGATTTATTTTGCGTTGCGATATTTTACTTTGTGCTCGCCGATAGAATCTTGGCGCCATATTTTAGGCTATCGCATTTAGCATAAATTATTATATTGTTACCATCAGGCTCTACTCACTCGAAACAATCAAAATTTTAATTTAGCAAATCCTAGAGACAATTATATTGAAAAAAGCATGTAGGACTGTCAATAAAATTATTGTAACATTCAACTATTCAAATATCATGATAATCGTCAACCATTATTTATGGCGTAACATCTATAAATACTGATGATGAATTACATCAATCACAATACCTAAGCCTTCAAGATATTGCTGGTTAATTTATGCCATACTAATTGTTCATAATAAGACATTGTAACATATGCGTGTGACAAACTCAGAACGGCTTAAGTCTAAGCGGGTGTAAGTGGACTTACGACCTTTTTCACTTTGGTTTTGCTCCTGGCGTAGGCCCAAAGACCTTTCCGTCGCGCGTTTGTCACTCGGCCAAATGAATATTAACGTTTAATTGATTCAAACGATTAATAAACGGTATTTGAATTACATTCCAAATGTGCTTTAATTGTGATTTAGATTGATCTATTATGTGGTCTGGTTATAATAACAACTTACGACGGTATTGTCTATGGCGTTCCTACTCTAATCATAACTTATCTTATTTGAAAACGGAACGTAAAATGTGGTCTAGGTATAAAGCAATGTTATAATGTAATGTAGCTTCTTATTTAAATAAAGAGTAGGTATAAAAGTTACTGGCAGTTTGCAAAGCGACTTTTGATTATGGAACAATTTTGTTTTTCCCAGTCTTTTTTTCATAAAGCACCGTTAACTTGAAATCGCAAATAGCGTTCCTAATCTAACTGGCCAGCAATTTGGCGTCGAGCCAGAAAATAAGATTTCCCAGCGGGGCACCGAGTGCTTACCGAATCTCAGAAATAAAAACTACAATGAGCTCAAACCTCAATGGAATCGTAATTTAAAAATCGATTTTTGTCATAAAAACAAATGTAATGTGGCAACGGTCAACGGGGCGTAAAACCAGGAGTCGGACGTGATTGGTGCCCGAATATCGTTTAGGCTGGTTAATATCAAAAAGGTCTTAAGTTTGTGAGATGGTCATAGATTACAGAGCAGTTTGGTTGTGGTCACAGCCGTGTGAACTGAGCCCGTGAGAATGTGGTCAGAGATATTTCTACGAATGTTTTTTCTGCTACACGTATTGGTTGTTTCTGTTTGACAACTGGATTATTGTTGCCAGCATTGACTTATTTTACTTTAAACTGTTTTAGGTTCGATAGTGCAATAAGTAGGTACCTCCTATATACCTCTAGAAAAAGAATCTATAATTTGATTATTTTCGATTGACACTTGTTTTGGTCAGTGGCCCGGAGCGAGGCTCGCAAAGCTAAATGCGATTCGATTCGAATCGAGCACGGCTGCTCAATCGATTGTCAAATTGGCAGTTGGAATTTTTTGTATCGATTCTAACGTTTGGCACGTTTTAGATGGAATCGATGAAAATGGACACTTGTTACGGGTCGATACATACGACCATTCATTGTTGTCTATTTTTATTTGGCTAATGAGATAGAGAATCAGTGACAAAGAGTTTTCTTGGCGATATTCCGGTTAATTTAGTGTCTTGCGTGTTAGACAGAATTTCGCTCGAGGCGTATTTTAGTCACGCTTGATTGGGATCTTTACTTAGGTATGTCTACGGACACGAGTAAAATTACCATAATTATGTCGCTTAGAATTCATAATAACTTGTAACGAGGGCTATAAAACCTTGTTAAGACATCAATCAATAGACATTTTCCGATTTCACGATTTCTTCTTTTGTCTATAAGTACTTATCTCGAATTCCAAATTTCAAATTTAAAGTCTTACATCATTTTTATCAGTTGTGCCGCACACGTCTCCTACATCTAAACACATGATAGTGAACTGGATCTATTTAGTTCTAGTGAATTTTTAAATCATCAGCGAAATTTTTAAATACACTCAGAGACATGTTTAGCGGAACACAAAAAAGTGTATGTAACTATTTTTATTTTTTTCTGGTCAAGCATTAAGTATGCGTTTTGCTAACTTTTTTTGTGTTCCGCTAAATTATATCCCTAACCCCCGGGCCACATTAGCGGGCGAAGGTTCGTGTCGCGTTGTCGCATAAAAAGTTCGAGTTCGTGTAACCACGAAGTACGTGGCCACACTAGACGAAATTATCGCGATAAAAACTTCGGGCGAACTATGTCGCGCAACTCTTAATTTGGCGGGAAAATGAACCAAGTGCTCAAAGAAACAAAAACATGGAGGCAGCGTTTGCTTTCTATTGTATGACTGTAAATAATTATTGAAATGTCACTTGTCAAAATTGACGGACATTTCAGAAATTTCAAAGTACGAAATGTAGACACTTGCACGAACACGAACTCTGTCGCGATAAAATCCTTTGATCTGCGCTAGATACCGACAGGAGCCCGAACACAGTTCGAGTTCGCCCGAATGATTCGCGATAAAGCGAACTGTCTGTCCACACATGCCGCGATAGGGCGAACCTTCGCCGAATCCCGCAAATGTGGCCGTAGCATGAGTGTAGTTTCAATTCTAAGCGACACAATTAAAAATGGACAGATAAGGACAAACAATTACTAAGTTAGCAGAAGCCTATAGAGCGTTTATGAATAAGGGGGATGGACTACCCGTATTTTTCTTAATAGTGTTTATGGAAATGGACCTCCGCAAAGTAACGCCTGATTCAACAAAATCACCATCTCCATATTTTATGTCAATCGTGACAAAGCTCATCTTGACTCGCACAATCGTTTATTATGTTCTAATATTATCCCAAAACGACCGGATCCCCTAATTAAGTAGCAGAAACAGCGTCCCGCTCGATTAGTGCGCTGCCACACCGTGGACGTCACCCGCCCGTTGCGAACGTTTTGATAACGCCGACGCGACGTTAAGAAAGTCTTGTGATGTATTTAGGATGCTTATTTAGGTGGATTTTTGTGATCACAATGGCATATGTAAAGTTTTTTTTTTATTATTTGAATAGGAAGGCAAACGAGCAAGTGGGTCACCTCATGGTAAGCGATCACCACTGCCCATAGACACAGGCAACCCCAGAGAGATTGCAGATGCGTTGCCAACCTAGAGGACTTAGATGAAATGCCTCTTGTGCCGTTGTGCCCGTAATTTCCCCGGCTGTCTTACTCTCCACACCGGAACACAGCAGTGCAAGCACTGCTGCTTAAAGTTTGAAAAAGACAGAAATTATTTTCTTGAACGACTTATTTAGTTATTTACAGTCGTATGAATTTTCTTTATAATTTAATGCATTCCGATTTTTGTATAAGTGCAGACCACACACTGCACACTTATAATAAAAACGTTTAACCTCCACGCAACAGTTGTACAATGTTACTGGCCGGCTGTAATCTGCCGCAGCGTTCCATTTTCAAATTACCGATCGCAATTACCAATGGTAGGCGCGCAACATGGCAGCCGGAAACGCAGCCATATTGTACTTACTGCCAACACAAACAAAACAAAACACATTCAGGTCATTAACGATTTTTATAAATAAACCTCATCACTGGCCAGTCATTTTATTGCGAGGAATAACGACGCTCGTTTTTAGGTTAGGTTATTATTATAAGATTATTATGCTCTTTTGTATGAAAGGATATATAAATTTCCACCGGACTAGTGTACTTACCTATTTATATACAGTGTCTCCGTGTCTCATTGAACTAGTAAATTTTTAAGTTTTACCTGAGTTCTTTTTTTTTTATGTGAATAGGAAGGCAAAGGAGCAAGTGGGTCACCTGATGGTAAGCGATCACCACTGCCCATAGACACCCACAACCCCGGAGGGATTGCAGATGCGTTGCCAACCTAGAGGACTTAGATGAAATGCCTCTTGTGCCCGTAATTTCCCCGGTACTCTCCACACTGGAACACAGCAGTGCAAGCACTGCTGCTTAGCGGCAGGATTAGCGAGTAAGATGGTGGTAGCGATCCGGATGGACCTTGCACAAGGCCCTACCACCCGTTCTGTTATGGAATTCGACTTAATCATTTCGTACAAATGTAATGTTCACGGGCAAACAAAACTTTTTAATTTTAATCAACTTTTGCAACAACACTGACATCTAAATGCCCTACTATATCAATCAAACTAAATGGTCATTCTGTATAAATCACCCATCAAAATATCTCAGAACTTTGTATAAAACAATAAAGAATTACAGTCATTAGTATCGGCGGGTCATTCTTATGCATCAAGGCAATCAAGTCTGAGTTTTTTTTTAATGTTTTTGGTAGCGGATACCCGCTTATTATGCCTAGTTCAAGTAATTGCCTGTGTTGCCAGCTAACTGAGGTTTGCATACAAATTTGGAGGGTGTGATTCTCATTTGATAATGATTTTTATGGGATTGTATATTTTATTGTGGATAATGAATGCCTTCTGAGGTGTAACTGTTTTGGCTCAAATTAGAAAATAATGTTTTTGTGTCAGGTTTGACATTTAATGAGAGAATAAAATGTCAAGGTCTTAGAGCGTCGAACGGAAATAGTAAAATAACTCAAGTGGCAAGTGGCTCATTTGGCGCATATATTTTGCATCTGTTGAAAGAAGACGGAAAATTACATTTTGCGATCTGAGCAGTTCAAAAAAATGTTTTAAAAATCATCTGAAATATTTACAAAGTTTACGCACAATAAATAATCTATTAAAACCTTGTAGCTACCTCTAGCTCATATAATCCGGAAAGGCTTGATTAAAAATAAAACAGGTACAGATAAGCTTATGTCGTCTCATTGGTTCTCTACTTTTTCACATTAAACCGCGAGCCCGTTAATTACTTTTTTAAACGTTCCCAAAAAAAATAACCATAGACCATGGAACACACGCATTCGATTTCGCCACGCTTTTTGCATTCAATACTGAATCAATCACGGTTCTCAGTTTTTATACAAATACCTTTGGTCGCATAACAAGGTGAGCGAAAAAAAAACTAAAAAACTGACCAGGATTCAATTTGTACCCGTTAAGGAGCTGTCCACGGCCATTGTTGGGACATCACGGTCGTGATGGAGTGGTTCGATCGGCATTTGTTGATGTTCCTTTCATTGTAACGGTTTGGCAGACTGATAGTGATGTGAAAGGCTCAAAAAAATCGGGTTCGAAGGACCATGAAAATCCGGCTTCAAAGGACCAAGTTTTCTTGTCTCCGTCTTTTTTTCTTTGTAGGTACCTATTTTTTGTGAAGAAAACTACCAAATCTGCTCTTAATATTTTCTATTCTTGTTTATAAATGAATGCAATCACCAAGCGTCATAAATGCAATAATCGATAAATAAGATTGTACCTAACTATTGCAACACCGAAAAATCACCGAATTACTTTAAAAATTGCGACAATAGGCTCGACGACGTAATTAACGCCTTAAGTTTTTTTTTACGCTTAATTCACTTAGCACCAACCTTTCTAAGTCGTAACTACGAAGCCATTCCTTTGCCAATACGTGCGTATCGATCCGACAAACGCGCCTTACGCAGTCGTCAAACGATACCGCATTTTCCTTTAAACCCAATCCATTACTTCTTTAACACCCAGTAACTAGACAACTTTACTAGTTCACGCAGCAATCAAAACTAAAAAATTGTGAAGATCGTTTTGCTTTTTTTCTAAATTGATTGAGTAAAAGCAAGGGTCAAACGCATGGCCCCCACAGACATGGCTCTACGTGATGTTATTGAGGATTTAATTAACTACCCACATCCGTGAAAATAAGAGGTCCCGAATCGACGTGAAATGCCTGTGATTTGTTACAGTTTTTTCGAGTTGCTAGAAAAGCGCGAGCGTTGCGAGTGTTTCTGCTATTTTAATTATTTATTTTATTTATTTTAATTTTGGTTTTATTTTTATGTTCATTTATTGTACATTTATTGGACCTGGTCTGGAAATAAATCATTTCATTTTCATTTCATTTCATTTAATCCTAAAAATAATGTAAGCTAACCGTTTTTTTATCTCTGATTCTGAGAAAGCTCGCTATAAACAAATCTGAGCTAATCCCTAGTTTTTCCACATGATGCTTTTCTTGTAAAAGTGAGACACACGCATAAAATTCATTTTGAAATTTGACATTATTGAGGAGTCAGTAACCGACGGACGTCATACGTGAGGTATTGTACAAAAACTCAAATTACGCATAAAAGCAGCTGTAGCAATAAAATTAGAGTTAGCGGATTAGCAAGCCTAATTTGTACCAGTTTATCAATTTCTTTTATCTCCATTTTTTTATTCAACTGTTATGCACAATGATCATCGAATGTCATCAGTCAGCTTGCGCTGTCGCAGTTAGAATAACTTAATTATAATAAGATAGCAGATAAGTAAGGCCTACTCCAGAATTCGATTTTCGAAGTTCATTTCGCGTCGTTTCGCTCACACTAATGGTGATTAATTTGAGTGTGAGAAGGACGGAATCATACGAGCTTTGAAAATCGAATTTTGGAGTAACCCAGGTGTTAAAAATGTGCGGCGTATCTAACACGTTTAGATGCACTAGTACAAAGGTTTCATCCGGCATTTCAACAAGTCTAACTTGAGTCTTAAAATTGGGGTTATTGAGTTGTTATTACGTTTAGATTTAGAGCGTAGTTGTAACCTTTTCGTTCTCAGTTTGAGCGGTTAATGATGTATTTTGGTATTTTACGTATTTTATAACCCTAATTGAGGTCCGGTCAGTTAGAATGATTAGGCTGTGATTAATTCGCGCTTATTGCTCGTTCGACGAATTATTCGTTATTTTTTGTAAGGCTGGGTATTAATTATGACGCGAAAAAAATTATCTTATGTTTTTGCTTTTGGGGTTCATCAAAGTTTAATAAGCTATTTTATGAAACAAAGGGTGTTGCAATAAGTATAGTAAAAAACATGTAAAACTTATGTATTATGTAGGTAGGTATTTACTTAGATACTCAAGCCTTAAGAACATAGTTTAGTCGCCCGTAACTATAAAGTCGACTAAGTGGCTGTCAAACAATGTTTTTTAAAGTTTACAAGTGTGTGATATGATAGCTACAGCACTGGGTGATTTATAAGTAACTTTTATTCTTGTATAAAAAACGTTTTTGCCGATCGAGAGTGCTGGCACTCTTAACTAATTCGCACCATTTGTGTAAAAAAGACCCAAGAAAGACGTAACATGACTTACGTCCTTCTTCCACGTTTTCCAGCCATCCGTTCAACGTACCTAGTTTAATAAAAAATAGATTCAACTTATTTGGCCCCAATAATTTGTAAATTACGTGCGTTTTAAAATGCTCGCATTCCAGAAAGATGACAATGCATAGGCAGTTGATATTAACGACTATGGTGAATGTTTTTATTAATTTTTGCGGTAAGCCACGCGTTATAAACGCTCATGCGTCATGGACGGCAGAAAAAATAACCATAAACTAAAACGTTAAATACCATTTTCACTTTATTAGTTGCTTTTAAAGGCCTTTGAATTCAATTTGTTTTTTTTTTTTTGGAGTTACGTCGGTGGTCAGTGGTTTCTCTTTTAAGTAAAGGAAATGAGATCTTTATATCAATCTTAATAATCGTATTTCTTCATTGCATTGAGTGTGAAAGGAAAGAACTAGCTGACAGCTCTAAAGATAGCAGAAAAACAAATGACACAAAACAATAGACTAAGTAAACATTAAAAAATCTGTTTAAATTAAGCTTACTAACTTGCATATTCAAATCTAAGACAATTACAAGCTGTTTGTAAAAATGGTGCTTAGATAATAAACGCTGAACCGGAAACTGATAACATTGTGGCCCTATCCTCATTTCCGGTACCGATTATTGCTGGCAATAAAAGAAAATTACAAATTTTCTATCCGACTTCGATATCTGATATTACACAGTTTTCGTTGTTTCTGCCTTTATGACCTGTGCAATGTAAAGTTTTTTTTAACTAACGCCATTAAATACCTGCAACGCAACTATAGATAAACGTCCCTACCTATACATTTTCAGTTGACGGTGTATCAAATGGACTATTATTGGTATACAGGGGCCGTACCATGACGTCTTAATGCGATTCAGTTTAGGTTCGCTGTCAGATTCATACTAAAAGTGACAGCTAAAATTTAAACTGAGTCGGAATTAGGACGTCATAGTAAGGCCCCAGATTATACTCCAGCTAATAGGGCGAGCGAGACGAGACGTGAATTTCACCTAATGGGATGGTCAACTGTGTTACTTGTCCGCTCCGCATCAACGAAAACGCAGCCTAAAGACCCATTAATTTTACTAGTATCCAAATTAAAAAAAAATACTATACAAGTTATTAAAAGTGCTATACGTCAAAAATGACTGCAGCTAATTTTAGTTGGTTGTCGTAAGCGACACTCCTTCCACCTTGGGGCGTAAAAGCCTAACTAAACTAATGTTTCACGAAACACAATGTCTCAGCCCGTATCCTCGGCTCGTTAAATCATAACGATTCCTGGGTGTGTTTTTATTGTATGTTTTACGACGGAAGAGTTACATTTTAGCGCTGCGGGCACTTTATTGCTGTCATAGACTCGAATACTGTTTTAGTACCTGATAACAAGTTTCCAACGCGTCCCTTTATCTGTATACGCTACCACGATATACTTTTACTATTATCTGTGATATACAGCATTGAATAACCCTAAAATTAAAAGCGTCTACTGATATTGAGTATTTCTACAACTGCGGCAATCAGAATATATGGTTACTTCTAATAAGTTTGTAGATACGCCCTTATTATAGGGAGCAAAGAAATGTCTACTTTAAGCTGACGGAAGAACGCACACATGTTTGATAGTTTTAAATAAACATTCCCTATATTTAGATGAGTAATTTTACTTCTCTTATTGTTACAGATGGTCAGTCAAATCACCTAAACCTCTTCAATTCGAGGCCTCAGCCGAAGAAGAAAAGAAAATCACGAACAGCCTTCACCAACCACCAGATATTTGAGTTGGAAAAACGATTTCTGTACCAAAAGTACCTCTCGCCCGCTGATAGGGACGAGATAGCCAGCTCGCTTGGTCTCTCAAACGCCCAAGTTATCACGTGGTTCCAAAACAGACGAGCAAAGCTCAAAAGGGATATGGAGGAGTTGAAGAAAGACGTAGCAAGTGCTAAGGTGCTGTCGGCGCACAAGAGTTTCTTAGAAAATGTCACGGATTTAGGCATCCTTAAGAAGAAAGCCATGAGTATAGGAGCTAGTGAGGAAGCAGCGACAAACCTTGTCGTGAACGCGTCCAAATGAAACGAGGCCTCGCGCGCGATCGCACCCGCGGTCTACGATCGCCGCGCGCTCGATTTTTGAATCGAACTGTTCATTCGAACGAACTCTATGTGAAATACTTTTTGAAATTAACGGACTTTTTAAATAGTGACGTTTGATGTATCTCCACTAATTAATATGGCGTAAAGTACTTCACTCTCTCTAGTGTAAAATGTAAATAGATTGAACTAGGCGTAGTTGGTAACTGTACAAACTTATGAAGAAGCTTCGTTGGAAATTTAAATGTGATAGTTGATTTTATTATTTAAGTACTTAATATTTTATAGAGATATTCCTAAATTATTTATTGTGGGTTTATACTGACTGGTGTTAGGGATTTTTCGCTTTACTTAATTTTGAACCTGGTTTAAATTATTTCATTTTTTTAATTTATTTAATACCTAACTCCGTTATGTGCAATATAATGATTAACTTTTGATTTTTCTAATCCAGTCGTATAAATCTGAACATAAGAGTTACAATGTACATACATAGTTAAATGTATAGGCTAAATATATAAGTAGGTACGTATAAGTTGAAACTCTTTCCATAGTTTTATAAACAATGGAGAATCGAAGTGAATTGTGACTAAATTACTATAAATTAGTACAGTAAATACTAATTTAAATTAGTAAAAATAGTTACTAATTACCGAGGAATTGTGGCATTATTACCGACCGGTATTATATTAAATTGAAAACGGTTTCATAACCGTAATTGCCTGTTGTTTCAGTGAAATAAATCAATTATTTTAATGAATACAAAACCTTATCTGAAACTTTATGTTCTTCGCAGATTGTAGTATTGTAGTGTATGGATACATTTTATTACCGTTATATTTAAAAAGCGATTAAATAAGGCCACGTGATTGTTTTAGTTACGACTGAAACGAAACGCTTCTAATAGATGATCATAATGTGTTTTTTTTAAATGGGTCTGTTTTTGAAATCATGTCCGCAAAAATACCACTCCAAAATGACAAAATATTGTGTCGAATTTTTGATATGAATAGTAGTAAATAATAGCTAGAGCTAAAAATTGCATTCGAGCGCTAGTTTTGTAGCTATGTAGTTCTGAATTTTTGCAAATGTGATTTCATAAATCGGTCCTCTCTGCAACTGGCACAAACCATTATTCGATAGGTACTTATTTTATGAACTGAACGAGAGGTTCAAATGTCATGGTCACAGTATGATTGGCAGTTGCATTAACAATTTACTAATATGACAACATGTTCTAAGTACCATTATACACGATGTTTCTTTTGTCACAGTAATGTTTGCTGAGAAGAGTAAGCGACGTTATGTCACTTACGTCTTTTTACATCAGCTTCCGTATCATCGCCATAATGTCTGTATTCACGGAAATAGCTTCCTTACTATCTAAACCAATAATTACAACAAAAACCTTCACAGAAGTGTTCAATTAATACCCAAACACCTGGCTTTATTTCACCAAAGCGACAATTGTCGGTCACATGTGATTATTCTGTTTACATTACAAACTCGAGAGTCTACTCCGGTTGGCTTCATGTTGACCACGTATTGCAAAATTAAAAAAAAAAAACAAAATTATTTATTTGTCTTTTTTTACGAATTTATTGAAATACTAGCTGTTGCCAGCGACTTCGTCTGCAAAGAATTCGTTTATCGCTATCCCGCGGGAACTACGCAATTTTCCGGGATAAAAAGTAGCCTATGTGCTATTCCAGACTTTTCTTTATCTATGTGCCAAATTTAATCCAGATCCGTTGGGCCGTTTTGGCGTGATTGAGTAACAAACAAACATCCATCCATCCATCCATCCATCCATCCATACTTTCGCATTTATAATATTAGTTAGATTGCATACGGAAGTGAATGAAATGCTATTAAAACTACCCATATCTTAAACTAGCAACCAAGCAAACTAGCAACCCATCAATATTTTAGTTCCATTTTCCATCTATACGCCTACAATCTTGCTAAACGTGGCCTGTAGGTCTTGTCACCTTAGGCTCTGTCTAACCCGTAAGGGATAAAGACGTGATTTGTGTATGTATGTATATCTTAAACGTGATAGGTATGATGTGTGTTTAAAAACGCTAAAAAATCACGTGGTTTTACTTAATCGTCAAACCTCTCGTTCCTAATTGTCGCACGTGCGACATTTTATACTTATGTAGAGCCGCATGCGGCAATCGGTACTGTGCATAAGCTGTAAATAAACAATTATGTGTTATGACTATGTTTCATTGATACCCCACTTAAGTATACTGACGAGTCAAAGTTTTAAGGAATGCGACACGTTATAAATATTTGCTCGTCAGTGTATGCCTAGAATGATAGAAAAGGAAAGCGGTTTACTAGTTTCACAGCAATTATCAATTCAAATAAAATAAAGATGTAGTTAGACTGTTTTGAAACTAATCCGGAATACTCAGCAGGTCGGGTTAGTTTGTACCTGTAAAATATTTACAGTGAACACCCTGTAAATATTTTACAGTTTTTTTTATTGCAATTTAACCCCCTTATTTATAAAGGCTCTTCTTACTTAGTAATCGTTTGTCCTTATCCGTCACTTTGACATTTACCTTTCACAGATAAGGACAAACGATTGCTAAGTTAGCAGAAGCCTATAGAGCGTTTATGAATGGGTGTAAATCTTTCCCTACATTATCATTAGTCGATAGAAACATACAAGTGCAAGTTTTTAGACACAAAACGTTACGTTTACGTCACGTTTGCGTTAAAATGTCAAATACTATGAGAACAGTATGTTGCCGTTTCGATCCGCAAGTGGCGCTGCCAATTTTTTCGCAGTAATTAAAATAGCTGACGCGAACGCGTTCGAGACGTTTTTTGTGTGAAAACTTACACTAGAACCTCAGGAAAGTGGTTTACCAGTATGGCAACAACTGCTATTATAATTAACGTATTCATTGAAAAGAACGCAAATAAGCGTTTTCGTGATTTTCACCCAATGCTATTGTCATTTAGCAGAACCTAACACAGTCTTGGGTCTGACAAACAGACAGTAAAATAAATATATAACTTAACCAAATAAAGAACTGCAACGGAAAAGCTCTACAAAGAAACTCCGATTTATTGAACGCTTTTTGCGAAATACTCTACGCTCTTACTTGCCTCTTAACTTGTGCGATATTATTGGCAGGTATCAAATAAGTATCTATTTCGAACTGAAAGGAGGCTCTTTAGTTTAAAGCTAAAACCTTCAATTTGTTTCCCATTAAATTCTTAAGTAAAACACGTTTGTGGTTTGAGTTACGACATAATTTTTACATATTGCAACACCAACAAAGTTCAAAAGCACCCGACCGCCACAGAGCCGTAAAATTTCATCTGGCATGGTTAAGAACACTAGCCAGCAAAACAAAGAATAATTAAAAACAAAAAACAATCCATACAAGCCTTGTCTATGGTCACTCAACTTAAATAGCGGTATTCTGTAAAATCCATTCGCCACACATCCGAAGCTGTTCGTATTTTGAATTTGCTTTATTTGAATTTGGAACGGCGGAGTGTTTGATGGAGTCGCGTGCCGCCGCCGGTGTAAAGGAGTATTTATACTATGCGTAAGTATTTTTTTCCATTACCTACTTGAAAGATGTTAAAGAACATTAGAACATCGATATAATTCTTAGATGGCAAGGTCAGGACGGTAGGTTAAACTTCAAAGATTATGAGAAAAATTTAAAAGTTATAAGATCTCTACCTACTAAATTGCTCGACCTTTATAGAAATTAATTAAAGTAGGTAACGTAATTATGTACTGAACCGATACCTAGAGAAAATTTCTGTAAAACATTTTGCTGAAACCTAGAGAACAATACTTTTTCTTATTAAGACTGTTAGCAGGGAAAAAATATTAGGGTAGCTTTAACAGCCACCAATGTACGCCTGGCCTAACGTTGTGATGTCCAATTACATGACGCTGTTCGAAAATCTAAATTGTTAAAACTGTACGAGAATTTGTTACGGACAAGAGTTTGTTATTCGTTAATTGGTCGCCCACTAACCACACTAGCCAGTATTACATGACCTTCAACTGACTGAGAGTGTCTTGAGTCAATATGTCAAAATAGAGTGGTGACGCTCTCTTAGGTCACTTTGAAATATTCATATTGGTTGTTAAATCGTTAACTGGCCAGTATCATTGCATGAAAGCGCGATAAAGCGTAAAAATAAATAATTGCTTGTAAACACGAGAGTTGTCTTTGGTTGCGTTCTATTGACAAATAATCGGCAATAAGACGTTAGTGTGGCCAGTTTATGAGACAAATTGGACACCACGGGCCCATTAGTGTTGCCACACATGATGACGGCTTTCGTGCGTTGAGGATCGAATAGCGGTATTGTATTAAAAGGGAGATTCGAGAAACTAAGTTGATATTTTACGATTATGTTTATTAACTCTCTCTAGATATCGGCTATCGGCGGATACTTATTTTTGCATCACTTGAAGTTATTGGTGAGTGCTTATAGATTTATACTCTCGTGTAAGGTGACAATTCGATTTCAAATAATTCAGCCTCAGGAAGAATTGGTAGAGATCAAATTACATTTAGATGAGATAGTCAAAAGTAATAAAATCAGTACAAGTTTCAAATATCAAACCATACTCACGTCTAATTAAGGCAATACTTATGATAATCATCGCCCAGACGAAA
The DNA here is from genome assembly GCA_963854515.1 of Pandemis heparana. Taxonomy (NCBI): domain Eukaryota; kingdom Metazoa; phylum Arthropoda; class Insecta; order Lepidoptera; family Tortricidae; genus Pandemis; species Pandemis heparana. The sequence goes on from OY978028.1 coordinate 7,463,975, forward strand.
AATAACCTAGCTCTATCACACAATAGAGCACGTGAAATGTCACGTCGTCGTCATCGATAATTCCGAAGTGTGTCATCGCAAATCAATAATGGAAACACGATCGTCATTTCCAAATAATAGTCCGTTACTGCGCAATCTCCAACCCACGCACACGACATACCTACCATAATTACCAAGCTATTATTGATAATTTGTTGGCTCAATAGCATCATGAATAAAAGGCGAAATTTAGTAACGCTTAATAAAACCCATACAAACGCAAAAGTCGAGGAAAGCCACTAATAACATGGCCACGAGCTGCTAATTTATGTTCACTTTTGTGTCGTAATTAATACTGGCTGTATAGTTTGCATAGCCACTTTTATCGGTTCCAAATTCAAAGCCTTGGTGTCTTTGTTGGTTTTAAAACTATAATTTTGAGGCCAGTGCCAGTACGCGTTGGCCGGGTGTCAGTAATACGAGTATTTTATTGAAATCGCCAAACCGTCTTCAAGAACGTAATTTTTATTCAAATAATCAAAAAACACGCCTCTTTTATTGCTGGCACACAACAGTTGTTGATTCAAAGCGATTCGAAATTCGAAATAATTACATGGAACAATCATAAGGATGTTATTACACGTTTGTTTTTAATACCATAAAATGAACTTTGTTGTAAGGGTGTTGCGATGCGTAATTATTTCAAGAGGGCTACGTGTAAGAATAAGTTTGTTTAAATTTTAAATTTCACTGTGTGAGTTTAACCGTAATTTAGAAGTGATCGTTACTTTAATGGTAGTGTCGTGTGAATTTATAATTAAAGCGTCATTATAATTAATTCTGAGTGGCACGCGCCGCCTTGGGCGTTGACAGTTGTTGCTTTTTTGTTTAAATCATGGCTCCCACACACCGACCGCGGAACTGTTGAGCCCATGCGTTAGAGATGGCCACATGGCGCCAAAAAAAAACATAGATTCCAATTTTAAATTAACTTTCATTTCATTTACTATTATTTTATTTATGTCTTTTTATTCCGAATTCGCTACAATTTCAGTAAGTACACATGTTGTTGTTGTTGTTGTTGTTGTTATTGTCGTTTATTTATTAAATTGTCGCGTAATTCGGCGTGCGGCGTTTCTTTTACTAGGTAGGTAATTAATAATAATATACACCCTTATTGATAAACGCTCTATAGGCTTTTGTTAACTTAGCAATCGTTTGTCCTTATCTGTGAAAGGTAAATGTCAAAGTGACAGATAAGGACAAACACAGAGCGTGAATAAGGGGGATAGTATTTTAGGAATGTCTGACTGGTTGGTAGAGGCGTAATGAATAAAAGCTTACTTACTTGTAAGTGTAAGAAATGAATAAATACATTTGTAATTTTCGAGTTCAATTAAATTGAAGTAGGTACTTAACTACAACGTAAAAATGGTATAGTGCATTATTGAAGTAGGAACCAAATTTTGGTACACCATATTGCAACCCCACAATCGATCCCATGTGAATTATGATTTCATTGCCTCACTCCCCGCAATTTATTTTTTTCCTCCAGAGAATTGACCCAAAATCCAGCCTCTTCCGTGACGAATTAACAAGAGAACACCGGGATGATCTATGGTTTCGCACTTCCTTTGTCTATGCGGGCAATGTGCTCTATTGTCCCGGAACTTAGGACACAAAGCGAACGGGAGATGTCAACAACTGCTTTATTTTTCCGTAAAAAATAGGAAACCAGCGGTTATATCCAAAAATTATGGGACAATTTCGTTGCTGCGTGAAAAGCGAATCGATAAAGACATTACTCATATTAAATTCGCTTATGTCTCGCCCTCGCGACAGGTTTTTACGTCTAGGAATAAGTGCGTATGACACTTCCATTTGGTTTAATGCTATAAGTCCCGCAAAGCTGCCAGTGCGGTGGCCAAAAATCGAGGTATTCAAACTCCTTAATAGACTTTTAACAGTGGCGCTTTAAAGTAACGATGATACTGGCCGATTTCACGTTTAACATGTTTGAATTTGGAACATTCTATAGAAACGGCTTTGAATGTCCATATCAAATTAACGAAATCGAACATCAAGTTTAGTCTGCAGTGCGGTAATAGTAAAAAAAAACGATTGTCAGTGGTTAGGGTACCCATTGAAAATGGAGCGAAATCGCGACAATAGACGGTAATGAAGTGGTTTTGTCGTTTTTACGTGTTTCGCGGCGTGTGGGTATATTAAAGTACAATTATGTTACAAATGGACGTTTATCGAACGATTAGTGTAGAATCGTGGCGTTGTGAAACTGGCTTTATGAAATTGGTACGTCACGTACGTCGTGATAGGTGTTGCCATTGCAAATAATGGTGCTAATTAATATGTTTAGCTTTTAAAAATGATGACACCCAGTATGCCTATACATAATTCTAATAGCTTTTAAAAATAATATTAAGTATTATTTAGGGATGCGAAAAGCACAAGACCGGTCTGAGTGGAGAGCCTTAGGAGAGAGAGGCGTATGTCCAGCAGTGGACGTCTTTCGGCTGACATGATGATGATGATATCTTAACAGTTGCGCAAGCAAATACGGCGGAAATAAGGAAATTAAACTATCCCATAACTCTTTAGCTTTTATGAGTAACCTTATTGTTCTTAGAACTATTTGTAACAAACGGCCTTTGCCTCGAATTGGCGCAGGATTTGGTCCGCGATAATAGGTACTTTAGGTTATAAATACTTACACACGTTATAAATAGTACCGTAAAACATTTGGTATTTGCTTAAATACAAAATGTAATCAACTTAATTACAAAAACGGATAACTCACGTATAAAAGCCTAAAAGAATAATGCTCGACAAATGTTTAATTATACATATTAAACACCCAAGACTCGAGAACAAACATTCGTACTCATCATACAAATATCTGCCCCGACCGGGGATCGAACCCGGGACCTCAAGCTTCGTAGTCAGGTTCGCTAACCACTAGGCCATCCGGTCGTCTAATATGTGCCTTCACATGTGTGGACATAATATGAATAAAATAAAATGCCAGCAGAATATTAAGAGATGCCATTAAAATATGTTCAGGAAAAAACGGATTGTAAGTAAATGCTATATAGTACAAATATGTAAAGAAACAGATACAATTCACAAAAAAATACATCAAATAAATGCACAAAGGCGAACTTATCGCTATAAGGGATCTCTACCAGTTAACCTTTGAGTAGGTAGATGAGAGGAGCATTAAATGAAGGATCGACAAAGAAGTAATAATAGTAATGTAGCAATGTCGATTTAATTTTTATTCAGTTTAATATGACTTTCCCGTGATCACATTTACCTTTGTATGGTTAGCAAAGAAAAAAGGTTAACTTTGTTTTTTTGTTTTTTAGGGTTCCGTACCTCAAAAGGAAAAATGGAACCCTTAATAGGATCACTTTGTTGTCCGTCCGTCTGTCAAGACCCTTTTTCTCAAAAACGCGTGGAGGTATCAAGCTGAAATTTATATCAAATTTTCAGGTCTACTGCCCCTTGGAGCTGTAAAAAAATCAAACTTCTAAGCCAACGCAATCAAAAGAAAAAGGCGTTTATGCTGCAAATTTTAAAAACTCGCAAGGGAATCAAAACCTACAGGGTACTTCCCGTGAACTCAGAATCTTGAAATTTAGTATGAAGGTAGGTCTTATAGCACAGATTAAGGAATAATTGCGAAAACCGTAAATATGTATGTATGTCTGTATATATCAGTGACCAATATAAAGTGACCCCACATTGCGTACATTTTGCTTTGGAACAGCTTTGCTTACACTGGTTTATAGATATTTATATATAATGATACGGAACCCTCGGTGCGCGAGTCCGACTCGCACTTGGCCGGTTTTTTATTTATGTTAAATTTGAAAAAGTCGGTAGGTATAGTCATCTTAAATTACCTACTGTTATATAAAAAAGCAGAAAACGGATTAAAAACAAACTAAATATTTCTATACTAAATTGTTGCCATGTTCAAGCATTTTATGTTAAAAATGTGCGAGTTACGTAGAAAGTGACACCCTCATTCAATTTCTAGTCTTTTACGTGGGAGTCTTATAAGTCTTATTCGACTTTAAAACGAATGACTCAAACAAATAAAAGGAAATTTCAATAAAGAATGATTCAATAAAAAGCAATATTCTGTCATTAGTGAGTCACCTTTGATGAACTCTAATTTAAAACCTTTGTTCCTAACAACCCGCATCAAATCGGTTGATATTAAAGCCAATTTAAAAGGATTTACAAACGAGAATTTTCGATAAAACGATACAAACAGCGCCACGAGGAAAATACTTACGTGCAATAAATACCGAAAATACCGAAATAAACGTGACGTTATTGACGTAATTGACGTGCTAAATGTTTTAACTAAAGCTTAGTTTACACTATGCATACATATTCACCTTAAAGGGCCTGTAGGCTTATTGTCTAACTCGCTCGCAATCGCCATCGTGTTCATTTTGACAGTTCTTGTATGTATGTGACAGCTAGCTGATTCAGATGCCAATTGTCAGCCCATACATGAACTGTCAAAATGAAGACGATGGCGATTGCGAACGAGTTAGACAATAAGCCTACTGTTTCACCACTCTCTGTTAAGTTCCAGTTATCTTAACTGTCAGTTATGTATGATTCCGTCTCTATTTATTACTACGAAAGAGACAGAGACGTCTAACGATAATGAAGAGTATAATGAATGTCTCTAAGTGGGTCATTAAAATGAAAAAGTTGTGCGTAGGTTTTTGTAATATTAGCATGATTACGAGTATTTCTTAACACCCCTGGATACCTGGAGGGTATGAGATTCGATTTTCGAAGTTCGATCACACCGTCTCTATCATTCTCAAATTAATGACTATTAGTGTGAGCGGAACAGCACGAAACGAACTTCGGAAATAGAATTTCAGAGTGTGGTGAAAAGAAAGAGAACCCTCGGTGAGCGAGTCTGGTGGCCACATGCCGGTTTTTTTGAATGAGTATCCGAATAAACATATAAATCACTGTCAAACAACTCTAAATCCTGTCGTCCGTCGTAATCAGAACGGTACTAAGTAATTATTTCATCGAAATCCGACATTTCGACTGTCAATTGGTTGACATCGATAGCTTTAGCAAATTATTAAAAAATCACAATTCGATTTTACAGTCACAATCGACCTCGTTCCTCTGTCCCTCTTACTCCTATACCATTTGCTATTAGATGAAGAAACAGCGCTATTGTTCGAGAAGAGCGATTTCGAATCGTTACGGCTTAGCTGCTGTGATGTGGATGTCAATATCAGATTTGAATTTCGAATAATCTTATTAACGGCTTAGGTTTATATGTTTATATATTTGTCGGCTGCTTTAGTCAAAATGAGCTTTATTTTTAGTGACATAGGGTTAAGGGAAGTGGTTTCGTAAGTATGTAAATTAAATCTGTCCTATGACGGACGGCGTCCGTCCGATTAAAATGAACTGAGGCTTTGGTGCAATAATGGTCCTTTGTATTATTTGGATTGCCAAGTTCATGGAGGGAGTTGGGCTTAACAAGAGAGAGAGAGAGATATATACTTTTGCAGTAGGATTATCAGTATTGGCAAGTAGGAAACATAACCTCTACTTAATCAACTACTTATTAGTTTCTGCAATCATGTTTAAGTAATACGTTATCATAGTATAAAAGTATTTAAAATTTTGATATTTGTTTCAGCATCGGTGTTTGAAACTGCACAGACGTTAAGAAATTGGATGGCAACATATTTCCTCTTTATTAATGGTAAGATCAGTCACGATCGTTGCCATCATGCTACTCGCTAATCTCGCTATCCTGCCTACGAGCAACGGAAAAGGATGGAGGAAATACAGCCGAAGAAATTGTATTTGACATACACCATGATTTTTTTGAGTTCTTTAGAGCTTGTAAAATAAAATAAATTCTTTATTTATTTATTATTTATTTATAAGCCCTTTTATTCCGAATTCGCTACAATTTCAGTAAGTACATGTTGTTGTTGTTGTTATTGTCGTTTATTTATTAAATTGTCGCGTAATTCGGCGTGCCTCATGGCATAGGCCTCCTCCGTGTATTGGAGGGTTTGGTCTATAGTTCCCACGCGCGCCCAGTGCGGATTGGGAACTTAACACACACCATTGAATTTCTTCGCAGATGTGTGCAAGTTTCCTCAGGATGTTTTCCTTCACCGAAAAGCTCATGGCAAATTACAAATGTTATTTTCGCACATAAATTCCGAAAAACTCAGAGGTGCGAGCCCGGGATTTGAACCCACGACGCTCTGCTTGAGAGGCCACAGGTCAAACCACTAGGCTACGACGGCTTTTTTCTTTTAAATTCTTACACCTATTTAAATCGTAAAATACAATACATGGAGGACCGATGATCTCTTAGCAGGAGTATCTCGTATACTCAAAAAGAAGCACCAGCACTTGTAATTTAAGCCAGCAGTTGTAATTTTAGTTACTGAATAAATATTTGTTAATTTAATTTTTTTCTTCTGTCATTTTCAAACCCGTAAGAGTGAGTCAACAAGACAATTCCAAATGGCAACTAAGAGCTCGCGACAGTTTCCTTTTAAGATACCACAGCATAAGGTATGAAGCTGTGGCATTCATCCAGCAATCCAGTAAAACATATCGATGCAACTAGGAAACAATATTGATAGGTAAGTATTTGATCCTAATATGAGACGTGACGTTCTTATGTCGCGGGCACGGGCGTGCCTAATGAGGCGGCCTCGACTGTCGGATTAGCGGGGCTTGTTAGTCGCATTGACGGAATGCTCAATTGATTGAAATAGGTTAAGCACAGTTGTGTCGACTTGGATTAGCCGGTTGAGTACCTAGCTTAGACATGTACCTATTTCCCTTTTATACGACAAGGAAGGAAAACGAACACTGCACGGCTAGCACGGATGGGTTTGACTAAAAAGTAAAAAAAAATAGGATTTTTGAAGTGAAAACTTCTTTACCAGCGTTGGGCACTTTTTTGGATGGGTAAAAAATGTTAAATTCGCGTCAGGTGTAAGACGGAGGGAGAGTTTAAGTACCACGATATCAGGATCCTCTAAGAGCTTATTATGAAATACGAATGAAGCTAATAGAGTCGTGTTCGATTTTTGAACTCCCAGACCAGCATGGAAGATATTTGAATACCTATCAGTTTATATTAGGGACCATCTTATGAAACTCTTGCCACACTGACTTGAAGTCAATAACATGTCAAAATACCTCCAAAATACCTATTGTTTCGTCAAACCCACGTCAGTAAAACATTAAAAACCTTTGGCGCGTCCATCTATTAAATTTGACAAGCACTTGATACGAACCATTTAAACAAAAAGGATGTTAACGTAATTAAATTATATCAAATAATCGCTCGTGCTGGCTTACATTACATTTAAACTAAGACAGAGCTTTATTTCTTTATAAATACGGCCATTTTGAATTGGTGTAATACTGTAACATCGTGTTGTTAACAAACAAATCACTTCAAAGGGTTACGATTATGATATTCGTTTGAAACGCGGAGTCTTTGATAAAGACACAAACCATATCGCGCGGTTTATGATCTCCTGGTACCTGGGAGTAATAAAAGTTGATTTCTCACTGTTTATAATGGAGTTTTATTAGAACACTAGCTTCTGCCCGCGACTGTGTCTGCGTAGATATACATTACCTTCCTCTTGAATCACTCTGTCTATTAAAAAAACGTCATCAAAATCCTTTGCGTAGTTTAAAGATCTAAGCATACATAGGAACAGACAGACAGACAGGTATGGGCGCGCAGGGTAGGACGACAGGGAACCGAGTGGTGCAAATAAAAAAGTCAAAAGTGTTTTTGCGGGTGGTAGGGCCTTGTGCAAGGTCCGTCCGGATCGCTACCACCATCTTACTCGCTAATCGTGCCGCTAAGCAGCAGTGCTTGCACTGCTGTGTTCCGGTGTGGAGAGTAAGACAGCCGGGGAAATTACGGGCATAAGAGGCATTTCATCTAAGTCCTCTAGGTTGGCAACGCATCTGCAATCTCTCCGGGGTTGCGGGTGTCTATGGGCAGTGGTGATCGCTTACCATCAGGTGACCCACTTGCTCGTTTTCCTTGATATTCACATTAAAAAAAAAATACAATTACATACCTACATACATAAAGAATGTATTTAACCCTTATCGGGTAGACACCAAAGCCCACGTTAAGCATGATACATACATTCATACCGTCACGCCTTTTTCCCACAGGGGTAGGCAAAGACTACTTTGTTCCACTTGCTACGATCCTGACATACCTCTTTCGCTTCATCCACATTTATCAATCTCATATTCATCTCATATTTAGCATGATTGTGGGTGAAAAGGGGAATCAAAATATTGATGGGTTGGGGAATGGCCTATTCTATAACATGATTCCTAAGAATTTCGCCCATTCCCTCGGTGGGTTTTTACGATCTGCGCGGGAAGAAAAGCCCACACAATTAAAAAACAAAAAAAAAACATCTATCTATTTTACACAAATCACAGAATTTTAATCCCTTTTTTTAACTTAAGAGGGTGCATCCGTGCTGAGCTCGCAACGTCGCATTTTTGGTGATTTTTTGCTATTATTTCACAGAAATTGAATGAAAGTATCAAATATCCGTCTGTAGTGCACTTCGTTTTTAGTGTATTAATGTGTCTAATGCAATAATTCATCGTGATGGACTTTTATTTTCTTATTAAACGAGATATAGTATTTTATCCCTTTAATACGAAAATAAAAGTTCATCACCATTAATCATTGCATTAGACACATCAATACACTCAAAACAAAGTGCACTACAGACGCATATTTGATACTTTCATTCAATTTCTGTGAAATAATCGCAAAAAATCACCAAAAATGCGACGTTGCGAGCTCAGCACGGATGCACCCTCTTAAATTAAAGTCCAAGTGAAATAGACCGTATAGTATACAATACACTTTGAAATTTGACATAAAAATTATCTAGTTTGTGTGTGGTTATAGTGATGGGACAAAGAGTAGAGGAGATTCAATTGCCGGTTTTCGTTTAAACATGACGAGTTTAGATTCGTGGATACGTTTCATTTTACGCATTACTCGAACAAAAATAGGTCTTAACGGGCTAAGCACTAACCGCAGTGAGTCCATAGCACGAGCCAGCACGTTCCAATCAAAGGTCTTTACGGTTTTACAACTCTTTGATTGATCATTAACTTCGCTCAGAGATTTTAAATAGTTGGCTTTAATTACGTAGCAGTATTTCTATTGTTTGGTGATAGGGATTGAGTGTAGCGGGGCTACGAACGCTAGCGTAGCGAAGCTACGTTCGGTCAATAGTCTGAGTCGTTTTCAACCGTTTTTAATTATTTCATGCAGTAGACTTATTGTCTAACTCGCTCGCAATCGCCATCGTGTTTATTTTGACAGTTCTTGTATGAATGTGACAGCTAGCTGATTCCGATGCCAATTGTCAGCCCATACATGAACTGTCAAAATGAACACGATGGCGATTGCGAGCGAGTTAGGCAATAAGCCTACTGGTCTGGGAGTAAATAAAAAACATAGAATGTACCAGTTGTTTCTCTTCCCGCGCAGATGGTAAAAGCCTAAAAGCCCATCGAGGGAATGGGCGAAAATAAGGAATAATCCTAGGATTACGGTAACATATACACAGTCACGCCTCTTTCCCATAGGCGTAGGCAGAGACTACTTTGTTCCACTTGCTACGATTCTGACATACCTACCTCTTTCGCTTCATCCACTTTCAGTCGGTTTCGGGTACTCCTGACCTGCCCTTTTTTCAAAACGTCTCCTATTTGGTCCAGCAACGTCCGCTAGGTCTTCCCCTCCCAACGCAATCATTCACACTCCCCATATAGATCTGTTTAGTTAGTCTACTTCCATCCATCCTCTCTACGTGACCAAACCAACTAAGCATACTCTTTTTTTACTTTTTTCTTTTATTACGGTAGGTAAGTACTTTCATCATCATCATCAGCCTGAAGAAGTCCACTGTTGAACAAAGGCCTCCCCCTTAGCACACCATACTGAACGACAAGTCGCCACTTACTACGTAACTGCGGTAAGTACTTTACTTTATAAAAAAAAATAACTTAGGTACGTAATACAAGCCGCGTGTAAACTAAAGTGCCGTTTAACTTATTTTAGTACCTGTCTAGACTTGAAAGTTAATCTTAAAACTACAAACTGAAACTGACCCTACGGTACAGTTAAACCTATTAAATAAATATTTTAAACTAGCAACCCGCCCCGGCTTCGTACGGGTGCAATGTAAATACTAACACAGTGCTGCCTACGAGTAAGTATCGTCCATTTCGACGCATACCAACGGCCAGAAACGCAAATTACCTGCACGTCTAGCACGACAGCGTACAAGAGTCGCGTCGCGCGCGAGGTTTGCCTTTTTCTTACAGGTGGCGGCACGTAAGTAAAACGTGGAAGGGATATGGGCAGTATAAAAAACAACATCATTTTCGTAATGCGCATATCCCATCCACGTTTTACTTACGTGCCACCACCTGTACTGTGCGTTCTAGAAAGAGACCGGTAGCCCATATCGCGCGACGCGACTCTCACGCGCTCTTGTGCTAGACGGGCTGATACTCAGATGACGATAGGTATATGTATCAACCAATTTACGCATAAATCCTTCCAAGCTGTAGCCTTATTGTCTAACTCGCTCGCAATCGCCATCGTGTTCATTTTGACAGTTCATGTATGGGCTGACAATTGGCATCGGAATCAGCTAGCTGTCACATCCATACAAGAACTGTCAAAATAAACACGATGGCGATTGCGAGCGAGTTAGAAAATAAGCCTGCTGATCTGGAAGCAAAGAAAAAACACAGAATGTATCAGTTGCTTCTCTTCCCGCGCAGATGGTTAGCCCATCGAGGGAAATGAGCAAAAATCTTAGGAATCATGTTATAGGCGATGCGGCTAGTAATCCATAGCTCTTTTGATTCTCCTTGTCACCTATACGCTCACAATCATGCTAAACGTGGCCTTTAGACCTTGTTACTTTAGACTCAGTCTACCCCGTAAGGGATAAAGACGTGATTTATGTATGTAGGTAGGTACTCGTATGTAAGTACGCAAAAACTTGACAAATTATTATACTTCTAAACCCTAAAGGAAATTTCGAAATTCTCATGGGATAGGGAATAAATAATGGGATGTGTTTAGGTATTCGTTCGCTGCAAAGGTACCCTACCTCCGTATATAACCTTCTCTCTCTATAGCCTTCTGCTAACTTAGCAATCGTTTGTCCTTATCTGTGAAAGGTAAATGTCAAAGTGACAGATAAGAACTAAGGATTACTAATTTAGCAGAAGCCTACAGAGCGTTTATAAATAAGTCTTGAAATTTTGGAAGTAGGGAATTATAACTGCTTAAAAGTAATTTTAAAATTTTTCATGATTCCCGTAGGATGATATGAATAATAATAAAATTTATGTTTAATCTGAATCTCGGAAACGGCTCCAACAGTTTTCATGAAGTTAAGTATGCAAGGGGGTTTCGGGGGCGATAAATCGATCTAGTATTTTCATTATTAGAAAAAGTATCGAGCAAAGCTCATTTATCCAGGTACTGTTAATTAATACGCGGACGAAGTCGCAGGCAAACGCACCTATGAATAATACCTTGTAAAAATTACAAAATACCAAAAGCCATCTGCCAACTCCATCAATATTATGCCTAGCATAAACAATTATACTGCAGCCATTTTAGAAGTAAATTGATCCTAATTATGAAGAAACAGGCGTTAATAGGCCACCTAATAGCCATTTTTATGGCGCAGGCGCCGCCAAAGAGGTTTCCCTTGTATTTATTGACCTCCTTTTTTGTTAAGTTTTAGAGTAAACAAGTAGATACGCCGATGTTAATTGAGGCTTTCGAGTAATCCTTTGGGTAATGCCGTTTTACTGCTGGATTCCATACTATTACTTTAGAATGAATAAGGTATACATTATAAAAGAAAGAAGAAAGAAAGAGGACATTTACCTATACCTTTTTGCGTGACACAAATATAGTTAATAAGAGCATATACACTAGTGATGGGCCGACTACGGGTTTTGCCGACTACCCGACTACCCGACTAGTCGGTTCCAAAAATGCCGAATAGTCGGCCGACTAGTCGGCATTGCTGATCATTGTGGGCGCGCGTCAACTCGCTTTATTTCTGCAGCCGTTCCGATAAAACTGACCGCCTTCGACTAATTGACAGCACACGCCGCATACTTGTGGGTCAAATGAAACTCATTCTGCTACAATTGATTTCAACTTACCATGTTTTTGCAAAGTTTCCTAACTCATTTTTAGGGTTCCGTACCTTAAGAGGAACAAACGGAACCCTTATAGGATCACTTTGTTGTCTGTCCGTCCGTCTGTTAAGACCCTTTTTCTCAGGAACGCGTGGAGGTATCAAGCTGAAATCTATGTCAAATACTCAGGTCTACTCTCCTTGCGAGCTGTAAAAAGATCAAACTTCTAAGCCAACGCAAGCAAAAGATACAGCCGCTTATGTCTGAAATTTCCGCAAATTTTCGAAACTCTCAAGGGAATCAAACCTACAGGGTACTTCCCGTGAACTCAGAATTTTGAAATTTGGTACGAAGCAACGTCTCATAGCACAGATAAAGGAAAAATTGCAAAAACCGTAAATATGTATGTCTGTATTTATCAGTGACCAATATAAAGTGACCCCCACACTGCGTACATTTTGCGTTGAAGCAAGGTTCTGCTTACACTGGTTTATATGGAAAATAAAAGTCTATCACGATTAATCATTGCATTGGATACATTAATACACTAAAACTGTAACTTTCATTCAATTTCTGTGAAATAATCGCAAAAAATCACCAAAAATGCGACGTTGCCAGCTCAGTAGAGATGCACCATTTTAATTTAGTCACCGTGGTTTTATTTATGCGCCGTTTTTTAATAATAAATAACAACCGACTAGTCGTCAGTTTTTGGCGAATAGTCGCCGACTAGTCGCCGACTACAAATAGTGCCGAATAGTCGGTTTCCCCGACTAGTCGGCAAATAGTCGGCCCATCTCTATACACAATAAAGGAAGCTTTATGCAAAATTTCGGCTTTTATGACGTCATTTTTGCGGGTAAGGGCAAGGTCCGTCTAGATTGCAAGCAGCAGTGCTTGCGCTGTTGTGTTCCGGCGTGGAGAGCAAGACAGCCGGTAAAATATCAGTGTATTGGGACTTGGAAGAGCCGAGTAGTGTTATTTTACTACCCGTTTGTTTTTTAGAGAATTACAAAAACAGGCGAAGCCATAGATTAAAACTAGTTGTAATACTTCTACCCACAAAGCACATACGCAATCAAGACCGGCCTAAGAAAACGTTTCTGACAGATCGATTCGCTTCTAACCGAGCTATGTCCAAAAGAATAGGCACTATTGCACCATAATTTATAGCGAAGCTCGAGCTATAGCGCTATAATAGCCTCCCAGACACCTCCGGTGGCGAGAGCGGGACGGCGCGCTACGAGCGAGCGAGAAAGGGGACCAGAAGCGCCGCTTCACGTCAAAATACGTGCTCCATTCGTTTTATTACCTTGCGGCTGCGCGGGGCGGGCGCGAGTCGATGAATATCGATATCGATGCACTGACCATTAGTTTCCGTTTCAAAAAAAGCCGTGGTAGCCTAGTGGTTTGACCTGGGACTCTTAAGCAGAGGGTTGTGGGTTCGAATCCCGGGCTCGCACCTCTGAGTTTTTCGGAATTTATGTGCGATATCTCATTTGAAATTTACCATGAGCTTTTCGGTGAAGGAAAACATCGTGAGGAAACCTGCACCCAACTGCGAAGCAATTCAATGGTGTGTGTGAAGTTCCCAATCCGCACTGGGCCCGCGTGGGAACTATAGCCCAAGCCCTCTCATTCTGAGAGGAGTCCTGTGCCCAGCAGTGGGACGTATATAGGCTGGAGATAGAGACCATTAGTTTCAATATCCGGTAGATAGGACACGCGGTTGACTCTCGGCCAGTGTCGCTTACGCATTTTGCTGGCTGGACCGAAATAGTATATTATGTGCGTTTGCGGCATCAGAAGAAGATTCAAGTCTTTGAGCCGGCGCAAATCTGTATAAGATTAAGTCCAAAATGCTTCCAAAATGCATTTTTTTTTTCAGAACTGGTGAAGACTACTCGATACGTAAACCTTTTTAAATCTACTAAATAAGATTTTTGTGGTATTTTAACTTAAAATTCATTGTGTATGTTTTAATATGTCGCATTTGATAGATAGATAGATAGATGCAAACTTTATTCACAACAGACATATGCAACTGCAAAGCTCAAATTACAAGGAAAGAAAAATCACAACGAAAAAAATTAACTTAAAACATGCGTTTACGTATTATATAATTTTGTTTCCCAAAGCAAGAGCCATGTGGTGGTGTCGAGAATAGGCGCTGACTCAGCATATAGGGTCAGTTCGCCAGTTTTCGACCGATTAGTGGAGTTGGCAAATTCAGAATGAAAAAAAAAATTGAATTAATATGACCAAATAAACGAGAAAAATAATGCACATAGTGAATATAGTCTACTATCATTGAATGCCGTTTATTTTCAAGTAAGACCTAGAAATAATTAAATAATAATCAATAAAGCCGAAAATGCCAGTTTTACCAGTTTTCGACCGAAATTTCCAATTTCCGACTGTATATTCGCCAGTTTTCGACTATAGTGTGATGACAAATACATGAAGCACAAAATATGTTTTAAATATAAAAACCCGCATTTTCTTAAAATAAAAAACATGTACAACATTATGACAACAAAATGAAACGTGTAACTAAGATCAATCTTGGATTTATTTAGTTTTCTAATTACGGATTTACTGGATATTAAAAATCGTTCGTATTTTGTCTATTTTATCAGCTAAAATATAGATTTCGGGACAAAATACGTGTCGTGTTATGTGATATATGTGACGTGTGTGTGTTGTTCAAAAAAGATATAATTTTAATTTAAAAACTGTATATTTTCGAATATAGTAGTCGGAATATGGCATACAGTTATTACAAATCCCGATTTCGACCAAATGTTTACGACACGCGGAATGTTTAAGACATTTGAAATAATCCGGTCGAAAACTGGCGGACACAATTCTGGTGTTAATAAGATTCAAATTAAAAAATTAGGTTCAGTAGTTTCTTCAATAATATGTCAAAAAAGATGCAACCTTACTGGACTGTGCGGCGCCAGTTTTCGACCGCAACGGTCGAGAAGTAGGTGTTTACGAAAACGAGTTAACCAGTTACCGACTATTAAATTTTATACATTTTCCAAAGAAATCTAAAATAATACTTATTTTAAATAAATACTAAGACTCATTGTCTATCAATACAAATAACAAACAAATTAATAAACATAAAATTACATTTAAAAACATACCATTAACCGTGAGGCTCCTCACAAATTTTTTCGCAACGAAGTACGCGTCGTTAGGTGTTCGTTGCGAACCTAGATTGATTTGTTTTTTTTGTTCCGTACGCTGTTTACAAACGTGCATTTTGTCTATGTGTGCGTATAACCGAACTATTTGGGTTTACCACGGTATTTTTGTTAAGTTTCTAATCTTGTTAGTATTGCTATTTTATACCGATTAGTCAAACATGTCGATAAAAAAGTCGAAAAGTGGCGACGGTCGGCAAACTGGCGAAACGACCCTACTGCAGGAAACCTACAGTGCTGGTATTCTGCCAGAACCCTAGGGTATTCGTTATAAAAGCCAAAAAAACGGTGCCACATTTGTTCATATTTGTTTTTATTTTGTTTTTGTTTGGGCAGTGCTTGCTTGTACTTTTTGCGCAAAATTTAATTGAATTAGCGTAGGATAGGTAATGAACACCTTTAAATACTCGTACTTATAAACGCAACGCAGTCAAAGACCTCACGCTTTTAAAAAGCATATTATTATTTAGTAATGTGTTAACCTTATGTACTTAATATTTTTTTAAAAATAGTACACACACCCTGAGAACAGTACTTACTATCAATATTATTCGACCCTATTTTTAACTATGTTCCTATATATGAATTGGTTAGTCCTTTATTTTCCACTTATCATGCACCACCTGCGATATTAATTATGAAGTCACACTCGCATAAGCGTCCACCGAAAGGCATACCTATTTCAGCGATCAGCGTTATCGATGAACTTCCCCCATCGGCCTACATAATTTTTATCGATACCCCAATCCGCCATGGTGGCAGCACTGGAGGCGGTGCCGCGGCAACATCAAAGGAGGCCACCTCTTTGAAGTGGCCGCCGGCGCGCGCCGCACAACGCCGTAAGCGACAAAACCATACGTCATCCTCCTGTCATTATAACGCCTCACAATTGGAATATTACACTCAGAATGTGGAATTACTTATGAGACAATATAAATTGACAAGGACGGTTTATACCGATTTGGTTTGTCAATTGGGCGAAATGGTTTGACGTGTCGTCTTTGGTGGCGGTTAAGCGACTTGTGCTTTTGCTTAAGCGACATTTTTATAGCAGTGTTTTATTGACACTTATCTGACGGGATGGGTTTAGAAATGGTGCTTTTAGATCGTTAGTAAGAATAAATAAGGAAAAGTTTATAGAACGTAATTATTTTTTGTTCTCAATTATCCTCGGCCAACCGTTACCTTAATTCGCTATCATCTTAATTAATGTCAGTAAAACTAATCACAGCGTTTAATCTGACAACATCCAATTTGCTAACTATAATTTGGACCTACACTTTATACGTTTTTATAGGCCTCGAGTCACTTAGGTCCTTCTCAAATGGGGTATTCGAACAATACGGTCAATTGTGAGGGAACAAAAAGCAAAATTACAGGTTTGCTTCGTCGAAGATAATTCGGGTAACCCTTTATGAGCTGGATCTTGATGTTTTGCAGCTGCTAAGGGTTGATGAGGTGGTTGAAATAATAATCGTTTTTTGGTTAACCTAATTAGATGACATCAGTGCTAGCTTATCAAATGAGGCTTGCGGCAGGCTGTTACGCCCCTTTGGCTGTTTTTGAGGCCGGGATTTTAACGTAAGCTATGGCATAATAGGCTCTTTTTTCTTGTTGATACTCGCGTAGAGTTATAATTTGTGCATTGTGAAAATTTATGAATACAAAAGCAAAGATTTCTAAGTGATATAAGTACATACATCGGCTTATCTCTAGGTAACTGAAGCTTTTGGAAAGTTTAAATTGTATTTCTAAAATATCATTATTTGTAAATTCACTGTTTAATGTGAAGAACAATAATTTAAAACATTACTGGTTAATGGTAAGTTAAAAGAAAGACGTTAAATGTCTGTCAGATAATCTGATATTAATCTACGAAGGCACAAAGAGAAAAATCATTGGACGCTAACCGTATTTAAAAATCTAAGAACCAAAACAGCAAATTCGATGAACAGATACAAATATCTCCAGAAAACGTTTACGATCACAATAGATCTCCCATTAATCAACTATTCCCCCTCGAAACCAACAGTATATTTAAAAAACAGGATGCGACTCTCGCATTTTGTCGCTTACGCCAATTCCTTAAGAACGCCTTTGCCAATATAAAATTGTGTCGCTTACGTAAATTATTACTTTGACTTACCATCTGACCACTTGCCGTGTAATTAAATAACATTTACAAATAACCGTGCATAATGAACACATTTCCATCACTCACCTTTATCGCACGAAAAATCATCTAATTCACACCCGATTTTGACTAACTCGTATTAATCAGACATCTCTAATTATGGTTTTTTTCTTTTATTTCGCTTCGAAATGTTTTGGGAACGACACAGTTTTGACAGAGGTAGAGTCAAGATTAATGATGCCTAATTACTGACCGCTAGAGGGCGGGATTGACGACCAAATGGAGCAACTGTTCGTCTGCTAAATTTTGTCATGGACTAAATGGTTTTATACTATTTGGCCGTTTTGATTGAAGAATCGGTTATAGCTGAACTTAAATATTTGTCGAACAAATATCAGTCAACGAATATTATTTAAATCTAGCTAAAACCGATTCTCCGATGGTCCTTTGACTGTCAGATGAAATAGGTGCAAAGTTGATAGAACTCATCGCCCTAAAGGATGCAATGGGATTTTATGGGATATCCCGGTCAAAACAGCAGCCTTCCTGCGGAGCAATTTGTGCTTGAGCTGCATGTTCCGGTGTGAAACGTAAGACATTCGAAGAAATTACAAGCATAAAAGCACATGAGGTAGGTAATTTATCTTAACGCATCTGTAATGCTTCGACGTTTCGGATGTCCATGAGCATTGGCGATTACTTACCAATTCGTAACCCACTAGCTTGTTTACATTGGTGAGCAAAAGAGACAGCTTAGGTGGGTAGATCGTATCAACAATTTTTATTTCACAGGGCAGTACAAAGCATGAATGAAATCAAATAACACAGGAAAAATTATAATTGAAAATTTAAATGTCTAGAGAACTTTGAGATTTTTACCAAGGTAAATTTCATGTATTTGGTAGATAACTTGCCCCCCTATCTTCCCTTTAATTTTGTCGTACTGCTTACGGAACATCCTGTATAAAAAAGTCTATCGTTAGATTGAAAGAAAATAACAATCGATATGGACCTTGATTCTCATGACATCAAGGATTGTTTCGTGCAGTTCTTAAAAATATTTAGGCTTAACCTATATCAAAAAACCAATGATGCTCACCTACATTACGTACGTACGTACTTTTATCAACACTTCACTTTATTAAAAAAACAGGTGTGGCCAACATAATTGTCACTTAAACTTCAGGGACGTGCTAATGACTAATGACCGCGCTAAATACCATAAATTTAATTAACAAAAGTCCACCGCCTAATTACTGTTTTCAAAACACGTTAATTTGCCGGAAAAAAAGTTGTTAAAAATAATGACTCAATTCGGAAATGTCTCACATCGCATACAATGGCGCTTAAGCAATTTCAATTAAATTAAAATTCTTCAACACTTAAGTTATTCTGACGTGTTTATCAAATTCGCGTATCGTGGGAATGGGATGTACCACTTAGAAATATCGGGATGAAGATGACACAGCATCTCTTACTAAGTAGAAGCGGCCACTTTAACTTAAACCGCAGCTCGTCAAACTCTATGACAGGACAAACTTATTATTTACATATTTTATTGAATCAGGCGTTACTTTGCGGAGGTCCATTTCAATGAACACAAAATATTTACCTTGCTACTCCGCTACTTACGTGCAAGATAACCAAGCTTGTGTATTATTTACAGCTGGCCGTGCCGCTACTGTTTGAGGCGAACCTTAAAATTACTAACAAAAACGTTAATTCCCAATTTGTCCATCGGCATGTTGTAACTTTGTAGAGCATTCGTGAGGTAATTTCGCGTGCATAGGAATCCTTTGCAGGGCTCTCATTAAAGTGGTGATGTCAGTAATGAGTAGTTAGCTTTTCCCTTGTGAGTGGACGACGTAGATAATTCGATTTTATGGCCAAGAACTGTTAATTATCGAATTAGGCTCGTGTGACTTTGTTCTTTTTTTAAGTGCAGCATGGGAATGTTATAGTGAATGGTATAAGCAGGTATTTATATCAGGTACTTATAATTTATAGTAAGTACCATGGATATATTTAGGGGACAAGAAGGAAACTATTTGAACCGGATTCTTTACTAGATAAAAAGAAGAAAAGGTTGTCAAGTGTTTGCCGGTTCCGTACAAATTTGAAAACTACAAAATTATACATATTATTTAATCGAATTTCGTGACTATTGAATGATCACCAAAGGAGAACTTTGACCAGAAGTGGGATAATCCATTTTTAAATGAAACTTATAATATATTGAATTGTTTATTTCACCACAAGAAAAAAAATCATTACTTCTTCGATGTTAACAAATAGAAGTTGTTTAATTAAAAAATTACAAAAAGTACAAAATTGCTCTTCATAGAAATTACACAGAAATTCTATGAAAACTTAAGTTATTTTATTCATTTATTTACATGTTTCTTTAAAAAAAAAACAACTATGGATACAAGATAAATCTAAACTAATAGAACTAAAATAAATATCACTTTTATAGATTCCCCGCGGCATACTCGTAGCACCAAATGCTGGCAGCATTTCCACGCTGTATAGTAATAATGATTTACATTATTTTTATATAGTAAAATAACATAATTATTCTCATTAGAAATCGTCGTAATCTCTCTTTGGATTTTTGCCTTCACTTCCCTTAGGCACAGTCGCCATCAGATATATCTTAGCGGGCGAGGTCCTCAAATAATTCGGAACAGCCTTAAATTTCAATAAATTCGTTACACTGTAAGGTTAATAACATCAGAACACGCAATTAGTCATAAATAAAGTAGCAGCGACTTTTCAATAAAATCGGGACGTCACAGATCGTCAAAGGTATCGATGCAGACAGGCTGACCATAAAGATCGGAACATTTTTGGAAAATATACCTTAACTTTGTGACAAAAAGTTTAAATTACAGTGTGTTTATAATAAAATTAGTTTTATAAAATAGAACTACATGCTTTGCCTTAAAACAGCAGAAGAAGAAAAAAATTATTCGTAAAAAAAGTATATGGCAATTTAGTGGCCAGTAGCAATTTACACTTTATACAACAAAAAAGGTTTTATGTTACTAACACATTAAATAATTATGCATGCAGACGGTATAGGTGACATATCTTTCATTTTGGCATGACGTTTGAGCCTTATTTGTATTTTGTTTGAAATTCGAATCTATTATAATATACGTAAGGTTTATTTTCCACATATGTTCTGATATTTGTGATCAGCCTGACTTTTGACTTTTGACCTTTGACGATATGTGCTTCCTGATATTTTTAGCTCATTGAACGTCCCGAATTTATTGAAAAGTCGCTGTTCTTATATTTATGACGTATTGCGTGTTCCGATGTTATTAAACATATATAGTGTAACGAATTTATTGAAATTTAATGCTGCTCCGAAATATTTGAGGACCTCGCCCGCTACGATATATCTGATGGCGACTGTACAAGGTTTGAGATTAGTGTCTGACTTTCAGCGATTTTAAAATCAGTTCAGAAATTCCTGAAATTACCTCTACAATGCAAAACGTGCGCTACCTACACACGAACTCGTTATATCAACGATTTAATTAATATAATTGATTCATCGCCTTTACAAAAACAAACTTTAATTTCCTTAATTGCATAATTTTGTAGATTTCTAATGGATTCTGTCTGACTTAGAAATACAGTAAGTAATATCCTAGCAAAATTATAATTGAGAAAGAGATTCGCGTAAACCAAATCTTTGTAAATCCGTAAATATAGGAGCAAAAATAATGGGTCACCTTTCACACAACTTTGCATGGAAGGCGACCCTATACTTATGCTCGTCAGTGTATAAGGTATAAATAGTTCTAGTATTAGGTACATGTTCTTTGGTTGAGACGATGAGACGAAATAATATAAGTAGCAAAATGAAAATGTTGATGATACAATATTGTAAAGTGTCCATTGGGATCGCTACCACCATCTTACTCGCTAATCCCGACGCCAAGCAGCAGTGCTTACGTTGCTGTGTTCCGAGGCGGAAAGAAAGGCAGCCGGTACATTACTGGCATATTCCGTCTTAGCCCTTTTTAGACTATCACATCTGTAATACTCGGATGTTGCGAATGTTACGTTAATGTGGAGGTTTCCATTTCGTAAAACATCAATAGAAATTTCGATCCACTCTGATAACCAACTGTACCCAGCGCTAATTCAATTTAATTAACTTTCATCAATTAAAACCATCAATTGTCAAAACTGCGAAACCATTCAATTTTCTTTTATCATGACACCATACCAATTTTAGAAGTCGATTCCATGTTGCACGGGTTATAGTGAGGTCGTGTTTTTAATTTGGCAGGGTTGCACCGTCGGCGGGATCAGAGCGAGGCAGTTGATTTATAAACAATACGTCAGTGACGTAAGCTTCTTTAGCGGTTTAGATTTATCGCTAGTGATGTGCTGGGGTGGGATGCTGGGAGTATCGATATCGATTGTTGAATTTAAGTTCCCAACAAGTATCAAGTGGGTACCAGGCCTTATTGTCTAAAGAACTAAATCATATTCGAATTTGCAATATTTTTCTATTAAACGGTTAAGACTGAGGGTAGAAAGTGACAGTGAATTTGTCGCGTTGCCAGGTTGAATAATACAACGATCGATGATGGTGTACGAAAATTATTGAATTTTAAAAATGAAGGCACATCAGCAGTTAAGTATATAAAAACAAATCACAAACTGTTTGATAGAGTTATACTTTAAAATGAATCTTGAAACTTGGATGAGTAATCATAATAAAAATAGGTAAAAGCAAGCCGACACGACTGCGCGCTAGCAGATCCGGAGAGCGAATGAATCGAAGCTCCGATGGATCGAAAAGGCAGGAAATCACTTTAAATTTTAAAAAAGAGCCGAATACTAAATATGTTTTTAAAAGAAAAATTAAGTATCTAACAAAGGAAAAAGTTTGTAACGATCGCGAGCGCCTGCGCGTTAGACCTTTTATACGTGCATACACATAATAATATCTATAATAATAATAATATCTTGGGACAATTGACACCAATTGACCTAGTCCCAAACTAAGCAAAGCTACACATAGGGTACCTACACAGTACACTTAAGTTTACTAAATCACTTATTCAGATTTATTAGTACTTAAAGCAATTTTTGAGGTCCTAAGTAGTTTTACTTTTTAATACTTATTACGTTTTAGTTTTTTTTATGCTAACTTTTTACCTTACTATTCGGCATAGCAACATAAATACAAAAATAGCATATTCTTATGATGTTTTTGCAAGCGGGGTCTCCGATAATCTAGATGTCTATTGTACAGAACTCTTAACTTTATTTTTGACTGCTGTGTATCGTAGCAAGTGGAACAAAGTAGTCTCTGCCTACCCCTGTGGGCAAGAGGTGTGATGGTATCTACTTTTGACTGTAGCTATATAGGTAGGTATTCATTATTTCCCTAGCGTATAAATTAAATTCTGCTGAAACACCAAAACTGATAAGTGAAAAATGTTTAAATTTATTTATTTATTTATTTATTTGTAAGTTAAATCAATTGTGAACATGAGTAAACAAAAGCTACTAATTTATTTTTAGACAAATAGTCACCAAAGTTGGTAAGTCCTAACTCAGCATTACCACCCACCCAGATAACATAACAACATAACGAAACTTACAAACTTAAACATCGATAAGCAACACCGCACCAACCACTACCCATCGGATGCAATCTTGAATCAGTCCGTTCTTACGATTTACCACTACACACGCACCTTGCATCCCTTTCCATCCCACTCACTTTACCATCACTCTCTCGCTCCACCGTGCGTGAGCGTCGCATCTGTGTTGAGCCGTCGGCGCCTTTGATGTGGGTACGCCCCGCCCCCCGCCACGCCCCCCAAGTTATTCGTCACGAGTCAAAGGGTTTAATTAGGAAAGAGATGGAATGTCATATCGTAAGGTATTACGGAAGTCGGGGTTGGTGCGATTAGTACCTAATTGGTAGAAGAACCCAAACGCTTCGTGAAAACAATGGTTGGTTATTTTTTGCTTTTTTTAGAGCCAATACTGAACGGTTTTTGGGGTTGATAAAACTTAAAAAAATATACTTACTTCAGTAATTTGACCTGAATATTTTACTGTTTTCATTAGCAAGAGCGAAAAATTGCCTACCGTTACCCACTCAGTACACATCTTTTTGTTAGGTAGAGTGGACATTTTCAAGGTTTTTTTTATTTATTTTGTTTGCTAAATTCATTTTTCGCTTAGTCGTCGAATATTTTTATTTCATAACAATAAATAAAAAATCAGTAGAAATTTCGTGTGTGTACATTAAATAAATTCATCAAAAATAGAGTGCTAACGATTAGGGGAGAGGAATAAAACACAAAAAAGTAGATTTTGTGTAAGTATGCATGCTCGTGCAATGTGTATGCATGTGTACCTACTACCTACTTGTATTTATGTGTTCGCTAATCTCCAAAATTACTTACGCAACGGATGTTATTGCGGTTGTCAGAAGTCACAAATAGTTAACACTTTTATCAGGGTAACTTATAGGCTTTATTTTATTGAAATCTAAGGTCAGAAAAAAAAGTTATCGTCATTTAAAGTTTAGTGTTAAGTGCCTGTTCAAATATGCATAGCAATATGTGACTTTTGTCAATATTTAAATGAAGTCTACGCAGACGAAGTCGCGGGCAAAAGCTAGTTTATCAATTACAAAAAATCCCCTCAAATCCAAAGCAGAAATTCAGCGTCAAATCAAATAAATTTTCATAACAAAAAAATGTATGTCTCGCCTTTGGACTTTTCCAATTTTCCATCTCTACTTATTCACGTGCATTAATTCACTAGACCTAAGCTTCAAACTACATACCACCAGCGCGGCTCTTACGTAATTATAGGACTGGATCAAAAGCGCCGACACCGACCGCGGCGCCTTTGTAACCCCACTAAACGAGCTTTATAGCCCAACTAAAACGCAACCCTAAACTCTACGGGCTATAGTAGCATTTCAAATGCTGCTACGCGGCTTTCTTAACACCTAAAGGGTCATATCAGTTAAGGATTTTGCCACGGATATGTCAAAAAGAGATTTTATTGCTCGAATGAGACCGCACGGGCGGCGAGTCACTGTTATTAGGCTCTGTTTAGTGATTTAGGAATTCGGTGGTTAGTTTTAGTACTGCGATGATGAATAGAAAACGCAAGAAATGAGAAATCAATTTTACGTTAGGTTTTGTCGGTTTACTAAAAATATTGATTACTATTTGATCCCATTTTTTTTTTTGATAATGTTTCAAAAAATCTTCTGCATACAATAACAAACACAACAAAAAAGAATTTGCGAAATCGGTCCCATTTCACCCGTGATGCTGTGACCAAGGGAAATGGGGATTTATTTTTATAAAATGTAAATAGAAATGTTTTTTTGTTTTCGTGTAATGGATAATCTTTTGGTAAGTACCATCAGTAGACCAGTGCCGGCTGTAAGGTCAGCATAATACTAAATTGAAATGTTTTCTCTTTGCTTCTAAATATTTTAAATATTGTTATTTGTTTTTTAAATCCAAAACAAATGAAAGAGAAACAAAAATTTTCCATACCAAATGTTGCCAGATTAAAAAAGTGCAAGTTACGTCGAAAATGTGACCGTTACGATGAGGCCTTCCTTTAATTAAGTCTATTATTAACAGAACAATGAAACGGTTAGAGTATTGCTCTATGTTTATGTTTAGTGTCTCTACCTACAGCCGATTTGATACTCCTAGGTTACTATTACAACTGCTATAACTCTGACTATTCATACTAAGGCTACCGTTATCATCATCATCTCCTATTTCAACCCATTAGACGCCGTAATTAAACTTTGAACGTCAGCAAATTTTAATGTATGGAAACATTTGTGTCAAGCACAATAGAAAAATCCTGGAAAACATTTACAGGGTGTTCAGTGAAACTAATCACTTGCTATTATTCCGGAATAATTATGAGAGATCTTTTACCTATATAGGTAGGTACTACACAGAAATCAAATAAACCCATATGCAAAAAAAAATCTAAATAAATAAATATCTTGGGACAAATTACATCAATTGACCCAGTCCCAAACTAAGCAAAGCTTGTAGGTACTATGGGTACCAGGCAACGGGTAAACATACTTATATAATGTAGATAAATAGATACTTAAATACATACAACATCCATGGCTCGGGCACAAACATTCGTATTCATCATACAAAATGTATGATACCGGGATCGAATAAACCAAGTGTCCGTTTTTTTGCAGAGTTTTAATAAAAGGAGGGGGTAATTCCTCTCCTTTTCCCTATTAACTACTTGTACTTTTTTATAATTCGATTGCTCAATCGGCGTATTTGGCTGCGCGCGCGCCTCACACGAAGCCCATTACGGCGATGGGATTATTAACACTCGCGCGTTTTAACGGGAAAGAGGCTCCAAAGCGCGGCAAGGGGGAAGGGGACGGGTTCCGTAGGTATAGATTTTTTTGGAAAATACTTACTAAGTAATTAGAGTTGTAATAAGGGCTTTGAAATCATGGCAACGTATCTGTCTTTATACCTACTATTGTGACACCTAATTTTCACGAATGTTTTTCTTCAGGTCAAGAGTACCCGAAACCGACGAACATGGTATGAAAAAATTGATGAATGTGGATGAAGCGAAAGAAATATGTCAGAATCGTAGCAAGTGGAACACAGTATTCTCTGACTACCCCTGCAGGAAAGAGGCGTGACGGTATGTAAGTATGTATATATGTATGTATGTTTTTCTTTAATTTTCTAAACGGATCAAAGTAATGTAAGTAATTAAAATTTCGATATTTACTTAGTCAACGGTTGGCAACGCATCTGCAATCCCTCCGGGGTTGCGGTTGTCTATGGGCAGTGGTGATCGCTTACCATCAGGTGACCCTCTTGCTAGTTTGCCTTCCTATTTACATAAAAAAAAGTCAATATTATGTTTACAAATAAAGATACTTTGACTATAGACGTGATTCGTGTATGTAGGTATACATGTAACAAATTGGTCTGAATTGTCCCAAGATATTTGTTTATATCTATTTATTATTTTAAGTAGGGTGGCAAACGAGCAAGTAGGTCACTTGGTTGTGAGTGAGCCAAATTTTCCAAAATCTGCAAAAAATACGCCTTTTTTTAAATCCCTCCCCCTCTACATTTATTGTTACAGACGTTTCATCGGTTCCAGATCCCTGAGGGACCCTAAAAAGGCTATTTTATAGCTTAATTCCCAGCTCCTTCCTTCGCCGGCGCATCATGTTTAATGAGGGCCGAGTAAACGGGTTCGTGTATGGAAGCCATACAAGTTCCGAGAA
Organism: Pandemis heparana; assembly: GCA_963854515.1. Lineage (NCBI taxonomy): Eukaryota > Metazoa > Arthropoda > Insecta > Lepidoptera > Tortricidae > Pandemis > Pandemis heparana. The sequence continues at coordinate 7,490,922 of OY978028.1, forward strand.
AATATACATCGAGTAATTGAAAGAGAAAATGAGAAAATCTCGTAATCCGATCCGTTTCCGTTCGGTAGTTTTTCAAGGGTTCTGTGATATCGTTATAGTTATGCCGGCTTTTAACACCTACCTATATCCTGTAGTGAATGCCACACACTTTGGTATCTTTAGTTCTTCATGTGACGATGTGACGATGTGAGTGAGTGAGTGTGTATGTTTGTTCCTTATTCACGCTAAAACTACTGGACGGATTTAGATAAAATTTGGGATGGAGATAGCTGGTACCCTAGATTGAAACATAGGCTACTTTTTATCCCGGAAAATTGCTTAGGTCCCGTGGGATAGCGATACACATGTCAAAGGTCGTAGCTGCCTAGAGTTGCAACGTAAACCATTATTGCAGAATATATACTCTCAACTGATCATCAATTCTTAAGTCTAAGTCGCAGGCAGAAGGTAGTGAAATATATTTTTTTTTGTAAAACTAGAGCTAGTTAACTAGGCAAAAATTTAATTTGATCTGCGATAGCTTTGTAGCAATAGTAATACATATATTTTTACCCTTTTCGAACGGTTTGTAGTTTTGAGGAAAGTACTTACTTTTAAATATCAGGCCGTAGTAAACCAGTAGCTAGCATTTTGAATCCATTAGCAAAAACATAGACTTGGCTGTAAGTCGGAGACTATAAGGGTTTATAACAAAATATAAGGTATCGTTGATGGATTTTCCGGAAAATTCTTGATGAAGCAACAAGCGCGGCAGGGAAAATTAAACAATTTCACCTGGCAACAATTTTTTTTTAATCTCAATCTCAAACTAATCACAGACGGCGCAGAAGAAACTCCAGTTTTCATCCCTCTTGTCCTTACACATTCAAACAAAATTGTAGCGCGTCTATGCATTGTTTATTTAGCACTACTATTTACTTAGCTTACATAACTAACTTCAACATACATGATAGCCACGGAACCCATACTTACATACCGTTGCAAATGGCCACCACACAATTCTCGAGCTCTTGATAAATCGCCCGACCGTTGGATGATACACCGCGCGTCCGAATTAATGCAATTTTAATTCTGTCCCATCGATTATGGCAGAACAATTTATTATAAACACGGGGTAATCGTATAAAAAATGGCCATCATGTTGTGCCGATTTGCCCTCTCCTTGTTAGGTCTTGTTACGAGGCTCGGTGTTGCCATGTAGGCCGGTTTTGGCCGAGTTGGGTGACTTTTCGATTCCTTTGACTGCAGTATAAATAAACATAAAATTATGAATAAATATACAATCAGCGGAACAAAATTTTGCCTATACATAAAGAGGGCTACGTTTTTACACTATTTGCAAAACGTGGTCGTTAGCTAGAAGTTCAACAGCAACGCTGATGATCTATTTTTCATGTCTGTGTTTTTTGTTTTTTTTTCTATAAAATTATTTATTTGCTCTTATATTTGTGTATCATGCAAAAAGGAATAAATGTCTTCTTTTTTCTTTCTTCGTTTAATAATAAACCTATGGCATGAAACTTTGCAGGGGTAGGTAGACAAACCAAATATCCTGACAGGTATGTGAAATATCGTAACACCCGGTAAATATATCTCTACCTCCTCCTCCTCCTCTCCTAATATTATAAATGCGAAAGTTACTCTGTCTGGCTGTATGTTTGGTACGCTTTAACGCCTAACCAACCTAACCGATAACCCATAATTTCAGTCACGGGGATGGACAAAGGATAGTTTTTGTCCCGAAAAATTAATAAGTGAATAAAATTCCGCGCAGTTACCTAATCTTTTTAGCCAGTATTCATACTTTTCTTTAGGTACGGTCGCCCAAATAAGTGGTCTACCACTTTTCATCCAACTTCCTATCAAATGAAAATGTCGCTAAAGTCGAACTTTCAAGTTGACAGCCTGTCTTATCGACGTTATATATTGTGACGTGCAAAGGAATTTCAACCTTAGGGTGGTAGACCATATATTTGGCTAATGGTACACCCCCTTGCAAAAAATCGGGCACCTATGGTTTTTCAGATTTTTAGACATTAAAGCTTAGAAAGTAAGCTTTTATGCACATAAAATACAAAAAACCATGGGTACCCGTTTTTTTGCAAGGGATTATATTAATCTGATGTTAAATGACCAATGACCACCGCCGTTCATAGACACCTACAGCACCATTAGGACTGGTGGTACGTCGGCCTCTTTAATTCTCTTTTGTGGCCACTTTTGACATTCAGCAATTTCCATGTTACAGCATGGCAACACCGCAGACCCCCGTGGGAGCGAGAGCGTCGAGCTGGGTGGCCGCAGTAATGACGGCCAAACAATGATCAGTTATTTCACTGAGATTGGATAGTAATTCACTGTAGCTTATGGCATCTTATATGCCATCTTGTACCTAAAGGTTATCGCTCTATCATATTTTGATGTGCGCCCGGGGCCTAGTACGCTAGTTTTTACCTCTGTTATGAAGCATCTATCTCTTTCCAAACGGTGTGTATGTAAGAGACGAATGTTTTATGTCTACAGTGGGTGGTAGGACCTAGTGAGGTTCGTCCGAATTGTTACTACTATCTTACTCAGTAATGCTCTAATGCTACTTGCTGTATTTCAGCGTGGAGCTCAGATATAATAGAAACTCCAGATGAGTCCTGTAAAGTGAGGGCGGTTTAAACTCCGCCTTGCCGTGTGCGCGTGTGCGTGTCTCAAACAAATTGTTTGGCAGTTAGGTCGCTCTTGTGTGCGTGCATGTGTAAGTTTTTATGCCAGGAATAACACTAAGGGCCTGTCTCACCATTGCTTATAACTGTCAGTTATATATGATTCCGTCTCTATTTATTACTACGAAACAGACAGAGACGTCATCATAGATAATTGACAGTTAAGGAGTGGTGAGACAGGCCCTTACTCTCGGATACTAACTAATGTCAAAATAGTATGGCGTTTTAACATTTGTATCCGAGAGTAAGTGTCATTCCTGGGATGAAAACTTAGAAAACGACGTTTAAATTACGCCTTGCTTTGCTGCGTGTGTGTGCGTGTCTTAATTATGTAGTTTGCTTGGCTTGGCAAAGCTTGGTTACGCGTGTGCGTGTAACTGTACGCATACGCTAAGGCGTAGTTTAAGAAGACCTCACTTCGCCGTTCGAAGGAATCCATCTTGAGTTTTTTTTTTATTTAAGGCGTTGAGAGCTATACAGCCAGTGAAGTTACTGACACTTGAGGTATTTTAGCAGATGCATACAATGCGTTGATCCGTTGCGACGACGCGACGCAAAACGACGCACCAGTGGGGATTCGGTCTTCAATTGACGAGAATCTGTGAAGCTTCATATTGAATACGCATTGCCTTTCGAATTGACATGGTCACCGACAATTGACAACATTTCATATTTCTGAGCCTATAATTTTAATGGTTCTCTATATTTTGTTTGAAAAGACGAACATGCTGACAGTTAAATTTTTTCGCTAGGGTTTGTATTTAAATTATAATTAATTTATTAATTTTTGCTTATTCTAAAAGGGCGTAACTCCGATACTATCGCAGAATAGACACTTATCCTTTTGTCTTTTCTCTATAGAAAAAAAACTGACGTCAATATCAAATTGTCAATATCAGGCCCTATTCTCCAATATTCGATTTTCGAGGTTCGCTTCGTGCTGTTCCGCTCATACTAATAGTCATTATCTTGAGAGTGAGAGAGAAGGTATGCAACGAACTTCGAAAACAGAATTTCAGAGTTGCCCTCCTTGTACTTTGATGTTGTCAAAAATACAAAATTATGATCGCTTATTTTTTCTCGTGAAAAAAGCAAAGGCGTTTCACCTATCCTGTGGTAGTTTTGGTAAAATTGGGACATATTTTTAATTATTTTTTATAATAAGCGATATTAAAATTATATAAACATATTGCAGTTATCAGGAGGCAAAATGCTTTCGAACCATATATACATTTTCAGGTGTTATAAAAATGAAATGTTGTCAATTGTCATGTTGGTGAAATAGAGGCCTGGGCCCTATTTTATAAAGTTACAAGTAATAATTTACAAGCGGAAGTCTCTATCTAACACATGGGATCAGAAAGAGACTTCCGCTTGTAAACTTGTAGCTTTATAAAACAGGGCCCTGTACTACCTTTGGAATCTTAGGCTAAACTAACCAATAAACATTCAACAATCTAGGACAAAATGAAAATTCTACACGGAGTCCTGCGAACGGCGAAGTGAGGTCTTCTTAAACTACGCGTAAGCGTATGCGTAGCACGCACAAGCGTAACCAAGCTTTGCCAAGCCAAGCAAACTACATAATTAAAGGTGGAAACACATTATTAACACGCGACGCGAACCGATGCAACGCGACGCGTGTTGAGTCGAATCAAATTGTATTATTTTCTATGACCAGAACCACACTATGAACATCCGACGCGACGCCATGCGCATACATTCGTTGCATCGGGTCGCGTCGCGTGTTAATAATGTGTTTCCACCTTAATATACGCGCACACACGCGGCCAGGCGTAATTTAAACGTCTTTTTGCCATCCAACTGAATTCGACCAAAGTTTTTATTCCAGGAATGACACTTACTCTCGGATACTAATGTTAAAACGCCATACTATTTTGACATTAGTTAGTATCCGAGAGTAAGGGCCTGTATCACCACTCCTTAACTGTCAGTTAACTATGATGACGTCTCTGTCTGTTTCGTAGTATTAAATAGAGACGGAATCATATATAACTGACAGTTAAGCAGTGGTGAGACAGGCCCTTAGTGTTATTCCTGGCATAAAAACTTTGGTCCAATGTAGTCTTAGGGCCTGCTTCACCACTCCATAACTGTCAGCTATCTATGATGACGTCTCTATCTATTTCGTAGTAATAAATAGAGACGGAATCATAGATAACTGACAGTTAAGCAGTGGTGAGACAGGCCCTTAGTGTTATTCCTGGCATAAAAACTTTGGTCGAATATAGCCTTAAGGTGGAAACGCGACCCGATGCAACGCTACGCGTATTGAGTCGATTGTATTATTTTCTATGACCAGAACCACACTATGAACATCCGACGCGAGGCCATGCGCATACATTCGTTGCATCGGATCGCGTCGCGTGTTAATAATGTGTTTCCACCTTTATAGGGCCTGTTTCACCACTCCTTAACAGTCAGTTATCTATGATGACGTCTCTGTCTATTTCGTAGTAATAAATAGAGACGGAATCATAGATAACTGACAGTTAAGGAATGGTGAAACAGGCCCTTAGTCAATCGTCTGACAAATATCTTGTCACGTGATAAAGTATTATCACCTCTTATTAATTCCATAGACAATTTCGAGTCGCACCTTCACTACGTGACACCGGTCCATCATTAGCGAACATAAAAACCGCCCGACGCGCCCGAGCTGTTCGAGACACGATTTTGAACGCCATTACGTATGTGTCAATTTTAAATTTGGAATAGGTTTGGTTGGAGTTACGAAATTTACTAGGGAATCTGGGGACTGCGTTCCGTTGTTTCTTTGAATGTCAATCCCATGGTTTGATCACTATAATATACTAATCTAATATTAGGTGACATTTATTTTGATATTTTAATTTTTGCTAATGTTTCAATTGTATAGTAAGACTCTGTAGTCTTGAATGACTCATCAGGATTATTTATTAAATTTATTAAGTAAATTGTCTCGCTTAGCGGTAATCGTGATAAGGACCATGAATCTTAATTCGGTTCAATTCCGATTCAGCGGCCAGAGGCCTTACCATGACGTCCTAATTCCGACTCAGTTCAAGTTTTAGCTGTCACTTTTAGTATGAATCTGACAGCGTGCGAACCTAAACTGAAACGCATTAAGACGTCATGGTAAGGCCCCAGTTCAGGTTTTAGCTGCGATTTTTAGTATCGATCTGACAACGAGCGAACCTAAACTGAGTCGCATTAAGACGTCATGGTAACTAAGTATTTCGTAGATACATACCAAATAGATTTAGATTTAGATTTAGATTATACTAGCTGTTGCCAGCGACTTCGTCTGCAAAGAATTCGTTTATCGCTATCCCGCGGGAACTATGCAATTTTCCGGGATAAAAAGTAGCCTATGTGGCTATTCCAGACTTTTCTCTATCTATGTGCCAAATTTCATCCAGATCCGTTGTGCCGTTCTGGCGTGATTGAGTAACAAAAAAACATCCATCCATCCATACTTTCGCATTTATAATACTGGTAAAAAATAATAATAATTGGTAAGTACAATTAAATTAACCGCTAGGGATCGTCACTTCTTTTAAACAATAAAATAATAATAATATGATAATAAGGCAATTAAATAAATAAATCAAAAATAAAAAGAAGATAAAGAACGATAAAGTGAAGCCGGTTCGAACTACGCCTCGCCATATGCGAGTGTGTAACTCAACACATACTTTGCTCGGCGAAGTTTGATTATATTTCCTTGTCTATATGAACACGACGAAAGTTCAAACCGGCCTTAGCCGTTCCAAAGCTGTGTCTCTACTTTTTTCTTGGTGAGTTTGGTATTTTTCACGGGACGTCAAAAATCGGCCCCTTTCCCACCGCGACCTCCGCGAGCGAATTATGAAATGAGTTCAGCAAATGGCCGTCGTGAGTCACCCATCTGCTTTCCAACACCCATTACCCTTTATGAACTACGACATTACGGGCTCTATCTCAACTAAAACTGTACGCTTTCACAAAAATCCACCAACTAAACGGCCATTCCGTTCACGAGAGCGCAATAAAAATTAGGCAACGCCATAATTCAAAATTATCCACCGAACTAATAGAAAGTTATAAAGCAAGAAATGAGTTCGCTCAACAATAATAGAGCCAATCGGAATAGAACACTCGGATATCTTAATTAGCAGCTGGAAAAATCGAGATTTCATAACGTTTCGAAAGTCTGTGGGGCCGTTAATAAATTATGATCGGACCTCACAGAGGGCCCTAAATACGTGGGCTTCGACCGCTGAGGCCCCGCCTTCCGGCCCGCCTAGCTAGCGATGTAACAATGTACTACTCGTATAAGACTCGTATAAACCCGTACCTGTGTTTGTTAAGGTTTTTATTTAATTGAGTTTCATAATTACGGTGCCGCGATGCCCCTACGCCTGTGGGCGCTATGCACCGTTTTATTACTACGATTTAGTGCCTAGCGTGTTAGTGTAGTGTACTTACTTAACTGTTATTTTTATGTGTTCTCTTAGTGTTGGTTAGGAATAAACCTAAATATTAGTACAAGCGAAACTTAAAACGGCTGCCGCGTACGCTTCGAGAGCTCCCGGTGTTTTTATAACAAGCTCTTGTTTAACTTCATTTTGGGTATTATTTACTTCAAATGTAGCAATTGAATTTTGATGCACATGTATAATAATAGAATTTAATAATGCATTAAGTTGATTTTTACGGAATAAAAACTGTCCTATGTTCTTCCCCGAAACATCATTTTATTTCTATAATAACCTCCATCTAAATCAGTTCAGTGGTTAAGATGTAAGTAACAGACAGACATACACTACTATATACATACATACGCTACGTAATTTCCAATGTATTATTACCTAACAGGTAGATAGTTTAAACAAAAATTAACGAAAGATAAAAAAATCTGATCAATTTTACGCAAATTGATCTACGTAATTGAGAATTCTTTGTTATTGAAAGTATACCTACCAACATTCATACATCATGCAGGCAGATAAAATGTGTCTAATGTTCAACCATTGTTTGAAAAACTTTAACGATCCAATCTACTGAATCATCCAGCCTCTTAGAAAATTAACTTAAAATTTGACATGATCATTTTGATTGATCGAATCGGCATTCCATAGTTCAGACGGGGCATAGACAACACTTTTATACACTTTGTTCATAGACAAAAGAATTGAATCGTGCACTAGCGGGTTAGAGCGTGCGAACGCTAAGTGCCAGTGAATTTATTTAAGTCTATGATAAGTTCATAAACTACCAATTAATTTAGGTAGAGACAAAAAATGGGGAAGTGCAAGACGGACTCGCTCACTGCGGGTTCTGTTCAAAAATGGCTTTGTTTTTATAAAAATAATTTAATAAAAACGGCTTTTCTTTGAAAAACAGAGTTATTCTGTCGACTTACGTAAAAGAGTAGTTTTGTAGCAAAACACAGATTAATACACATCCAAATGGTATATGTATGTGATGTGGATGTGATTTCAATAAAATTGTCATTTTTGCTTAATTTCTTTAGGTTCAGCCCGCAATGTTTTGTTCATTTAGGCAGTTCACTTTCTTTTTTATAACTTAGCCTACCTTTAAAATATTTTCTTTTTATGTATTATTTTAGTTCTTTTTCGAAATTATTTGTATTATTTATGAATAAATAAATTTACCTACCTTTAAAAATCACCAATATAAATAACTAAAACTCAGATAATATACTGTGAATTGTACCAGTACAGCCATCTACCAGTGGATAGAAATACTAACTAGTTTTTCTACCGGACACTAGATGTCGCTTTCCTAGATGATTTAAACGCCATCTAGCGATATCATGTTTATTTACTTATTCAAATGAGGGCGCCACTTTCTATGTAACTACTTTGGCTAATAAAATAAGATACTAACTACACTATGCTGTGTCTGTATGGGCTAGATCCCTTTGTCTTACCTGTAATGATGCCACAAAAAAGTGAATTATTTTGTTTGTTATTGTATTGTATTGTATTGTTAAATTAAATGGCAGATGGAAATGGCACGCTGAGTGACTTAGTCGTTATTTAATTGTGTTTATGCGTCTCCATTTCGTGTTGTTGCAATAAATCAATCAATCCTCCTGTATCTACGATGAATGAAAATCATAAATTCATTCAAAAAATCATCTCGTCGAACGATGCCTGCCCAGAATTTGTGTATCAAAATCCGCTTCTTGACAAGAATGTCGCTAAAGCTCTCTCAAAGAGCTTCATCAAGATTCTCAAGATATCCAGCCAGAATACTTCGACCAACAATAATTTGAGGCGCTCAATACTGGAAAACATTCGCAAGTTTTGTACAGTAGAGCCTGAAGGGCACGCTAAAGTTGACGACTCCTTTACGGAGTTCCTGGCGGAACTGTATCAATCCAACTTCGATGAAGGCCGAGGCCCAAGCAACGCTGCATATTCAGTAGACAGACAACTGGACGCATACCTGGTGAGAAAACTGAAAAATTTGGACATCAACTCTAAGTTTCAATCGATTGTAAACCCAGAAATAATCCAAGCTTTGATGAATCTGAATGAAAACGGTATTTACCTGGATATATTGGCAAAAGACGTGATTAACTGGAATGCTAGCATCGACAAACATTTGCATGTATTAAAAACACTGTGGGGCCTCGAAACTACCTCGGTAGATTTAACTGATGACATTTGTATAAAAATGAAACCCCATATTGAAATGCTATTGCTCAGTGTTTGCTGCTACATACTTTCAACACGAGACCAAAACATTCAAGACATTCTATCAACAAACAATGACTTACAAGAGCTCATAAAAATGTGTTCAAAATCACCACAGTGCTTTCAGATGTGCAGCGGCATTCTAAACTTCTTATTCATAATGACCAATTTTGATACTGAGATCCAGAGATTTATACCTGAATTTATAAAATGTATAAAAAGTTTTTGCAACCCAGAAACTTCTGCAACATTATATCCATACCATCTCAGTACTTCGGCCATATTTCTTGATTTTGACATAGATAGTCTTCCGGGACAACTAAAGACCGTGTATGTTGAGCAAACATTAAATCATTTGAGTAAAGTGCACAAAATGTCTGAAAATGAACTAATATTGCTACTGTCACATTATCCACAGTGGTTTGATGTTTATTTTAGTAAGGATAAGCTGACCTTATGATTTTTTTTATACTTACCTAAGATAGTGTAAGCCACACTTTTGTACATGATTTCAAATAAAAAACAAAATGTATGCTTAAATTTTTTATTGAGTACTTGATCCATATTTTAAAGAAACAAAAGTAGGAAAAGTACAATTCATGCTATCTATAAAGGTTGATTTAGACGAGGACTATTTTCAGCCGCCTAAATTTCGGCGCCTAAAATAGGCACCGTATAAACACTTTCGGCGCCATTTTTTCGCGGTATGGCGCCGAAAGTGTTTATACGGTGCCTTTTTTAGGCGCCGAAATTTAGGCAGCTGAAAATAGTCCTCGTCTAAATCAACCTTTATATCAAATTTTACCAGTTTTATAATTGTACATGCTTAGTTATTAACTGCTACTTTATTAATAATGTATAACACTGCTAGGAATAACAATAGTCTAGTTCAAAAATAAAAATCAAAACTAATGATTTTTTTTTCAATTCATTACAATTTTATGACTTGTGTCATCTAAACTACATAGCTTTTAATTTAATATACTAGTGTAACTGAACTAGACCATTGACATATGCATTTTCATGACTACTGACATGATTTAGCAATCAAACGCTTGCATCTCTGGAAAAGCCTTGACAGCCAGCAGGAAATGCAGAGTTAAGAACAGAGTTTAATAGTTTATTAATAACATGCTTGATCTTGTAAAGCCCTAAGTACCTTGTGCAACAAAAATGGAACTTCACCGTGTAAAGATATTGTGAGTGAGAATTTAAATCATCACATAAATAATAATAATAATAAGACATCTCGGTATAGTTGAAAGATCCAAGCCGAATGATCTGAACAAGTTCATTTATGACAATCACATGCAATAGAAAGGTCTTGAATAATAAATTTTACAAACAAATTCTCAACTTTAGCATATAAACCAAAAACATAACAGGTTAGTATATCAGATTAAAAAGCATAATTTTATATATTAACTACTAGATATTGCCCCCGTCTCCGTCTGCGCAAAACTCGCTTATAGCTATCCCGCGGGATCTATATCCCCCAAGATTAAAACTATCTATGTACCAAATTTCGTTAAAATCGGTTCAGAGGATTAGGCGTGAAAGCGTAACAGACAGACAGATGGGAGTTACTTTCGCATTTATAATATTAGTATGGATGATTTTTCCCAAATACCTATATATTTAGATTTCTCATAGCCACCTCTTGAAATATATCAATCACCCAGGGCAGTTAGCCCAATTTATTTCAATAAATACTTGTAAGATTGGAACATAATCAACTAATTATACTCATTAAATAGGAATAAACCCTTTCATAGTTGAAGTTAGGAGGAACAATATCCTCATAAAATTTCTTGATGAGGGGATGCGCGCGTTCTTTGTCCGATTTGATGAACAGATGCTTCCAACTGTAGAGGTGTTTTTCTAATGGGTCACTGTAGGGGAACATCATATTGCAATAGCCGCAGTGGTAAAGGTTTGGTGTTATCTGTCAAAACAAAGGAGAGTTATTACAAAACTAAGAAGAATAACTAGGCAATATTTATTTATTTATTTATATCCTTGGTTTTTGTTGCATGTTGCACATTTAAGAAAAAAAAAACCATGGTAGCCTAGTGGTTTGAACTGTGGCCTCTCAAGCAGAGGGTCGTGGGTTCGAATCCCGCAGGCTTATTATGTAACTCGCTCGCAATCACCATCGTCTTCATTTTTGACAGTTGATGGCGAGATTGGTTTAAAAATTAAAACAATCGTTTCACGTAACTCGATCGGCTTGACATCGCACTCGAAAGCGATTGCGAGCCATTTTTTAAACCAATTGAACGAATGATTTGCCAAAAAGTCGTTTCACGTAACAAAAATGACAACTCGGAATCGATTTGAAGCCGATGGCGAGCCGTCAAACGAAAGCGGGGACGACTTTGTCCCCGTCTTGAGAGAATGGAGTCAACTTGAGTTCGATTTTTTCGATAGTTTGTAAGTTATCAATATAATAATTCACTTACAAAGGCATCTTGCTAATTGCTAGGTAAAATTAAATATGTTGCAGTGATGTTTTCCTTTGAAAGGCGATCGAAACTATAAAAATGGCAAGAAGTAAAGTAAGATAAGCCAGCCTTTGTATATGTATCTTAATTTTGTGAATTGTGTTTGTTTATTTTTATTTTGTACAGTGTTTACTTATATATAACTACATAAACAAAAATAAGGATATTGAAAGAAGAGTGAATGCAGGAAACATGGTCAATGGAGCGCTGCGCGCCTTGTGAGCAGTGAGAAGGTGTCAAAGAAGGCGCGTCTGGCTGTTCACAGAGGGGTGCTCGTTCCAACACTAATGTACGGTAGCGAAAGTTGGGTATGGCAAAAGAAGCATGAAAGTAGAATAAATGCAGTAGAAATGAGAGCGTTAAGAAGTATGGAAGGTGTATCACTGAAAGATAGAATAAGGAATAGTGTGATAAGGGAATGTGCTGGTGTGAAAGAAGATATTATAGTGACTAGGATAGAAAAAAATATGCTTAGTTGGTTTGGTCACGTAGAGAGGATGGATGAAAGAAGATTAACTAAACAGATTTATATGGGGAGTGTGAATGGGTGCGTTGGGAGGGGAAGGCCTAGGCGGACGTTCCGTGCTAAAATTGGGGACGTTTTGGAGAAAGGATAGGTCAAGAGTACCCGAAACCGACGAGCATGTATGAAGAGATTGATGAATGTGGATGAAGCGAAAGAGGTATGTCAGGATCGTAGCAAGTGGAACAAAGTAGTCTCTGCCTACCCCTGTGGAAAAGAGGCGTGACGATATGTATGTATGTAAACAAAAATAAATCATCATGGGGGTGTTGTACCTATTCATTCGAAGAGGATAAAATAAATATGAACTTCGTATTTGTAATGTTTTATTCGTTTTAATTTCAAAAACAACTATAAATTTCCTAACAAGTAAGTAATTCTTAATCTTACTTCTTACTAATATTATAAAGGCGAAAGCTTGTAAGTTTTACCGATTTTATTGAAATTTAGTACAAAGACAATTACAGTCCCGGGGAAGAACATAGGATAGTTTTTATCCCGGAGTCCCGGAAAATAGCATAGTTCCTGCGAGATAACGATAAGCGAATCCATTCAGACGGAATCACGGGCAACAGCTAGTACCTAATACTAATATGATACTAATCATTATATCCAGCCTCTATACCTATAGTAGACTGCAAATAAGTAAAACTTGGAGGGGATAAGCGCAGTATGAAAATGATGTTGTTTTTCATACTGCGCTTATCCCCTCCATGTTTTACTTATTTGCCGCCTAGTATACGTCTCACTGCAGGGCATAGGCCTCCTCTCAGAATGAGAGGGTTAGTGCTGTAGTTTCCACGCGAGCGGTCAGTGCGGATTAAAAACTTCACACACACCATTGAATTGTCTCGCCGGTGTACACAGGTTTCCTTGTTTTCTTTCGCCCTAAGGCTTATGACAAAATATGAAAATGAGATTTGTCGAACATAATTTGCGAAAAACACGGATGTACGAGCTTGCGTTCGAACCCACGACCCTCTGCTTGAGAAACCATAATGTCATGCTGTCATGCCCATAATGCAGCACCACACACTCACTGCTAGGTAAAGGGGTCTTCATTTACACGCCCCTTTGCCCGGTCCTGTGCCACCCTCATCCACAGCTCTCCAGCGGACTACCCAAATGTCATCTGACCAAAGGCTTGGCTTGGCTGTCCCGGCAAGATAAACAATGCCCCAGAAATACGTACCTAGTCATGTACTAATTTTACAAATAATACTAATAAATCAACTTTATTGAGGCTTTATTACATTTTTTTGAATAACAAAAAATTGGTTGCCTGTAAAGTCGGTATACGGGCGAAAGTTTTACGTGACAACGACTTTGAGTGGTAAAATAATTTTAATGTGAATATTCATTCGTATAGTAGGAAGAAGGACGTGTAAACTTGTATGCAGGCGCCTAAGCGAAATAGAAGCGCAAGACATGAACCGGTGTGTATGCCTATCTCTCTCACTCTCTCTCTCTCGCTCTGTCTCTCTCGCTCTTAGGCGGGCTAACTGTGCTCGAGTGGAAGGGACGCGTGCCTTTCACTTTTTATGTCTGTCTCTCTCGCTCTTAGGCGGGCTAACCATGCCCGCGTGCCTCTCACTCGCTCTCATTGTGAGCGCATAACGTGAGCGGAGCGTAACGCAGTTTCTTGAAGTGTCACCCGGCAAACCAATTTATAAGACGTTGTCACGTCAAAACAAGTAAGTACGAGTATAACAAAATCTGTATTGCTGGAATAATGGATTCAAAAGAGGTGGATAACAAAATAACCTAGATTTTTTTTTAGTTATTTATTACTAGTTTCTGCCTGCAACTCCATCCGCATAGAATTAGCAATTGACACGTTTATCGCTATATTATATTATCAGTCATTTCAGCGTGGAGAAGGAACAAACATACTCACTCACTCACATCCTCTTATTTTCACAAAAATTCGCCTTATATTAGTAGGATTGATTTTAAATTATTAATATTATAAACAGATGAACATAGGCTATATTTGATTCTATGCGGACGAAGTCGCGGGCAACAGCCAGTAAGTAACATGATTTAAGCATAATCTAGACAGCCATTTAAACACTTTTAAACAACTCGCTCTTCAATTTAGCAAAGGGAAAACCTTTCATTTCGTGTTTATGAAACTAGTCACATAGTAAAATACGATCTTATTATTGAAACGTTAATGACATAGATGCCCACAGATCTGTGAGTTTATTAGCTTTATATGTTTTATATTACTGTGCCTAAATTACCTTGAACAGCGGTTTTTGATAATCCTCACTCGTTTCCAATTTTAATGCTACAATTGTATTTTTATTTTTTTACACTCGTCAAGATATTGTATTTCCAAAAGAAATCATGATATAACCGTTTTCTACTTGGGGGAATCGGGAACACTTTCAGCCAAGCACCAAAAGTAGTTTTATATGGAAGGCATTTTTCTGTCAAAAAGGCCAAATTATCAAAGTTGACATACCTCCACACTCCCTCAATCTGAAGTCAATTAAAAAAATGTTATCAAGGTATTGTTAAGAGACAATGTAATCATCACTAGGTACATAATATAAAACAAAGTCGCTTTCTGCCGCCTGTCTGTCTGTCCCTATGTATGCTTAAATCATTAAAATTACGCAACGGATTTTGATGCGGTTTTTTTTAATAGACAGAGTGATTCAAGAGGAAGGTTCGATATGTATTTCTACGCAGACGAAGTCGCGGGCAGAAGCTCGTAAAGTATAAAGTGGGTAGTCCAATTTAAAAATATATGTATTTTTAACAGAAAACCTAGTAGACTGTCAAGAAACGCTGTTCAAAGTAATTTAGGCACACTAAAATAACTTAAGCTAAAACTCACAGACACCCTAGCATTTTATTATGTTTGTATTTTTATTATGTAGTGTTTTATCGTGTATATAACTTTTATGTTCTTATCTCCATACCAAATCTCATAAAAATCGGTGTGCGAAGAGGTAATAGACACAATTTCAAATGAGAAGAATAGGAATATCTGTCTAGGATTAATAAGATCAGTGGGGCGGCTCCCGGGCCCGGCCGCAGCGCTGGCGCCGAGCTCGCGGCAGCGCTCGCGCCTGCTGAGACACTGGTCACACAGCCGGTGAGTGCTGAGCCCACTGCTATACTGTGCTCTGAAAATAATACAAACAACTATAAAACAACACTTTCCTTGTTCCTCGAAATGAAAATAAAGTTTTATTTGTAGATCCATATTCATCTCTGACTGTAGCCAATAAAATGGTATGGTCATCCTCAGAAGTAGGTAACCTGAAATATTATATTTACAACTTACAACACACTTTAAATCAACTTTCCTAGTTTTTTTGTTCTTTATTGTTTTTTAATTTTAGTTTTAAATAGTTTGTAAGTATTTTAATAAAAGTAATTTTAATCAATTTACATGGTACATTGGAAACTTAACTATATAGTTGGTTATTGCCACAAAGTATTTAAGTGTTCTACTTCCGAGTGCTGCTGTCAAACCTCGAGGAGACAAATATACAAAAAAAGTGTTTTATAATTTTTCATCGAGTCGAACTCGAGTGTTCACTGCGTTATACTCCTTAAGGTATCCATGCAAATTTACAGGCTACTGTACTTATTTAGCTAAGAAATCTAGCATTGATACATACTTTTAGAAAGAAAATATAACATCCTTCTTTTTTAAGGGGGAAATCTAACTAATATTATAAATGCGAAAGTATGGATGGATGGATGGATGGATGGACGGATGTTTGTTTGTTACTCAATCACGCCAGAACGGCCCAACGGATCTGGATGAAATTTGGCACATAGATAGAGAAAAGTCTGGAATAGCACATAGGCTACTTTTTATCCCGGAAAATTGCGAAGTTCCCGCGGGATAGCGATAAACGAATTCTTTGCAGACGAAGTCGCTGGCAATAGCTAGTACTTAATATTTGTGAATTTATTTTGTATTTCAAACTTTAGTTCAAATATTTAAATAATGATACTTTACACTTTTATACTGTTTTCTCATCCTACAAAAATAGTGACTTCATGACCGAATCCGTGACTGAAAGGTTCTTGAGAGGAGACTACGGATGGGCAAGCGCACCGAAGGACGTTCACCAGCAAGCTGGTTAAAGTCGCGGGTTCATGGTGGATGCAAGTCACTTCCAACCAAGGCAACTGGAGGTCTATGGGGAAGGCCTATGACCAACAGTGGATGTTCTATGGCAGATATGATGATGATTGGCAGATTGATTAACCGGAAGAGATCCCTTTAAGGGATAAGTTCGCCTTTGTACATCTATTTGTCTCATTATCTGTAAAATTAATGTGTTTTATGTACAATAAAGAGTTATACATACATACATACATACATACATGATGATGATGAAGTAACCACATACAGTCACTTAAAATTAAGTCAACTTCCAAAGTGCTTACAAGGGCCGACAACGCACTGGCATCGCGTAAAGCGCTGCTGGTGTCTATGGATGTGGTGATCATGAGAGGCCTTTGCCCAGTAAACTTTAATATGGTGAGAAAAAAAAGCAACATACATCTTTGTATATCTCAGGCAGCTCCTTCAGGCGCTCCACAAGTTCCCGCTTGATACAGTCACCCTGGATACCAAGTTGGCGCCACTGTGCAAGAAACTCTGACTTCATAAATGCCTTGTTCTTTAGATAACTCTAGTTTTCTTTTCATATTCCTGGAAGTAGAGATTTCATATTTCATCACACCAATAATTAAATAAACACCTGTGTTGATATATTAACAAGAATCTTAAGTAGATCTATCTATCTAATCAGCCCACGTCCACCCACTGCTTGGCAAAGGCCTCTTCAAAAAAAAATTATATAAATTAGTTCCCCTTTACAGTTGTTACCAGTCTTCCTTTATAAATGTAATACAGAAATTATGATAAAGACTACACACAATACATCACAAATGTCAAAAAAAATCACTTGCTAGTTTTAAAGCAAACAAAGAAAAAAATTATAGTGAAGTCAAATCAATGCTTTTAAAAGTAAAGGATCTGCCAGAGAATCTGGTAGTGGGCGGGGGAGTGTTTGATGAATCTGACCCGAGAGACATCCAATGAGGCTGGCATAGTCACACAGGTGCACTTAAGCCTCGTAAAAATTTTAGATTAAAAAAAAACCATCAACCTTCCATCAAGCGAGATAAGGTCAAATGTAAGCCTATTTAATGTAAAGAAAAAATTTATTTGACCCATGAAAATCTAACTATATTAAAAATATTGCGGTTCCTCGGTTTGGAGTATTACTTGCTATTACAAAATATTACGTTTATTTTGAATAAATCTATCATAATTTACCACTTAAGTCAGTGGCCGCTCATCTAAAAAATGACAACACTTTTACCCAAAACCCTTTCATACATAATTCTTTCGAGTGAATGCTGCCAAATGAAAATATCCAACACCGTTTGATCAATTCACAAATGAATTCATTCTGCACTTTCCTTTCACTTGGTGTTCAGACGTGTCACTTTGAGTGAAAGATGCAAAATGAAATAAGAAAATTAACAAAAAATGAATCGTCTGATATCACCTGATAAAGGTGATTTATATATGAATTCAATGTTTTCGCGTTTACTTTAAAATGCTCAAACTCAACAAGGACAACTATTCAAAAACTTTTTAATAGCATTTGGTGCCGGCCTCTGTAGTATTAGTATTTATTACCTGTGCGGCGTGCAGCACGCGCCTGCGCCGCGGCCACTCCGGCATCGGGGTCTCGGGGTGAGGCCGGCGTGGGCCGCCACCGCCACAGTTGCTGCCCATGTCCGGCGACGTCTACAATGTTAATCATTCTAATACACCAAAATTCGATATTCGTAGTTCGTTCATTGGCTTGAGGGGAAAGGCTGTTGCTAGAAAATTGTATACTGCTGTTTTCGTTGTATACCCATTCTTATCGTTCGTGAGGGAAAATGTTTTTGTGACACAACAAACAATTTGGAAACTTTACGGAACTTTTCATATCAGATGCACTGGGTGCTTTTATATACCACTGGAAGCACTACACATCGTATATCAAATGCACTAGGTGTTCATACGCCACTAAAAACACCACAAATCGTACTATGAGTTTAAAAAACTAAAGTTTATTTTGAACAAACATTTCCGGCACGATGTGTTCAATGCTAATCTATTTTCGTGTTGAGTACCATTCTTACGGGACTATAATCACTCTAGAGTAAATTTATTATTGTATTTTATCAATTTACCTATAATACCTTGCTTGAAACACACAGGAAAGCAATAAAACAATAAAGTTAAAATAGTAAACTTAAACTTACTTTGTTGATTGTTGTGAAGACAAGACACTGACCACTGACAAGTTTTTTTTTTTTTTTTAATTAAGTTTGCGTTTAGTTTCATTCACACTGTATTTTATGTTTTTGGTTATTAATGATAATTGTTGTTATGTAGATCGTAATATTTTGATTAACCAAAATAACATACTAAATTCCATTATTTAAGTGAATAAAAACGCGAGAATTAGGGTCAATTGACTTAATAAAAATCATACGTCACTGAAGCTATTTGCAAAAACAAAACTTTTCGGTCCATTCACTCGCTTTCGTGATTGAAAGCGATTGCGACGGTAATCGGAATCATTTTTTTACGTAATACCAATGTTTCAAGGCGCTCGGAATCGTAATCACAATCGACTTCGACGACGATTACGATCGCGAGCGAGTTACGTAATAAGCCTGCCGGGCTCGCACCTCTGAGTTTTTCGGAATTTATGTGCGATATCTCATTTGAAATTTACCACGAGCTTTTCGGTGAAGGAAAACATCGTGAGGAAACCTGCACACAACTGCGAAACAATTCAATGGTGTGTGTGAAGTTTCCAATCCACACTGGGCCCTCGTGGGAACTATAGCCCAAGTCCTCTCATCCTGAGAGGAGACCTGTGCCCAGCTGTGGGACGTATATACGTCCTATATAGGCTGGAGAGAGAGTGGCACGTTTGAATAGATATTGCACTTCTGTATTGTTTTAAATATAGGAATGTTTAGTTTTCTAGTTTTAATGTGTAATCAAACGTAACTGCTACATTCAATTACCGCTCGTGGCTTGGAGACAATAAGAATAATTACCTCTCTAATAAATTCATCGTCAATTGATGTGATGACTCTGGAATTAATGAAAATTTCTTTATGTTTTTCAGTCAAGCAATGCTCTTTCGCTTTGCCATGTTCAAATATGACGCCGCAAGCGTAACATCTGATCATCTTTTGCTCGGCTTTTCTATCAACCACAGAAATCAACATGAAGCTATACATGTCTATACCGAAATGTTGGTTGATCCACAAGACTTTGAAGGAGCTTGCATGGACGACACTCTTTAAAAAGTTTCTCAATCGCTTAGTATTGTATTCCGGATTCACGTCCTCCTCGCTTCTTTCTTTCAACCTTATATGTCCACCATGAAGGATACCTTTTACATGTTCAGTAAAGTTGTTCATGTGGGCGATAATATACACATTGCATAATGAGCAGTATCCTCTTCCACCCGGATGTACCAGTTTAATATAGTTTTCTCTTCCGAATTTAGCGAGTTCGGACCTTCTTTTGCCGTGATCATAATATACAGAATTCCTTATCATCCTATCAAATTTCTTCTGTTTCTTCAGTTTTTCCTCAGTCTTGTTCATATGGGCACGAGCTTTGGCAGCTATGTCATCCTGGTTGGTGACATTATGGGTTTTCCTATGCTGGATCATTTGTAGAAAGTTAATGCTGAAAAAACTGGTGCAAATCTTACAGATGGCAACCTTGTTCTCAACATCGATGTCGAAAAATTGCTTTTGGGAGTTTATGAGTCGGACGGCGACCTCGAGTTTTTTCTCGAAGTGCGCTCGGTCGTTCTTTAATTTCTCTTCGAGCGATACTAAGCTTGCCTGGATTTTGTCGAGGTGGTGTTGATTTTGCCAATGCTCGTTTACAGATGGTGTTGGGAATGTGGTTTTGCACATGAAGCAGTAACATGTTTCGTTGTTGATCTGTAGTGAAAAAAAATAGGGTCAGAAAAGGAATGTCCTCGAAGCATCAGGGAAACCTTGTCCTTGGATTCAGCGCTGCGTTTGACTGACCACCGTAACTTGACTCGTTCACTCGTAAGCAGGTCAGGTAGGTACCTAGGTACCCGACTTTAAGGAGGCAAGTGTCTCAAAAATGGTTGTGCGTTAACGTTAACTGGGATCAGTTTTGTTTATAGCTACTTACCCGTTACGTGTCCCGTTACTTACGTGTCCCTAAGTACCTACGGATCTGGTTGAAGTCGATGCCTTTTAAATTATCTAGGGGAACTAAACTGATGACCTTGAAGGAGTAGACACTTACGTTGACTCTAATTTTGTCGAATTGCAAACTTGTGCATAGTAGGGAGATAGGTATACTTACCTACAGACTCAAGACGGGAGTGTCCCCGCCAAGTCGGGCAAAATAAAATCACGACCGTAGGTAGTTACGTTAGTACTATTAAATATTCTGTGCCGTAGGTACCATCCTTTTCTCCAAGCCATTCAGGCCATAACATTTACAAGTGAATAGGTACTTATACGTTAACCCTTCTCTTTCCTTACCTTTCTGTAATGCTGCTCTCCCTCAGCCGTGCAAATTTCACTGGCAATCAAATTGATCACATGTCTGGACGACGAAATGTGCTTTACAAAATTATCGATGACCACATCGCACAATATACATTTATTGTCAACTACCCCGTTCCATTCCTTTGTAGTTACTTTCAAGTTGCCTATGAGTACGAGACCCGAACGCCCCGACTCCCTCTGGCATATAGTTTTGGGTAGTTCAGTTACTGGGTTCGCTTTCCTTTCCTTATGTTTTTCGTCGTCAATGTGCTCTTCTATTTCAGCCATTGAATTCAAGACGCAGTTGCAGTCCTCGCAATAGTAGATGTCGTCGATCTGTGAAATATATTTCAGTAGGTATCTTTTATCATGGTTTTTAAACAGTGCCTTATTTATGCAAACGAGCAAGTAGGTTATCTGATGCTAAGTAATCAGCACTGCCCGTGGAAGTCCGCAATACCGGAGCATCGGCAGATGCGTTGCTAACCTAAGCCCTGGACTGAGATAAAATTAAAATACCTCATGTGCCAGTAATTTCACCGTCCATCCCTTATCCACGCTGGAAGCAGGCCCCTATTTCACGAACACGACATTTGTCGGTGACATTGTGACAATTCTGTTCACATTACAAACTCGACAAGAGGCTACGCCGGTTGGCTTCATATTGAATGCGCATTGTATATCGAATTGTCACATGTCGCCGACAATTATCGAATTGGTGAAAATAGGGATCAGCTGTTTAGCGGGAGGATTTTTTAGCGAGCAGTGGCAGGCAGCGATACGGGGGTAGGTTACTTACTTAGGTACCTAATTGCATTTTCTTGTCTTGTATATTACGAAAAGGAAGGAAAAAGACCAAATGGGTTACCTGATGGTAAAGTGAGCACCACCAACATAGAAGATTGCAGACGCGTTGCCATAATAGAGGGCTAAGATAGATACCTTCACGTGGTAGTGATTTGACCGGCTGTCTTTATCTCCACGCTGGGACACAGCCCGCACAAGCACTGCTGCTTGGCGGCAGGATTAGCGAGTACCTAAGACGGTGGTAGCGATCCGGATGGACCTTGCACGAGGTCCTACCCGTAAAATAGAAAAGGGAGAGCGGAGCTAAGAGTGCCTTTGATGTGAGCCCGATAAGTAGGTACCAGTCATCCATCGTGTACCTATGCTTACTTACCTTGCTACATTAGTACTTCCTACGATTCGTATCAACTAGCTAGGAAAATATTTTTCTAATTTGCGTACCTACATTAGTAAAATCAGTCTGTAGTACGCACCTTATAAATAGAGTCCTTTTTGAATTTTGATAATTTAGCTTGACCTCTGATCATCTTCCTGTGTTGCTCCCATCGAATATGCTTCTCTGCGCTTTCTAGAGTGTCAAATGCCTCCTTACACATCACACAGCAGAAGTCAATGTCCCCGTAAAGAATAAAGTTCTTGTAAAACCTGTTCATGATGGCGATTTAAAATTTCACAGAAAGTAAAATAGTTTCACAATAACTGTTGGATGTCGTTACGGCTTGATAAAGCTGACTATGCCAGGTAAGTTACGACATTGATTAGACATTATGAATATTTGAAGGTAGTTTTACGGTACCAAGACTTTGGCGGGAGCATGGCGGGGTAGCATTGTCAAAGTTGCCAGTAGTAATAATTTGGCGTTCCGAAAAAAGTTTTTGTACCTATTAATCTGGTAAAATAACAACAAAACTGTAAAATAATCAAAAAACAAAAATTTCAAGTAAAAATATAATGTGAAAAAAAACACCAAACATTAAGACCATTTATATAAAAAATGAACTAATTCACTGGGATTTTTTTTTTAACTGGCAATTTATTTACGATACGTTCCGTTCTAGCTTCGAATTATTGGTCCAGAATTTATCAAAATTACTTACAATTCCCAACAAAAATATTGCAAATTTAAGTTATTTTCGATTATATTTTAAATAAAGTCGATAAATAATGTTTTACGTCTTAAGGCGTGGATCAAAGACTTTCTGTTTTATTTACACAGTTTTATTGTTACATTAAATTGACTGGCAAAACTGTCAAACTAAAACTTTGGTATGCGTAAAATGAATCGTTCATATATCTCATCTCATGGACGACGCTTGTTGTGGATCGAGTTCAAGCAAATTAGATTTTTTCCATTATTTGACCACATCTAACTCAATGAATTGAATAAAAATAGTATACTTTAGTAATTTAAATCATAAACTTACTTGAACAATGTAATCACAGGTTTTAATCACTCTACAATTGCTTAAAATCAGGGTTGTTTTAAGTCGGTGCGGTGGATTTTGGTCTAGCCTGGTATAGATTGAAAATGAGTAAAAGACGACGTGCCTCGTCGGTAGCCAGCAGAGGGGCTGACGGCGATGATAGCGACGATGGAGTGGACCACACTCCAGGCCCTCCACCATCTGCCCGGAAGAAGAAAAAGCTAGATCCAGTAAGTCATTGCCGCTATACGCTTAGCCGCGCGGCAATTTGATAAATCTTGTTTATTTATGTGTTTGACGTTAATTAGACGTCATTTCTAGGACCGGCAATATACGTAAAATGACCAGAATTGCATCCAAATATCTATATTGACACATCTTCTGACCTGTTAATTTCTTGACATATTGAATTACCAAGCGCTGAGCAATAAAAACTTATTACAAAAAACTCCATCTTAATAACTATAAACTCCTACTAAATTATGTCGTCTTTATTTCAGAGTGAAATGTGCCAACAGCTTTATGACACAATCAGGTCATTCAAGAAAGAAGATGGCACTTTGCTCTGTGACTCCTTCATCAGGGCCCCGAAGAGACGACAAGAGCCGCAGTACTATGAAGTAGTGTCGCAGCCTATTGATTTGTTGAGGGTATGAAAAACTCAATATTTACTAAGCTTCTGCCCGTGACTTTGTCTGCATAGAATAAAATTATACACATAAACCTTCCTCTTGAATCACTCTATCTACTTTTAAAGATATAAGCATACATAGGGACAGACAGACAGCGGAAAGCAACTTTGTTTTATACTATGTAGTGATACTACTTCACTTAAAATGTTATTCGGTTTATTATAACAAAATCAAAACTAGGCAGAAATATCAATTCTTCCAAACTAATATCTTAAATGTGAAAGTATCCCTTGCCTTCCTGTTTGATACATCATCATGATAGGTATAAGTGCAAAACTCATCTTAGTGAACTTTGGCAAATATATTATTTCAACTTTTTTTTAATTAGCCTGTAATAGTGTACCACTGCTGGGCAAAGGCCTCTTCCCTAGACTTCCAATGTGCCCTGTCCACACTGTCTTACCAGTCATTCGAGAATGTGTCTAGGTTATCTCGCCATCTCAGCCTCAATTTGGAAGAATGATCTAGGTTACTTTTGTCCCGCAAAATTGCATAGTTTCTGCGAGATAGTGATTATTATAGAAATTATCAAAGTATCTTCTAAATGAAATTGCAGGTGCAGCAAAAGCTCAAGATGGACTCTTATGAAGACCTAGACGAGCTCTCGACTGACATTGAATTGCTGGTCAACAACGCTAAAGCCTTCTACAAGCCCGATGCTCAGGAGTACAAGGATGCCATTGAACTGTGGAAACTGTACTCGCATACGAAGCAGGCATTGGAAAATGGTGAGGCATTTTAATCCATCGAGCGTCCCAGCAACCACTAGTACTAAGGTCTTTTCATTCTTGACTGTCCTATTTGGTAAACAAAATTCTAACCTCAAAACGTGTTATTTTTGTTATTTTTTAACAATTTCATTGTAAATAAAGGAACTGGATATAAAATATCAGGAAAATTATGTACAAAGTATTCCCTCACTTTTATTTGATAACATAATACATCTTATTCTTTACAAAATTTTGTACATTGAGGTAAGAATATTGTTTACCAAATAGGACAGTAAAGAATGAAACAAGTACAACAAGTTAGCGGCTATACATTAGGTATATACTTGTAAAGAAAACTATTGAATGAGGCGTTACTTTGCGGAGGTCCATTCCATATCAATGAACCAAAAATATTTATCCAAAATCAAACACATAAAAGCAAAGGCATATGTATAATCAAATCCTACGACTTTCAGGTGAAGATGTGAAACCACCGCGCGTGTCTCGCACGGGTTCACTCTCCCGAAGGTCCGATGTAGCCGAGGACTTATCTGAGACTTCTACTAACAACGAAGAGGACAACATCTTTGAGGAACTGTTCAGTGCTGTAAGTGTCGCTGTCTTCTTTATCCTATGCTATAGTTTTAAAATTTTAAGGGTGCGACCTAACCGCCGCGTATGTCGTAGGCGTCACGTTTTCTTACCGTTTTTTCATAGATTTTGTTGCGATGCCGTAACGTCACAGTTTTTTAAGCGGCGGTGTGGTCACACCTTAGTTCTATAGTTGCCGGCAAACATCTTGAGCAAGAACGACGCGAAAGGGGTAGGTTCGCGCATGTACTTTTATACCAAAGAGTCGGTAATTTCACTTCTGCGCATTCAAGGTCATGCTCAAGATGTTTGACGGCAACTATATTTATTTTATTCATAATTTTTTGTACAAAAAGTTGTTATGAAAGATTAGCTATTAATTGGAATTGTGTATAGTTCAGCTGAATGAATGATTATTTTTTTAAAGGGGTACAGAAAATATGTAATAGGTATGTGTTACTACATCTAATCTAACTAATATTATAAATGCGAAAGTATGGATGGATGGATGGATGGATGGATGGATGGATGGATGGATGGATGTTTGTTTGTTACTCAATCACGCCAGAACGGCCCAACGAATCTGGATGGAATTAGATACATAGATAGAGAAGTCTGGAATAGCACATGGGCTACATTTATCCCGGAAAATTCCCGCGGGATAGCGATAAATGAATTCTTTGCAGACGAAGTCGCGGGCAACAGCTAGTACTTGTATAAATTACGACAAAGAAGAGTTTGGTTGATCCCATCTGTCTCTGTATCATGATTTTTGTGGAGGCTGAAGGGATTTTTTTGCCTAACACGTGTCACACAGACGTAGCCGTCTTGTACGTGTCGCAGCAGAGTAGTAAGACAATGCTATCAGTTCAATATGTTAATTAAAGAGATGACAATGCAATAGTAAGCTTACCGACCGCTGAAATGAGTCTTGCCAGTGTGGCTGCGAGGCGCGAGTAGGCGACCGCGGACAGCTCCCGGTGCGGGCGGGAGCGCGCCAAACGCCCGCACCGCTCTCGCGCCCCCGCGGGCGTCCCACCCCTCTTTCATTTAAGTGGTCGATCTATAGTAACGTAACAACCAAACCAATCTTACCTAAGCACTGAACATTTTGTTCCGACTTCAAAACTATAGTTCCCACAATCTGTCAAAACTAATTTCATCGTCACAGGTGATGACGGCGAATTCAGAGGGTCGCCCCCTCTACACGGCCTTCCAGTTCCTCCCCTCCAAACGCCGCTACCCAGAGTACTACAGCGTGATAGACTCCCCCATAGACCTGAAGACCATAGCCCAGAAGATCCAGGGGGGCGAGTATGCCAACCTGAATGATTTGGAGAAGGATCTGCTGCTTATGGTCAGGAACGCCTGCCATTTCAACGAACCCGGCAGCATTATTTATAAGGATGCCAAGAGTTTGAAAAAGGTAGGTGTCGGGAATCAGCAATGATGATGATGATTATGATGTCTTCGGGGATAGTGCAATACCGCTTAACTAGCACTTGTGAATACTGCGTATCTGCGCAATACCGCGTGACTAGCACTGCTAAATACTGCGTATTGCGTATCTAATCTACACAACACCCATACTGCAATAACACGTAACTAGCACTGGTAAATACTGCATATCTGCACAACGCCCATAGTGCAATACTGCGTATCTGTACAACACACATAGAGCAATACCGCGTAACTAGCACTAGTAAATACTGCGTATCTACACAACACCTCTAGGGAAAATCCGCGTAACTGGCATTGGTTAATACCGCGTATCTAATAAAGTTGTGTGTTGTGTAGATACGCAGTATTTACAAGTATACTGTAAACTGTAAACAGTATACTGACAACAAAAATGATAAATGATAGACAATCATAATTAATAATTTGTAAATGCAATTATGCAAATGCATAAAATCCGATGTCTAATGATGATGATGATGTGTGTGCGCAGGTGATCCAAGTACGCAAGCAAGAGTTAGAGCAGCACAGCCGCAGCGGGCCCGCCAAGACGTCGGAGCGTATACGCAGCAAGCGCACGTCGAGGATTGGTCCGGTGCCCAACAGTGGGGCGCTGGCCATCATGGACCCGCCAGGCTCTGACAGCGACGTCGTTAAGGTAAAGATAAGATAGAAAGGGAAAAGGCAGCGGCGATATGGTGAATTATTTTTATGTGACCTTTTTCGTTTAGACAGACACTTTAAGAGGCTGACAAGACCTAATTTTGTTGAAATTTATGTTATTTAAGCACTTTTTAAGAAAAAAACAAAAAAAAATGTATGTTAATAGTCATCAGTCATCATATTTCAAAGACCGTGGACGGACTCGATACATAGTTGAACGAAATCGGCTCGATAGAAAATAATTGCAAAGATTGTCTTAAAATCATTATTAAACGGTTCTATGTCTTTATTTTTTCGACGTATTGGTCTGCAATTAAAAACATGAAGTTAACATATTCATACCTAAACCGCTATCGAGTCATATTTCACAAATAATCCATACTTTTTTTTATTTCTTATTATTTGTGTCTTATTTGCAAGATTTTAGACGCGCGCCAAGCTGCCGGAATAGTTTCTTCTCTTTCACTAACAGGCACTCGAACCGTATGTGTGAAGAGTGGCGCTACTCAAGGTCATTTGCTTTTGACAGCGCTTTTAAGAACTGGACATCATAGGAAACTGTCAATGTAGGAGGAACTCCATTTTGAGTTTTTTTTGTTTGTGATGTGATTATTTTGTCGTTGTAATTCCGTTCTTTTGAGGTGATAACGTCTTATACATCGATGAATGCCGGCTGCACTCACGAAAAAGCATGATTCATTGCGTTATATTCCGCGTCAGTGTGCAAGCGAGAGCGCGGAACAAGCGATAGAGAGGCATGATCGGCCCAAGCGTCGGTTTATGACACGTTTATCGTTATCACGTAAAACTATTCGTCCGTAAACCGACTTTATCCGGTTTTCTTAAATTGAATTTAATTGTGACTTAAGAATCAGATATTTTAGTAAACACAGCAAGCCTGAGCCAAAAAATAAGCTACTTTTTAATTGGGGAAGATAACAAATTCTAGTGGAATAGCGATGAGCATCGCTCGCTGAAACATTGTAAAAGTTCCGCGTAATCTAGCATGGAAATGATGATGATGATGATGAAATTACCTCTGGTGCTAAGGTTAGTATTCAATAGAGGTTATTTTTCGTAGCACTCTGAAGACAGCGACAGTGACGAGGAAAAAGGCGACAACGAAGACTCGCCGCAGTGGAAGCTGTTTGAAACAGTCAAGAACAATATTGGACCCAACGGTACGTTAAAATATCTAATAATCTAATCTATTTTATAGACATGTAATGAAATCAAATAATTTATTGTATATTTATGAGTCAAACAGATAGCTTATTACGTAACTCGCTCGCAATCGCCATCGTGTTCATTTTGACATTTCTTGTATGAATGTGACAGCTAAAATCGCCGTCAATAGAACTTGTGAACAATGTAAACAAACCATTCAATGAAATATCCATACTATAGCACAATTTTATTGTTATAACGCTTTAGGAACTTTAGAATAATGATGTGGCAAGATTTGATTAAGTAAACCGTAGATTTAGCTGTATTTGACTAGGTAGAATGGAAATTAAAATAATTTTGAACCCATTTTGTTGACATTGTTCGCAAGTTCCCCTTTTTTCGTCTCGGGCCGTCCATAAAGTACGTCACATCAATTTCATCATTTCTAGAAAACCCCCTATTCACTGCTTAATATGAAGACTGCAATTATTTTGTTTGTGTCAAATTTCCATACCTCCCCCCTCCTAAATGTGTGACGTACTTTATGGATGACTCTTCCTTCCACCTCTTTCCCCTCCGCTCTATTCTTTTCGTCTCCTCCTCTCCCCTTTCCCCTTCTTTCTCATCTGCTCTCTTCTCTATTATCTCCTCTCTCCTTCCCCCCTTATTGCCCCCTCTCTTCTCTTCACCTTCCCCAGGGGCCTTAACATGACGTCTTAATGCGATTCAGTTTAGGTTCGCTCGCTATCAGATTCATACTAAAAGTGACAGCTAAAACTTGAACTGAGTCGGAATTAGGACGTTATGATAAGGCACCTGTTCTCTGTTTCTTGTAATTAATGTCAGACGGCAGTCACGCGAGAGTGAATGCTATCTCTCCATTTCCTTTTAAAATGAACAGTACACTATACAGGTACACCAATGGCAGACGCCTTCTCGAAGCTACCGTCGCGCCGCGCCTATCCGGATTACTATAAGGAGATCAAAAATCCGGTATCCCTCAATCAAATCCGGAACAAGATCCGGCGGGGTAATTACGGCACATTGTCTGAAGTTGCTGGCGACATGAATATCATGTTTGAGAACGCCAAGCAGTACAATCTTCCCACGTCCAAGCTCTACAAATATGCTGTCAAGTTGCAAAGGTAAGATCATAGAGTATCGTCTTGTGACTAATAGTAAAAAAACCGGCGAAGTGCGAGTTGGACTCGCGCACGAAGGATTCCGTCCGTACCGTACTATTGTCTATACTTCGATTTTTTTTTTAATTAGAAATCACGAATACTTCAGTGCAATAGTTTGGCAGCTGCAAAATAAAATTGTCTTAATGTCACTTTATTTGCGTGTCGTCATTGTAACTCTAGTACAAATTGTAAAGAGATTACAGTTCACAAGTCGCAATATAATGTTGTTGTAGTTTCTAAGTCTTTAGTATATAAATATCTATAAACCAGTGTAAGCAGAGCCCTGCTGTGGGGTCACTTTGTATTGGTCCCTGATATATACAGACATGCATACATTATTCTGGTTTTTAGTATTTGTTGTTATAGCGGCAACAAAAATACATCATCTGTGAATATTTCAAGCGTCTACCTGTTGATGCTATTAATATCAAAGTGACAGATAAAGACAAACGATTGCTAAGTTAGCAGAAGCCTACAGAGCGTTTATGAATAAGGGGGTTAGTCTGTGGTCTAACATTTTACTGTTTATTGTTGTAGATTAATGCAGCAGCGCGTGCAAGAGTTACTCGACATCGTACAGAGTTCGTCCAGCGACGACGAAAGCCTGTCCTCCGTGAAGAATCAGACGCAAGTCAGCACGCCTAGACCCCGTGGCAAGTGTTTTTTTTTAATAACTTAGCATGAATTGCGCCAAATTACCTTAAAGGCCGCTGTCATTGACTTAAAATAAACAACTAGACACCCAATCGTAAACAAAATTGCCTCAAGAAACGTCCGAGCGGCGTTGTCTATGTGTTGTGTGTGTCAACACATCAACTTACACAGATAACATTAACATATTCATTCAAATTAACACCTTATTTCGTGGCAGTAATGTTTAATGTCAATTGCATACGATCGTGCGAAGTAATAACACGTCGCCACGCGCTGGAAACCTGTCTGTCTCTTGTTCTCATGCGTTTGAGATTACGGTGCGAAAGAGACATGTACATTGTTATCGAAGCGCGGTCGAAACACGACTAAACCAAAACTCTGCACAATAGACGCGTCGTGCAGACTTTTGCTTCCGACAGTTTTTGAGCGTGATTGTGAGTCTAGTTGTTTATCGTAAGTCAATGGCCGCTGTACACACTGGGCCAACGTGAAGAGACCTACTTTTAATGATCAGTAGAACATACTTTTAATGATTAGTAGAATATACTTTTAATGATTAGTAAGAATATTGCGCTTGCACTCTATTGATCAATTGATGAATTTTACCTAAGCCGCTCGTCGCCCCATCCACCCCCCCAAGTGGGGTTCAAAAGTACTGACAAAATTCCTGATTTTCGGCCAAAATTCCTGACACCTTTTACTTAGTATTTTGTTTATTTTTTTTTATTGTTTAATTTGTCAATGTTGATTGATTTATGTTTAAATCGTAAAAAGATAAAAACGATTATTTTTAAGTTACAATTTATGAAACTCCAAAGTTTATTATTTAAATGAAAGAGTTAAGTTCTATGCTCGTAAAATTGGTTTACCTTTTTTGTTATTGTGATTAAAAATAAAAAAAATATGGTATCGTTTATTTGCCGAAAATTCCTGACGTTTTTTCCGGCCGCATTCCTGAAATATGTCTAAAATTCCTGACATCAGGGCCCTATTTTATAAAGCTACAAGTGACAATTTAGAAGCGGAAGTCTCTTTCTGATTCTATGTGTATTGTAACATGTAGCTTTATAAAATAGGGCCCTGATCACTACGCGCCTCACTGATTGGGAACCCATACACTAGACTGAGAAACCCGTTTATTTTACTGAACAATTTCCAGGTCGCCCGCGCATCAACCCACTGCCGAATTCGACGCCATCTTCCAACACCCCCTCGGCTCCGAAACCCAACGTACCACTTAAAAAGAAGCTCCACTTCATAGCGAAACAGCTGGTAGAGTTCACTTGCTCCGACGGGAGACAGCCCATGCTGTTGTTTATGGAGAAACCCAGCAAGAAACTATATCCGGAGTACTATAATGTGATTGATAGACCCATTGATATGATTACCATTGAAGCTAATATCAAGGTAAGGATTGGATTAGCTAGGGCAGGGTTTCTTCACCAGACTCACCCTCTCTTCACTCTCTCAGATAAATAAAGTTTTTTTTTTTTTTTTTTCTATTCGATAGCCGCGGATCCCTAAGAAATTGAAGACAGTTTTCAAGGACCCCCTCATCATCTTCCTAGCGTTTTTCCCGGCATTTGCCACGGCTCAGTGATCCTGGGGTCCGCTTTGACAACCTAATCCCAAGATTTGATGTAAGCACTAGTTTTTACAGAAGCGACTGCCATCTGACCTTCCAACCCAGAAGGGTAACTAAGCCTTACTGGTATTGGTCCGGTTTCTTCACGATGTTTTCATTAACCGAAAAGCTCATGGTAAATTTTCAAATGTAATTTTCGCACATAAATTCCTAAAAACTCAGAGGTATTGTATTGTTGTATTGTAACCCACAGAACGATCGCTACAACAGCATCGAAGAAATGATATCGGACTTTCGTCTAATGTTCTCAAACTGTCGGCAATTTAACGAAGAAGGATCCATGATATACGAAGACGCGAGTATGCTCGAGCGAGTTATGAATGAGAAGATCAAAGAGCTGAATACTAATTATGAGAAGAAGGCGCCGAAGAAGGAGATAAAAGCTGTCAAGTCACGGCAGTTATCGCCGTTCGAACAGAAGCTGAGGACGCTGTATGATGCTATAAGGGATTATAGGGACCCTAAAGGTAAGCTGGCTAAGACCACTAAGTCCTCGACCGCGCGGTTCTGGGCGCGCAGGGTAGGACGACAGGGAACCGAGTGGTGCAAAAAAAAAAGTGTTTTATTTGGGAAACATAGGTGATGGCTGCATAAATACGAGATAAGAGATGTTACATTTCTTAGTGTTGCACTATGTCTTGCTTGTGTGCGGGCGGATAGTGTGCCTGCCGCCTGTACAGAGTGGCTACCCCGCGCCCCGCAGCCGCGCCCAAGAGGACTCAGTTAAGTGGTCGGTCTATAGGTTTATAGTTAGGTGTTTAAAGAATGATATCATTAGCAAAATATTAATGTAGATAAGACGTCGCTTTCAACTCGGAAGTTCTGACGGACGACATTTTTGTTTAGCTTGTTCCCCGTACATAACCAAGTTACACGACCGGCACTGGTAAAAACAAAGTAGGATGATTAATTTGGATTAGTTAGGTTTAGGTGAAGGCCACCCCTAAGCCGCGAACATGTTTGTTATAATTTAGAAATAATCTTACTGTACTTACTAATCCAACTCGGATGGGCAGCTTTCGGGAAACTTCGCGATATCTTCTCGTCCAAAATCCCGCAGTGCCTGAAGACTAGGGTCTATAATCAGTGCGTGTTGCCAGTGATGACTTATGGCTCTGAGACGTGGTCTTTGACTGCTGGCCTATTGGAAAGGCTCAAAGTCGCTCAACGAGCTATGGAGAGAGCTATGCTCGGAGTTTCTTTGCGCGACAGAATCCGAAATACGGAGATTCGCCGAAGAACTAGAGTCACCGACATAGCTCGAAAAGTATGTACGTTGAAGTGGCAATGGGCAGGCCACATCGCTCGTAGAACAGACAACCGTTGGGGGAGAAAAGTTCTCGAGTGGCGACCGCGATCCGGAAGACGTAGTGTTGGCAGGCCTCCCACTAGGTGGACTGACGACATCGTAAAAGTTGCGGGAAACCGGTGGATGCAGGTGGCGACTTGTCGTTCATTATGGTGTGCTAAGGGGGAGGCCTTTGTTCAGCAGTGGACGTCTTCAGGCTGATGATGATGATGATGATGATGACTTACTATTAGTAATACTTTAACAACGCGAGAGAGAGCGATGTAATAACTATGTAAAGTGTGAGATGGATGCTAGAGACCATGATGTGCCTTCTATCTGGCTAAAGTCATTGTAAAATTTACAATTTCCTGTAACTGTATTGTTTACTTCGGAATATACCAACTAAAAGTAATTCAACTTTAATCTATACCATTTTCATTCTTACCTGTCCTATTTGGTAAACAAAATTCTAACCTCAAAACGTCTCATTTTTGTTATTTTTTAACTATTTCATCGTAAATAAATTAACTGAAGATAAAATATCACCAAAATTATGTACAAAATATTATCTCAGGTTTATTTGATAACATAATACACCTTATTCTTTACAAATTGCATATTGAGGTTAGAATTTTGTTTACCAAATAGGACAGGTAAGAATGAAAATGGTATAATTTTTTTTAGCCAATCGCCAACTGGCCCTGATCTTTATGAAACTACCCAGCAAAGCCGAATACCCGGACTACTATGAGCTCATCAAAAACCCTATAGATATGGAGAAAATAGCTCACAAGCTCAAGAACAGCGTCTACAGTACTGTCAACGAACTGGCCTCGGACTTTATACTGATGTTCGATAACGCCTGCAAGTACAATGAACCCGATTCGCAGATTTACAAAGACGCTTTGATTTTGCAACGTGTGTGCTTGCAAACTAAACAGATGCTGAGGTAAGGTTCATTGAGATTGTTTGGAATATAGTAAGACTTTGAGAACGAGAGGGCGATGTAATAAGCGTGGAGTGAGATTGATGCTAGAGACCATGTTCTTTGCGCACTGTGGAATAGACATTAGAAGTTTGTATGGGATATAGATCATATAGACAGCGATTATTTTTTATAGACTCGATATTGAGCCAAATGGGTGTATCAACAATTCCTTGTTGTTATTCTGTCCCATCAGCCAGGGGACAAAAGTAGTACAGTTTGTTAGAAGAAATATTGTGTCTCTTTAGACTAACTTGCATAGTAGATGATCAATTATAAAAGAGGCCTAGAACTACCGCAAACACTTACGGTTCAAAGAGAGAATGTAACCATAGCAACGAGTGCCAAGAAAAAGTCGATCCACCCAAAAACGCTTTGGATCTGTATGTATGCAAAAATGAATAAATGTCTTCTTATTCTTATTCTTATGTACCAAGTGACACTCTTAAAATTACAAACCCATACCCCCGTATTACCCGTAGAGGGTTCGAAACGCGTAAGCGATTTCTGTAGCAAAGGGAATAACTATTCCCTTAGGTTTGTGGGATTTACGTATGTTTTATATGGAATCAGAGGAGTATGTATAGGTATTTCAGATAAGCTTGTTAAGGTATGTGGTCATTAATATGGACCTCCGCAAAGTAACGGCTGATTCAATTAACTTAAGATAATTATGCTCTTTTTCACAGGGAAGACGACGACGCAGTACCCGATGTGCCGGCGGCCGTGCAAGAGTTGCTCTTGAACCTGTTCACTTCGGTGTACAATCACCAGGATGAGGAGGGCAGGTGAGCTGGCTTATCTACTATAGCAAAACTCCTCACGATGTTTTACACTCTCGGAAAGTTACATACATAATATACATACAGTCACGCCTCTTTCCCATAGGGGTAGGCTAGGCTGAGACTACTTTGTTCTACTCGCTACGATTCTGACATCTCTTTCGCTTCATCCACATTCATCAATTTCTTCATACATGCTCGTCGGTTTCGGGTACTACTGACCTGCCCTTTTTTTCTGCCTTGTTTTTCGGAAAGTTAATTCCATGTTAATTCAAATTGTGTCATCACGTCATCAGAAGTATAAACAAAATCAAAATACTAATATTATTTATAAAATTTTACATAAGTACATAAATCACGTTCATATGCCTTATGCGGTCTACAGGGCCTTTTTTTAACGGAGAAGAAATTTTTTCATAGTAATTGAGACGTTGAACGTGTTTGTGACGTTTTTACACGCGAAAACTTACACTAGAAGCTCAGGTAGGTAACGAGGATCTACAGAGCCTAAGATAAGAAGACCTAAAGGAACCGTTTAGCATGATTATACCGAGTTCTACCGCGACTGACGGGTTGAAACTTCCCCAGGTGCTACTCGGACAGCATGGCGGAGCTGCCGGAGCACGACGGCGGCGGCGGCGCGCGCGTGCGCGGCATCTCGCTGGACCTGGTCAAGCGCCGGCTCGACCGCGGCCTCTACCGCCGGCTGGATCACTTCCAGCACGACATGTTCGCCGTCTTCGAGAGGTCAGTACTTAGACGACATTCCATTTCGTAAGTCATCATCATCAGCCTAAAGACGTCCACTGTTGAACAGAGGCCTCCCCCTTAGTACACCATAATGAACGAATACTCGCCACCTGCATGGTTTCCGGCAACTTTTACGATGTCGTCAGTCATAAGTCATTTATTTGCAGAAAATAGTGTACAATAAGATGGTAAGCAGGAACAACAATGACAACTATTCCACTACACAGTAGTATGCATATTATTTCCGAAGTTCATTTCGTGCCGTTCTGATCGCACTAGTCATTTTGAGAGTGAGAGGTATGAAACGAAGTTCGAAAATGGAATCCGTAGCCCCCCAGCTATTAAACGACGACAGATACGTGCCTATTAAACGTCATCATCATCATCATCATCAGCCCGTGTCAGTCCACTGCTGGTCATAGGCCTCTCCCATAGCACGCCATTGGGCTCGATCTTCAGCTCTCCTCCTCCAATCCCTGCCTGCTGTCTTGCGAATATCATCGCCCCATCTAGCAACAGGACGCCCTACACTGCGTTTGCCAACACGTGGTCTCCACTCCAGAACCAGTTTGCCCCAGCGGCCATCAGTTCTGCGGCATATGTGACCTGCCCACTGCCACTTCACCTTGGTTCTCTGACGAATTACTTCGTTCCGGATTCGGTCCCTAAGAGAAACTCCGAGCATAGCTCTCTCCATAGCTCGCTGAGCGACCTTGAACTGGTGGACAAGCCGCACGGTTTGTGGCCACGTTTCGGCTCCGTAGGTCATTACAGGCAGGACGCACTGATTAAAAACCTTTGTTTTTAGACTTTGGGGTATAGGTGACGAGAAAACCTGGCGAAGTTTCCCAAACGCTGCCCAACCCAGCTGTATCCGCCTCTTGATTTCCTTGTCCTATTAAACGTAGACTCGCTAAATTAAGGAAACTGCCGCGTGTGGTGGGACAGTAATCGACCTAGATTTATTTTCCCGCTGTAAGGTTCAACGTCATTTGTACTAATGAAAATGATTGATGATTGATTTGATTGATGTGATTTGTAATGATGACATGAAATAACTATAATTATTATGAATAAATGAGTATGAGTATGAGTACTCTTTGAAATATCAAAGTCAATGTGACAATCAGGCATCAGTCTTGTTTTTCTTTCTGATTTAGGAATTGATATGAAAAATGGTAAAGCATTTTGTCGACTTGTATGCAATAAATTGCATGCGCCGTTCATAGATCGCCATCTCTGAAACAGTTTTTAGTTTAATTTTAGATTTGATTATAGTATCTGGCATGACGTAATTTAATTATTTTATAATCAAGACTGAAAACAGCAAATCTCAGGGGCGCTCGGACGTTAAAATAAAACGATGCGCTATCTATTCTATACCTTACAATTCATAGCTATTTGACTGAAATGGTGGTAGTTTTACTTCGGTTACTTTTACTCTATTGTCGCCTTATTCAGGGGGTATATGGGAAACTGGAGTAAAAAGCGTAAAAACTCATTTTTTTTTATGGCAGTTTCTGTACTTGCTTTCATGGTTGTTAATTATTCTATTCCCCAGAGCTCGTCGCCTTTCCCGCACCGACAGCCAGATCTTCGAAGACTCGGTGGAGCTGCAGTCGTTCTTCATATCGCACCGCGACCAGCTCTGCGCCAACACCCTGGTGTCTCCGGCGCTGGCCTTCACCAAGGAAACTGTCACCACCAGCGTGGAACTGGTGAAGCAGTGCAAACTGTTGCAGGAGAATGATGAGGAGGAGGATACCAGGTCAGTGCTGCTATTTCACCAACTCAATCAATTCCAATTCGACATCTTTCAGGATTCAATACGGTCAATTAAGCGTAAAATGCTGATTCCATCACACATCTCTCAAAATTAGCCCTCTCTTTTTTGCCTAATCTTAGTTTTGTTATAAACAGGATGCTCATTTCACTTACTTAATCCGGTTTGTTTTATGTTATGTTAGTTAGTTTTACTTGTAGTGTAAGGTCCCTAAACATGATAAATGCTGTTGCATGCCTGTTATTGGTGCATGAACATGGACTGTAACTTGTAATTTTTATGAATATTAATGTTTTGATGTACTGTTGGCATGTCTAAATAAATAAATAAATAAATAAATAAATAAACTCGACAATTGTCTTGTCAGTGACCAGTGACAATTCGACATGTAATGCGTATTCAATATGAAGCCAACCGGCGTAGATTCTCGTCGAATTTATAATGTAAACAGTTTTGTCACATGTCAGCGACTATTGTCGCGTCGGTGAAATAGGGAGCTGATATATTTATCATCACTAAATATTTTATTGAATCAGGCGTTACTTTGCGGAGGTCCATTTCAATGAACACAAAATATTTACCTTGCTACTCCGCTACTTAGGTACTTACTGAAATAGGAGATTTTTATTTTTATTTTTTTATTTCTAGATCAAGCACCGATGACTCGATGCCGTCCGGAGGGGCGCCTTTATCCCAGTCAAAGTACCACAAAGGCGATTTCCTGTACGTCCAACCCGACAAGAGCAACAAGGAGCCGAGCATCGTGCAAGTCGTTCGTATCTGGACGAACAGTGACGGCGTCGCTATGATATACGCCAACGTGTATTTCCGGTGAGTTCCACAGTTTTGTTTTGCTTAGAGTGACCATTAAACCCAATCTTGGCCACCACTGTAACTGCCTTCGACCATCTCTCGCGAGTGCATCTTGCACACACCACGCACACTACACACAACACACACACACTACACACAACACACACACTACATACAACACACACACACACACTACATACAACACACACTACACACACTACACACAACACACACACTACACACAGACACACACTACACACAGCACACACACACTACATACAACACACACTACACACAACACACACAACACACACACTACTGGCTTTCCTGTCTCTGACGCGTGCGGCAGCGGTAGGCAGGCTCTTTCTCTTTCACTCTAACCCACAGCGCTAGTCGTATTTCGGACAGACGCTTCCCCCTCTCTACTCAGTGTTTATTGTGCGATAGACATACTGTTAGTAACTTAGATTAATTTAAGTTATCATATCACTTCTGTCGGGCTTCCTGAGACGCACACGTTTCTTTTTTTTTACTTGTTCACTTTCTGTCAGCCCCCACGAGACCTTCCACGTGCGCACGCGCCGCTTCCTGCAGCAGGAGGTGTTCAAGACGGAGTCGCACCGCAACGTGCCGCTGGACCAGGTCGCCGGCGTCTGCTACGTCATGAACGTCAAAGAGTACTTCAAGTTCCGCCCTGAAGGTAAACTCCTGGTCCCTAATTCAAATGAACCAAACAGTAACAAATTTATTAAGACTTTAAAAATATTTCTTGCAGAAAAAACATATTACACTACACAGTTTGAATATATATACTCCAACAATCACGATTAGATAAAACAAACATACCTACTTATAATGTCGCCGTAACAAGTTTAGTAATTGTCTCTCTGCTACCGTTTTTTAGAATTTTAATTAATGTATAACTAGCGTTTAAAATGAAGCCTAATAATTGATATCTCGCTGTCTTTAATTGGCATTGTTAATTTTTTTTAAGCTGTGCTTTTAACACCTTTATTTGATAGAATGGACTATTTCAAGGAACTAATTTGAATATTATGCTTCTACGTAGTTTTGTTTGTTAATAATAAATATTTTTTCGCTGTTTGGTAATTTGTTAATTTAGACAGGATCCCAATCGCCTTCGTACAGAAATATAAAAAAAAACAGTTTTGTCACAATGTATTTTGTTATGGAATAAATGATACTGATACTGATACTGGTCCATCTTTCACCAAGACGACAATTGTCGGTGTCATATGAATGTTTCTATAACGTCTCCTCGGGCGGTAAGTAGCAATTTGTCGTCCGCTACGCGAGCGGAAATTTCCACTTCCTGGCGAGGGAAAGATGTAAAATTGTGTACACACCTCGCGCGGTGATAAAGAAAGCCTCGGGTCGCACGTTTATCGCCCTCGCCTTTGGCTCATGCGACAAGTTCATGCGATCTGAGCCGTTCTTTATTTCACCACTCTCTAGGGGTGTCATGTACTAATGACATGCCGCTATATTCGCGTGGTACAGGTATAGTGCAAAATGATTTTCCATGACATTTCGTAAAATTTTATCCGATTTTCAACTTTAGGCACATGTTATTAAAGTCGTGTATACAATCCAGCTGTCAGATTAAATTGTTTTATAAATAAGAACCTTATTCCAATGTCGCTTTAGTTGAAAACCGCATGGGATTCAACGATACGTCATGGAAAATCATTTCGCACTACATCTGTACATATGTTTTAGGTGTTGACTTTTGATACTACAGGTTATGCGGATAAGGATGTATATGTGTGCGAGAGCCGGTACAACACTAAGCATCGCATGTTCAAGAAGATCAAGGTGTGGGAGGGCGCCGAGAAGGAGGCTACGCTCGTGCCTAGAGACGTTAGTACCAAATTATAATACCAGACAACTTGCGTTAATATTTTCACTAGGTACGCCACTTTATTTTGGTCAAAGTCAAAGTCAAAAGTTTATTTTGCAAATAGGCCGCCAAGGGCTCTTTTACATGTCTTTTTTTGAATCTACCAGCGCATTCGGAAAGACCATCATTGCCAAGAAGAATGCGCCGCAACTACGAGGTTCACTACGCGACTCAGGAAAAGACAATTTCAGGATCCTTTTAAGACTTTCTTCCATGCTGGCCTGGGAGTAACGAAAAAACATAGAATGTACCAGTTGCTTCTTTTCCCGCGCATGACACCCTACATCGTAATAAAATCTTGTTACAAGAATCTCGTGTTTGTTTTAGGTCCCTCTTGAACCTAATAGGACGGTGTCCGTATTCCGCGAGCGCGTAGAGAAACACAAGGACGAGCTGGCGGAGCTTGAAGTGCTTGAAAATGTGCAAGAGAAGGAGAGACCTGTAAGTAAAAAATAAAACTTAAGTAATTAAAATAAAACTAATCCTTATGGAATAAGTTTCATTTACTTAAATAATAAAGTAGACTATATCTGTGCTCATCACACAAATGTATGCCCATACCAGGATTTGAATCCGGGTCACTACCAACTTGGCCAACAGCGTTTTAACTAAGACCATTGTAATCCACACTTATTGCGAATAAATTAATCTAAATCTAAATCTAAAATCTAATGTGCTAATGTCCTTTTTTAGGACGTGGTGATGTACAATCCGCTCGGCACTGACGACGAGAACACGTACTACGAGCAGTACAACACCGTGTGTTCCGGCGTGATAAAGACCGGCGACTACGTGTACGTGGTCACGGACGGCGGCAAGCAGCTCATAGCGCAGGTGGACACCATCTGGGAGACCGGCGAGTGAGTGATTACGCCTTCATTAGGGACACTTACCGCCATTAGTACTTTATAAAGTGTGTTAAAATTATTGAAGAGTATTTCAGCAGATCCCTATTTTATAAGTTACAATTTACAAGCGGAAGTCTCTTTCTGACCATAGTGTTATAGTCTGGCAGATAAACCACTGCAGCCAGATGACACTTTCAGTGTTGTCAGTTTTTGGCGAATATTAAATAGTGATGTGACTTAGTGAGTGAATGAAAGAATGAACGATGTAATGAAATTAATTTGCGTCTAATTTCTAAACGACACTGAAAATTAGAACACATAGAAAAATCCGAAAAGTAAAGCTATGGCCGGGACATAGCTTTACTTTTCGGATTTTTCTATGTGTTCTAATTTTCAGTGTCGTTTAGAAATTAAATTTCTAACGGTAAAACCGTAAAAAGTAAACATAAAAATTAAGAAATAAAAATTTCTTGATTCATTTGATATTTCCTATCATTTGAAAAACAGCGCCATCTCTCGTCCCTGGTGAGCAGTAGATGTTCCACGGGAGTTTGTAATTGTGTCGTACAGACACATCATTCAAATAGATGACGCTTCGCGACAAATAATCGCATAGTAACAAGGTCACGTGACAGTTAGTAATAGATAGAAAAATTCGAACGCTTACTCACCTGCTATGGGTGGTGTAGGGGTATAGCACGCGTCACGGAATGACGAGGACCCGGGTTCGTTTCCCGGCCATAGCTTTACTTTTCGGATTTTTCTATGTGTTCTAATTTTCAGTGTCGTTTAGAAATTAAATTTCTAACGGTAAAACCGTAAAAAGTAAACATAAAAATTAAGAAATAAAAATTTCTTGATTCATTTGATATTTCCTATTAATTTGCGTCATTTATGTAGAAATAGAGAATTTCTAAAGCGCATTTTAATAAAATGATTTGTTCAATAAGGTTTTTTGTATGCTTTCTAGTTAGTAGTAGTGTAAGAGCGCCATTTGGAAATGTGCGGAAGCATGTCAAATCAGTTACCTGTTTTCAACTCATTCCCCATTTTGCCATATAAATAAAACAACAATTATCACATTAATATTTTTTTCTACCTCTGTACTTTACTTAAAAACTTAAATTATTCCGAATCAGTTTCACTGCTGCTGTCACTATACTTACGTGTATTACAAAGTCATCGCACATTTTATCTACCTACTATGTGGTCAAGACCACACATTTTTTCTAAGAATGGACATTCATAAAATATTTCGTTCATTCAATAATCAAATCATTCATTACGTGACCTTAGTCGAGCACTAGTGAAATAAATGTGGTATCATTATTTCGTAAAATGACATTTGTAAGTGTCATCTGGCTGCAGTGATTTAGCTGCTAGGCTAGACTATAGATAGAGACTTCCGCTTGTAAATTGTAACGTGTAGCTTTATAAAATAGGGCCCCGATTGGTTGAATTAGTTTGATTAAACAGTTCTGTTAAGATATCTTCGGGGATAGTAGTGCTAGTTACGTGGTTTTGCACTATGGGTGTTGTGTAGATACGCGGTATTAACCAATGCCAGTTACGCGGATTTTCCCTAGGGGTGTTGTGCAGATACGCAGTATTCACCAGTGCTAGTTACGCGGCATTGCACTATCCCCGAAGATATTTCATTGTAATTTTTGAAAGTTAAGAGTTATTATTACGCTATGGCCGAACTCAATGAAACGCTAGTAAAATTCTTTTTGTTTTCAGCAACAAGTGCTATTTCCGCGGTCCGTTCCTTATTTTCCCCTCCGAAGTGGCTAATATCATCAACAAAGTAAGTTTTGAGTAAACATTTGCTTTTGTTACTTTGTTTGTAGTGTCTATAGCATGTCCAAGACAACGAGTTAATATAGCTACTATAGCGTTCTCTCTGTTGCACTTTTGCATACTAATGAAAGGGACAAAGGAAGGTTGGCGTAACCAATTTCACCTCAATGCTGGGGCAGGCCTATGTGACTACATTCATTCATGCCAAAGTCAACATCTCCACATAGTATAAAACAAAGTCGCTTTCCGCCGTCTGTCTGTCAGTCTGTCTGTCCCTATATGTATGCTTAGAACTGTAAAAATAACTACGCAACGGATTTTGATGTTGTTTTTTGAAGTGATAACTTCTTATGGGAGGGTAAACCGCTTCGTAACGTAACGCGTTACGGCGCCCGTCTGTTTGGTTTCCCTTTCTCTGACGCATATGGCTTCTATCTACTAAATCTCTTTTTTCTATGTCTATGTTCAAGGGTTGCCAGTTGTGAAAATATTTAATTAATTGTTCTTTTTTTAGCCATTCTACAAGCAAGAGGTGTTGCTGACCACAATGCACGACACGAGTCCCCTCGTCGGCATTGTCGGCAAGTGCTCGGTGCTAGACTACGACGACTATCTCAAGTGTGAGTATTTGATCATTGGTTCTCTGCTGCTTTGTCTGTGGAACGTTTCCGGAATTACGAAATTTTAAGAAAAGCTAACTGGAAAGTTCAAAAATAAAGTTCAAAAATTTCAATAAAAAAAAATACTTTCATTTACTGTATCGTTTATTTTACTCGCTAACTCTTTATTGGACATCAGAACATCACATATAACAATCAAAATAGAAAGAAAGGTATCCAGAAGTAATAAGGTATAGGCGAATAGGTAAATTAATTATTACGTAAAAGTTGTCAAGTCAGTCTGTCAGTCAAAGTGTGGTAGGGCAGCTCGATCATCAAAACCAAACAGCTTCGCTGCTGGCTTCCGTTTGTGGCGGGTGCCACGAAGGCACATACTGGTCGCTCTAATTATGGATGTTGATATGTGAACTATCAGCCAGCTCAAAACGCGAGACAATGATCGGTCCCAGCGTGATGCTAGTGCTTACTGTATTGTTTATTCATTTTTTATATTGTTCATTACATAAAAATGAGCTTTTAATGAAAGCCATGAAAAAAAATATATATACATATATGTAAATATCATGGGACAAATTGACCCAGATCCAAACTAAGCAGAGCTTGGTGCTATGGATACCAGGCAACAAATCATAAAAAAAAACATGAATATTCCCTATTGTCTCTTTCCAAAGACCTAAGCGCAATCTTTATGGCCTGTTACTGTATTTGGTTGTAACGTGTAACAGTTACGGTAACAGCTCGCAGGTGAGTAATGCTGTAACGTATGGGTTTGTCGGCAGGCCGTCCAACGGAGATCGCGGAGAATGACGTGTTTGTGTGCGAGTCGCTCTATGACGAGTCGAATCGCGTCGCGCGGAAACTCAAAGCGGGCCTGCGGAAGTTCGAGCACACCAAGGAGGTCACCGTGGATGAGGTAATGTATAGTCTATTTATTCATACTAGATACTAAATTGACAATTGCAAATGTCAAATTGATAATTGCAAATGTCAAATTGACAATTGCAAATGTCAAATTGACAATTGCAAATGTCAAATTGACAATT
The DNA here is from genome assembly GCA_963854515.1 of Pandemis heparana. Lineage (NCBI taxonomy): Eukaryota > Metazoa > Arthropoda > Insecta > Lepidoptera > Tortricidae > Pandemis > Pandemis heparana. Next base: position 7,535,614 of record OY978028.1, read on the forward strand.
GCAAATGCCAAATTGACAATTGCAAATGTCAAATTGTGAAATAATGATACCAGTAGGCTTATTGTCTAACTCGCTCGCAATCGCCATCGTGTTCATTTTGACAGTTCTTGGGTGGATTTTTGACGTTGTAATTTGTGTGCAATACGTTTAGCATGGCACACAAATTACAACGTCAAAAATCCACCCTCTTGTATGAATGTGACAGTTAGCTGATTCCGATGCCAATTGTCAGCCCATACATGAACTGTCAAAATGAACACGATGGCGATTGCGAGCGAGTTAAACAATAAGCTTTTATTGATTAGTGGTGTACCTACTCGAAACCATCGACAATGTTTGTGGTCTGGATACAAGTGGTTTGGTCATGTTATATTTTACGAAAATAATACGATTTATCATAATCAAGCAAGTTTAAAGGTTTATTAGTTTATTACACTAGCTTATACATACAAAAATCTATACTAAGTTTGATTTATCCTTAACTTTCGATAGTGGTGGCACATCACTTTTTGAATTGCAAAAAACAGGCAACACAGGTAATGTCATTTTAGTATCTAGTAATAATAAATAGACTATAGTAGAACTGTTTGATCCCTGGCCCACTAGAACGTTCTCACTGTATAGTCTATTTATTCATATTAGATACTAAAATGACATTACCTGTGTTGCCTGTTTTTCGCGATTGAAAAATAGTGTTGTGCCACCACTATCGAAAGTTACCGATAAATTCAATTTAGTATAGATTTTTGTAAGTTATCCTATAAAATATAATGTGTGAAAATCGCGAAAGTTTGAATCGATACATTATAACCATTACTATAGAAAAATTAAAAAAAAATTACTCTTTTTTTTTTTTCAAAATATAATATTTTGCTTCTATAGCTATGGTTATATACCCCAGTGAATTATTGTTAGGGGATGTTTTGTTACACCCTGTATAAGCATATAATTTATTAATTTAAAACATTTATCTCTATCATTTATTTATATATTTTTCTAACTAATCTAAAATTAATACCGTGGCGTAGGCCGTGGTAGCCTAGTGGTTTGACCTGTGGCCTCTCAAGTAGAGTTTCGTGGGTTCGAATCCCGGGTCGTGCCTCTGAGTTTTTCGGAATTTATGTGCGAAATTATATTTGAAATTTGCCATGCGCTTATCGGTGAAGGAAAACATCGTGAGGAAACCTTGTACACATTTGCGTAGGAATTCAATGGTGTGTGCGAAATTCCCAATCCGCACTGGGCGCGCGTGGGAACTATAGCTCAAACCCTTCAATTATACTGGAGGAGGCCTATGCCTGGAAGCACACTGAATTACGTAATTTAATAAAAAACACAAGCAGTGAAGACATGTAACGAATAAATTGTAGTTAATTCGGAATAAAAAGGCTATTAAAAAGTATTTTGTAGCTAAGCAGCAGTGCTTGCGCTGCTGTGTTCTGGTGTGGAGAGTAAGACAGCCGGAGAAATTACAGGCACAAGAGGCATTTCATCTAAGTCCTCTAGGTTGGCAACGCATCTGCAATTCCTCCGGGGTTGCGGGTGTCTATGGGCAGTGGTGATCGCTTACCATCAGGTGACCCACTTGCTCGTTTGCCTTCCTATTCACATAAAAAAAAAGCAACTTGTTTGTGCCAGATCTACTACTTCGCGAAGCAGCTGGGCCCGCCGGCGCTGGCCAGCGCGCAGGACGTGAGCGCGGCCTCCCCCGCCTTCACGCAGAAACCCTTCAACCCCATCAACGTCGACTCTATGGTAAATAGAAGTGTTTGTTAGAAAAACCATTTTGAATCCTCGTGAGAGAGGTCTTGACCCTCGCTCCGGGTCGTTTCTGGTACGTGGTAATGCTGCGAGTGTAATGGCCACCTTCGCGCCAGGTATGACGCGGGGCGGATTGCTTGACTGATTGTTTTTTTATTGTATTTTTGACGTTTGTTTTTTAATATTTTGCATATTTAAAAAAAATTGAATACAACCTTTTTCTGCTGACTGTACTTGCATTGTCATCCGTCCTACATTTCTGTAATAAATTTCAATTCAATCTGACCAACGGTTGAAGAGTTCCCTCCTGCGGAGACGGTTGTATTCTCATCCGACCTTCTATATCCCGCTGTTAATATGTCTTAGAGCCGATTTTTCAATCCTCAAACATGCACTTAGGGGGCATTCAAGTGTTACGTAAGCAAATTTTTTATTACCCTCCCCCCCTTTCCCCTTGTCAGCAAAAGTAAGCAAACCTCTCCCCCCTCCCATGCTTACGTAATCATTGATACCTATTGTGGATTTTTCTCTTAATGTATTCTGTTTTATATAAATTTGTGGGTTGCCATTTGTGTAAAAAATTAAATAATAACTGCTGAGTTGCTGACGTAATCACGATATCGACGGCCTACCATGTCATCAAAAATAAGCAAAGCAAAGGTACCCCCCGCCCCCCTCAAGCGGTTACGTAATACTTGAACGCCCCCTTACCTGTTGGATACCGAGAGTTATTTAGAGTTATTCGTCGAATAGAAATAAAAAAAAAAAATCGGTACTTAATGTTATTAACCGTGTGTCTTCTGCTATTATGTTTATTAGTTCAACACTTCCAGTGGGACATGTTTGAAATTGTGTTGTGTGTAGGACGGCAAACCTCAATTCACGAACCTCATCAATACGACGATCGGTAGTCAAGACGTCGAGATGATACTGGAGAATTCGTTGGACGACTCGTCGCTCGCCTCGCCAGCCACGCCGCTGTCTATAGGTAAGTATGGTAATTTCATTCATAACTGTCCTATTTGGTAAACAAAATTCTATCCTCAATAAAATAAATAAATATCTTGGGACAATTGACACCAATTGACCTAGCCTCAAAATAAGCAAAGCTTGTAATATGGGCACTAGACAACGGATAAACATACTTATATAGATAAATACATACTTAAATACATATTAAACATCCAAGACTCGAGAACAAACATTCGTATTTTCATACAAATATCTGCCCAGACCGGGGATCAAACCTGGGACCTCAAGCTTCATAGTCAGGTTTTCTAAACATTAGGCCATTCGGTCCTCAAAAGTCAAAATGTCTCATTTTTGTTATTTTTTAACTATTTCATCGTAAATAAAGGAGGTGGAGATAAAATATCAGCAATATTATGTACAAAATATTGCCTAAGGTTTATTTGATAACCTAATACACCTTATTCTTTACATGAAATTGTACGTTGAGGTTAGAATTTTATTTACCAAATAGGACAGTTAAGAATGAAAAGACCTTATGTAACAATAGCATAAGACTACGCATTCGCTTTTATGTGATTGCTGCATAATGAAAAGCGATTGATACACGGGTGTAGTTTTATGAAACAAATTGAAGATGAGTTTCATAATATGGTCACCCGAGTGTTTTAATGCCTAATTACTGGACAGTGGTATACGTATTATATATCTACAAGCATATCATAAGTATTCTACAAAATACGTTTTCACAGCAAAATACGTAGGTGACATTATTTCCTGTTCGAAACAAATGCAATAACAATGACATTTATATTTTTTATTAAATTCATACACAAATCGAATGTAATATTCAAGTATCGAAATGTATGGAACAAAAAATTCACATTGAAAGAAATTACAATTGGATAATCACAGCCGAATATGATTATTTGTTTGTCATGTCATGATGTTCGAAATTTGAATCTAATTAAAAAGTCGATATTGATACTTTTATGTAAGTAAACATTAACCCCCTTATTCATAAACTCTCTGTAGGCTTCTGCTAACTTAGCAATCGTTTGTCCTTATCTGTCACTTTGACATTTACCTTTCACAAATAAGGACAAAACCAAACTCGGGGAGCACTCGCTAAAAATGCACTAGTATTGAAATTTCACGTTAAAGGTACGTACTTCAGTAGTAAATTACATGAAAAAAAAGGTAAAAAAAAAACATTAATCTTCACTTCTTTGTGATTTGAAAAGTAAATTAATTCTTTTTACAACTTTTTTTTACCTTTCTTTTATGTAATTTACTAGGTAAGTGTAGGTACTTACCTAGTAAATTACATGAAAAAACGCGAAATTTCAATACTAGTGCATTCTTAGCGAGTGCTCCCCCGAGTTTGCTTTTTACTTTTTATCTCAGATTTAGGAAGCAATGTGTATGAGTGATACCTTAAAAGAAAGAGCAATAAACAGGCATGTTTTTAAAAATGTTTGAACATTTCCAGGTTTTTTTTTTATGGCACTGAAAAATGACTCTGTTCCAAAAAAATATATTTTTATTAATTTCGAATGCCTCTATCTTGTTTCTGTGGCAAGACAGACACTTAATAGTACATTTCGATGCTAGTGCGGAAAGTATGTCATTACTTCACAAGTCTCGAGATATCTTGCCACGAGCCGAATGGCGAGTAGGCAAGACTCGAGACGAGTGAAGAATGACATTTCCGCGCGTGTATCGAACGACGATTTTCAATACAGTTGCGAAAAAAAAATACAACAGAATAAAGTAATTTGAAATAACTAATTCACAACACTTTGTCAACAAATGTCACTAACACTAAGCTTAACTTTAACAAAATGCTGTTGATTGAGCAAACCGGTAGGTTCAGTCCACAAATCTCGTCATTCGTGCTTTTCATTTCAAGTAAACAAAATAAAACTCATTTAACCTCAAAAATCTCTTTCCCGCCGCTCAGCCGCTCCAGTTCTACGGGCAGACTCTCTTACCTCGACTGCTTTAACCACCGAGCGCCGCCATGACAGTCTGCTTTACCGACTCTACCCAGGCGTATCGCTCGCGCTTACTCAACAACAGTTTGGAATTTGTCCGACAGACGGCATTTAAGCTACAACGCATTTAACAGATAGTATTAATTGTAATGTTAATACAATAAAATTATCTCTGCTTCAGTTAATCTCCGACATTTGTTTATTTAAATTGTATAAACACAAAAACTACTGAAGCCTTTAGAACCTTAAAAACCATGGTTGTAGTTGGAAAAACGCCTCCACTTTGACAGGCGTTTCAGCAGCTAAAATTCCGTTCCATTCAGACACCTTAATAAGAACTGTTTTTAGAAATTCCATATTTTATAATAATAATGATGAAGAGGCAAGTCATAAAATATAAAATCTCAATATTTTGATATTTTTACATCAATAATAGGTTTTTATTTTTATTTCATCTTGGTACAGACTAGCATTAATAATAACTCTTCGGTAAGTAGTCGTGAATTGGAACAAGTACAAATTAAAAAAAAATGGAAAAGTAAATCGCACTAGTGCGCAAAAACGAACTTTTCGCGCGCAAAACAGCCAAAAAAAGGGCACTTTTTGAGCAACTGTATTGAAAAAATTATTTCATTTGGTCCAATACACATTAAAGTATCCGAAATAAGAGATTTTGTTTACAAATTAACGCTCATTGGTGCAATATTGACTCGTTTCTATCAAATTCTGGGTATTTTCATATAATTTCAAAATTTTCAATTAAAAAAAAAAAAAAACATTTCGGCTAAGACATGTATGGCTCAAATGCTCAAAAATACCTCAGCTATCACCCCCTTAAAGCTTTGTACCTGGCTACCAAACACCCTGTATTTTTTTGTGTGTAGTGTTTCTTAAAAAAGTGCTTAAATAACATCAATTTCAACAAAATTAGGTGTTGTCAGCCTCTTAAAAATTGCAATGACATGGTCCCCAGGTGGTAACAGCAACCCCTACAACCCCTCGATGTCGTCCGCCCAAGAGCGGCCGACGCAGCCCGCCACCCCGGCCACGGGGAAGAAAAAGAAAGAACAGAAGCAGAAGATAGTCACAGGATACATACTGTACTCCAGCGAGGTCCGGAAGGCTATCATAGCCAACAATCCCGAATCTACTTTCGGTGAGTGCTAAACCATTTTGTGATATCGATATCTCAAGTGAGGTAAACAAGACAAGATAAAATACGTAAGCAATACCGTTACTGAGTTACATTGCGGTAGCGAGCGACTATTCTCTATCCTTAAAGGTTGATTTAGACAAAAAAATATAAAAAATAAAAATTTGGTAGTCCTCGTCTAAATCAACCTTTACTCACATAGGCAACGATTGTAATGACGTGTGATATTAAAAAAAAAAAATTAAACCGAAGCGAAAGACAATTCATTTAGTGATAAATTTACTGTACTCTTATATTCAATTATAATATGTATTACTCAAGCGTGTCACCGCACTAAGAACTTTTTGATCACATACGCTGTGTCCGAATCGAACGGCAGGCTTATTGTCTAACTCGCTCGCAATCGCCATCGTGTTCATTTTGACAGTTCATATATGAATGTGACAGCTAGCTGATTCCGATGCCAATTGTCAGCCCATACATGAACTGTCAAAATGAAGACGATGGCGATTGCGAGCGAGTTACGTAATAAGCCTACGGGTTAGGGCTATTGTCTAATTGCGCGTCATCGTAATCCCATCCGTCATTTCGCGTCAAACTGTATAAGATTATTATACTGTGATTGTGATGGTGCACACGTTACGAATAAAGACTTAATAGCTATCACAGCGTGTACCGGTAAGCACTGAATGAGCGTGTTCAATGTTATATTTTGTTACTTTACCAGGCTGTTTATATTTCTTTCTCTGTCGCAACTCTTCCTTTTCCACCACGGCTAGCACGGTTGCAGTTTACTCGCTTGTCGTACGCCGTCTCATCTATATTGAGCTAATTGAGATGCACCGAGTGACGTGCTCGTTTGCCTTGTCTAAAAAAAACATGCTGAAGTTTGATCTTGTCTGGATTAATTTTAAAACGTCTTGTATTCATGTGCTTGTTGCAAAATATGATAAAATAATTCCATGAAATGCAATTGTGCTAGCCTTAAGTGGATCCGTTTGGTGCTCGTTTAGCGAATTATAAGGTGCAAATAAAAATATCGGCACCCATGTAAAATCAACAATTGGCCTTACCGTTTCATTCACACTGAAAATCCTTTTTAGCTTCCAAGGAGAAACATTCAAAAAGTATGTATTTGCCTCTATTTCTGTTTGTGCTTTATTGACAAAAAAAAAAACTACGTATTTTTAAATACGCGTAGTGTAGGCAGAAGTCGTAAAAATGCATTTTATTTTCGTTTCAGTGATAGTTTTTTGTTTCCCTATACATTATACGATTTTGCTCAGCATGTTTGTCATAGAGCTTATGGGATTAGACCGACCGCTTAACTGAGTCCTCGCCAGCGCGGTGCAGGGGCGCGGGGTGGGACGACAAAGGGGGCCGAGAGAGGTGCGGGCGGCAGGCGCGCTACCCGCCCGCACCTCTCTCGGTCCCCTTCTACCTTCGATCAACAATACAACTAGATTCAACGTGACAGCTCTGAAAACGGCCAGAGAAATAAGAGCACAAAATAAATTTGTGCTCTTATTTCTGACAGTACGCGCCAACCACAGCCAACATGGGTACGTGTTACAATGTCACAATGTGCGTTTTAACATTGCGAAAACAGCCACCACAACATTAAGGTTTCGGAAGGCATGTCTTTCTTTACAAGTCAGTATTTAATTTAAAGTTCATAAAAATTTGCAGTTTAGATTTAAACATCAATAATTATTAATTACAACAAAACGGAAAACTCACGTATAAAAAGCCGGAACAATGCTCCGACAATTGTTTCGGACTAATCCGTAGTCCTTCTGCACGTGATCAGTGTTGTGTGCTGCCCTTCTTTGGACTATAATAAAAATGAGGGTAGTTGTGCGCCGATGTCGGCTGCGCCTAGTAGCCGCGCGAGCAGAGCGTTGGTGCGCAGTGTTCGTTTCGCTGCCGCCTAGGCGAGTGCTCTCTGATGAAGGGCTACGGAATAGTCCGAAACAATTGTCGGAGCATTCTTCCGGCTTTTTATACGTGAGTTATCCGTTTTGTGGTAATTATGTTTGAGTCTCACGGTAGTTTCATGTTATCAATAAATTATTGTTTGGCCAAAGTTGGTCAACCATCTCGCCAATGATCTGACTCTATTACTACCCTGTTCCTAGAATTATATCCTTTTGAAACGAAGGTAGTTCGCTCGTCTCTTTTTATCGTTTTTTTTTTTTTGATATTTCCTATCATATGAAAAAACAGCGCCTTCTCTCGTCCCTGGTGAGCAGTACATGTTCCACGGGAGTTTGTAATTGTGTCGTACATACACATCATTCAAACAGATGACGCTTAGCGACAAATATTCGCATAGTAACAAGGTCACGTGACAGTTGGTAACAGATAGCAAAATTCGGAGGCTTACTCACCTGCTATGGGTGGTGTAGGGGTATAGCACGCGTCACGGAATGACGAGGACCCGGGTTCGATTCCCGGCCATAGCTTTACTTTTCGGATTTTTCTATGTGTTCTAATTTTCAGTGTTGTTTAGAAATTCTTTTTATCTATTTGGATCTTTGTTGCTTAGACTTTAGTTCATTTTAAGTTAATTTAGAAGGTAAAACAGATATAGTCATAAGTATAAGCGACACGGCCACTTTTTCGCTTTGATTTTGTACGGGACCTTGAATCTAGTTGTATTGTTGATCGTAGTATTCTACCCTCGGTCCTCCTGTACCCGCACTGGCGAAGACTCGTTTAATCATTTTACCTATATTCCATCACTCCCTGTTTATTTTCGGATATCTTAAAATGTCAAATGTGTATGGTGCCTCTATTTATTAATACGAAACAGACGGAGTCGGCATCATAGACATCTGATACTTAAGATATCAGGAATTTAACAGAGAGTAGTGAAACACGCCCGAAATATTAGTCTGTAGCAGAATAAGATGAAAATTATATTGTTTACGTTCTGTACCTCGTCAACTATTCCTTTTCCAGTACAATTGTCAGATCTCACATAGGGATATTTTATCGATTACAGTCGACCTTGATGTTCTGGTATTAGGGTTGCAAAAGGTCCAAACGGAGTTTTATTGCTCTCGCTCGTCCGTCCGTCTGTCTGTTTCTGTCTCAGGGCTAGCGGCTAAACTGTTGAGGCCAGTCTTTATACACACTGTTCATAATGTTCTCAATACAATAATAACCTTTTAAAAAAATGTAAGAGGTATCTCAGCTTACGCGGTTTAATTTTAAAGTAAGACTGTGTTTTTTATTTTTAAAAGCAATGAGAATTATCGTACGTGATAGTTGTTTCGTTTTTCTAAAATTTGCTTCTTATTTTTTTAACTATCATCCAATAAAAGAACTAGACAGTCTGTTAAATATACTATGTCAGTTTTACGACCAAACAATAATATTGTAGACAAATTGAGACGCTGCCATCTTCCTACAACCAGTCAACTTAATATTGCTTATTGGGTATTTCTCAGAGCGTTCCAACCGCCGTCAGTCCCCTGTCGCATACATTGAAGAAATGAGCGACAGCTGGCGTTAAATTTTAATAAATTGAAATTGTACCGCAAGCACACTGCATCGCTTTACAAGACTTTCGTTCAGAGTGGCTTATTTCTTGAATATATGCGACAGGGGACTGACGGCGGTTAAAACCGTTTTCGCCATTACACGATCGTGTTAAATGCTGATATCCCCTCGCGCTTGCCCTACTCATTATGTCGACGACTGTGCAGGCGAGATATCCCGCATAGTGGGCAACGAGTGGCGCTCGCTCCCGGCCGCCACCAAGCAGAGCTGGGAGGAGCGCGCGGCCAAGTGCAACGAGGAGACATCCGCCAAGCTCGCCGAGGAGATGCGGATGCTGACAGAACACGTAACACTATTTTCACTACATATTACTTGCATAACAGTGAATTAACCTCACCGCCGCAGTCACGAGACCGAGCGATTGAATGAGTCCTCTTGGGCGCGGGGTGGGACGACCGCGGGGAGTTCTGTCGGCCCCCTCCGTGTTTATGTACATATTTTCTTTATGATTACAGAGGTCATTAAGCTTGTCCAAATACATAAACAATATGCTATTGGTATATACTTTTCATGTGCATAGCAGTGGAACGTATATAGGCTGGAGAGAGAGAGAGAGAGAGAGAGAGAGAGAGAGAATTATATTGTAAAAAAAAACTTTTTTTTTTCGGCTGTCTGAAAATTATTTAAGAAATGTTCTCATTGCTGACTCCCTACTCATAAATTTAACTCCCAGCCAAATTTCACGTATCTGGTACAAAAAAGCCAAGGACTTTCCTACAAATTTGCGAAAGTCCCAAAACCACCTTAATCCAGCCCTGTGACAATTTTTTTTTACTAACGTAGCCTACCTACAAACTGCCTCCGTCCCGGGTCTCTAGCAGCCACATTGTTAGAAGGACAATAATTAAAAAAGTATCCTATTACCTATTCCTGGTTTTAAGCTACCTCCACCAATTTTCAGCCAAATCGGTTCAGCCGTTCTCGAGTTATAAATAGTGTAAAAAGTGTAAATAACACGACTTTCTTTTATATGTATAGATTTGACATGAGTTGGATTTATTCAGCACGTGTCGAAGTTACGGGCGACAGCCAATGATATTATAAACCCTAGATTCACTACGAACGCTCAAAACTCGTCCCGAGCAAAGAGTGCTTAGATTAATATATCATCAAGCACTCTCTTGCCTTAAGGAGCTGTCAATATGATTTACGACGTGCTGTCAGTTTAAATTTTTATAATGTCGTATATTCCGGACACGTGCATTTGAAATAAAACTGTGATTTTTGTGTTATACAGTCGTATTTTGAATATTTTAAAATGTGGTTGAAATATCATTTGGCATTTGCTACTTTCATATTTTTGGAATGTATTTTGTGGGACAAGTTTTGGCAGTGATTTTATACGTGGCGGTGCATGTAGGGTTTATAATATCAGTGGCGACAGCTCTTAGTATATGTATTTCGTTCCAGACCCCCATGGAAATGACGTACGAATGCGCATGGGACACCTGCGACTACCAATTCGAAGACCTCAACGACTGCATGGAGCACTGTATCGGAGACGGCGGGAACAGTATGTGTCTTTATAGTTCTGTCTATTAAAAAAACCTCATCAAAATCCACGAAAATAGTACCAGAAAGCGACGAGCATGTATGAAGAGATTATATAGATATAAATAAATGAGTATTTGAGTAAAAATGAGTAAATGAGATTGATGAATGTGGATGAAGCGAAAGGTATGTCAGGATCGTAGCAAGTGGAACAAAGTAGTCTCTACCTACCCCTGTGGGAAAGAGGCGTGACGGTATGTATGTATGTATCAAAATCCGTTGCGTAGTTTTAAAATTCTAAGCATACGGGGACAGACAGACAACGGAAAGCGACTTTATTTTATATATGTATTTCTTTAATTTTGGTGTGGTGAAATTACTTTTTCACACCTCTCATTCAGAAAAGTAAGCTTTGCTCCCTGCCAGGAGGGATCAAAGTGCAACTTTTCTGTTCAAGGCTTTTCAGTGTTTTTTTGCAAATGCAATTTTTTGAAGTTGATAATTGTAAAACCACGCCATTTTCTATGCTGGTAGCTCTTTAATTATATTTAGAATTAGTTTTTCAATTTTTTTAATGTTTGGTGTGAAAAGTTGTATGAGCCACTCAAGAGCAAAATTATTTTCATCTTGGGCGTTAACTCTTGAATCCCTCATTACGCTCTGGATTCTACTATAGAATCCTTCGCTACATTCTGGATTCAATGTAGCGCCCTCGCCGTAAATACCTGATTTTGCTCCCTTGTGACACAAATAACTATTGTAATTTGTGGTGCTAATGCGATGACGTGTTTTTTAATGCTACCTTAACGCAGTGATCGGAACTTTCATTGAAACAAAGAAGGCGAAATTGGAACGTACGTATGTTTGGTTTGTCAATAATCTACTTAGCTTCAAAGCTTCAGTTAAACCGCTGGGAAATTCCTTTTCTACAAAATAACGCCGAAATTACAAGTTCGTATGACCCACCCGGTCTAACCATTTGATTTCAGACCCACCATAGAACGTTCTCACAGTAAACGTCACATGATTTTCCTTGACAATTCAATAAATCATCATCATCATCATCATCATCTAGGCCTCTACATCTATGACAGATGTTGATGGCTAAACAAGCCTATACAATTGAATAAATAAATATCTTGGAACAATTAACACCAATTGACCTAGTCCCAAACCAAGCAAAGCTTGTTTTATGGGTAGTAGACAACGGATAAACATACTTAAATACATATTTTAACATCCAAGATAGATTCGAGAACAAACATTCGTATTTTTCATACAAATATTTGCCCCGGGGATCGAACCCGGGATCACCAGCTTCATAGTCAGGTTCTCGTCGATTCAGTGTAACATCACTATGACATTCATGACGGAATTTTAACTCACTCTTTGTCGATCCCTCGTTTAATGCTCCTCTCATCTATAATTAAAACAAACCGGACTCACGTATAAAAGCCGAAGGAATGCTCCGACAGTTGTTTCGGACTATTCCGTAGTCTTTCATCGCGTGTTTCTACGTGAGTTATCCGGCTTGTTGTAATTATGTTTGAGTCTCACGGTAGTTTCATGTTAAAATTCCTCTCATCTACTCAAAGGTTAACTCGTAGAGATCTCTTATAGGGATAAGTTCGCCTTTGTGCATATATTATTGTTATTTGTATTATTTTGTGAATTGTATCTGTTTCTTTGTATTTGTACAATAAAGCATTACTTACTTCCATTTACTGCGAAAAGGTTCTATAATGGGTCAGCAATCAATTCGTTATTTTGTACACCCGGTCTAACCTTTGTTTGTTTAACATGCGTGTCGGCAGCGGGGCACGTGCAGCAGCACTACCGCGGCGTGTCCGGCGAGTACCCGTGCGTGTGGCGCAACTGCGCGCGCCTGCGCAAGGGCCAGCAGCCGTTCCCCAACCTGCCGCGCCTGCTGCGCCACGTGCGCGACCTGCACGTCAACAAGGGCAACCCCCGGCCCATGGCCGCCCACGAGCGCAGCAGGTATAGCCCTGGCCCATAGGTACTGCAACCCCGGCCCATGGCCGCCCACGAGCGCAGCAGGTACAGCCCCGGCCCATAGGTACTGCAACCCCGGCCCATGGCCGCCCACGAGCGCAGCAGGTACAGCCCCGGCCCATAGGTACTGCAACCCCGGCCCATGGCCGCCCACGAGCGCAGCAGGTACAGCCCCGGCCCATAGGTACTGCAACCCCGGCCCATGGCCGCCCACGAGCGCAGCAGGTACAGCCCCGGCCCATAGGTACTGCAACCCCGGCCCATGGCCGCCCACGAGCGCAGCAGGTACAGCCCCGGCCCATAGGTACTGCAACCCCGGCCCATGGCCGCCCACGAGCGCAGAAGGTACAGCCCCGGCCCATAGGTACTGCAACCACGGCCCATGGCCGCCCACGAGCGCAGCAGGTACAGCCCCGGCCCATAGGTACTGCAACCCCGGCCCATGGCCGCCCACGAGCGCAGCAGGTACAGCAACCCAAGCCCACGGCCGCCCACGAGCGCAGCAGGTACAGCCCCGGCCCATAGGTACAGCAACCCCGGCCCACGAGAGCAGCAGGTACGGCAGCGTTCGGCCCATAGGTACAGCAACCCACAGCCCATAAGTACTGCAAACCTCCGGCCCATGGCCGCCCACGAGCGCAGCAGTTACAGCAGCCCCCGTGACCCCCCATGATGGCGCTGATTTACGAATACCACGCCAGAAGAGATTACAATGTATGTGACGATACCTAAACTGTGAGACTCGATTATGTATTTTAAAATTGCCAATAACATTTTTCCTTTTCTTCAGGAACTTCATCCCATCATCGAAAAAGCCGCCACCACAGAAGACTTACACCAACAACTTCAGAAGTGGCGTCATGTCACCAGGAGGTAAGCAATGGTGTCGTGCGAGTAAACTGACAATGTCAAAGTTTGGCGACACCGGTTTCCCTAGCGAAAGCGACCTATCGCAATTGTACTATAGGGTGTTTGGTAGCCAGGTGCAAAGTTTTAAGGGGGTGATAGCCGAGGTATTTTTGAGCATTTATAGCCATACATGTCTTAAAGTAGCCGAAATTAGATATTTACTTTTTTTAATTGAAAATTTAGAAATTTTAGAAAAATACCCAGAATTTGATAGAAACGAGTAAACAAAATCTTGTATTTCGGATAGCTTAATGTGTATTGGACCAAATGAAATAATTTTGAAGTGTCTTTCTTGCCACGGAAACAAAATGGAGGCATTCGAAATTACATTTTTTTTTTTAGATTGGAACAATACAATACAATAACTTTTTATTGAACACCACATATAACAATCAAAACACACATAATAACAGTCATTTTTCTGTGCCATAAAAATAATGTTCAAACATTTTTAAAAACATGCCTGTTTATTGTTATTTTTTTTAAAGGTATCACTTATTCACATTGCTTACTAAATCTGTGATAAAAAGTAATAGCTTCATTGGGGTAATATTTTCTCGTGACTATCAAAATCTGGGTGTTTTCCTAAACTTTTAAAAAAATTATTAAAAAAAAAAGAAACCGGCTAAGACATGTATGGCTAAAAATGCTCAAAAATACCTCGGCTATCACCCCCTTAAGAGGGTGCATCCGTGCTGAGCTCGCAACGTCGCGTTTTTGGTGATTTTTTGCGATTATTTCACAGAAAATGAATGAAAGTATCATATATCCGTCTGTAGTGCACTTCGTTTTTAGTGTATTAATGTGTCCAATGTAATGATTAATGGTGATGGACTTTTATTTTCGTATTAAAGGGATAAAATACTATATCTCGTTTAATAAGAAAATAAAAGTCCATCACGATGAATTATTGCATTAGACACATTAATACACTAAAAACAAAGTGCACTACAGACGGATATTTGATACTTTCATTCAATTTCTGTGAAATAATCGCAAAAAATCACCAAAAATGCGACGTTGCGAGCTCAGCACGGATGCACCCTCTTAAAGCTTTGCACCTGGCTACCAAACGCCCTGTATAACTGTTTATTGTGCGGGCAGCGTCGCTGTCGGGCATGTCCCCTTTGGCGCGCAACACGCCGTCGCCGGGCGCGGGCGAGGCGGGCGCGGCGCCGGCGCGGCCCGGCATCGACCCGCTGTTCGTGCCCGCGCCGCCCAAGGCGCAGCGCGTGCAGCACTCGGAGGCCTACATCAGGTGAATAGACATGCATACCTACAGATGTAGTGCGAAATCATTTTCCATGACGTTTCGTTGAATCCCACGCGGTTTTAAATTTTAACGATATTTGAATAAGGTTCTTATGTATAAAACGATTTAATCTGACAGCTGCATTGTGTACACGACTTTAGTAACATGTCACTAAAGCTGAAAACCGGATCAAATTTAACGAACCATACGTAACCATTAAATGCATATTTTTTTTATTTTTGGTAGAAATAAATGTTTTTATTTAGTAAATCGGATGTGTATTGCGTATGAACTAGGAAAAAATAATAAATCCAGCTTTTATTTTTATTCGTTTATTTACTAAAATAAACATAGTAAGCCATATGGCAAGTTGGCAATATTATGCATTTAGTTAAATTTTACTATGTCATGTTCACTAAATCATAAACTTTAAAAAAAGTAATGACTATTGATGAAATGTTCTTTTTGTGTGACATAGAGCCACTTTGCATTTGATGCACTCGTGCGGAAGCTTTTGCATCCTGGCAATTTGCACCCATTTTTTTTCTCACAACGTTTTTAAAACACTGTCCGTTTGCTTGGGAACGCGTAGATAGTTATAATGTCGATTTTAATACCAAATAATGAGGTCTGCAGTCCCTAGGAGCTGTGAAAAATCAACCCTCAACCTACGCAATCGTCACGCCTTTTATGTCGCTTTTCCCTTACACTCGCAAAGGGAATCAAAACTTTAATATAACCTTACATTTGGTATGAAGGTACCCCTATAGCACAACTGGAGTAGCATAAGATTTTTTTTTTTTTTTTTATGTGAATAGGAAGGCAAAGGAGCAAGTGGGTCACCTGATGATAAGCGATCACCACTGCCCATAGCACCCGCAACCCGCAACCCCGGAGGGTTTGCAGATGCGTTGCCAACCTAGAGGACTTAGATGAAATGCCTCTTGTACCCGTAATTTCCCCGGCTGTCTTACTCTCCACACTGGAACACACCAGTGCAAGCACTGCTGCTTAGCGGCAGGATTGCGAGTAAGATGGTGGTAGCGTAAATTTGTATTACTTTGTATTTTTTGTGGTTTTATAATAGTTTTTTAAGGCTCCTTACAAGCTCAAAGAGCGAATTTAGCTAAATTCTTAATTTTTCTTCAAAGACTATGGCGTATGTGTTCATAATGTCAGTAATATTATTAATGTACAAGATAGTTAACTTCTTAAACTACGATACTGCTGTAATCGGCGCTGAATGAGGGTGCGGCGTCAGTCCGCCGTGATATATACAGTTGTGGCCATATAATTAAGAACGATTATTTATTGGGATGATTTTTTCAAAGTAACAAGTATAACTAATTGCACGTTTTTTTTTTATTTCTCTCGGTATTGCAAAACTTTTCCGTACTACCAGTACATTCATTTATGCAACATAGTTGGCTAAATAAATAATAGATAAACTTTATACATTCGATCTGCACCTAGTATTACTACTTACTGGCTGGTCACATAATTAAGAACGCCGAATAGTTTATTATTTTTTCAAATTTAAATAGAGAAACCTCTGTGGCTCTGTGGTTGTACATTATTATTCGTGTAATTTTGGCGCCATTTCGTGCTGTTAAAGTCTTAAAGGTGATTACTTCTTATAAAAACAATGGGGAAAAATGAAAGTTGTGATAAATCTACAAGAGAAGTAATAATAAAACTTCGCGAGAAGAATTGGTCTTATAAAAAGATAGCCGACCATCTGCAATGTTCAAAAACAATGGTTTTCCATGCCGTAAAGCATTTTTCCACGTATCAAACAACTTAAAACGTTCCGCGTGGACCTAGACGGAGAAAGTCATCTCGTCGAGATGATCGAAATATCGTTCGTTTGGCAAAACAGAACAGAATATTTTGGCGAAAACAACCCTTCAGCAATCTCTGCACGCACGATTCGAAGGCGTTTGGTAGAAAATAAGTTGAACGGAAGGATAGCAAGGAAGATGCCTATGTTGAAACAATGTCACAGGCAAGCCCGACTTGCATTTGCAAGAAGGTATGAAAACTGGACAGTCAGACAGTGGAAAAACGTTCTTTTTTCTGACGAGACAAAAATAAATAGGGTATGTTCTGATGGAAAACGATATGTACGACGCCCTCCGAATAAAGCATTTGACCCAAAGTACACAAAAGTGACATTAAAGCATGGCGGGGGAAATGTGAAAATTTGGGGGTGCTTTTCTGGATATGGTGTTGGACTTGTTAGGCTGATAGAAGGATACATGGATCAATTCCAATATAAAAGTATACTGGAAGAAACAATGTTACCATATGCTGAAGACGTGCTTCCGGTTATTTGGACATTCCAACACGACAATGATCCACAGCATACTGCACGCACCGTTAAGGAATTCCTCACATCACAATCAATTTCTGTCTTAGATTGGCCAGCCAACAGCCCAGATCTCAACCCAATACCGCATCTTTGGTGCGAAGTCAAGAAAAAGGTTTCAAATCGACAGTGTGGCAATTTGAGAGAGCTGTACGACGTTTTCTTAGAAGAATGGAACTCTATTCCTCTTGCGAAATGTCAAAATTTTTATTGATAGATTCAATGCCTCGCCGGTGTAAAGCCGTAATTAAAAGCCGTGGACATGCTACTAACTGTTAATTTTAGTTCAAATGTATTAAATTGCTTTTTATTCTACACTAACTTCACATTAATATGATTTATTTAATCTAAAGTTCATATAAAACTACTCTCGAGAAGTTTGATAAATCGTTCTTAATTATTTGTCCAGCTTCATTACTATTTGAAGTTGTTAGTATAGAGAATAAATAAAATTTGTGAAAAAAAAATGTTAGCAATTATACACTATATTCTTATTCCTGTTTGCTCTATCCATATGGCTATTTTATAACATAACTAGTTACTTTTACGAAGGAACACAACTAAACATACGACATGATTTAGATAAAAAAAGTCAGGAACTTCAAATCGTTCTTAATTATATGGCCACAACTGTAGGTGATATTTAAAAATTTATACTGAATTTAATTCAAGACCGATACTAATGTTTTTTTTTTTCTGAGTCAAAATAGAGTTGAGCATTGCTAAATAATTATTTTTAGAGCAGAATATCAACACTGTTTTCGAGAATCAAATAAAATGTAACCCTCTTTTTCATCAAAAAACTAGCTAACATTGAGTAGCTATTCTATCTATTAATTAAGATGAATCTTCAAGTTTTTCACGATGACTTTTTAGTTCAAGATATACTGAATTGAATTGAGTTCACTTTAGGCGAGAATGAGATTCCGTTTCACTTCGAAATTGAGAATGAAACTTCACCTTTTAGAGCAAAATTTTAAAAGCCCTCCCAAGGAAACACCTTTTTTTAGATTTCACGCCAAAAAATCAATAATTTAGCACAGCAGTATCTTATTTTAAGAAGTGAACTATCTTGTACATTAATAATATTACTGAAATTATGAACACATACGCCATAGTCTTTGAAGAAAAATTAAGAATTTAGCGAAATACGCGCGTTGAGCTTGTAAGGACCCTTAATGAATAAAATTTATTATAAACAGATACATCGAAGGCCTGCACTCGGAGCAGAAATACATCACACCATGGGAGAAGTCCCTTACTCCGATGCCCATCAACCCGGACCCCTCCCACTTCAACATGCACAAGCTGCCGGCACACTGGATGACCGAAGAGGCAGTCCACGGCTATCTGGCCCAGGATAAGACTCTCTCGGAGACTGACATACAGAAGATGGATCCCAGCGCCAAGATATTAAAAGGACTCTGCGCTCTGAGGGATTTTATGATGAAAGACGCCTTGTGCCTCTCGAAGAACCTTTGAACTTGACAGTTGAAAAACCCCGATACTTTAATGTCAGTCTGTTACCTCGTGAACAGTTAAACCGATTTTGACGAAAACCTAACAAATGAATAAAGCTTTCTTTACCCCTTTTGCCGTTGACTAATAATGAGACAAAGTGACAACTTGAATGACACTTAAATTGACGGAGTCGAAAATTTAACCCGTAATTTGACATTCGGTAGTTTGCGTAAAAGTAGTCTGAATCGGTCCATCTGTTTGGGAGGTATGATGCCACAGATTGAATATTTTACGTTGAGGGTAGCTAAACAAGTGACGATCTTTATATTTGACGTAAAGTTGAAAAGGTTTAGGCAGTAAAATTAATGCATGTGCGAATTTCGTTGCAAGTTATATGTGCAATTCATGAGTTTACTGCTGGTAAGTAAAAGGGAGTATATTGAAGTATGTAGTTGAGAATAGTCGTAAGGGAAGTTTTTAATGAGATCTTTTAGCGTTATTTTAAGGTGACATCATGTTTTAATTTTTTATTGACATTTTGATCTAATTAAACTTTAAAAACTGAGTTTTTGTTTTCGTTAACTAACCATAGTAGAAGTAAAAATAATGATACAACACAATTAAAGCTAATAGTTTATTAATATTAAAAATATAAATATGGTTATACATACAAGTATAATGAATGGCATACACATCACTTTACAAGTGATAAAGCTAAACACCGCTCTCTACTTCTTCTTTGATGAGCCTCACCAAGTGATTGAACTTCTTTCCCTCGAATATAAGAACCTGTAAGAAATAAAGTATCTCATTCAAATTCGAAAACAGATTACATCAATGGACAAGGCCATTAAGGGGCAAGACCTAAACTTGATGTAAGTAATAAGATCCGGATCGCTCCCATTATTTTACTCGCTAGTCCAGCCGCCAAGCAACAGTGCGTGGACAATAAAACAACCAGTCAAATTACTGGCATTATGAGATATTCTATCTTAGTCCTCAAGGATGGCAACACATCTGACCCCGATTTCATCAACTTGACATTATGTCGGCGACTGGCGACTGGCGTTGATTCTGGTCGAGTTTGCAATGTAAATAGAATTGTCACTGACAATGTCATGTCAGGGCAGTCTTTCCCAACCTGTGCTCCGCGGACCCCCGGGGGTATAGGGGTCCGCGGTGTCATCTCTAGACCATACATAAATGCTAATAAGAAAAAGTCTCGTAATTTTGTAAGTATCTGTAATAACTAAAATAAATACCTAATCACTAAAAAGAAGAGAAGAAGAAGAAAGAAGAGAAGTGGAAGGTGTATCACTGAAAGAAGAATAAGGTATAGTGTGATAAGAGAACGTGCTGGTGTGAAAGAAGATATAGTGACTAGGATAGAAAAGAGTATGCTTAGTTGGTTTGGTCATGTAGAGAGGATGGATGAAAGAAGGTTAACTAAACAGATTTATATGGGGAGTGTGAATGGGTGCGTTGGGAGGGAAAGGCCTAGACCTAGACGGACGTTTCAAATTGGGGACGTTTTGGAAAAAGGCCAGGTCAAGAGTACCCGAAACCGACGAGCATGTATGAAGAGATTGATGAATGTGGATGAAGCGAAAGAGGTATGTTAGGATCGTAGCAAGTGGAACAAAGTAGTCTCTGCTTACCCCTGTGGGAAAAAGGCGTGACGATATTATGTATGTATGTATGTAAATACCTAATCCGAATTTTTTGCTGTTTATTTTATTACGGGGGTCCGTGAAAACTGTGCTTGATTTTCTAGGGGTCCGTGGCTGAAAAAGGTTGGGAAACGCTGCTCTAGGGCCACGGATTTCCATGGATAGTGTCACTTATCAAGTGACCCGTTTGCCCGTTGCCACCCCAAACAAAAAAATCTGACACTAGACTAAGAAAACATGAAAATTGCAACAAAAATCTACACTCAAATTACTTGTATCAAATGTGTGTAAATCTCTCTCTCTATTGTCTACTGACCTTCCTCCCCGGTGTCATGGCGCCGCCTTCATACTCCCACTGCGAGAAGTCCACCTGTTCAGACACGTCGACGTCGAAGCTCGCGAGGGCCTCGTCCGCGAGAGGCTTTTCCTCCTGGTTCGCGTATAACACCTCTGTGGCTTCATCTGCCAACAAACAGTTAAGTTTAGAAGTATCAGCATAGGACTTAACACTGCTTGGTTTAAAGTATTGTAAGGTAACAAACATTAAAAAAAAGGGTTTCACTCCGGGAGTGCCGGCAGAAATTAAAACTACACACACGCATAGTGGTGGTCGTTATTACAACAGCAGATAACGTAATGCATTATTTACACGCAACGAACAACACATTATGGAATCATCAACTACCCTGTTATCATTATTCGTTGTCTGTTGTCAACGTTGTTCATATGCGCACTGTTGCCGCACTTGGCTTAGAATCGCAAGCGAGTGCGCAACAAATCAAGTAGGTGTGTGCGAGAGATAGCGCTATACGCGCGAGCTCGCATCGCAATCGCAATTCAAATAACTGACTTTTGGTATCATTATTAGCTGTTGCTGTTTCTTGTCAGCCAGTACAATAACAAACAAGGTAAAAGAGCGTTGTTTTGCTTTTGTTCCCGTACGTTTTTATTACGCTGCGATCGCGACGAAATAATTATAACAATTATTTAATAATAAGTTCATTATCGTTTTGTAAAACAGCAATATAACAGGATAACAGACAACAGTTTACAATAACAGCTATTGAGAATAACACAACACTGTTATTCATTATTGCAAAACAGCCGTTATTGCCACCACTACACGCACAATAAATGAAATAAATGAAGTGAAAACTTCTTTAGCGGCGTTAAGCACTCTGGGATGGGTATAAAATGTTAAACTCGCGTCAGGCGTAAGACGGAGGGAGAGTTTAGATACCAGGATATCAGGATCCTCTCAGAGCTTATTTTGAAATACGAATGAAACTAGAGTTGCGTTCGATTTTTGAAGTGTACGTTAATTTCGTCGCTTTAACGTATGTGCGTTTGGCCTAGTGGTATAAGGTGTGGAATAACAGTGCGTTCTCTCAAGTGGCCGCAGTTCGAATTTCGTACAATACAATACAAATACAATACAAATAATTCCTGTAGAAAAAGTTTTTTTTTCTTTTTGCGCGAGTGTGCGTGTGCGTAGTTTTCTCTTTTGCCGGCACTCCCGGAGTGCTACCCGGTGTTTTTTGTATTTGACGTATAGTACAATTTACCTCCAGTGTTGTACGTTTTACATATCCATACGAGATACTGGAATGTGTAGGGCATGTTCTTTTTTATGGCTTTCTCTAGTTCACCCTGCAGCGACGAGAACAGGGGCACACTTATAGCAGCCGGAATGTTGAGGATTCTGCAAATATACAAAAATAATAAATAAAAACAAATTTTTAACATCATAAAGCCCGCTCCACATTCTCCACAAAACTACACGAGACTTGCTGAATGTGATATGTATGTACCTTTCGTTGATAACTAAGCCAACATGGTTGGCGCTGTCTGACAGGATCTTGTTGATGAGAGCTTTAGTCTTGTCGTCAGCATTGTCTTCAGCAAGAGACTTCAGGAGTGTGATGACTTGTTGTATGACAGGTTCTTCCTAAAAATATAATAAATAATAAATAAATAAAATATCTTTATTATCAGACAACTTTGAGGTCCATAGTATGTTAGTAAACAAATTGAAAAATCTTAACCTATGTTAGTATTAATATTGAGAAAAAAATTTGAATAACAATACAACATTTAGACTGACAGCAGATTCACCGAGCTGCCATCTTACTCGGGGCATGCAGCTCGTTGAACCTGCCCATCAGCGCACTATCCTGCCTGCCTGCTACGACCTGCAGGAGGTTATTGGGGCTTCCCGTCACTCGTTTTACTAAAGACGCAACTTTATTACGCATAAGCGCAAAAAAAAAAAAAAAAAAAACATCCGTGTGTGCGTCAGCGAACATGCCAGAGGCACTGCAATGTCGAGGAAGCCCCACCAACGCCCGGAACAGGTTATTGTACAGGATTCGCAGAGCACTGTAGGCTTTTTGGGTGTAACTAGACCATAGACTGCTAGAGTAAAATGTTTGGCAAAATGCCTTGAAAAGCGTAATCTTAATATCAAGTGTACAACCAGCAAATCTACGAACCAGCATGTTTCCCCTTACCGACAGAGCCCTGCTTTCTCTTTCTATATCAGAGACATCGTTTAGCTTCTCATTTACAATGTGCCCAAGGTATCTAAATTCCGAGACTATCTGCAATGGAGAACCATTGAGGTAAACAGGTGGGACAAATGCTGGAGGTTTGTTTTTTTCATAATCATTTGAGCTTTATTTTATATAAATCTAACTAATATTATAAATGCGAAAGTATGGATGGATGGATGAATGGATGGATGGATTTTTTTTTTGTTACTCAATCACGCCAGAACGGCCCAACGGATCTGGATGAAATTCGGCACATAGATAGAGAAAAGTCTGGAATAGCACATAGGCTGCTTTTTATCCCGGAAAATTGCGTAGTTCCCGCGGGATAGCGATAAACGAATTCTTTGCAAACGAAGTCGCTGGCAACAGCTAGTAAAACTATATATAAGGAGTTCATGTTTTTCTGTGTAAAATAGCAAACAATAACTTTACTAGTCTTACTTACTTTCCTCTTAGTTATGTTAATGACTGTGGTGACTCCAAAGACGCCGTCGCTGCCGTCGTCCTCGTCATCGTCTTCTTCAGGCGGATCGTCCAAGCATTGCTTTACCACACTGCCTACATAGTTTTGAGCTGAAATATACATAAGTAAAGAATAATGTCACTATGTAGCATTGATTATTATTAGCTTACCATGACGTCTTAAGGCCAGCGCACAGCAAACGCGTGCGCACGCACCAGTTGTAATGTATGAAACTATGAGATAGATGCCAGACCAGATGCGTGGTCACGCGCGTGCGTACACCACGCATCTGGTCAGTCTCTAGTGTAAGTTTTCGCATATAAAAACGTCTCGAACGCGTTCACGTAAGCGTCTCAATTACTATGGAATAATTTGCATCGCCACCTGCGGATCCAAGTGGTGGTTTGGTATAGTATCATTAATGCAATTCAATTCCGACTCAGTTCAGGTTTTAGCTGTCATTTTTAGTATGGATCTGACAGCGAGTAAACCTAAACTGAATCGTAATTGAATCTTATTAAGACGTCATGGTAACCTTCCTCGTTGTTCAAATAGCCCCCTTTATAATTCATATATAGCTATTCAAAATTTCACAATATCAATCAATATATTTCAATTTCGTTTAGAATTTTTTAATTGAAAATTACAAAGTAGAGTCAGACCATCAGGACTATTCTATAGATGAGAGGTCCCTTGTATGTGGGAAACAAAAAAAAAAGCATTCAAGTCTCATACATACATACATATCGTCACTCCTCTTTCCCACAGGGGTAGGTTGTTTGTCTCAAATCTTGCTGATTACAATAAAATAGAAAAAGATATCCTTATAATTTGGCACGGATCCATGTACAAGCAATAAGCATGCTATGGGTTGAGTTAAGTTAATTATTATTTTGTGAATGTTCATTGAATATTCAATTACTCACAGATTATAGTCTGAGTTAGAGCGCCCAAGTCAACATTTGTTTTGAGGAACAACTGACGCAGGAGTTGCTTAATGCCGTGGAAGTCGCAGTCTTCTGGGTTGCGGCCCTCAAAGTCGGCTTGCAGTTCCTACAGTCAAACGTAACCTATGACATTTTTATACGGTCAATATTATTGTGATCCATGCATATCGCTATCCATATCACGAAATATTAGTGAGTATCACAGCGAGACATTCAATCACTATGTTTAACGCACTTTTAGCCTATTCCCGAATTTATTCCTGTTACGTACGAGTGCTGGTTTGCTCGTTGGAACCAAACTGGGGGTACTCGCTGATCTTTATATCTACCCACATGTCAATATACTACATAAATGCTTTGCAAGCAAATAGGTAACATGACAATATCAACACGGAGTAACTGGCTATATCCCTAAGCCTGAAACTACAGAGATGAATTGGTTATGTATAAATAAATTTATATCAAAATTTTATTAATACAGACATTGCTAGGATTTGTATTAGTAATACAAAATATGTCTGCGTAAAATATTGCAAAAAAACAATCAACAGAAGTTCTTGACATGGTTGGATTTATTCTTGTTGGACATATCTACACATTTCGACAACGAAAACGAGTGACTCGAACAAAGAGAACAAATGAAAATAAAACATAAAATGAGAAACGCGAGCGTCGTAACACGATACCTCATTGTTTACTGTTCCTACCCCTTATTACAAAGCCTTGTGCAACAAGCGGAGCGTTTAATAAAATCAAATACCGTAGCAAACGTTAAGAATGTCGTATAAAACGTAATATACAGCGCCATAATTAATATCCAGTGATAATTGACAATTTCTAGCGTTGTTTTTGTTGATAAGCCATGTGTTTTGAGGTTATGTTGCATTACCTTGTCTCCAACGAAGTTGCCGTCCGAGTCGAAGTCGGAATCTCTCTCGCTTCCAGAGTCTTGTTCGTCCTCACTTCCACTCTCCTCGTGATCAATATCTTTGTGCTTCTTGTTAGACATGTTTACCGGTTCAGAGGGTTGACTTAACCACACGGAAACGCGAAGCGAAGATAGAATTAGAAGGAATTGCAGTATTTGCAGTGCGGCGCGGCGCGGCTTGACAATGACAAAACGTCAGTGTCAGTCAGTAAATGACGTTTGATGTTCTAATGTTGCCATGTGTAATTATGTAGAGGGTTAATCTTTTACATTTTTTATTTATTTATTTTATACTTCCAATTTTTTCACTAATATTCCAACTACCATTTTAGGCGCCCATAATAACAGCACTTTTTCTAAATAAATGTCACGGTTTCCAGTTTCCTATGATAATTGGGAGGAAAACTGACTTTTTATCCCGTCAGATGGCGCATAAGCGACTGTACCTTGTTATGACATAAGAACTGTCAAATCCAGTAAATTTTTTGTGAATAGTTTTAAACTTTTGCATTTTATTCAAAGATGCCTCAATGTAGCGCGCTAAACTGTAAAAACAGGGGAGTTCATCTATTTCCTAATGACCCAAAGCCCAGAAAACAATGGGAAAATGCTTTGCGTATTAAAAACTTTCAAACAAGTGATACAGCACGTTTGTGTTCTCTGCATTTCAAAGACGATTCTTGTATTTCTTGTTTGCTGATGCTGGGAATAGGCGAATCGGCTTTCACGTCTTTGGAAAAATCCGATTGTGGATAATTATATGAACGGTCTTCTTGGACATCTAAGTCAGCACTAAAGTTTTGGTTCCGATCATACGCCTTTAACCTAAAAAGAAGAACTGCACATAAGCCTCCAGAATTCAAATTAAAACAGAAATACGGAACATAACCTTAAATATTTGAAGTGGTTATTTTTTTATCATATCAGCCTTTTTACCAGCCACCGATGCATGTCTCCTTCGAAGCTCAACTTGAAGTTCACGCACAGTCATAACTGAGTACATTTTGCCAGTTAAATCGCAGAAATAACTCGGAAAATGGCAACCAGACATATACACGAAACGTAAACAAGGTACAGTCGCTTGTGGCGACATCTGCCTCAAGCTTCTAGTTTGCCTCCTCGCGATGGCTCACTTTGGCAAGGCTTCCAAATTTTACAAAAGGATCGATTAAATAAGTTGTCTTTAATTTTTGAACTAAAATGATAGATAGATACCTATAAGTATAGTCTGACAAAAAAGAGTAGACATTAAAAAGTGGCAATACTGTAGTGTCGTCCCTTTCTAATCTATAGGTAGGTAAACGGGACGACACTACAGTATTACCAATTAATTAATTAATTAATTTATTTATTTTTTAATTTCTACTCTTTTTGTCAGACTGTACCTACTTATCACCTAAAACATTTTCATTTCATTTAACTCTAAAATGTACTTAAGTACATAACATTTTGATTTATTATTATAAAATCCCTGGCTGGCTGCCTATAAGTACAAAATACCTACCTATTACAGATTCGTAAATATGTGAGAAATAATACATCAGACAATTGTGTGAAAGCTTCTTTATTGGATGCTTGTGGTGGGGTCAATATCCGTATATCGTGAAAATGGTCCAACGTCGAACTACATCTTTTACTCTAGAAAGCACATACAACAGGGAGCTCAAGTTACACTGGTATGTTCTCTCGTATAGTCTGAAATAAAAAGCTTGAAATGGGTAAACATTTCTTAGGAACCTTGCAAGTGCCCTTGTAAGTGAAAATAATATTATTTTTCGTAAATATTCAAGAGGAGCGTGAAATATGACCATGATGTTTTGATGATCTGAAATAGAAATAAAATGTAAATAGTAGAGTATGTAATGCCATAATATTCAATTTGGTCTGTATTTTAAGACATCTTTTACGGCGGACATGATAAAAAAAATGACCTGTAACTACCTATCTATCATCACTAGGTAAGTACATATATTATATTATTAAACAAAGTCGTATTGCTCTGTCTGTCTGTCTGTCTGTCCCTATGTATACTTAAGACCTTTAAAACTACGCAACGGATTTTGAGGCGGTTTTTTTAGATAGATAGACAGTGATTCAAGAGGAAGGTTTATACGTAACAATGGAACGAAGAAAGATACAAAGAGATAAAATTACTAAAACTTTTTTTTAACATAGATAGCTAGTGTCAGTAATGATGGATGAGCCCATACTATAATATATACTTACATAGCTAGTTATAGGTTCATTTTAATAAATAAAACGCATCTTTGTGAATGGACACTATCTACACGACACGACAAAATAAAAAGGTAATTATCTAGCTAAGGTCCCTAATGCGAGTAAAGTTTGGGTTGGAGAAGGCTTACCGTAGTGTAGCTCGCCAAGCAGACCACGGAAAAGCCGTAAGTAGTCACGTGAACTTCTTTTTGTGCTCTGCAATTAAATAGAAACTTTTATTATTTCTACGAAGTTTACTCTTGAGCTCTACTACGGACTCCGGACTCTAATACTGCGGTGTGGAAGGCAAAGGAGAACCACAATAGTTTATTTGTTATGCAAGGCTGCAAAGATTTTGTTTGGCGCGAGTGCCTGTATTGAAACCCGAGCAAGCGAAGGATTCTATGTTCAGTTCAAAAGAACAATCCTGAACGTCGCGAGGGTTTCAAGGCACGAGACACTAAACAAACTTTGCTGCCGAGCGAAACACACAATTTTTCACCTGACTACAGCGAGAAAAATGGTGGATAGAAGAATTTCAAATTTCTTATTACTTGAGTATATGAGTAGGTTGTGAGGTGGTGGTGGTCGTGGTGGAATGGTGGTCAGCGCGGCGTTGGAATTTCAAAAACCTTTTCCACCCAAGAGGGGAAAAAGCACTTTTCCACGCAGATTTTTAAGGAGAAAGAGAGCCCTATCGAGCTAGTGAGGTGAAAAATATTGTCTCAAAAATGGCGTCGTGAGAGTTCAGACAGTAAACTCTAGGGTAGTATCTAATAATATAGGTAGGTACGAGGTTTGATTAAAAGTCCGTAAATTATTTTTTACATGCATACCTACATACAGTCACGCCTCTTTCCCATAGGGGTAGGCAGGGACTACTTTGTTCCACTTGCTAGGAAAAAAAATATCTTATTTAAATTTCGATTCAAAATTTAGTCCCGCCCTTGACGCGGTTTACTTTCCCAGAAACTTTCAAGAGAATTTACGGTAAGAACTTACCTTCGGTAATTTCTCTTTGGTGCATTCTCGCGTTAAAGTTCAAAATGTGAAAGTATTTCGGAATCAATGCATGTTTTCTTTACCTGTGTATCATAATCAGAATGGAACTCTTGACTTTCTGAGAGGCTTTATACCACCCGCAGTTGTATAAAGCGTCTGTGATGCCTTCGCTCTGCAAAAAGAAATACGTACTGCACTTGATCTTACTAACTAATATACCTACCCAAGAGCAAAAATATCGGGTCACTTTTCATAGAACCTTGTACGAAAAGTGACGCGTCAGTTTTGCTCGTCAGTGTACCTATTATAAGCCAACCGCTGTTTCAATATTAAAATCTGTCCTACTAACACTAGTTCTTAAGTTTATGTAATAACTAATAATCTATGGATATTAATCTGGAAATAAATATTATTATCATTATTATAAAGGCGAAAGTATGTAAGTTTGGATGTTTGGATGTTTGTTCCTCTTTCATGGCAAAACGGTTTAACCGATTTTATTGAAATTTGGTATAGTGATAGTTACAGTCCCGGGAAAGAACATGGGATAGTTTTTATTCCGGAACATCGCATAGTTCCCGCGGGATAGCGATAAGCGAATTCATCGCAGACGGAGCGGGCAACAGCTATAGTTAAGTTCATAAATTTGATAGATAATATAAATGAAGGTAGGTTATACAGTCCGAGAGCTCTTAGAATGCCATTCGAGTTTGTCTTGCGTCTCACTCACTCTTTATGGGTTTGATACTTGAATCGGCCGATGGTACCTGGCCGTGAACATCGTAAGGTAAGAAGACCTACAGGCCAACGTTTAGCAAGATTGTGGACGTTGTGGAATATGGACTCAAAATAGTGATGGTTTGCTAGCCACATCGTCTAACAATTTTCACCCAATCTCTCGATGGACTTTTACCATCTGCGCGGGAAAAGGAGCAACTGCTACATTCTATTGTTTTACATTTGCTGCCAGACCAGCATGGAAAATATAATATCACTAAGTATAAATGGTACTTTTTTTATATGAATAGGAAGGAAAACGAGCAAGTGGGTCACCTGATGGTAAGTGATTACCACTACCCATAGACACCCGCAACCCTGGAGGGATCGCAGATGCGTTGCCAACCTAGAGGGCTAAGATGAAATGCCTCTTGTGCTCGTAATTTCCCCGGCTGTCTTACTCTCCACACCGGAACACAGCAGGGCAAGCACTGCTGTTTAGCGGCAGGATTAGCGAGTAAGATGGTGGTAGCGATCCGGACGGACCTTGCACAAGGCCCTACCACCTACTCGTTGTGAGCGTAAGTCTATCTCTATCGTAGGCTAGGCATAATTGTGGACTCCTTTAATGTTGGGACCTTGAGCGATGGCCCCGCGCCCGCGCCGCGCCAGCAATTATTTCAAACGCGGAAGTAGTTAAGCTTGTGTTGTTTTTGGAGTCCTAAATATATTTACTCAAATGGGAAAGGCAAAGTAACAATAACCCGAGGGCTAGGACGACACGTTTACGACGATTTTAAATTGAATTTTTACGCATTATTTGTACAGTGCCCCCGGATGATGTGGCTGTATTTGTTGGATTATGGAGGCCGAAATTGAATGTGTGTTCTCTCGTGAAATAAAAATGCAGCACTTCAGTTTGCACTCACACGACTATATTGTTCAGAACTGTTTTTACAGGCTTTACAGGATTCAGTATATAACAATCGAATTAAATACGAGACCGACACAAAATATGCTTCCATTAGGTTAACCGGATACGGAGGAGAGACAAGGAGCACAGACTAACTAATCCTCAATCAATGAGACGAAGTGTCAGGTGTTTACTATACCTAAACTAAATGACAGGCGTACCAACATCATGTGAGCATGCCAGCATTTACTGCAATTTCAACAGTATTTAATTTATTTGATTTCTTGTCGCTTTTGTTTTTATTTTATTTTTATAACTAAGTTATCCCCGCCTCCTGTAGTTTTATTTTATTCAACGCCGTGTTGAAAAGAAGAAAAACACAAGAGCGCACGAGAGCTGTGTCTTGCGTGATATAGACTGCCCGTCTCTTTATATGTAGAACTAGCTGTTGCCAGCGACTTCGTCTGCAAAGAATTCGTTTATCGCTATCCCGTGGGAACTACGCAATTTTCCGGGATAAAAAGTAGCCTATGTGCTATTCCAGACTTTTATTTATCTATGTGCCGAATTTCATCCAGATCCGTTGGGCCGTTCTGGCGTGATTGAGTAACAAACGTCCATCCATCCATCCATCCATCCATCCATCCATCTATCCATACTTTCGCATTTATAATATTAGTTAGATGAGCAGTAAGAAATTAGACGGGTAGGTAGGTAGTAGTCCATCTCACGCATGAAACAGCGCGTACTTGTGCTAGGCTAGCCACGCAGTTCAGTTACATGTTTTTGTTTCTAATAATTTTATTGCTATGCTCTTGTTCTGTTCTCATATCTAGAAAATAGATTCGAATAGTTTTTTTCTAAATATAAACATGTCAAATAAAATTCTAGTTTTTGTTTGTAAGCACCATTCCGAGACAGTTTTGCCTCATTCTCTGTTTTTATTCAGTTCTAGTTTCCATTTTTACTATGTAGATTTTGTAATTTTTTTATTCGGTATGAAAAATAATAAATTTACTTAAATAAAGGTAAATTAAC
Source organism: Pandemis heparana (assembly GCA_963854515.1). Classification (NCBI taxonomy): domain Eukaryota; kingdom Metazoa; phylum Arthropoda; class Insecta; order Lepidoptera; family Tortricidae; genus Pandemis; species Pandemis heparana. The sequence continues at coordinate 7,567,002 of OY978028.1, forward strand.
CACCCGTGTCTTGCACAAACTTACAGCTTCGTTCATCATATTTTTTTTATTTCACGCGTACTTGTATAAGCTTTGAGTCAGCGAAAAATTTCGAGCATAGCGAGCTTTTAACCCTCTTTTTAAAAGCTTTTAAAGGGTCACAGGTGTACTTAACTTCACTAGGTACCATAAAAATAATGTTAAGTATGTAAAATTGTAGCGGAGAAAGGTACCTCATTTGAGACGATATTAACCTTTTTGGAGTAAGTACAGGGGCCTTACCATGATGTCTTAATGCGATTCAGTTTAGGTTCGCTCGCTGTCAGATTTATACTAAAAGAGGCAGCTAAAATTTGAACTGAGTCGGAATTAGAACGTCATGGTAAGGCCCCAGTACTTCTACCATCAGGTAGGTAAGCCATTGTCGTAGAAAGTTATTTATTAGTTATTTACTTATTTTGCTAATTTAAAACTATTATTCGTACGTAAATATAGTTACGTACGAATAATAGTTTTAAAGTGGCATCAAATTTAAAGGCATGGATAGAAGGTTAATATTATCTTGTAATAGTTGTAATCTATGCATAATTGCAATCCTTATCACGAAATATTGATGCGTAACGCTGCGAATCCGGTTATTTTGAAATGCACGAACCTATATTGACATACCAGTATCACGATTATAATGACCGTCCAATCCATGCCAATAGGTAACTTGTATGTTAGTGCTAGTTTAAACTTAAATTAAATAAAAAGTCAATGCAATAAGCACCACATTGTTCACATTTTAATGCATCCGAATGTATAATCGTCCCAAGGCTAAGTTACCCTTCTGGGTTGGAAGGTCAGACGGCAGTCTCTTCTGTAAAAACTAGTGCCTAGAAATCTTCGGATTAGGTTATCAAAGCGGAGCCCAGGCTCACTGTGCCGCGACAAATGACGGGAATAACGCTGGGATGACGATGATGGAATGTATAATTTTCCGACAATTTCGTATATTCCGAGATCCTTATTCTTCTGTCCTACCCGTCGCGTTGTGTTGAAAGGTAAATGCTGTAATAATTATATGAACATGGCTGTGAGTACAATGTGTTGCTGACATTAATTTGCCAATTAATTTCTAAATTAAATTTACATTATTAAACTTCACGTTTTGGTTCCAGACGCGAAGATGTGGTCTAAATAGAGCTTGGTTGCTTTAGTAGTAAATGGATGTTCTACATAGTAGTAAAAGCCTCATTCTCACCGATTCTAGCAACCGCTGACCATACCAGCACAGCAGCCAGGTCTGCGACAGCGCTGTCGTCAAGAATGATTTGTACACCATCTCGTTCCATTTCTCCACTATCTGCAATTGTTAATAAATAGACAACACGTTCGTCATCGTCATCGTACCACTCGTGACTTTCATTTCACCCTCCCCACCTCAACTGTTGGCAGTCCACGACCGTTCGTTTTTCGCGGAATTTCTTACCACGCACGGTTAAACTCTGGAATCAGCTAGACCGGTACGACTTAGGGATATTCATATTCATATTCATATTCATATTCATATTCATTTATCTCCAAAAAACGAGCCTATCTTTTCTTAAAGGGCCGGCAACACGCTCTTAACGCCCTATGTTATGTCATGAGTGTCTATGTATATGAGCAGCGGTGATTAATTTCAATTTACAATTTAATCAGATGACCCGCTTGCTCGTTTTCCGTAAGGTTCGCTTGTGTTCCGGCGTGGATAGTAACCCCCTTATTCATAAGCGCTTTATCGGCTTCTGTTAACTTAGCAATCGTTTGTCCTTATCTGTCACTTTGACATTTACCTTTCACAGATAAGGACAAACGATTGCTAAGTTATTAGAAGCCTATAGAGCGTTTATAAATAAGGGGGTTAGTCTTTAGCTATGGAAATGGTGGATCTAAACGATTTCAACTACTAAGCGCTAATGAATATAATAAGCGGAGTCACTAATCTTTAGTAGTTCGATGTCGAGGTTATGAGCTCCTAGTCAAATACCTAATTAAATAATGAAAACATACAACGCAACAGAAGCCGCAGAAGCAGATGATGATGGAGCTGTTGAAGAAATTGACGAGGAGCGCGAAGCTGAACAAGTCTTCCACGTCTCCTGACAACCTGGAATCATTCATACGTCACGCTATTTAACAAGGATATTATGCTGGTCTGGGAGTAAAGAAAAATATAATGTACCAGTTCCCTCGTCCCGCGCAGATGATAAGCCCATCGGCGGTCATCCATAAAGAATGTCACACATTTAGGAGGAGGGGCTCTGGAAATTTGTGACACACTAACAAAATAATTGCAGTCTCAGAGAAGCAACTGGTACATTTTATGTTTTTTCTTTGCCCCCAGTCCAGGATGAAAGTAATAATATGATTATTAGATTTACCTTATTAGTGTTCGGTGCCTGTCGATGATGCGAGCTAGTTCTTTCAGGTGAACCTTCTCCCAACCCTCGTCGTCCATCGTTCCCATCAGCCGACTATTTTCATTCCATTCATTTTCTATTTTGCCTGCACATAAATCGCTTAGGTTTATACGATATACGGTTTTCCGGAATAAAATCTATGCTATTGTCCTTCCTTAAACTAACTGTATACCACATTTCAACTAAATCGGTCCAGCGGTTTAAGCGTGAAAAGGTAACAGACAGACAGACAGAGTCACTTTCGAATTTACAATATTAGTAGAGATTCAAAATAAATTATCATCCGACGAAGTAGGTAAATCCACAGCTTAAATAATTTAATTTTGTTAACAAGAAAACGCGCTTTCCAGAATTGAATTTCCAGAAAAAGGTAATAAAAATTTATTTGTCTAGTCGATTGTTAATAAACTAAGAAACACTTGGTCTGTTGCACGAGGCCCGGGGGAAAGCAAATGGTTGTAAATATCCTAGATTACTAGCCAGAGAAAGTTCCTACAGAAATGTAAGTGCATTAGGAAGGGAATACACTTATTCCCGTTCTGTTAAAAAGAAAACAAATTGTTGGCGAGTTTATTTCAATATATAGGTACCTATTAAAGATTGACATGATAAGGTAAAGGAATTAAGTCTTGTTAGTCATGCAGTAGGTACTTCTGAAATGACACCTGTCAAAAGAGAATTTAAAAATGATGAAAATATGACATGTCTACAAATATAATTGCTATAATAAGTTACTAGAATAAAATTGAATAAGTAGTTAAGAAAATGAATACGCGAGCGCTAAATTCAACTAAGTGATCCTGTATTTAAATTATTTGTTACTGATTTTTGCATATAGGTACGCGTACAGAAAACCGTCAAAAATAAAAATAAGGTAAACCTAACAGTAAGATTGTACCAAATTAAAAAATATAATTCAACATAGATTTTTACAGATAAATCTGTGAAAATATCACTTGAAAGTAATAAAAACCTGTGTATTACGTATACAATATTCCTACTACAAAATCACACACAAATTAAATACTTAAGAGATAATAAAAACACTTGAAAAAATGTTAGAGCTTGAATTTTTTACCACTTTGCAAATGACACTTTCTAGTGATGTGCTTTTACCAACCGGTTATAGCAACGTACCTATTGCTACTTCTAAGACTATTACAATTGTCTTGAATGTGTATCAGGGCTGATATATGGTTGCCACAAACGAATCCATTATAGAAACTTTACTAGTTTACAAACTAATTCCAATCAGATGGGCTCAAAGCCAATACTCAAGTTAAATAGTAGTGAAGATATAGAGACTCCAACATAATTTTGTGATACTAATATTGCTTTTTCATAACACTCATAACGAAAAGGCACATGCTACTATAATTAACTTGTCATGATACATTTTTCTTGTTTATTATCTTTTAGGTAACTAGTGGAGAGGATATGTTTGCGCATCTGGTATAGTAGCGTCCCCCACCGCTCCCGCCAATTTGGTCCGTATTTCGCTCATGTGCAGCTATATCGCCTATACTAGCTATAGAGATCTTTTTACGTGCGTTTGATGAGCTACGCGAGTTTTTATGATGTCAAAAAAAATACGACCGAATTGAGAACCTCCTTTTTGAAGTCAGTTAAAAAATACAGTGGTTGGGTTAGTTTGACTAAATAGCCCTGTCATTTTTTTCAGGATTTTTGAATCCAGTAGAGACAATGCCGGATTTAGAGGTGTGGAGGCCTCTGGGCAACAAAAGGAGTGGAGGCCCCTGGCCCCAAATTATTTTCCTGTCCAAGTTCTGTTGTTTAGGTACTAGTGTTTACTAGTCTAAATTTGTTTTTTTTTTAAGTCTATTGTGGGGGCCCCGGGGCTGTGGCCCCGGTTGCCCCCCTTAAATCCGGCCCTGAGTAGAGAAATACATATTTCCATACCTACATTGATCGATGTTCAAACAGTTTAAAGTGAATCGCGTCAAGGGCGGGACTAAATTTAAAATCGAAAATTTAAATTGGAAATCAAAAATTTAAATTTAAAATCTTTGTAGGGGCGTTATGCCAAATTAACCCAACTACCAGCGGGCCCTATTTTATCAAGTTGTAACTTGTAGCTTTATAAAGTAGGGCCCTGCTGAAACATTCAGGAAAAAATATGAGAGACCTTGTCTACAAACTCAAATCTTATAACCTGGTTAACTACTGGTAGAGACCCCTTATAGGGATAAGTTCGCCTTTGTGCATATATTATTGTTATTTGTATTATTTTGTGAATTGTATCTGTTTCTTTATATTTATGTACAACTAACTGTTGCCTGCGACTTCGTCTGCAAATAATTCGTTTTACGCTATCCCGCGGAAATTTTCCGGGATAAAAAGTAGCTTATGTGCTATTCCAGACTTTTCTCTATCTATGTGTCGAATTTTATCCAGATTCGTTGGGCTGTTCTGGCGTGATTGAGTAACAAACAAACATCCATCCATCCATCCATCCATCCATACTTTCACATTTATAATATTAGTTAGATTAGATAAAACATTACTTACTTACTTACTTACTTATTCGTCTATACGAGTAGCTAGCTTACCGAGTGGGTACCCGGATACCAGTTGCTTGTCCCGCGGCACCACCACCAGGCGGCGCACGCGCACCGCCAGCAGGTCGAACTGCGTCGTCACGTGGCTCAGGAAGATGCAGAACAGCAGGTCCCCGCTCAGCATGAACCAGATCGTTATCAGCCCTGGAACAGTAGCGACACAGGCCCTGAATCTAGTGCGGAGGCTGCAGATCAAACTCTTTGTAACCTTTTGCATATGAATAAAGATTTTTTTACTTTACTTTTACTTATTGTCTAACTCGCTCGCAATCGCCATCGCCTTCAATTTGACAGTTCATGTATGGGCTGACAATTGGCATCGGAATCAGCTAGCTGTCACATTCATACAAGAACTGTCAAAATTAACACGATGGCGATTGCGAGCGAGTTAGACAATAAGCCTTCAGCTCTATATCGTATAACTACATAAATTTATACCTATACTGACACGAGACTGATTGACTGACTGACAGACAATACGCAGACTTAACTACTGAACCTACATACTTAGAGGTGGTGTAGGAGTAAACGGATTGATGAGGATTCGGGTTCGATTTCCGGCCATAGCTTTACTTTCAGATTTTTCTGTGTGTGTTTTCAGTATCTTTAAGAAATATAATTTCTAACGGGTATACCGATTAAATAAATACTAAAATGGAGAAGTAAATTTCTTGTATCGTAGATAGTAAACTATTGAAGCTTCAGACTCATCCACTCAAAGGAAGAGATCCCTTAAAGGGATAAGTCCGCCTTTGTGCATGTATCTCAGTGTTTGTCAATTGTATTTGTCTTGTTTATTTTGCTCAATAAAGAGTTTACATACATACAAACATACTTGAAATTTGGCAGACATATTCCTTGAAACTAAGACTAAGTCTAAAACTAAGAGAGGATTTTTTTTAATTTCTACGTGATAGGGAATAAATGAGATTTATATGTTCGCTGCAAAGGGGCTTACGTAACCAATTACCAGAGTCTTGAGATTTGGTACGCAAGTAGGAATCATAGATGCTGAAAAGTAATTTCAGGATTTTCCAAGATTCGCGGAATAGGGAATAGAATAACTACTAAACTTAGTATTTGGAGTCGCTTGACAAGATCAAAGAGAATATAATCACTACCGTTTTATACAAGAGCTTCATCACTAATATTAATATGAATTATTCGCGGACAAAATCGCGGGCAAAAGCTACTTAGTTATAATTATAAAACAAAGTCTTCTGTCTGTCTGACATGCCTGTTAGCATATCGAAAGTCTAAAGCACATTCACCATTAACAATCAGGGTCCTTACCATAACGATTCAGTTTGGGTTCGCTCGCTGTCAGATCCACTAAAAATTGCAGCTATAATCTGAACTGGGCCCTTACCATGACGTCCTAATTCCGACTCAGTTCAAGTTTCAGCTGTCACTTTTAGTATGAATCTGACATCGAGCGAACCTAAACTGAATCGCATTAAGACTTAAGTAAGACGTCATGGTAAGGCCTTATATGTTATTTGTTCCATTAAACCTAGCATTTTTAAGTATTAAATTTGAGTACCTAAGCATTAAGTAACTTACTCCTAACTACCTTTTTTTTTTATGTGAATAGGACGCCAAACGAGCAAGTGGGTCACCTGATGGTAAGCGATCACCACTGCCCATAGACACCCACAACCCCGGAGGGATTGCAGATGCGTTGCCAACCTAGAGGACTTAGATGAAATGCCTCTTGTGCCCGTAATTTCCCCGGCTGTCTTACTCTCCACACCGGAACACAGCAGTGCAAGCACTGCTGCTTAGCGGCAGGATTAGCGAGTAAGATGGTGGTAGCGATCCGGACGGACCTTGCACAAGGCAATAAGATGAGTACCCATTCCCCGCAGCCGCGAGCAATTCCCTTGGATTCAGTATAAACACAAAACATAAAACACCCTTATTTAAATGTGAAATAAAATTTGAGACGTCATAATGCTTTGTAAGAAGTGCTTGAGAGCTCCTTTGTTCGTTGTATACTGCTTTGATGGATAGGTACCCGGAAGAACGGGAAAAATAGGATATTGTTTTAAGTAGGTTTTGGGGAATTTCAACGTTTGAATAGTAGATAATCTAAAATAAAATTATAGGTAGGGTACAGATGAGTAACACTCAACTAGGGTAAGTATTATATTATGTATCACTAGATTTAAAGTTTGTTGTGTTATATTGTGATTTATATCGGGTTGTGAAATCGCAATACTGTGGGTTGTGATTTATACAAAATTACGTCGTAAAATTTATCCGTGGGCGCTACTTTTTACAACGTAGGTGGCCCATTTTTCACATAAAAGTGGTGGAACATGCCAACAATTTTTTGCAGAAACATAATGCCTACGTCTTAAGAATACAATACCAATTTATAGTTATTAAATATAAACCTTCCTCTTGAATCACTCTATCTATTAAAAAAAACTGCATCAAAATCCGTTGCGCTGTTTTAAAGATCTAAGCATACATAGGGACAGACAGACAGAAAAGCGACTTTGGTTTATTGTACTATGTAGTGATAGAAACAACAGAAAGAATACAGCGTTACACAGAGCCCTAATTAATATAATATATTTTCATTGATAGTGATTGATTTTGATTTTCTTCGATTCCAAATCATTTCCATTCTGGGCAGTCGAGTTTTACTAATGCAAGTAATTTAATAATGCTATTGAATTATTCAGAAGTGAGAAACATTTTTAGATCATAAATTTCTTGACAACTAAATTCGTATTCAAGGTGTTGCTCGCTTGAAGGCTAAGGCACTGAAGTTATACGTCAGTAGAATTAATATTCCCGAGCTTAATTTAGACTTCTTTGAGGTAAGTATGACGAAGTATAAACTTGAAATAATGATGCTAAAACTGACTAGAGACATTATTACATTTGTCAACCGGATATAGCCGCTCCGCGAGGCATGGAATTACGTTGAAATATCGGGAGCATCAAAGGTAAGCGCGGTCTGTAGGTATCCCGCTGTGATAAAAGTTATGTTATTAACTGTGAACCTTTTAAATCGGTTAAAACAGAGTAAGTTTAAGGAGATCTTAGCTTTTATTCAGAATAGGCTTTAGAATCTCCCTAAGTGAAAAGATGCGAAATAGTTACATCCTACTAATATTATACATGGGAATGTTTGTGACGTTAGTGAGAGTGAATGTGTGTGTTTGTTCCTTCTTCACGCTGAAACGACTAAATGGAATTGCATCAAATTTGGAACGGAGATAGCTAGTAACCTAGATTAAAACATAGGCAACTATTTATCCCGGAAAATTGCATAGCTCCCATGGGATAGCGACAAGCATTTCAATTGCTAATTCTACGCGGATAGAGTCGCGGGTAGAAGCTAGTATATAATGTGTAACAAACAAAATAATCAAAAATCAGACTTGTTGTCTAATAATTAATTTGCCATTCCTTTCTGATAAACGGTGAAGGATGGGGGTAGAAAGAGACGTTGAATGTGATGACGAGAACCCGCGCCTTAGATAAAGCTTCCGTTTGTATTCGTAAGAAATATTATAACTTACCATGCCACGTCTGAAAGGCCAGGATGACCTCATAATATCCCTTCTGGAAAGGGTCGAACGGGAACCAGTAGAAGAAAGGGAAGATAAGAGGCACATCCTGTCCTGTCATCCGCTTCAAGATCTCCACGAAGGGTGGAGACAGGAAGATCACGAGGAGAGCGTTGTTGCACCAATAGTAACCTGGGAATGGGTAGGTACGATACAATACAATACGATACAAATACTCTTTATTGAACACCACAAATCAGTACAAAACAATACAGAAACAAAGAACAAAGTATACAATAGATAGGCGGTCTTATCGCTTAATAGCGATCTCTACCAGACAACCAGTAGGCTTATTGTCTAACTCGCTCGCAATCGCCATCGTGTTCATTTTGACAGTTCTTGTATGAATGTGACAGCTAGCTGATTCCGATGCCAAATGTCAGTCCATACATGAACCTGTCGAAATGAACACGATGGCGATTGCGAGCGAGTTAGACAATAAGCCTACAGGATGACGATGATGATGTTGATGATCATAATAAAGGAGTAATGCCATTATTACTACTAATAGGATATGTTCGATGCCATTGAGCTTGTGTCGAGGACTCCATTCCTCCTTTTGACCATGCACTTAGACCAACATGGGAATCCCGACCTTGCACCACAATATTCAGTTGCCCCAACGCCTTCTTCATGACTTCATGCTCCTCGTCGCTGACGACTCCCTGCGGCCACATGTCTCGCAGTTCGCTCACGAGGTTCTCATACACCGGCCGGTAGTACACGATCTTGTAGGACTTCGCCATTGCTGATTACAACAGATTCCATAGTCGTTACAATGTTATAAAGCGGACGTAGCAGTTTTTAAAGATCATTACAGAGGGCATTGAAGGAAGGGGAATAAAAGGTCACCATGACTATGATAATGCGCATAAGGTAAGTCTTTAATCTGTTTAAAGATAAAGAAAACAAAGTTGAAGTACTCTGGCATCTGTATCGCTGATACCGTTAATTCATTGACTAAGACGAAGCTTTTAATTTTTTGTCAGTAGTAAATAGCCTTCTCAGTCTAAGAAACCTGTGCCAGTAGCAGTGGCGAGCAGAGGGTCACCAGGGTAGGCAGCAATAGGCAGCGGTAATGTGACTCAACAGAATTTGTACGCGCTGCCTGCTCTGGCGACCTCCCTATGCACGCCCTAGGCCAGCAGTAGGATGTATATAGGCAGGAAATAAGGTGATGGATGATACGATGTAGAAGGCAAAAAAGAAGGGGAAGGTACCTTTAAAAAAGGCACACGGATAAGGTGATTTAATTTTGACGTTTTTAGTACTCCCTAACAAGAAACAGTTAAGTAGTTTGCGGGTAGTAGGAGCTCATGCAAGGTCCATCCACCGTCTTCATCGCTACTCCTGCCGCCAAGCAGATATACTCGCGCTGGTATTTTCCGGCGTGGAAAATAAGACTGCCAGTGACATTACTGGACATGCTCTAAGCTGGCAACGCATCTACGAACCTCTAGTGCCGCGAGTGTCCATGGGTGGTGGTGCTTACTCACCATCAGGGTTAATTAAAAACAGGATTTTAAAATGTCGACGAAGAAGACGGTTACCAAGCAGTAGATACCCGACGCAAGGCATCATGCGGAAGATCTCAATGGCGTCCTGGAAGGATCCACCTCGCGCCGTCTGCGCCATGTTGATCAGCTCCAAGAACGTAACCACGAACAGGTTCACGAACTCGAACCAGTAGAACACGTTCCAGAGGAACCTTTAACCAGAATGAAACAAATTCCAGACTTTCCATCAAGTCGTCGTTCGTTTTATTTTCTGTATCGAAAACCATTTCAAAATTAATGCTTACGATTTAAATCGTATTATATACACACACACATGGGCAGTTCTCCGAGATGAGCTGTTTTAGGTGACTTCGGTGGTCAATTTTTCTACTAACTTTTTTATTGTATCACCTCAAAATCTAAATAAAGGCCTAAATTTAAAAAATATTAGTACTAAAGGCCTTCTTGTAAACCTGTTAGTTAGTGAGATATTTAAATCACCGAAATCAAACATACTCACCGAAATCAAAATTCAATAAGACACTTTCAAAAGCGTAAACAAGCAACAACTTGACTGATACATACTTCTTTGGTTTTATTATGTGCGTGGAATAAGTATTCGTGTAAAAATTAAGAATACTTAACGTTTTTCTAAAATAAATACTGATATCTGTGGGTGGCTTTATTGATTTCGGTGGCAGTTTTATTGATTTCAGTGGCAGTTTTAATGATTTCGGTGGCCCGAAAACCCACCGAACCCGCGGAGATCATTGCCACCGAATTCAAAATTAAACGATGTTTTTCAAATAACAGAAAATATAGGAATAGTACATAAAAGAGTCACTTAATAATGAAATCGCATACCGTTAGAGATGACTTACTTACTATCAAATTGACAATTAGACTAACACTGAAAAAAATAATTGCTTCACCGAATTCAACAAAACACGAAGCCAAACCCACCGAACGACGAATATTACCTCGAAAAATCTGACGCTTGAGTTGTGAGTCGAAGTCCGATCTCGCCGGCAAACAAGGCACGACCAAGGCTACCTACACGCGCGTTTCGGGATTTCTGATATGTTTCTTTGTTAGGATGCCGGCGCGTTTCGTAAACTCCACTGAGTTCAGACGTTACCCTCGGACACGGCGAAAAATTGTTTTTATTGACTGAATTTAAATGATATTTTTTAATTGTGTGTATAATATGAGTTATGAACAAGTTTAGTATACGGGAACCCATTTAAGACCTGGCAATAAAATTCCTATCCTAAGATATAATTTTTTTTCTTCGCTTATCTGCGTGTGGGACACTACCACCGAACGTCTATTTTCAAATGTAATATTTTTTTCTTTAGATGTATAAATAACTATGAAGTATTTTAATACTTTTCTAGGCGGAACTGAGCCTAAAGTATATGTCTGATTTTTTTCAGTATTATCTAGCGACGAAATCTATTATTTTTTGCCCCGGACACGTAAAAATGCCACTCCGGAGAACTGCCCACATAAATCACGCCTTTATCCCTCACGGGGTATACAGAGGCTAGTACCTAGCCACGCTTAGCATGATTGTGGTCGTAAAGGTGGAAAGGGGAATCAAAATAGTGATGGGTTAACATAATTTTCGACAATTTCCTCGATGAGCTTTTACCATCTGCGCGGGTAGTGAAGCAACCACACACGTTTTTTCTTTGCTTCCAGACCAGCTTGGAAGAATCGTTTTATAGCTATTTATTTTAATACTGAAAAAAGGCCTAGTGGTTTATTCTATGGTCTCTTCTCTCGCTCTCTCAGGAGGGTTGAGGGTTCGAAACCAGCCCCGGATCTAAGGGGGAGCAAACCGGGGCAGTGCCCCGGCGGCAGTTTTTCTCAAACACTGAAGGCCACCATCAAGGTTTGCCCCGGTTCGAAAAAATCGTAGATTTGGGGCTGGATCGAATATCGAATAATAAGTGAGCACCCTTTTGAGTTTTTCAGAAATCATGCGCAAAATTACAAATGAAATTTTCCCTGAGCTTTTCGATGGAGGAAAACATTATGAGGGAACCTGCACTCACTTGCGAAGTAATTCAATGAGTACTGACCTGCTAATGACCGGGTCATTATGGGTCAAACGGAGTCCGACCAGTTTCAGCACAGCCATTGGAATGGCGAACGTCGCATCGTAGTCTTTGCGACTGTAGTGGTTTTTCTAGAAAAAACAAATGCATTTTAAAACCTTTAGCCATGCAGCTATTGCTTTTGATCGCCTTAACTGTTGTTAATTGATCGGTCATTAAGTCGTTGTCGTCTCCCCAAGCGGTCTATGAAGTTTGTGATACTCACACGGCGGCCACGACGTACAAAATCCGCGTTCTGAAATGAACACAGGCACGACGTCGTCTGTACACGCGTCAATGTGTGCGTAAGATACACAGGGCTGTCTATCGCAAAAACCTAGTACTATAAGTACTACCAATGACATAAATATACTAAAGATATGGCTTAGATGTGTGATCTATTTATTTAAACTTAGGTACTTAAAATGTGTCTGTCTGTGTATTTAAGCATTATTATTTTCAATTACAATAGATGTACGACAACAAACTTAAGCGAATGATTCTGTAGTTATTTCATGTATTAATCGCGATAATTTCAGAAAGCATTAATTTTCTAATGTTTTATAAAATGAAGTAGGTAGGATAGGTTCCCGAACTTGTGACGTGCGGCCGACATACATCGCGTCGCGAGCCCTACTAGTTGCCAGCAGCTTTCCGGCAGACTGCGCTTGAGGGGTGGGGTAACTCGAATAGGTGCAGGGCGGAGAGTGGCCATTCTGTACGTTAGTACTATTATATATTCTGTGGTGATACTGATAGAGAAAAACAATTTTCACACTTTATAATGCACCGGATCATTCATAATTATATTAATGGGACTATAGTTCAGTGGCCTTACCATGACGTCTTAATGTGATTCAGTTTAGGTTCGCTCGCTATCAGATTCATATTAAAAGTGGCAGCTAAAACTTGAACTGACTCGGAATTAGGACATCATGGTAAGACCCCAACAGGGTTATTACGAACCTCGCTCGCGATCGCCATCGTGTTCATTTTGACAGTTCTTGTATGAATGTGACAGCTAGCTGATTCCGATGTCAATTGTCAGCCCATACATGAAGTGTCAAAATGAAGACGATGGTGATCGCGAGCGAGTTACGTAGGTAATAAGCCTACCGCTCACACTTATACCTGAAATAAAGATTTATTATTATTATTATAGTCTTTAATCAAAGAGTGAGTGGGGTGGTATGATACGAACTTCGAAAATCGATTTTCGGAGCCCCCGTTAGTTTTGTCCCTCAGTATCAAAAGAAAATTACTCACTGTCTGGCTGTTATGAACTCCTTGTTCCTTTTAATTGTCTTTTAATCATCATTTTTTTCTAGTGCAGGAAGAAACCAAAATAAATACATATACAGTACCTGGCCATAAATATTGCACTTCGGTTTTTGGAAAGAGACAATTGGCGTCACGTGAGTTAGAGTGAGACGACGCTCTACGAAGCCAAAATTAGACGAGAAGACCTATGTGCAATCTTTATGGCCGGGTACTGTATTTTGATCCACTCTTGTCAACATAATTAAGCTCTTCCTTTTGCAATTCGTCTATTTAAGAGCACGGAAACATTATGTTCACGCTTTTAAACCGAAATATTTACAGAAACAGCCTATACCGCTCCTTAATTAGGCCCTCTCTCGGGACCTAACCCAGATTCGAGTCAAGTCAGCGCTCACAATTTAACAAGCACAGCTCTACTCTACTAATGATAATAATTAAATTATACGCCGAGGTAACAGCGAAATAATAGGGATATAAGAATATACCTCGTCTATTTATTGCATTGGACACAAGTTATACTAGACTTACACTGAAAACAAAAACTTATATAAGCCACATTTCAAACTTTCATTAAATTTCTGTGAAATAATTGTAAAAAAAAACACCAAAAAATGCGACGTTGCCAGCTCAGTAGGAATAAAACGCACGTAACCCTTCGAATGTTTAGGCACTGATCAATGTCAAATTTATTTTAAAGCTATCTTTTGTATACCTAATGATAAAAATGTCAATTAATAACTATAATTATTATGAATAAATGAGTATGAGTAGGTATGAGTATTTTTATTTAAATCAGCCCCACATGAAAGAATAAAAATTAGGACAGTGTCCTATCCCTGGCGTGACTCTAAAGAATACAATTTGCAAAGAGGTTATACAACAGAACCAAAGACAAGAACAAAGTCATCGACATAGCAAGCAGGATTAGTATGCTGAAGTAGCCGTGGACAGGCTATATCTGTCGAAAAACCTCGCTGATCGCTAATCGCTGACGGAAACGAGTTCTTGAGTGGAGACTGCTTGTCAAGCGTAGTTTGGAGTGACGATTTGCGAAAAGTAGATGGCAGAGTCTGGATTGGAGAAACCGAGACAGGATAAAAAGTATTCGTATTTAAAGTTGGCTTTATGTTTTCCATGTAACGAAGGATCTTTTTCTACCTGAGTTTTTTTCTAGACTCAGAATTCTAGTCTGGTTTTTGGATGTAATAAAAGGGTTAATAAAAAAGACTTAACTATTTTATCATACAGTGAAACCTTGATAAATGGAATCTTAAGGGACCAGCCAATCTGTCTCATTTATAGAGGTATTCCATTTAACGCATGTACCAAATACCCGGGTTTGAAAAATAATTTGTTTCCTTTACAGAGGGTCTCGTTAACAGAGGTCGTCATAATACTAATTTTTCACTTATGGAGGTGCAAGGTCAAGATAATATCAAAATACACATAAAAAAAATGTTTATGCGATGAAAATAAAAATGACATTCTACATTAATTTGTATGATACTTTGACTTTCAAAGTGTTACACTTATACTTTATTTTTATTACTGTTGAGTTTTTGTAGCTATAAAAAAACACAATACACATAATGCTTTTTTTTTTTCAGCATTAGAATGCTACATTATCCCTGCACTTTTACGTCAAAAGAAACAAACCGCAAAGATAACAAAGATGAACTAAATGCACAATGTTTTTAATAAAAGTAGGAAACCCTCCACATATTAAGATTATCGTTTCATTAGCTATACAAATGCACTTATTGATTGTACGCTGTTTCAAATATAGAGGTTTTAGACACGTCCTATTCCAATTACAGAGGTAAAAATGAGAAAACTTCTAAAATCTGAATTCCATTTAAAAAAGTCCGGTAATTCCAATAATGGAGGCCGAATGCTGTTCCAAATGCAGAGGTTTTGGTTAAGGCCTGTACCAAGTATAGAGGTAAAAATTGAGCAAATGTCTAAATTTTCAAAACCGTTTACAGAGGGCCCTTTATTTCAATAATACTCGTAGAGGTAATTCATTGTGAAGGGACCGGGACCGACCATATGGTTGCAGCTATAGAGGTTTTCCATTTATACAGGTTCCATATAATCAGGTTTCACTGTATAACTATTATATATTCCACGACTTGACTTCACTATAATATCGCGGAGAAAGCAAAGTAATTATTCCAATTCTGTATAATATTAGTTATGTACCTACATAAAGTTATTACCTTCGTAAGCCGCACTTTGTTGGTAATTTTCTGTGCTACTGAATCCCACGACACAGGCTTTGCCTAGTGTGGGAATCACTGTTCCTTCTGTGTTAAGTGTACCTCTCTCAGTTAAATAAACTATTTTTGATTTTGATTTTGATTTGATTTTGATATTGGTTACACATTAAGCGAATAGTGTAAGTTTTAAGCCCTAAGGGAGCCAATTCCCAAAATGAATAGGAACTCGGTACAATTCTAAGCTATATTAATCAAGGACTAGCAAATTAGACTTCAGGCGTTTGCTTTAACTACATTATTCTACAGACTAAGTTCTGTATTGAATAAAATAGGTACCCAGGGTATCACTCAACCCTTTGGGAACCAGCTTTGCCTCGGGCAGTACAGACATTCCATTTGATTCAGCTATACCGTACTTAGGTATAGGTACCTATTAAATATACTGTGTCTCAAAATTATTCCAGAACACTTTAACAGGGTTGATTTAACTGAACATCACTGTAAATGTATTTTTTAATTGTATAAGACATTGTTTGATGTTCAAAGTGTAGTGTAGAGCGTCAAAGACAACATTTTGAATCAAAAATAACAGCAAACAACCCTCAACAGTAGTGTTTATTTAAAGTAACTCAACCCCCTGCAGAAATATTCCTTAATAATTTTAAGACAATCTGCACCGAGGTTCGATTTTTGAAATTACCTTATTTAAAAATACATGTTGTTGTTGTTGTTATTGTCGTTTATTTTTTATTTATTTATTAAATTGTCGCAAAATTCGGCGTGCCTCATAGCATAGGCCTCCTCCGTGTATTGGAGGGTTTGGGCTATAGTTCCCACGCGCGCCCAGTGCGGATTGGGAACTTAACACACACCATTGAATTTCATCGCAGATGTGTGCAGGTTTCCTCACGATGTTTTCCTTCACCGAAAAGCTCATGGCAAATTACAAATCTAATTTTCGCACATAAATTCCGAAAAACTCAGAGGTGCGAGCCCGGGATTTGAACCCACGACGCTCTGCTTTAGAGGCCACAAGTCAAACCACTAGGCTACCACGGCTTAAATTGTAGCGAATTCGGAATAAAAAGGCCTATAAATAAAGAAATAAATAAATAAATATTTAAAAATAACACAAAAAAACTCTATGTAATGCTGCAAAATTAAATTTATGTTTTCGATATGTAATTTTCCACCTCCAATGAACATGTTTTTTAATAATTTGGCCAAATGTTTAATAGAGATTATATTATAATATCCTATCAATTACTTAGTAGAAAATAGCAATTGTTTATTTTTTTAATTTTTAGCTGTTTCGATTCCCGGGTGAGGCAAGTGAATTTCGGATAATCTTTGAATGCTCTCTTATATCTTTTTAAAAATAAAAGAATGTTTCCTTTGTGTAAAATGAGCTAAAGTTTCCCTTCAGGGTCCAGGTCCATAAATTTTTCCATCCTGTATGTGCACTGACGAGCAAAATAACGGGGTACTTATCGTACAACTTTGTATGGAAAGTGACTGTTATATTTGCTCGTCTGTGTATGTACTTACTTCCGTACGTTTCTCTTTTCCCCGCCATACAGCGAATCTCCTAAGGAACGCCATATCTGAACAAAGTTCGAGCTTCAAATGTTATTTGGCTTCGCCGACTTTCACCTTTAACCCATGTGGAAGGTAGGTATGAAATTTTTATGTTGTTTGTTACAAACTGAAGTTTGAGAAGTTACCGCTTAAACTTATCGTTACAAAGTTATTAGTTATGCTTGGTGTCTACCAACATGATAGCTAATGTAACGTAAGAAGTTTTGTTAAATTTACCTTCGAAAAGTTTTTATACTTTTTACACTTGTGGCCAATATGATGGTACGGATTTAAGCTTTAAATTTTGGCTATTGAATCCAGTAAATGCATGAGGAGTAGTATGTGTGTGTAACGTAGGTATTATGTTATGTCAGATGTGATTTGAGTATGATTTCCAAACAAATAATTTTGTAATTGTCTCCATTTTGTTTCACTGCGACTTCGTAAAAATGATTAAGTTAATCACTAACTACATAGTATAAAACAAAGTCGCTTTCTCTGTCCCTATGTCCTTATGTCATTTGTATGCTTAAATCTTTAAAACTACGCAACGGATTATGATGCGGTTTTTTTTAATAGATAGAGTCAATCAAGAGAAAGGTTTATATGTATAATACATGCATAATATACCGTGCGAAGCCGGGGCGGGTCGCTAGTTAAAATATAAAGTAACACAAAAACACGGAGTACCTAATGCAGATTAAACTGTGTGTCATGAAAATATATTTTTTTTTTATGTGAATAAGAAGGCAAACGAGCAAATGGGTCACCTGATGGTAAGCGATCACCACTGCCCATAGACACCCGCAACCCTGTAAGGATTGCAGATGCGTTGCCAACCTAGAGGGCTTAGATGAAATGCCTCTTGTGCCTGTAATTTCCCCGGCTGTCTTACTCTCCACACCGGAACACAGCAGTGCAAGCACAAAATTGAAATTTGAATTCAATTTTGAATTGAATTTTTTTGAATTGAATTGAATTGAATTTTTTTATTGAAATTACTTAGATTGATAACTTCTGTTGGTCTGGGAGCAAAGAAAACAGAATGCACCAGTTGTTTATCTTCCCGCGCAGATGTTAAAAGCCCATCGAGGGAATTGGCGAAAATCTTAGGAATATTATAGGCGATTCCCCTTTCCATCTATACGCCAACAACCATTCTAAGCATAGCCTTTGGGTCTTGTCAACCTATACTAATGACGTGATTTATGTATGTATGTATGTATGTAACTTTCTCTTAATTATGCTACACTTATTTTAGAATAATTTTACCATATATATTATGCAAGCATTTTTTTAAATGGGCCTAGGTTTATTCTTCCGTCTTTTGTCTGGATTCGAAGTAGTTTTCCTGTCTCTACGTATATTTAAATCACACGCCCGGTATCTAGACTCATAATGTAACCTGTATAACCACACTTAACCAAGGTATGTACAATTTTTTTTTACGTTTCGGTTTGCTGTTGAACATACCCAGCAAAGTCGACGTGGGACATCAAGAATTTTACACTTTTTGATTCTATTTTTACGATAAATATATCAAATAAGCGTATATTTATCGTTTTGTAAATATATTTCGAATGCCCAACTTTTCAGGAATCGGAATACATCACTCTTATTCCCAATTAACAAGTAGAAAGTGAAATAAAAATTTGAGAACCAGTGGGACATCCAAATTTTACTATTTACACTTTTTTTTGAAAAACGCTCCTCTGTATATTTTACTATGAGAAGCGTAACACGAACTCCAGATGGCGTTCATATAACTTGACACAAGTTTCACGTTTCACCAACTTTAAAGTAACTTTGTATGAAAAATTCACAGCGACTTTGATTTATTTTTAATCTAAGTGTAAAGAGTCCGGAAATAGCGACCAGCTGTTGCTAGAGCAAGACAAATTGCTATTTAGTTAGAATATTTTAAATTCAAGATGGCAGCTCTACGATGGCTAACTATGATGGTTCACTATTTTGATTCCCCTTTCCATCTGTACGCCCACAAGCATGCTAAACGTGGCCTTTAGGTCTTGTTACCTTAGGCTCTATCTACCCCGTAAGGGATAAAGACGTGATTTGTGTATGTATGTATGGCAGCCCTTGCAAAAATAATGGGGAATTGAAAATATTACGTCCACATCGAATGAAAAGCACTTACCTTGTGGTTGAATTTTTGTGGATGAAAAAACATTCCCCAACCAAGAACTAATTGCGCGGATAATTATTTTACGATTATTCTTAGTTCTATTTACTCCTATAAATACATATAACTATTTTTATTCTTACCTGTCCTATTTGATAAACAAAATTCTAACCTCAAAACGTCTCATTTTTGTTATTTTTTAACTATTTCATCGTAAATAAAGAACTGGAGATAAAATGTCAGCAAAATTATGTACTAACAAAATATGGCCTCAGGTTTATTTGATAACCTAATCACCTTATTCTTTACATTTTTTTTTTACATTGAGGTTAGAATTTTGTTTACCAAATAGGACAGGTAAGAATGAAAATACCTACCTTATACATACATACATAAATAACGTATTTATCCCTTACGCGGTAAACAGAGCCTAAGGTAACAAAACCTAAAGGACTCGTTTAGCGTGACTCGTATGACGTGTTCATAATATTTTCAAAAATCAGACCCCAAACAGCGTAGAACGTTGACATTTCAACGGAAATTCATCGGAAAAATACAAAAATAGGGTACCCAAAAGAAGGTAGATTATTGTCGCACTGCCATCCCTAATCCACCGCCTTGTTCATTAATTTAACACATGCTTTCTCGTGGAAGATGAGATGAGACAAGTGGTCCAACTCGACGTTAGGCTGATATTACATATTTAACAATAATTACCTGCCTTTAGTACAGTACAGAACCTCTAAAAACTTACTTAGAGCACAAAACTAACCAGAGAAGACCACTGCGATCCTCGCTCATACAGAAATTTTCTTTCTAACGGACTATTGCTGTCTGTTGAATTTTACAACTAACAAGTAAGTAGGTAACCGAGCTTCCAGACCAACCGTTTAGCAAGCGGAGTGCTATTTATCACTACATAGTATAAAACAAAGTCGCTTTCTCTGGCCCTATGTCCCTATGTATGCTTAAATCTTTAAAATAACGTAACGGATTTTGATGCGTTCTTTTTTAATAGATAGAGTGAATCAAGAGGAAGGTATAATACATGCATAATATACCGTGCGAAGCCGGGGCGGGTCGCTAGTTTATCTATATACCATATTTAGTTATCCAATACTTACACAATCTATGTCAACATAGTGGAAATGTTCACAAAATTTCAAGACCAGGGGCCTTACCATGACGTCTTAATTCCGACTCAGTTCAGGTTTTAGCTGTCATTTTAGTATGAATTGGACAGCGAGCGAACCCAAACTGAATCGAATTAAGACGTCATGGTAAGGCCCCAGGTTGAAGATGTTTTTTTTGTAAGTTGATCTTAGCATATCCTCTTAATAGGGAACTTTTCTTAAGCCCACCTCGGACTTTAGAAACTGGTGGCAAGCAAAAGGCATTTTTATTAGAAAACTCTCTAACTCTCCAATCAGCCCACATCCACCCACTGCTGAGTAAAGGTCTCTTCATTCTCACGCCACTTTGTCCGGTCCTGTGCCAGTCTCATCCACAGCTTTCCAGCCGACCGTCAGATGTTATCTGACCAACAGGCTGGTGGTCTGCCCACTGACGAACAATTGTTTTTTGGGCCAATTCTCGTTTTCCCAGAGATGACATAGCTGGATCGACTTGTACGCCTCTAAAACCCCTTTAATTTCGTGAAATTCGTTCAAGCTGTTCACGAGACCTTGAAATAAATGATAAAGAATTGCTCGTTGAAAGGTGTCAGATTAATAAGCATGACGCCTCCGCTTGGTTTAATGCTCTGACCAATTAAGTATGTGTTTTAAATAAACCACAAGTCTGTCTTAAGCTAGAGATAATTAAAGCTCAGTCGCCGTAAGGATGATAAGATGAAGCTTTGAGGCAATATGTCTAGAATTTAATCTCTGAGATAAGGTTTTACATTTTGCTGATTAGGTACCTAAATATTCACATGGATACATACATTCTTCACGTACATAATAAAATTATTACTTACCTACACTGCTCTTGTTTCGCTAGTACCCATTGATACCTACATTTATTGTGTACTAGCTTCTGCCCGCGACTTCGTCCGCGTAGAATTAGTACCTAATTGAAATGTTTATCGCTATCCCGCGGGAACTGTGCCATTTCCGGGATAAAAAAGTAGCCTATGTTTTAATCTAGGGTACCAGCTATCTTCGTTCCAATTTTTATCCAAATCCGTCCACTTGTTTCAACGTGAAGAAGGAACAAACATACACACTCACTCACATCGTCACAAACTTTCGCATGGAAGTAGGATTTATTGACCAAAAATATCGACAATGGGTTGATTTTTTTACAGCTTTAGGCCGCCGCAGCTTTTAGGTTAGGTCCTAACCTAACCTAAATAAACTGGTCTGCGGCCTAAATGTGATACCAACAATCACAAAGGTCGGCTAGCCATAAGGCATTCAGCCCGACAGTAAAAGTGCTGGCCGCGGCGCAACATCATGGCGGTCACGTCGCAAATCACTTGCCAAGATGGACTTCTCTGGTACACAGATTTGCATACTACGTTTTAGGTGCGAGCGCGAGTTGTAGGGACTTTCGCAATTTCGTCCGCGCATATACAAAATCAGGAGTACCCGAAACCGACGAGCATGTATGAAGAGATTGATGAATGTGGATGAAGCGAAAGTAGGAAGTCACATAAAAAAAAAGTAAATAAAAGTGGAACAAATTAGTCTCTGCCTACCCCTATGGGAAAGAGGCGTGACTGTATGTATGTTGTGTAGAAGCTAGTGTAGATATAAAATCTGTATGGCAGCTTGACTTTTCCATACACTTCCACCAATTATCGTTATATTTGAACCAATTTACGCAAAGCCTTGATAATGAACTGATTAAAACTTTTACTTTGCACTCATTTTATTATTTTGACTAAAAGGGTCTTAAAATCGCGTTTAAGTCGCGGTCGATTTGCTCCCCGGCCTTCCTTCCCTGCGGTTCTTCTCACTAACGGACACTATGCCTAGCAGACTAAATGCAACACAGGACGTTTTGCTCTCAGTACGACATACTCAGAATTGATGGAACAAGCTAGATATTGACGTGACAACGTCTTATAAATTGGTTTGCCGGGTGACACTTCAAGAAACTGCGTTACGCTCCGCTCACGTTATGCGCTCACAATGAGAGCGAGTGAGAGGCACGCGTCCCTTCCACTCGGGCATGGTTAGCCCGCCTAAGAGCGAGAGAGACAGACATAAAAAGTGAAAGGCACGCGTCCCTTCCACTCGAGCACAGTTAGCCCGCCTAAGAGCGAGAGAGACAGAGCGAGAGAGAGAGAGTGAGAGAGATAGGCATACACACCGGTTCATGTCTTGCGCTTCTATTTCGCTTAGGCGCCTGCATACAAGTTTACACGTTGCCAGTTAATTGTAAAACGATTGTGTAGTGATAATGTGAAGGTAGGTAATAAATGTTTTAAATTGTTACTATTATTTCATCCTTCTTCCTACTATACGAATGAATATTCACATTAAAATTATTTTACCACTCAAAGTCGTTGTCACGTAAAACTTTCGCCCGTATACCGACTTTACAAGCAACCAATTTTTTTTTATTTATTAGAATTATTCTCATTTTGTCATACCTCAACATATTTTTTGGTGGTCCGGCAATTTTTTACCGAAATGTTTGACGATTCCTTCCCATTACTCTCTATGGGAACTCTTCTTCGAGAGCTTTAATAAACAATTAAATCAGCTTTTTATAGTACATTACAGACCTAGGGCGGTGAATTCGTAATTGTCCCAGATCGCAGGTGTTTGTGGCCCGAACCGAAGGTGAGGGGCATAAATATGCGATCTGGGGCTTTACGAATTACCGCCCGTGGTTTGTATAAAGTTTTACGTCTTGCCTCGGCCAGGAAGTGAGATTTTCTGTCCGCGAAGCGGGCGTAAAATCCCAATTACGGCCAAGGGTGACGTAAAATAACAAAAAGTGCTAAGCCAGCGCTCCCTAGTTTACGTGGCGGCTGTGACGCCCAAGAATATATTAAATCATTGTTTTCGTCTTTTACCCCGCGGCCGCTTGAAAGCTCTCTCGCGAATTCGATTACTGGTTCATAACAAGGTTTCAAAATAAGGGATGTATAATAATAAATAATAACCCAAAACAATATTTTATTACATATACATATATATACACAAAATCACGCCTACCCTTTCGGGGTAGACAGAGCTGGGGCCTTAGGGTGCGACCAAACCGCCGCGTATACGCAGTGACGTGTCGTAGGCGTCACGTTTTCTCATCGTTTCTTCATACATTTTATTGCGATTCCGTAACGTCACCGTTTTTGAGCGGCGGTGTGGTCGCACCCTTACCATGACGTCATAATTCCGACTCAGTTCAAGTTTTAGCTGTCACTAAGTATCAATCTGACAGCGAGCGAACCTAAACTGAATCGCATTAAGACGTCATGGTACGGCCCCTGATGTGTGATGTGTATGGGAGTGTATCTACCTGTTTTCCATGACTTAACTTCACTATATCGCAGAGATAGCAAAGTAAAGTTATTCAACTTACCTCCTCCACCACCACGTTTAATACTTCATTTAATTTAGAATGAGAAACCACAATAACATTATATTGCGTCTGGTCAACTATTTCTTGCCTAGCAAACAGTACAGTGCAATAGTTTGGCAGCCGCAAAATAAAATTGTTTTAATGTCAATTTATTTGCGTGTCGTCAATTGTTGCTCTAGTACAAATTGTAAAGAGATTACAGCTCACGAGCCGCATTGTAATGTTGTTGTGGTTTCTCATCCTAAATAAAATGAAGTATAGCATTAGTGGGCGTATATATGTGGAAAAGGGGATTCAAGAAGTGCTAGCTGCATCGCCTATAACATGATTCCTAAGATTTTCGCCCATTCCCTCGATGGGCTTTTACTTTTACCATCTGCGCGGCAGAGAAAGAAGTGTCCCGAAAAGCTATGAAAAAATTTATGTTAATTAATGAGACTTGTTCGGTATTACTCAGGTATGAAGGACGACCTTAACTCTATTCGCAAACCTTAATTTAGTGAAAGTACACTTTCAAAAACCGGCCAGATTGTTAGCAAATTGGATCACGGATCAAAGGATCCTATTCGACGCCGTTTGGACATATAGAAACGACCACAAAGTTAGATGTTACTGTCCCACTCTTTACTAAAAAGGTTTATTCATGTATGTTACTTACACTCATCAAAAATGTTTATATTTTATTGAAAATTGTGTATTTTGAAAATTTCATTATAGGCATAATTATTACTACCGAAGTACCGATTGAAAAGATCAAAAAAATCGTCTAGGGATAAAAAATACCCCTAGACATTTTTGATGTGTGTACTATGTACCTCTTTCGCTTCACTCACATTCATCAATCTCTTCATACCTTAGAGTATACAATTATAGTGTTATATATACTCTAAGCTTCATACAGACGTCGGTTTCGGGTACTCTTGACCTGTGTAGGCTTATTGTCTAACTCGCTCGCAATCACCATCGTGTTCATTTTGACAGTTCTTGTATGAATGTGACAGCTAGCTAATTCCGATGCCAATTGTCAGTCCATACATGAACCGTCAAAATGAAAACGATGGCGATTGCGAGCGAGTTAGACAATAAGCCTACTGACCTTTTCTAGTTTCGTTTCTTTCTATTGAAATTTGAATCAGTAGGTCAGTGCTACGTAAAAAAAGCTTGTTTTTCTTAACGATGCGTTCTCACTTGGCGATGCGGAATAATCCAGGGGCGTTTTATCTTTACTTTGTATTCCTTTCTTTTACATATAATGAACGCTTTAAGATGCTACGTCGACAGGATTCGTTTGGAAAAACGTTCAAGGCCTAAGACTGAGGAAGTTAGAATACTTGAGCCACAGATGCGGTATTAGGTAATTTGTATAAACAACTGCCTGACGTAAGTTTGTTAAGATTTATACGCGTAAATTTTATAAGCATTTTGATGTTTCTTCTTGCTGTACTTTCTTTTTACTGGCGACGGAAGAAACTGAATGGAGACGGTATATGCACAGTATATATATAAGCTATTTAGCTTATATATATAATGTGGTATATGCGTTTGGGGTTAGAAGTTGTGTGGTTTGTGTTGGAGTCTTAAACACAAACACACAATTGTTCTAGTTTTTATTTAACTTTCAAAATTAATCGGCCCAAAATTAAAATGTATAATACGCGTACAATACAATACAATAACTCCTTATTGAACACCACATATAACAATCAAAACAGAAAAAAGGTACCAGTCCACACGATGCTAAAGTCTATACTGAGCTTCTAGTGCAATTAATATAGTTTGAGTTATTTTTAGTAGGAACTACCCACATTTTTCAACACTTTTTATTGGAAAATGTGTAATACTTCATTTCAAAATAAAGGTAAGGTACAAAACAGACTCAGTATAAAATTAACATAAGGAACTAAAACTAACTTAAAAATAGCTTACCTAAAACTAAAAATCCCTTAGGCATGGTGCCCATCACGCAGGCAGCATTCCCGCGCTGAATTGCGATAGCTTGTGGAGCCCGAGCTTGAACTTTTTATAGTATTTTACGTCACCCTCGGCCGTAATTGGGATTTTACGCCCGCTTCGCGGACAGAAAATGTCACTTCCTGGCCGAGGCAAGACGTAAAACTTTATACAAACCACGGGCGGTAATGTACTATTCCTACTTTCGAGTGATGTGCTTTCATAAATAGGGCCCATGGCGGGACTTCTTGCCGTAAGCGTAAGCCTCTTTTAGAGTTCATTCACCAGCAAACTTTCCGAGAGAAAATTTCGAGAAAACATTTTTTTTTCATGTTTTACACAAACTTATTGCCGATTCACAAAGAGCCGCTCTTTACACATGATCAACTCGCAAACTTTACGCCCTTACAATATTACTAGTATAGATTATTCAGAGAGGAATATCCGCCCTCAGAAGGTTAAACATAAATAGAGGTTGCAAATAACACATTAAGTCTATTAATGTGTGGGCTTTTGTTTGATGTACGAACATTACGAGTACGAATATTATTTAGATGGAAGAACTTAAACAAAGGAATTATTATATTATACGGTTGCCAGGCTGGTACATACGGCAAATGAGTGTCTATTACTATATGTATAATTTGTGATGAGATTGATATCCACCATTTTAATTAAAAACCTTTCACAAACAACATCATAAATGCACATAAAACGCGCCAAACAAAAACGCCAGCAAAAATATAACCCGAACGCGACCTGACTAAAGTTCCATTTTTGAAATTATCAAATTCAATAGACTATTTTATAAAAGGAACGCATAGTCTATGAACGTGTGCGGCCTATCGTCGCGTGCCGACATATTGTCAATTAATTCAGCCCAAAATGGTTGACAATCGGGCTGCTTCCTTGTATGGCATCTCGACTATTGTAACCGGCCAGTTGTTATGACCGTTGAATAATTAAAAAGATAATTGAGGTTTTATTTTTTCAATGTGTGCCCCGGTCAACTTGTTATGCCATCTTGTGAGTTGACGTTGTCTGATGACGTCCGATAATGTCATATATTTGCATCTTGTAGATCGTCAGCGCAGTGCTTATCAACTAGGTATTTGCTTACTTCAATAAAATAGTCAACTTCTTACCTGGGATTAATAAGCGACTAATGAATAAGTACGCCAATTTTAATGATAATAATGATCACACTATTCATTAATTATGTGTCACTCTATCTTACGTTTTAATTTTTAACTCTTGGCGACGCATTCCTACAATGTCTTTGTTTAGTAAAAGGAGGCAAATTAACAATTATAAAAATGAATGTAGTAAAATATTAATAGTACCTATTTAGTTTAACAAAGTCTACGTATAAAATAAATATGAAGTAATTAAAGTACCCCACATATATAAATGTAATAAGAAAAGTGTATAAAAATCGAACTCAACCTTCCCACTCTCAGCAACGCAAAAAGTATTTAAAATTACTGAATAATTCAATTTCTCAAAACTACTTCAAAATTTGGAGTAAAACTTTCCTGAACTCATTTAGGTCAGTTTCAAACTTTCAAGAAGATTGTTATCGCAAGGACGACAAACAAAAGGATGTCCTTTTTTTACAAAAGAACGTCGATTTAATTAAAACCACGTGTTCACTTCGATCTAATGAAAAAGGTCCATAAATCTCCACATTTCCGGGTCGGGATTAGCAGAAACGTCACCTTACTTGACCTCTGTAATCATGGTAATTTAGGAGGGTTTAGAAAAACCTGATCAATACCAATTTGGAGCAAGGTTATAAATGGCATAAATGACGTTATGTGGTGGAGTTAATACGGTCTCGATATCGTTTTGCAATGTAGATATATACGTTTCGTATCGCCGAAGCTGCAGCGCGCCTGCGAAACTGTTCGGTACCATCCGAGGATCTTAAGCCTAATTCGCTCAGTTGAGCGTTTGCCACAAACCGCGCCACTAGTCCCGCGAAAAATCACAAAATGAACGCACCCGTTCTCGAGCACGGCAATGTTTTGGCGCGACTTTTGAATATCGAGTGAAGCGTTCTAAATTTAAAGTGTTGATAATCGAAAGCGTCTGTGTTTTGTTTATGTTGCGTTTGGTGTTTGTGTGCGTGTGGAGTGACATTTAATAAAGAGTCTTGATTTGATTGGACTTTAAAAGTAAGTTAAACAATTTGTTATTTTATAAAACATTAGAGTAATATACAGGACGACGTTAAGTAATTACTGTGTCATAATTTTGTTATTTGTAAGTAATTTTTCAGGTTGTCTTCTTTATTAAGGGAAGGCGTGTTGATTTATTTGTGTCGGTCCCATCAGAGCGGTAATAGGTGTAGATAGCGAACATCCGTCACTTCCGTTGTCCAGGTGGCGTCAATGTCAAGTTCGCAATTTCCGGTCGGTTTTCCTCTTTTGCTTTTTGCAATTTCTTACTTTATTTGAGAATATGCATCTTGATGCTAAAAATTATCCATAAAATTTAGTAAGTACTTACTTAATAGTAAGCTTTTGTAGTTTTCGATGATTTCGCTAAAATTTTTAAAGTTGTTTTTTGCCGTTGTTTTGAGATTTAGTCTTAAATTAAGTATACCAGTTCTTTGCATTGTATAATTTATAAGGTAAGTACCAAAAAAAAAGGATTATAAATACTAGATCAAATAGGACACCATTAATCCATCAATACACTTTTTATCAGCTGTTAAAACGCGAAAACCTTGTATTAGTATTAGGTATGTCTCTATTGTTTATAATATATTACTTAATTTGTAGCAGATACAGTATTAAAATTGTAATTAAAATAAACCAACGCAATATTAATTCAAAATTAACAGCCGTTAGACTCTAACTTATTTTCAGAAGCCCGACTATTGACAGTACCAGGTAATTTATCTCAACCCTTTCATTCGAAAGATATTAATACAAAAGTACAGCTCAAATTAAATTTGCGAATAATTTACGTGATTAATTAAGAAGAAGAAGTAATTATCTTCTTTTTTTTGCAAAGAAAAAACATCGAAAGTCTCTTCGAATAATCGAAGGAATGGGCGAAAATCTTAGGAATCATGTTTATAGGCGATGCGGCTAGCAACATCACTATTTTGATTCCCCTTTCCACCTATACGTCCACAATCATGCTAAACGTGGCCTTTAGGTCTTGTTGCCTTGGGCTCTACCCACCCCGTAAGAGTTGAAGACGTGATTTATGTATGTGTGCGATTTTCTTCTACTCTAAATACTATAAGAAACATACAGATTGCCGTGCAAGCTTTCACACTTAAAATATTAGTAAGACTAGGAGGATTTAAATTGTATGTTACCAGAGGGACCACTAAAATATTCAATACCGATTTAAGTAAGTAGGATCTATCGGGCCGTACATTGCTTGCTTTAGTATATGGGAATACGGATGCACATGGAAAATATACCTTACTAGTACGGCCGAAGTGTCATTTTAGTTCACAACTCATGTTATTGCCTTTATACGACCTTCGCTGCTGGTTTTATTTAAAACACCCTGTGCAAGTTGTTTGATGTGATAGTGTGTAGTAATTTAGGATTACTGTCGTGACGTAATACGTGTCGAATAAATACGAAATTATAAAAAAATTAACTAAGTGAGACTCGGATTCGTACGCACCATACTATTAGACATATTTTAAAGGTTTCACTGTAGGTAATTTTATAAGTAGGAAACCATCCAGGTATACTATACTTCGTGTAGTTTTTTCAGAATTTTAGTTCAAAGATGCGGGTGGGGGTTAATTTTCTTACATTTTCCGAAACGATTTTGATTTTATTTACTATAATAAGATTATGGCAACAAAAACAAGACACTAAAAGCCCTGTCATTTGACATATACACGGTGGGTATAATTACTTTAATATTATTTGTCTTGCCCTAAAACAGTGATCACATACAAAATTAACGTTACACGTCACTTACAGGTCTGAGTTCGCGCTACAAAAATTCGTATATGCTTATACATAATTTCAAGGCAAGCACTCGCTACGGGCGAATGCGGGGTATGAAGCGACGCGCGGGCGCGGCGCACACCCCGCGCTTTCCCAATCCCCGATTTCATTGAGATTCCCAGCTCGCGCGCGGGCTGTATTAAGTCAAACGTAAAACATAGGTACTTATGAATTTCCTCCATAAAGTATTTGCGAAGCAACTATCTAAAACATAACGAGGAGGCCCAAGAATTTAATTTGGTATTTCATTTCACTTTCATTACTTTATTAGGTACTTAATAAAACTTTTACATTCTTTGTAATGTCTTCGAGGCTTCGATAATTTAATTACATATTATGTTTCCAGATTAACGTTTACTAGCTTTATATTCGAAAAGTTTGAGATAAAATGTATTTTGCTCGATGACTTGAGTATCTTCTTTGGCGTGCTTGTGAAAGTACAACGTAGAGAAGTATAATAAATTAAATAAAACAACCCCAAAATTTGTTTTAATTGACCTACTGTTAAACATTACCACGGATAGAGTGCTACAACTTTGGACTTGTCCAAAAACTTTGTTAAGTATCCGAAACTACTCGAGTCTCCGTTTTAGTCGTGATCGTGGGTTATTTAACTACATGTTTTCAGGGGCGAGCCGCGTGATCTGAAATGAAGGACCTAATTAATGTACGGTTACTTATTGATATATTTTGTTAGTTTTTATATATCCATATGTATATTTTGTTCATTTTTGCAAACCTGCAATATTATGTCGAAACTAGCGTTTGAAATGTGCCATTTGAAGACGTTTTCGGGGTAGTAAATCATCGATGTAGACACACCACAAGTAGACAGCTGCAAAGTTTCCAGTCGACCTATCTCCCATGAGACACATGGCCACAGACATTGAAAACTATTTAGGGCTAGGTCCAACAAGACGGTATAGGCTGATGATAATAGTATATTCCAAGGATACCTATGCAAAGTTCCTTTCCGACAGTGACATTCGATTCTTCATCAAAAAACAGCAAGTAAATTCAATTTGTTTACGTCAACAAATATCGAGGGATGTCTTGTTTTATCTAACTACATAAAACCCTATGCGAAAGTGTTAAAGGGTGACGTTCGATCGGCAGCCTTTCTTATCTTTCTATACAAATTGCGCGGTGTGACAGGTTGTCATATCTCTTTTGTGTTTTTGGTTGACTCCGAGCAACAATATTGCTTGTTCGAGGGCATTGTCGTAATTTATTTGCGTCAGTGTCAATAGGCTGGAGTGACGAATTTTCTAGTTAATGCTTTATGATTATTTGAAAGCGCTTCGAGTTTTTTCCCTTGGTGTTATGGCCGCGCAAAGCGTGAGTGGTTGGGAGTTATGCAAGGTCCGTCTAGCAATTTATGTAGGTATGTCTATGTATGTATAACTCTTCTGTACATAAAATAAAACATGAAATAGATGAATACAGGGGCCTTACCATGACGTCTTAATGCGATTCAGTTTAGGTTCGCTCGCTGTCAGATTCATACTAAAAGTGACAACTAAAACTTGAACTGAGTCTGAATTAGGATGTCATGATAAGGCCCCAGGACAACACAAATGCACAAAGGCGAACTTATCCCTAAAAAGGATTTCTTCCAGTTAAACTTTGAACGATTGACAGGACATAGGTATTAAGCAAAAGTAGATTTACCACGATCTTACTCGCTAATCCTGCACCAAGCCAAGAGTCAGTGCTGGCGCTGCTGTGTTCCACCGTGGAGAGTAAACCCCTTATTCATAAACGCTCTGTAGACTTCTGCTTACTTAGCAATCGTTTGTCTTTATCTGTCACATTGACATTTACCTTTCACAGATAAGGACAAACGATTGCTAAGTTAGCAGAAGCCTACAGAGCGTTTATGAATTGCCCACCCATCAATCATTTGCCTCTTCCAGATTAGCTTGGTATCACAATACATCATCACAGTTTCTCATTCGTATATGTATAGTATCCCTAAAATACAGAGCTACAAATAAAAGTATCCCTTTCAGTAGGTACTGACGTAAAGTAAGGCCAACGGGATCAGGGGCCTTACCATGACGACTTAATGCAATTCAATCTAACTAATATTATAAATGCGAAAGTATGGATGGATGGATGGATGGATGTATGTTTGTTACTCAATCACGCCAGAACGGCCCAACGGATCTGGATGAAATTCGGCACATAGATAGAGAAAAGTCTGGAATAGCACATAGGCTACTTTTTATCCCGGAAAATTGCGTAGTTCACGCGGGATAGCGATAAACGAATTCTTTGCAGACGAAGTCGCTGGCAACAGCTAGTTTAACTAATATTATAAATGCGAAAGTATGGATGGATGGATGGATGGATGTATGTTTGTTACTCAATCACGCCAGAACGGCCCAACGGATCTGGATGAAATTCGGCACATAGATAGAGAAAAGTCTGGAATAGCACATAGGCTACTTTTTATCCCGGAAAATTGCGTAGTTCACGCGGGATAGCGATAAACGAATTCTTTGCAGACGAAGTCGCTGGCAACAGCTAGTTTAACTAATATTATAAATGCGAAAGTATGGATGGATGGATGGATGTTTGTTTGTTTGTTACTCAATCACGCCAGAACGGCCCAACGGATCTGGATGAAATTCGGCACATAGATAGAGAAAAGTCTGGAATAGCACATAGGCTACTTTTTATCCCGGAAAATTGCGTAGTTCCCGCAGGATAGCGATAAACGAATTCTTTGCAGACGAAGTCGCTGGCAACAGCTAGTTATATTATAAGGTTTGCTCGCTGTCAGATTCATACTAAAAGTGACAGCTAAAACTTGAACTGAGTTGGAATTAGGACGTCATGGTAAGGCACCAGATACAATACGTAAGCAATCGACGGTTACTGAGTTACATTACGATAGCTAGCGACTGTTATCTATCCTTAACTTGTACAGTCACCAGCAAAAATAAGTGATCATTTTTGTATCTTGTCGCTTTCAGTCGTTACATGATTTCGTATGGTTTTTCAAACATGACTTTAAAGTGACAAGGTACAAAAGTGATCAGTTATTTATGCTGGTGACTGTACACAATAATGGCGTCGGTTGGTGAATGACAGCTGTCGTTGCGTGATTCGTGGTACAACAGGGGTCTTACCATGACCAGGGGCGTTACCATGACGTCTTAATGCGATTCAGTTTAGGTTCGCTCGCTGTCAGATTCATACTAAAAGTAACAGCTAAAACTTGAACTGAGTTGGTATTAGGACGTCATGGTAAGGCCCCAGTTTAAGTTTTAGCTGTCACTTTTAGTATGAATCTGACAGCGAGCGGAGCGGACCTAAACTGAATCGCATTAGGACGTCATGGTAAGGCCCCAGGAAAGCTGTCAGGGAGTTACCACAATCGCTTGATGCATGCCAAGTTCTATTCATCGTAAGGGACAGAGCTATATGGCTGCATAACTCTGTCTGCGTGTAGAAATCGGTTGGTCCGACCGATATTTGGTTGATGTCAACGGCCTTGGTCGGGAGCGCGTCCCTTCCGACAGGCTGCGTCCGCGGCGGTTGACATCAACCACCGATCGTGTAGAACAAATACAAAAATTGGTTGATCCGACAAGGACACCATGGTCCGCGGTTGGTTCCGATCGTGTAGTAGGCCTTTTAAGCGGCCGTCTATAGCCGACTGCGGAGTAAGCAATCCCCTCTATAATGGACAGCAATAACAATAGTGTATTAATTGCCTGTCCAGTAACGATCCGTTTTCTCTCACGTAATCCCGTAATTACTGGAGTGCCCGCAACGCGGATATCAATAACACTAATTGATATTTCATAGTGTTTCGTGTGTTGCGTACATTGTGACATAGTCATACATAGTATACTAGTAGTCTCTTAATTGTTCAGGAATATTTCGCCAGGTGGTTGGGTTAGACAATTTTAAAGCTCTGTTATTTTTTTTGGATTTATGTGCTCCTGAGTTAGAAATTAGAATATTCGTAATTGTGATTGACAAATGTTTCTATTAGTGTTTATTTACAGTGTACCGCGGCGTCGAAACGTTGATTAAATTTTAAATCGAAAATTATTAAATAAAAATGTGCTTAAATATTCCATAATAATTATGTAAAAAAGGTATATACCTTGTAATAACATCTACAAATTTTTCACTTGATTTAAAATTTCGACTAGGCGTTAGACAAAATGAATTAGAAGTGTACTTAACTTTCTATGTCTTTCAAATTGTAATTTTTTACGAGGTCGCCAGTTGTTTTCATATTTATTTTTGTATTTTGAAAGTAAAAATCATTTCTATCGAGCGTTCATTCAATTACTGTCACGCAAGTACATACAGGCTTAAAGTTTCAGACACGTATAGGTACACGTCTCTTTACTCAGTTGTTCTGCCATTATGTCACTTTGCGTTTACTATCCGTAAGCTACGAGAAAAGACCCGTTTTTATTTGATTTTTGAAAGAAATAAGGCCGTGTAGTACTCATCTGCGTAGGACGTCCACCAACCAAGTCACGGGTTTACGGTAGATGCAAGCCGCTTCCAACCGAGGTAACTGGAGGTCTATGGGGGAGGCCTGTGTCCAACAGTGGACGTATAGCTGATATGATGATAACGATGATGACTGATGAGTTGTTAGGGAGATTGGGTGATGTGGAGGTCAAGAGTGGAGGCGTTTGCCCAGCAGTGGGACACAAATATAGGCAAATATAATAATGTTTCATGTCAACCATGATAAAAAAACTTAGAAAATAAACCCAAGATTTGCTCTCTTTCAACATTTCTCATTAAAAAAAAAATCACAATAAAATAAATAAGGAAAGCCTCGGTATCTTAGTAAAGTTGGCCACTGCCTGTCCCTGCCTCACCTCGATAGGTGAACTTGACTGAAAAGCCAAGATAAGGAGGAAAAATAGCTTACTAAGCCTTATTGACGGCGAGCCACATTTATTCTAACGTCAGCTGTTCCCGTGGGAAAATGCGGCTGCAGCCGATTTTCTGGTCATCTTATTATGTTACATTTGTCATGGTTTATCTCTGCTTTGGTAAATGGAATATCGTTCTCGATCGTTTTAATGCGGCGTCGCGAACTCGTTTATAATAAATAAATAAATTTCAATGTCGTCGGTTCACCTAATAGGAGGCCTGACAACACTGCATAACGAACTATAGTTCCCAATACGCACTAGCCCCAGCCCTCTCATTCTGAGAGGAGTCCTGTGCGAAGCAAAGAGGGATATAGGATGATGATGTTGATGATGATAGCGAACTCTACTGGACTGAAATTAAGCGCTGAACAAATACGGGGTTACGTATCCCGCCGGCCATAATAATACGCGCTCGCTGCAAAAATTAATGCTGAGTCCGTTTCAGCTGTTAGATACAGGTGCTAGTGATGGGCGACTTCGACTAATTTGCTGATTCGAATGATTATTCATTACTAATATCATAATTCGAATTTGAAATTAGTAATATACTAATGCCGATAATCGAATAACGACTACTAATATTAGTAACTAATCGGCGGCTGGATGACAGCTCGGACCGAGTCGGGAATATTCGTGTCGACTCGGCGGCCGAGCACGGCACGAGTTCGGTCCGAGCAGTTGTCCAGGCGCGGTGCTTGCGTTAGTTGTTAGTTATATCAACGTCAACTCGACTGGACTGGATTTTGAGTACTACTAATATTCGAATGATTTTCGAATTAGTCTACTAAGTCGAATGATTACAATAATCGACTAATCGAATTAGTATTATTCAAAGTCGCCCATCATTAACAGGTGCCTTTTTATTACTCGCATGACCTAAAAAGGGTATTGTTTTTCGAGTGTACGAATAAATAAATTAAAAGTTAGATGTATGTGTCTATCTGTTTGTTGGTAGTGGCCTTAGTATCTCGAGAAAAATATCGATACAGCCACCATGTCAAATATATATGTCACTGCGGAGCCTTTTATTTGCCCGAATTTCATATGCCATAATGATCATTTGCCATAACTCCTATAGAACTCTACAGGTTAGGTTAGGTTTGTTTCATAACAATCCTGAAGAATTAACAGTTAAAGAGAAAAAAGAGTTATGGCAAATACATTTATGGCATATGAAATTCGGGCAAACGATAGAGAACCATAACCCAGTAAATAAATATGTACAGGATGTTCATTTAAACTTAATCAGCCTGAAGTATTCTCAATTAATTTTAAGACGGTATGTACGCGTCATTTTACTTTTGACGTGATAACGTCTAAATTGATGAACGCCGGCTGCACTCACGAAAAAGCATGACTCATTGTCACGTTCCGCGTGACGTCAGTGTGCAAGCGAGAGCGCGGCACTAGCGATAGAGGCACGATCTTCTCGCGTGACGTCAGAGCTAGCTGTTCGAATATGTTACTTTATGACTTTAGGGTGCGACCAAACCGCCGCGTATACGCAGTGACGTGTCGTATGCGTCACGTTTTCTCATACATTTTGTTGCGATTCCGCACAGTCACCGTTTTTTAAGCGGCGGTGTGGTCGCACCCTTATCACATAAAACTATCGTCCGTAAACCGACTTTACAGACAATCGGTTTTTCAAAGTAACTTCGTTTCGTCCCCCAACGAAGCCACATTGCTGCACATAGTTTGCTGTTATGATAGAAGATTGTTTAGACTGACGTTAACAAGGTTGATGCTTATTTGCACAGATCGTCTGCCTTGATTGCTTTTTCGGTAGTCTTGCATAATACAATCAGCTTTATATACTAACACTTATATAGTCTACTGAGATAGAGATAGTAAACTAGGTATGTAAAAGTTTATTGGGTTAGAATCTAAAAATCTAAAGAGAACATAACTTAATCTCTGGCGTAAGTGTTTGGATACAGTAAAAATTTTGTATGAATATTTTTAGCTTATTTTTCAATCGTCTCTGTTGTTTGTTGTTTGTCCCTACCTAATAAGTAGATAGAAAAAAAATCTTCTTTGACATGCTTTTTCATAGCACCGAAACATTTTTTACATTTAAAAATCAACTTGTCACGTATGAAAATATTTTTTTACTTCAATTTAGTCCCAACTCACACCGTTTTACGGTACCTAATACTTTTAGGTACTTGGTACCAGTTACTAGTATTTTACTCGGTTACTAGGTAAAACTTGTACTAGACGTGTCTGCGATATATTCTAGTAATGCATGGCTACGACACATTTAATCCAGCTTGAGGGAACACGCCGCTACGTGCTCCACGAGGCGCCGAGAATTTCAATGAGCACCCTGCAGGCACGTCGTCGCAGCATCTGATTCTGTGTTATTTCCACTAAATTATTACCCACCAGAATGCTTTCCATACATATGTCGTATTACGAACGGGTTAGAGCATTTCGTGTTTTACCATACTTTGAAAATTGTGGTTAGTTTCTGTTTGAATAAAACTTTGGTTGTGGAATTTGACTTGCTTCTTTGTCAAGTTGACTTTAAATTTGGTAAGATGACAACGTTTTCAATACACTTGTATATACAAAGTTAAGAGCATAAATATCGATGCAAGGTGTATTACTTCTTCTTCTTCTTCTTTTTTATTTGTGGCGTTACAAGTCGTTATAGCGACGACAACTTCGCCAATGTCAGGGTAAAAGTTAGCCAACGGTCAATGATATCCCTCAGATACTGCCAGGAAATCATTAGCCGTTGCCCAGGGTGCACCGGACCAAGCACTGCTCTTCCCCATGGACG
This sequence comes from Pandemis heparana, assembly GCA_963854515.1. Lineage (NCBI taxonomy): Eukaryota > Metazoa > Arthropoda > Insecta > Lepidoptera > Tortricidae > Pandemis > Pandemis heparana. The sequence continues at coordinate 7,604,595 of OY978028.1, forward strand.
GATCCAGAAACGAACCGCAGCTCTTGGCCACACGTGGAGGTAACCCGACACGCACCCCCAAGGTGTATTAGAATTAGGGCCTGTCTCACCATTCCTTAACTGTCAGTTATTTATGATGACGTCTCTGTCTGTTTCGTAGTAATAAATAGAGACGGAATCATAGATAACTGACAGTTAAGCAGTTGTGAGACAGGCCCTTAATCTGGAATATTTCAGCATGTAATTGTTGCTGTAATTTTGTATTCAAAGTTAAATCATAGGCCGGGAGATGATGACAGAAATTTACCAACTATTTGTACCAGTATGGTGGTTCTTCAGGGGTCTACTACATGATAACAAAAAGGAAAATGATGGTCATAGCGCTGGCACCGGCGGCCCAATCGCGTGGGCGTTAATCAAACAAGTCGGAAAAATAACGAGTGTCGAATGATTTGTTCCAAAAAAACTTGTATTTTCCGATAGTCGATAAAAATAATAAAAGATAAACAATAAAAGCTTGTATCATTATTTGAAATTTGCAATTGTCAATTTAGTATCTAGTATGAATAAATAGACTTTAACAGAGTAGACAATTGTACCGAATTGGGTAAAATGGGTTCATTAGATCAGTACTTTCACAAACACCTTGTTTTAGCATCAAATTACAAAACAACAACACGGAATAACAACGAAATGGGAACCTACCTAATTATTTTGGTGTCTCTCACGACCAAACCCTTCCGTGGATACGAAATGTGCAAAAAAGCGGTATTTTCCGGACGTTCTTACACTAACAAATTACCTAACCAATTGGGTCCCACATGCAAATTGCTTCATAAAAATCCAACTCCATTCATTTGGGATAAGGTTCTTTTTCCTCCTTCCCAATTTAGTAGCTTTTTCGGCGGCAATCGCGCATTCAGTAACCAACTCTATAATCTTGAGCTGCAACGTACTTTTTTCAACTGAGCAACTGAGTAAGATAGGTTGTTTTGGCATTTATCATTTTACCAACGGTCTGTGAAATCTTACCACGTCTCTAAACTGATGGTGTGAAGTCAGTTGGAAAAGAAGCGATTTCTTTGTGTTATTTGATTATTTGACATGTTATAACGGTAAAAAAGCAAGGACAAACTTTCACATTATAAAGCTAGCTTTAACCAGCAATGTGGCATTTCAAATTATAAAATTTTCAGTAGGTACCTAGCATGAAATTTTTACGTCTAAATTGAGCGGTTGAAATTTCAATATTTAATATGCATAAATTCCTAAGCTGATCTGGGAGTAAAGAAAAAAGGGAATGTACCAGTTGCTTCTCTTGCCGCGCAGGTGGTAAAAGCCTATCGAGGGAATGGGCGTAAATCTTAGGAAAAATGTTTATAGGCGATGCGGGTAGCAACCCATTACTATTTTAATTCCTCTTTCCACCTATACGCCAATAATCATGCTAAACTTGGCCTTTAGATCTCGTTACCTAAGGCCTTGTCTACCCCGTAAGGGATAAAGACGTGATTTATGTATGTATGTGTGTATGTATAAATTCCCATTTCATGGGAAATTCGCATAACAAGGAAGACGAGTGTTATTCCAGTGTTCCAGCCATCTAATCACCATTTTTTTCTAAATGCATTTAAAAGTTTCAGCGGGAAAGTCCAACAAACATGCTGACAGACAGACATGCTCACGATATGCGTAATTATTTATTTGCCAAATAACAAGTGGAATTGTGTTTTTGGATTGACTTGTTCCGTTCAGAAAAAGATATCGATATTCACATTACGTTGATGTATCTCCTCTTCCTTCTATTACAAGAGCAACATAACATAAAAATTGTGCAGAAAATCACATCGTAATAAAATTCAATTCCCTTTTAAAATTACATATTTAATAACAATTTATTGCTCTGCCTACAGGGACGGATCTCATATGAGACGAACATGAGTCGGATATTGCATGAGTTCGGCAATCAGGTTATGAGATTGATACATTAAGGCGACTGAGCCATCAAATGCTATAAATTAGGTACTTTCTAAAGCCTACTCCTCTTAATCGGCTGAGCGAAAAAAAATTTAAAATAATATGAATTGTCAATTCTTATACAACATTTGCAACGTAGGTCGTTTAGGTATCAGCAAAAGTTCCGTATTTAAATAAAGTTCAACCGAATGGTGTTTTTCGGCTTGCATTTCCTCCTAAATGGTAACAACTTATGAAATAGTATTTTATGCAACAGTTGTATTAGAGGGGTCAAAAAAGGCGAGTGGTGAGTATCGTAAGAAATAAACCACGAGCTTTTTTTGACTTGCTAATACAACGTTGCATACAATATTTTTTCTACGATTAAGTAGGTAGGTACTTACTAAATTAGAGTAATACGTTCTCCAAAAATGAAGAAGTCCAGTGTTCCAGTCTCCACGCAGAAATTCTCGTACCTAGGTTTTATCATTGCCGAGATTATCTAGACAACAAATTTTCCATCACTTCCTGGGCCGCTACGGATATTTCTTCCGGTGTTGAGTTAATTTCGTTTTCATCGATGCTTTTTTATGATATGTTAATGTTACAAAACTTTGTTAAAACTATTGCAATCAAATAACAAATAACAAACAAGACAAGAGCGGGAAACATGAAAACGACTAACGAAAAAATTGGAAGTTTGTTTATAGTAAACTTTGTTTTTAATTAACGTTAACTTTTTTTTTATAGCCTTGCATTCTTGGCGCATTTAGCCAAAACGTTTAGGTACCAACTTGCCAGTGACGTTATTAAAAAATCTTGTTTGTTATGTTGGCAGCTACGCATTTCGTTCAGAAAGTTCTAGTTCAATAAAAAACCATACGAATGAAATAATTTGTTAAGTTGGTAGCCATGCATTTTCATCGTAAATTTAATGTTGATCCTGTAAAAGTTTTATCTAGATCTGGCAGTCTATGGCTGGCAGAGTTAACGATGGAGTACTTTTAGAGCCATAAGCCAACAAGTGCTTTTAGAGGGAATAGACAATATAGACTTAGCCAAAGTCTTATTATGATTGTTCTTATAGTGGTGCTCGTGATAACATAAATCACAGATAATAGTACAGGAGTAGGAAAATATTTGAATGTTAAAAAATAAAGAATCCGATGTACTTTAAACACAACGTAGTATTTGTAAATCAATAGACTTTCTCATCGCGAATAACAACAAAAACACCGAAAATTTGCAAAAGTGTGTGATTTTCTTTACTCCTCTTTACACGTAAAGAAAAGGACAAAGACAACATTTTGAAGTCATTAGTCGCCTTAAGGCACGATCAAAACACAAGATGACAAGATTCACACACTCGCACAGATTCACACAGAGTAAGTAACCGAGTATGTGACAAGGATAATTTACTGAGCGAATTTTTAAATACATAAATTGTTGCAGACGTCAATATTAAATCAAATTGACGTGAATATTAAGGTAGGCTTAAGACAAGACTGAAAATTACTAAAACACAACTGAAAAAATGTCTGCTAGGAAGATGCTGAAGAATTTCAGTGAACCAAAGTTATCTAGACAAGTATTTTGTAATAAACGGCCAAGACAAAACAAAAAGTTCCTTTGTTCGCGGTAAGCTTCACAGCAAATAAAGTAAAATGTAGGTTTAGGCGTGTCCTAGGCTTAGGGGGGCGTGTGGCTATGTTCAGAGTAGGGTGACCATTTTATTAAAAAAATAAAGACAATTTAATCACAAAATAAAATGAAATCCCAACCGCAGACCACGGCTTCGTAATTATGTAATACATCACCATTATCATCATTTCCAGTTTATAAATGTCCCACTCCTGGGCAGGGTATACATACTAAAGAAACAAATCGTGACTGAATCATCGACGATCTCCACAAACTTGGACTTAAAAAGCCGGAATTATGCGCATAGGTTTTGAAACTTAAGCTGTACATATGGGAAAGTATTCTATGACGGGTAAAACCGTTTTTAAAATTGTTGCAAACCGGTCATTGTAACGCGAGCTGTAACCGTAACTTTTGCACGTTACAGTAACTATAACTAAATACCATAGACGTTGCGACGGCGTTCCGAACGATACCGGTTATGGGTCGTGGTCTACCTATAGCTTGTCCACCTGGTTTTCTTCGGAGCCCCTTTTTCTAGGTATTTTGCCCATCGGGCAAATGAAGATACCTCTAACTAACCTAACCTACTTATTTTTGTATTAAAATTAGAAAGAAAGAAAGAAAGAAAGAGAAAGAGAAACATTAATCAGTGATTCGAAATAACGGCAGCATGTAACAATGAAAGTTTTATCGTCGTCTTTTACAGTTTTAAACTTAATTTGTAGGTTCTAACAGAATAATTATAGCTACGAACTCTGCACACGTGCTCGGCTCGGTAGCCTGGAGAGAGAAGAGCGAGAGAGGTAACGCGGATGCGTTCGGAAACGGTATAAAGCCAGTGTTACAAGCATTTTTTCCGGGTGGAACAGATTAGTTGGACCACGACCTATAGGCCCTCGATACACAGATGAATACGTCTTAAGTTCATGTAAATAGAGGTTGACGTTTTATCCGGTGATAATACGAAGTGTTGCCACCATAGTTTTGGACGGCGTTGCGTCTAACAAATCGCCACTCGACGTCATTGGCAATTGTTTTTGCGGTATGCAGTGCCTTGTATGTGACTAGCATTGTTTATGACGCTTCAAATTGGCGCTGGCTTCGGAGGTTATCTTTATCTTAGGCTAGTTTTAATTGAGAAGTATGGAAGGCGTATCACTGAAAGATAGAATAAGGAATAGTGTGATAGAGAACGTGCTGGTGTGAAAGAAGATATAGTGACTAGGATAGAAAAGAGTATGCTTAGTTGGTTTGGTCACGTAGAGAGGATGGATGAAAGAAGATTAACTAAACAGATTTATATGGGGAGTGTGAATGGGTGCGTTGGGAGGGGAAGGCCTAGACGGACGTTCCGTGATCAAATTGGGGACGTTTTGGAAAAAGGTCAGGTCAAGAGTACCCGAAACCGACGAGCATGTATGAAGAGATTGATGAATATGGATGAAGCGAAAGAGGTATGTCAGGATCGTAGCAAGTGGTACAAAGCAGTCTCTGCCTACCCCTGTGGGAAAGAGGCGAAAACTTTTGTGTATTTAGGTAAATAAAAATGCCTAATACCTGAATACCTAATCTATACTTATATTAAACAGCTTGGGTAGGTATTTATTTTAATATTATTACATAATAATAATTATTTATTGTATATGCTAAGTACGTTGTCTGCAATTATTATTATTTTCAGGCTTTGATAGCCGACATAGAAATATCTAAGCCTTGGTTTCGTTTTGTTTGTATATAATGTCCGTCTTTCTAACTATCTTTGTGCCGCCTTTTTTATAAAATAGGTTTGCAAACGAGCAAGTACATCGGTTGCTGGTGTCATCACCGTCTCTTCAATAGAAAGATACCCTGATGATCATTACAAAGGATTTTCTTAAATCTGTCTTAAATAGCAACTTGAAAGTATTTTCGACCGTACAGACAACCAATTAGAACCAAGTAGGACTTTATCGCAATAAGTTATCGCTGCTTTGTAGAGATTTATTGTGAAGGGTTCGGTGGCCTTGCTAACAATATAATTGGCTGTGTCAGTTGTCTGCACGTGGTCTGGATGTTTAGGCACACTTAAAAACAAGTTAAATAAGCAAATGAATTAATTTACTAAAGAAAATCAAATTCAATTAACCTTATAAACATCAGATATCTAGCAATACCAAAGTTATCGCGACATAGCCCATCGCATTAGCACGCTGAAGTGGCAATGGGCCGGTCATCTAACCCGAAGAACCGTTAACCGTTGGGGTAGACGAGTTCTTGAGTGGAGACCACGGATCGGCAAACGTAGCGTAGGACGTCCTCAAACTCGGTGGAGCGAGGATCTTCGCAAGGCGGCTGGCAAGAGCTGGATGAGAGTGGCCGAGGATCGTGCTCAGTGGCGTGCCATGGGAGAGGCCTATGTCCAGCAGTGGACGAACATAGGCTGATGATGATGATGATGATGACCTAGCAATAAACATGTATTTATGTACGGTCAACTAAATGGAACCCTAGGCCGCTGTATAACGTTATCGCAATAACTGATCACTGACTTAGACAGATTTAAGAAAAAGCCGTGGTAGCCTAGTGGTTTGACCTGTGGCCTCTCAAGCAGAGAGTCGTGGGTTCGAATCCCGGGCTCGCACCTCTGAGTTTTTCGGAATTTATGTGCGATATCTCATTTGAAATTTACCACGAGCTTTTCGGTGAAGGAAAACATCGTAAGGAAACCTGCACACAACTGCGAAGCAGTTCAATGGTGTGTGTGATTTTCCCAATCGGCACCGGGCCGCGTGGGAACTATAGCCCAAGCCCTCTCATTCCGAGAGGAGGCCTTGAAATGAACCTCTGCAAGATAACGCGTGATTCAATAAGAACTCTGATTTTTATCTTTATAAGTCTGAGCGATCGTAGTGAGCAAAACCGGCAAGATTAACGGAAGGCTTATTATTTAACGGCGGGTGTGACGGTAATACCCGCCGTCCGGCATTTGCGCCGGAAATAGATCGGACGCAGAGTACCGCGAGGCAGATTTGTCACTTGAGCCGCTTGATCTGCGAGCTGTAACCGTTACTGTTATCAAAAGGGTATCCGACCTGACCGACAAACGTTTGACAAATGTATCGTTTGACAAACATTTCATTTGACAATTTTAATCTGATAAACCGTAAACTTATTAAAAATCGAAATTTTTTGGCGTGGCTCACGTTAGGTTAGGTTAGGTTTGTTTAACAAGTTTTCCAAAAAGTCAATGTGTTAGTAGAAAATGAGATTAAATTATACAAGGTGTATCAGATAGCCCCTAACAATAATCAACTGGGGTATAGCCCATATACCCTGTAGTGTGATAATTAAAACAATAAAATTGTGAAATGAAGAAGAGTCATATCTTCATTATTCTTCATTTGCCAGATTAAATCTTGTAAGATTTTTAAGGTAAGATTTATAAGTGTTATCTAATCTTAAAAGGAACAATTTAATACATACTTACATACATACATAAATCACGTCTTTATCCCTTACGGGGTAAACAGAGCCTAAGGTAACAAGACCTAAAGGCGTGTGTAAATTGTGGACGTAAAGGTGGAAAGGGTAAAAGTTTAATTTAATGCCACCTTAATGATTTTAAATGCGACAATAAGACGTTATTAATAAGAAATAATAACTTCACAAAAAAAAACATCAGCGCTAACGCTAAAACGTTTCTTTTGTTTAACTCAAAAGTTTATTTGAAGAAAACACTTTGTAAGAGAGTCTAATGGATTTATAACAGGGGTAAAGCGCGAAAAGGCACTTATTTCAAAGTGGACTATCTTGTTATTTAATTCTCTAAGACCATTGTCTCCATATTAAATGTGCGGTTTGTGTTCGGGAAAAAGTATCTTTTTACTCGCTCTAGTTCCCACTTTGTAGGAAAAATGGCGGCTTAACAGCAGCTGTTCCTAAATATAGAAACAGTGCCTTTAATCTTAATTATTTTGTTACTTATAACATACTAGCTGTTGCCAGCGACTTCGTCTGCAAAGAATTCGTTTATCGCTATCCCGCGGGAACTACGCAATTTTCCGGGATAAAAAGTAGCCTATGTGCTATTCCAGACTTTTCTCTATCTATGTGCCGAATTTCATCCGGATCCGTTGGGCCGTTCTGGCGTGATTGAGTAACAAACAAACATCCATCCATCCATACTTTCGCATTTATAATATTAGTTAGACTAGCTTCTGCCCGCGACTTCGTCCGCGTAGAATTAGATTTAAGAACTGATGTTTATAGTATATTCTGCAATAAATGTGTGTAAATAAATGTTTCTCTCTCTCTCTCTCTCTCTCAATAATTATTTACGTTGCGACTCTAGGCAGCTACGACCTTTGACATGTTTATCGCTATTCCGCAGGAATTATGCAATTTTCCGGGATAAAAAGTAGCCCATGTGTTAACCTAGGGTACCAGCGATCTCCGTTCCAAAGTTTATCCAAATCCGTCTCGTGGTTTCAGCGTGAAGAAGGAACAAACATACACACTCACATTGTCACATCCATCCATCCATCCATCCTCACAAACTTTCGCATTTTTATTATTAGTAGGATTAAAGTACAAAAAAACTCATACTTACAAATGCTTAGGTGACAAGTTACATACATACATACCGTCACGCCTCTTTACCACAGGGGTAGGCCGAGACTACTTTACAACAACATAAGTGACAAGTTAAGTTTTAATAATCTCAAAATGTAAATGTATAAGATCAAGGCATCGCAGTTTTAGGCATGATACAACATCAGCAGCTCGAAAGTGTGTCGGAAAACAATTCTCAATGCCGCCTTGAGAGCTGTTTTCAGTAGACCTCCGATACGAAAAGATAACACAAAATGTAATAATAAAATTGTGCGTTGGCATGGCTCCGTTTTAAATGTTTATTAATAACTTTTTTCTTTATTTGCAGGAAGGCAGGCCACAGTAAGTATACAAGTAATATTAACTTTCGATGCGCTTAAGAGGGTGCATCTCTACTGAGTTGGCAACATCGCATTTTTGGTAACTTTTTGCGATTATTTCACAGAAAATGAATGAAAGTTTCAAATGTCCGTCTGTAGTGCACTTAAAGAAAGAAAGAAAGAAGAAAGAAGACATTTATTCATTTTGCAAGGCACACAAATATAAGAGCATATACACACAATTTTATAAAAAAAAAAAACAAAAAAAAAAAAACCAGTCAAAAATTAGATCATCAGCGTTGTGTGTGTCTTCGCAAAGGTGAAACGGTCGCTGGCTCAGCATTACGCTGAGGTGTTAGACACCTGCAGCACTGATTTTCAGCCAGAACCGTCACTTCGTTTTTAGTATATTAAATGTGTCCAACGCAATGATTAATCGTGATGGCCTTTTATTTTTGTATTAAAGGGAAAAAGTACTAAATCTCATTTAATAAGAAAATAAAAGTCCATCACGATCAATTATTGCATTATACACATTAATACACTAAAAACGAAGTGCACTACAGACGGACATTTGAAACTTTCATTCATTTTCTGTGAAATAATCGCAAAAAACACCAAAAATGCGACGTTGCCAGCTCAGTAGGGATGCACGCTTTTAACTAGCAAGCACCATTTTTAACTACACATAGTACTTCCACCATTTTGGTTGAAGGGTGGTATTTGTTACTACTTGTGTAAATGTAACAGTTACTTCGACCACGTGGTTGCATGGGCTACAACCACTTTACCCTAACCTTGCATCTAAAAAAACATTTTTTCTTTCCCAAATATTGTAGCAATACGGTTTATTGACCCTTGCTTTCCACTCGTCTGCACACTAGACATGCTCGTAGCAGTGCTACGCCGCTACGGGCTACGGGCTACGAGTTTGCGCCTCTACGATTCCAGTTGAGCGAAGTTCGAACGGAATTGGATGGCTATTGGATTTTCCAAGGAATGTTATTTTTAGGGTTACGTGCAAAGGAAAAACTGAAATAAACGCACGGCGATATTTCTAAGTAAAAATAAACTATCATCACTATAGAGGTAATCTATACCTTAGTACCTAATATCACAATTAAAGTAACGTTTGTGAGTTAGTGAGTTTCTGCCATTGTGGGAAGTAATCTACGGATCTACTGAACTGATTTTGAAACTTCTTTTACCAATAGAAAGCCACATTATTAAATACGGCGCGGACGCAGTCGCGGGCTAGCTTAATTAAGCTTAATTAATAAAATAAAGTCTGTCTTATTACGGCAAACTCAAACTAGGTACTGAACGGATTTTCATCCGGTTTTCACCAATAAAGAAAGAAAGAAAAGAAAGAAAGAAAATATTTATTAATATTAAAAAAACCAGCCTAGTGCGAGTCAGACTCGCGCACCGAGGGTTCCGTACCATTATCTATAAATATCTAAAAACCAGAGTAAGCAGAGCGCTGCTCCAAAGTAAAATGTACGCAGTGTGGGGTCACTTTATATTGGTCACTGATATATATAGACATGTTTCGCAATTATTCCTTAATCTGTGCTATAAGACCTACCTTCATACCAAATTTCAAAATTCTGCGTTCCCGGGAAGTACCCTGTAGGTTTTGATTCCCTTGAGAGTCAAAAATTTGCGGAAATTTGCGGCATAAACAGCAGTATCTTTTGATTGCGTTGGCTTAGAAGTTTGATTTTTTCACAGCTCCAAGGGGCAGTAGACTTGAGTATTTGATATAAATTTCAGCTTGATACCCACCTTCACGCGTTCCTGAGCAAAAGGGACTTGACAGACGGACGGACGGACGGAAGGACAACGAAGTGATCCTACAAGGGTTCCGTTTTTTCCTTCAAGGTACGGAACCCTAAAAAGAAGACAATAGGTAGACAGACTGATTCGTGAGAAAGGTTTGTGTATATAATTTAATTTGTCAAAGTTTTTCATCAAGACCAACTAGAACCAACTGATAGAATCAGGCGTTACTTTGCTGAGGTTCGTTCTATGAAATAAAACCAGTAGCTCTGGAACCAATTTTGCATGCTACTTGATTGGTTGATGTTTGCGAATAATATTTCTAATGATCGACATGGTGGTGCAATACTATAATTACTATAATTGCTATTAGTTACGGATATTATAGATTAACTAAACAGATTTATACGGGGAGTGTGAATGGGTGCGTTGGGAGGGGAAGGCCTAGGCGGACGTTCCGTGATCAAATTGGGGACGTTTTGGAAAAGGCCAGGTGAAGAGTACCCGAAACCGACGAGCATGTATGAAGAGATTGATGAATGTGGATGAAGCGAAAGAGGTATGTCAGGATCGTAGCAAGTGGAACAAAGTAGTCTCTGCCTACCCCTGTGGGAAAGAGGCGTGACGATATGTATGTATTGTGGAATATAAATGAAACACAAAATCTTTCAGCATGAAACTACCGTGAGACTCAAACATAATTACACAAACGGATAACTCACGTATAAAAGCCGAACAATGAACCACAATGAAAAGGACCAAAACAAAACCAATGAAACAACCAAATGCAATGAAGAAGGACTTCGGAATAGTCCGAAACAAATGTCGAGCATTGTTCGGCTTTTATACGTGACTTATGCGTTTGTTTAATTATACAGACATACATATCGTCACGCCTCTTTCCCACAAGGGTAGGCAGAGACTACTTTGTTCCACTTGCTACGATCCTGACATACCTCTTTCGCTTCATCCACATTCATCAATCTCTTCATACATGCTCGTCGGTTTGAGGTACACTTGACCTGGTCTTTTTCCAAAACGTCCCCAATTTGATCACGGAACGTCCGCCTAGGCCTTCCCCTCCCAACGCACCCATTCACACTCCCCATATAAATCTGTTTAGTTAATCTTCTTTCATCCATCCTCTACGTGACCAAACCAACTTTTTTCTTTCTTTTTTCTTTTTTGTTTAATTATGAAACACAAAAATTCACGAGTCGAAAACACAGTTTACTGATACTAGCTTTTAACCGCGACTTCGCTCACCCGAACCATCAGACGCACATCCAGAATTGTTAGTCTTTTAAATTTAAATACCGACAAGTTGTCTAGTTTAACATAATCAATTAAAATTGGTGTGGAAGTTTTCCGTTGTGACACGAAGTGTAACCATATGTAGGTAGGTACGTATGGGTAATTTTTGTGTTTAAGCGGAACATTTTTCAGTAAGGCGTTTTGTTTGGTTAAACCACCATTAAATTTAACGTGGCCCAACTTTTTGGTCTTTATCCAAAAATTTAACTCTAAGCACCATGTTCTTTGTCAATATTTGCTGAGAGTAACATCCTACTACATAATATTATGAATGCGAAAGTTTGTGACGATGTGAGTGAGTGAGTGGGTATGTTTGTTTCTTCTTCACGCTAAAACGAAGGATTTGGATAAAATTTGGAGCGAAGATAGCTGGTAACCTAGATTAAAATATAGGCTACTTTTTATCCCGGAAAATTGCATAATTCTCGTGGGAAAGCGATAAACATGTCAAAGGTCGTAGCTGCCTAGAGTCGCAACGTAAATAATTATTGCAGAATATACTATCAACATCAGTTCGTAACTCTAATTCTACGCGGACGAAGACGCGGGCAGAAGCTAGTATATACTAAATGATCAACAACACAATTAATTGGTCACCGTGTGGTAACAGTTACTACGCAAAGACCAAAATGGTTGCTTAGAATTGAAGCGCAATAATGTAATCTCACCCGATTATTAGCGCACCTGTGAACAAAACTTTCCAATGGCCAATTTGCCATTTACTATCATATCAAATCGCTCACGTTTCTTTCATTATTTATATTTTAAATTTGCATTAATCAAACGTTATTAATCGCTACGTTTTCCACGGCCATTGTCTTTTAATATCAGAAATTAGTTAATAGCGCGCGACCGACTTTATTATCAGTTAGTCGATGTTTCTTGGTGTTTGAGAATATCGACTTCTCATTATGTATTCGGCTGCTAGGGGTGTAAGTTTGAAGTTTGTGTCGTTAAAAATTTCAAGGCGTTTATCTTCCAGTTGGTAAGTAGAAAATCTTGCTCTAAAATTAAAACTAGCTAAAGCCGGGTACTCATCTGCAATCTGTGATCGTAACTGCACGCTCCAGCTCGCAGGTGAGTATCCAGCTGGACAAGCTTTTTCCTGTCAGTTTCCATTATCCATAGCCACATTTTGAAATAAAACTAAATAGAACGGATAAGATGCGAATGAAAACTAAGTCTCGTGTTCACGGAAAGACTTAGCCTTCTTCCATGCTTAAAACATTATTCTGTAAATTATTAATTTGCTCAACTAAGCCAACTTTTACTAACCCTTAATTTGTATTGTAATGTATGTTTTGTTACTTTATACAATGTCCAAAGAAAGAAAGAAAGAAAAAGGTTTACTTGGTGCAAAAAAAAAACAAAAACAAAAACCGTACAAAAAAACATCGTAAAAACACCAAAAATGTTGCCGCTCAGCATGTGTCAAACAAGAGCTTCCTATGTCTGACGCTGGTGGCAAAGTATTTAATTCTTCACGAAAGTATACACTGAAAATATTAAACAGCGATTTTCGACCGTGTCCTTTCTAAAGAACTAAATATCATGTCCGTCATACCACCGTGAATTCAGACCTTTTGTAAGGACGTAATAAATCTTCGTCCCAGCAATCTGGCAACAGCTAGGTCCATGCTCGTCCAAGTGTGATTAATATCTAGTTACGTCCGTAGGATTTGACGTATTTACCTTAATCACACTAACCTAACTCACTTGAATAGATACTACTAGTTCAAATTTCAATCAAAGTAATCGTAGAGTAATGTATTTACGAGCTCTTTTTATCGATACGGGCAAAGGAAAATGACAACTGATCGCTGTCAACTTTGGTTTTCGATACCTGGGGCCTTACCATGACGTCCTAATTCCGACTCAGTTCAGGTTTTAGCTATCACTTTTAGTATGAATCTGACAGCGAGCGAACCTAAACTGAATCGCTCTAAGACGTCATGATAAGGCCACTGGGTGATTTTCAAAACTCGAAAAAACACTTTTTCCCAAATTAATATCCAGCTAGATCGTTTTTTTGTTTCCGTACATAGCATATTTTAAATCGAAAAAATACGATAATACTACAATTGAAGGGAAAAGGGAAAATAGCATGCCATCTCAAGCATAATTTCTCTGAGCTTGGCATCCCAACATTAAGAGTGAGCTACAGCTTTTAAAAATCAAATCCTGTCCTTTTTAAAGAACTAATACCACGTCCATCATACTCCCGGGAGCTTAGACACCGTAAAGATGCAATCAATCTTCGTCCCAGCGATCTAGGGAATGTTAGGTCCGTGATCCTTTAAGAAGGATTAATTCAGTATTTAACAAGGATTTTACGTATTCACACTGATAGATAGACATATCATGAAACCATACAAAATATAATGCTAAAACTCTTCACCTTTGTGCATTTGTGTTTTCCTGTATTCATCTTTTTCATGTGTTTTATGTACAATAAAGAGTTTTACATACATACCATACTTTTTCGCAGTTACGAAGTTACGCAGTTTTTCAAAGGTCTTGTGTAGGGTTCGTCCAGGGGCCTTACCATGACGTCCTAATTCCGACTCGGTTCAAGTTTTAGCCGTCACTTTTAGTATGAATCTGACAGCGAGCGGACCTAAACTGAATCGCATTAAGACGTCATGGTAAGGCCCCAATCGCTATCCCAATCTTCGTGCTAAACCTGCCTAAAATTTGCAAATTGCATTGCTGTGTTCCGGCGTGGAGAGTGAGACAACGGGTGAAATCACTGGGCCTTTAAAGTTTCATCTTAGCCCGATGAAACTTAAAAGTGCAGTGGCTAGGCATTTTTCTGAAAAGGGATCCGTCTATACACTTTTTGGGATCCATCCATACACTTTACAACTTCGATGGTGATTATCTGCTCTAAATTACGATTATCGATACTAAGTATCAATTTTTCAATCTTCCATGTACAGACTTCCGACCCTCTTCAGCTTTATTAAGTGAGATATGTGCTCTTGATTCTGAAGAACTGCCATCAAAGTTGTATAATTCGAGAAATAGGGTGAGTGGATTTCTTTTTTAAAAATGTCCGGCTACTTTTTGCCGATAAATGTCAGAAGAGCGGAGAGTACTATTCTCAATAGCTTTACATATCAGATATAAATCCATGGTAATAAATAACTGTTTGCATTTGCGGAGAGCCTTATTAATTAATGATTGTAAGCTTTTGCTTACTGGGGCCTTACCATGACGTCTTAATGCTATTCAATTCTGTCCCAGTTCAGGTTTTAGCTGTCATTTTTAGTATGGATCTGACAGCGAGCGAACCTAAACTGAATCGCATTAAGACGTCATGGTAAGGCCCCAGATCTGTCTATCAAAAATGTTAAATTGATTCACTATGTTAATATACCAAAAGTGTGTAGTGGGACGCATATAGACTGGAAATGACGGTGATAAGAAACCAAAAATTTCTGACTACTCCGTTTGTTCCCACTACTAAAACTCTGGACACAATTTTAAATACAGTCGGTTCTTGGTTAGAAGATCATAATCTTAAAGTAAATTTGCAAAAAACTAACCTGATCCAATTCAGACCCCATCAGAGATTACCTTCAATAGTTGACTATACCTACCAAAGAAACAAAATTGAATTCACAAGCCACTGCACTCTACTCGGTTTAAACATAGACGAACACATTAACAGGAAATCTCATATTGAAAAAATTGCAATCAAATTATCTAGATTTGCTTATGCACTTAGACAAGTTAAGATAAATACAGACTTAAAGACCGCAATCTGCGCTTATCATGCTTTTGCTCAAGCATGGCTCCAATACGAGATAATACTTTGGGGCAATAGTGTCAATATCGATGATCTATTTCAGCTGCAGAAGAGATGTATAAGAGTACTCACTAATATAAAAAAATATGAAAGCTGTAAACCCTATTTTGTGAAACTAAAAATATTAACTGTAACTTCTATATACATCCTGGAAACCTGTAAATTTGTTCGAAAAAACAAAGGCCTATATAATACTATATCTAAAAATATCTACAAAGAAACACATATTTTACGCCACAGACATAGATTAGTTATGGCCGCCCCTGCGAAATTGCAAATGACAAACAAAGGCCCACACGCGACGGCTATAAGAATTTTCAACAAAATTCCTAAATGCATATCGCAGGAAGAAAAGTATGCGTCATTTGTTAATAAGCTTAAAACCTATCTCATAGACAAGTGTCCGTATTCCTTACGGGAGTTCATGGAATAAAGAAGATATATAAATAAATACGTTGTGATAAAAATAAAAATAATATAAAAATAGAATACCAAACAGTGCTAATTCATATTTAGGATAAGACTGATCTGTTGCATAATAAAAAATGTTTAAGAATACGTTACCTATGGTATTTTCATTCTTACCTGTCCTATTTGGTAAACAAAATTCTAACCTCAAAACGTCTCATTTTTGTTATTTTTTAACTATTTCATCGTAAATAAAGGAACTAAGATAAAATTTCAGCAAAATTATGTACTAAATACTGCCTCAGGTTTATTTTGATAACATAATACACCTTATTCTTTACAAAAATTTGCACATTGAGGTTAGAATTTTGGTTACCAAATAGGACAGGTAAGAATGAAAATACCTTAGACTTATAGATTATACGTATAACGTTACTTATTTATAGTTTTAGTTTTAAGTTTTGCTACGCTGGCTAGAATAATATGAACACCTTGTAAATACCATGGTTGCAATAAATAAATGATTGATTGAAAAAAAAAAAAACTTAAACTGAGTCGGAATTAGAACGTCATGGTAAAGCCCCTGAGAGACAGATGGGAGTATTTTTAGAAGGCGTCTCGTCTCATTTTCTTAGATACATAAAAGAGTAGGTGTAAGCTTCCTTTAATCAAAAAACGTGAAAAGGAAAATACGTGTCCACGTTACTTGTTATTTAATACGGATTCCTAACAATTCCGGTTCATAAAAAGAATAAGTTTACTGTCACAAAGGGAACAGTCTGTAAGAAATCGTTGTTAATGGTATTTAGAGCACTTTATATAAATAAGAAAACGGTCGCAGGAAATTACAAGAGCTTTTTCCGATAGTGAGCAGTAACTTTAAGCTCTGTTTATTTGCTTGGCAAATTAATTTGTTTCTTTGGTTTTTTCTTGCGCTGCTTTTTTTGAACTAACTTCAGAATATGTATGTTTGCATGTACCAGTTGCTTCTTCTGAATTTCTTTATTGGACATAAAACACAATAATTTTACAAATGATTATAAAGTAGTTGTTTAAATATAAATAAACTAAAGCTACCTTAAAAATAATTCTCTTCCCGCGCAGATGGTAAAATACCATCGAGGGAATGGGGGAAAATCATAGGAATCATGTTATAGGCGATGCGGCTAGCAACCCATCACTATTTTGATTCCATTATCCATCTATACGCCTACACTCTTGCTAAACTTGGCCTGTAGGTCTTGTCACCTTAGGCTCTGTCTACCCCGTAAGGGATAAAGACGTGATTTGTGTATGTGTATGTGTATGTATTCTAGAATAATTCTAAGACTGTATTTTACTTTCACTATTATTTTTACCTTCATTGATATTTAAAGCGATGAGCGGAACTTTAAAATGTCCTATACCACCTCCTTAGACGAGGTTGCAAATTTGCAAGGGACATGTCGTCAACCTTTGGCCTAGTTTTTAAAAATAAAACGCAAAGAAAACACTTGAGAAACCAATGTTGTAAATTGCAAGCTTGCGAGAACAATTGCATTTGTGATTGACCTAGGAAAACCGTTATTACCACTTTGGTATGATAAAATTAGTTTTAAATCACTGAAGAACTTCATAATTAAAAAATGAAGATAGATTCAGCGAATTACTAAGTGAGGCCCGCTTAAATTACGCTCCACCTCATGCGCGTGAGCGTAGCTCAACTACATAGTTTCTACTTATAGCTTCACTTATGTGCAAGGCGTATTACTAATCGGCCTCACATCGTCTTTTACCGTACTCTACCTGTACTTGTTATACAGTATGTAAACTATATAAAACCATACGTTTAAATCCGTTAACGGCTAAGTCGAGATTAGTACTACACAACAGTTTGTTATTAATAATTCATAACAGAATTTTGTCATCATCCTATGGTATTTTCATTCTTACCTGTCCTATTTTGAAATACAAAATTCTAACCTCAATGTGCAATTTTTTGTAAAGAATGAGGTGTATTATGCTTTCAAATAAACCTGAGGTAATATTTTGTACATTATTTTGCCGCTATTTTATCTCCAGATCCTTTATTTACGATGAAATAGTTTAAAAATAACAAGAATGAGACGTTTTGAGGTTAGAATATTATTTACCAAATAGGACGTAAGAATGAAAATACCTTATATATGTAAGTATTTTTTAAAATGATGTATAGTACAACACTCGACTTAGCCGTTAAGGTTTGGTTTTCGTTAATTTACTTTACATACTGTATTTGGTCTAAGTCGTGGGATAAGGAAGTCTGTAATATTCTGTCATATTCGTCAAATCAGAAAATAGTTATAAAATATTACATACGGAAAGAAAAGTGAATGTTATTTATTGCAAAGATAAAGAAACATAATATTTTATGTCAACAAGTTAGGTGTGAGCCAGACGCTTACCTTCGACCCTGATTGATGATCGTAGGCGACGACTAGAAGATTTATAAATCAAATATGGCTGCTATCTAGTGAGTGTCAGGTATAAAGCATATTTTCGTATTGTTCAAGGTGTCAGTAAATTTGTTTTTATACTTAGACTTAAAACCTTACCTAAAAAATTAACATACGTTATACTACAGGCTTTTTTAATTATGCCACGTAGGTTTTTACTTTTGTCGTAATTTGGGTTAAATTCGACAAGGGTGAAAGTGAAACACCAAGCTGATTCGAAAACATTTATTTACACATGAATGTGTACACGTTAACACAAACCACTACACATTATTCAAACTTTTACATCTCACCTGATCAATTCTCAGCAGCGCTAACTCTCACCAACTCGAGATTACTCTTTTTACGTACTTGTTGTCTTCTAGACGTCTAGTAACAGAGTGTCCCTCGGACTGTCCCCTTCCCTGTTCGCCCCCGATATTCCCGCCATTTTACAGCGAGCAGTTCTGCCTTCCATGATTGGCGTTTTCTCAGCCAATCGTGGGAAGCAGAAAATGAAGTGACAGCCGTGGTGACAGTTAGTGTTGCCAGTTAGTATATCGAATATTGGTACAAAAAATGTTGCAATTCCAATAAAATGAATCTAATGAATATATTTATACATTTACAATAATAACGCTAACAAGGGCCATTCTAAATTCTATTTTCCTTTTTGCACTGAATATTGTAACAAAATACAGCCTTCTTTGCCCTATTTTACGTTGTGACATTATTATTTTTCACATTAAATCTTCACGCACTAAAAATAAAATAGAATAGAGAAAATTTTGCTATCTTTTTTAAATAAAAGTCTCTAACAAGTTCGCGTTGGTGCCCAACACCATGAGATTATCTTGTTACCGTTAGGTGCCGCTTGTAGCCCCGACAATTTTATAGTACATAATGAGAAGTTTACTCAAATACTTAGGCTTGCTAGATAGTGGAGGATACAATGATTTGATATCAGAAAGTAAAAGGATGTATACAAAAAGCATATTTTTTAAGTACGGTAATTGATTGACGCTTAGTGCGAAGTTGAAGTTTCCGAGTTTACACGATAGCAAATCATTCTTCACTACACCTGTTCCACTGTCATAAATTATGCTTACATTTTATAGAATAGAGAGCAAAGTAGAATCTCATATTAAACCGCAATTTCGGACGGTGACTCGGCTTTGCTTTCTTGTTACAGGATCTTTTGTTATTTCCAAGGTTTCTGAAGCACTACAAAATGTAATAAATGTTTTATAAGCGCTCGGTATTCTTACAATAAGTCGGAAAAATACGTCGTCAAAATATTTTATGGAGTTTTTATAGTCGATACCAACAGTTGGCCGCTACTGTTCCGAATTGATAGAGACCTAATTATTAACCTTCACTCTTGTTATGTCGAGATGACTTACTATTGTTCTAAAAAATTAAAATCCTTTTTTTTTATTTGTGATGAGACATGGACATTTTGCTTCAGATCTGGCAGATAAAGATAAAATTTAGCACAGAAATAGATTATAATCTAGATTAACACAGGATACATTTATCCCACAAATTTGCACAGTTCCAGCGGGATAACGATAAATTTATTCTTCCTAGACATTTTGTTTGGTGTTTTTAACTCAACTTTTGCAATGACAATTAATAATACGCTGAATTGGAACACTTCGTAACTAAGTCTGGCACGCACTTGGCTAATTTTTGATGTAAGTACCAACTTCAAAAACAGATTCTTAATTCGACAGTATATTTTTTATTCGAGGTCTTCGCCGACTGCGAACCGATTAAGTACGATGTTTTTTTTATTCAATGAAGTAATGTCAAAATTTATGTCATACAAATCTAACTAATATTATAAATGCGAAAGTATGGATGGATGTTTGTTTGTCACTCAATCACGCCAGAACGGCCCAACGAATCTGGATGGAATTCGGCACATAGATAGAGAAGTCTGGAATAGCGCATAAGCTACTTTTTATCCCGGAAAATTCCCGTGGGATAGCGATAAACGAATTCTTTGCAGACGAAGTCGCGAGCAACAGCTAGTTTTATCATAATTGATTAACTAATTTAAATTTGTTGGTATATTATCGCCTTAGAACTGAACTAAACCCTAAAATATTTATGTTGATTCGGAGAGCACTACGTGATAGAAATGAGCCAATATTTTAGTCTTTACGACTCCAAACGTAAACTAAATCAACTAGAAGTCGCGATAAAATATTCAGATAGACCCTACGTACGCTTTTGAAATACGGTGACACATTTTATTGACTGGATAAATACATATACACACCAGTGGCGTGGCGTCAAGTATATCAGAAGGCAAGCCGAAGGGAACTTAACTAGCGTTTTCCTCTAATTCTGGACAATAATTTGCCCAACTGCCTTAAAATAGGCAAGCCGGTGGGAATCGAGTTCTATGGACGCCACGCCACTGATACGCACACTAGCTTCTGCCCGCGACTTCCTCCGCGTAGAGTTATCTCCGTCCCAAATTTTATCCAAATCCGTCCAGTCGTTTCAGCGTGAAGAAGGAACAAACATACACACTCACATCGTCTCATCCATCCATCTATCCTCACAAACTTTCGCATTTATAATATTAGGATAGGATAATGTCCGTTCGATAGCTTGTGACCAAGCGAAGTCGAGTGCAATAACTTAAAATGAACACAAAATATTTACCTTGCTACTCCGCTACTTACGTGCAAGATAACCAAGCCTGTGCGAAATATATACGTTTTGCATGCAAGCCCTCCCACCACTACTGCCACACAAAACGCACACAAATCCCACAAACTTAATTACTCCTATCACCACACAAACACTGACGCGCGTTTCGATCCCTCTACGGGATCATTTTCAAAGTCAGAGCACAACCGATGCACATGCGAACCAACGTCGTACTTGTGTACGTGTGACGGATTTGTGTGCGTTTTGTGTGGCTGTAGTGGTGGGAGGGCTTGCATGCAAAACGTATATATCTCGCACAGGCTTGGTTATCTTGCACGTAAGTAGCGGAGTAGCAAGGTAAATATTTTGTGTTCATTGAAATGGACCTCCGCAAAGTAACGCCTGATTCAATAAAATATTTGCAATAACTTAAACTAAAAATTTCAAGCTTTTTTGCCGACTGTACTATTTGTTGACTGCACTTGCATTGACATCATCATCATCATCAGCCCGTGTCAGTCCACTGCTGGACATAGACCTCTCCCATAGCACGCCATTGGGCTCGATCTTCAGCTCTCCTCCTCCAATCCCTGCCTGCTGTCTTGCGAATATCATCGCCCCATCTAGCGACAGAACGCCCTACACTGCGTTTGCCAACACGCGGTCTCCACTCCAGAACCAATTTGCCCCAACGGCCATCAGTTCTGCGGCATATGTGACCTGCCCACTGCCACTTCAGCTTGCTAATTCGCTGAGCTATGTCGGTAACATCCGTCCTACATAAATATGTCTACCAAATTCCAAGTGAATCGGACCAACCGTTGAAGAACCCTCCTGCGGAGACGATCCTAGCTAACAGATTATTGTATTGTAATCCGACTTACTCAATTAAGCAATAAATTTTTCTCAAAGATGCAATGAAATGTTAACCTTTCGTTCCAAATAATAGGCCGGGACGTATCACGTTGCGGGCGCGGTTGGACAAGTAGTATGTAATGGATTTTCATACAAAATGGCTGGCCTTGGCCTGCAAAGCGATCGTGTTTTGTTTTGTGGTGGTCGTCGTGCGCGGCGCGGGCGCGGGGCGCGCTGCTGGAGGACACGCACGTGGAGGATATGCAGCTGCTGCTGCTCGGCCGCCGCCTAATGCACGCGCTAGCGGCAACATTCTAAGGGTTTTGTTGGATTTTTATTATTTATTCCATTACAAGTTTGAGAAAAGCACTATACAAGCCTCGGCGTGAAAGAACTTGCAGGCTTCGTACTCCTATCCGGCCTCGCAAAGCTCGGCCGTCTAGATACGTTACTCAGCCTGCAAGCCTTTCTTTCCCGGCCTCTGCAGTAATGTACTATTATTGTAAAAACAGCCTACCAGAACATACGGAAAAGGTCTCACATTCCTTTACAAATACAAAAATATGACCTCCCAATTTATTTACGTAAGCAACAAATATCAGACGCACGACACCTATATCTCCGTAAGCATAATGAACACCCTATATCAGCCCGATAATAGGATTATACTCTCACTCCCCGAATCTCGACGGAACGCAAACCTAATTGGACCCCATTCGAAATACGTGCCACTCCGTTTACGAGCACTTTACATATCGAGCGATATCGGTCATGCGGAATAGTTACGAATGTAATACAGAGCGGGATTCCACTGTAGGGGTCTGGTATTTTACGAACTAAAACCTTGTTACCACAACCACATGAGAAAGACACTTATAATAGTCACTACGCTCTGCAGGCTTATTACGTAACTCGCTCGCGATCACCATCGTCTTCATTTTGACAGTTCATGTCTGGGCTGACAATTGGCATCGGAATCAGCTAGCTGTCACATTCATACAAGAACTGTCGAAATTAGCCGATTGCGAGCGAGTTACGTAATAAGCATGCAGATCAGTGTTTCTTAAAGTTTTAGAGGTGACTGACCATTTTCAGAATTTCATTTCTTGCAACCTTTATATTGTCGCACTTCTATTTCGTTTTAATGTACGTAATAATTGAAATAGAATGTGTTTATTCTGTATCACTGTTATTTCCATACAAATTGGGGAGTCGGTCGTGCTAGCTAGTAAGTGATTGGACATTTAAGTTAATGCATACGAGAAAAACAACGACTGTAGTAGGAAGTAAATGGAGTTGTCACTTATCTTCACTTCTTATATTTATTAGTTTGTTTTGCTCTAAATATTGTTAATTTTTTATCTACCTACATCCATAGTTGTAATATTGTCTTAAATACAGCACAACACATTGTCCAAACGTGTAATAATAAAGGTAGGGATTGCAATCCCGCAAAGCGGTATCCCGCTTTTATTAATCTGCTGGATCTCGCACCATTAAAGCGCGGATCCGCGGATCCCTCAAATTAAAAGTCATTAAATAAGACTGAATTAAAAATATAACACTACAAAACTATTAAACTATGCCAAACATTTAAAGATGAATCTAAAAAAACAGATTACTAATTACTTATACTTAATTAATAGCGAAGAAATAATTTATAGAAGGTTTATTCCTATTGGGCTTGCGGCGTCGCATTTTTGGTTTGCGATTGTTTCACGGAAATTGAATGAAAGTTTGAAATGTGTGTCTGTAGTGCACTTTGTTTTTTGTGTATTTTATGACTGACTTATGTATTGACATTTATTTTCTTATTAAACGATATATTATTTTATTTTATCCCTTTAATACGAAAATAAAAGTCCATCACGATTAGTTATTGCGTTGGACACATTGATGTACCCTAAAAACGATGAACTTGTATAGACCACATTTTAAGCTTTTATTCCATTTCTGTGAAGTGGTCGTGGAGAGCACTAGGAATGCGACGTTGCCAGGTCGGTATGGATAAACGCTCTTAATGTAAGAAATGTTTAATAGAAGTTGGTTTTAACACAAAAATTATGTAGTTTCTATTTGATTTTATAACATAATTTCAAAGTTGCGGGATCCCGCGGGATTGAGTAATCCCGCATATCAATTTCTCGGGATTGAATGAGCTGCGGGATTGCAATCCCTAAATAAAGGGTCATTAGCGAAAATAATATATTAACAATTGAACAAAAAAAAATGCCATACTAAATTAAATCATCCGACGTGATCAAAAAATAACAACTGATTTTGTATTATATTGTGTACGACTCTGAAAATGTCTCTTTATTTCAGTTTTTGATCAAATAACGACATTTTATTCACTATCAATATAGAATAAACTACGCATTCGATTCCATTTTCGTCTTTGATACGGTCGTTTCAGAAAAATGCAGATACATTCAAATGTCTGATCCTCTTAGTACTACAGAGGTCAGCAACCTATTGAAATGAAAGAGTCACTAAAAACATCGTGATGACTTTCAAATAAAAGGTTGACATTTGTACTCACGGATCAATGGCATGTTTGGTAAGGGTTTCACTACATAGTATAAAACAAAGTCGCTTTCCGCTGTCTGTCTGTCTCTATGTATGCTTATTATTATTATTGAGCCTATTGTCCCACTGCTGAGCAAAGACCTCTCCCCAACTCTTCCACTGCTCCCGGTCTGCTACAGTAAGTGTCCAGTCTTTCAAGAAGGCGTCCTATGTATGCTATGTATGCTTAGATCTTTAAAACTAGGCAACGGATTTTCATGCGTTTTTTAATAGATTATAGTGATTCAAGAAAAAGGTTTATAATTATGTTTAATTCTACGCAGACTAAGTCGCGGGCAGAAGCTAGTTAATAAAGTAATATCATTATTACTTCTTGCGTATGGAGAGGGAAAGCCGCTACTTTACATCGAAAGAACCGCAGGTTGCCGACCTTTATCTCAGTGCCTAGTGTTGGGAATACTAAGTACGATAATCTTTTTCTAATAGATACGCGATGCGTAATTACCGGGGTGCGACCACACCGCCGCTTAAAAAACGGTGACGTTACGGAATCGCAACAAAATGTATGAAGAAATGGTGAGAAAACGTGACGCCTACGACACGTCACTGCGTATACGCGGCGGCTTGGTCGCACCCTAAGGCGATAACAGCCGCGAAACTAGCGCCACTTCGGAAATGTTCTTGTATCTCATAAATTAAATAAATTTTCAATAATTTCCGAAGGTTAGATACTAGGAAAACACCGTTTTATATTTATACTAGATGAAAACCCGGCTTCGCTCGGGTGAAATTTGAATCATAATACACTTGTAGTTACAAAATGTAGGTAGAAAGTGTAGCCATTATTTCGAGTCACTGTTTATTATTTAAGACAAAAATAGGTAGGTAAGTGATAGCATTCACAATAACTGAAATTATCTGCAAGAATATATCCGTGCATGGCGTGAACAACTTGATAAGTCCAAAATGGCAATTTTACAGGGCGGCCATTTTAAAGTTTGAAAATTTCTCCAAAATCCGTTTTTATTTTGAATTGGGAATGCATGATTATATTAAAAGTGTGTTTGGTGATTTTTCTATTGATACGAATAAACCTTAGCTACGGAAAAAAGTTTCAGATTTGACGACCGGATAGTCTAGTGGTTAGTGACCCTGACTATGAAGCTAGAGGTCCCGGGTTCGAATCCCGGTAGGAGCAGACATTTGTATGATGAATACGAATGTTTGTGCCCGAGTCATGGACGTTGTATGTATTTAAGCATGTATTTATCTAAATTATATAAGTATTCTTATCCGTTGCTTGGTACCCATAGCACAAAGCTTTGCTTAGTTGGGGACTGGGTCAGTTGGTGTAATTTGTCCCATGATATATATTTGTTTATTATTATTTATTTTTCCGTCGAGCCATATCTAACTAATATTATAAATGCGAAAGTATGGATGGATGGATGGATGGATGGATGGATGGATGGATGGATGGATGGATGGATGGATGGATGGATGGATGGATGGATGGATGTTTGTTTGTTACTCAATCACGCCAGAACGGCCCAACAGATCTGGATGAAATTCGGCACATAGATAGAGAAAAGTCTGGAATAGCACATAGGCTACTTTTTATCCCGGAAAATTGCATAGTTCCCGCGGGATAGCGATAAACGAATTCTTTGCAGACGAAGTCGCTGGCAGCAGCTAGTATTTTATAAAAATAAAAACATTTTACTCAGTCACTCGGCGGCCTCTATACGCCTGATAAGCACTACGCCAATGACATATCAATTTAAAAAAAAAAATGCTGCTTGAATCTGTGGTAAACGATGACATTTGTAGCTAAAAGAAGCAACGGCTAAGTGGCGCCGCCTGTAGATTGTTTGTGTTACTACCATACATGGGGAATTGACATTGTTAATTTTTTTTAGTATGCTCCAATTCGAAAACCATTTGGAGGAAAACCATCAAATAACCGATTTATCTTGTCCGATTTCAAAAATACTTTACGATTGCAGATATTTTTGTAAAAGTACGTAGTAAGTTTAAGAATCGGCCATTAAATGTTTGCCACAAAAATGAAAAAAAAAAAGTTTAGCTACGGTATCTGTCACGCTATCACTGTCACGTCTACATCATAACATTACATTCTGACTTAACCTACAAACATTAGAATTAAAAGCAAATTCAAAGTATAAAACTGTAACAAACAATGGATATTTAAAAAAAATGTTTTCTGCCGGGATGCAACAATGACTCGAACTATAGCCCCAACAAAATCCTTGTGAAAATCAGAGAAGGTTTGCAGAAGAAATGGTGTACGCAAGCTAATGTGGAATATTTCAAAGTTTACACGATGCATTGTTGCGAAGACCATTTTAATGTAAGTAGAAGTCAGGAAAGATGTGCAGGGGTGAAACGAAAAAGCAAAAACAGCACGGAAAACAATAACAACGCCAACGAACGGAAATAATTTCGAACACGCGAACATTGTTGACATTAAACGTGAGTTTGCCGTTAAATTCACACACATCTACAGATCTATGACGTTGACATATCGACAAAACCTTTTTTTATATTTCTGTACGAAGGCGATTGGGATCCTGCCAAAAGTAACAAATTATCAAACAGCGAAAAATGTTTATATTTATTATTAATAAACAAAGATACGTAGAAGCATAATATTCAAGTTAGTTTCTTAAAAAAGTCCATTCTATCATATAAAGGTGTTAAAAGCACAGCTAAAAAAAAATGAACAATGCCAATTTCAATAAAAATTACCATAGTGGTTTAGTAACACGAACAATCTACAGACGGCGCCACTTAGCCGTTGCTTCTTTTAGCTAGTAATGTGATGACATTTCTACTACAGATTCAGGCAGTTTTTTTTTTAATTTGATATGCATTGGCGTACTGCTTAACTGCCGTATAAGGGCCGAGTAGTGATGTAACTAATATTCGCATTCGCATCCGCATTCGCGAATATTCGCATATTTCTGGAATATTCGCATTCGCATTCCCATTCGCAAAATTACTGCGAATGTTATGCGAATATAAAAAAAAATTGAGGGTATCTAGTAGTTGTTTAATTATATAATTTTCGCCGCCCGGTAAGGGAGATAGCCCCATTGGCTTGGCGCTAAATTAAATAGCCCATCTGGCAACATAGAGTGGAATGACATTTCAATCAGATGCGTTCGTTCGTCGCAACTCGGCTATTCTAGGAACAAAAAACAAACGGAATGTACTTCGTTTGTACGGGACTGCCACCAAAGTCACCAAGCCATAGACAAATGGTGCCAAATTTTAACAAAAACTGAATATTCGCATTCGCATTTGCATTCGCTAATGTCGAAAATATGACATTCGTTACATCACTACCGCCGAGTGACTGAATAAAATGTTTTTATTTTTATAAAATATATGGCTCGACGGAAAAAATCGGAAACTTTTTTCCGTAGCTGAGGATGGTTATTCCTATCAAAAGAAAAATCCCCAAGCACTTTTAAAATAATCATCCATTCCCAATTATTCTATTTTTTCTATGGTTATGTTGGCCAATCTCAGGTTTAAGAAAAATCGCACGGCGTATGTGCGCTAGCATGAAACGGAACGTTTGTCGCCCTCCGGTGTCAGTTTCGCGCTAGTCTGTGGTGTCCAATATGGCGACTGCGATTTGTCCATCAGCACCGTTAGAATTTTACAAAATACTCTACAATCCGAATTTTGCGGATACATGTTGTCGACTCGAAATCTTTATTTTTTCACGTTCTATCATTCGGGCAACGTTTCGATCGAGTCTACCGTAACCGGTCACGAAATTATTAATATAGATTTATACAGTCTTTTTAAACCGAATTAACTACAATTTTTTTTGCGTTACATGTCCTACCTATAATATTATGTGTTAATACAATACAACAATACAAATACTCTATATACCACAAATCAGTACAAAACAAAACCAGTGAAATCAGTGTATACAATTTGTGTGGTAGAGATCGCTATTAAGCGATAAGATCGCCTATTGTATTCTTTGTTCTTTGTTTCTGTATTGTTTTGTTTTGCACAAAACTAAAACGACCGCTTTTTGGACTAATGCGTAGTTATAATGTACGTCGATAAGGTCGTCGATATATACTACAGGTTTAATGTCACATCCTTAATTCTTGTCAATGTTTGCTGTGAAAATGGTCTCTTAAAATCTGTAAGCGTGAGTGGAAAAGTGAAGTGTTATAGCATTTTGTATGAAGCTTTAATATTCTCAGCGCTAGCAATATTTTGTAACTGCAAATAAATTATATTTGCTCTTTGTTTTCATAATACAATATCTGTAACGTCAAATAATGTGCTTTAAGTATGTATCTAAATTAAATTATCATCATCATTTCATTTCATTTATTTATTTGTAAAACATGAGTAATTCCAAATACAAAGATCGTAGGTTAGGTACATAAAACAGTCTGTCATGTTTTGCGTTTCAGCATACAAATTCACTTAAAAAATAACAATAATGCTCCTAATCGAAAAAATAATTGAATTAAATATTATTGTATTTCATTAATAATCAAATCAAATTAAATTAAATAATTACCTACACTAGATACTTAAAAGCTATCATCATTCAAAAAGTCATTAATACTATAGTAACATTTTTCTAATAGTAATTTCATCATTCTTTTCTTAAACATGTCAATAGTACAATTCTTAATTTCTAAGGGTATTTTATTGTAGATTCATCAGCAGCCAGAATTAAATATATACATGCATAAATCTAGTCTTTATCTCTTATGGAGTAGACAGAACTTAAGGTAACAAGACCTAAAGGCCAAGTTAAACCGAATTAAATAATGTGTCCATAGTTCATTCCAATTCATTTTAATGCTTTTGAAAACGAACAAGTCCCGAAGAATAAATCAATATAATAATCCTACTAATATTATAAATGCAAAAGTTTGTGACGATGTGAGTGAGTGAGTGTGTATGTTTGTTCTTTCTTCACGCTGAAACGACTGGATGGATTTGGATAAAATTTGGAATGAAGATAGCTGGTACCCTAGATTGAAACATAGGCTACTTTTTATCCCGGAAAATTGCATAGTTTCCACGGTCGTAGCTGTCTAGAGTCGCAACGTAAAAAAAATATTGCAGAACTAGCTTCTGCCCGCGACTTCGTCCGCGTAAAATTAGCAATTGACATGTTTATCGCTATCCCGCGGGAACTATGCAATTTTCCGGGATAAAAAGTAGCCTATGTGCTAATGCTAATCTTGGGTACCAGCTATCTTCGTTCCAAATTTTATCCGAATCCGTCCAGCCGTTTTAGCGTGAAGAAGGAACAAACATACACACTCACATCGTCACATCCATCCATCCTCAATTCCTCACGAACTTTCGCATTTATAATATTAGTAGGATACCTACGAGTATATACTCTGAACGCCAGTTCTCAAGTCTAATTTTAAGCGGACGAAGTCGCGGTCAGGAGCTAGTCATACTATAGATCACATACGTCTGAAAATAAAATAAATATGTCTAAAAGTGTGTGCAGTCTTTTGAGAGTTCTCATTCTGAGAGGAGGCCTATGCCCAGCAGTGGGACGTACATAGGCTGGTGATGATGAAGATGTATTTTAAAAATCAGTGTGGCTAAAATTAGGTACTTTAAATATACGGAACGATAACTTCTAACGTCTTTTGATTCCTATTGTTCTTCAATATAACATTTAAAAAAACTAATTATTTCCTCCAAAATACCTTTGAATAGGAAAGCTCAAGAAATTTCTTTGAACAGTGTTCAATTGAATTGAAAAGAAAGTATCTCGTTAATTAAATTTCGTCACGGAAATTCTCTTTCAAGTATTTTTAAGATAATAATCGCATTAATTACTCATTAATATTAACAATTAAAGCAACAGAGTTTAATTACATTTGGACCTTCATAATATGGCAACATGAAAAGGAAATTTAATGAACATTTTATTGAAAGAAAAAGCGAAAAATTTAGATACTTATGTAACTGTATCGAAAACAAACAAAAGCAAATGTTAAACACGAATAGGTGTAAAATTAAGCACTTTCTTACTCCCGAGACATCGATTCTGAATTAACAATAGTAAGTAAGGGGTTTTTAAACCAAAAAGCTCCTTTTTAATTTCCGTAGGTTATCCATTAAAACTGCTACTAACTATTTATTTATTATTTTATGTTCAAGACAGATCATCTTCGGTCATTGAACTCTGAATTGAAACAAACTAATTCCACAATAATTTTGTATAATAACAACTCAGATAGTCATATCTGTCGAATTTTAATTAACGAAACACAATTAAACCATCCAATTTACCTGCGGTTAATAGAAAACATTACTGTCGACATAAACTGGGGCTCATTTAGTGGGGTGGGCGGCTAGCATTCTTCAGTCTTTCGACCAATAGGAGCGAGGAATATGTTGCGGGCAGTTTGTAGATCGCAGTACAATACGATTGCGAGCTTGATAACCTGAATTCTTTAGGAGACAATATTAATTAATAGTTGAATGCAAAACTAGTTGAACAATATGAAATTAAGTCCTAACCACATAGACTGGTAATAGTGGTAATAGAATTGGCATTGCATAATGTATATAAGCGTCATTAAAGAAAGAAAGAAAGAGAAACATTTATTTACACACATTCGATACACGTAGATATAAAATAGGAAGAAATACAATATACTAAGGAATACTACCGATATGGTGTAAAATGAACCCCACTCAGAATGATGAGCATTATATATGATGGTTTACTGAGAAACACGCTATAGCTGTTTGTATCAAGTTCGGGATTGGTTTAGAACTTAAGCAGAAATTCCCTAACGTGACAGATATATCAAAAGGACCTGTTCATCTAATAGGTACCATCAGCCAAATATGTGGTCTACCACCCTAAGGTTAAAATTCTTTTGCACGTCACAATATAATATAACGTCGATAAGACAGGCTGTCAACTTGAAAATTCGACTTTAGCGACATTTTCATTTGACAGGAAGTTGGATGAAAAGTGGTAGACCAGTTATTTGGGCGACCGTACCATCTAGCGATAACACAAAACTCTTAACGTGCGAACACTCTTTTATTCGGCCAAAATTAAAACGCCTTAGATAAATAAAAAATGAAAACTATGAAAATAGAAACACAACGAATTTGAAACCAAATTCCACGCCCAACTAAAGCTTTCTTAGTTCGTTCGACGCGAAAAGCCATTTCAGAATGACTTATTTCCCCAAACAGCACTTTTCGATTTCTGACCTTAAACGCACCATGTAAGTTTCAAATTCGCAGTTCTGTGCAGTATGTACGACCTTTTTAAAATGAAGGTTTTGCTCGCTTAAAAAAAGGAAATCGGCGTATATCTGAGTTCGTCATCGCTTGTTTGTTTTGGCCACTTCAAAGCTAAATATTAATAATATTGACGTTGCACCGATTTGGCGGCACAAATAAATAATTTGCCAGAACCATTGGGCAATATACGCTTAGATTCCTAACTGGGCCTTCACCTCATTTGGCACTTGAAGTACTCCGACAACACACGTGCAAGACAGCTGTGGCTGATCGACATAAATATTAGAAGACCAAGAGTACCGGCTTCGAATCCCGGCAGTGGCAGGCACTTGTTTGATTAATATGAATGTTTATTGACAGAGCCCAAGGTAACAAGATTTGGTAATCAAAAAACGAGCAAACAAGTATTTTTCCATTTTATAATATTAGTGTAGCAAAACTCTTCAACTATTAGGGTGCGACCACACCGACGTGTCGTAGGCGTCACGTTTTCTCACCGTTTTTTCGTACATTTTGTTGCGATTCCTTAACGTCACCGTTTTTTAAGCGGCGGTGTGGTCGCACCTTTACTATGTTTCAACTACTTTCACAGTACGTTGTCGTAAGTAACGCAGTCATCTAAATGTCCTAACTTGGTCGGAGTAACATTAAACTCCTTAAGAATTCATCATCTTACGTTGAATTTATGAGTTCTCGTAAAACAAAATGCCTCTTTAGAAACGAATTACGAATTCATGGAATTGTAACGTGTGACATACACTTTTACTAATGGGTGTCGTCTTCTATGACGTTGTATTAAAAGCTGAGGTCCTTTATTTTTGCACTCTTTTGAGATACAATTTACATACAAGTTATAGTACATTACTGCAAAGGCCGGGAAGTAAGGGGTTGCCGGCCGAGTAAGTTTGACGGCCGAGTGGTACACGAGGCCGG
Source organism: Pandemis heparana (assembly GCA_963854515.1). Taxonomy (NCBI): domain Eukaryota; kingdom Metazoa; phylum Arthropoda; class Insecta; order Lepidoptera; family Tortricidae; genus Pandemis; species Pandemis heparana. The sequence continues at coordinate 7,637,144 of OY978028.1, forward strand.
CATGATAAGAGGGCCGGCAACCCCTGTTCCGGCCGAGGCTTGTATAGTGCTTTTCTCAAACATGCAATGAAATAAATAAAAAAACTCCAACAAAACCCTTAGAATGTTGCCGCTAGCGCGTGCATTAGGCAGCGGCCAGCAGCAGCAGCTGCATATCCTCCACGTGCGTGTCCTCCAGCAGCGCGCCCCGCGCACGACGGTGACCACCACAAAACAAAACACGATCGCTTTGCAGGCCAAGGCCTGCCATTTTGTATGAAAATCCATTACATACCACTTGTCCAACCGCGCCCGCAACGTGATACGTCCCGGCCTATTATTTGGAACGTAAGGTTAACATTTCATTGCATCTTTGAGAAAAATATTTTATTGAATCAGGCGTTACGCACGTAAGGAGTAGAGTAACAAGGTAAATATTTTTGATGTGAAAACTTTTTTAGCGGCATTGGGCACTTTTTTGGATGGGTAAAAAATGTCAAACTCGCGTCAGACGTAAGATAGAGGGCGAGTTTAAGTACCAGGATATCAGGATCCTCTAAGAGCTTATTTTGAAATACGAATAAAGCTAGAGTCGCCTTCGATTATTGAAGTGACGTTAATTTTGTCGCTTGAACGTATGTGCGTTTGGCCTAGTGGTATAAGGTGTGAAATAACAGTGCGTTCTCTCAAGTGACCGCAGTTCGAATCTCGTGTTGAAAAACTTTTTTTTTCTTTTTCTTTTTTTTTTGCGCGAGTGTGTGTGTAGCACTTCTGCCGGCACTCCCGGAGTGCCCCGGTGTTTTTTTTTATAATTTTTACATACATGTTATACCAATCCGCTTTGCTTGTCCGTGTAATACGGAAATTGTTTGTTTGATACGCACCGCTCCAGAAAGCTCTGCCAATCCCTGCCCCTGGCGCCTCGCGCTGTGAACACGGCTTTACCTCTTTTTGAAGTGAATACTTCTTTAGTGGCGTTGAGCACTTTTGGGATGGAAAAAAAATGTTAAACTCGCGTCAGGCGTAAGACGGAGGGACAGTTTAAGACCAGGATATCAGATCCTCTAAGAGTTTATTTTGAAATACGAATGAATCGCGTTCGATTTTTGAAGTGTTTTTTTGTTGAATCGTGGGGCAAAAGTACTAGGGCATCAGCACATTGTTAGAGGTCTGTCAATATAGATAATACGTACGTTCATGGAGATTACAACATTAAAATTTAATCTAAGCGCTGTGTTCACTTCTGCCGGCACTCCCAGAGTGCTACCTGTCGCATTTTTTTTTTATTATGACATCCCTCTGCTGGCTAAAGGCCTCTCCCATCGACCTCCACAACTTCCGGTCCGACGAAATATCAAACCTGTCATCCATAGGCGTCCAAATTGTCCCGCCATCGCCTTCTTGGTCTGCCTCGTCGTCGTCGGCCATTCTCTGGCACCCACCAAGTGGCTAAGTGGGCCCACCCTTGAGAGTGCATGCGGCAGACATGTCCAGCCCAGTCCCTTTTGATCTTACCAGTCTTTTCCACGAGGTCAGCTATGCGTGGTGTTCCGGAGTTTGAGTTGTATCTCACTAGTTGTTATTATCAGGTTGCCCGCGACTTCTTCCGCAAAGAATTCTTGCGGGTGGTAGGGCCTTGTGCAAGGTCCGTTCGGATCGCTACCACCATCTTACTCGCTATGTTCCGCTATGCTCGCTGTGTTCCGGTGTGGAGAGTAAGACAGCCGGGGAAATTACGGGCACAAGAGGCATTTCACCTAAGTTCTCTAGGTTGGCAACGCATCTGCAATCCCTCCGGGGTTGCGGGTGTCTATGGGCAGTGGTGATCGCTTACCATCAGGTGACCCACTTGCACGTTTGCCTTCTTATTCACATAAAAAAAAATCATTCGTCATAGGTATCACGCGGGAACTACTCAATTTTCCGGGATAAAAAGTAGCCTACGTGTAATTCCAGACCACAATCTATCTTTGTTCCAAATTTTATCCAGATCCGTTAAGCCGTTCTGGCGTGAAAGACTAACAAATATCCATACATTCTCACAAACTTTCGCATTTATAATACTAGCTGTTGCCTGCGACTTCGTCTGCAAAGAATTCGTTTATCGCTATTCCGCGGGGAAAAAAGTAGCGTATGTGCTATTCCAGACTTTTCTCTATCTATGTGCCGAATTTCATCCAGATTCGTTGGGCCTTTCTGGCGTGATTGAGTAACAAACAAACATCCATCCATACTTTCGCATTTATAATATTAGTTAGATTAGTAGGATGTATCAGTGCTTTGCCAAGCATAGCCAAGCGAAAGCAAGATATTTCAAGAAAGCAAGAAACTGCACTATACTGTAGTATTTCACAGCTGAGTTACGTTCGATACGTGAGCGCTGCACTAATTAGCGCTCCGTCTTGAGAACTCCGCTTCCAACTTATACAAGCTCCATTGTGAACTTTTGATACGTCTGAAATTACTGAAAACAAGCTGTTCTCTTTTAATTAGAAACTACAGTGTAGTTCCAACACAACAGAGTCTGGGGACTGGTTTTTAGAAGAATACCAGCAGGCTTATTACGTAACTCGCTCGCGATCACCATCGTCTTTGGCAGTTCATGTATGGGCTGACAATTGGCATCGGAATCAGCTAGCTGTCACATTCATACAAGAACTGTCAAAATGAACACGATGGCGATTGCGAGCGAGTTACATAATAAGCTATATGTTTAATCACGTCTTTTCTTTATCATCCCGTTAGGGACAAACAAATAGAGTGGGCCTTACCATTACGTCCTAATTCCAACTCAGTTCAAGTTTTAGCTGTTTTTAGTATGAATCTAACAGCGAACAAACCTAAACTGAATCACATTAGGGTGCGACCAAACCGCCGCGTACCTATACGCAGTGACGTGTCGTATGCGTCACGTTTTCTCACCGTTTCTTCATACATTTTGTTGCGATTCCGTAACCTCACCGTATTTTAAGCGGCGGTGTGGTCGCACCCTTAAGACGTCATGGTAAGGCCCCTGGGGCCCTACCATGACGTCCTAATGCGTTTCAGTTTAGGTTCGCTCGCTGTCAGATTCATACTAAAAGTGACAGCTAAAACTTGAACTGAGTCAGAATTAGGACGTCGTGGTAAGGCCCCTGGGGCCCTACCATGACGTTTTAATGCGTTTCAGTTTAGGTCCGCTCGCTGTCAGATTCATACTAAAAGTGACAGCTAAAACTTGAACTGAGTCAGAATTAGGACGTCATGGTAAGGCCCCTGGGGCCCTACCATGACGTTTTAATGCGTTTCAGTTTAGGTCCGCTCGCTGTCAGATTCATACTAAAAGTGACAGCTAAAACTTGAACTGAGTCAGAATTAGGACGTCATGGTAAGGCCCCTGGGGCCCTACCATGACGTTTTAATGCGTTTCAGTTTAGGTCTGCTGGCTGTCAGATTCATACTAAAAGTGACAGCTAAAACTTGAACTGAGTCGGAATTAGGACTTCATGATAAGGTCCCTGGTAACAAAGCCGACAGACCTCGTTTAGCGTGATTGTGGGCGTATAAGTGGAATGGGCAATCAAAATAGTGATGGGTTGCTACCCGCATCGGCTGTAGCATGATTCCTAAGATTTTCGCCCACTCCCTCGATGGGCTTTTACGGTTTCACGAATTATTAATGTTCTGAAATAAAGATAATTGACTTTAAATTGGCACGATTAATTTTGTAGCTGGAGAATTTCAGAAATAGAGTACAATTACTTTTTTTTTCTCAGATTTTAGAAATTTTTGCATGGATCTACTCAGAATCAATAGCACTAGCGGTTCTATATAGGGGAAAAAAAGTGTCCCGAGATCACTTTTGTTACTTTTTATACATTAAGGCGCTGTCAACAGCAAATGACCTGGAGCAGCGCCACTCATCACACATACGGTTGACGTGCCTGTTAGTGAAAGAGAAGAAACTATTCCGGCAGCTTGGCGCGCGTCTAAAATCTTGCAAATAAGACACAAATCATTAGAAATAAACAAAAGTATGGATTATTTGTGAAATATGACTCGTTAGCCGTTTAGGTATGAATATGTTGACCCATACGTCGACAAAACAAAGACATAGAACCGTTTAATGATGATTTTAAGACCAATCTTTGCAATTATTTTCTATCGAGCCGATTTTGTTCAATTATGTATCGAGCCCGTCTAGCGTGTTTGAAATATGATGAAAATTAACATTATATTTTTTTTATTTTTTTTTGTGTGCAGTTTTTCTTAAAAAAGTGTTTAAATTACATCAATTTCAACAAAATTAGGTGTTGTCAGCCTCTTAATATTTGAAAGTAACAAAACCGAAACCATTTTTTGTAGCAAAAACTGGGGTCATTTTTTTACACCATTATAAATCAATTGATCAATTGATCCTGAGCAAATCCATGCAAAAAATTCTAAAATCGGAGAACAAAAACATAATAAAAATAATTGTACCCTATTTCTGAAATTCCCCAGCTGTACCAAATACACTACTAGCAAAAATAAAGGGTAATCTCCATTACAAAGTTGTGTACAAAGTGACCCGTTATATTTGCTCGTCAGTATACTTCGAGATCTCCGTCACAACATTTAGTTAACGCAATAAAGAGTTGGAGTTTGACTTTGAGTTATAAGTTACGACGCAAGCGAGTAATAGGTAGGTATAACTGGTCGATAGTCCCAATAGACTCAAAACATGTAGGTATTTTTAAAAGCAGTTCATAAAGGATTCAATAGGACCCTCATTTTTTTGAATATAAATAACACTGTAATAAATTTCCGACGGGTAGACCCTTCGACGTAATATCGTTTTTTATCTGTAAAGATAAAAGATAGAATTTTTAGCTTCGTTAGGAGCTTTTTTTAGCTTTACAATAAATTGTGTCTCGAGAAAGTTTTTACGAGCCTACACATATTTACAAAGAGTCTTTAAATTATTCTAGAATGTTTCAGCAACTGAAAGAATTGCTTTGATTAATTCTTCTCTACAGATTTTTTATCGTATTTTTTAAGTAATAATTTAGTCACCCCTTTGAAGCCGTGCCTGCAATTAGAACATAGATAGGTATATCAATATGCAGAGATATTTTGGTGCTTGCCTTAAAGTAAATATTACCTAACATCTAGTTTTTAGGTTTTTCTTCTTTACTAACACTAGGTATGTATATATATATATATATGTATCCTTCGAGTCTGAAATAAATGATTTTATTTACATATTTATTTTTAAAAAATCTGAAAAATATTTACAGGGTAAATTCCGGATTAATTTTAAGACAACATGTACTTTAAGAGTTTTCAATGATTCACATTCGAAATATTATAAACGGGATATGAACCGCGATTATCGGGAGCTCAAATAAAGGTAATCCCGTTTATAATATTTCGAATGAACATGTACTTTCATTACTTATTCATAAAAAAAATAAAAACCATTCTATTGTCTTTGTCTGACCAAGGAAATTTCAAAGTGAAAGAGAAAGACAAACTAAATGAAACGCGACAATAAATCTCTCTGACGAAAGAGCCACATAGGTACATAAAAAACAACTACGTAGAAGTAATTGCGGTGAAAAGCTGAGCGCAGCTTCGCTAACAAGGCCCTAACTCCTTGTTATCTGGTCCGAGACGTCGGCTGACAAGGCTTGTTGAATGTATGGCTCGGGTTGGTCTACACATAAAAAAAAAACAAGCCGGCTTGGTTTTTCATATAGAAAAAACAAGCTGGCGTTAGTCGCATCGCATGGTTCGTATTAAGTACTATACCTACTTATCGGGTCCTTTGTCCCATAATTTTCATTGGTCATAATAATCGTTAGTCATTAAGTTTTTTGGTCATAACACGTGAAATCGTATATTTTTCAGGACATTTAGGACTTTTCATTTTTCACAGAATTGTCAAACGGAGGAGACTCAAAGGAGACTCCATATTTGTTTGTAAGAAAATTATATTTACTTATGGGCGGCGGCAATTGCATTTTAACAGATGACCCGTTTGCTCTTTTTCCCCTTATCACATAAAAAAAATACTACCTACGATAGATCATTACCTAGATTAGTCGGTAGACATTTTCTTACACTCAATAAATACCTACTGGAAGATGGTTTGTAGTTTAATAACACAGACAATAAATATCAGAGAACTGCTCTTTTATTACTTTGTTCTTTGGGCAGATCTCGGTCTTATTGGATTTTATTTGGCTTGTTTATTTCTATTTATTTATGAGACATATTTTGTTCCAGCCCCAGGTTATTTGCAGATGTTTTTCGTGTAGAAGCATGTTATGTTATGTTGTATGTTAGCTTTTCCAGTTGTTTTTATTTTTATTTTAGTTTAGTTTAGGTTAGTTTATTTGAATAAAATGATCATTCAATATAAAATTATATTATCACTCAAAATAAAAAAAAAAATGTAGTAACATAAAATTTTTAAAATAATTACATTACGCATTAAATAGAGACTCTACAACAAGTCTCTACTTAGTGCGTTGGAGAGTTACTGATCTATTGATCGATTTCTCAGTGTATGTATGTTCTATTCTATTAGATACTTATTTGTTGGGATATAAAAAATAAAACCATGATCTTATTGTAATCCAAGTGAAATGAAATAAAAAATGAAATGAAATTTGTTTTTGGTAACAGGCATTACAAGTCAAATAATTATTCAATCTGTTCTGCGAGTGGTAGATCAAAAAACTCATTGTAACCATAAGAACCGCTATCAAGAAGCGAATTTTTCAGTCGGCCTTTAAAATCGTGATGGAAGCTGCATTCCTAATATTATCTGGCAAACGGTTGTACACGGAGGGCCCCAGGTTAGCGCCTGGAATAACGGAAACTTCACGTTCACTTCCGGATACCAGCACCAAATTTTTATGTGTTACTAGGCATATCATCTGGACCCCAAAACTGCCGGGAGACAGTTTCTAAGGTGTCAGGGTCACCAGTTATGACGTCATCAAATTGACCACCGCCGCGTTTTGAAAAATTCAAATTACACCCAACTTATACAACGCACGTATACATGTGGGGTATCAAATGAAAGCTAGTTAAATATACTATATTTGTGCTTCGAACTGCAATTGCATTAATGTTGACGTTTAAGAGCTATTAATAGAAAAATGATAATCTTGGAAAAATATTACGGACTTTTATTTCTTGCACCAGAACTAAAGACTCCAGACTAAAATAATGTACTACAATAATAAAAACAAATTATTAAGCTTTACATTACAATTCAAAGTTTGAAAATCGGATATGAAATGTTGAAGTAATGGTCAAAAACTTGACGACGCTGCAGCGTCTAAAATTACGAAAAAAAAATTTTTCTTCCGGAAACCAGCACCAATTTTTTATATGTTACTAGGCATATCATGGTGACCCTGAGACCTCAGAAACTGTCTCCCGGCAGTTTTGGGGTCCAGATGATATGCCTAGTAACACATAAAAATTTTGTGCTGGTATCCGGAAGTGAAATGTTCTCACCCTTTTCGGACGTAAGGCCAGGCGCTAGGTAGTACACGGATCGGTCCGATCTGGCAAGCCTGTGCCTGGCGGTTAACCTATTCTCGTGCTTATTACTACGCAGTAACAAAACACAAAACGAAATCTTTATCCCAACCCTCTACATATACCTAGGTAGCATCTAAAATGCAGACATTGCGAAAATAGGCCACGAAACAATAGAGCGTACTTTTCGCCACCCATTTAGGACGACCACCGCTCTACTGATCTAAAAGGATTTAAGTACTTAAGACTATAAGCCACTTTACGTCGTTTCAAACGGTGGCTTTGACTTACTTTGGTCCAATTTTGCTGGGTTATTTTGACTTGACGTCTAATATAGATAAGGGTCACTCAAGAATAATTAATTAATTCTATGTATTAGTTAAATCATTTAAAAATAATAGGAATTGAATATTATGTATCCATCTTAACTTTATTCTGGAATACGACAGTTAATCAAAACATGCTGTACACCGGACTAAGTTTTATCCGAGACAGTTGTAGTCATTTAAAAAAATTCTCACAGACCAGTTTAAAATTTTTTTGATGACGTAAATATTCTCAGTAGACAGTTTCGGTTCTTAGACATTACACTGCACTTACGTCATTCACTTTAATATAGGTCCGTGATCATTTACATTTACGAGTTTTTAAGCTTCTAGAACTTTTTGATGGAATTTCCGTTAGCGAGTTATCCTTCAAAAGCCCTAGTAAAATCCTGAGATCTTATTACCTACCCCTAAAAACAATCATCTATACTATATGCAAGAAATCTGTTGCCCGCTAATTCGTCGGCGCCAATGATATTACATATGAACTGGGAGTAGATATGTCACTACCGCGCACAAGTTCAATCTACAATCCCTCCGGGGTTGTGGGTGTCTATGGGCAGTGGTGATCGCTTACCATCAGGTGACCAACTTGCTCGTTTGCTTTCCTATTCACATAAAAAAAAAAAAGTTGAAGATTCAGAAATGACCCAATTGTCTCATTTACCTCAAACAAGCCACAGTGTGAGTAGTCCGTGACAGTCAATGTGACAGTTGACAGAGGGAACGTTTATCAAACGCAATTTACTAGGAACGTAACATATCTATGTCTGCGCGGAATACAAATTTGAATCCCACATGCAGCTTCATTTTTCCGACACCTCCAACAACTATCGTTATATTTTTAAAAAATAGAGACGGATAGCACTCCGAGGGTGCCGGCAGAAGTGAAAACAGTAGCTTACATTAGATTTTAATGTCGTAATCTCCATGACGCTCAAGACGCGTACCGTACTGGCCGCTTATAAAAAAAAAACGTACGTATTATCTATATTGACAGACCTCTAACAATGTGCTGATGCCCTAGTACTTTTGCTCCACGACTCAACAAAAAAACACCTTTAAAATCGAACGCGATTCATTCGAATTTCAAAATAAGCTTTTAGATGATCTGATATCCTGGTACTTAAACTCTCCTTCGTCTTACACCTAATGCGAGTTTAACATTTTTACGCATCCAAAAAGTGTCCAACGCCGCTAAAGACGTTATCACTTCAAAAAAAAATAGTCATCGGCAATTGTTGAGTTGCTAAGTAAATAGGGGGCTAGGTGACCCGGTCGCTCATTTGGCACCCTATTTAATTTTTTTTATATGCCAGGGAAATGGCAACTAATTACACCTCCTAGCACACTTGACCGCTCTCACATAAAGCGCGGATTATCAAACCAAATAATAGGATGGTGGGTCGTTAATATCGCATTAGCTGGTTTTTGCGAGCGCTTGACATTCGCCCCCGGATTAATTAATTATTATTGGCTACTTGGTGGTCTTTTTGCTAGTAAATTAAACCATAGCTTTTTTGTTGACTTTGTCTGTTTGCCTCCGAATATGGCATTATAATTAACTAGCGACCCGCCCAGGGGCCTTACCATGACGTCTTAATGCGATTCAGTTTAGGTTCAAAAGTGACAGCTAAAATTTGAACTGAGTCGGAATTAGGACGTTATGGTAAGGCCCCAGCGCAACGGCAAATGTCGCTGCGCTCGTAAGTTCCTTCATACATTTTCATACTGCATAATGGTGCGACCACACCGCCGCGTATACGCAGTGACGTGTCGTAGGCGTCACGTTTTCTCACAGTTTCTTCATACATTTTGTTGCGATTCCGTAACGTCACCGTTTTTTAAGCGGCGTTATGGTCGCACCTTAATACCATCGCAACTGTCGCAACGATTTGCTCGGAAGTCTAGTTTAAGCGAACGAACTCGTCATTCTTTCTTATTCTTTGATGGGACAGCTATTACATTGGAACCGTTCCGAAAGTACCTCTCTTCTAAATCACCTCGGTCTCTCAGTCCTCTCGCATGCACGTCACGTACAACACAATAAAAAGGACGCGGGCGCACCTATTTATGGCGGCCACATTAGAGACAGAAAAACTACCGAAGACATTTAATTTGCATAAAAGGTAGAAGCGGAATTTAACCCGCTCGGTTTTGTTACAGAGAAACGGTGAGGGAGTTTTACGCTGGCCCATACATACGGTTTCCGTACGGAATGACGTCAATTCGTAGCCCTGTCCCGTTCCGTTATATAGCGATGTCCCGTTCGCTGACGTCATTCCGTACGGAAACCGTATGAAAATTCCGTATGTATGTGGACGGCATTATATACCTATTAGGTTAGGTGTTATCAAAGATATAGAAAGAGCCGTGGTAGCTTAGTGGTTTGACCTGTGGCCTCTTAGGCAGAGGAAAAGCCATTAATTGTAAAAAATAATTTAAAAGTATAATGCGGAAGTAATTTTATTCTGAGTAACCTTGACCTTTTTACTCGGAAGTCACCGCCCCCCCCTTAACCCCCATCAACGCCCCCCTCAACCCCCATCGAAACGGGATCTCGCAAAAATAAGAAAGTGTAATTTGTACTTCTTTAAAGTTAGTGGGAAAACTGGGAATAGTCCGCGGCTTATTTAATTACTACATATACCATTTTCATTCTTACCTGTCCTATTTGGTAAACAAAATTCTAACCTCAATATGCAAATTTTTGTAAAGAATAAGGTGTATTATGTTATCAAATAAACCTGAGGTAATATTTTGTACATAATTTTGCTGATATTTTATCTTCAGTTAATTTATTTAGTTTTGAGGTTAGAATTTTGTTTACCAAATAGGACAGGTAGGAATGAAAATGGTATACCTACTAAAGTTTTATTTTTCCAAAAATGGTAGGTGGTGTTACATTAAGTGTGGAAAAGGGCAGTCTACTGGATTTTCACTTCGTCACTCGACGTTAAGCAAAAATAATGACCCAACTCTGATAATGATCCGCCCGTTAAATTGGGGGTTTTTAAATAATTTGTACCTAGTTATCTTCAATGGTGGTCTGGGACTGAAAGTAAAGAAAAAACGTAGAATGTACCAGTTGCTTCTCTTCCCGCGCAGATGGTAAAAGCCCATCGAGGGAATGGGCGAAAATCTTAGGAATCATGTTATGCGATGTGGATAACAACCCATCACTATTTTGATTCCCCTTACCACCTATACGCTCACAATCATGCTAAACGTGACCTTTAGGTCTTGTTACCTTAGGCTCTGTCTACCCCGTAAAGAGGGAAGACAGAGCCTATGGTAACAAACCTACATACCACGATTAGCAAGATTGTGGGCGTATAGATGGAAAACGAAATCAAAATGGTGATAGGTTGCTAGCCGCATCGCCTATAACATGACTTCTACGATTTCCGCCTACTCCCTTGATGTGCTTTTACCACGCGTTCCCATTTTCATATCAACCAAATTTCGAAATTCGATACTAAGTAATAACCAGTTTTACGGGCAATTTTAAAATTACCCCGTTATAGGGGAACGCGAAATCATCATCTGGCAACACTGCCGTCAATGTAAGCGCTTTATCAAGGTTAAGATAAGGGAACAGGAAACTTTTCCAATATTAATCTGAGCCGGCTATATTCGGCACGTTCGGAAAATATCGAGACGTGAGGAACCACGCTTCATAGCGTATTATCCAGCTTTGATGACCTTTAACCGGAACCGAAAGTTGCAAAGTACAATCAAATTGAAGTTCGTTAGTTTATGTTTCTTGACAGAGATGACGTTGTATCCTGTGGATGCAAAGTAAGGTCTTTTCATTCTTAGCTGTCCTATTTGGTAAACAAAATTCTAACCTCAAAACGTCTCATTTTTGAATATTTTATTGAATCAGGCGTTACTTTGCGGAGGTCCATTTCAATGAATGAATGAATGAATGAATGAGAATGATCCCGTAGAGGGATCGAAACGCGCGTCAGTGTTTGTTTGGTGATAGGATTAATTAAGTTTGTGGGATTTGTGTGCGTTTTGTGTGTCAGTAGTGGTGGGAGGGCTTGCATGCAAAACGTATATATTTCGCACAGGCTTGGTTATCTTGCACGTAAGTAGCGGAGTAGCAAGGTAAATATTTTGTGTTCTTTGTGTTCGTCTCATTTTTGTTATTTTTTTTACTATTTCGTCGTAAATAAAGGAACTGGAGATAAAATATCAGCAAAATTACGTACAAAATATTGCCTCAGGTTTATTTGATAACATAATACACCTTATTCTTTACAAAAAATTGTACATTGAGAATAGAATTTTGTTTACCAAATAGGACAGTTAAGAATGAAAAGACCTTACAGGACACACGTAGCGCAGATGGTAAAAACCCATCGCGGGAATGGGCGAAAATCATAGGAATATCATAGGCTAGCAACACATCTCTATTTTGATTCCATTTTCCACCTATACGCCCACAGTCTTGCTAAACGTGGCCTGTAGGAATACAGACGTGATTTGTGTATTTGTATGTATGTAAGTTTAGAGTAACGTACATACCTAAGCTTAATACAATACAATACAATACAAATACTCTTTATTGAACACCACAAATCAGTACAAAACAATACAGAAACAAATAACAAAGTGTACAATAGGCGGTCTTATCGCTTAATAGCGATCTCTACCAGACAACCTTTAAGACAAAGAAATAAGTTCGAGACAGTTTAAGTTGGTGGCGGAAACAAATAGACAGAAGAAACGCAGGGATAATAAAACAATACTTACATAAATATAATACATAGCTAAATAAATAAAATTATACATACATACATACACATATAACATAATTGTATAATAATAATACTTAAGATAAAATAAATATGAGAATGTAATAACGAAAAGTATAAGAAGGCCATATAACAGAAAAGGAATTGATCAGAAGCAGAAAGAAAAGAAATGGGACTAAAGACAGGGAGTGGATTAAATTAGTGACAAATAGTGAGATTTGAGCTGGTTCTTAAAAATAGGTAAAGTTTTAGCACGCCTTAGGTCTACAGGAAGGGCATTCCACAGACGGATAGATGTCATAGTAAAGGAGTCATGATAGAACTTGGAGGAAGAAGCAGGAACAGCAAGGAGGAAATTTTGCGCAGACCGGAGAGAAGTCAGGAATGTAAAACGCTCTTGGAGATAACGGAGAGTTGCAGGGTTAAAGAGAATGCTGCTTAATGTAAGTTTTCGGATACAAAGTACGTCCCGAATTCGTTTGCGGTACAATTTCAGCGGGCAGCTGAGCCTCTGGGACGACCGCGGGGGCCGAGAGAGGTGCGGGCGGCAGGCGCAGTACCCGCCCGCACCTCTCTCGGTTCCCTATGTCGTCCTACCCCGTGCTATATATATAAGTGGAAAATGGCATCAAAATAGAGATGGGTTGCTAGCCGCATCGCCTATAACATGATCCGTGTGATTTTCGCCAATTCCCGGGATGGACTTTTACCATCTGCGCGGGAAGAGAAGCAACTGATAGGTAGTAGGTACATTCTGTTTTGCTCCCAGTAGTAGAAAGAAGAAAGAAGAAAGAAAGAAAATACGTTTATTTGACGCATAGGACAACAGCACGAACCAAAAATAAACAATACAAAAAATAAAAAAAACAATTAGGTAGTGTGTCGCTGTCCAACGTCAAAAAGGTTGCAGCTCAGCATAATGCTGCGACGGGGGCCGCAGCGCTGGTTTTCTGCCGCAACACTTTTTGAGTGACGATGACGACGGAAAAACTAAAATTACTTAACTACCATGACGCATACATAAAAGCACGAAAGTACCAAAGTCTCAGGTCAATTCGACACTGAAAGTGGGTTAAATCTCAATTGCAAGATTTGTCCTACATAATAATACTCATCATCATCATCTTCTCTTGGCCGTGTCCGGCTACAGCGACTGATTCCTAACGCTGAGAGCGTCGTTGATGTGCTCTCAGGTGACAGACGTAGCCAATTTTTACAGTGAATGCGCGGCCGCACTCACTACAAGTCAGCACCCCTCCGACGTAATTATAGTAACAGTAACATAGTAACAGTAACAGTAACAGTAGTAGTAGTTGTAATTATAATATACTAACATACTAACTATACATACTATCATACTAACTATACGTACTAACAGACTTACATGCCAACAGCACAAGTAACTCATTGGGCTTCCAACTGCGCTGCCACGAAGTGTGCCCTTAATTTCGTCCTAAAGTTTGCCAGGGTTCATGATTCCCGAATAGGTGGAGGGATTATTATTCCAACACTTCGTCAGTACCCAGGCCAGCATGGAAGTATAGAACTTAAGTATCATTTAACCAGCTAAATAAGTAAGCTATATTCACTTTTGTTATTGACGTTAATAGTGACTTACTTGCCTAACTTACATGGAATCACCCAAGCTTCATCAGAGTTCACTTCATCCTTAAACTTTTAATGAATACGGAGTCAATTAATATAATCTGATTTAGCCCCGTAAGGTTGCCCTTCCGGACCTCTGAGGGTCTGACAGGGCTCGCCATAGCACTGATACAATCTGTAAATAAATTACGGCCTGTGAAAAATATTTCGTGTACGCATTTCGAGACAGAGTTTTGGTGAAATACCTAAAAGCAAAATTGAATTTTTTGAATAAGCCCACGACGGATGTAAAACATTAATGATGATCAAGCACATTTTAATTAGTTTTATGCCAAAAATGTCTTACACCATTTTGGAAAAGAGCTACTCTTCAAAATGCTGAACCGATTTTTACCAAATATGGCTAAGAACCACCGCAGGGAAACTGGCTTTCGGATGAAAAACACCGCATCGTAATCGGTCCATCCGTTTAAGAGCTACGATGCCATAGATAGACACACACACAGACATTGATGTTGAAATTATAACCCCCCCTCTTCCAGCGTCGGGTCTTAAAAAGAGATGTTATCAAAAACTTACATTAGTAGATTTTTAATAAGGCGGCGCGCTACCGGCAAATTTACATGTCCGCGAAATGTTAGGTTAGGTAGATACATAGTAATAAAAAAACGGAAATAATGAAACAGTTTTCGTGATTAACGTATAACCGGTTTTGTAATATACAAATACCCGAGATATCGGGATTTTGCAATATTTATTAATAATAAAATCCCAAGGATACGCGGCATAGCTGACATATTTAGGTCAAGGTATTGTCTTCGTAAATAATACCAACCGCATTTATTTATAGCACCCCCAGGCGGTTGCATTTTGACGGGTACTTTTCATAAATTTGAACCCTCAAAGGGTTTTAAATACCCAGACTGAATAAAACGCAGATCTTTTTATTTACCCACGAAAGATGGAACCGAACGGAGAAGGTATATAATGCGTTTGGGGTTTATTTGTTACCATTTTCTCGAAAACTAAAGAACTACGTCTTTTGCATTTTAATTCGGGCAAATTAAAGGTTTCGGTTTGAAGACGTCTATAAGACCTGTTGCTTAACAACAAATCAGGCTTAGCACTAACAATAACGAAAGTGGCACGACGCAATGCACCGAGGCCGTCTAAAAATAAACTAGACCTTACCACATTAGGACCTCATTAGCTCTCACCTCACGGTTCCGGATGGCAACGATAACTGTTATTCAATTTGATTAGTAGGGTTCCATATTCTGGGGCCTTACCATGACGTCCTAATTCCGACTCAGTTCAAGTTTTAGCTGTCACTTTTAGTATGAATCTGACAGCGAGCGAACCTAAACTGAATCGCATTAAGACGTCATGGTAAGGCTCCTGGACAGAGAAACAAAGATTAAACTCAACTCATTAAATAATTTCAACTCGCCACATATTGTTTTATGTGGTCTGAATTAAATGTTTTTTTTTTTTACATACTTACATGATTGTCCGATCCAATCTTTTAAAAATGGGTCTCATGAAAAAGGTGTACTTAGGTACTTGTTCGTTGAAAATTAATTAAATTTCAATTTGTTTTTATTGTTAGGTTCGTCTTTCTGTCGTAAAGATTTGTTCTCTTCAGCTATCTTTTGTCGATCCCAAATCTAAATAGTATCCTTTATCCACTCTCTTTGTCATATCGGATCTAAAGGTTGCAGTAATCTGGAATGCTATCCTATCCTCCGCTGCCCTTTCTACACAAATAAAGGAATGTTTAGGATTACGAACGTTTGTAAAGAAAAGAGTAAGAACCCAAATTTATTTTACGTAGTCCTAAAAAGGCTAGTAGAGACCGGCCGAGCAAACAATCATATTTCGGCTATTTTTTCGGTTTCGGCCATAAATCAAGAATTTCGGCTGGGTCGAAAATCCAGTTCGAATGTTCGTGAAACGTCGCGCGTCATTTGGCTTTATTGGTAAAGCTGTGCGTATTACATGACTTCGGACAACTTTGGGGTGATTCGGGTTCGCTCGCTGTTTCAGTCAGGTGGATGACACGATTTTGTATATTTTTGTAAAGTGAGGTTATGTTATCTCACGCACATAACTTTAATTGTTCCTTTATTTACATAATATATATACAATATTTAAATATTCATCTGAAATACTTTAGCAAGTAATTTTTATAGATAATAGGTACTTTTATTACTATGTTATAGACCGACCGCTTAATTCATGAGCCCTCGCCCGCGCCCCTGTGCCGCGAAGATTCTTTCCCAGTTTCGGTACGTTAGTACTATTACTTATTCTGTGGTTTCGGCTTTAGCCGAAAATTTATTTTCAGTGGAGCAATACTTTACATTGAGATAGGAAAGTGGCTCTGCTATTTAATTTTAGTCTCAGATAAAATAACAATTTAGGCGTTTAGTTGCTCTCTAGAGCATCGGCTTCGGTTACCTGGAGGAGGTTCGTTAGAAAATTAAAATTATTTGCATTCTACTTCTAAAAATCCGTGGTAGTCTAGTGTTCCGATCAGTGTCCTCTCAAGCAGAGTTGTTCGGAATTTGTGAGCGAGATTACTATGAGCTTTTCGGTGAAGGAAAACATTAGTTTAGGCGTGAAAGCGTAATAAACAGACGGAGTTACTTTCGCATTTATAATATTAGTAGAGATAGGTTTGCAATATAATGTATAAGTTGGTGCTACAAAACACACAGGATAAAATTAATATACACAAAAGAGAGCATCGTTCCCGTGTCCACTGGTACTGAGGCATGCGGCTACGGGACTCATTGCACACACACAAATCACGTTTAGCATGATTGTGGGCGTATAGGTGGAAAGGGTAATCAAAATAGTGATGTGTTGCTAGCCGTATCGCCTATAACATGATTCCTAAGATTTTCGCCCATTCCTTCGACTCATAAGGCTAGATATAATAATGATGATGATGCAGCAATTGATTTACTTTATTCAGTCTCATAGTTAAGGTTAAGGCTCCGAAAGAACCTTAGGGACCTCATTAGAATGAGACACCGATTTAGATCTAAATATAACATTCTATTTCTGTCCAGCGGCCTTACCATGACGTCTTAATAGGTACAATTCCGAGTCAGTTCAGCAGGCTTATTACGTAACTCGCTCGCAATCGCCATCGTGTTCATTTTGACAGTTCTTGTATGAATGTGACAGCTGGCTGATTCCGATGCCAATTGTCAGCCCATACATGAACTGTCAAAATGAACACGATGGTGATCGCGAGCGAGTTACGTAATAAGCTTGCTGGTTTTAGTTGTAATTTTTTGTAGGTATGGATCTGATAGCGAGCGAACCTAAATCCTACTAATATTATAAATGCGATGTGAGTGAGTGAGTGTGTATGTTTGTTCCTTCTTCACGCTAAAACGACTGGACGGATTTTGATAAAATTTGGAAAGAATATAGCTGGTACCGTAGATTAAAACATAGGCTACTTTTTATCCCGAAAATTCTACGCAGACGAAGTCGCGGGCAGAAGCTAGTACGGAATAAATAAAGCGTAGGTTATCGTCACATTTTGGCATATCTCTTTACACATGTCTAGGCTCTATGTAAATTATTACCGAATCAAAACACAGTACCTATTTCATTCCGTAAAAAAATCATAACTCAACGGCACATCGTCTCGTTGTATGTATCTCTCCGTAACAGTGGTTTTACGGTGTCTTAGCTTTTCTCGTAAAACATTGTCGACAATAAAGTGTGGTAACGCGTGGCGTCAGACGCGAAAACATTAGCACATTGTGGAGGCCCGCTAGAAGCTACAAGTTATTATTCTTGTCAACGTTGGCTCAATCAACCAGTGGTTGGGATTTCAGTGACTGGTAAAATTGGAACTTGTTTGCTTCGAATAAACCTGTAATGCAAACGTTTCGCTAGATGCGCTGTTCACGTTTTCATAGTAATTGACATTTTAACGCAAACGCGTTCGAGACGTATTTTGGGACTGAAAACTTACACTAAGCATACAGAGCCTCTAGTGTAAGTTTTCGCATATAAAAACGTCTCGAACGCGTTCACGTACACGTCTCAATTACTATGGAATAATTGGCAGCGCCACTTGCGGATCGAAATGGCAACTAAAATTTCTCATAGTATTTGACAGTTTAACGCAAACGTTATCGAGACGTATTTTGCAATCGAAAATTTACACTAAGCATACAGTATGCTTAGCGTAAGTTTTCGGTCACAAAATACGTCTCGAACGCGTTTATGTTAAAATGTCAAATACTATGAGAACAGTTTGTTGCCGTTTCGATCCGCAAGTGGCGCTGCCAATTATTCCATAGTAATTGAGACGTTTACGTGAACGCGTTCGAGGCGTTTTTATATATGCGAAAACTTATACTAGAGGCTCAGATTTCGTGCAAAAGCCTGGGGACTAAAGTTGGATGTGTTGTCAGATCCATACTAGAAGTGTCAAAAATAAGGGCTAAAACATGAAAAAATATCAAATTTCTAAGTGACACTGAAAATTAGAACACATAGAAAAATCCGAAAAGTAAAGCTATGGCCGGGAATCGAACCCGGGTCCTCGTCATTCCGTGACGCGTGCTTTACCCCTACACCATCCATAGCAGGTAAAAGTAAAGCTATGGCCGGGGGCTATGGATGGTGTAGGGGTATAGCACGCGTCACGGAATGACGAGAACCCGGGTTCGATTCCCGGCCATAGCTTTACTTTTCGGATTTTTTTATGTGTTCTAATTTTCAGTGTCGTTTAGAAATTAAATTTCTAACGGTAAAACGTAAAAAGTAAACATTAAAAATCAAGAAGTAAGTTCTTGATTAATTTGATATTTCCTATCAGTTGAAAAAATATCGTTAAAATTTGTATCGACCTTGGATTAGTCTCAAGTAGTCTCAGACGTGCAGGATTGTTACTCGTCCGCAGTCGTCAGTAACTCTTTCGTTTGGCAATCCTAAGGTCAATTACATAAGTTAATGTAAGTAGCACCATTGAATGTGTTCTAATAATAACACAATACGACATTGTTGCCGTGTGGGGCGGGCCTGATTGATTAGGCTGTATTTATGAGGACGTTAAGCCTAATACTTCTATTGATTCGGCGTTCCATCCAATGGAGCTGCTTTATTTAAGAGACGATATATTATTTTATAAAAAAATGATAAAATAATATTTTTTATAAAAAAAGGCTTATAAAAAATATTATTTTATCATTTTTTTACTTCACTGTACCGTGAATCATCTAAAAAACAATGTTACTGGTTCTTTTTAAATCATGTTTTTTTCTGGTGTTTTTCTCCATTGAAGAGTTCATTCATAATTAATTTGAAATGTACTCCGCCTTATAATTAATCTGGAATATTGTAGCAGAGGTGATTGAGTTAGACTTGATTGAATACTTCTGTAAATGTTTTAGAAAATTTTGATTGTGATTGACAAAAAAATGGTTCCATAGTTTGGTCGATTTTCGTTTGGTCAAAGTGTACCGGTGTACATAACATTAAATAAAAGAAATCATCATCATCATCACCATCTTCAGCCTGAAGACGTCCACTGATGAACAGAGGCCTCCCCTTAGCACACCATAATGGACGACAACTCGCCACCTGCATCCACCGATTTCCTGCAACTTTCACGATGTCGTCGGTCCACCTAGTGAGAGGCCTGTCAACACAGTGTCTTCCGGAAAAAAAAGATAAAATTGTATTAATTCCGAAAATTTCTGAGGTGTCCAGACTCGAATCCACAATCTTTTGCTTCAAGTGGTCAAGCCACTACGCTACCGCTGCCACGGCTTTTTCAATTTGGCTTTACAGTCTTAATTCTGTGTCGTTTCTAAATTGTTTTTTATGGATGACGCTGTCTACAGTTCACGCTTGACTCATCCAGCCTACGTGTGTCGAGACATGTAACCCCAGAAATGAAGCTATATGTAAACACCACAGCAGCTGTTGACGTCAAAATAAACAATCGCAATAAATAATCGATACGATTGCGATTTCAATCGATCGTTATATCGAAAAGGAGTTAGGAAATATCGTGCAGATGTGAGCCGAACAAAGTGATTGATATCTTACAAAGTTAGAATGTCAAGTTCTTGGAATCGTTATTGAATGGCTCCTGTTGGTTTTTTCTCAGTAATTATATATAACTAGCTGTTGCCTGCGACTTTGTCTGCAAAAAAATCGTTTATCGCTATCCCACAGGAATTTTCCGGGATAAAAAGTAGCCTATGTGCTATTCCAGACTTTTTTCTATCTATGTGCCGAATTTCATCCAGATTCGTTGGACCGTTCTGGCGTGATTGAGTAACAAACAAACTGCATCCATCCATCCATCCATGCATACTTTCGCATTTATAATATTAGTTAGATTAAAGAATGTGAGACAGAGCTATGCTCGGAGTTTGTTCGCGCAACATAATCCGGAATGAGGAGATTCGCCGAAGAACTAGAGTCACCGATATAGCTCGAAGAGTATTACGTTGAAGGCAATGGGCAGGCCACATCGCTCGTAGAACAGACAACCGTTGGGGGAGAAAAGTTCTCGAGTGGCGACCGCGAACCGGAAGACGCAGTGGAAGGCCTCCCACTAGGTGGACTGACATCGTGAAAGTTGCGGGAAACCGGTGGATGCAAGTGGCGAGCTGTCGTTCATTGTGGCGTTCAAAGACCTTTGTTCAACATTGGACGTCTTCAGGCTGATGATGGTGTTGATGATGTACTAGGAACACAGATATTAGACATACAATGATTGTACATACATACATATATAAACGTCTTTATCCCTTACGGCGTAGACAGAGCCTAAGTCAAGAAGACCTAAAGGCCACGTTTAGCATCATTCTGGGCGTATAGGTGGAAAGGGGAATCAATATAGTGATAGATTGCTAGCCCCATCGCCTATACAATGATTATGCAAATGCATATACTTCGCGTGTCCGAACCCCCGTCCAAGCGTGAAGATCTGATGCATTCAACTTGAAAATAGGAAGACATTTTGAAGGGAGAAGCTCCAGTTGAATTAAATTGTAATAATAAGCACATGTGTGAAAATACCACTCGAAAGTGGTGAAAAATTGTGCTGAATTTGAAATACGAGTAGCTTAGAAGATAAATACTTACGGCTCTCATTAGTCGTGTGAACTAGTCAAGAATTTGATTAGAGCCGTAGTTTTGAAGATACAAACAGATTTATACCACTTTCGAGTGGTACTTTTGAGTGATGTCGAGTGATTTTCCTAGCTAGACTCTACGTTCCTATTGGTGGCTTTTATCGCCGCACATCGCTGGTGGTTGTACAATTGCCGGCACGTAAGTCTAGCGATGACCTTGTATGCGCAGAAGTATAAAATACGGTATCCGTGGGTGCGCAGATCCCCTCCACGTGACTCGTCATGGCTAGACTTATGGAGGTATACCTACTAAATGCGCGGCCTTAATGTCCGACCATACGCCGCGTATACGCAGTGACGTGTCGTAGGCGTCACGTTTTCACACCGTTTCTTCATACATTTCGTTGCGTATACGCAGCGTCAACGTCTTTTACGAACCGGTGTGGTCGGACCTTTAATCTTAGGTTGGATTTAATGACCACATTTAAAACTTCCTAAAAATGGATATAGGAATTAATTACTCATTGTTAATTATCCCGTACGGCTGTTGTTGATCGTGCAGGCTAATTGAAAAGCAATCACGAGCCGCTGAAGCGTTAAGTAAATATTAATTAATTAGATCAGGTCAATGCGCATGTCAGCCTACTTGTTGAGATCTCTTTCCAGTATTGTGGGACAATGTGAATAATTTTCCATTCATTAGCCTTTAGCTCTTATTACCATGGTTCCTGTTTACTCCTTATGGGATGAAGGGTTAATTAAAATGCATGAATATGGTGTAGAGCGATAGGTGGTCTGACTGCGTAGGCTCAAGTAATTTAATAAGGTTCTTACTGCGATCATTTCTACCCTATATTTGTATCTAATATTACGTACAATTATTAAATGTTTTAAGACGGGTATGAAAGCGTACCCTAAGCAGAGAAGTGGCCCTTCCGTTTGGATTTATATAGAGAGTGTGAGACCAATCATCGGTCAAGGTCGCCCGATCAGAGCCTGTATTCCTGACGTGAAAGTGATATCACAGCGCAGATTAAACGATGACGTTGACTTTACATTTTGATCGGTGGAGCCAGAATTATCCCAAAAAAATTATTGAATTGACTTCACTTTAATATAAAACTTTACGGAGGGTAGAACCTTGTACAAGGTATGTCTGGATCGACAACACAATTACTTGAGTCCTGCTCAACTCAAACTCAAATTCTGCTGACAAGCAGTAGCAGTGTTTGCTAATTCTGTGTACCGAAGAATGACCGTGTACCGAAGAGTGACCCGCTTGTTCATGTTCTATTTTCCATGTAAAACAGTATGACTTAGGACTATTCAAATTCAGAGTGAATAGGCTGTTACTGAACCAGTGAGCTACATCTTCGGCCTCTGCTCTTACCACCAGATGAGGTAGAGGTCAAATGCTGGTCACTTTTTAATAAAAAAATAATAATAATAACTTCGATTACGAAAATATTGATGTTATACCATTAATAAAATCACTGAATTGGATTGGATTACAACCATTATACATTTTATATCCCGTGATATCGGAGCCCCTCTTTTGCCCGAATTTCAAATGCCATAATGTAATATTTGCCATAATGATCATTTTTCCATAACCCTTGTTTTCTCTGGAACCGTAATTTTTTCAGGAGCATTGTAATGGCAATCCTGTAGAACTCTATAGGTTAGGTTAGGTTTGTTTCATAACAATTCTGAATAATTAACAAATAAAGAGAAAAAAGAGTTATGGCAAATGATCATTATAGCAAACAATAAATAAATAAATAATAAATAAATAAATAAATAAATATCAATACATTTAAGGCATATGAAATTCGGGCAAACGATAGAGACCCCCCGTGATATATCTCTTTCTACCCTCATCCAATTCGACAGATAGAAATGGTAAATGCGACTGTGGTCCTAATGAGCGTTAAGAGATTTATCATTGTACCCGTGCATGCATGCAACTGTGTGGAAATATCAGGGGCCTTACTATGACGTCTTAATTCAATTCGATTCAGATTTAGTTTAGGTTCGCTCGCTGTCAGATCCATACTAAAAATGACAGCTAAAACCTGAACTGAGTCGGAATTGATTCGCATTAAGACGTCATGGTAAGGCCCTAGGAGCTCGTTAAAAGGTAAATGCGGTCTTTATCCCGTTGATTATTATGTTGTAGTTATTATGTTGAGTATTATTATATTATCACTAGCTTTTTCCCGCGACTTCGTCCGCGTAGACTTCATTTATTGACAAATAGCTTTTGGCCACAGCGTCGCTTGTGTGTACCAGGAGTATTTCAATCCCGATTTTTTCCCGTTCCCGTAAGAATTTCGTGAAATGCTCTCTTAATGCTCCCTACACTCCCCAAAGAACCCACTTGCCAAACTTCAGCTTTCTACGGCCAGTAAAACGAAAAATCCCGTTTTTTCCCGTTCCCGTGGGAATTTTGGAATTTTCTCTCTTAATGCTTCTTTATACTCTCCAAACAACCTAAATGCCGAATTTCAGCGTTCTACTACCAGTAAAACGAAAAGTTCCGTTTTCCCGTTCCCGTGGGAATTCTGAAAAATGATCTTTTATAGCTTCTCTACACTCTTCAAGCAACCTACATGCTAAGTTTCAGCTTTCTACGACGAATAAGACGAAAAATCCCGTTTTTTCCCGTTCCCGTGGGAATTTTGGAAAGTCCTATCTTAATACTTCTCTACACTCCCCTAGCAACCTACATTTCGAATTTCAGCTTTCTACAACCAGTAAAACGAAAAGTCCCGTTTTTCCCGTTCCCGTGGGAATTTCAGGAAATTGTCTCATAGTGCTTCCCTACACTCATAAAGCAACCTACATGCCAAGTTTCAGCTTTCTACGACCAGTAAAACGAAAAATCCAGTTTTTCCCGTTCCCGTGGGAATTTTGGAAAGTCCTCTCTAAATGCTTCTCTACACTCCCCAAGCAACCTACATGTCGAATTTCAGCTTTCTACAACCTGCACTGCAGTATAACAAAAAATCCCGTTCTTTCCCGTTCATTTCCGTCAGAATTTTGGGAAATCCTTTCGGTAGTGCTCCCCTATACTCCCCAAGGAACCTGAAGGCCAAATTTCAGTTTTCTACGATCATTAAAACGAAAAATCGATCCCGTAGATCTGAATACAAATCTCGTTTTTTCCTTATCCTGTTGGAATTTTTGAAAATCCTTAAAACTGTTATTTACTATTATAACCACCTACTTCTATGCCAAATTTGAAGTCTAGTAATTATAGTTCATAGGATTTCGTTGAACTGAATATATAAATCCCGTTTTTTCCTTATCCCGTGAGAATTTCCAAAAATCCTGAAATTATTTTCTTAGTTTTGTAATCATCTACTTGTGTACGAAATTTTAGATAGGGTCACTCGGAATCGAATATAATAAATCCCGTTTTTTCCCGTTCCCGTGGAAATTTGTGTGTGTGTGTGTGTGTGTGTGTGTGTGTCAGGTAGGTATGTGTGTTGTTGTTTTCGTAATCAGCGACCCGATAAACCGTACAAACAATACTACCCACTATAATATAATAATAATAATACCCACGTTGATTTTCAGACTTTGTCACCCCCTATCCCCTTTTAGGGGTTGAATTTTCAAAAAACCTGAAACAGGTGTTCACTCATTTATCGTTAGAATTACTCCTGTGAAGTTTCGAATAAAATAGTCTAACTAATCTTGTTTCCCCATACAAACTTTGGACCCCATTTAACCCCTTTAGAGGTCGAATTTTGAAAAATCCTTTCTTAGTGCACCCCTAGACCTTATAAGGAACCTACGTGCCAAATTTGGAATCTCTAGAACCAGCGGTTTGGGCTGTGCGTTGATATGTCAGTCAGTCAGTCAGTCAGTCAGTCAGTCAGTCAGTTTCTTCTTTTATATATTTAGATTGCATGTATCAGTGTTTGTCAATTGCAATCATTTGTCTTATGTTTATTTGCACAATAAAGGGTTTACTACTACTACTACTACTACTACTACTACTACTACTACTACTACTACTATATTAATCCGTGTGCGTTAGACAATATGGCCTCTGGTTTTCACAAAGCTATCTGGTCACTTTACTGGCGTCGAATAGAGCCAGCAGAGCGTCAAATGCGATATCGAGATTGCAATAGGATCCTGCTGTTGACGGTTCTGTTACCGACTCGCAGGCTCGAATCCAATTTAAATAAACAGGACGGAAATAGAAATAACTTTGTATATAAAACATAAGACACAGGGACGTTAAAGTGATATAAATTTAATTACAACTAACCGGATAACTCACGTATAAAAAGCCGAAAGAATTCAGATTTTAGAGAGATTTGAGAGTGTTCGTTTCGCTGCCGCCGGGGCGAGCGCTCTCTAATGAAGGACTACGGAATAGTCCGAAACAATTGTCGGAGCATTCTTTCGGCTTTTTATACGTGAGTTATCCGGTTTGTTGTAATTATGTTTGAATCTCACGGTAGTTTCATGTTGAAAGTGATATAATTTTTGAAGTCATAACTCCTTTAGCGGCATTGTGCACTTTTTTTGGGATGGGTAAAAAATGGTAAACTCGCGTCAGGTCACGTGACCATCGAAATTGCGTAGGACAGGGAGAGTTGCTGCTGGGCTGCGGCGCTGGGCGCTTAGCGAGTGTGCGTGTATGTAGTTTTCACTTCTGCCGGCATTCCCGGAGTGATACATCTAACTAATATATTATTATAAATGCGAAAGTATGGATGGATGGATAGATGGATGGATGGATGGATGGATGTTTGTTTATTACTCAATCACGCCAGAACGGCCCAACGGACCTGGATGAAATTCGGCACATAGATAGAGAAAAGTCTGGAATAGCACATAGGCTACTTTTTATCCCGTAAAAATTGCGTAGTTCCCGCAGGATAGCGATGAACGAATTCTTTGCAGACGAAGTCGCTGGCAACAGCTAGTTACGAATACTTCTCAAACTTGGTCGTTCCTAAATTTTAAGAAAGACCTTCATCGCCTCGGAGAATGCGCTGCTAAAAACTTCAAAAAGTTTTTTCTGTAAATGATACTCATATAAACCACAACCCAGTATTCTTAGGATCAGTAACCTAAAGAATTTGTCTACTGTGATGTTTTGAATCCACTGCCGTCTGTGAATGATCTCGGCAAACAGAGAATAATTAACTTCGCACAATAAAAGAGCGGTTTAATGTTC
Organism: Pandemis heparana; assembly: GCA_963854515.1. Classification (NCBI taxonomy): domain Eukaryota; kingdom Metazoa; phylum Arthropoda; class Insecta; order Lepidoptera; family Tortricidae; genus Pandemis; species Pandemis heparana. Next base: position 7,663,665 of record OY978028.1, read on the forward strand.
CCGGTTTAGTCAGGATTAAAATTAACTATGCGGATTTGCATAAGAGGCTTGGAGCAAAAATGTGGCTTCAATTTCATTCCGTGGAAATGAAATGAATCTAAATAAGTGTATAAAAAAAGGAAGTTATTCGTTTCTAAAGATTGAGTTACTTAGCTGGAAGCTCATAATAATTTTTAAATTAAAATTAAACACCCTCGTATTCATAAACGCTCTATAGGCTTCTGCTAACTTAGCAATCGTTTGTCCTTATCTGTCACTGTGACATTTACCTTTCACAGATAAGGACAAACGATTGCTAAGTTAGCAGAAGCCTATAGAGCGTTTATGAATAAGGGGGTTAATCTTTTCGAAGTAGTATTCAATTCAAACACACAACCTTCTGCTTGGTATTCAATACGTCAGCCCACTAGACCAATCTACCCAATAACATTCTTACAGTAGCGTCTTTCAAATTATTAAATCACTAGCTGTTGCCAGTGACTTCGTCTGCAAAGAATTCGTTTATCGCTATCCCGCGGGAACTACGCAATTTTCAGGGATAAAAAGTAGCCTATGTGCTATTCCAGACTTTTCTCTATCTATGTGCCGAATTTCATCCAGATCCGTTGGGCCGTTCTGGCGTGATTGAGTAACAAACAAACATCCATCCATCCATCCATCCATCCATCCATCCATCTATCCATACTTTCGCATTTATAATATTAGTAAGATTAAATTGTTTTAATTAATTTTCCAACCCAGGATTTGAACGCTCAACCGTCTGCTTGATAGGCAACATGTCTACCCGCTAGACCAACACGACCACTCCCGCACTCGGCAATTGAGCAATCTGTTTCAACTTGTCCACAGGTTCCAAAATGTACGGCCTTCTTCTCGAGAACATGGCGGAGTACATCCGCCAGACGTACGGCGAGGAGCGTTGGGAGGACATCAGGAGGCAGGCGGGCGTGGAACAACCCTCGTTCTCGGTGCACCAGGTGTACCCCGAGAACCTCATCACACGGCTCGCGAAGAAGGCTCAAGAGGTATTTCATCATCATCATCATCAGCCCGTGTCAGTCTACTACTGGACATAGCTCTTGCATAGCACGCCATTGGGCTCGATCGTTCTCCTCAAGAGGTATTTAAAAGCTACATTTTGTGATAGGTGAAAACGGGGGCAGGTTTATCAAAATATACGAGAAAATAGAAATGATTGGTTAAAAATTATGGTGAATTATAATATCCTTGATTAATATTGGGCTGATTTTTACTCACGGCGGAACGGAGACTGTATATGTGTTTAGGGTGATAGGTTGTGTGTGTGTTTGTGCGTTTGTCCGCAAACGTATGTTCCCATCTATCTTGAGAACGGTTGGAGCAATTTAGATGCGGTTTTTTATCCCGGGAAGTGCACATATTCACGCTGACGTTGCGTGCAATAGCTAGTTTGAAAAACGAGTAGCGATTTATTTGCAAGACTAATAGAAAATAAAACTTCTAGTAGCTTCTCAATATGGACCCCGCAAAGTGCCTTATTCATTTTAGCATTTTGCACTATACTGTCGTTCTTGGGGGTAACTAATCCTCCCCTCAAGTACATACACACTACATTTACATACAATAACGTATTCCCGCATTTGCATCTCCTCGAATTAGTAAAGTTTTCGCAACTTTAACTACGTAGGAGATTTCATTTCATGTTTTACATAAACAAGGCGTAAATCATAAGTCCCTTTCTGATTTCGGTTACAACTTTGAAGTTGAATTCATAATATACCTCCAGGTACGGGGCCCTAAAATGTATATTGAAACTTTCCTTTAACCTAAATCTTATTGCTCCAATGAAACCATATTGTATTTTAGGTAACTAATTATTGGGAAATTTTTAGCTGGTTATTAATTAAGTCCTATATTCTTTTAATGAATTTTCATTAACACCAGATTATTGACAACACGTTTCGTTAAAAATACCATTGGTATTTTTCATACACGAAATCTGCCCCGACCGGGAATGGAACCCGGGACCTCTAACTTCCTACTCAGGCGAACCAGTATCTCTAATCCTTTACTTCATCGTATAGCCGATCGTGTGTTTCATACACAATTATTCATAAACGCTCTATATAGCCTTCTACTAACTTAGCAATCGTTTGTCCTTATCTGTGAAAGGTAAATGTCAATGTGACAGATAAGGACAAACGATTGCTAAGTTAGCAGAAGCCTACAGAGCGTTTTGTGAATAAGAGGGTAAGAGTATATCCTAGTAAAACAAACCGCATTTAAAAACAAAAGCCTATCTCGTCATTTCTCTAAAACGGAAGTTTCTTTATTAAAATTCGCCGCATCTTTGAAAAAGTTATTTTCAAGCTGTCTCAACATTCCCGTTTTCTCAATCCGCTATTGTTATTGGCCGTAAAATTCCTTTAAACGAATCGTCGCGGTGACTTTGTTAACTTTGTGACAGCTCTGAAACTTTATAAAGGCTGATACTTAACGCTGATTAATTAACTAACTAATAGTGCGATAGTGTTTAAAAAGACCTTCGGGTCTGTCTTGCTGTCCTACTCACTCGTATGGGTTTGATACTGATACTTGAATCGGCTGATGGTACATACCCAAAACCCGAATGTCGTTCTAGTTCACGTTCACTGTACTTTTGTTGTCTACAAAAATGCTATAAAAGAGCAAAAAACGGCAGAAATAGGAACTAAATATTTTCATACAAAAATTGTTGCCGTCTTCAAACATTTTACGCCAAGAACGCGCCCGTTACGTAGAAAGTGGCGCCCTCATGCCATTTGTTCTCTTTTATAATGGGAGATTAGAAACGTTCCGACGTTTATTTTATCACTATTATTAGATAAACTATTATTAACTTGTACATATTCCTGAAACAAAATAGATTAAATGTTATAATAGTTTAATGTTGTAAGATGACGGATTTTGTATAAAATATTTATATTGAGATCAACTAAAGTGTGACGCGAGCGACGAAACGTTTATCGTTTCAATTCTATTTCACTTTGATGTGTCGTCACTTTCCCACACACGATACGATACATAAGTGTATAACGCAATAGCAAAGCGTATACATACCTATGTCTACACTGGATGGGCATAAACAAGGAGGAATTACTTAGTATAGAGAATTGAGCCTGCTAATGATACATTATACATACATACCTAGTACCTATTTATCTTTTGATTCCCCCTTCCACCCGTAAGTATCCCACAATCAGCCCACAATCATGCTAAAACGTGGCATTTAGGTCTTGTTCAGGCTCTGTCTGCTAAGGATTGTGATAAAGATTATAAAAATACACAATACGTAACTTTACCGAATATAATAGGTACATAAACTCATAAAAACTACCAGACAGTCTGTATCTTATACTACCTACCTATAAATAATTATCAAATTAAATATAATAAATAAATACAATAATGAGCACAATGAACAAAGGAATGTGTTAACTTAACTTAAAAAGATGTTATGGTTAAAGTTATGGTTAAAGTAATTTGGTGGAACTCACACTAAGCTACAGGATGATACTGAATACTGAGTTACTTTAAGAGAGAGCCTTTTAAAAGCACTATCGATACAATCAATCATCGATGTTAGGGAAGTGCAAACACACAAAAATGTCCTCGAAAAAGGATTCCACTGCGGGCAGTACGTACTTCGTAAAGTACATGGGAAAAACAGTTACCGAAAAATATTTGTGGTATATCGAAGGGTTCTGAAGATTTCCCCCGAGAGTGCTTCGATGGGGTTTCGACGGGGCGGTGTATAAATAGTTAATAAAACTGTTAATAACTACACCCTGTATAAATTGCTTCGTGATATTGTATAGAAAAATGTGCCATAATAATATTGGATAATAATAAAACTAAATAAATGACCTCGGTATTTATTCCTGAGCATTGCAGTTTTAAAAGTAATCGTAGCTCTCAAGCGGATGGACCGATTTCGATGCGGTTTTTTTCATACGAAAGTCTTCCTTCCGGTGGTTAGCCAATCGGTCCAGTAGTTTGAACAGAATCAGTTTTCTCCGAAATGATACATCATCAAGGCACTTTTGCCATAAATTTGAATTACTTTTCTATTTACTTATGATTGATTACCTACCTAGATACCTACTCGATTAACGATTAACGATTTATATCACGAATTTTCAGTTTGTGTCTCGGATGACCTTTTAATATGAGCTCCTAGAATTATAAACAACAAAGAAGTTACTCCTTCGTGTCACCTCTTTCAACCTTGACCCATTTCCTACATAGTTACCAATTCCCACCAATTACGCGACTAGAAATGTAAATGGTTATCAATTTGCAGGTATTGTTGAGACGCTGCAATTAAGGGTGCCATAGAAATTGCTATTTGAATTTGACCTCGAAACGAAATTGTTTCGTTTACTTGAACGATAATCTTGTTTGGCCTTTGTAATTAAGCCGTTTGTTTTGTTTACAATTCAATTAAAGATCCTTTCTTGTTTTTGAGGGTTGTGATGGTTTAGGATTGTAATACAGTATTTCACAAAATGCAGCATCGGCCCATTAGCTCAGTTGGTTAGAGCGTCGTGCTAATAACGCGAAGGTCGCGGGTTCGATCCCCTCATGGGCCAATTCTTTTGGCTTTTTTTTGTGGCCAAAAAGTAACAGTATTTTTAAATTTTGTAATAGTCATGGTACGATTTGGAGAACTTTTGTAACATAATAATTGACAAACATTATTTTTGCTTATTAGCAACCTAAATAATTTAAAGAAGTTAAAATTTGATTAAGAGTACTGTTGATAAATTATTATGACAACGTCCTAATCGTAAACATAAATCCAAAAATATAAAACAAAAAGCAGACTTTGGAGGTGCTGGGATTTGAACCCAGGACTTTCAGCATGCGAAGCAGACACTCTACCACTGAGTTACACCCCCGATAACAAGTGATGCGAAATTAATGTACATATTAAGAATAGTATTTTAGTCAAAAATTTAAAATGTTTACAAAGATTATACTATTCTAAGATAGTTCACTGTAAGCAAAATAGGTATTATGATATTTTTTTATAACAACTGTTTTTTTTTTTGTTACAGGTTTTAGGCATAACAGAACGCGAATTTATGGATCAAATGGGAGTTTACTTCGTTGGTTTCGTCTCTCAATACGGTTATGACCGAGTTCTATCAGTCCTCGGACGTCACATGCGAGATTTTTTGAATGGACTAGATAACCTTCACGAATATTTAAAGTTTAGTTATCCTAGAATGAGGGCGCCTAGTTTTATTTGTGAAAATGAGACGCGACAGGGCCTGACGCTGCACTACCGGTCAAAGAGAAGAGGATTCGTCTACTACGCTATGGGACAAATCAGAGAGGTCGGTACCTATTTAACATAAATATTTTGATTTTAGAATGTACCTAGTTACATCCTATCTTATTTTGCATCACCAATCTTTACTCTAGTACCTACTCTTTGATAAATTATAACTGATAATACAGTATAATTGATAAAACAGTTATAATTGATCAAAGCTAGTATGAAATGAAATGAAATGAAATTTTTTTTATTTGTCAAAGCGGGTGTACAAAATTGTTCTTAAGTTATGATAGGTTAACATTGGATCTCCACATTGTGCCTTTGGACAGGCGTACAAATATCTGATTTAGGTAGGTATTTAATGCATTACGGGTTTGATAATCTCAGAATACCGATACTAATACCAAGCAACTTTGTATTATATGGTTTACTCATTTAGGAACTCGCTTATACTGTAAAAACATTTGTCATATAGCCATGTCAGCAACATTTTTCTAAATATTTTTAAATTCTTGCTTTTGAACACATCCGGTAGCTTATTGTAAACAGTAATACACATCATGTAGGTGTTCTTGGACGACAGTGCGAGTTTTGCTGGTGGCTTATACAATTTATATTTATATTGCGGTCTAACATTGCGAGAGTACATCTCTTGTGTTTCCGTAAAAAGATTTTTATATTTATGTACAAATATACAGACTTCCGATATGTATAGGCAAGCAACAGTTAATATTTTGTATTGCATGAAGTAAGGGCGACAAGATACTCTTCGTTTAATTCCACAAATTGCTCTAATGCAGCGTTTTTGTGCAATAAATATCTGGTCAATTGTTGTGCCATTACCCCATATTATTATACAATACCTTAAAATTGAACCCACGTAACCGTGATATGCCATTAATGCAGCTTGTATAGAGAGCTTGTATGTATGTCTAACAGAGCGATATATTTATGTATAATACGCGTAGGTAGGTACCTATACCCGAACGTGAAATATACAACAGCATTTTTCTTACACGACGAAAGGACACGTTTATTAAAAAGTAATAAAGTTTAATTTCAATTATTTTTTATCGAATTTAAATTGTGAAATGAAAGAAAAGCTTTAATAAAATTCAATAACTTCATTAAAATAATTTACTTAAAACTCCTCATTCCCTTGCTACGTAAATTGATAAAATAAAACACTGATTTATAGGATTAACTGGAGGATTACCGGCGGCGTCTGTTTACTAATTAATTGGCTTTGCTTAGAATTAGCACCCATTTTGATGTCTAGACGGAAAATAACTGGGATTTCATCATTTTGTAGGTACCTACGTAGAAAACAGCATAAATTAATTGATACTTGAGTTTTATTCTTCAATCGTAAACTTAAAAAAAAAAGTGCAAAGAAAACAGACGCATATTATTATCCTGACTGAAAGAGATCCCTTAAAGGGATAAGTCCGCCTTTGTGCATGTATCTCAGTGTTTGTCAATTGTATTTGTCTTGTTTATTTTGCACAATAGTTTACATACATACATACATTTTTTTATTCAAAACTAGTAATTGATAAACTAGTTACTTACTTATAGGAACAAATTAATAATCGTAAAAAATGCAAAAAGAAGAAACCACAGGTTGGAGGTGCGGGGTATCGATCCCCGTACTTCTCGCATGCTAAGCGAGCGCTCTACCATCTGAGCTACACCCCCGGATGATATTTTAGTCGAAAATAACATTCACTTTACGTAGCCGTCTGTAGATAGCAGTAACGTTGTGACTCATAATATTTAATAGCAAGATATGTAACTAGATGGCGCTGTAAACAATGAAATGCAGTGATGCTTTTTACGGTAGGCTAAAAATATAAGTAAATCTTATTATAATAAACCACAGTACCGATATCAAATTATAACAAAAGGCGTCTTCATCCAATAGTAATTTTATTGTTACAACATCCTTGAGTGACCTGCTTTTAGCGCTACTAGCGCATTTATTTGGAAATGAATTAGTGCACGACAAATACACCTTATAAGATGGTGGCGCCACCGTCTACGCAGAGATCTTTTCATCTGACAATTTATAATACCCGGTCGGCTAAAATGCGCTTTGGTAGAAGCGGAGCTGCTTGCTGAGCCGATAAAAGAAAAACAATCGCAAAAAAAATGTGTTTCTTGGTAAAATGTTCTTCTACGCCTACCTAAACTTAGTTCACATTCCTGTTGCAAGATGGCGCTGCGTGTTATGACTGTATTACTTGTGAGAAAAATTGTGTCTTCATACTATACATATTATATTAAATTGATGGTTTAATTCGAATGCCAAGTCAATCTATTATTTAAAACATTACAGATTTTTAATATTGGTTAGCTAATTACGTACCTAATAAATAACTTAAGACAGGAGGTCTCTTTAAATAAATTAACCGACTTAGTATTAAATGGATCTCACTACTTTTTACAGTAGAAGACCTGAGTTCCGAGACTTGTTTTATTTACAAGTTATATTTTTGATGGGTAAACTTACACCAGACACTAGATATCGAGTAGAACGCTAAATTTTAACTTTTCTCCTCATATTCGCCAATCCTTGTAGAATATAAAAAAACCGGCCAAGTGCGAGTCGGACTCGTTCAAGAAGGATTCCGTACCATGTCAATAACCAGTGTAAGTGTAAGCAGAGCCCTGCTCCAAAGCAAAATGTACGCAGTGTGGGGTCAATTTATATTGGTCACTGATATACATTCATATACAGACATACATACATTATTCTGGTTTTTAGTATTTGTTGTTATAGCGGTAACAAAAATACATCATCTGTGAAAATTTCAACTGTCTAGCAATCACGGTTCATGAGATACAGCCTGGTGATAGACGGACGGACGGACAGCGGAGCCTCACAAATAGGGCTTCAATTTTTACCCTTAAAAAAACACTGACGTTTCGCAGAATTAGATGAGCATTTTCAAAAAAATGTTTACCCTTATTCCAGCTATAAATTACATTGGTACTTCAATTTTCCATACAGTGTCAGTTTTGTGACAACCCATTATAAATCGTATGAAAAAATGCCACAAAGCTGTCAAAAAATTAAAAAAAAGTATAGCGTATACCTACTTACTTAATATTTTTTTGAAAATGCTCATCTAATGCTGAGATTTCACTTTTTATAACAACGAAACACACAGTATTGATGCTGCATTTAGCTTATCCAAAGTTGTTGCGGCTTGTCCGTCTGTTTGGTCAATAATTGTGGGACGACAATGACGATTGAACTGAGCGGTCGAAACGCTTGAATATTGGTCCTTCTACTGGTGCAATTAGACTGCACATAACCTTCTATGACCCCCCTATTTTCCAGGTAGCCCGTCACTTCTACCACAAAGAGATGCGAATAGAACTCCTCAGGGAGGAGCTGCTGTTCGACACGGTCCACGTCACCTTCCAGCTGACGTTCGACAACAGGGCGTTCACCCTGGCCTCCCTGGCCATGACCAGGGAAGAGAAACATCTGCCAATCAGCGCGTCCGTGCTCTTCGAGATATTCCCCTTCTGCATTGTCTTCGGGTAAGTCTTAATGTCTCAGAATTGTGGAATATTGCAGCCTGCAATATTCTAGTTTAAATGAACGTTTCCTGTAAAAGTTTTTCACCGAAATTTTTGATTCAATGTTGACCCCTCGTATGTCGGAGCTAAAAAAGGTACCGCATTCTAGACTCATCTGTTTTAATATGCACAAATTCTGCTGATCTAAATAAAAATACAAAAAGATAGTCTTAAATTTGGCACGATCTGTGTCTTAAGCAGAGAGCGGAGCGGAGGGGAGGTTGGGGTTAAGAAGTCACCTCATCTTAGGCATTTAAAAATTATGAAAAACATTTCTAAGAATGTTCATTCAAAGTAGCCTAAGCCCTATTCGAACTGGAATTTATTTCGTGTATTTGTGTTGAGAAAAATATGTAGGTAGTTATCGCTCATTTTTAGGAAGCTCACTTTTAACACATAAAGTGCAAATTTCCCTTGGGAGGTTCAGCTAGTTACGGATTGCGGTCAACAGTAGGATAGGCATTATCAAATTTAGACACAATGCAAGAATTGCATGCAAATTTCATTACATTACGGATTGCCGGGGTAAACCGATCTGTCAAACTTCGCAATGTAGGTTACTTTACTAGGCATTTTTTTTTAATTATGTAAATAGAAGGCAAACGAGCAAGTAGGTCACCTGATGGTAAGCGATCACCACTGCCCATAAACACCCGAAACCCCGGAGGGATTACAGATGCGTTGCCAACCTAGAGGACTAGATGAAATGCCTCTTGTGCCCGTAATTTCCCCGGCTGTCTTACTCTCCACACCGGAACACAGCAGTGCAAGCACTGCGGCTTAGCGGCAGGATTAGCGAGTAAAATGGTGGTAGCGATCCGGACGGACCTTGCCACAAGGCCCTACCACCCGCAAAATGGCATAAAATTCTTGCATGTGTCTAAATGGGTCTTTACACTAGAGGCTAGAGGCTCAGTTTGCTGTTCACAAACTTTTTGTCTTTTAATTTGGTCTAACAATATTATTTACGAACTAACTCGGCCAGTTTATTAAAGCTTACGTGGTTGTGTGCTTCTTGTGGTGTTTTAGACATATCTTGCACGTTACTCTGTAAATAGATACCTATTCTTAACAAATCTAACTAATATTATAAATGCGAAAGTATGGATGGATGGATGGATGGATGGATAGATGTTTGTTTGTTACTCAATCACGCGAGAACGGCCCAACGGATCTGGATGAAATTCGGCAAATAGATAGAGAAAAATCTGGAATAGCACATAGGCTACTTTTTATTCCGGAAAATTCCGTAGTTCCCGCGGGATAGCGATAAACGAATTCTTTGCAGACGAAGTCGCTGGCAACAGCTAGTAAGACAGTAAATCCACGTCCACAATAAAATAGCAATCTCCGACCCTGCGTTCTCCATTAATTTAGACTTAGACATGGTGACATAAATCCTAGCACGTCGTTAAAGTCGGATTTACACTGCGTATACTCAGACAAAGTAAAAGTAAAGATAGAACTTCACAAACACGTAAGTGAGAAGGTAAAACTAACTGCTCCTTTGACTAGCAATAGCAATACCTTCCAGCAGAAACCAGATAATTTAAAAATGGTTGCCCACATTATTACCGGATTCACCGACCTCCAGGAATTTCGCAACAAATTTCATTCCCAACTTTAGCGCAATATGTCACCGTCAAGGTACACCCCGCCACCAACGTGACACCAAATCTTAAAGTTTTTGGTGCGGAGTGGCTGTTCAACTTGAGTCGCTTGTGGTAAGCTTTTGTTTGCTCTACCAAATTAAAAGGAGTTTTAATGTACACTTAATTTGCATTCGTTTGGAGCGAACGCATTTGAAGTAGGTAAACATTAGGTGTGAGTTTGACATTGATTGCTTCAAATCGATGGACAAAAGCCTTGCCAGCTGTGAAGAGTGGTATGAATTGAATTATAAAAAAAAGTAAAAATAAACAACTAACTTTGATCAGGATATCTCGAGCAGTTAAAATAGTTTTTTTTTTTTCGTTTAAAATGTTCGTTTTCCCTAAACATGGTGTGGATAGGATCAAGGTGGCTTTTCAAAAATCAAAATAAAATAATAAACTTCCTAGAAATAATAAAATCGTTACCGGGAAAAACAACATGCTTAGGAAATTTACGGAAGAAATCGGTACCAGAATTTCCAGAAAATAATCCCAAGGCAAAGGGCGTTCACAGTGATAATAATTTTCCAGTTTATCCTTAAGAATATATAACTTAATTACCTATTTAAAGTTTTCTTGCAGATCAGACATGGTCGTGCGCAGCATTGGCAACTCGCTGATGGTGATACTGCCAGATTTGGTTGGCAAAAAGATCACCAACTGGTTCGATTTGGTGCGGCCACTGATCGCGTTTAAATTCCAAACGGTAAGTTACTTAATTTCAAAATCTATTCCATTTTCCGAGCCGTGTACGAATTTGAAACGGAATGAACTTTCTTCACGTGGTTGACGTAAAAACGCTCTAAAACCGGCCACACACCAATGGATGCCTGCACAGTTCATTTGTGCAGGAATAACTATCGGTTAGTTATAACCTAGTGTGTGTTGCCGGCTTAACCCCTCGTATGTCGGAGCTAAAAAAAGTACCGCATTCTAGACGCATCTGTTTTAATATGCACACATTCTGCTGATCTAAATAAAAATACAAAAAGATATTCTTAAATTTGGCACAGATCTGTATCTTAAGCATTCGAGGGGTTAAGGATGGGGGCCGATTTTTAAAAGCACACCATTCGAAAGTACCTATACTAAAGAAGCGAGAACTATTGCTGCATCTAAAACACAAATAGAGTAGCTCGCGGGTGGTAGGGCCTTGTGCAAGGTCCGTCCGGATTGCTACCACTATCTTACTCGCTAATCCTGCCGCAAAGCAGCAGTGCTTGCACTGCTGTGTTCCGGTGTGGAGAGTAAGACAGCCGGAGAAATTACGGGCACAAGAGGCATTTCATCTAAGTCCTCTAGGTTGGCAACGCATCTGCAATCCCTCCGGGGTTGTGGGTGTCTATGGGCAGTGGTGATCGCTTACCATCAGGTGACCCACTTGCTCGTTTGCCTTCCTATTTACATTAAAAAAAAAAAGCTAGGAGAAAATTACAGCTCCGACCTAGTTAGTCCATGAGCTCTTAGAATGTCATTCGGATTTGTAGTCTCACTTACTCTTTATGGTTTTGATATTTGAATAGGCCGATGGTAACCAAAACCCGATTGACATTCGAAGACCATGTACAGAGTTTATTTTTAGATCGTGCCAAGTTTCCGGTCTCTAGATAATAAGTGGCGTCAAATACGTAAAAATAACGTACGAAGTATTAATCTCTGTGCCACAATTTCCGTGTCCCGTCCAAGGCCTCGTCCCCAAATTGCCCAATTTATGAACACATCCGAACCCCGCCAAGGGCAACCAATTACACAGCTGCTTTATTAACTTAAGAGTTCCTATATAACAATGTCATTGGGCCTCTTGCGGAAACACGAAGGATTAAGAATAATGATCTGCGGAAAAAACGGTATTTTTTGTGCAAACTTTCTTGCTGATTGTACATTTTTACTGCACTGGCAATACTGTCATTGTTATATCATACACATTATTTACTTTTCAAATTTCAAGTCAATCCGACCACTACAAGCGGGTTAAATGTGACTTACAAGATTTAACCTACACATACTATTTTAACACAGTAAGTTAAATAATACAATAAGTTTGTGTTAAAAAAATAACATAAGCTTGCCGACTTTACTTTTTCCTGACTGCAGTGTACTTGCATTGTCATCCATCCTACGTAGTAGGTGTACCAAATTTCAAGTCATCCAACCACTAAAAGAGAGTCAAAATTTGTTTTGCAAAAGTATCACTTTAAACACTTAAATCTTGTAAACGGTTAAAGTCGTCTCCGTAGAGTGAAAAGTCATCAAATCGCAAAATTGCCAAAATTAAAATTAAATTAAAAATTATCAAATTATATTAAAATTTTGGCAATTTTGCGATTTGGCTTTTCGCTCTACGGAGACGAAACAAGAACGCAACTTAGAGTTGCCCTTTTTTATTCATGGAAGAAAATGCTACCACAATGTTCACATAAATAAATACCTAAGTTGTCCTGTCCTAGATTCTAAACCGCACGAACAACATCTTCGAGCTGGTGACTGTGGAAGCAGTGATCCATGAAAAGACGCCGGATAAGAGGAGTGAGATCTTGAAACTGTCGGACGAGTCAGACGGGACCACTGAGAAGAACTTGAGGCTGAAAGGTTAGTGACATTAAATATCCGGCGCGAGAATAAAACAAAAAAAAAAAATATCAAATGAATCAAGAAATTTTTTATTTCTTAATTTTTATGTTTACTTTTACGGTTTTACCGTTAGAAATTTAATTTCTAAACGACACTGAAAATTAGAACACATAGAAAAATCCGAAAAGTAAAGCTATGGCCGGGAATCGAACCCGGGTCCTCGTCATTCCGTGACGCGTGCTATACCCCTACACCACCCATAGCAGGTGAGTAAGCGTTCGAATTTTTCTATCTATTACTAATTGTCACGTGACCTTGTTACCTTCCGGGTCATGGCTGTTCATATGACTGAATGTCCAAATGGTTCGAATACCTATGTGCTAAATAATACGAGTGTCAAAATGCACAACAGACATATAATACGATTGTTTGAAAGAACGATTGTCATATACATTAATAGTCATAAAAATAATTTGTCAGATCGAGCCAGTATCTAATATACTAATTGTTTCAAAGTGCAAGTGTTAGAACGATCGAGTGTCAAAACGTATAAAATCATAATGACATCTTTGAAATACCGAATGAAAGTCAAAATGTACAGTTTGTATCAGTGTCATAATGACGCGATGAAAAGCTCTACTTACAAAAATTAAGTATTATCTAAGGCTAAGAAAAGAATAGTAACAACTAACAAGTGATGTTTTTTTTATAGAGTAATATATTTAGTTATTTAAAAAGGAGAGTAGGGACAACATTTTGTTTATTCTGAGAGAATTCGGTTTTAAAATTTTGCGTTTTATTTATTTCCCAATACCTCGTACAGTCAGTTGGCTGCTACTTACTATATAATGCTAACTGTACTTTAAATATACAGAGTAATGGCCAGCAGTGCAACATTCCTGATTACATTGCTGGCTATTACTTTGTACTTACATGCAATTGAAATGTTTAATCAGGTCTCAAAAAAATCTAATCACAGGTAGGTAAATAGACAAAAATCAGGTTATATAATAGACGTACCTAGTCAGTTATGTAATGGAACTGCGACATGAAAGCCGTTGTTCCTGGAGTTTGACTGCAAAACACAAGTCCGGAATTGTCGGTTCGTGTAATAAAAAAAAACATGTCTAGAAGTAAAGGTTCGTGTAATGAAATTCGTACATCGCTTATGCACCTAATGAAACTGCGATATAAGCCTGCGCTTGGAGTTCATCTGCAAAACCCAAGTCGGGAATGGTCGGTTCGTGTAATAAGTAATATGAAAAAAAAAAAGGTTTTTCACGTCATCAACATGATCTATATCGCACCGCGCTATGCAACATTATATAGGTACTATATAAAATATAGTACAAACATACATTCATACCATTTACAATTATTTTATCGCGTATACCAGGCGATTTGCATGCGATCACAGTACCCACAGCAGTCCAGTAAGTTCCAGTAAGTTATGCACACAAGAAACTGATTAGCGCGTTACCACCTAACTATTAACAAACATACCTACGTACTGTAGCGGTTCCTAAAACTAACACATTGTTGAATCGTGTACCTACAATAAGAGTTATACATACATACAGACCTACAGTTTTTCATCATCCATTATCAATTATTCCCGATTTTTTTATAGTGACCTAATTATAAACTACACTATTTCCTAATTAATTGCAAGCAATGACAAGCGTTTTGCTTTTTGTAGGCAGCGTATCGAAATAAAATATACCATATGAGTGAGGAGTGTACAAACATACCCACATACAAACCATCTAAAATCAATTGATTAAATCGGGCATTACCTCGTGGAGGTATGGGGATCTCCACGAGGTAACGCCCGATTTATCAATATTGGATTAATGAACAAAATACATTTACTTTGCTACTCCGCTACCATTCTTGTGGTAGCGCAGTAGCAAAGTAATGTTTTTTATTCATCAAAAAATAATAACTGTTTTAAACCTTATTGCTGTTCCTCAAATTCCTACCTCTCGACCATCAGTTGACTATAAGCAAAACATCGATCAGCTGTACCTACCAATAAATTTGTAGGTAAAAATAAGGTATAGTGTGCGTGTGTGCGCGTGCATTGTTTGTGTACAACGCTATTGGTATTGTTTGGAGATACGTGATCTACACTATTACCATTACTACTAATATACTACTACTACTACTACTACTACTATTACTAATCCAACTACGTACATATTTCCTGCCTATAATGAAAAAGTGATGACCTTACAAAAGCGACTCGATTATGGACGGGGGCAACATTTTGCAGCGCAAACTAATACGCAAAGAAATATGAACATAATATAGTGAAATTATTATTTGAAGGACAACATAAAACCAATTTCTTTATAATGTATTAGAAAAAACAATCTAATAAAATGCAATCTCTGCTCAGGGATCTGCCTAAAGTGCTCTGCGCGACACGCGATAGCATTTTAGACATTTCTCGGCATTGATGTTTTATTTAAATTCTTTTTACTACCATTAAAGAAAACTGCGCAGAATGTTGCCTTTCAACGAATAATTTCATTGTTTGTTTCATAATTAGCAAAGTTCCAAGTGCTTAAGATGTTGCCACCCGCGATAATGAAATCGGATGTGTTCGTCAATGGTTTTACTACTGACATGAGTATTCGTGTGTAGGTACTTCCATAAAAGCGTGTGTCATAAGAACTCGTTTTAATAGGAGTACCTATGCATTTATTTCACAACCCAATATCGCTTTAAGCACGCCTACGCGCCCAAAGCGTTATTAGCTTCCAAAATTGATTGTGATTGTCATCCAGGCATTTGATCACGACAACTTTTAACACAGTCACAGATAAAAGTCCTCAGCGCGGTAATAGAGAGTCCTGTCCCACATGCACTCGTACCGACATAATTTGGAGCCATAGAACCGAACCCGACCATAGGCCATAGGTATAGGTCATAAAGCAATAAATCATGTCGATTTTATTGGGCATACATAAACACGTTTGCGTGCGTTATCACAAATACAACTTCCAGTCTAATCGTGGACAAGCCTCCGAATTAGCGGTCGTTGTAAGTGATATACACAGAATCGCCGCGTGCCAAGGTTATATATATATTTGCTGAGTCAGTCACGCTGCTGCTTTCATAGCAGCAACATCTCAGCTAGCATTACAGTATGAAGGAGAAACGAATAAATCATAATAGAATTCACCGCATGAAACGTGCGCTCTTCAGAAACGCTGAAGCAGTTGGCGTTCACAAGAGCGCGAGCGCGTGCGACGAAGAGGCGCGGATTTTACCTCGTCCATCCAGCAGCACGTCACGCATCCTGCGACGCAGGCGTGCATATCAATGCGCACCATCCTGTTACAGCGTCTCTTAAAGAACCCGTTTTGTTATTAACGTAGCATGCGTTGTTGTGAACAAGCACGTAATACGTTAATGATCTTTCCGCAGGTTTCTTAATCTTTGTTACGACTCAATTTATGATAAAGTTTTGTCAACTTCTCAGCAGCGCCGGCGGCCGTGAGGCCACCGCGTGTCGATCCGAAGACATCACTAAATCATTCAATCACTAGTAGCGACGGGCGGTACGTACAAAGGGCAGCATCTAATAGCATCACACTTGTTATTTGCAGATTTGCTTTTTCTCGTGCGGATTGAAATCGCAGTCTCCCTCTGAGAAGGATTTTAACTTGTCACCATTGAGTTTGCATGGCCGCGAAC
This sequence comes from Pandemis heparana, assembly GCA_963854515.1. Taxonomy (NCBI): domain Eukaryota; kingdom Metazoa; phylum Arthropoda; class Insecta; order Lepidoptera; family Tortricidae; genus Pandemis; species Pandemis heparana. Next base: position 7,680,486 of record OY978028.1, read on the forward strand.
GGCCACGCGCACAAATATGGTGACGATTGTCTCGTTCGTTTTCGGAATTTATCCGTACAAATTGTTCCACTCACGGAACTCAATCAATAAAGCCTTCTGGTGTCCGGGCCTGGTGAGATTTCTGTGTTCAGTCAAATTAGCCGCAGGATTCACTCCTTGCGCCCTTCCGTCAATTCCTTTAAGTTTCAGCTTTGCAACCATACTCCCCGGAGTCAAATCTTTGATTTCCTGGAAGCTGTCCGCCGAGCCATTATAATAACGTCGGTGGATAGCTAGATAATGCAACGGCTTTTTAAGCGCAACAAATTTTTGTATACGCTATTGGAGTTGAAGTTGCTGCGGCTGCTGGCAGGCATACTTTCCTTCCAAAATTGTTTTTCATCAAAACTTACGAGGCCTCGAAAGAGTCCCGTTTTTTTATTTTTCGTCATTATATCCCTTATCGGGAATGGGCCATTTGCACGCCTGCTGCCTTTTTTTGGATGTGTGGTAGCCTTTCTCAGGCTCCCTCTTCGAAATCGAACCCCGATTTCCTGTCAACCGTGACAACCATGGTAGTCGTTGAAATTACCATCGATAGTTAAAAAGGCAGACGTTTGAACGTTGCGTCACCGGTACTGGACCGCGCGATCCGCAATTTATCCAGATTCGTCAAAATGTCGCGACTTTAGACACAAGGTCCGCTGTCGTCTAGTTTTGATCTAATAAAAGCACTCAGCCCTTTACTGGTCAGAGTTCTGATCGCATGTATTAGCTCTAGAATAATCTCTATTAAAATATCTGTATCAGATATATTATATTTAATTATGTCATTCGTGGTATCACTTTTATATACGGCATAACACACTGGCATGGCCTTATTACAAGCATATAGCTACAAGCAGGATCAACCAGAAAACTTTTCATTCTTTGATAACCAGGCTAAATTTATCACGACATTACGTTTAACACTGTCGCACAATAACGTCAATACGCTCGGCAATAGAGAGCAAAACCCACATCCACTCGCGCTCGCGAGCTCAGGCGGTTGGACATTAAATCATTTAAATTTGTTTAATGTCTCTAGAGCAGCGTGCGTTACCACGCATACAACTTCCAGTCTAATCGTGGACAAGCCTCCGAATTAGCGGTCGTTGTCGGTGATAATCACAGTCGCCGTGTCTCAATTATATTACATTTTGGCTGGTAGTCAGTCACGCTGCTTTGCCTAGAAGGCAAACAACGTCCCAGCTCACATTACAACATAACTTTTATTATTATAATAGAATATTTTTCTCTCTGTGAGAGAAAAAAATTGTGTACCGTATGCAACGCGTGCCGTTTAGAAATGCTTAAACGGTCTAACGTTCGCAAGAGCGCGAATATCACGACAAAAAGGGCACGGATTTAAACCCTATTCGTCAAAGCAATACCGCACATCTTACCAACGTGAGCGCGCACCATTGCACGGCTCTTCCCGTTGAGCATTGTTCAAAACAGTTCGTTGTTTATTTCTGAAACGCTGAATTTGCACCGGCGCGCGGCGCGACGCGCCACGCCGCACGACAACGGTTCGAAACTCGCATTACAGATAAAACAGAAGACGGCGCAGCGTTGCAAGTAACATCGCGTCGCCGCGACCGCCCTCATGCACGTCTGAAGCGGACACTATACGGAGGTGGCGGCGGTGTATAACATATGGAAAAAAAAATTCGATACTCTTGCATTTGAAACAGAAAAAACTGGGTCGATAAAAACTCAAAATGGAATATTTTCAAAATGTTTCTTTTTTGTATGTAAAATAAAGGTTTTTTTTTACAAATTATTATTTGATTTGCAATGTTTGCGTAGATGTATGTAAGGGTCACCGAAAACACAATACGATCCAGAATTTGCAATACCCAAACCATAAGGAACAAAAGATAAAATAGAATTGAACTGATTTGTCGCTAAGTCTATTACAAACACCTAGATGTCTTGCAGGATTTTGTAATTCCCCGGGATAAAACGTAGCTAATGTTAATATAGAAGAGAACTCTAATATATAATTAACTAGCTTTTGCCTTTTGCGTAGACAATAACTCAAGTAATGCAAATGAAATATGTAATTTTAATAAACAGCCCCGAAGTTGAATGCACTTATTTCTGTCTCGCGGGAATTTCGCATTTTCCCGGAGAACATGTTTTAGTGTTTCAATCATCTACAGGTGTGCCGAATTTGAAGAATCTAGTTATTACAGTTACGGAGAAATATGTAAGCGTCATTTATTTCCTATCCCGTATCAAAAAACACGATCAAGAGTCTGACTCGCATTCGGCCGGTTTTTTTCAAAACGTCCCTAATTTAGTCACGGAAACATTTATATATTTTATCTATAACATAATTTGACGTAAACACATTTTACAATGTTAATATTCTGGCACAAGTATGATGTAACATAAATACAATGTGAACTTTTGTCATTTTGACACCGCAACATTTTAACCAATGAACTTTGTACATTTTGACACCTACACATTCGAACCATTTGGACATTCAGTCATACGAGCAGCCATGACCCGGAAGGCCTTGTTACTATGCGATTATTTGTCGCGAAGCGTCATCTATTTGAATGATGTGTCTGTACGACACAATTACAAACTCCCGTGGAACATCTACTGCTCACCAGGGACGAGAGATGGCGCTGTTTTTCAAATGATAGGAAATATCAAATGAATCAAGAAATTTTTTATTTCTTAATTTTTATGTTTACTTTTACGGTTTTACCGTTAGAAATTTAATTTCTAAACGACACTGAAAATTAGAACACATAGAAAAATCCGAAAAGTAAAGCTATGGCCGGGAATCGAACCCGGGTCCTCGTCATTCCGTGACGAGGACCCGGGTTCGATTCCCGGCCATAGCTTTACTTTTCGGATTTTTCTATGTGTTCTAATTTTCAGTGTCGTTTAGAAATTAAAAAAAAAAAACACTTCAAAAATCGAACGCGATTCATTCATATTTCAAAATAAGCTCTTACAGGATCTGATATCCTGGGGCCTTAGGCCTTACCATGACGTCTTAATACGATTCAGTTTAGGTTCGCTCGCTGACAGCTAAAACGTGAACTGAGTTGGAATTAGGACGTCACGGTAAGGCCCCAGGTAATTAAAGTCTCCCTTCGTCTTACGCCTGACGCGAGTTTAACATTTTTTACCCATCCCAAAAAGTGCCCAAGGCCTGTAAAGAAGTTTTCACTTCAAAAACAATTTAACTATAACTAAACTAAAATAGGTATAGGTACCACTATCAAATTGTCGTACAGCATCATTCAAACAGGCCCCTATTTCAGCAACGCTACAATTGTGGGCGACATTGTGACAATTCTGTTCACATTACAAACTCGACGAGAGGCTAAGCCGGTTGGCTTCATATTGAATGCGCATTACATTTCGAATTGCCACATGTCGCTGACAATTTGTCGAATTGATGAAACGGGCCTGATGACGCTTGGCGACAAAAATTCGCATAGTAATAAGGTATGTATGTATGTAAACTCTTTATTGCACATATAAAAAAATTAAAAATACAGAAGTACACAGAAAATAGTACAAAGGCGAACTTATCCCTAAGAAGGGATCTCCTCCAGCTAACCTGGTATAGAAAGGAATAGTTTATAAAAAAGGCAAGCGGTCAATATTATGCGCAAACAAGTCAAAGGTCACGTGACAGCTGGTACAGATAGAAAAATTCGAAGGCTTACTTACCTGCTATGGGTGGTGTAGAGGTATAGCACGCGTCACGGAATGAGGATTCGATTCCCGGACATAGCTTTACTTTTCGGATATTTCTGTGTTCTAATTTTTACTGTAGTTTAGAAATTGAAATTAAAATACTAAACAAAACTTAAAATAAAACTATTATAGTGAGTTACAATAACTTTAGCGATAAATATTACCGATGATTTTGACGTTGGTACATCTGACAGAATATCTATGAAATATGCCAAAATCTCTAATTATGGTTATAGTCATCGTTAGAGTAGCTTGATGCAACTCACATTTAAATCAAGAGTGACCCGGGCGGTACTATGGTACCGCGGATACTGGCAGCATTAAATTTCCCTTTTGGATAGCGATCTAAATATAACCCATTGCAAAAAATTGGTTGCCTGTAAAGTCGGTATACGGGCGAAAGTTTTACGTGACAACGACTTTGAGTGGTAAAATAATTTTAATGTGAATATTCATTCGTATAGTAGGAAGAAGGATGAAATAATAGTAACAATTTAAAACATTTATTTATACAAAGAATTATATTTAACACTAACTGTGCTCGAGTGGAAGGGACGCGTGCCTTTCACTTTTTATGTCTGTCTCTCTCGCTCTTAGGCGGGCTAACCATGCCCGAGTGGAAGGGACGCGTGCCTCTCACTCGCTCTCATTGTGAGCGCATAACGTGAGCGGAGCGTAACGCAGTTTCTTGAAGTGTCACCCGGCAAACCAATTTATAAGACGTTGTCACGTCAAAAAAACGGGCACCCATGGTTTTTGAATTTTATGTGCATAAAAGCTTACTTTCTAAGCTTCAATGCATAAAAATCTGAAAAACCATAGGTGCCCGATTTTTTTGCAAGGTGTATGTTGTCCAAGCACCGTATCATTTAACTATTAGCCTTCGAAATTTCTTAAGCTTAATAGATTGTAGTTTCAACTTTTGCTGTTCTCAGAGCTCTGTATTAACTTTTTATTCGGTCTGAGCTCCTATAACTTAACTTATATGACTTTTAAAAGGTGACTCCCCCACTCAATAAACTTGTAATCGCATTCGAAACCCAAATATTCCCATTTTTCCCGTATGACGGACGGACGGACCCTTATCAAGTCCTAATTGAATCTGTCATCGTGCTCCGATGGCAGCCAATTGATAGCCAATATTCAATAACTTAAATTATGTGGGTAGGAATGAATTGAGGAAAAGGAACTTGAAAGATGAGGTTTTTAAGTTACGGCAGTTTAGTTACGGTGAGGGTAGTCTGTGCTGTGATTGTGAGATCTAAAAAAAAACGCCGCTTTTGTAAAAAAACAAGTCCAAAGTTCATTTTAAAATTTCTATCTAACAATCATAGTATAATTATTATATAATATCGTGGGGTATTTATCAAGTGTGATCCTGCAACATTCCGGTAGATGGACGCTAATAGCATACAATGAGTGATCGTGTAGGAATTAAGATGAAATTGGTTTGTTTACCAAGTTTTTTTCTAAAATTGACTCGGGTGTCACCCGGGTTAATTGACAACATTTCATTTTAATAACACCTGAAAATGCATATATTATGGTTCGAAAGCATTTTGCCTCCTGTTCACTGCAATATGTTTATAATAATTTTAATATCGCTTATTATAAAAATTAAAAATAATTAAAAATATGTCCTAATTTTACCAATACCACAGGATAGATGAAACGCCTTTGCTTTTTTCACGAGAAAAAATAAGCGATCATAATTTTGTATTTTTGACAACTTCAAAGTACAAAGGGGGCAACTCTGAAATTCTATTTTCGAAGTTAGTTGCATACCTTCTCTCTCACTCTCAAGACTATGAGCGGAACAGCACGAAGCGAACCTCGAAAATCGAATATTGGAGAATATAGGACCTGACATTGACAATTTGAAATTAACGTCAGTTTTTTTTCTATAGAGAAAAGGCAAAGGGATGTGTGTATTCTGTGACAGTACTGGAGTTACGCCCTTTTAGAATAAGCACAAATTAATAAATTAATTATAAATTAAATACAAGCCCTAGCGAAAAACTTAAACTGCTACTTAGCATGTTCATCTTTTCAAACAAAATACAGAGAACCATTAAAATTATAGGCTCAGAAATAGTGTTGCCCAAATGCAAGAACAAGACGAGACTTAGCCAGTCTTGGTCTTGGTCTTGCGCCAATACACCTGGTCTTGGTCTTGGTCTTGGTCTTGCGCTCCCAGTCTTGGTCTTGGTCTTGGTCTTGCAGCAAGAGTCTTGCAAGTCTTGCAATTACCTATTAGTCTATTACTATTTATTAAAGTTTACTTTAAATCTTAGAAAAACGTATTAGAATTGGAACATTGTGAGCTTGAATTAACATAGCCATAACAGAGCATTATTTTGCATGAATAGTGTCAAATGTTATGATTTCGGCGCGGCGGCAACGATTGTTTTAGATTTCAAAAGAAGCCGCCGGCGCGTGTATCATAACCATGTACTTCCGAAAAGCGGCAAATTTCTTTGAGAAGTAAGTACAAAACCTTTGATGCCGCATTATCAAAGTACCGATGGTTAAAACATAACTATGCATGCACTCAGTTTGATTTTAATAGATATTTTTTTATTCGCTATGTTTATGGTATTAGTCGTAATGCGCATAGGTCCAGTTTTTCATATTCTTTGATATAGTTTTTTGCGTCTCATAGAATTCCTAAGCGTACCTACCTATACACCGAACTGTTACACCTAACTACTCCGTGAAATAGCGCTAAGTCCTAGCTGCAAGACGCAAGAGTCTTGCAGGCTATGTCTTGTTCTTGCTCAAGTCTTGCACGGTCAGTCTTGGTCTTGGTCTTGCTAAAAATATGCGGTCTTGTTCTTGGTCTTGGTCTTGCAAAAACGCAAGAACAAGACCAAGACTGCAAGACCAAGACTGAATTTGGGCAACACTACTCAGAAATATGAAATGTTGTCAATTTTATTACATTGATATTAACACCCCTGCATTCGTACACATTTCGTTATACTTTAATTCCAAGTTCTATTTGTCACATTAACAAGAATTTATGCCCCAAAGTTAAATGATGACTTATGAAACAAGCGAAAGTAATAGGTACACGAAAAGTTACTTATCCCAAGGGACAGGCCATCTGCCCGGGATAAAATTGACAAATGGAGTGGCAAATAATTCTCAGGTAGTAAACAATGATAAACAATTTTAACTGGCCATTAAAATATTGTTCTTAAAAAACCTACAACCTGAGTCTTGTTGATTGTGTTAGGTACTTGGAATCGCAATTGCATTTACCGTTCCTTTCTATCAAATGGTAAAGATTAAGGTTAGAAAGAGATGGTGTATGTGGTCGCAAGCTTCTGCGATTTAAGAGGGTGCATCCCTACTGAGCTGGCAACGTCGCATTTTTGGTGATTTTTTGCGATTATTTCACAGAAATTGAATGAAAGTTTCAAATATCCGTCTGTAGTGCACTTCGTTTTGAGTGTATTAATGTGTCTAATGCAATAATTGATCGTGATGGACTTTTATTTTCGAATTAAAGGGATAAATTATTATATCTCGTTATAAGACAATAAAAGTCCATCACGATCAATTTTATTATTGCATTAGACACATTAATACACTCTAAACAAAGTGCACTACAGACGGACATTTGAAATTTTCTTTCAATTTCTGTGAAATAATCGCAAAAAATCACCAAAAATGCGACGTTGCCAGCTCATTAGGGATGCACGCTCTTAAGGCCTTTTGAGCTCTGGCCTGGAGAGTAAGACAACCGGTGAAATTACAGGCACATGAGGTAATTCTATTTTATCTCTAGACCTCTAGGTTGGCAACGCATCTGCTATCTAGTGTTGCGGGTGTCCATGGGTGGTGGAGCTCACTTACCATCAGGTGAACCACTTGCTCGTTTTCCTTGTAATAAAAAGAGGAGGGTTCTAAGCCAATTGATTTTTCAGGGATGCCTCCAAAGAAGCGTTTTGCGTATGACGGCCGACAATTGCCTGATGTTATTAATTTGCATCTGAAAGGTAGTCAGTCTATGTTGGTAATGTTGTCACTTGCCTATCGCACTATTAAACAATACTCTCATTTAACGAGAACAATTTATGTTAAAAAAGCCAGATTGTGAAGGGATCTGCAGGCTTATTGCGTAACTCGCTCTCAATCATCATCGTGTTCATTTTGACAGTTCTTCTATGAATGTGACAGCTAGCTGATTCCGATGCCAATTGTCAGCCCATACATGAACTGTCAAAATGAAGACGATTGTGATCGCGAGCGAGTTACGTAATAAACCTGCTGACACGAAAGTTGACCTCGCGGTCAGTTTCCAAACATAAGACCTCGGTCGTACCCACCCGCAGCGGACAGCTGCTTATCGCCCGTGGCGTGCATTATGCTTTTTTTGTAAATATTCGGGAGCGGTCACTCTCGCCCGCTATACGCAACGTGCATTATGGACGTCATGAGTGGGAATAACCAAGGCCTAAATATCCAAATTTCATTTTTACAGCATATAAAACTGGATAACTATATCTTGGGGAACTGACTGGCTATCTTGTGTATTATTAGTACGCTGAACACTTTTGAGTAATACCCAAAATTTTAAATATGTAGTTATACTTTGTTTTGATAAAAATGTGAAATGACGCCCAAAATCAACAATTATTACGTGATATAGCGTTTGTAAGTGACACCATTAAATGCACATTCGTATTTAAAATTGAAAGACCTGATGTGTAAATATAAATATAATGTGTATACAATTTTTTTGCACTCAATGAAGTTAATGTAAAGTGTTTTTAATATTCGCACGAAATGCACTGAACAAATTCCAAACACAAAATTTTGCGTAGTTCAATAACTGTTTTATTTTATAAAATGATATTTTGACTAGAATTAATTAATCATACCTGAATATTAAATACAATTAAGTTGGTGTTTTAAGTACCTATTTAATTTTAATACAAGTTTCCGGAAATTTCCTTGTCAGAAATGGGTCCCCAAGGAGATTGTTTTTAATGAATATTTCGCTGAAGCCGATCGTACTCGTAACAATGAATTGCGTCGCAAATAGATCCCCTCGTTCTCTGATGATGTGCTAATACAATGGCATTGACATTGAAACTTTGGTTGAAACAAATTCTTAGTTTATTACGCTCATAATACAACGTTCTCTATATATCTATACAGTAATTTTATTGAAACCAGCCATCCCTTTATGTTGAAAGTCTAGTTGTGTTCCAAGCATTATTTCGTTTTATTTAACTAAAGTAATAGTCCATGTAACTTGAAACGTTGGAATGCAGTTTTCAATATTGCGTCCATTTGACACCTTTTAGTAAAAAATCAATTTGTGTAAGACGTATGACAAAAAACCTATGAAATATACGTCAAAATCAATTTGTGTAAGACGTATGACAAAAAACCTATGAAATATACGTCAAAATCGTCAGTTACAGTTAACGTATTGTTAAGGTATGTTGGTGCAACTCACACTTAGTGATAGCAAAAATGTGGAGAGATGGTTATGGTGGTTATTTATTTATTTAATTTAATTATGGAGACATCTCCTAATAGTTTGAAAATTAAATTGCGCAACTTTTATCTGGGTATTTCTCATTGTTATGCGGACTGTCAGTTCCATGGATGTCACTACCATGGATTTAATTACTCTGTCTAATACTTACTTCAAATAAATGACAATCTTATTATGAACTTTACTTATACATAATTTTTTAATCCATCTTAACATCAGCATTTTTTCAAAATATTTCAAATGCTAACTACGACCACGGTAGTGACTTCCATGGAAATGACAGCGAGCACCAAAATGAGGACCCATCTAAAACTGTCCTATCATCCAGGTCAAATGATCTACATGGACAACTGGCGCATGATGATGTATCTGGGAACGCCAGTGATGCCGGACCTCTCGGCGCTGGTCTCCACGGGACTCTACATCAACGACTTGTCTATGCATGACTTCAGCAGGTATGATACAGTTTTTGGCAATACCTAATCACACGTACCAAGTACAGCTCGACTAGCATTAAAGCACGCGAGATAGACTGTCCGTCTTTTTCTTCTGTTCCTTCTAGAAAGGGGCGGGTAAGCACATCTCGCTCACTCTCGGGCTATTCGTGCAGTGGCGACAGCAAGTTGGTACTCGACTCGGCCGAGAGAGTAGTTTACCAATTTACCATTTCGTGTGGTATTATAATCAATGAGTGATCAGCGAGTGGAGCGAGCAACGAAGAAATTATTAAAAGCAAACATTTCTTAAAACAACTTTCTATTGCTGATTGACTTTAAGTTGCACTATCATCGATCCTACATAATTTGATTTCTGTATTTGATTAACAAATTTTACAATCCAAATTTGTGAAGCTTGTGAAGAGGCTAATTTGACTCTGAGATCAGTTAAACAACTCTACCTTGTAAGTACATTATTACATTCGAGAATATACTGGAACGGGAACGGAACCACAAATTTTCGAGTTTCCACGAACTTCCACAACCACACAAACGGAAGCAGAGTTCCTTCATATCTTTAGCATTAATAATGGATGTCAGCGGATAAAGTTCCAAATGTCGCAAAGGACATACGGAACTGTATAATTATGTTTTTTCTGTCTAAATAGGTGTACTGAGAAATTTCCGCTCAATATTAGTATTAGATCATGAATGTAGCTTATGTATTTAAAACATTTGAATCTACAGTTACAGTCATGGCAACAAAAGATAATATTATTGGTAATAAATAGGACTGGCAACAATGACGTTGATTTTACAGATTGTCATCTGACTTCCGTCACCACGAAGTCCGTGGCGGGCACCCAAGCTCATTCTGGCCATGTACTCCGAAATCCGATTTTCGAAGTTCGTTTCCTGCTGTTCCACTCATACTAATGGCCATTAGTTTGAGAATGAGTGGGATGGTACGATACGAACTTCGAGAATTGAATTCCGGAGTAGCCCCCCTGAAGCGGCATTTCGTATCGGGCTCTTGGCATGCTCGTAGGACGGACGTATCTCATTTGTGCTGGGTTATTAGAATGTGCTTTTTCCATATTAATTAACCAAAGTATCATCGATGTTAGCAGCTAATTATTTAATTAAATAAGATTAGTAGTTGAGACTTTGTTTATTTTAGTATCCCTACAAAATCTGTTTAATGTAAGTAATTTTAACTATACTAGTCCGTTTATAAAGGCGTTAAAATGGATCCGAATGGAGCATACTGATTAGAATTTGTATTTCACTCAAAAGTTTATACCTATGAGAAAGTCATTTGAGAAATGAAATACGAGAGTATTTCATTTCCCGAATCACTGTTTCACTGTTGTGTTGTTTGAATCACTGTTTGGGGACAAAACAACTTGGACTGGAGACTGGAGGTCACTTGTCAAAAAAAACTCAACTTTCTACTTAACGTCAAATCAAATCAGTAATGTCTCTGTTTGTGACTTTGTCTATTGGAAGAAACAGTTTCAAGGTAGAGTTGTTTACAAGAAACTAACGAGACATTATTCCAACTTTGATCGTTTGATATTTGATGTAAGAAACATCAAAAGTGAGTTAAGTACCTAATTCTCGGAAGGTTATCGAAATTGTTCTGAAGCTGAAAAGCTTCTTAAATTTATTTTGAGTGTATAATTTCAGTCTACGAGTATTAATTATAAATGGACACTTAATGAAGACGTCCCTTGATACAACAACAAAGTACTTAATTAATCTATATTAATAATGTGTAGGAGTAATCATTTTATAGAGAAAGTAATTGAATTGTTGTTTGTAACGAATAAACTCTAAAACTATTTAGTTGGCCGATTTTAAAAGTTCTTTCGGTAACATTAATTCAGCGCGGTCAAAGTCGCGGGCAAGAGCTAGTTTTAACATTATACTTAATAGAAAAGTCCTGACTTGACTGACCCATAACAACGCCCAGGCCAAAGATGCCAAAAACGCACATGTGCGTTCACATCCCTGTAAAGTTATGACAGCATTTAGCGAAAGGCCGATTATGATAATGGTATGGTATAGTAGCGAAAGCGAAATTTTTTATTGGCGATAAACGCTCTGTTTAGAAAGTTTCGAACTGTACTAAGTATCCCTTAAGCAAAGTAAATTTAGAATTATCTAAAACCTTAACTTATTGCAGAGACCTGATGCTAGCGGGAACTCAACAGTCAGTAGAGCTGAAACTAGCCCTAGATCAAGAGCAGCAGAAAAGCAAGAAATTGGAAGAGTCGATGAGGAAACTGGATGAAGAGATGAAGAGGACCGACGAACTACTGTACCAGATGATACCGAAGCAAGTCGCTGACAGGCTGAGGAAAGGAGAGAACCCGATCGACACGTGCGAGGTAAGATTGAAGATATACCTAATGACTGTCATAGAATGTTACGTACGACACGATTCAACCTGAAATATGAAGCATCCTCAGTTGTTTTTGATAATTGCTCAGTTTATGTGATTGTTGATTGTATTTAATGGATCACGAGTCAGGCCCACACTAAATCACACACATGCTCCTTTAGATCATCAACATCAAATACAGTCTCTTAAAATTGTTTCGGAATATTTCAGCCCACTTGCATTTGCACAGTCCAGAGTTAAAGAAATAAATCACTAACTCGGGGTTAGGTTTGACAGTTCCATATCATTTTTACACTACTTAGCCCCGGTTTAGCATCTAACACGGGTTTAAGTCGCTAACCCTGGTCCGTGTACGTGGCCCTAAATGTTTTTCTGGTTTTTGAATTATAGTTGAGAAATGTTTCCATACATTGATTGATGTTTAAAGTGAACTACGTCAAATTTGATTGAGTCAAAAATTTATAGAGAAAAGTCTTTGTAGGGTGCTCAGTCCAACTAAACCACCACCAGCTGAAATTTTGAAAAACTATCAAAGATCTTGTATAAGTTTAATAGAGCGTAAACTTTTAAAAACTTAAACAGAAAATTAATATCTATCTATAGACCCGATAGCGTGCCCATTACGCAGACAGCATTCCTGCGCTGTATTGCTATAGCAAGTCTTTGGACGAGAAAGCTATCGGCCAGAGTGTCTTCTGTTGATTAAAAGCTAGCATTCCAAATCAGATATTGATTTAAAGTTTCTTTGCAAATTGGACTGGACTAAACACTTCAACGTAGGAAAGTAGCATACTTCAGCATGCGATGCGAAGTCTGTAGCGCATTTTTTACTGCCTTATTTAGCATTTTAGTACCTATTACTTAATACTAAACTAAAGAGCGTTGAGCTCTGAGCTCTGACCGAGCCATAAAACTGAGCCAACGAAGTTTATGCTGAGACTCGCATAGATCATAAAGACCATAACGTATAGGTACTACGAGGATTATGCATGAATTATCAAAGCGGTTAAAGTTAAGATCAGACAAAGTAATCTCCAGAATGGGTTATTATGATGTTTGGTTGATGCTTTGAAATTTGTTACCTTCAAAAATTGAAAGCAATGTAGCATAAAGAAAATTTGGAATGCTGGTCTTTCGTGGAGAATTTATTTAATTCTAAATATTATCAAAAAATTGCTGTGCCACATAGCTAAATTCAACACTCGAAATCAAAGATAAGTCTGTTTGATAAACTTTTAACGATGTCGTGCAGTTGTTGGAAAATTTACAAGTCACTAGCCACTCGTTTCAATGTGATATTCCGCAAATTCACTTCCTCAATTTGTTATTTTTACTAGTTAAGTAACATTTTATGTTTAAATCCCGTCATCGCGTAGTTTCCTTCCCGTCTAACGATCCCACAGCAGCCATTGCCGCGACAAATTTTCGTAATAACTTATAATTACTCGAGGCCACGAAACCGACAATTGTGGGGCTCCAATGCGAGAGGAATAGACTTGAGAATTATTACAAATATTACAATCTTCCTAATTATATTCATACCTTCACGCCTCTTTCCCATAGGATAAGCATATACTACTTTATTCCACTTGCTACGATCCCTCTTTTACTTCAACCACATTCATCAATCTCTTCATACATACTCGTCGATTTAGGGTACTCTTGATCTAACCTACTGTCAAGAAGTCACTGTCAAGAAGTCCTTAATTAATTATGTAGAAAACCTTTAATTTAAGAAACATTAAAATCGAACATGTGCTTATAACGACACAATAGCTTAATCTCAGCCTAATAACGACTATTACATCTAGTCAAAGTCACAAATTTCCAAAACAAAATGCTACTTTGTAATCTTTCCTCATGGACCCAACTCAAACATGAAAAAAAATTTAAGAGTGTATTGTCAAAAACTAACTAACCCTCCAAAGGAGCTATTATTTGCCGAGACGACTTTGAGTGACAATCTGTCATCTTTTTTTTTTTAAATCTCATTTATTTTATAAGCCATACATCTTAACAATCCGTCATCTTGAGTTATTGACAATTTAAAGATGTAAAGACAAGTGACAATACGATCCGAAGCGCTTAGATTTCTACATACGCTAGCGCTTTGGCATTTTCGGCTGTCAAGTCAACCAAAGTCTCATAGCAATGTAGCCGAGCATTGTAGGTACTTCAAATTTATACACAAACTTACTTATACCTATGTATTTAAGTACATACCTATCAATTTTTACAGCAATAAATGCATTTAATGCTGCAAAGAACCATGGGTAAAATGAAAATGAAGAGTGAAATTGCTATGGACGATCTGATATAGGAAAAATTAAGTATATGATTGATTAACAATCGCTAACACTCCACCCCAACCCAAATCCTTCTTGCAAACTGTAGTCCGTGTCTCAACGCACTGCGATCAGCTCAACAATGCCAAATGCCAACGACACCCTTCGGAGCCAGTTCGCCATACTAATCCTAAACTATGGTATTATGAATTATGCGGCTTCACTCAGCAACTGAACACGACTGGCGGAGTGATAAGTGAATTCTCTTTCCATTGCGCGGCCGGGACGCTCACAGCAAAACAGGCAATTGGTTACACACGCAATGTATTGTAAAACTGCGCTTCGTCCAGCTAGTCGCGCGTGATCGTGGTCGAGCCTTTACGTTTATGATGAGGTATTATCTAACTCAATCCAGTTCCGTAAGCGCTGAATTATTTAGACGTATTATCAAGGATTTGCGCTCAAGCAATTTAGTAAGAAAACATTACTTATTGTGTTAATTTATGGGTTAAATCTAAGATGGTTGTAATCTGATGAGAGTGATGAGATTCCGTTAGCATAAATAGTTTATTAATCTGGCCGTCTTCAAATCAAGGGTGAATGGCCATTTACTAAGCAAGCATGGTCCACCCTAGACCACATTCTATGCTTACCATCGGGTGTGATTGTGATCAAACGCATGCTAATTTTGAATTCAAAGAAAAGCCTTCTCGGATGATAAAGTGCCGCGAAGAATAATTGTATAATTTCCCGAGACGAAAAGAAGGCAAAGAAGGGGAATTTTAAAACAAACAGTATTTTATCTGCATTGTTTCTGACCTCTCTCTCTCTCTCTCTCTCTCTCTCTCTCTGTGTGTGTGTGTGTGTGTGTGTGTGTGTGTGACCGATTTCGATGCAGTTTTTTCATTTGAGAGGCAGTTTCCTAGCGGTGTTTCTTAGCCATGTTTTGATAAAATCGGTCTATAGCAGTTTTGGATTTGAAGCATTTTTGGCGTAAAATTGAATTATTAAGGGTTTTTTCTTAAACTTACGATTTAAGACTTAAGGGGTTTTTAATTTTTTTTTTTACTTTTTACTTGTACATTCACCATGCTCTTCCATACCTAAGTCAATTGACCCTTGAAATCATAAGTATCCCTTAATGGGATCCATTCAACGACATAATAGGCCTTTCTGAGGGCACCTTCAATTAGGATTCGTGGAAATCAATCCATTTAAATCCCCTTGGGTAATGTTACACTCAAAAAGGTCAATAGAGTGGTTTATAAACTAGATTTAATGCTTACTCTATCCAAATTGCTGAACCATGATCCACATGAGCATGAGCATTAATTAATAGGTTTTAATTGTAACTTTAAGTGGCATTGACCAAGTTGTTACTTACGATTTCTCGTCCTCTCCAGTCTATATTGTATCCCACAGTTAATAGGCCTCTTCTCAGAACAAGATGATGTGGGCTATACCTATGCGGGCCCAAGTGCAGTCTCAGATTTTTGCAAACACCATTGAGCTCGAAAAAATCTTAAGGAATTGAACTACCCGCGCTAAACGCAAGAAAGTCGTGTTATACAAGTGTCCGTTGTTTTTATTTATTTTACTAATGAAAAGTTACTAAATCTTTGCTAAAGTACACTCATTTTAAAGCCAGTGAACTAAACAATACAGTGCAAAAAACAGTTTTCAGAAATATCCGATAGATTAAAAGTTACAAGCAAATGTATTTTAAAAATCTTAATTTAACGTCTATTTGAAATCCGTGCTGCGATGAGTCATCTGCAACCTGCTCGCGCCGCTTGCTTTTAGCTGTTGCCGCGTACGCTGCCACAGGAGTGCAGCGGACATTGACACAAGAACGAAGGACATAAAAAAATATAAATTTGAGAAAAAAAAAAAAGAGGTATTACATATTATATTTTCAAACGCGCAAAATAAAAATAAACTATAAAAATGATATGTTTGGCTTGTCATGAAC
This sequence comes from Pandemis heparana, assembly GCA_963854515.1. Lineage (NCBI taxonomy): Eukaryota > Metazoa > Arthropoda > Insecta > Lepidoptera > Tortricidae > Pandemis > Pandemis heparana. The sequence goes on from OY978028.1 coordinate 7,696,855, forward strand.
AAATAAACCGATTAGAAGGACTGGTATGCATAGCATGTAAACAGCCATACCATCAAAGGTGCGTATATATAACATCTGCCTATTATAGGGAACATGCACATGACCTACAGCGATCTTGGCGATGCCCAACTTGCGACAGGGGTATCACGCGCAGAAAAACAGACGATAACACACCTGTACGACCTACACCAAAGCCACTGTTAGATGACACCACAATGTCAGTAGACGAACTCCTAAACCACGAGGAGAGCTCGGCTGAGGCTGAGACTGAGGCAGAAGAAACGCAAAATACAGCAGTCCCAAGTACCCCCATCGTCCGGACCCCAACCGAATACCAAGCCTTTGCACTGGAAGAAATTAGCAAATTACTGGATTTAAAACTACAAAACAATAATAAGGCTATATTTGAAGAAATGAGAAAAACCTTTAAAACCGAACTAAATAATGCTGTAGGGAAATTGAGGCAGGATCTCGAAGCCAAAATAAACACCATAACTACACAACAAAAGGTCCTAAAAACAGAACTTGATAAAACCAATACCACCATAGAACAACTACAACAGAAAAACCAAGAACTACAACACGAAATATATGAATTAAAGAAACGAGACCAACTCCCAAAAATAATTCATGACGACAACGAGACTAATAATAGTAAAAAAATTGTTCTTTTCGGGTTAGAAGAACATCTACATGAAACTGAAGAAGACTTGTACCACCGGGTTGACCATATGTTTCACGATATATTAGGAATAAATATAAACGGCTTCATAGAAGGAGTTTCCCGAATAGGGAAAAGAGGATATCGTCGTCCACTACAAATAGAACTACTGAGCAAGCGAATGGTAACGTATGTGCTTAATAACGCCCACCTCTTTAAAGAAATCGGATATGCAGTTTCAATGTTCAGGGACAGTAATGCACTAGAACAAAGGAAAATCTTAACATCTGAACTCGTGAAGGCTCGCCGTGAAGGACATTATGCAATAATAAGGAAAGATACGCTTTACATAAATGGAAAGAAATTTATTCCGCACCAACAACAAAAAAGTGATAGTAGACAACCCATTACCATGCCCGAAGTGTTCAGGAAAGTACCAAGTGAAACGGTGAACAATGACACCCCACCATTGCATTCGTCACCACATCCCGAAAATGAAAATATCAGTTTAAGTAATTCCTTTCGCAATTGAATTTACAATCCTTATCCAAAATACACAGAGCCTAAAAAACAAATGCGATATCATGGAATTATTCTTACTTGAAAAAGATATTCAGATAGTATGTGTATCGGAGACGTGGATTTCAACAACCCAGAGAGATTTAATAACCATTGACGGGTATAACTTCGCGGCGGCATACTACCGTCAGCACCATCAAGGAGGCGGCGTAGCAATACTGACACAAAAACAAATTCCTTACGTAGAGATACCGGATATAGCTGCAATGTCACGAGAGTGTATAATTGAGTGTTGTGGTGTGGAAATCCCAGAACAAAATCTGATAATAATAAATATTTATAGACCAGGCAGGGATATTAATATTTTCTTTGATTGTTTAAATAATGTACTTTATAAAATTAATCAAAAAATAAATAGGAAAAGTGTACTTTTAGTTGGTGATTTTAACATTGACATGTTTTCAAACACTGTTATTACAAATAAACTGTCAGATCTAATGTTAACCCATAATTTAGTACAAATTGTAAATGAATCTACCCGAGAAACAAATAATTCAAGTTCTTGTATAGATCTCATATTTACGAACATGAAATTCTATAATGTTGAAGTGGCGGACCACGGTATATCGGACCATAAGGGTATATTGTTTAAGGTACAAAGTCAGACCTCAAAAAAGAAAAAACAAAACCAATTCTACGTAACAAAAAGAATATTTAGCAAAAAAAATATGACCTCGTTTAGACTGGCATTGCATGGCATAAATTGGAATAGAATACTCTCTGAGAAAAACGATATCGATATTAATTACAATTTGTTTGACGAAACATTACAAAAGTTATTAAATGAGCATATACCTCAAAATCGTATTAAACTCACAAGCTTAAAACGAGAAAAACAGTGGCTTACGAAAGGTCTACGTTTTTCTTGCAGGCACAAAAGGCAGCTCAAAGTCATTGCAAATAAGAGTAAAAATAAAATAATTCAAAACCACTATAAATGCTATGAAAATATTCTTAAACGCTGTATTAAAAACTCAAGAAAAATTAATTATGCCAGAGCAATGGGGAAATCAAAAAATAAAATGAAAACTATGTGGGCCATTATAAATAATATAACAAAAAAGCAAAAAGACCGCACGAATAAAAATATATCATTAAAAACAGCTGACGAGATCGTAACATCACCGGAGCGAGTGACTAACTTGTTTAATGAACATTTTGCATCGGTAGGCGAAATGAACGTCGGAGCCATCCCGGCGCGTGCGCGCAGCGTGCATACTGCCGCTGACAACTCGATCTTTATACGACCAGTTACAGAAGCCGAAATAACGCGGATAATTAAGCAACTTAAAAATATTAGTTTCGGTATAGACGAAATACCACCTGCGCTCATAAAACTATGCTTAACTGAATTAACACCCCCGCTCACGAAATTAGTCAATCAATCATTCAACGAAGGAAAATTCCCGGAGCTACTTAAAATCGCAAAAATTAGACCTATCCTTAAACCGGGTGGTGATACACAAAGCCCGAGCCAACATCGACCAATAGCCCTTTTACCCACAACATCAAAAATTTTCGAAAAATGTATGACAAATCGGGTCTATTACTTTTTAGAAAAATATAATTATTTAGACAAAAACCAGTACGGATTTAGGAAGCAACATTCGACGTCACTAGCAGTTTACCAATATATGCAAAGCATCTTAAGTAATATAAATAATAAATCATTTAGCATAGGGCTCTTATTAGACATGACAAAGGCATATGAAAAGGTGTCCCATGAAATATTACTATATAAATTATACGGCATGGGAATACGTGGTCTTGCCCATAATTGGTTTAAATCTTATCTCCAAAACCGGAAACAATGCGTACAAATAGAATATATTGATGAAAAATCCACAGATATCAAGACTGTTACGTCAAAAATGAGGAATATAACTTGTTCTATTCCACAGGGAAGTGTCTGTGGATGTCTCTTATTTCTAATATACATAAACGACTTGCCAAAAAGCCTAGACACAAACACTACTTGCGTTATGTTTGCGGACGACGTCTCACTTTTATTCAATTGCAAAAACAGTTCCGAGATCAACTCTCGTCTAAAAAAGAATTTTATAATTGTAAAAAATTGGCTTAGTGATCATAACTTAGAAATTAATCTAAATAAAACAAAAACTATACAGTTTAAACCTGTACAAAAAAAACCTTTGGAATTCAATTTAGAAATAAATTCATGTAAAATAGAAGAAGTTCGGGAATTTAATTTATTGGGTATAACAATAGACACTGCCGTAAATTGGAAAGCACATGTCCAAAATATAAAAACAAAAATGTCTAAATTCGTATATGCGCTTAATATATTAAAAACTAATTCGGATGTAAAGTGTGCGTTGTCTGCGTACCACGCATATGCTTATGCATGGCTCCGCTACGCCGTGGTGCTGTGGGGCGACAGCGTCGAGGCCGATCAGCTGTTCGTGATGCAGAAGAAGTGTGTCCGTATCCTAGCAAATGTGCGCATCCCAAACAGTTGTCGCCCACACTTCGCCCAGCTCAGGCTACTTACCTTGCCTTGTATTTATATATTTCAAACCGCTCTTTTTGTTCGCGAAAATTCACACCTATTCCAACTGAAGCAAGATAAGGAGAATACTAGAGCGCAGTATAGGAATAAATTATTGTTACCTAAAACTAATTTAAAAATGTATAAAAGAAGCCCCCATTGTAAATGTATTTTAATATACAATAAAATCCCTAATGTAATAAAATTAGAATCAAAAAACACGTTGTTCAAAAAGAAATTGGAAAATTTATTGGTTGAAAAATGTTATTACTCGGTTAAGGACTTTCTTAATGATGATACTTTAAAGTGACGTAATTAATTTTCAGTAAAATTATGTAACATCTTTGATAATGTATATGAAAATTTGCCTTAAACTATTAAGTGTATGTTGTGTGCCCTGCCCTTACAGGGCGTCATGTTCTAATTTAGGTATGCATATTTATTTGTAACACATGTAACATCTTCATTGCAATGTACACGACTTTGCAATGATTAAATGAAATGAAATAGGTAAATGAATAAAATAATTAATAGATTTAATAACTATCTTGTAATGCATGACATCAAATTTTATTGTATTTTGACATTGATAAATAATATTTCAGACATTTAGTGATAAATTATTATTGTGTGCCCTTGCAGGGCGTCATGTACTTACCTACTAATCTCGTATTTATAACATCTTTTGACCATGTACTTGACATTACAATGAATAAATAAATGAAATGAAATGAAATATTCGCATACCAAAAAACTTCGGAGCTCTGTGGGCCTTCGAACTCACAAGCCTGTTCTTCAGAGGCAGTAGATTAAACCACTAGGCTTTTACAATTTTATCTTGCTACATAGCGAAAACAACCGACAACCGTTGGGGGAGAAAAGTTCTCGAGTGGCGACCACGAACCGGAACACGCAGTGTTGGCAGACCTCCCATTAGGTGGACTGACGATATCGTGAAAGTTGCGGGAAACCGGTGGATGCAGGTGGCGAGTTGTCGTTCATTATGGTGTGCTAAGGGGGAGGCCTTTGTTCAACAGTGGACGTCTTCAGGCTCATGATGATGATGATGATGATGATGATGATGAGATGGCAAAAACTAATACTAGCGCGAAAGCTGCACGCCTTGACAATTCTATCCCTCTTACACTTGCAATTCTTACGCCTAAGAGCGAGATGAAATTTCACTGTTTGTTTTTAAACACTGCATAGATATCGCCAGTTTATGATCCAGAACTAGGCTGAAACTGTTAAATTCTTCTTTCAGATGTTCAACAGTGTCTCAATCCTCTTCTCGGATGTGGTGACCTTCACTGAGATCTGCTCTCGCATCACTCCTATGGAGGTCGTCTCCATGCTTAACGCCATGTATTCCATCTTCGACACCCTGACAGAACGCAACCGCGTCTACAAAGTGAGTAGTTTCTTGGACACCAATCAAAATAAGATAGAAAAACCTACAAGAACAAAATTAGCAGTTGTTTTATGTTAAATCTTTTTCATCATGAGCTGAGGATTCTATGACGATTAGGCATTGAAATCAACTTTTTTGTATCATCATCATCTTCCTAGCGTTTTTCCCGGCATTCGCCACGGCTCATTGAGCCTGGAGTCCGCTTTGACAATCTAATCCCAAGATTGGGCGTAGGCGCTAGTTTTTACAGAAGCGACTGCCATCTGACCTTCCAACCCAGAAGCTTAACTAAGCCTTATTGGTCCTGGATTGGTCCGGTTTGCTCACGATGTTTTCCTTCACCGAAAAGCTCATGGTAAATATCAAATGTAAACGTACGATAAGTACATATAACTGTCCCACTTCACGACAAATATTATTTTAAGGTGGAAACAATTGGAGATGCTTACATGGTGGTATCAGGAGCCCCCGAAAAGGAAGATAACCATGCAGAGAAAGTATGCGATATGGCACTTGACATGGTGGACGCTATTACTGATCTCAAGGATCCAAGTACAGGTGAGATGTATATTAGAGCAATACCTCTCTTTCTATTCCAGCCAGTATTAGTGGTGAAATTCAGACGACAGAAAAAACTAAAATCGAAAACATTTTGTGAGAAGTTTTGCTAGTTGAAGTTGCTTTACTTATCGGAACGTTGGTATCTACGAAATACGAAGATAAGATAAGATAATGTTTATTTGCAGAAAAAGTGTACCAAACACAAAGGGCAATTAAAATTTATCAATTTGTCCTATTGGTGTTCTAGGATCTCATCTCTCAATAAGAGTTGGAGTTCACTCCGGGGCGGTAGTAGCCGGTATAGTCGGCCTGAAAATGCCTCGCTACTGCCTCTTCGGGGATTCAGTCAACACTGCATCACGTATGGAATCGACGTCTGAAGCGATGAGAATCCACATATCACAGACGACGCAAGAGTTGCTGTCAACGTCTTACATGGTTACGGAAAGAGGGGAGATACAGGTGAAAGGGAAAGGTGAGATTTTTGTAAATGCAAGAGTTAAATTTTCGAAAGAGAGTAAGTATATCTACTGGACGCTACGCTTTCAAATTCAAAAGTTATAACGTGTTGACGGACTTGCCTTATAGACGGTCTTACCCACATTGACCTTATACCGCGTAAACCGGGGTGACTTTGATTTACGGGGCGACTTTAGAAAGTAGTCGCAATAACGAAAGCATTCATTTTTATTTGCGTTTACTGCTTCCAATCGATCTCTTCATCGATCGCCTTTGCATCTACATGCCAAACATTCACCGCATGTGGACAATATCAATTTTATAGTAGGTAATTTTAAAACTGTCAAAGTAGCCCCAAAATTATCAAAGTCACCCCGGTTTACTACAGCATAATTTTAAAACTTCAGGGTCTATGAAAACCTACTGGCTAGAAGGCAGAGAATCCAGACCTTCCCTCACCAAGGTGATATCGCCACAACTCCAGCCCGGCACAGAACCAGAGTGGGAGAGAGCTGCCGACGTAAGAGACAGCATCGCTGAATACTCCGCTCAACAGTTCATGAGCAAAGAAAACGGGACTTTGCCAAGCCTTCCGAATGCTGTGCATTCAGAACCTAATTCGCTGGTTAGCGTTTCAGGTTAGTAGTAGAAATTATGGTAGTGGTAGAAGCTTAGCTTGTAGAAGGAGTATTAGTTTTAATTTTAGGACCTAGTAGCCGTGGAGGTGGTTTGCGTAGAATCAAGGGTGTCACAAAAGGTTGTACCTCAAGGTTGCATTTTAGGTAAGTATGTTTTGTAGGAAGACCTGAAAAACTTAGTGATGTAACACAATTTCAAAAGATTATTAAACGGTTGCGTTGAATATATAAAAGCAAAGCAAACGTAGGCTTGTTTAAATCAAGTCCAAGCATACGGATAGATATTTTAAAACTCATAGATGAAAATATTACCAAAACGAATTTAGTTTTTAGGTAAGTAAGGCCAAAGTTTCAGCTTGTTAACACTCTAAATTAATTAAATATAGCCTCAGTAAAAAAATCAATAAACAAGACCAAAATCCAATTATACCCGAGGAAATAACGCACTTAAAGTAACCTCTACTGAATTACGAGACTCCAGTGCAAAAGTTCAAGTATTACCAGTAACTATCTATGTAGCTTATTAATTTAGATTTATTTATTTTCAGGCAACTTGGCCCATTGCTAACCTAGCTATGTACGTATACTAATGTACCTGTTCTTGACGTGAATGTTCGTCTCCTGGTGACCATCTCGGGAGGCAATCCAATGGTAACCAATCACGGTATACGTTTGGTATTGCAGCTCCAAAATAAATCGCAGTTTTTTTTCAATGTGGGAGTCGTGCCACTCAATGGGGGCGCAGAGGCCTGCAAAGGGGGCGTGGAATACTATTACAGTCAAGGACCTTAACGCCCTACAGTAGGGTCTACGGACATATAAAACTTGGAGACATAGGCTTAAATTTTTAACCCAAATGTTAAATTAAAAGTTATTAAAATTCTGTTTTAATGTTTTGATAGCCACCCAAAATTAACTATCTAGGGGACCGATCATTTCTTTTTACAAAAGGGTCGCGTAACGAATAAGCGGGAAACCCTGATCTATCGTGCACCTACATCCTTATTGCCAAAAATAATTTGAGTGAGGAATGTGAATGGTCATACGCAGTAATGAGTGTGGTGAGGGTGAGTCAAGGTCACTCAAGAGCCAGAGAAACAACAATCGTGTGCGGCAATAATTGATCTCATGTGGATGATATGAAACAAGCGGTTAACCAATAAATTCATAAAAATCAAAAAACGTTCTGATGTGGTAGTAAAAAGTATCTCAAGTAAATTCAGTGACATAATATACCAATGTTTATCAATTCTAGATACCTTTATCTTCTATTCTTACCCATGATTCTTACTACTTACTACATTTCCACTTTCGTCTGCACTGCACAAAATAAGTAAGTACCAAGCTAAATTTGCAACTGCATCAGTACTAAATATTAAAAGTATAGTAGAGTAGGCTATAGGTTTGACTTATTGCCTTTAAACTAAACTAGATGATCGTGGGTTTGAATTCGTGCTTGCATCTCTGAATTACTCGGCATTAATTTCCTTCCGAATTGGCCTGAACTTTTTGGTGAAAAACAACATCGTAAATGCCGAATCAGCACTGGGCCTGCGTGAGAACTATATCCCAAACCCTCTCAATGTGAATGCAATGCCTGTGCCCAACAGTGGTATGTATGTATACATAGAGGCTGGAGATGATGATGATATACTAAGGAAATATTTTTAACACAAATATAAAATTGTAAGCGTGACTACACTAAACCGGATCTACAAAGGTCATGTCAGCGACCATATATCCTTCCTTGAGGGATGCCTAATCTAACAGTTACTACTTACACTTAGGCCGTTTGTCCACCGCCGCCGTCACCGTCACGTCACCGAGAACGAGATGACGGCGCCGAAGTAGCGGTACATATATTTACTTAAGCCGCGTGTCCACCGCAGCGCTCGGGTGACGGATGTGCGGTGGACACGCGGCTTAAGTAAATGTATGTACCGCTACTTCGGCGCCGTCATCTCGTTCTCGGTGACGTGACGGTGACGGCGGCGGTGGACAAACGGCCTTAGGGTTGCCAGATGTCCGGTATTTAAGCATACAGTCCGTTATTTTCGAGGCCTGTCCGGTAAAAAATAAATGGTCATACCGGACAGAATAATGTCCAGTATTTTGAAGAAAGTCGGTACTACTGGTCACAAGCGCCTACAAAAGTAGGCATATGAAATCCCTCAAACGCAAAACTCGCGCGCGCTCCTCGCTCGCTCTGTCTGTATGTGCGTTTGGGGGCTCTCTCACTTCACCACTGTATACCCGTCTCACTCACTCGTACTTGCTGCCTGCGTCCACCCCCCCCCCCCCCCTCCTTTTTGGGGTTGTCCACACTCCACAAATGATATTCTACTCCTCTCTTTCCCGCTGACCTTAGACCTTATTTTCGAAATCACCCCTGTGAATATCGATACCATTCTTAAATAGTAACAATCAGTCTGTATTTTGTAACAAAGCCCTCCTTTTGAGCTTCACCGCAGTCGGGTAAAAATAACTACTCGAATTCAATTCTTAACTAACTAGTTTTTTTCTACTACTCAACTTTTTACATTTTTGAATGGCACAGGATGCACAGATGTAGTTTCTAAATTCATCCTGTCATATTTCACGTGGCGACTAGCATTGAAGCTACTATAGACCGACCGCTTAACTGAGTCCTCGCCCGCGCAGTGCAGGGGCGCGGGGTGGGAGAACAAAGGGGGCCGAGAGAGGTGCGGGCGGCAGGCGCACTACCCGCCCGCACCTCTCTCGGTCTCCTTTGTCATCCAACCCCGTGCCCCTGTCGCGCGGACGAATTCTTATTAAAGCGGTCGGTCTTTAGGTTGGTCTGCATGTGCTGATATCTATCAGTAAGTCCCTTATTCCATGTTTCCAGGAAACCAACTAGGCCGATCTCCAACGCCCTCGCTGCGGACTCCACAGAGCCCGGCCACGCCGATTGTCATGTCTCCAACAGAAGAACGGCGCATATATTCCCCTGTCACCTTCCAAGATGTCGCCAGGAGGAGCATAGCCAACTCACCCAATAGGAATGAGAAGGCCCGAGGTAAATTTACCTCAGTTTATATACAAGCAACCCAAGCAGAACTTGAGTTTATGTTACCAAGAAGTTATCAAACAAGTCATTGAAATCTTGACATGGAGCATTCATGAGAACCCTGGAAAAGTCTAGTGATTTTGATCAAGAAGTGAAGTGACTAATATTCTATAATTGTATTAGAAGATAAAATAACTTAACTATGGGGTGCGAGTCGGGTTACCTTCGCGTGTGGTCAAGAGCTGCGGTTCGTTTTTGGATCCGTCCGAGGGGAAGAGCAGTGCTTGGTCCGGTGCACCCTGGGCTTTGGTTAATGATTTCCTGGCGGTCTCCGTGGGATATCATTGTCCGTTGGCTAAGAGCCCGACAGGGGGGAGGGGGTCGTTTGACCGTGTTCTACCGTACAACGTTGCCGACATTTTTGTCACAAGATTTTGGAATACTGTATTTATTACTTTGACATTGGCGAAATCATCGCATCGATCGATGGGGCCATATTATTAAAAGAAGAAGAAGAACTTAACTATTGGCTTAGATCCTATTATTATACTAGCGACTGGTTAGGTAGGTATGCTTACAATTACGAGTATTTCTGCTTATGAACCTTGATACTTAGTGGTGTTGTTCTTTTATATTAAAATGTGATTGATAAAATATGTAATGCGAACCTAACTTGGTAAAGAAGTTTGACTTTGATTTTTCTAAAGGGCTAGTAATTTCAAAAGAAAAGCATGCCTACGTAAAGAGATCTTTGCATACATGGTGAGCTGATAGAATCATCAGAAGGCTGGCCAACATTTTGGCAAAGAATTAGCCTTGCATTACTTGGTACTTACCTAAACAACCAGCCCTCTAGGCACAACGACATAGCCACAGTAGTCCGAGTATTTTCACTTGTTACAATACATAGTCCTTTTTGTATCTAGATTTTAGTCGTTTTAAGTATACCTATTTATTTACCTTGTCCGTAACGTTTTGACGACACAGATTCGAGATCTAACTCAACGAGCGCCGGCGGCGGGTGGGCAGACGCTGAATCGCTGGCCACCAACGCGGCTCGCACTAACGACAGCCTCAACTCTATCTGGTGAATATACATTTGCATCTTCATCTTCATCTTCATCATCATCATCATCGTCGTCATCATCGTCGTCATCATCATAAGCCAGAAGACGTACACTGTTACACAAAGACCTCCCCTTATGACACAATGAATAACAGCACGATCAGCACTAAACTACCATTAGTTAGAACTGTTAGAAGTACGATACCTCAAGACGAATAAAAGTTTCGCATTAGAGGCGAATGATCCAAGAGATTTGCCATGATTTGCTAAACAACTTTTCACAAATGCATCATTTCACAAACTCATCATTTGACAACCTTTTATTTTCCACTAAAATATTGACTTTTTGGAAAACTTCTAACCTAACTTAACCTAACCTAATGTGAGCCACGCCTAAAGATTTTTCGATTTTTAAAAAAGTTTACGGTTTGTCTGATATTAAAGGGTTGTCAAATGATGAGTTTTTGAAAAGTTATTTAGCAAATGATGAGATCCCGATCTGGTTGTGCTATTTTATGACTGGGTCTAATGGATGACATGGAGGGAAAGGCACCTTTGCCCAGCATTAGGACACTTCTACAAGCTAACATGAGAGCTGGCTCCATGTTATCTCGACTGATAAATAATTTTATTTCTAATAATTCATCTGTACCGTTACCACATCACATTTCTGCTTGCACTTTGGCGTAAGTATTTTTATATCAATAGGGAATATGCATTAAAAAATATATATAAGTAACATACATACATACATACATACATATAGTCACGCCTCTTTCCCACAGGGGTAGGCAGAGACTACTTTGTTCCACTTGCTACGATCCTGACATATAAGTAACATTTCTTTACAAAATATGAAAATAAATGAAAAAGATGACCAAAAGTGAAATTAAAAGTAAAATCGGTCAAGAAACACGGAAAATATAAGAGTTTTAAACTACTGGAGACAAATCTATAATAGCTCATATCTCGGTTACTTTTTTAGTTATAAATGAGCTTCTATAAAAAGCCATGAAAAAAATCATGAATATTCCCTATTACAACAAATATTCCGCCTTGGAGTCAGTATCAGAATTTGTACCGGTCGCCGTCGAGACAGCGGGTCCCTGGGGTTCGGAGGCAAAGGAAGCTATTCAGGGAGCTAGCCCGCAGACTAACAGATAGGGGCTGCGATCCTCGCTCTGGTTCGTGGCTGGTTCAAAGGGTTGCCATTGCAGTTCAAAGAGGCAACGCGGCCAGCATAATGGGAATTTTTAAACCAGGCACGAAACAGGGAGGGGATTTTTTAGGTTAATTTTTAATCATTTTTTACTTACTTTACGGCACCCCCTTGCAAAAAATCGGGCACCCATGGTTTTTCAGGTTTTTAGGCATTAAGAGAGTGCATCCGTGCTGAGCTCGCAACGTCGCATTTCTGGTGATTTTTTGCGATTATTTCACAGAAATTGAATGAAAGTATCAAATATCCGTCTGTAGTGCACTTCGTTTTTAGTGTATTAATGTGTCTAATGCAATAATTCATCGTGATGGACTTTTATTTTCTTATTAAACGAGATATAGTATTTTATCCCTTTAATACGAAAATAAAAGTCCATCACCATTAATCATTGCATTGGACACACTAATACACTTAAAACGAAGTGCACTACAGACGGATATTTGAAACTTTCATTCAATTTCTGTGAAATAATCGCAAAAAATCACCAAAAATGCGACGTTGCGAGCTCAGCACGGATGCACCCTCTTAAAGCTTAGAACGTAAGCTTTTGTTCAACATGAAATACAAAAACCATTTTTTGCAAGGGGGTAAGTATATAAATCAACTTTCCTAGTTTTTTCTTTATTGTTATTTAGTTCTTAATAGTTTGTATTTTAATAAAAATTACAACAAAGTATGACGAGTCCATAATATGAGTAAGGGTGCGACCACACCGCCGCTTAAAAAACGGCGACGTTACGGAATCGCAACAAAATGTATGAAGAAACGGTGAGAAAACGTGACGCATACGACACGTCACTGCGTATACGCGGCGGTTTGGTCGCACCCTAATAGGATCGTATCAATTTGTCGTATAATGTTGTCGGTCTGTAGTTACAGTGCGACGTCCCCTTGCAGAAACGGGACCGCACCCCCCTCCAAGGAAAGGGAGGACGACGGTTTCAAAGAAGTCGCGGTAAGTTTAAAAACACACCGTTAAATCCTGGGGCTTTACCATGCGATTCAGTACCGATTCAGTTTAGGTTCGCTCGCTGTCAGATGTAAAAATGACAGCTGAAACGGAACTGAGTCAGAATTGAATCGCTTAAGACGTCATGGTTAGCCCTTGTACTCTTTTTGTAAAAAGTACTGTAAACTGTCATGCATGATGACAGTTATTTAACCTTAAGTGAATCCTACATTTAAGAACGTGATCTTAAGTTTTAGATATGAATACCTACAAAAAAATATAATAAAAAGATGAGTATAAGTGAAAAACTTAAGTAAATTACCTGAGGCCTTACCACGACGTCCTAATTCCGACTCAGTTCAAGTTTTAGCTGTCACTTTTAGTATGAATCTGACAGCGAGCGACCCTAAACTGAATCGCATTAAGACGTCATGGTAAGGCCCCTGTTGTATGTAGAAGTGTTGAACTGACATGGAACTTAAGTCATTTTTATAATTTGGAAAGTCAATTTGTCTATTCGCATACGTTACTCATACATAAAACATCAGGGGCCTTACCATGACGTCCTAATTCCAACTCAGTTTAAGTTTTAGCTGTCACTTATAGTATGAATCTGACAGCGAGCGGGCCTAAACTGAAACGCATTAAGACGTCATGGTACGGCCCCAGGTCATCTCTGTATAATCTGGTCATCTTTAAGCAGTGTTGCCAGATCTACTGATTTAGCAGTAGATCTACCTGATTTAAATAAAATCTACTGATCTACTGCTAGGAACGTTATTATTTAAGAAATCTACCTGCTTTTTCCAAATCAGATCGGATTGTAGTTTTTGTTGTCGTATCGTGTCATCTGGCCTTTACAACACGACATTAAGGTTTTGTGAATTTGTGGTATTTTTCTGTAGTCCTGAGGCCGCTCTGACATGATAGTCCGAACCATGCGTGCCGTCCTCTATAACTTTAATAACTATATTGTAAGTGCGACGGGGATAGCACGCACCACAGAATACATACAAAATAATAGTAGTACAAGCTACTACAGCAAAAAAAAAGGAAATCATTGACTCAGATTAACTTAGGTAAGTACAGTAACCTTAGGGTAGTACAGTAGGTAAATATTTACATGAATATGTGTATTTATATGTTCTAATGTATTATATTATACTTATAATTCAAGCTAAATTCTATTTTACCTCTTGTGGGTATTAATTTTATAATCTACTGATTTTTTCCTCTATCTACTGCTAAAACTTTAATTTTTCTACTGAATACTTCAGATTCCATCTGGCAACACTGTCTTTAAGGCCAAAGTGAACAGACACCTTCTAGGCAAACGTATACCATCTTAGGCCTCATCTTCGCCTTCCATCAAGCGAGATTGAGGTCAAACGTAAAGCCTACTTTATGTAAGAAAAAAAAACAAGGTAATTTACCTATGTTTTTCACCCATAACTCGTTGGAATAGGTGAATAGTAGACCAGTTCTTCAAATGTACAAGGATCGCCAGTTTTGCAGACAGAAATTAGACCATCTTAGGCCACATTTCCGAAGAGTGGCGTGAAAAAAGTATTCGAAGAATAGGCTACCTTGGTAGGACAACTTCTAATTGGAACCGTTTCTTATATTTTTCGTTTCGACCATCTCCAATCTGCTGCAGCAGACCAAGTCTCCGTCCGATGGTCTGTTATGACCGCTGTACACATTGGGTCAAGATAGTGCACCAGTACATTGGGCGAAAATATTTTGGGAACTACTGACACACTACTAACTTTAATGACGAACGTGTGAACATTGCGAAGCGCGCCAAGATCCTTTGTTAAATGCACGAAAAACCGACAATTTAGTTTGCCCAGTGTTGGCGCCAACTACAGGATACCGCCAAGTAGATGTTGGCCCATATGTTGGTTCATATTGGCCCAGCTGGCCCGCTACCTTGGCTCAACGTGCCCACTACCTTGGCCCAATGTGTACAGCGGCCACTAAGTCGTGCCAATGCGTTACAGTGCGTGGCTCGCATGTCCCCAGCACACTCCGCGCCCGCTGCCTGCCTCGCAGGACCAGACAATGCCGCCCAGCGGACAAATGCCGACGAAATAGGTAAGCTAAAGTGACACCTGCCATCTCCAATTATAGTCAGTTTTAGTGAACTAATGTTTTTGTGATGGTGACTATTGTGGCGGCTCTCATACACTCATCGATTGCTTAAAAAACTGGGCCCTGATTTTGAAAGCACATCACTCGAAAGTACCACGAGAAAGTGGTATAAATTTATCCGTTTATATCTTCAAAACTACGGCTCTAATCAAATTTGTGACTAGTCCACATGATTAATGAGAGCCGTAAGTATCTTCTAAGCTACTCGTATTTCAAATACATTACGATTTTTCACCAGTTTCGAGTGGTATTTTCACACAATATGCTTTCAAAAATTTATCCGTTTATATCTTCAAAACTACGGCTCTAATCAAAATTGTGACTAGTCCACATGATTAATGAGAGCCGTAAGTATCTTCTAAGCTACTCGTATTTCAAATTCATCACGATTTTTCACCAGTTTCGAGTGGTATTTTCACACAATATGCTTTCAAAAATCGGGCCCCTGGTCTGACTCGAAACGCCATTCAAAAGTAAGCTCTTCTACTTACTGAATCTACAGCATTCGTATTACAAATTCAGCACAATTATCAACGACTCTCTATTAAGTTTAAGTCTTCGTTTATTTAATGAGTTCTTTTTGTTATTTATTTCATAACCTTCAATAATCTTTCAGAAACAGATACCGAATACCAAGACGCACACGAACTAACCCACACGCACATCTGCACAGTATCAGAAGCCATCACCGAAAACCCAAAACCCGGCAAAGTGGGGCGATTCAAGGCGCGGATAGCGCCCCACAAGACATGCGTCAACCCAAAGCCCCACAAGGAATCTCTGAAAGACAAAACCTCCGTACAACCCCACGGCCATCACCACACCAAGAACGCAAATCACCACCAATGTTGTGGCGCATTTGGGAACCCGCATGTGAGGCACAAAAACAATTCTAGTTGTCAACTTATTTAGGCAACTTAGGTTTAGAAACACAATGGTTGAGAGAGTATTTAGAGTAGGCGACTTCGATTCTGAACAAAATGGTTCTTATTTTTGTGCCATATCCGTGTCGATAAAGAAAATAGTTTACGAGTAAGAAACATGATTTAATTTTGATAGCGTCGCAATTTCATTACTCACAACACAAACACCTTGTAGTTTTTGGTCCTCTATTTGTTATTTTGAAAACAGAAGGAACTGTGTTAAAATTATGGACCTACGTAAAGTAACGTCTGGATTCGACCAAAAAGTCAGAGTTTTTTTTTTGGCACGGTGCATAAATAGGTACCTAGTCAAACTTATTCGTAATGGTGAACAGATTCAAGATTAATTGTAAAATGTTGGACATTAGTTTGTATGTTTGTTCGGGTGAAATCTTGTACGACAAATTCTACCCACTTTTAACAGTTGGATTCCCATGAATTTAACATACATACATACATATTTATTTATTAGTTCAATTACTTAAAGTCAATGAAGTACAGTAACAAACAATATTGTTGTTTATTATTAACCAAAAAAGGATGAATCTTTCTGTAGTTACTTCTTGTAATTTTTTTAGACGATACTTACCTATAATATACTCGATTGGCCTAAATATTGCAAGTATTGCAACTGGTCATGTTATTAATTCAAAGCTAAAGTAACCCGGATTATGCTAAGAGTGGAAAAACATAGATATTTCATCAAGGTAAGTACTTGTAGAACTAATCAAACTGGGGCAATACCAACTAACAGGGGAAACTAGATGGTTTTACCCCGGTTGATAATCTTTATCCCGACTAAATTAAGATGCACGCGTATTTTTTGAAAAAATAAAAGTGCTTCAATTGAATCCAACACAACACAATCATTATTTTAAGGATTTTTTATTATTATTTAAATAAAAGTTGACTTTTTATTAAATATAGATCTCGGTTAGAAGTCTCAATGCATCCCAAAGATAATTCCAAAGATAAAAATATCCATTTTTAATAAATAATGAGCTTTACACTATGACAATAGCAAATATAATGTTACCAAAACTAATATCATGTTAAATATTGACACTGTTTAACAGTGGATTCTATAGAATTAGTATAGATTGATGTATACCTGGTAATAAATATTAGGTAAATTTTATAGAAATTTGAGCTGCAATAGGCTATGGGTAAGAATTAAGAACATGGGTAAGAATATCTCGCTCTCTAGTCTCCGATGACCTCTTCAGTTTGATTGCTTCAAAATCTATATCTTCATTCTTTTATATTATAACGTAGAGGTAAAACTTGATTAAATTATGGGCAATATTCGTTAAGAATATGATGGGGTATCATTTCATTATAATCTGTGTGATCGTTCTTGTTTGAAATGGCTTATATTTTTAGTGCGAAGTAAAGATGTAGGAATCTTCAAATTCTGCATTCCATGAAACGAAATGATAACAATTTTAGATAGGTATTTTTGTCATTTTTAAGTAGGTAATTTAATTAATCAGTTTTCTTACTTATAGTCTAAGGGCCTGTCTCACTACTCCTTAACTGTCAGTTACCTATGATGACATCTCTATTTATTACTACGAAACAGAGAGAGACGTCATCATAGATAACTGACAGGTAAGGAGTGGTGAGACAGGCCCTAAGTGCAGGTATAGTATGTATAAGATAAGTGTAGCAACCGAAATGAGATTATTTTTACAAATGAAATAAAATGGTATTGTATATTTTTTGGTATGATAGTAAAGTAAGTTGTTAGACAATGTTTGATTCCAGTATGTTCCTCATGTGTCAAACACGATAAAGTTTAATGCGTTAGAATACTATAATGAATTTATATCTCAAATCTGGAACACACAGGTGTGTTTTACAAAAACAAAATGTTGTTTTTTGTCTGAAGACTTTTAACTGTTTTTGTTTTGATTATTTTCGCAAAATACCGTTAATGGGGGTGATTTTGAACCACCAAAGTGGCTGCAAGAAGTAATTTGACGAATTTCTGTGTACTTTTGCTGCTGACAGTAGATCACTTCATTGACCTCATCATAGACAGACAGACAATATAGATTTTAATTTGATACTTAAGTATAAAGTATAATCACCTAAGCAGCATCAATTTTGTCAAAGCCACCCCGTTTAACGATACGTAAACTTCTAGCTGTTTGATCTAGCTTGCACTAATAAAGAAGCATTTGATTCACTGAATAGGTACTAAGCTAATATAACATACGAAATTAAAGGCTTCTGCACAAAACAACGGCATAAGTAATTAAAAATATATGTCAGGGGCAAATTTATCAGTGGGGCAAGTGTGCCAAAAAAAAACTACATAGGAAAGGGGCGAGACAAGATACTTTGGGTATCCTATTTTGCATATAAATATATACTAATATCTGCCTTTAACTTGTTTTCTACGGGATATAGTCTTATATGTTGACCACGATTACCTATCTCAGCCCATTCGATGTGCAATCTAGTTATTTTAGTCGAATCTACTCGTGATCATGATGCCATTGCATGCAACTACAAGAAAATATTAGGAGCTCATCAAAGCTAAGTGTGTCCCATAGAAAACATGTCCAATTGGATCATTTGAAAACTGTTATTATTGGTTAGAACGCATCATATTTTAGATAGACTTGCCCCAAAGCTAAGTACATTATTTTCCTCTAATGTTTACCTACAACCTGTCAATGTTATTTATTTACTAATGTACTATGACGTATTGTTATTTCTAAAATGTATGTACATTCTGATAGCATTGTAAATGCAAATTCACTTAATTATGTAATTAGGTAAATAACATTTTATGAATCACTGTATGAATGTCGTTAGCTTAAGTCAATTAAGAATTATATTTTTATCTAGTCTTTTAGATATTACTGTTGTACTTAATTTTTCTTTATCTATTATACTCATTGTTCGACATAGCACAAGCCGCAACACGTTTGGTCGCTAAGTATCTATAGGTATATTAAGCTTATTGTCTACCTCTACTTTTATTTTCTACTAAAATATTGACTTATTGGAAAACTTATAAAACAAACCTAACCTAACCTAATGAGAACCACGCCCAAAGGTTTTCGATTTTTAAAAAAGTTTACGGTTTATCGCTTATCAGATAATGAGTTTGTGAATTGATGCATTTGTGAAAAGTTTTTAGCAGACGATGAGATACCCTGCTATGGCTACCAGTCTAACAGACCGACAGTTTGTCTGATACGTTACTGCAATAATATATGTATAACATACCCATCAAAATATTGTGCATATATTTGTGATACACCCAATGAAGAAACAATTTTTGTGTAAATTTTCTTTGGTACTTGCGATGTTTTTAGGTAAATAAATTAACAATTAAATAGAAAAAGACACACAGAGCGACAAAACGTGTAGTGGCGACTTATGCTAGTGTCGCTGGTGTACTTACAATTTAGGTAGAGTTCCTTATTGGGAATGAAAAGTTTACACACTGTTTGACTATTATTTATTACAATTTGTCTGTTAAATTTCAGAATAAACGTTTAAGGTGCTCAAAGAAAATTAATTAAAATACCCAACTTTGAAAATAAAATAAGAAGACAGCATAGCTGACAGACAGAATATTTTTTTGTTCTTTTGTGGTGGCACTACCGTGTCTCCGATAGGTGTTTTTTTTTTATTTTCATTACTACTGTACACTGTTCAATAATAGCAGCCGTATAATCCAAAGTGTATAAGCTAAAACGATTGTTTTGTGATAATTTAAAATATATAACCAAAGAGAGAAAAGTTAATTATTGTAGTGATTAAAAAGCTTCAAGAACCTATAAATAACGTTATGTATCAAGATAATAATAATATATTTCTGATGTGGGCCATGCTTTATGTTATTTAATTAAATTGGTAAATCTGTTTCTATTTTAGTTTCGTTTAATGCTAGCACAAATTTGTTGCTTCTGTAACACATTATGATCTTGAAACGTCAATAAAACGTCATATCATTACAAATTATTTTATCGCGGAATTTGTGACTCACTTTTGTGGAAATAAATGCATCCAAAGTGTTTTGTTTTATTTTTCAACCTCTTTAATAATTTAGATAACACTTTATCAACATTATAGCTCCTAATCCTAATAACATCTAGTATCAAAGAGCAGAACTAACACAGTCCAGTCAACGCATGAATGCAACTAAAACATACCTACTCTCTGGTCTCCGAGTACAATCATCCATAGGTCATCTTCGCTAAAAATCATCAGATATTCATGCATTTTTGAATTCGGATTTTATGTCAAAATTCAAGTACCTTCATACCCAATTTCAAGATTCTGCGTTTACGGGAAGTACGCTGTAGGTTTTGATTCCCTTGAGAGTTGCGGAAATTTGCGGCATAAACGGCTGTATCTTTTGATTGCGTTGGTTTAGAAGTTTGATTTTTTCACAGCTCTAAGGGGCAGTGGACTTGAGTATTTGGTGTAAATTTCAGCTTGATACCTCCACGTGTTCCTGAGAAAAAGGGTCTTGACAGACGGACAGACAAACGGACGGACGGACGAACGGACAACAAAGTGATCCTTGAACCCTTATAGAAGGGTTCCTTTTTTTCCTTTTGAGGTACGGAACCCTAAAAAGGACAGCTAAGATCAGAACTGAGTCTGAATTGAATCGCATTAAGACATCATTGGTAAGGCCTCTTTATTTTTTTATTTTTTTTTATGCGAATAGGAAGGCAAACGAGCAAGTGGGTCACCTGATGGTAAGCGATCACCACTGCCCATAGACACCCGCAACCCCGGAGGGATTGCAGATGCGTTGCCAACCTGGAGGACTTAGATGAAATGCCTCTTGTGCCCGTAATTTCCCCGGCTGTCTTACTCTCCACACCAGAACACAGCAGTGCAAGCACTGCTGCTTAGCGGCAGGATTAGCGAGTAAGATGGTGGTAGCGATCCAGACGGACCTTGCACAAGGCCCTACCACCCGCATTCGGATTTTATGTCAAAATTCAAGTACCTAAAGTAGCTGGGTATTTTTTTTTACGTTAACACGGCCGTTGCTAGATACAATGTATAAAAAATACAAAATACTAGCAATTACGAATAGTTAAATAGGTAGGTACTGGGCCCTTACCATGACGTCTTAATGCCATTCATTTCCGGTTCAGTTTAGGTTCACTCGCTGTCAGATCCATACTAAAAACCGGCCAAGTGCGAGTCGGACTCGCGCACCGAGGGTTCCGTATCATTATCTATTAATATCTATAAACCAGTGTAAGCAGAGCCCTGCTCCAAAGCAAAATGTACGCAGTGTGGGGTCACTTTGTATTGGTCACTGATATATACAGACATACATACATATTTACGGTTTTCGCAATTATTCCTTAATCTGTGCTATATGATCTACCTTCATACCCAATTTCAAGATTCTGCGTTTACGGGAAGTAGGTACGCTGTAGGTTTTGATTCCCTTGAGAGTTGCGGAAATTTGCGGCATAAACAGCTGTATCTTTTGATTGCGTTGGCTTAGAAGTTTGATTTTTTCACAGCTCTAAGGGACAGTGGACTTGAGTATTTGGTGTAAATTTCAGCTTGATACCTCCACGTGTTCCTGAGAAAAAGGGTCTTGACAGACGGACGGACAAACGGACGGACGGACGAACGGACAACAAAGTGATCCTTGAACCCTTATAGAAGGGTTCCTTTTTTCCTTTTGAGGTACGGAACCCTAAAAAGGACAGCTAAGATCAGAACTGAGTCTGAATTGAATCGCATTAAGACATCATTGGTAAGGCCTCTTTATTTTTTTATTTTTTTATGCGAATAGGAAGGAAAACGAGCAAGTGGGTCACCTGATGGTAAGCGATCACCACTGCCCATAGACACCCGCAACCCCGGAGGGATTGCAGATGCGTTGCCAACCTAGAGGGCTAAGATGAAATGCCTCTTGTGCCCGTAATTTCCCCGGCTGTCTTACTCTCCACACCGGAACACAGCAGTGCAAGCACTGCTAGCGGCAGGATTAGCGAGTAAGATGGTGGTAGCTATCCGGACGGACCTTGTACAAGGCCCTACCACCCGCAAGATTCTTTAGTACTATAGACCGACCGCTTAACTGAGTTCTCGCCTGCGCGGGTCGGTACAGGGGCGCAGGGTAGGATGACAAAAAATGCGGGTGGTAGGGCTTTGTGCAAGGTCGGTCCGGATAGCTACCACCATCTTACTCGCTAATCCTGCCGCTAAGCAGCAGTGCTTGCACTGCTGTGTTCCGGTGTGGAGAGTAAGACAGCCGAGGAAATTACAGGCACAAGAGGCATTTCATCTTAGCCCTCTAGGTTGGCAACGCATCTGAATCCCTCCGGGGTTGCGGGTGTCTATGGGCAGTGGTGATCGCTTACCACCAGGTGATCCACTTGCTCGTTTGCCTTCCTATTCGCATAAAAAAAAAAAAATACAAAGGGGGCCGATAGCGGTGCGGGCGGGTAGTACTCTCTGCCCCCTTTGTCGCCCACCCCGCGCCCCTGTGCCGCGTGGGTGAGGACTGAATTAAGCGGTCGGTGTATATCACCCAAATGTAACGGTCTGCCGCGTTAGTGTGCGCCCAAACCGCCGCGTATACGCAGTGGCGTGTCGTATGCGTCACGTTTTCTCACCGTTTCTTCATACATTTTGTTGCGATTCCGTAACGTCACCGTTTTTTAAGCGGCGGTGTGGTCGCACCCTTAAAGATCCTTTGCACACCAGAAAACATAATTGTCAATCAACATGAAAGTTTGTAGAAAGTTGGATGGAAAATGATATACCACTTATTTGGCCGACATTACTTAAAAATGCAAACTAAAATGTACAACAGAAGTTTTTATTTAACCAAGAAGAATAACACAAAATAATGAACAATATGCACGATATACATAATTTTTATTATCTATTAAAGGTATACAAAACCAAACCGTTTTGTCACCCAACATCTAAAAACGGGTACTCATTTAAGAGTAATTTTACTACATCTAGTGAGAATTTTTATAACAGGGGACCACGGGTAATGTCGTCTCACAGGATACCTACCCTGTTATTTGAAACGAAAAAATCATTTAACTTTAGATTGACATTTGACATGGTATATAATGTCAAAGTGTAACGTACTTATAGGCGCTTTTTCAGTCGTCAATTTGGGGAAAGCAGCCCGTTACAACTAACTATTATACATTATGACAAAGTACTAAAGTTTTCAACATTTTCGTAGGCCCACTGTACCTATGCTTAAGAGGGTGCATCCCTACTGAGCTGGCAACGTCGTATTTTTGGTGATTTTTTTGCGATTATTTCACAGAAATTGAATGAAAGTTTCAAATAGTAAAGGGATAAAATACTAAGTACCTATATCTCGTTTAATAAGAAAATAAAAGTCCATCACGATTAATCATTGCATTGGACACATTAATACGCTAAAAACGAAGTGCACTACGGACGCACATTTGAAGCTTTCATTCAATTTCTGTGAAATAATCGGAAATCACCAAAAATTCAACGTTGCCCGCTGAGTAGGGAGGGATGCACCCCTTTAAGTAGTCAGATTTATAACTTGCTAACATGTTGACGTAACATACAGTGCTTCTAGTTTCTAAATGTCTTTCGGCAAACTTCGTGTTTCCTCAGTTCAGATATCAGTCATGAAAAACGATGATTGCCGAGAGACATTAAGAAAATATGCCACTATTCGTATGTATGTCTATCTGTCACTGACATTTGCCTTAGCTAGACGTAGACGAAACTTGTAACTTTTAACTTTCAAAAATCGGGCACCCGAGCGGTCAAAAATCAAAACGCCCAAAAGTTAACCCACTTACTTATTAAATTTGAAACATTCACCCTGTACTCTTCAAGACTTATCATTCAAACTTCAAACCAGTGCCCTTCATATGCTGCTCGCTCCACTCATCGAACCTCCTCGATAGATCATCAGACATATAGTTCTTCCAGTCGCCAATCTCCCCTTTCCTTATAAACCGTAGTTTTGTTTGCTCCAAATAGCTCTTCCCATACGACTTCTCGAGTATAGCGTCCAGGTTCACAGCTCTATTGCTCTTCATGTTTCTAAAGGACAGATGGTCGCAGAGGGTGTCCACTTGCTCGTCCGTCATGGTCTTGTTGAGAAACTCGGCGGTCCTCCTGACGATGCCCGGGAGGTCGTGTTTCATCTCCTCGAACTTGATGAAGAGAACGTTGGGATCGTTGCGTCTGTTCCAGAAACCTGCAAGAGGTAATCAAGAATCAGAACAAAGTAAATGTACCTCCCTGCTCCACCACTGAAGGTGCAAGACAGTTACGTCTGTGTAACGAATATGAGCCGGGTTCGCACAGGCAGGGCGGCGCTGCGGAATCCCAACTTCAATTTAAGAAGCACGTCGCGCCCGTGTGGCCGACCTGAGAGTGCCCTAAGAGCGTATTGTATTAGAAAAAAAACAAGCACTTCGGGAGTGCTGGCAGAAGTGAAAACTACTCTCACACGCACAGTCGCGCAAAAAGGAAAAAAAAAATCTTTTTCTACACGAGATTCGAACTGCGGTCACTTGAGAGAACGGAGTGTTATTCCACACCTTATACCACAATGCCAAACGCACATACGTTAAAGCGCCGAAATTAACGTACACTTCAAATTTCGAACGCGACTCTAGCTTCATTCGTATTTCAAAATAAGCTCTTAGAGGATTCTGATATCCTGGTACTTAAACTCTCCCTCCGTCTTACGTCTGATGCGAGTTTAACATTTTTTACCCATCCAGAAAGTGTCCAGCGCCGTTAAAGAAGTTTTTAGTTCAAAAATATATTATTCTCACCAAGGATGTGATTCCACACGGGCCCGAAAGGCGCACGGTCCCTCATGAAGAGGTCACAGAACTCCTCAAAGGTCCCTTTGAGGCCATGCACCAGCGTGGTATAGTGGTAGTACGATACTACCAAGTCCTTAGGGTTACGGGACGTGTAGATCACCTGCGGATAGTATACATTAGGTATAGTGAAGTGAATGAAGGGAAAAGGGGTACGTAATCCATAAAGTTGAAAATGTAAAATGGGTTAAAATACATATTATAATAAGAGTTTTAAATAATAGTTCAAAATATATAATGCGATTTACTCAGAAAATTTCAAATTAACAGAATTGCTATAAACTAAACCTAACCTAAATGAATCTATAGATCACGCTATACAGAAAATGGCATTATATATATTTTGAACTATTATGCATTTTAACCCATTATACATTTTAAACTTTACCTATACATATATTCTGATCCGCACCCAGGGAAAAGCGATTGAGTGTTCAAATTATTCAGTTCGTTTTACTGTTAAATCAGTGATTATTTATATATTTAACGCAATTCACATGTCATAGGTACAACAAAAAGATGGCAATATACACATTAAAACATAATTAAACCCTGTTGGACGCAGCATTTTAGACATTATGCGACAAGACGCGTCGATTATGAAAATGGATACGAGCCAAGCGCTTAGTTTTTGCTCTACAGTAGCTCTACAGCTAGTTTTTGTCGCCACAAACTATTACGTTGCTAATTTTCCTCTAGAAACGAATACGTTTCAAACCGTTTTTAAATAAAGAATGAACATTAGAGGCACAGGCAGAATCAATTAACCGTATTAGTTGAAGTCTCCTACCATCCTGGTCACCACGGGAGAACTAGACCAAACCCCTCCAGCAAGCTAGAGGAGGCCGTTGCCAAGAGGCACGCCGAATCACGCGATTTTATAAACTTGAAAGTGACAACAACATGTACCTATTGAAACTGTAGCCAATTCGGAATAAAGGGGCTATATTACATTATTATTGATATTATTATTATTATTTGTTTTTAACTAAATCAATTAATCGGATTCTACATGTGTGTTATGCAAGAATGAGTTAGCCAGTTTAACATAACAAACAATACAGCAAGCATTAGGAAGAGGAAGGCACGCTTCGTGCTTCGTACAATACGTGCAGTTACATCGCAGAATGTAACTAATGCAGCGGTTGGAGTCATTAACATACTAACTTTAATGAATCGCAACAATCCAATCATTAAATTGACTGCGTCGAATCTTTTCACGAAATAAGAACATTCACTTACTTCAAATGTAAATTTTGAAAGGAGAGAATCATTGAAATCGGTTTGTAACCGTTTAATTTAAGGAATCAACGGAGCAGAATAAACATGCAGTTGAATTAAGAAACTCCCTATTTTTGGAATCAGTTAAAATTGGATTGACATCGTATCGCTTGACATGGGAAACCATTATGATATAATTCTGTACTGAAGCCCAATTTTTGAAAGCACATCATCTGAAACTATGTAACTAACTATTTTTGAAAGTGGTGGCAAATTGAGTTGAATTTGTAATACGACACGTAAGTTATTGAAAACTGCCTAGTAAAAAATTTGCAATAAATCTTGTGTGAAAACTCGTCAAAATCCATAAAGTACGAGTACCTATAAGTACCTATGTAGTTTTATGTTCATTAAAATGGACCTCCGCAAAGTAACGCCTGATTCAATAAAATACCTATAAGTAGAGCATTTAAAATTAATTTTACTCATGACTCTACCGCGATAACGCCTTGGCTCATCTGGCATCATTAATATAAGGATTGTAAAACAATTTGGAGGATAACTTGAAAAAGTAGGATGTGATTGATTGCTTTAAATTCTCTATATGCGGATCCGCTGAACATTTATCATCAGACTACAGCCGTAAGTAGGTATTGGAGTCGTTAGCAGTTAGAGATATAGACAGGCACTTAATAATCTGTAGGCCTACCACTACACTATGTTTTCTTGTGGCATACATTACTTCGTAAGGCCGGAGAAAACATTTTAGATGTCCAAAGAGCAAAAATATGCAACAGAGTTCTTCTGTGATAAATTCGTGTCTTTATTTTTTTAGACAAGCAATTATCAGATCTTTTGAAAGGTTACTCGTGATTAGCGTTTACCCTGACCCCAACTGCTCCTAAAGTGATAAATTAAAAATAAAATAAATAAATATCATGGGACAAATTACACCAATTGACCCAGTCCCAAACTAAGCAAAGCTTGTACTATGGGTACCAGGCAACGGTTAAACATACATATATAATGTAGATAAAAACATAATTAAATACATACAATATCCATGACTCGGGCACAAACATTCGTATTCATCATACAAACGTCTGCCCCTGCCGGGATTCGAACCCGGGACCTCTAGCTTCATAGTCAGGGTCACTAACCACTAGGCTATCCGGTCGTCGGAATTACCTTGGTTTTGGCGCTGCCGTCGTCGCGCTGTATGTCAACTGGCAGAAGATCCCAGGGTAGGTGGCTCCGGATGTAGCGAGGCCTGGCCAGGCGGTACTTCACCAGATCCACTGATGTACCCTTTACGGATTCGTTGTGCCACTCGTTGTGCTTGTCCACCATGATGCTGGAGAGCTCCACTAGGGGGCAGCGGATCTGTGCAGAGATTACTCATGCTTAAACTTTGAACACCTTCACCCACACAATACACAACAGAGCCTCTAGTGTAAGTTTTCATACGATCAAACGTCTCGAACGCGTTCACGTAAACGTCTCAATTACAAAGAAAAAATTGACAGCGCCACTTGCGGATCGAAACAGCAACAAACTATTCCCATAGTATTTGACATTTTAACGCAAACGCGTTCGAGACGTGTTCTGTGACCGAAAACTTACACTAAGCATACAGATCAGTGTTTCTTGAACTTTTTGCGGTCGTCATTTTTTTTCGGACTTTCAAAAAGTACATAGACACGTTATAGTGTAGGTACAGGGGAGGTAAAGCTTTACTGCAGGAAAATGGCAAGTTGGCCTGATTCCGTGTCATATTATTATGATTGTTTCCCGAATGCAACGATCACATCCCAGCGGTTTTTTGCTGCAAGTTTCATTACATTGCCAGGCCGTGATGCGAACAGTTTAGAAGTCGTCAACCCAGCGCCGCAATGTAATGCGACTTGAAGATCTCTTGTAAATCTAAAAGGGCCTTTAAAGGGTATATGGTAAAGAAGGTAAGTTACATACTTGTTGCAGAGACTTTGCTCCTTCGTAGTCCAGGTCGTGGCCTATAAGCCATACCATTTCTTGGCACCATGTGGATCCTTAAAAATAAAATTCTTTAGAGCAAATAGTGTCAACAAAAAGTCTATTGTAGGAGTGCGACCAATATTATGGCCCGTAATGCGTGCTTAAGAATGTATGACCCATCTTAAATCTAGGGGTCCCTACGACCCATAGGGGTCACTTCGACCCATTTGTGGGTCTTTTGTGTAAATGTATTACCCGTAATTCGTGTCCTCCGTTTAACTTGTCTACAGTACACGAATTATCAGCTAGCTTATTACGTAAATCGCTCGCAATCGCCATTGTGTTCATTTTGACAGTTCTTACTTGTATGAATGTGACAGCTAGCTGATTCCGATGCCAATTGTCAGCCCATACATAAACTGTCAAAATGAACACGAATACGACTACGAGCGAGTTACGTAATAAGCTAGCAGGATTGGATTGCAGGGTATATTCCGGGACGATGCATTACTCGCACCCCTAATGAGGCACTTCGCTGTAGAATAAATAAATTAATATCGTGAACCTGGAATCTCTACTTTTGCCTATAGCTATGTAATTCGCAGTTGCTTTCCAGTCCTTTAACTATACTAACCCCCTTATTCATAAACGCTCTGTAGGAATCTGCTAACTTAGCAATCGTTTGTCCTTATCTGTCACTTTGACATTTATCTTTCACAGATAAGGACAAACGATTGCTAAGTTAGCAGAAGCCTATAGATCGTCTATGAATAAGGGGGTTAGTGTTTATAACAATCGCTCACGTAAAAAACGACAGTAAGCATTGTTAGAAATATCCTCAAAAATAGGTACGCATCAGAAGTAGATAGCTACTTTAAGCGTGGTATTGTAACCCAATCAAACAAGTCCACTCCAATGTCTCCAATGTTGTTTTTGCAATTTTTACTCATACGTCAACTGCGGTGACTTTGGTAATTTTGGAGCTACTTTGATCGTTTTAAAATTGCTATAAAATCGATATTGTCCATATCCGGTGAATGTTTGGCATGTAGCCGCAATGGCGATCGACGAAGACATTGATTGAAAGCAGTAAACGAAAAAAAAAAAATTAGTTTTGACATTAAAACTACTTTTTAAAGTCACCCCGTAAATCAAAGTCACCCCAGTTGACTGTACTTTTGGACCGCTAACGTAACTTCGTAATGAAAACAAAATACGAACGAAAAAAATAACTCACCAGTCCTCGGATATGAGCACATCCAGACATCAGTATCCAGCACTTCCATATTCAAAATGTCCTCGCCTATGGTCATGTAGTCGGCAGGCAAAACCACACGGCCAGGATTAATCTCCACCATGCAATCCTTCTTGTTGAACATTCGGTCTAACTGCCCACCAGTCTCTTCGTCCAATTTCGAAAAGGTCAAATCCGGCTTGACCCTCATTTTTATTTTTTTTATTTAAACGGTTGTTTTTAAATCAACGTTCGATCTGCACGTCTGTTACGAACGTTTTACGGAAGTGTAGTGGCGTGCGCGCCAATATTTCCACTCTCACTACAAACTTTCCAGTCTGCATAGTAAGGTGTAATACTGGTAATGGTTTGGTTTTACTAGACTTAAAGGAAAGTACTTTGAATAATTACTGATGCCTTCAGCCGAGACGTTAATTTGCTGTAATAAGTAAGTCATATGCATGGATTAGACCACTAGACGGTCAATATTATAATCATTTTGATCCAAGCACGTCCCGATAGGTCGAACGCCAAATTTACGCTAGGTATTTTAGATCTATTTAACTAATCTAACTAATATTAGAAATGCGAAAGTTTGGATGGATGGATGTTTGTTTGTAGTAGTCAAACACGCCAGAACGGCCCAACGAATCTGAATTCGAAATTCGGCACATAGATAGACAAAAGTCTGGAATAGCACATAGGCTACTTTTTATCCCGGAAATTTCCCGCGGGATAGCGATAAACGAATTCTTTGCAGACGAAGTCGCAGGTAATAGCTAGTAATATTATAAATGCGAAAGTAACTCCAACTGTCAGTCTGTTAACTTTTCACACTAAAACAACTGAACCGGGGATGGATATAGGTATTGGATGGTTTATATCTCGGAAAATAGCATAATTCCCGCGGGATAAGTGAATTCTGCGCAGACGGAGTCGCGGGCAACAGCTATAAAAGATTAAGTACCTACCGTTGAAATAATTAAGGTAACTTTGTGAAAAATTATTAGGTACCTATTTAATTATTTGTTGACTCAACCACTAACGCCATCTGGTAGCTCATTCTAACACTTACACCGATTTATTTTAAATAGGCTCTAGAAAGTAAACGGCAACAAAAGAGCAGCAAGATAAGCCAAAATCACTCCCTTCTCATATAAATGACTAGCTGTTGCCAGCGACTTCGTCTGCAAAGAATTCGTTTACCGCTATCTCGCGGGAACGTAGTAGTACGTAAAAAGTAGCCTATGTGCTATTTCAGACTTTTCTCTATCTATGTGCCGAATTTCATCCCGATCCGTTGGGCCGTTCTGGCGTGATTAAGTAACAAACAAACATCCATCCATCCATCCATCCATCCATCCATCCATCCATCCATCCATCCATCCATCCATCCATCCATCTATCCATCCATCCATACTTTCGCATTTATAATATTAGTTAGATTAGATTAGATTAGATATGATGACATCAAAAGGTTTAAGTAAATTAAATTCTTAGGAACACTACGCTTCCTTAAGACCTCTAACCCTAGCATTATATTGAACCAACCAGGCTCGTAATAACCAGCCGACGATTCCGTAACGCTAAGAGCTAGCTTTCTTCCTGCTGCCCACTTTCAGTTTCTAGTTTGTGAGGTTGGCCGTACTATGAGCGATTCATAAATAACATCGCCTGGATTAGAAAACTATTTCCAACATGAAACTAGCTCTCATTCAAGAAAGAAGGACTAGGAACTAGTCTGAAACATGTCGAGCATCACTCGACTTTTATACGTGAGTTATCCGTTTGTGTAATTAGAAAAACTATAGTTGCATTCCAATAAAATTACCTTAGTAAAAATCTATGGGAAGGTGGTCACCATTCGTACACTTTTTAGATTTCATTTTTTTATTTAATTGTCAAATTTAGCTAGTTTATGTAGTCATCTCAGTGTAAAGTGTACCAAATATACTGTGATAACTTGAGTTTGTATGTACAAAAGTTTGTATATACAAATCTATTCGCTGGCAGGTAATGCAAATATTTATAACTTAAAGTTAGAATTTAATTAAAAAATTTAAAGAAACAAAGTCATTCTTGGGCATTACCTGACATGACTGATGTATTTTAGTTTAAGAGTTTGAAATTAATTTACGGATGAAAGCTTTTTAATATTTCATTGATGCTTAAAGCGCAAAAACCCGTACTCTCCGTTAAACCCAGGAGTCTTAAACAAGTTAGAGTAGACCTGTAGGCTTATTACGTAACTCGCTCGCAATCGCCATCGTGTTCATTTTGACAGTTCTTGTATGAATGTGACAGCTAGCTGATTCCGATGCCAATTGTCAGCCCATACTTGAACTGTCAAAATGAAGACGATGGTGATCGCGAGCGAGTTACATAATAAGCATGCTGGCTACGCCCTCAGAGCCTTGCAATACTGTATTATAGTTTGTTACAAAAAAGTCCGAAACTATTAAGTATGTTAAAATGTTAAAGGGTTATACCTAGCCATTTTTCAACGATAAGACATGTGTACGAATGGTTACCACTTTCCCCTAATGTGTGAGTATAGGTATATAACTAGGTATAGATTATAGATAACGTTTCTATATACCCCCAAGCACAGAATAAATAATAGTACCCAAGCTACACTAGCGCCTGGCGGCGAATTCATACGCGTTAGCCCTCGTTATTTACAGTGTTATGCTTTTATTATGGTTTCAGCTAGTACTGGCGCTCCACCCGCGTGCATCACAGGTGCGTTATGCCATAATTGTGGCTCGGTGCATCTCTGTGCATTGCACCGTGACGCAACGGAATGCGAAATTACGAATTACGATTAGTTAAACACATTTTCTACGCGACTTAACCGTGTCTTATTGCCTTTTATGAGTTGATATTTCAACGTAAAAACATAATGTAACTAGGTATAAGTTGCTTCTCTTCCCGCGCATAACCACCACCACCACCTGCTCAGATCTGTTCCTTTCTCCATTCTGTTATGGTTACCTGCGGTAGAGATCGCTCTGTAGCGATAAGGCCGCCTATTGTTACCTTATTACTTCTGTATACCTTTTTTCTGTTTTGATTGTTATATGCGGTGTTCAATAAAGAGTTATTGTACTGTATTGTATTGTATTGTAAAGCCTATTGAGCGAAAATCTAAGGAATCATGTTATAGGCGATGCGGCTAGCAACCCATCACTATTTTGATTCCCTTTTTCACCTATAATCAGGTTAAACGTGGTCTTTAGGTCTCGATAGGGCAGGGCCAATATTCAAGCGTTTCGACCGCTCGGTTCATACGTCATTGTGTGTCATTGTCGTCCCATAATTACCTATTCTATCCTAACAGGACAAGCCGCAACAACTTTGGATAAGCTAAATGCAGCATCGATACGTTTTTTGCTGTCAGAAAAACGCCGAAAAAACGCTGAATATTCGCCCGGCAACGCCGGAGTGGTTTTAGTGGGTATGCTACCCCTGCTCCTTTCCGTGCGTAAAGAGAGGAGAGAGAAGACTGATAGAGTCCCACTTAACCTCCTCGGGCCTAGGGGTACTCGTAAAGAGTTTCCACTGCGTTAAATGAAAGAAGACTCTGTCTACCCCGTAAGGGATATACACGTGATTTGTGTATGTATGTATCACTCTAATGCGCAATTTTTCCGGCAGCTCGTATTGCTTACTACATTGCTTGTGAAACGACTGTAAAGCTGGCTAAGTTAATATTACGTAATACATATACCCCTTTCTGTGAGATGATTCACCAATCAATAACACAACAAGTTACAAACTATTAAACTTCCTCGTTTGTCATTAAAAAGCAGAAATTGGGTACTCTTGATAGTGCAAGTCCCGTATCGGCCTACAACTTTACAAATATGTTGTATACCTAGTCTTATTTTCTTTATTCTTCCAAAACAAAAGGGCTCATTAAAGTCAATTAAGAATTAAATTCTTGTCAAATTTGACTAACTGTATAGGTTAGGTTAGGTTAGGTTAGGTTAGGTTAGGTAAGGTACCCTGCAAATGAATAATTAGTGCTTCAAATTCAAAATCCACATAACATTGCTATAACTTAAACCATTACCGATACGGGTGAATACGTAAAAACAAGCTAAATGCAACGCACGTATGGGGGCGTATATTGACCTCGACTATGACATTGCAAATTTGTAAATGCCGTTCAACGCGGCGCTGTTTGTCGTGGCAGCCTACAATTTAGTATGCAATAAATGTTAGTTCCTGTTTTCGCCGCTGATTGAGGAAAATTTTGCATTTTCACCCTCTCCCCTATTCGTTCGTTCGCTCTTCCATCGAACGGAACGGAACCAAACCACGTTGAATGAACAAAAACAAACGTCACAATATTTAATTTATAAGTAAACAATAGCATAAAAAAATAGTAAAAATGTCGAAAATGACGAATGTGAACTCTAGTTTGGCGTACGAAATACTATTGTATTTGAACAATTTTTATTTAGGCATGTTTTTCGTGTGTGAAGTGGCTATCGGCATATTGAAGGCGATAAACGTTTCCTATCCAGAAAATGCGCTGCTTACGGAGACAGGGATTTTCAGCGCTTTATGCCTGATAGAAGCATTCCGCATATTTTTGGGGCAGAGAGGAAACTTGTCTAGTAAAAGTGAGTAGGCGCTTTTTTATTTTGATTGTAAGTTGAAGATAACCGATTAGCTTTTTTATGTTTGGCTTTAATTAAAGGCCAATCCGCACTGGGCGCGCGTGGGAACTATAGCCCAAACCCTCCAATACACGGAGGAGGCCTATGCCATGAGGCACGCCGAATTTCGCGACAATAAATACAAAAATAAACGACAATAACAACAACAACATGTATTTACTGAAATTGAAGCAAATTCGGAATAAAAAAAGGCTTA
The DNA here is from genome assembly GCA_963854515.1 of Pandemis heparana. NCBI lineage: Eukaryota > Metazoa > Arthropoda > Insecta > Lepidoptera > Tortricidae > Pandemis > Pandemis heparana. The sequence continues at coordinate 7,731,183 of OY978028.1, forward strand.
TAAATAAAATAAATAAATAAAGGCTAAAGTACTACATTTTTTTTCACCATGTACAGTTCGCATGCAAATTCAATGCTAGCTGAAAGATCCAATGATAATCTAATAAACTTGATACATAAGTACTTACTATTATTACCTTGATGAATGTTTTAAAGAGCACCCACATTTTTAGTTTTACGAAGGCACAATTTTTTTTATTTGCTTAAAAAATATATTTTTTTTTAAATGTTTTACCTAGTTAAAAATTACCTTACAAAGTATACCAATGGCTCATTATAGCAAGGTTATACCGGAGCCCTATTTTATAAAGCTACAAGTAACAAATTTACAAGCTGAAGCCTTTTCCTGACACTATGTGTTAGATAGAGACTTCCGCTTGTAAATTATAACTTGTAGCTTTATAAAATAGGGCCCAGGGGTAATAATTGGAATGGTAGCACTTACAAACCTTTTTCTTTTCAGAAATTCCAGTCTTTTTCTCAGTGCTCCTGACAATACCTTCAGCAGTGGGAGTCTGTTACTTCCTTATTTACCAGACCTACATCATCAGACTAGAGTACATTTGGTGCGCCGTCATGTTGATGTTCCATGCCCTAGAAATGGCATTTGCCATCCTTTTCATTTTCACTGTGTGTAAGAACCAGCAATATGACTAGAATAAGTTTAAAAGCGTGTCCGTGCCAAAGAGATACTGATGCCAAAACGATAACTAAGAATCAGAAATGATAATATGCATTTTTCCACTTTTCTGTTCAAAGACATTCCAAATTATTTTATACTAGATACCTACAATGTTGACATTTAAAAAGTTCCTTTTTAATTTAATGTCATAACAAGGTTTATTAAATGTTTAATTAAAAAGGGAACGACTGAATAAATTGCGTAATTAAGTTTACAGTATGGAATATTCAGGTACACTAAATTAGGTGCTACTTAGAGCATTACTATTAAACTAAAAGCCTAAGTATTGAATAGTTTATATTATACTCTAGTGATTGTTGTTTGATACTTAGACTTAGCATACTTTAATAAGCTGAAAATGTACTTACATAGTCTAAATACTTATGCCAAATTTATACTAGACTTGTGTGTTTGAAGCACTGTTTTGTAGCTGAGTATAATGCATGAATATATTTAAGTGTTACTTATCAAAAGCTTTTTATACCTTAAATATGGCATTAAACATTTTTACAAAAAGCTACTCATTGTATCTGAGAGGAAGTAAAGAAGAAGGTTGTGGTTGATTGACATAACTCTGTGTGGGTAATATATTTAAGTTAGTGCTGGTACAGTTGAGTTCTTCAACATCTATTAAATAATATCTACAATTACAGTTTGTCTATAAAGTCGTGAAATTAAAAAGTGGCAATACTGTAGTGTCGTCCCTTCCTAATCTATAGGTATAAGAAAACGGGACGACACTACAGTATTGCCACTTTTTAATTTCACGACTTTATAGAAACTGTAGACCTTATTGTCAGGTATATGTTCAGATATTTTTTGAACAGTCTGCTGTGACTAACACTTTTTTGGAGAACTCATGTGTACCAAAAATAGTTACATGAATTGTTGGGGAGCTAAAGAAAACTGCTATTAAGTCATCTTGCTAGAGGCTTTTAATTTCCCAACTCTGAATGATATTCTGAATTGCCTAAATATAAATAAAGCAAATTATATTTAAAAACATTTATTTTATACTTTCTACAACTACATTTACAACAACTAATCTGTGGGTGGTGTGATGTGTTCCGGTAAGCTCTGGCATTCGACTTTTGTTACTTTCAACGCGCAACCTTCTGGAAGGTTCCGTTCTATGTATTCGAGGTATGTGTCGCAAGTGGATCCCGTAAGCCTTTGAAGATGCACAAATCTGAAGTAGGTACGGATCTCGTACTGGACTTTGTGCTTTTTGTAGATGTGAACACATCGTAGGAGGGTATGCCTCTCTTTATCAGCTTTACGGGATGCAAAACTGGAATAATAAAAGGTCAGCTTAGGATAAATAAAAATTGCAATTGCATTTCCTTTCATTAGAGAATAGTTTAGAAGAACAAACAAACCTTTTGGTAACTTCTATGCCTAAATGCGAAGCGGCTGCCACACAGAACCAGGAATAACTGAGCAGCACAGCAGGATCAATGCCTCTCATTTCCAATTCAACCTTTTTGTACAACTTGTCCAGTTCTACACTTGTGCTGGGGACACCTTGGATTGTCTTTGGTATTGATACGGGATTGATTGTGGAAAGAGGCCGGAGTGCTGCATAGTTTGTAGCTATGGTACTGCGAATCAGAGGCGAAGACTTCCAAATACCCTAGAAAATATAGTTTGGGGTTATAAATTTGAACATAGGTTATCTGGATGCATATTGGTAGATGCTTTAAATGAAAAGATAACGAACCATTTTACCAGATGAGGCGAGATGAGAAAAGTATAATTATTTTAAAATAAATTATATAAAACCATTTGGAGGTTGTATAATATGTTGACAATATGTTTTACCTTAATTACATTCATCTTTTGATGATAATATTAGATGAAATTATAACGCCACTAGATTCGGTGCTTTTTTGACTAATAGCGCTGTCTTGTTATTTCTAAAATACACATAAATCGTTAAAATCCTGTTGTTGGTGTCGGGACTAAATTCCTATTCCTTTTTGGTGACATGACACATGACATTGACATTTGACAGCTATCATGTAAAGGTGCACGTTCAAAAAGCTTGTTATTTGCACATACTTTCTCTGGGTAGAGTATGCATTACAAGCACAAATGCGATAATCACACCATGATTACACCACTTCGAAACAAAGTGTTCATAAGGCACACGTGCTTTACAAAAAAAAAAGTTTTTGAACATGGTAAATATCTCCTACGTGAGTTACGTGATGTCCTTTATGTCCTACTCTACCTATCGTAGAAAGCTACCTATGGTAGCTGTAAAAAAAAACTAAACTGTCAGTCAGTGCACTTCAGTGCAGTGAGTCAGTGTCAAACGGAATAAACAAATAATATTCATATTTTTGTGCTGAAAAACAGATTTATGTGATTACAAACTCAAACTGAAAAAGCAGCTGAATCGAGATCTTCTTCATTCAATCGCTCCGCCAACAAACTATTTAAAATGGTTGGACCCTTGGTTCTTTTGAAGCTTTTGCATTGCAGGCGTTTACGCCACCCTAAACCGTGTAAAGGAGATTCGAAAAGTTCTCACGACATCAAGGTGAAGACTGAACTCAGCAATGAAGACTACACTTGCAGGGTATGCCTCAAAACTGGCTACATTCCGATCTTTGACTTAGACTCTCATATAGACATTTCAGAAGACTTGCACTTGTTTGGTGGCATTGAGGTTAGAATGGACGATAGTTATCCCAAATACTTATGTAAATCATGTCACTCTTTATTACAAGGTGCGATTTTGTTGCGGAAAACCGCTCAGCAGTCTGAACAGACTCTCCAGTCGGATGGAAGTAATTTAAACTACGACAATGGTGGTACCAGTGATGATAACTTTGACTATGTAGAACAAATACTGAAAATGCCGCCCAGCTATCATTGCCAGCGATGTAACATGGAATTTGAAACATTTAGCGCCTACAGTGAACACCGAGCTTCCCTAGAACATGAGAATATGAAAGTTAAATGTGAAGTATGCAACAAATTGTACTCCGAATCATATTTAAAGAAGCATTTGCTGTTGCATAATCCTGATGTCCCATTTGTATGTGACATTTGCGGCAAAAAGTTTATTATTCAAGGCCAATTTGCTAGGCATCGGTTGACTCATTTCTACAATTTACCATTCCAATGTTCACTTTGTCCGTACCGAGGGAGATTTACGGAGTCACTGAAGATGCACATGCGTAGTCATACAGGAGATAAACCATACCAATGCTCGGAATGTGCTAAATGCTTTATTAACAAAAGCAATCTTAATAAACACATGCTTACGCATAAACCGGACCATGACTTTAAGTGTGAGACTTGCGGACGGGGGTTCAATACGAAACGTAACTTAGATTTGCATTTCAAAGTCGATCACACTGGTATAAAGGATCATGTTTGTAATGTTTGCGGTAAAGCATTTGGGTATCGGAAACAAATGATGAAGCACCAATTGAAAGTGCATAAAAGAGAAAAGCTACGGAGTGGAAGGTTGCCGTTGTACTTACAAGTAGAATCTAAACAGAGGAGTGGTCAGGAAGTACTGATATCTGATGCTGTTGCATTGAACAAGACTGATTGAATTATATACCTTCACTTCTGTTTGAGTACTTGTGAAAGGTTATTTTGTTGACAAGCTGCATAGTAATGTTGTCACTGTCATATGCAGGTTTCCGTGATGTTATTCTTTGGTTGAAAGTGGTCCGTTTTGCTTTGCTAATTCCATTATGACAAGAGCACTTGTACAATTAGTGCCACTTTAAAAAAGCTAGAGACGTAACTGCGCAGTGCGCGATTAACCAAAGAAATTGACGATATGAAGGGGGCATGGAATACAAAATGACACAAGGCGCTTCAGAACGCGAAGCCCGCGTCTTTTGACACTACAAACGTACAAACATCAGCTACATGCAACAGCTACATATCACTTCGAAGGGCCTTTACACACTAGCGATTTGTCGCAAAACCGCGGCGAATGATCCCTAAGAATCAGCATTACAAGCTATATGTAACCTGCGTCATGTTGGTACTTGGCAATTAAGGAGTATGTTGATAATAATGCAGTTTAGTTTATACAGGCCCAGGACCTGGGATCAACGTTTTTTGTTACATTCTATGTTAAACTTTGTAATTTTAATTTCATAGAAATGTACGCTTAGTTAGGGTCTGTTAATTAAACCAAGATGAGCCAAATCAGTTTTATTATTTTTCCAAGCTCTAAAATAATTTCTTAACTAACCTAATACGCCTATACGATAAGGGGAAAACAAGCATCGGGTCACCTGATGGAAAGCAATCACCGCCGCCCGTAGACACTAGCGTTAAGAGTGTGTTGCCTGCCCTTTAAGAAAAGAATAGGCGGTTGGTGTTGCCATAATACTTAGCTAAAACTAAACCTCCTCAATCAAAAACTCGTCCGTTTTAAATGGTTTTAATCACTGGCCATTTACAAAGTACGGAAAATTAAAAATAAACTAATTTGGAATAAAAGCGATGTCAAGCTGAGTGACTCGTTCACAACAAATTTCGAGCCAGAATCGGGTTTTATTTAATTTTCTAGAACAATGGCGAACGAGGCGGAAGAAATCATTCGCAAGCTTTCTTCGCACAAGGGTGTAGCTGGAGTTATTGTAGTTAATGGAGAAGGGATACCTATAAAGTCAACTTTGGACAACCACGTATCTGTACAATACGCGGGTCTGATGGGTTCCTTGATCGATAAAGCAAAGGTACGTACGTACATTCGGCGTATAAGAAAGAGTACACATTAAATGAGGGCGCCGCTTTCTACGTAACTCTTTTCTTGAGGTACAGATGTAGTGCGAAATTATTTCCCATGACATTTCGTGGAATCCCATGCATTTTTCAACTTTAACGGTATTTGAATAAGGTTCTTATTTATAAAACAATTTAATCTGACAGCTGCATTGCATACACGACTTTAATAACATATCACTAAAGTTGAAAACCGGATAAAATGTAACGAAATGTCATGGAAAATCATTTTGCACTACACCACATGTACGTTTCTTGGAGGTATCATGCTAAACCTGTGAAATATTAAGTAGTAGATACTTAAATTTATCCGTTGCTTTCTTAGCACCCACCCACAAGCTTTGCTTTGTTAGTAAGCTTAGTTGGTTTGCAATTTTTTTTATTGTTTATTATGCGTGCAGGTAAAATTTTTGTTCCCAAAAACGGGTATGACAGGAATCTCGAACTATAGACCGACCGCTTAACTCAGTCCTCGCCCGCGCGGCACAGGGGCGCGGGGTGTAACGACAGCGGGGGCCGCAGCCACCCGCACCTCTCGGTCCCCGCGGTCGTCCCGCGGCGAGGACTGAGTTAAGCGGTCGGTCTAGTGTAATCAACAGACTTAATTTCGCTTTATTGATTCTTTTTCAGGCAGTAGTGAGAGACTTGGACCCCACCAATGACCTAACTTTCCTGAGAATTAGAAGCAAGAAAAGTGAAATTATGGTTGCTCCTGACAAGGAGTTTATATTGATAGTCGTACAAAACCCAGTCGACTGACGAAGGCTGTGGCTTTTTGGCCACTTTTTCGTATTTTAATTGATTTTTCAACTTAATCATGATTACTTTTAGCATATTATGTGAATGCACCTTCTTGTGATTATTTTAATACTTAGCTGTGAAACGAACATTAATTTAGAATTAAATTCTATTATGTTATAATTAGTGAGTTTCTTTTAAATCCTATCAGTAGGTAAGGTCAGTTAGTCAGTTTTCAATAGGTGGACTGGAGGATATGGAGAATAATAGAACTCTTTCGTAGTCAATATTTATTGATTATGTCATCTTAAATTACGTTCAGATTACAATAAAACTAAATGGTAATACTACCATTGGCCCCTTCCCCTAAATCCGCCACGAAAGCCCCCCCTGAAGCCTCTATTTCCGAAACCACCACGGTTTCCAAATCCACCTCTAAAACCACCTTGATTTCCAAAACCACCTTGGTTGCCAAAGCCGCCTCGGTTGCCAAAGCCGCCTCGGTTGCCGAAACCGCCTCTGTTGCCGTCGCCCCCGAATCCCCCCCTGGGCCCACTAGTGCCCCACCCCCTGGCCCGCTTGGCCCCATCCGGCCTGTATATCGGGGTAGCAACATCACGCTGTATATTGTAATCGCCTGCGTCGATAACGCACAGCGCTTTTATACAGTTTACGAGCTGAAAAAGAAAATATTGGTAAATAAAGAGGCCATTTTAAGAATCTCTAACCTATTAACCTCTTCGCCGCCACGTCAAATACAAGAGACGTCACACATACGCCATACTTTATTATGATGCCTTAAGTTGAACCTAAACCCAATTGAATGAAGGTTGCTTTTGCATTGAAGTAATGGACGCATTTACTACGTGCCACTGTGTTAGTATAGTGATTATAATTAAAATGAATAAATAAGTTGTCAAGTATATAATAATAATAATAGTTAGTTGGTCAATCGCATTACTAGGTTAAGTTTTGTTGCAGTGCCCTATTACAGGCTTTCATGTTGGGCAATTTATTAGCTTGTAAGATCCAATGTACACATGAAAGCGACGAACAAATGACTTATGACTTATGACTACTCGCCAAGGCTCGTTTCAAAAAACCACACTCGTGTTTTAACCCTTTATAAGGCAGAGGCGATTTAGCGATCACATGCATTGTGTTGGAATTTCAACCTTATTGATTTCAATATACGTAACAATTTCCATTGTAATTATTGAAAACACGACTAGCTTTGAAAATATCCTTTGTAAGATATGCATTCGATAGCTGCTTTTGAATTCGTTGTAGTATGCTCCAATAAATGGGGCATTATAAAGGGTTAAGGACCCTCATTATGTAACGGTCTCATAAAACACTATGTTTAAAAGATTCAATACATTTGCTTCCAGCGGAAGCCGTTTCTTTCTCCTTGTTTCTAAGCCAACCGTTTCTTCCTCCTTGTTTTTTTAATTCTTTTACCTTTTAACTTTATTTTTAAATATTCAAATTAAGAATTAAATAAGGAGTAAACATTGACTTACAATAAACAACTAGACTCCCATTCGCAAACAAAAGTGCCTCAAGCAACGTCCGAGCGGCGTTGTCTATGTATTGCGTGTGTCAACACATCAACTTACACAGATAACATTAACATATTCGTTCAAATTAACACCTTATTTCGTGGCAGTAATGTATAATGTCAATTGCATACGATCGTGAGAAGTAATAACACGACGCCACGCGCTGGAAACCTGTCTGTCTCTTGTTCTCAAGCGTTTGAGATTACGGTGCGAAAGAGACATGTACATTGTTATCGACAGACTGATTAAGCTTATTTGACAGTTGTTAAAAAATATGATTCATAAACACTTGCTAGCAGTCTGTTAGCTAATGAGCTGCTGATGGATGGATTAGACACGTTATGTTGTCACCTTGACAAAACATGGACCAAAAATGGCCTTTTAGGTGAATTTAAAAAAATAAAATTGACAGCAGTGGCAGCGAATTAGCGGGAAACCGAAAACATGGCTTCAGCCTAACACGACAGACGAGGTAGTGTGGATCTAGTTTCCTTTACCTTTCCCGGAGGGGATAAAAACTTAAAACAAAAAAACTGTCTTGCGTATGGTTTTGCTCTTGCCAAAATCAGCTGTTCACATTTGTACGGTCTGCTAACTTTCGGTAGACTTAACAGACCCTTGATGGACTGATTAGCGCTAATTGACGTTTATGAATCATGTTTTTTTGCATCGGTCTTATAGCGAGCTTATAGCGAGCCTCTAACTTTTTATGAATAAGGCTGTAATTGTTTATCGTAAGTCAATGGAAGTAAAGGAGTATTAACAGTACCTTCTGTTCGTTGGGCGAGAACTGCAGCGCGGCGTCCGGCTCGGCGGCGGCGCGCTCCACGAGGCGCTCGACGGCGGGCCGCAGCGCCGTCACCATGGCGGCCGCGCGCGGAGACATGTCGAAGTTCAGCCAGTTGTCCAGCCGAACCATGTTGTCGATCTGAAATACAATACATAAACAGCCTTATTCATAAAAAAATCCTTAATTGAGGCTTGATGAGTCTGTTAGCAGAGAAACAAAAAAAAACTGTTTTGGGTATGGTTTTGCTCTTGCCTGCTGTTCACATTTGTGGCGGCCATTTTGTGAGTTAGCAGAGAGATAAAGGAGGTTCTACGGTCCACCTAACTTTCGGACTACTTAACAGAGCCTTGATGGACTAATTAGCGCTAACAGACGTTAATGAATCACGTTTTTAAAAAGGAGGTTTATGCCTTACGAGGTAGACAGTGCCTAAGGTAACAAGAACTAAAAGCCACGTTTAGCATCATTGTGTGCGTATAAGTGTAAAGGGAAAATAAATAGTGAGTCGCTAGCTGCATCGCCTACAATATGAACAAAATAATAACATTATAAGGAAAATCAAGTCTTCCAGCGGTGGAGGACTTTGTTTTACATTATGAAGTGATGATAGGCATGCGTTTGATCACAATCACGCTTGACGGTAAGCGAATATGTGATTTTGATTAACCATTCAGCTTGACCATTGAGTTGGTTTGGTCACGTAGAGAGGATGGATGCAAGTTAGACTAACTAAACAGATCTATATGGGGAGTGTGAATGGATGCGTTGGAAGGGGAAGGCCTAGACGGACGTTCCGGGACTAAATAGGAGGCGTTTTGGAAAAAGGTCAGGTCAAGAGTACCCGAAACCGACGAGCATGTATGAAGAGATTGACGGATGTGGATGAAGCGAAAGAGTTATGTCAGAATCGTAGCGAGTGGAACAAGTCTCTGCCTATCCCTATGGGAAAGAGGCATGACTGTATGTATGTATTTATTCAGTTTGGATCTTACGCATAATGACACATGTTGAGCACGCAGAATGACAGACACAATTTTAGGTAAAACAAATATGTTCGCGGCTTAAGGGCCACCCCCGCCGCACCCTGACCTAAATGGTCCTCAAGCATAATGAATAATTAACTTATGTAAATACACTTTTGATTGTGTCATAATGCGTATGTGTCATTTGCATATGTATTTTGTGTCATTATGCGTATATGTTTTGTGTCATTATGCGTGTGTTTTGTGTCATTATGCGTATCATAGTTCAGTGTGACTATGTGACTCACCCACTCGACCTTCCGGCTGGCGAAGAGCAGCAGATGCAGCGGCGCGACCATAGTAGTCTGCTTGCAGCTGATGGCGCGCGTGCGCACCTTCTCGCCGAACACGAACAGCGGCGACGGGAACTTCTGTTCGAAGTTGCTGCAGTTCACTGAGGTCTTGTGGATCAGGGCCGGCTTGCCCTCAGTTGTCAGCACCTGAGGGTACAAAGTTTGGCTTGTTAAATAGATTATTTTACCAAAATCATTTTTTCTTTTCGCGTTTTATCACAAATGCAATTTTTCCAAGTCTGCTGTTTTCAAATTCAAATTCGTTTATTCATTTATACAAAGTGGTTACAAAGGTTAAAGTTAAAGGTTACAAATTGATTTATACAAAGAGGTTGAGTTGAGGCCTCTCAGTAGGTATATATGTACCTGAATTGAGAAGTCTCGCCAAGTCTGTGTTTTAATGAAGTTTTTTTCACAGTAGCGGTTTTTCAATGTCGCATTTTTCCACTGTCGCGTTTTTACCCGTTCCCAATGGACACATAACCCTGGTATCATAGAGCTCCTGTTTCCCATCGAAGCTCATAAGTAGGTTTAGGTTACGTTAGTTTTGCATCGGTCCGAAGGGCCAAAACCACGCTGGAATAGGAGTTCCGGAGCTCCGCTAGCGGATACTGTTTCTGTGCCGATTGGGATCGGATAAAAACGCGATTTTGGAAAAATGCGACACTGAAAAATCATTACTATGAAAATAAATTTCAGTAAAAAACCATAGTGGGAAAAAAGCAGTTGGAAAAAAATGCGAATGGAAATTTATAATGAAAAATGCTTTTGTGAAACTTGTCGAACACATCCTAGTTATATGTCAGGTCAAGTTTCCCGAAGTCGCTATTTGCATGAGTCGCGCGTCGCCAGACATGTCAGGCGAAGTCGGCCGGCTCCACTCGACATGTCGCCGACACAAATATGTCGTGGGACGGTGTTCTGCCTTTTCGCCGAATTTTTTTTGACCGAATTTCATTTGGCAACCAACGTTTCACCGAATGTTCACTTTGACAACTGACAATTGGCAAATTTTTGTATGCCAATCTCTCATTTGGCCGAATTTTCATAAAGACGAATATCATTTTGATTTTAAACTTTTGGAATATCTTTCACATGGCAAATGTTACACTAGGCCGAAAAAGTCTTATAATTAATTTGGATTAATTTAGGTTTAGGTGCGGCTTAGCCGCGAACATGTTTGTTTTAATTTATAAAAAGTCTTTATTTTACCTTAGAATGTCATATTTTTTACTAATGGTTATGTAGTACCATTTGGCTATGTAAAAAAAATTCATTTTAATAAGTGTCCTTGTAAAAAAAAACAAACGTTGAGTTGGCAATCGTGAGATTGGGAAATGAAACTAATCATTTTAACAAGTTGCCATATGATGATTCGGCAAAATGAAATTCAGCCAAACGTTGGTTGGGAAGTGAAATTCGGCAGTAAAATTTTCGGCAAATCAATAGAGAACCCCTACTTCTTCCTCGTTCCCTCACTGCTGAGGAACGCGACCACATACAGTATTAAGGCTCAGGCCTTTGTAGTTTACTATGCAATAGAGTTTGTTCGTTATCATAGTACATACATACATACATACCGTCACGCCTCTTTCCCACAGGGGTAGGCAGAGACTACTTTGTTCCACTTGCTACGATCCTGACATAGCTCTTTCGCTTCATCCACATTCATCAATCTCTTCATACATGCTTGTCGGTTTCGGGTACTTTTGACCTGACCTTTTTCCCAAACGTCCCCAATTTGGTCACGGAACGTCCGTCTAGGCCTTCCCCTCCCAACGCACCCATTCACACTCCCCATATAAATCTTTTTAGTTAATCTTCTTTCATCCATCCTCTCTACGTGACCGAACCAACTAAGCATACTCTTTTCTATCCTAGTCACTATATCTTCTTATCATAGTAACATATAATAAACTTGTATTTCTGTCACAATAAAATACTAAGCTTTACAGCAATCTATAATTCCTTGAATCCTTTTCAATTGTTAATAGTTTATCAGTTTAACATACAGGTCATCTTGACAGGTCGTACAGTAATAGAAAAATTCCGTACCTTCCGTTTCCCCTGGTGCAGACACACGTTAGGGTACAATCCCATGCACATGAGCGCTATAACGCAGTCCAGCGTTGGGTCGGGCCCCGTGGGGTTCCATCGCTGGGGCACGCAACACTCTTCCGAGAAACCGATCGCCGTGGTCAAGATATCTAAAAAATCGAAATAAGCTCTTAGAGGATCCTGATATCCTGGTACTTAAACTCTCCCTCCGTCTTACGTTTGTCGCGAAATTATAATTTTTTACCCATTGTACTTACTGATGAGCTGGTACTTGGCTTCGGAGGTGACACGCAAAGTGGTCTGTTGCAGCCCCTTCCACTCGCACCACGATATCTCCGCCTCCTCGCCTTTAGCGTGCTCTCGTTCCCACATCTGCAACAAAACAAATTAATAAGTACATTTTCTCAAACATACAAAGGGACACAAAGAGAAACGTTTCTGGACGACTCGTGACTAGTTCTTTGCCTTGGCCAGCAATTTAAGTATAGAAATCCATTATTGGCCGCTACGTTATCTTTTTTTTTAATCAAAATATTAAATATAGTCAACATAGACATACGTAAAGCCTGACGGTTCGCGGTGTTAGTCTCGTAAAAATAAATAAAAAGGTTTATTCAGCAAATAGCTTTCGGAAAGACCACCTTAATCAAGAAGAGCAGCAAGAAACTTGTCAGAAAAGATAATTAAACCTTGGCCGGTACTGCGATCGCTAGACTCGTATACAACGTGTTACAAAATACCACGTAAAATGTCAAAGCCAAAAATATTGTCAACCCTAGTAAACTGTCATCTCAGGAAACCATACTGGGATTTTTAAATATTGTAAATGGCTGGATCAACTTTTTCTTGTCTCTCGTTGCCATGGTTACATTCTCTTGGGTCACTCTTTGAACCGTAAGTTTATGGATTTAAATTTTGTTAAACATGTGTTTTTGCGGTGGTTCTAGGCCTCTTTTATAATTGGTCATTAAGCATGTTAGTGTAAAGCAATGATATTACATGTGAACTGGAAGTAGATATGTCACTACCACGCCCGAGTTGAAGATTCATAAATGACCCAATTGTCTCATTTACCTCAAACAAGCCACAGTATGAGTAGTCCGTGACAGTCAATGTGACAGTTGACAGAGGGAACGTTTTTCAAACGCAATTTACTAGGAACGTAACATATCTATACTATGAAATATCATTGTTGTAAAGAGACACAATATTTCTTCGAACAAACTACTACTTTTGTCCCCTGGCTGATGGGACAGAATAACAAGAAATTGTTGATCCACTCAAATGGACTTGTTATAAGGTCACGTTTAACCTCCTTTCGGCTTTACGGGTAGCCTGTATTACACGGTCTCGCTGGCGCTCGGCCTTCGAACACTACTCGACCGGCGATCACAGCAGTTACCTGGAAGGCGTTGAGCATGGCGACATGGTCGGAGGCGCGGTCGCCGGCGAGCGCGCGCTGGTGCGGCGCGAGGCGGCGGCGGCCCTCCACCGCGAACACCTCGGGGAACGTGGTGCTGTTGGCCGCCATCGTGGTCAGCGCGTCGCCCACGCCCAGCACGAAGCCCAGGACCATCATCTTGCCGAGGCGAGGCTCTGAACGACAAATGCTACACGTTACAAAAGGGGCCTACATATTCGCGTACTCACTAACGGCTCATACCATACATTCAGCGTAATTTAGTAATTTTTAGAGTTCCGATCCTCAAAAGGAAAAAAACGGAACCCTTATAGGATCACTTTGTTGTCCGTCCGTCAGTCTGTCAAGACCCTTTTTCTCAAGAACTCGTGGAGGTATCAAGCTGAAATTTATATCAAATACTCAGGTCTACTGTCCATTGGAGCTGTGAAACAATCGAACTTGTAAGCCAACGCAATCGAAAGATACAGCCGTTTATGCCGCAAATTTCCGCAAATTTTCGAAACTCGCATTTTTTTTTTAATTCTTTAAAAGGCCATTTTTGGTCTATGATTTGTCAAGGTGGCCAACATAACGCGTCTAAACCATCCATCAGCAGCTCAACAACTAACAGACTGCTAGCAAGCGTTTATGAATCATACTTCTTAATAACCGTCCAATAAGCTTAATCAGCCTGTTAACCGGACCGATCGAACCTCAATTAAGGATTTTTTATGAATAAGGCTGTAAGTCTACAGGATAACTCACCAATAGGCAGCTTGGCCAAGATGGTGCCGCAGGGAGTGAGCGCGTCGTTTTGATCGAGACAGCCGAGCTCTCGCAGCATGGCCTCCGCTTCGATCACCGCGTCCAACGGCGGAGGCTCGGGAGCCTTCGACAAGAAGTGCCCGATACTACCCAAACGGAGCAGCTTTATGCTGAAAAAAAATATACTGTATAATATAGCCCTTTTTATTATAGTTTGGCATAGGCCAAACCCTGTACCGTAACGTTACAGCGCGTGTACCTTAGCGCGAGTTCACAAGATTGCAAAGCCCAAAATTACAACGTTGAAATGACTTTAAGAGAAGTTTAAATACTGAAAAGGCTTATTATTCGGTACAAGAATTTTTGACAGATACAATAAGTTGATATAAATTGATTTTTTTTAGGAAGTATTTGACATAGTTTTATAACAAAAATGTAATGTATTTTGAATACTTTGCCTAAACTTATTATTTACTTAGTAGAAAATTGTTTTTTTGTTTTTTTAAGGTATGCTATGCTGCTAGATATGTATTTTAAAGTATGCATGTAACCAAATAAATTTGTATGCCCCAAGGCGCCACATAGTGATACAAATAGTAATATAAGTAACATCCTGTAATTTACCTATGTCGGACAAATAAATCTTTGAATCTTTGAACGTTACAAGCTATGTACAATAACGTTACAGCGCGTGTACCTTAGCGCGAGCTCGTGCAACGGCGTCCTGAACATTTCCGCAGTGAGGTGCTCCTCCAAGCGCTCGTAACGCGCCTTACAACACAACGTGAAACACACGCCCGGCCGCACTCTGCCAGCTCTGCCTTTACGCTGCAAAAAAAAACCAGTTCAACAAGTGTTCTTGGCTATAAAAAAACCGGCTAAGTGCGAGTTGGAATCAGAGTAATGTATAATTATAACTTTTAGCTTCGAGAAATGAGCTACTGCTGCGCTGATTAAATACAAAAGCGACTCCTTTTGAAAATCAGACACTGTTACGTTTGAAACCTTATAATGAACGACTTTTGTATAAAAAAAGCGACGGGTAGCACTCCAGGAGTGCCGGCAGAAGTAAAAATAGCAGCTTGGATTAGATTTTAATGTTGTAAGCTCCATGAGCCGGCCGCTTACAAAAAAAAAGCACGTATTATCTATATTGACAGACCTCTAACAATGTGCTGATGCCCTAGTACTTTTTGCTCCACGACTCAACAAAAGAACACTGTAAAAATCGAACGCCATTCATTCGTATTTCAAAATAAGCTCTTAGAGGATCTGATATCCTGGTATAAACATCTTGAACATGACCTTGAATCGCAGAAGTGAATTTAGCGTCTCTTTGGTATAAAAGTACATGCGCGAATACTATACTTAAATTCTCCCTCCGTCTTACGCCTGACGCGAGTTTAACATTTTTTACCCATCCCAAAAAGTGATCAACGCCACTAAAAAAGTTTTCACTTCAAAAATCGTTTCAACAGCTCGCTCACCTGTTCCAAGTTGGTGCGGCTGGCCCACACAGTGGCGTACGAGGTCATATTGTTGTGTGAAGTAAACAGCTTCATCTTAGCCTTGCACGAATCTATCACGTATACTACATCGTTGATGGTGATCGATGTTTCCGCTATATTCGTTGACAGGATCACCTGTGGGAATAAACGAGATATACTACATAATTTTGAATGAGATAGAGTAGTGATGGGACTCGAGTGACATTTTTTCACTCGAGTCACTCGCTCGAAAAACCCGACTCACTCGAGTACCACTCGAGTGAACGTTGGACTCGAGTGAATTTTTTTTCACTAGAGTTACTCGCTCGAAAAGTCGACTCACTCGAGTACTACTCGAGTGAAGACACGACTCGAGTATACATTTTTTCACTCGAGTATATGCCCAAAGTCACTCAAGTGAATTTGTGATACGAGCCACGATTTTATCAAACAGCTGGCCGTCCTCTTGTAAAATATCACGTCATCATAGCGTCAGTAGCACGAAGTTACTTTAACAATAACTTTAACCATAACCAACAATTTTTGACAGAACACCTATGAATAATTATGCCCAAATCGTCTTAACTTGACTTTCTCACTCGAGTCAGTATATGCAAATCGAGTGGCTCGAGTCAATTCGAGTGGTCCGAGTCACTCGCCGGTCGAGTGAATTTTTAGGCAACTCGAGTTGACTCGAGTCACTCGACAGTCGAGTCAACTCATTTTTCACTCGAGTCCGAGTGACAGTAAAACTACTCGAGTGATACGAGTGAAACGTGATTCGAGTCCCATCACTAAGATAGAGTATGTAAGTACTAGCGAAAGTTGAGACAGAAATCGCGCGGAAAATATAAAAATTCATTGTGTTATGACTTATAAACTAGCTTCTGCCCACGACTTCCTCCGCGTCGGATAAGACTTCAGAACTGATGTTGATAGTATAATTATTTTGCAATAAATATTAACGTTGCGGTTTTAGACAGCTACGACTTAGGTCGTAGCTGCCTAGAGTCGCAACGTAAATAATTATTGCAGAATATACTATCAACATCAGTTCTTCAATCTAATTCTACACGGACGAAGTCGCGGGCAGAAGCTAGTGACTTATAATATTGAGCGGAAATACTATTCTCATTTTTTTCCGTGATTTATATGGGTCGTCAGTAATTAATGATGGATGTCGAAAAAAATAGTGGACACTAAATTATTCACAAAAACGAATTGTACTGCAAGTTTTGAATCAGAAATACTCATTATTTATTTTGTAATAAAATCTAAAGGTACTTTATTTTAAAACCCCTTTTTAAACTTACCTTAATAATGCCAGGGGGCGGCGTAACGAAGACTTTCTTCTGATCGTCCCTCGGTATCTGACTGTGCAGCGGCAGTATCACATACTTGGACTGGTCCCCGAACAGCCGGTGCTGCATCAGGTGCTTCATCAGCGCGAAGATCAGGTTCCAACCGGGGAGGAACACGAGGACCGCCCCGTCGCTTTGCAGGGTGCCTATGTAGACTAGCAGAGCTTCTATCAGCTCGAAGCTTAGCTGTGAAAGGGGGTTGAATTTGTACAAACTCATCAACTCACGTTAATAGTTATACAACTATAGAAAGTAAATTCAGATTATAATTATTTCAATGGCTTAAGGACAAAGCATTTTATTCAATCAAAGAATACTTAAAATAAATAATTGTAATACTAATAATTTATAGTAACATCCATATTTTAATTTATTTCAATATATTGTTTAATAATAATGAAAACTCTGTAAAATGTGATATTTCAAATTTCAAACAACAAAATCCACATTAGAAAATAAGATAATGTTTGCATGCCAATTTATTTGGTTAGACGTGTCGCTGGACATTAACACTAAGTGCTTACTAGATCACTTTTTTACCATGTCTAAAGCAAAATAAATTATTTCATTTCATTTCATTTTATTTCATTTAGACCGACCGCTTAACAGAGTCCTCGCCGGCGCGGGTACAGAGGCGCAGGGTAGGACGACAAAGGGGACCGAGAGCGGTAGTGCGCCTCCCGTCCGCACAGAGAGGCCCCCGCGCAAGCCTACCCCGCGCCCGCCAGGACTCAGCTAAGCGGTCGGTCTATAGTCAATATATTAATTTGAAATGTAATTTTGCAGCAATACGCAATTTAAAGCATTTTCGATTGAGCTTTCAAACACTAGGTGGACCGACGACATCGTGAAAAATGCGGGAAACCGGTGGATGCAGGTGGCGAGTTGTCCGTTCGGCCTTTGTTCAACAGTGGACTTTCACGCCGATGATGATGATGATTAAAATGAAGATTCGTTTGTTCTTACGTCTTTCTCGGAGAGTTTGGCCATGGACTGGGCCGTCTGCGGCGAGTAGTCCTGACCGAGTTGGCAGGACTGGTTTAGGTCTTCCTCTTGCTCGTCCACGCCGACTCCTGTCAAAATAAAGGACTATTTTATTCATTCCAATCCATTTTAACATTATGACCTGTAGGCTTACCCCTTATTCATAAACGCACTATAGGCCTCTGTTAACTTAGTAATCGTTTGTCCTTATCTGTTACTTTGACATTTACCTTTCACAGATAAGGACAAACGATTACTAACTTAGCAGAGGCCTATAGTGCGTTTATGAATAAGGGGGTTATTGTCTAACTCGCTCGCAATCGCCATCGTGTTCATTTTGACAGTTCATGTATGGGCTGACAATTGGCATCGGAATCAGCTAGCTGTCACATTCATACAAGAACTGACAAAATGAACGCGATGGCGATGGCCTTTATAAACAACAATTTCATCTAAATTCCCACACAATGGCATAGTGAATTTCCCAGCCTTTTTCAGCCACGGACCCCTAGGAAATCAAGCACAGTTATCACGGACCCCCTTATTAAAATAAACAGCAAAACAAATCGGATTAGGTATTTATTTTAGTTACTATTGATACAAAATTACGAGACTTATTAGCATTTATGTATGGTCCAGAGATGACACTGCGGAACCCCATACATATACTCGCGGACCCCGATAGTCCATTAGCACACGGCGGCCACGACGTACAAAATCCGCGTTATTGAATCAACACTGGCACGTCGTCGTCTGTACACGCGTCAATGTGTGCGTAAGATACACAGGGCTGCGTCTATCGCAAAAACCTAGTACTATACCTAAGTACTACCAATAAATATAGGTACTGATATGAAGATATTGCTTAGATGTGTGCAAATAAATGTATTTAATCGTTATATATTTATTTAAACTTACTTAAAATGTGTCTGTCTGTGTATTTAAGCATTATTATTTTCAATTACAATAGATATATCACACGGCGGCCACGACGTACAAAATCCGCCTTCTGAAATGAACACAGGCACGACGTCGTCTGTACACGCGTTAATGTGTGCGTAAGATACACAGGGCTGTCTATCGCAAAAACCTAGTACTATAAGTACTACCAATGACATAAATATTGGTACTTATATGAAGATATGGCTTACATGTGTGCAAATAAATGTACTTAATCGTTATCTATTTATTTAAACTTACTTAAAATGTGTCTGTCTGTGTATTTAAGCATTATTATTTTCAATTACAATAGATGTACGACAACAAACTTAAGCGAATGATTCCGTAGTTATTTCACATATTAATCGCGATAATTTCAGAAAGCATTAATTTTCTAATGTTTTATAAAATGAAGTGGGTAGGGTAGGTTCCCGAACTTGTGACGTGCGGCCCACACACATCGCGTTGCGAGCCCTACTAGTTGCCAGCAGCTTTCCGGCAGCCTGCGCTTGAGGGGTGGGGTAACTCGAATCGGTGCGGGGCGGAGCCTGGCCATTCTGTACGTTAGTACTATTATATATTCTGTGGATATACGACAACAAACTTAAGCGAATGATTCTGTAGTTATTTCATGTATTAATCGCGATAATTTCAGAAAGCATTAATTTACTAATATTTTATAAAATGAAGTAGGTAGGGTAGGTCCCGAACTGAGTGCCGTGCGGCCGACACATCGCGTTGCGCACCCTACTTGTTGGCAGCAGCTTTCCGGCAGACTGCGCTTGAGGGGTGGGGTAACTCGAATAGGTGCGGGGCGGAGCGTGGCCATTCTTAGTACTATTATATATTCTGTGCCATTAGTTTAAAAACGCGTAACACTAATTTGAAGTGAGCACATTTTGGGATGAGTAAAAAATGTTACTCGCGTCAGGCGTAAGACGGAGGGAGAGTTTAAGTACCTACCAGGATATCAGATCCTCTAAGAGCTTATTTTGAAATATCAATGAATCGCGTTCGATTATTGAAGTGTTTTTTTGTTGAGTCGTGGAGCAAAAGTACTAGGGCATCAGCACATTGTTAGAGGTCTGTCAATATAGATAATAATAATAATAATAATAATAATAACTTTATTTTCACCACAGAAGTTACAAATGCATAACATTTTACAAAGCACACATTGATACATAGGATGGGTAGATGACATTTTATGCTGTAAGTGAAACGGCGGCGCTCGCACTAGACTCTGGGTCTGTATCGCGAGTGCCAAGGAAGTACACAAAATACAGGAATAATACAAATAATAAAAGAGAAGAAAAGAAATAGCTAGAAAGGAGTGTGTTCGTGTGTGTGTGTGTGTGTGTGTGTGTGTGTGTGTGTGTGTGTGTGTGTGTGTGTGTGTGTGTGATAACACGTACGTTTTTTTTTGTAAGCGGCCAATACGGTACGCGTCTTGAGCGTTAGTTACAACATTACAATCTTATTTAAGCTGCTGTTTTCACTTCTGCCGGCACTCCCGGAATGCTACCCGTCGCTTTTTTTTAATACCACAAAATAATCTTACCCTCATCGTCGTCTTCTTCGTCGTCTTTGCTAGCCTTCTTGCCTGAAGACTTCCTCTTCCTAGTGTCGGGCGGTGGTATGAACTTGGTGAGTTCGATACAATCCTCCAAGAAGTACTGGCGCACCGGGAACGTTCGACCGGGGACCTGTGTCCAATATAATTATGCATTAAAAAATTAACACATCACTAAATAGTATAATACAAAGTCGCTTTCCGCTCTGTCTGACTGTCCCTATGTATGCTTAGATCTTTAAAACTACGCAACGGATTTTGATGCGGTTTTTAATATAGTTATTCAAGAGGAAGGTTTATATGTATAATCCTACGCAGACGAAGTCGCGTCACTGAGCCGTGGCAAATGCCGGGAAAAACGCTAGGAAGATGATGATTACTAGCAATGTTGTTACACACCAGCTACCAATGAGCACTTCTCAATAAAAGCAAGCTTTCGTGCTAGTAATGAACACGTGTGTCCGTACCTTTATAATACAAAGGCTAGTGTAAAAAATGTTAAACTCGCGTCAGGCATAAGACGGTGGGAGAGTTTAAGTACCAGGATATCAGGATCCTCTAACTAAGAGCTCATTTTGAAATACGAATGAAGCTAGAGTCGAATTCGATTTTTGAAGTGTACGTTGATTTTTTTTTGTTTTGTGCAGAAGCCCTTACCTCGATAACGGGACAGTTGCCGAAGTAGTTTGTGAAGAGTGTGGTGTCAACGGTGGCCGACATAAGTATGATCCGTAAATCAGGGTACGTGTGAGCCATGTCACGCAGCAGAATGAGAGCGAAGTCGGTGTCGGCGTCTCGCTCGTGCACCTTGAGAGAGAAGAAGACGTAAGTATAGCAGCCCAAAATTTGGCCCAGTCTAAATAGGAATTTATTTATATTGCAAACATGAAGGCCACATTTTTTGCCGCTGACTATATTAGTTATTAAAGAACATTACTTACTTATTACTACATTTTATTAATATAGATTTTTTAGGGCTTTTAAATTTCGATGCGGCTTAACTATGAACTTTTGAAATTATCGATCTAAGGGTGACAGGCTCAAAATCAAAATTCAAAAGTTTATTTTGCAAATAGGCCGCCAAGGCTCTTTTACACGTCTTTTTTATAAGTTACCAGCGCATTCGGAAAGACCATCATTGCCAAGAAGAATAGGCGAATACAGCAAGCGTATATTTACAATATGGTTACAATGTCTAATGTGGCTAAACAATATTCTTAGACTTGTTCGAGAATGTTCCGCAGACAAAAGGGTTATCAGGAAATGCTCTCATTTGAAACGGCCCTAAAACGAGTTTCAGTAAACGCCTGGAAGTAAAAAAATAATAATACCGGTCTCTAAAAATACTATACCTCATCGACCAAAACGTGGCTAACTCCTCTCAAGCCGCCTTCGAGCTTCCTCAACAACACGCCTATAGTGCAGAACATCACCGACCCGTAGGGCCGAGGCAAGACAGACTCGAATCGGACCGAGTATCTGTAAATAAAGGCAACACGTTAAATTTCAATTAGTTTTATTTAGTTTGATCAAATGGGACTGAGATAAACCCCCTTATTCATAAACGCTTTGTAGGGTTCTGCTAACTTAGCAATCGCTTGTCCTTATCTGTGAAAGGTAAATGTCAATGTGACAGATAAGGACAAACGATTGCTAAGCTAACTTACTACTAATAGAAACCTATAGAGCGTTTATGAATAAGGGGGAAAGTGTCTCACCAATATTATAAATCCAAACGTTTGTGATCATATAATAGGCCATATTCATGTTTTTTGTTTATTACTTATTTATAATTTATAATAACCATTTGCATCTTTATAACGTTTTGGAAAAATGTCAGGTCAAGAGTACCCGAAACCGACGAGCATGTATGAAGAGATTGATGAATGTGGATGAAGCGAAAGAGGTATGTCAGGATCGCAGCAAGTGGAACAAAGTAGTCTCTGCCTACCCCTGTGGGAAAGAGGCGTGACGGTATGTATGTATGTATCTCTATAACACAGAAAAAAATATAAACAGATTATACCAGATGCCAAACATTTGTCATCAACATACCCAACGCTGTTGCCGAGATCCTCGCACCGCTCGGACGCTACTCGCTCGGCCACGCTGACCGCAGATATCCTACGCGGCTGCGTCACGCAAATGTTGGCCCAAGCCCCCTGCCCGCTCGCTACGTAGTCGTCCAAAATGAATTGGCACACCTGTTTGGACAAATGTTTGTGTAAAGCGATTGCTTTGGATAAAGGTTTGTAGACGTTACGATATGACATGTAGGATTCGAAGCAGTTTAAGACAGAGGAAATAACAAATAACCAATTGGTGGTAATAAAATAAGAACTATCCAATTGTGGCAACACATTCTGTCTTTTTCGATATACTAATGCAAATTTTTCGCTATTAACTAAACTACCTTACAAACCCTACGCACAGAATAAGTAAGAGTACTAACGTACAGAAGGCTCTCTGTCTGGAGTCGATTAAATAAATAAAAAATCTAGCCGCGTACACATAAAGCAAAGTCTAGCTCGCTCCTGATATATTTACCTACAGCGATAATAGCCTACAGCCCCACTCCATCACATTTCCCGCAAAGCATTCATGCAAAAATAAATACGCGAGAGCTCTTCTTTTAGTTTAACCGTTTCAATCATGGCCGTTCACGACGTCACCGCGAACTTATTAGGGTTGTAGTAGTCATTGTTCGTAGCTAGGTAACTAAGTAACACACAAATAACACGCGACGCCGGCGTGCGATGCAAGCGACAACCTACTGCCATAGGCCTGCCCGGCAGGCCCGCCGGTTGATCGGACCTAAACTGCGGAGTGTACAACCCCTGCCCTAAGGCGTGCAGTGCAGGGGATCGCCAGGTAGTCAGTACACAGCGGGTGATGTACATACCTTGCCTACACTGGCTACCTGCCACTGCATGCTGCTGCACATACCTGCGTCGTCTTCCCGCACCCAGTGTTCCCTCTGATTATAATAACGGAGTTCTCATTGATGGCCTCCATGATGGTGGAGCGCATGTTGTGGACGGGCAGCTGGCTTCTCTCCTTCATGCTCTCCTGGTACAACGTGCTGTTCTGGCAGAGATCCCGGTGGCTTTTCTCCAGGTCCGCGCTGATGTCGTCCAGAGATGTTGTGGCTAACGGGCCTTCGTCTGGAGATTTAAAAGTTAGTGACTGTCATTGTGTACCACAGATTCAATCAGCTTTGCGCTGTCTGTCTGTTCCTATGTATGCTTTGATGATTAAAATTACGCAACGGATTTTGATGCGGTATTTTTTTAATAGATAGATTCGAAAGGAAAGTTTATATGTATAATACATTGTATATATAAACCTTCCTCTTGAATGACTCTATCTATTAAAAAAACCGCATCAAAATCCGTTGCGTGGTTTTAAAGATCTAAACATACACAGAGACAGACAGACAGAGAGACAGTGGAATGGAAAGCTACCTTGTTTTATGCTATGTAGTGACACACCTCGACAGAAAAAAATCTAACTTTTTTCTGTAGCTAAGGACGATCCCTATCAATAGAAAAATCATCAAGCACTTTTAAATATCTTTTATATATTTATTTTATGTATTATCTTTGCTTGACATTTTATGTAAACCAATGTATTTTTTTTATTGAATGAATAGTAAACTAAACTAACTAAACTAAACTGAAGTCATCCATTCCCAATTACGCGTCGCGTAAACGTAGTAGCACGTGTAGCCACTAAGGTACCCACAATTGAATAACTACTTTGCTATCTCCGCGATATAGTGAAGTCAAGTCATGTGGGTAGGTAGGTGGGTGATAAGGTAGGTAGATAGGGGTGGTAAGTGGTAAGGTAGGCAAGGTAGTTTACCTATGTTGCAAGCCGTCCACGCATTCCAATTGGCCTGCGGCGGCGACCAGGAGACCACGCCTCCCGCGGTGACCCGGGCCTCTCGCATGGCCCTGGCGCGGTCTATCTGCAGTATGGATACACTGGTCTGACCCTCGGTGCCGGTGGATTCTTGGTGAGCTGTCTCAACGTTCACTGGTTCTATGCCCAGATCTGAAAAGGTTTGGATTATGAAGTAGTACAGCCTATGATATACTATATAAAACTGAGGTAGATACGTCATAGGCGATCTCCCCGTGGCAAGCGAAAAGTAAGGTAATTGCCTGACTTGTGTTTAGTCGCTGTCGGCGCGCGCAGAGGTCCTTATATGCCAAGTAACGGCAATAACATTGGCATGTCCGAAAGGAGTTTTGTTCAGCTATAACGCGTCTATTAGTAATATTATTATGTCATTGAGTACAGCCTTATTCATAAAAAATCCTTAAT
The DNA here is from genome assembly GCA_963854515.1 of Pandemis heparana. NCBI lineage: Eukaryota > Metazoa > Arthropoda > Insecta > Lepidoptera > Tortricidae > Pandemis > Pandemis heparana. The sequence continues at coordinate 7,755,931 of OY978028.1, forward strand.
TGAGGTTTGATCGGTCTATTAGTTAACAGACTGATTAAGCTTATTGGACGGTTGTTAATAAGTATGATTCATAAACGCTTGCTAGCAGTGTGTTAGTTGTTGAGCTGTTGACGGATGGATTAGATGCGTTATGTTGGCCACCTTGACAAATCATAGACCAAAAATGGCCTTATAGTGAATAAAAAAAAAGAAATTGACAGCAGTGGCAGTGAACACACAATACAGACGAGGCAGCGTGTATCTAGTTTCCTTTACCTTTTCCGGAAGGGATAATATTAAAACAAAAAAAAAATGTTTTAGGTTTGGCTTTGCTCTTGCCAAAATCAGCTGTTCACATTTGTGGCGGCCATTTTGTTAGTTAGCAGAGAGATAAAGGAGGGTCTACGGTCCGCTAACTTTTGGACTACTTAACAGAGCCTTGATGGAGTGATTAGCGCTAACAGACGTTTACGAATTATGTTTTTTTGCACCGATCCTATAGCGAGCCTATAGCGAGCTTCTAACTTTTTATGAATAAGGCTGGTAGTCTTTATCCTTAGGAGCCGTCCATAGTACGTCACACTAATTTGCTAATTTCTGGACCCGCCCTCCCTCACACAGTTTACTATGAAAATTGTAATTATTTCGTTTGTTTTACAAATCGCCAAACAAGGTTTTCAGGTTAGATTGTTACCCTTCGAGTTGAGAACTCAAACTAGTCTAAATTACCTTTTAAAGTGCTCTCCAGCTGTTGTTCCAGTTCTGGGCTAATGGCCACCGGGAGCGGTTTCATTTTGCCCTCTGAGGACCTGCAATACAATAATAGGTACTTTAGAAAATTAATACATTTTTATTTATTTAAGTAATAGTATGGTCCATTCATCCTTACGTGTCTTATCATGTAAACAAACGTAACATCAAGTGATAATAAACAATGACTAGTGATTGGAAATGTTGTTAAATAAATAAAAAAGTGACCGATTATTTCGGTTTAAAAATAAATAAATAGAACTTGTATCACGTTTTCGATTTTGTGGCGTTACTCAGGTTGCAGATATTCTCGAGTTGATTAATTCGTTCCTCCGATAATTGAAGAAAATCTTATTAAAAATGATATTTTGCAATGGTTACTTGGTCAATTTTAATACCTACTTTATGAGTTTCTTTAAGCTTACAACAACATAACTATTGTGTAATCCAAGAGAAAAGTATCACAATGTAATGGGATGAATAGACCTTAGTATAGTCAGCATCAGAAATTGATCATCAGAAAAATGATTGACGGAACGTGCTGCTGGTGTGAAATAAGATAATAGTAACTAGGATAGAAAAAAGTATGCTTAGTTGGTTTGGTCACGTAGAGAGGATGAAGAAAGTAGACTAACTAAACAGATCTATAGGGGAAGGCCTAGACGGACGTTCCGAGACCAAATAGGAGACGTTTTGGAAAAAGTTCGGCCTTAGTGTGTGTTCGCTTGCACTTAGCAGTTTGGCTAGTTTGTTGGAATGCTTTTGTAGCCTATTCTTGCAGTTTGCACTGTGCATTAACTTCCTGAGTTATAGTTGGTATGGTAGGTCAGTGTATGTTCAAATAGTAAGAAAAAAAGGGTTTAGGCGCATAACTTCCCACTCGCATAATCTTCCTTTGTCCCCTTCGCGAAATGTCCCTTTCCTAATTGCCCCTTACGTAAAACGACCCTTCTGCAAAAGGGCCCGTTCGCAAAACGTCCCTTCACATAAATAAAGTCCCGTTCGCAAAACGTCCCTTTCGCAAAATGGCCCGTTCGCAAAACGATTCTTATCCCATGAGAAGACTCCTAGTCTCTTATGAAACAAGCTTTTTCCAGACGGGACATTTTGCGAATGGGTCATTTCGCAGACGGGACGTTTTGCGAAAGGAGTGGGACCTTTTGCGAATGGGGCATTTTACATAAGGGACCATTTGCAGAGAAGATGTTTTGCAAGTGGGACGTAATTTTGGTGGAGGGACGTTTTGCGAGTAGGACGTTATGCGCCCAAACCAAAGAAAGTAATTTAACACTCACCTGTCCTTCTTAAGAGTGCCACTGAACGACTCTATGACCCCGAGATGGTAGAGCTGCCGCACTAGAGAGAGAGCGCATGATTTGCTGGCAGTTTGCTTGTTCGATGCCGTCTCACGTCCCGTCACGTTGCGACCGAGCTGGCGGACGTATATCGTCATCTCACAGCAGAAACTCCTGGTGACACAGAACTTAAGCTATTAGAACTAGTACAGTACGATTACTTGGAGTTAACACTTGACAGATGGGCGTGCCTTCAGTCAATTTTCAACTTTGACGTCATACAAATAAAATAGTTTTTACATAATCTGTAAACGTGAGTAGCGGTATACTAAAAATGGCTATATTTGTATGACGTCAAAGTTGAAAATTGACTGAAGGCACGCCCATCTGTCAAGTGTTAACTCGAATTGATCAAACTGTAAACATAATCCTTTTGGATTTATTAACACATTCACTGTCCCAATAAAGGCTAGCCGTGGCACATATGAGACATGGGACAGTGAACGTGTTAAAACTATATCCAATAACAAAAGTCACAGTAATTTTTTTTGACGTCTGAATTGGCTACTTTTATGAATGCACAATTCAATTATATCTTTACAATATATGCGCTGGGTATACGACCTCTGACCCATGGCAGGATGAACCTTTTTGTAAATCGGATAAATTTAATTATTCTTTTTATGTCACAAAATTCCAACTCAATCTGACATTAATTGGGTCAAACTTGCAAGATTTGCCCATTTCTAAAACATACGTACTAACACAGCAAGTTAAGTAAGATCCTGTATTTGAGGCGAAAAAAACAGTCACAGCGTAATAACATTATTTTACTTAAATTTATCTTTAAGTTAATAAAGCTTCACACAATATAACATATGTACCAACTTCACGTTACTATACATACATACCGGCGTGGTAAGAGCACGGTACAAGATTTGACTACAGATTTGCCACATGCCAGTAATTTCACCAGCTGTCTTACTCTCCACATCAGCAAGCTATTGCAGTGCGATAGTATCCCTTTGAACGCCAAGCTTAGCTAAATAGTAAAGCTATAGACCGACAGCTTAAATGAGTCCTGAGATGACCGCGGGGGTCGAGGGGTGCGGGCGTTTGGCGCACCACCCGCCCGCACCGAGGTCCCCGCGGTCATCCCACCCCGCACCTCTGGTATCTACAAACAAAACGGTCGGAACGATCGCACACATAGACGCGCGCTTCTACACGGCCCCTAAGCGGATCTCGCGGTGCTGTCAGTCGCGCGTGGCGCATTGAGACAAGCGGCCATTTTTTCGTTTTTAATATGTCAAGAGCGTATTGCGCAGTGTACGCCTGCTTGAACTCGGCTTCTTCAAAACCGAAATAAACATAAATTGCAAATTAGCTTTATTAATTTCCAAAGAACCAGAAAAAACAGCACCCACGGCCGCAACCGCCGCCAATGCGCATGCCAATGTGCAATGGTGGCGCCGTGTGCCATTAAGTGCCGTGTCCATGTTTCCCAATAGTTTATTTAAGAAAACTATTCATTCGGATGAGAATTTTTTATACAATAAAATTTAATAACAGAGCTTTCCGAACGTGTCGTAGCAGGCGAAAGTATTTTTCAGTTAGTAATATATAATACTTACCTACCGACAACCCTAACGCTTTATTGGAGCGTAGGTACTTATTTCAAAAAGTAAGCCTAGCTTCCCTACTGCTTTAGCTTATATATATATATACTGTGCCTATGGTGCCGCGCCCGCACCGAGGTCCCCGCGGTCCCCCCCCCCCCCGCACCTCTGGTGCCGCGCGGGCGAGGACTCATTTAAGCCGTCGATCTATAAGTAGTTACACTATGCCTTTGCATGAAAATATTTTTTACACTTCTAACTGTCGGCTATAGTAAACATTGGCGTAAAAAAGGTTAAAAAACCTTTGGGTCTATGATTTCTGTATGTACACTGAAACCTACGCCTATTGTTAGTAATAATAATGATGAATATTATTCACACAACTTACCATTCACACCATGTTTCAATATCTAGAACAGCATAGAAGCCTGGTCAGGCAACACATCAGTTTAAACTCTCACCTGTATTGAAAACAAATCTTAGACAATCAATTTGAATATTGCATCAGTCATTCTAAATTTCTGCACACTAATACCCGCTCACATTAACAAATCACAAATCATCATAGGAATGTAGTCAAAAGTTGTAGCATAGGGTGTGCGGTGGGGAGTCGCCAGGATACCCCCTACCCAGGCGAACCCCCCCTCGCAAGCCACTGGTTATGGTGGTAGCGTGCAGATATTCATAATGTTGACTGTACATGCTGTGTGATGCTATGGTGAAACTAGACATGTTTGAGTGTCACTTCAGTTGTAAAGCTATGGACACACGTGCATGCCGTAGGTACGACCTTCATGTGTGATCACGGTTTAATAAACGTATAAAATAAAAATTTACCCTTTTCGTCGCTAAGCAATTCGTGTCGGTCGCAACTTTCAACTTTATCTTGTCAAATGCAGGTACATTTTACACTGCACATACTGACTTCAATAACAAGTTAATGGCAGCAGCGGCGAAAAGATTAAAAGATTGATATGCGTATCACATCCTCAATTATTTCATATATTAATTTCCCTCAAACATGTAAAAGTTTCAACAGTAGATATTATTTCTGATTGTCTTAGATTTGCCTCAAGGCGATTGAGCTCTTTGGTAAATTAATTGTGAAGCAAATTTTGGCAAAACAATGCAAAATCTGCTTCATATAGTCTGAATTAAATCTGAAGGAATTCACCCCTCTATCACTTACAGAATGCCTGCCATGGATTGTATACAAGATAACATAGTAAGTGAATGAAGTTTGCAATATCTAGACTACCATAAAAAAGAGTAGCAGCCTAGCTATGCATAACTGGCACATTTTACTTTCTCTTTAAAGATGGCACCAGTTTTTTTTTATATCCAGAAATATTATCACAAGAGGTCCTACTAGGCCTACAACCCAAACTGTCAAGAGTATGTAAGTCCCAATATTTTTTTTTTAATTTAAAAATACTATATTTAAATTAGAGTTTTCTTTAAGGCATGGCAATACTGAAGCGACAAATGGGAGAACTCCTTCAATCATACCTGACCAGTTCCAGCTTGTAAAAATATGAAGCCTTTGATTTTTCAATCAATTTTGAATAACCAATGGCTTAAATTAAAAGCTTTCATAATAAATATTTGCGATGAAACAGAATAAGAAAGAGTGATGAAACTAATGAACAAATAAGTTCAAGCTACATGGAAACATTTTTATCAACTAGTAAATTTTATATGTTTGTATTTATTTAGTAAACCATGTAAAAAGGTTGTGACTCCCTGATCCCTGATTACGGTGATTTCCAAAATCAGAAATAGTTGAAACGTTTGATTCTGGAAAGTATGGTAACCGGACAACCTAGTAATGTACAACCTGTTAATTTATGTGTCTCATTTTATTCATACTCAAACAATGATATTATAAACCCTCGATGATGCACCACGTATAAAATCACTGCCAAAACTTGTTTTAAAAATACATTCCAAAGATATGCCAGTCGCAAATGCCAAATGACACATTTTAAAATATTTGAAATAAGACTTTATAACACAAACATTACAGTTTTATTTCAAATGCATGTGTCGGGAATATAGACATTATTACAATTTAAACTGTCAGCACGTCATAAATCATATTGACAGCTCCATAGGGCCAGAGAGTGCTTAAAGACAGATTCTAAGCACTCTCTGCTCGGGATGAGTTTTGAGCACTCATAGTGGTCTAGGGTTTATAATATCATTGTATTCAATCCACAAATTATTAGGTCATACAAAAAAATGTTGTCCATTGCCAACAGTGGTTTCCGAGCCCATAGACTTTGCTGCTCCGAGGATGCTTCCACACTAACCTTGTATGGTCAGGGCCGACAGCCTTGTACGCATAATCTGCATTTATTTTATTAGTCTGCATAAACTGATGCAGCTTAGACTTGGCATTCTCCATGGTCCAGTTGCCATGGAGACTGGCGTTGACATCCAAGTCCTCGGCATCCTCCACATTCTTCTGTTGTTGGAGACGGTCCATGTACGTAAAGTTCTGGCTCGGGCCGCCGTACGCTTGGTAGGCTTGACCCATGCTCTCAGGGCCCATACCTTCCTGTTTTGACGGTAATACGGGTTATTTTAAGTGTGCATCATAAGCATGTTGAAGACCTACTACTTAGTGAGGCTTTGAGGGTAAGGTAAGGTAAGTAAGTCCGACATTTAGGAGAGGGGGGGGGGGGGGGGGGTCGTGAAATTTGTGACAAAAAAATAATTGCAGTCTTTATAGGTAGTAAACCTGTGACAGGGGGGGGCTCTAGAAATGATGGAATTGGTGTGACGTATAGAAAATTTATTTGGATAGAGAAATGACTTGAAACTTTGTTGTAATACGGTCACAATTTTTATGTATAATCCATTGCATAAAACTTTCAACTTTCTTGTAACTGTTATTCAACCTAGGTTCCTAGAGGTGAAAAAGCAAAACACAAACATACCTGAAAAACGGGCCTAATCTGTGGCATTTGGCCCTGATAGCTTGCACCGTTTCCAAAATTTGTGTCATTTCCATTATTGCCGCCTCCAAAGTCAGTAGTATCCGCACCATCCTCTATCTTCACTTTGACAGCATCAGGCACCTCAGAAGGGTTAACCTGGTTCGATCGGACCAAGTAATTGACGAAGTCTCTCGCCGCATTCATCTGCGCATCTTTCTTGGATGTGGAGTTTCCAGCTCCAACATATGATATTCCATCTACGCGCACCTCACAAAGGAATCGCTGACGATGCTTCGGACCTTGATAGATGGAAAGTTAGGTTATAATCACAGAATATTTTTCAAATACTAGAAAATGACATCATTAAAAGGATACATTAGTTTAGATTAAGTGCTAATTAACCTCATCAATAACAGGTAGTTAATTATTTAATTAGTAAGGTTTTAAATGGGAAGACGTTCATTAACTACATAATGAGCGTTCATAATGATCAATTAACTAACTTTCGCACGTAAAACTATTAAGCGATGACTGTGAATGCTTCAAATTGCAATATCGAGCTTCATTACGTAGAAACAATAATTTTATACAACATGGCAGCTGAAAAGGTTCAAATTAATGACTTGCGTGTGTATTATATTGCAAGCAATATAAGGTTATAATCCTGCCTTATAAATATCAAAGCACTTTGTCTACTAAGTTTACAGCTATAATATTTGAAATAGAAAAGTAATTAACTGTAAAAAAAAGCACTAAATTCATAGATCAATACCTGTGGCTCGAACATCGAAAGTCGGGTTTAAACTTTTCTTGGCGCAATAAGAATGTAGGAACGACTTCACGTCCATGGTGAAGATAAACCGCCGATCGCGGTAACACACACCACACACTATTCACGAAAATCGAAAAATTCCAGCCGGTCAGGGAAATTTCGCCATTCGCCGCATCGACGGCAAAGCTTGGCTTATAATGAATGACGCCAACGCCAATATCGCCAACACACAACTGACACCTGACACTGACTGACGCTGACTGACAGTGGGTGGAAACTCCTATATAAAAAACTACTGTATGGCGATGGTCTACAACTGCTGCCAACCTTAGAAATAGTTGTATACATAGGTGGCAACATTTACGAATTGTCAACATGACAAAGACCAACAATGACGTTGAAAATGAAACTTATTCACTTCAAATCCTAAAGTTATCATCCGTTTTACTTTAAAACAGTGATAATTTCTTCTTTGGTATTTTGAGTGTTTTAAAGCGTTGAGTTGAGCAAATTTGCTCCTCCGCTCAATTAAGTGTGTCCGTGTGTTATTTTAGAGACAGAGACTCGTATTGTTTTTGAGATAGGGACTCGTGGTGTTTGTGAGATATAGACTCGTGGTATTTTACAAGTGTCTCATAATGGCTGGTAAAAGCAGACACTGTGAAATATGTGGCGTCAAAGAAAGCTTCAGGGGAGGATTCTTTGCCAGTTTTCCCATAGATGAGTCCAGGTAAGTTATCAACATGACCGTGAGGTCAAATGGTAAAATGTGTACCAGTAGTGAGAGTAGTGATATGTTATTGGTACATATTTAACGACATTTTAGCTGCTGTCGCTAGTTTATGACCGTGGAAGTGCTTCAGTGATAGTAGAAATCTTTAAGCCTATGCAGGCATAGAAACAATTTAATACTGGTTTACATTTTGCACACCTACATTGACTAGAAGAGACTGATAAAACGTGTTGAGTTATGCATTACCATTGAATTCGTCATCAGATCTAGGTGTGCGAATTGACTAATCCTGTAGTCAGTCTGTTATTTAAGTCGCTTTACTTCAAATTTGGATAAATCCAATTCTTGTTTTTGACTAATAGATCCATCACAGAGTACACAATAATGCAACATAATATACATCAAACTAATGGAATAAAATTACTTGCAGATTAAAAACTTGGGTTAGACTAGTGGGTAAAGAAGACCTGGTGCATGTACCTATTGAAAAGCTGCATGATTTACGACATATCTGTGGTGACCATTTTGAAAAGAGAGACTTTGGCAAGTCAGGAAAAAAACTGAAGAAAAGAGCTTATCCGAAATTACGCCTCTCAGCGCCACCATTGTCCGATCAACAAATGATGGCATTCCCTCAACATGTTGCAAGCAGAAATGGTAAGTACATAAATCAATGTGTTAATGTTTTTTTGGACACAAAATGGTACATAATACTTAAATTTAAACACAATTACAACTTACATTGTATATGTCTTGTTTATTTGCACAATAAAGAGTTTACATAATGAAGTTGCCACCTCTTAGTGATACATTTTATATTGACCAAAATCAAAGGTCCCGGCTGAATTCTATTAGACCACCTTATAAAAAACACCGCTTTTTACGACATTGCTTATTACAACATATCTCTTTAAGCGACTACATTTAACTGATATTTTCGGAGAATCATATCTGTTAGAACAACCAGCCGTATTGTAAACATTTGAATAGGTGAGGGCAGTATCATCTTCCCACACCTGGTACACTAAAGTCATTAAGATCGCAAAAGTAAACAAAAACAACTCGAGTTTAGGGTCTATTATGTATCTCAGAAACAAAATAGGTGCACGTGTATGCAGTATAATCGAAACCCAAAGCCCGCTTTCTCATTTCTTTTCAGTCAGTTTGTGACTTATCCGAACACAAGACGCACCAAAACATATTGTTGAGTTATTCGTGAAACTGTTAACATGTCGCAAAGAAAAAGAAAACAAATTAGTATAGAAGAAAAATCGCGTATTATAGTTTTATTTTATAGATGAGTATATAAATCACACATTTAATAATAAGTATTAGGTACGTCATCGGCTGTTACGACTATCGGTTTTTACGACAAAATATGAGTAGTCCCTTCGATGTCGTTATAAACGGTTTTGACTGTATCTACCTGACTAAATTTAATGTTATGGGCCTTACAGACTCTATTTACAAAGGAATTGGACTTGTATTTTAACAGATATGGGGAATCAATGTGGCTTCTCATTAATTTATATTACAACACCTAATCTCTTAATGTGCAACAGCTTAATTTGAATTTTGTCCAAGGAATTTAAATAGGTACAATAATGTGGATTCCACACAGACGATGCATACTCCAAAATCGGCCCAACCAGGGAACAACAGAGCTTCAACAGGGTACTTGCCTTTTTGAACTCTCAGCCGATTTTCAAGACAAATCCTAACAAGCAAAACGATCTTTTAGTGATGTTGTCAATATGGTCATTAAATAAAAATTTACTGTCTAGGAATACACCCAAATCCTTAATCTAATTAACGCTTTTTATTAATTCGTTATTAAAAGTAATAGCCAAAATCAACATTCTTTTTTTTCTACTGAAAGTTATAAAAGTTATTTTTTTTACATTAAGATGTATATCTCAAAGATTCAAAGATTCAAAGATTTATTTGTCCAACATAGTCTCCTATTGACCTAATACATATATTTATATCTTCTTTATTGCATACTAGCTTTTACCCGCAACTTCGTCCGCATAGACTTAATTTATCTTCAATTAAGGGTGCGACCAAACCGCCGCGTTTACGCAGTGACGTGTCGTATGCGTCACGTTTTCTCACCGTTTCTTCATACATTTGTTGCGATTCCGTAACGTCACCGTTTTTTATGCGGCGGTGTAGTCGCACCCTAACTAAGAAATTTTCAAGTATAAATGTATCCAATAACAGGTTTTTTATAAGAATTCTAGTGATAGAGCCACTTTAAAGGAAATTTACCAATATCTTATTTTCTACCCTGTGAGTTTTTTTTTCTCAAAGCACCACTACTGTAATCCTCAAGGCACTTGTCCCACCGCCGGCAAGAGCGTAGCGAGAAGCGAGTGTTTTTTTACATATCATAACATTGAAGGAATAATGAAAAAAAAAAGTATCCTGTTACCTATTCCTGGTCCTCAGCTACCTCCCCACCAATTTTGAGCCAAATCGGTTCAACCGTTCTCAAGTTATAAATAGTGTAACTAACACGACTTTCTTTTCAGAGGCGTCTTTACCTATGGTGCAGGGTGTGCGGCGCACACGGGCGCCGGGTCTAAGGGGGCGCCGAGCGGCCTCTAATGCGACATCTCCAAAGATGCGTCGCTCGCGGCGCCGGCGCTCTCAAAGACCCTGCGCCCGTGTTATGGCGCCAGGGTACTGGTTGCACACGGACGCCACAAGGGCTAGAGACGCCTCTGTTTCTTTTATATATATAGATTAGATGATAAATTATGGCCTCATACTACATACAAATGTTGAGTTCCTTTCAATAGCTGGGTTTACACCAAACAATCCAGAGCACTGTGAATGCAGATGCACGGTCAGTGTGATCATAATCAATATTCATTTATAGATCATGGACCACCTAGATTGTAATATTGGATTGTAAATAGTTACAATCAAATAAGTGCAACCATCCCTACTAATATTATAAATGCGAAAGTAACTCCACCCACATAATATGTGGGTGGTCTTCTCTTCATTATATACACACAAGTTCATATATATGAACTGATGCTATGAGGTAGCAGTAAGCAGTAAATAGACTATTTGTAAGTCAAAAAGTGAGTGAGGGTTTTTGTAATGCAAAGATTTATGAGAGATGTATTCCTTCAAGATAATATTATTACTTAGGAGTTATTTGAGAACAGAAGAATATTATTTTATTTATTCCTGTGGCAAGTCAGTTTAAATGATTTGAATGATTATCTACAGAACTGTGTCATGTTATTATTGTTTTGTTTCATCAATCATATTACCCTATTACCGCCAAATAGACAAATTAGCCTTAGCTTAGTGTTTTCAAATTTCCATACATATGTACAATAAAATAAATCATGTGCATTTCAGTTCCTGCTGCAAACCCAAGTATTCCTGCGGAACCACTTCCAGCGCAGGCAGCTCCTATGGAGTATATACCCTCTACGAGTAGAAAACTCGTGTCTACATCCATCATTCAAAATATGAAAGGTAATCATAATGTAAATATATTTACAGCGATTATTTAGTTTATAGATCGACCGCCTAAATGAGTCCTCGCCCGCGCGGCACAGGGACGCGGGGTAGGCGACCGTGGGGGCCACTCTCTGTGCGGGCGGCAGGCGCACTCCCCGCCCGCACCGCTCTCGGTTCCCTTTGTCGTGCTACCCTGCGCCCCTGTACCCGCGCGGGCGAGGACTCAGTTAAGCGGTTGGTCTATAGATATGTTTGTATATTGTGTGTTAGTCCCTCTTAATTTTTGTGTAAAACAAAAATACAACTTAGAAAATGTTAAGAAATTCTCGAAATGCTTATAGATATAAAGGGGGCCGCGGCTTGAAAAATCTTCAAAATCACTGGTCTTATGTTTGTGAGGAAGTTTAGCTGTCAGAGGCTCTCCCCCAGGGCCGGATTTAGAGGTCCAGAGGCCTCGGGGCAACAAAGGAGCGGAGGCCCCCTCGCCCCAAGTTATTTTCCAAATAAAATGATCAATTTTTTGTCGAGTTTTAGTTGGTCTATTGTGGGGGCTCCCTGCTTGTGGAGGCCCCGGGGCTTTCGCCCCGGTTGCCCTCCCCTAAATCCGGCCCTGCTCTCCCCCTTATTCATAAACGCTCTATAGGTCTCTGCTAACTTAGTAATCGTTTGTCCTTATCTGTCACTTTGACATTTACCTTTCACAGATAAGGACAAGTTAGCAGAGGCCTATAGAGCGTTTATGAATAAGGGGGTCTATATGGAAGTATTGCAAAAATGTGCATATTCCAAGCTAAGTATTATGTATGTTATTATTATATATTATGTATGTTGTCAACAAGCTGGAATTTAAATACTAGCCAAAAATATGTATTCTTTTCATCATCATCATCATCATCAACACAGGCCTCTTCTCAGTGTGCCGTAGGTTTATTGTCTAACTCGCTCGCAATCGCCATCGTGTTCATTTTGACAGTTCTTGTATGAATGTGACAGCTAGCTGATTCCGATGCCAATTGTCAGCCCATACATGAACTATCGAAACGAAGACGATGGCGATTGCGAGCGAGTTAGACAATAAGGTCACAGGTTTCCTCGCGAGGTTTTCATTTACCGAAAAGCTCATGATAAATTACAAATGTAAAATCGCAAACAAATTCTGAAAAATTATGTATGTATTACGTTTATTTACACATTATGTTTTAGTTTCAGCTGCATGCCCGATTATTTCTCCGGAGTCATTTCCAGCGCAGACAGCACCTACAGAGCCCATGCCCTCTACGAGCCGAGAACCATTATTGACATCTAACATTCAAAATATACAAGGTAAAAATAATTAAGTATTTTCAACACTCTTTAAGGACGGTGAAAAAACAATATTATGGTACGACCAAACTTATCTGATGCTAGAGTCGGAAGGTGGCCATGGCAACTCCTAAACTACACAACATAAAGTTGTCGTGTTTGTTGGAATCCTCGAAGTGGGTAGTTGATGATTGTGTAAAAAAAGTACAGTCTGCAATAAAAGCGTGTACCAAAAATGATTTTTTTACAGAAACTTATTAGGCTTGTGTATGATATACTAAACTGTCTATTTGTGTGGCACATATTTAATTCAGTAAAAATAGCTCAAAACGTGGCAAAATATATGGAGAACATTTATCTATGGGGATGGATACCTTATGGGGTGAAGTCAAAATTTATCAACTCTCCCCCCTCCTCCGGGGTGCGCGTCCCCCCCTCACGCCCCCCAAAGTGTCCCGAAACGCGGTTTTTTGAACTTTTTGAGAAAACTGTTCGAGATACAGAAAAAGTGTGTAGGAATGAAATAATGTACAATAAATTTACTATAAATCTACCATACACATAAAAGCGATATTTCTCATGGTTTTGACGCAAGAAGACGCTGAAAATCATAAATTTTTGTTTTTTTACAATATACTTTATTAAAACTTCAGTTTTCTCAGAAAGTACTCATTTTACATCTAAAAAATGTATGACTAAAATAAACAATGAAATATTCCCTTTAAAAAGAGGCATCACTTATTTATATATTAGTTAAATTGACCATTTTATGATAGTTTAAATATTTAATTTGTCATGAACAAAATTTTTTACTTGAAGATTAGGTATGTTTAATTTTTTTTATATAGTTTAGAGTTAATTATAAACAATGCTAGTGTAATTTTGATTATTATTTTTTCAGTTATCCGAAAATAATAAGTATATTCATTCATTTCAAAAAATGCAATATTTATGTTTTTTTTAAATAATCAACTATTTATTTAAGTATACACTTTTATTTAAGTAGCTTACACTGAAATAAACAATGTTAACATTCTTATTATCTGGGGGCACGGCAGTGCCCCAGCTAAGATAGCAAAGTGAAGCGCAAGAAGGGCACTAGTTACCTTTTCTCGAATCGCTTTGTCGTATTTTGTACCCTCATAACTTGGTTTTGGATTGTATCAGATAACTAATATTCTCGGGATATGATGTGGACTTATTACAAGTGTAAAATTTCAATTGCATAGCTCTTATAGTTATGTATCTAAAAAACTAGTGATCGTCACTAGTGATCATCATATGAAAGTCCTAGAAAGCTCAAATTTGCTTTGTAAGCTAGATTAGTATACAATCAACAGCAAAAATCTAAAATTTGGAACTTTAACTCTTCAATCGGTCAAACTAGCGAATGGATATTTGTACGAAACTTCGCAAATTTTGATGCCAGTGGTCTGAAAATTAATAAAGAGAGTTGTTATAAATAATAGACTATATATTTCAGGATTTTGAGTAAATTAAACTGAATTAGGGGATGGAATTAAGCATGTGCAAATGTGGTGTTTTCTGAAGGCGCTTGTCAAAAGCAATAACTTACAAACTTTTTACGCTCTAACTCTACAAGCCCCACACACTAGAGTTTGTGAAGTCTACAACTTAGTAAAAATAATGTGGCTTGGCCGTTTTGCTACCGTCATATAGACGTAAGGTAAAAAATCACTGTTCATTACTTTCCTGTTCATTACAATAGTTATTTTTTTTAAACATGAAATTACCGTGAGACTCAGTCAATAATGTGACAACAAATAATATGTGATCGTTTCGCTGCCGCCGGGGCAAGCGGTCCAGGAATAAGGACTACGAACTAGTCTGGTATAATGTCGAGCATCACTCGACTTTTATACGTGAGTTATTCGTTTGTGTAGTTATAATTGTAATTATCATTACAATAGTTCGTATAGTAACGAATTTAAACTTTCTAGGACGTAAATTTGTTGATCACCAGTGAGTGAGTCAGTGACGACATCAGAGTTTTTTAGATATCAATAAAATTTAAAATATAAGAGCTATGCAATTGAAACTTTACACTTGTAATAAGTCCACTATTCACATCATATCCCGAGAATTTTAGTTACCTGGTACAATTCAAATTCAAATTATGAGGGTACAAAATAACAACAAAGCGGCTCGAGAAAAGGTAACTAGTGCCCTTCTTGCGCTTCACTTGGCTATCTTAGCCGGGGCACTACCGTGCCCCCAGATATTAAGAGTGTTAACATTGTTTATTTCAATGTAAGTTAGTTAAATAAAAGTGTATACTTAAATAAATAGTTGATTATATTAAATAAACACCGTAGTACAGTCGCCATCAGATATATCGTAGCGGGCGAGGTCCTCAAATATTTCGTAGCAGCATTAAATTTCAATAAATTCGTTACACTAAATATGGTTAATAACATCGGAACACGCAATCCGTCATAAATATAAGAGCAGCGACTTTTCAATAAATTCGGGACCTTCAATGAGCTAAAAATATCAGGAAGCACATACCGTCAAAGGTATCGACGCAGTCAGGCTGATCTTAAATATCGGAACATATGTGGAAGATAAACCTTACGTATATGATGATAGATTCGAATTCCAAACAAAATACAAATAAGGCTCAAACGTCATGCCAAAATGAAAGATATGTCACCTATATAGTGTACGCGTCTGCATGCATAATTCACTGTGTTAGTAACATAAAACCTTTTTTGTTGTATAAAGTATAAATTGTTACTGGCCACTAAATTGCCATTATACTTTTTTTAAGAATAAATTTTTTCTTCTTCTGCTGTTATAAGTCAAAACATGTAGTTCTATTTTATAAAACTAGTTTTATTATAAACACAACGTAATTTAAACTGTTTGTTACAAAGTTAAGGTATATTTTCCAAAAATGTTCCGATCTTTATGGTCAGCCTGTCTGTATCGATATCTTTGACGATCTGTGACGTCCCGATTTTATTGAAAAGTCGCTGCTATTATATTTATGACTAATTGCGTGTTCTGATGTTATTAACCTTACAGTTGTAATGAATTTATTGAAATTTAAGGCTGCTCCGAAGTATTTGAGGACCTCGCCCGCTACGATATATCTGATGGCGACTGTACATAAATATTACCTTTTTTGAAATGAATGAATTTATTCACACTAATTATTTGCGGATAACTAAGAATAAATAAACAAAATTATACTAGCATGGTTTATAATTAGCTCTAAACTATATAAAACAAATTTAAACATACTTAATCTTCAAAAAAAATTTTGTTCATGACAAATTCAATATTTAAACTATCATAAAATGGTCAATTTAACTAATATATAAATAAGTGATGCCTCTTTTTAAAGGGAATATTTCATTGTTTATTTTAGTCATACATTTTTTAGATGTAAAATGAGTACTTTCTGAGAAAACTGAAGTTTTAATAAAATGTATCGTAAAAAAACAAAAATTTATGATTTTCAGCGTCTTCTTGCGTCAAAACCATAAGAGATATCGCTTTCATGTGTATAATAGATTTATAGTAAATTTATTGTATATTATTTCATTCCTACACACTTTTTCTGTATCTCGAACAGTTTTCTCAAAAAGTTCAAAACACCGCGTTTCGGGACACTTTGGGGGGCGTGAGGGGGGGACGCGCACCCAGGAGGAGGGGGGAGAGTTGATAAATTTTGACTTCACCCCATAAGGTATCCATCCCCATAGATAAATGTTCTCCATATATTTTGCCAAATTTCCCATACATTGGATTCTAATTTGATTGAGCTAATTGTTAGAATCACATCATCAGAAGTTGTCATCAAGCTATAATTTCAATACATACAATGCAAGTTTTATTCACTCACTATGTTTTAGTTTCAGCTGCACGCCCGTTTATTCCTCCGGAGTCATTTTCAACGCAGACAGCCCCTACAGAGCCCATGCCCTCTACGAGCCGAGAACCATTATTGACATCTAACATTCAAAATATACAAGGTAAACCTATACATATAATAAAATTGTAACTGGTCCATGTCTACATAGCAGATATTTAAGAAAAAAATAAATTAAGATGCCTCTTTAAGCACTAGAGAAGCCAAAAATACTCTTTTTAGAATTTTTGTCTGTCTGTCTGTCTGGATGTTTGTTCACGCGGATGGACTGATTTGGATGTGTTTTTATTTTATTTTAATGAATATAATTGTTTTTAGGTTTTTAATTTAGTGTTGTTAAATATCGGTGCGAAGCCGGGGCTGGCCACTAGTCTTTAATATATTGCTGGAGATCTAATTTAAAATCTTAAATACGTTATACTGTTAGGTATCAGCCTCAATAAAATTGAAAATGCTCTAGAGATGATTGGGTAGAGTGCAAAACATGCTTTTTCAAAACTATGAAAGTATTTTTTGGTTTTGTTCACAGATTGCAACATGACGAAGGAGGATTTAATACGACAACTGAAGGCAATCAAATCCACCATAAGGTCGTTGAAGAAAAATGCGAAAGTTATGGAGCGCTTAGAATCGCCTTTTCTAAAAGAAATTGTTTCTTTAGCGCTAAAAAATCAAAAACGGAAACCACGCGGTCGCCGATGGACCCCTAAATATAAAATAGCCTGTTTGGCCATCTTAAAAAGATCGCCAAAAGCATACAAATATTTGCAACACTTGGTGCCTGTACCAAGCATTAGAACGTTACAAAATCTTTTGCAAAAAGTTCCGATGGAGCCTGGGATTAGTCCACAAATTTTGAAACATTTGCGCAAAGTTGCAGCCTCCTACAAAGAAGACAAATACTGCTGTCTACTGTTTGATGAGATTGCATTAAAACCACGTTTAAATTACAATGTCAGAAAAGATAATGTAGATGGTTATACTGACATGGGGAATTCGGAACGAAGCAATTCTTTGGCTGACCATGCCTTGGTCTTCATGCTCCAAGGCATACGCAGGAAATTCAAACAGCCTCTTGCTTTTTACTTTGTAAAGGGAACAGTATCTTCGCAAAAGTTAGCGGAAATTGTGAGAGAAGTTGTACAGAAAATCAATGAAACAGGATTCAGTGTACTGGCCACAGTGTGTGATCAGGGACCTACCAATATGGGAGCACTTAAAATCTTAAAAGACGGTTCTCCCACTGAGGAAGGTCCCTTTGTAAAAAATTATTTTACTGTGAATAGTCAAAAAATATATGTAATATATGATGTACCTCATCTGTTCAAGTCAATTAGAAATAATTTTGTGAATTACGGAATAATTCAAATGGATGGGAAAAAGGGAAAGTGGATGCATTTGAAATTAGTAGAGGAAAAAAATAGAAATTTGCTATATTTGAGCAAAATTACTCCCAACCACATTTATCCTAAATACAGGGCTAAAATGAAAGTAAAAAATGCAGCGCAAGTACTAAGCAACACTGTATCAGCAGTTTTAAAACTCCTGGCTCTAGCTGAAAAAGACCCCGGAATGAAGAAGGAGTTGGCTGATACAGGAGACATTATTCACAAATTGGACAAATTATTTGATTATACTAATGGCCCTTCGGGACCTGATGACGTAAAACCAGGCCAGAGACAGAATGTTTCTAAGAAAACGCACCATTTGGAAATGTGGGCTCAATACAGAAAAATGATTGAAACAATATCATTTCATAATGAAGCAGGAATTCGAGCAAAAAATGTCAGGTGCCTGCAAGGCTACCTGATTACATTGTGCTCTCTAAGAGATATCTGGAATGACGTACAACGCCTCGGCTTTAAATATTTAAACCTGAGGCAGTTGAATCAAGATGCCTTAGAGAATTTATTTGGTGTATTACGCCAACATAGCCCCACAAATAGGCATCCGACAGTCACATCATTTGTGGCTGCTTTTAAAACCTCCATTCTGTCGGGAATGTCTGCCCCACACAGCCGAGGTTCAAATTGCTTAAAGGACTCTAATGTTCTGTTGACTGACCTCCACAGCCTAATGTTTGGATCGGGTCCCAAACCAAAACAAGAAAATAGCGAAGACGTCATGATGGAGGACGATAAGGAAAACGAAGATGGAGAGATTTACGCTCTCCATATTCCTGATGAGGATGAGCACGAAGATGGAATAACCGAATGGGTGCTCAGCGTTGAAGAGCAGCCCGTCATCTACTTAAGTGGATATTTGGCAATGACCATTTTGAGACACCACAATTGCAACACATGCAAGGAGTCTTTGACAGTCGCCAATCCAGCCGATGACATATTCGTTTACATAAAATTGAGGGAGTGGTGGGCAGACAAGTCTTCATTGACATATCCTAATCTGCAATTATGTAACTATGTGGATAAATGTACAAAATCATTTGAAAATGAAATAATACCAATTCTTCACCAATGCAATATAAGCAACCAAACAATTACATTATTTATATGCAATTCAGATGGAGCTTTCATAAAATGTGATCTGCATAGAAGCAAAATTTTTTATGAAATCACATCACGGCTGGCTGTACTTTTAATTCGAAGACAGTGTAAAAGAATAAATTGCAAGTTGGCTGCTCGAGAAGAAGATCTAGCAGACAAGTTTAAAAAATCCGAGCAACATGGAATGGCTAAGTGAATGTTGTTATACGTGCCGGCACGTAAGTCTTGCGATGACGAGTCACGTGGAGGGGATCTGCGCACCCACGGATACCGTATTTTATACTTCTGCGCATACAAGGTCAGATGAAACTTACGTGCCGGCACTTATATTAATTGTGTATAGTTCATGATGTTTTACTATCACGATTTTCATACGTTTAGAAGTGGAAGAATACACTACTTTATTATTATTCGTAATTAAAATGGGTACGGTCAGGTCATTCCTTGTGAAAACATCCAAAATCATGTTTTTGTGTTGCCGCATGTTTCAGGATCTTGATGGGGGGAAAAAAACTGAAGATAGGTAGAGGCCGCCGAGTGATTGAGTAAAATATTTTTATTTTTATAAAATATCTGGCTCGACGGAAAATCTGTTTTTTTTCCGTGGCTAAGGATGGTTATTCCTATCAATAGAAAAATCACCAAGCACTTTTTAAATAATCATCTATTCCCAATTATTCTTATGTGTATAATTATATATAATAAGGCCCTGAATATTTGTTATAAATTGCATGATTTTGGGATTTTCAGATAGCTTCTATCTTATCTACTATTGAAACCAGATTTGTACATAAAGCGTTTTTGACCGGCTAAAGCCGATTCTACGTCTATAGGTGTAGGGAGACCCTAAGTAAGCATAATAATCTCGTAAATAATGGGTAATAAATATCTGAGACTATATCTTCTGGGTGTTTGTTCCAAGCTCTCAACACTCTGTTGCTCAGAAAGTGTCTGTGAGGCTCAGAATACAGAGTACTTAGTACTTACACTTAAAATGTAATCCTATCCTGTATTTTTATAAGCCCAACGGCATTTCTGCATGTAGGAACGAAACAAGAGTGCATAATAATAATTAATGTTGTCTTTCGTAATACACGTCACGAAGCGCTGAGTGCACCGGGGATGGGTGACTTGACAGCGCGAGACTAAACTATTTTAGTGTAGTATTTCGTGGGTTTAGTTTTAGGCGCGCCCGCGGGTTCTGTTTTGTTCTGTATTCTGAGTGGGGATTATTGTATGATCTGCGAGCAAACATCTTTAGGTGATTACCTTTCAGTCGAGTGTTGTTGTGCCGATCAAACGTTTTGTGGAACTCTATAAGAACATAGTGCTCAGTTAGGTTCTTTGGGTAGGAATATTTGAAAACTTTCAAAATTTGCCTACTTTGGCCCTGAACTCCGACTTGGATGAAAATAAAAATCTGTAACTTTCATGGTTTAAAGACTGAACTTTATAGAAGAGTAAATTTTAGTAATATTAATCCACCAAAAACATTTCATGTAAAAATAGTTGCCAAGAATCACAGTTCACAATGTTTTCAGTGATGATCTCTAGTAAGCCAAGCCCCTAGCCCTGACTCTACAAACTCTACATCTTGGTAAAAAAAATACGGCTTGGCCGTTTCGTAATTATTGCACAAACTATTCCTTATGGTCTTAATTGAGATATCACGTAATATAATTATTACGAGTCCATTATTGACATCATATATACTTAATCCAAACCCAAGTATTTTATAATTACCGTGTAAGGTTTTTGTTCAAGGACTATGTTACAGAAAGTTTATTTGTATTTAGTGATATTTGTCTTAAGTCTATATTATATTTAGTGATATTTGTCTGTACTTAAGGGAAACGCCTATAATACTTATGTATTAAATCAGTGTATACAATTTGTCGTTCTGTAGTTGTCCCAAAAAACTTGCACAATAAAAAGCGGCCGTTTTAGTTCTGTGCAAGTATTTTGGGACAACTACTGAACGACAAATTGTATAAGTACACTGATTTAATACGTATTAAGTATAGGCGTTTCCCATCAGTTATGCAACCTTCGGAAATTATTGAAAATTGATCTAATTTAGGAGATATAAGAACATTTCCGAAGTGGCGCTAGTTTCGCGGCTGGTGTCGCCTTAAGCATTTAAACTTTAAATGCAAAGCAAATAATACTTTAAATTTTAAAGTAGTAAGTAAGAAATGTTAATCAGTTTTTGTAATTTCCTGTGCCTAAGTATATAAAATATTTTCTAATGCTTCAAAAATGGAACTATTTTGGTCAAATCTGGTCAAATCCTATCAGTTAAAAGATAGTATATTAAGTCAGTTCAAAATTTTAAGTAATCATAAAAATGTAAATGATATATGTCTTAGTAACTGAATAAACTAAATGTACACCTAAACTCGCTTTTGTTTCATTTCTTACGCCACAAATAAAATTCTAGTCCAGAAATAGTAGTTCCTGAGTCGATCATTACCGGTTGTGTAAATCACTAATATCGGTTTTTCACATCACTAAATTGTAAACTGCTTAATATTATGGTGTGGCAACATTTTATTTTTCTTATGTTGGTACATAACTTAGACCATCGTCAAACAATACGTTCAGAAAATTATTAGTATGAAGTTCCGTCTCTTAAAACGTAAGTGATTATATTCTCTTTGCTGACTGACTGATGTCACACTCACACGTGACGTTGACGTGAAGCCAGTGTTGTTCCTGACAAATTTAGGGTTGCCGTATTCTAATTCTGAAATTGCCGTATTTTTAGGGAAACCTTAAAAAAATTGCCGTATTGTGCAAAATGTTTATTTTACAAAATTATCGCGCGACAAAAAATCGCAATGCGCGCCTGGCCTTACCGTGCTAGGGGGTCTGAACCTACCAAAATGAGGAACTTTAGATTTTAGACACTAACGTCTCAGTGATAAGATTGCATTTTGGTTGAATTCTGTTGACGTTTATTTTCGTGGCGCTTCTACTTTATCTATGGTTTACATGTTGGTGATGTTTTTTTTGTTTACTTTAGTCAATTACGGAATTGCCGTATATTTTAATACGGTAATCAAAGAGCTGCCGTATACCGTATTTATGATGTCTAAGACGCTTGAATGCCGTATATTACGGCAATTGCCGTATCAAGAACAACGCTGCGTGAAGCTGACCAAAAGCTGACTGACAGCAGTGTTGCCATTCGATAGTCCACTATCGATAGCTTGAGCAAAGACAATTGTATCGATAGTATCAATATTTTTGGTAGACACTACAATACTATCGATAGTATTGATCCTGGATATAATGATGTCGGTGTCCTGGATCCTTTTTCTTGTTAGTGGGTTTTTACTAATTACTTCCATTTCCATTTTATTACTTTTTAACACTTATCGGCACCCAGTTTAAAGATAATCGATTAATACTTGACTTGCCCTCTCATTCTGATAGGAAACAGAATGAATAATTATAGTCACTAGGCGTATGAATAGGAAGGGAAGGTGCACCCTACCTTAGAGCTAGATTCTGGGAATTGTTTACATAATAAAACATAACATAGAAAAACTTATAAATGATTTATTGAAAACACACAATACATACACTCGCACTTCCTAAAAACGATTCATGTGAATTGCGAATAAAAAAAGAATCATCACTATAGTCGCTTCGACATAGCTAATTACATACAATTTTATTACTATGGCTACATTATACAGACGAGGTGCAAAAATATTGTTTCTATAAAGGTGGAAACACATTATTAACACGCGACGCGACCCGATGCAACGAATGTATGCGCATGGCGTCGCGTCGGATGTTCTAGTGTGGTTCTGGTCATAGAAAATAATACAATTTGATTCGACTCAACACGCGTCGCGTTGCATCGGGTCGCGTCGCGTGTTAACAATGTGTTTCCAGCTTAATAATATTTGTTTTTTTTTTTTTATCACAAGCCTTGACAAAAGCTTCTGTGAGCCGCAAAATAAAATAAAAAGATAATTTGTTAATGCTTTTGGCATTACAGTTCTTTTTAACATTATTTTCCAACCCTCACTTGGATTTAAAATTTTATAACTATAATAAAAAATGTGATGATGAAATTAAGACCAAATTTATGGTATTTTATGCCCTTTAGCAACGGCAGTGATGTTCTTTCTCGTGGCCATCCAAATAAGGAAACACCTTAGTGTTGTGGTAAGCGCAACAAAGGTTAGAAAACGGAGGAAAAAGGTCTCAAACATAAAAAGTGTTGCCATATTTTAACTTTATTTCAAGTACGTGGCAGTTATGTAGAACGTGGCACCCGCATTTAATTTCTATTATTTATCATGACAATCCAATTTTAAACCACAGACGGAATAAAGTTTACTATACAAGCTTTTTTGCAGACTATTTATTACACTTTTAAAGTAGCAACATTAGAATTTTAAAATTTTATTTGTCAGTCATTGTTAAGTTTTTCTTCTTTTGGATGGTCACTGTTAATCTTAAAGTAGGTAATCTAATGACTAAGTCAAGATTTTCACACAGGAAGTTTGACGTTTCTTTAAATGCTAGAACAAGAAAAATAAATTAATAATGCATACATACAAATACAATTACGTTTATGTACTCAAATGTTGATGAAAATCAAGGTGGAGTCTAATGTATCTGTCAGTTTATAGTAAAATTGTGGGTTTATCTAAGTGTATAAAAAAGGAGGAACTACTTCATGTAAATTTTCTTGTGTTTTTTCCTCCAGACATACATTATTCAGTGGAAGTCTCAGGGTACAATTGATATATCAAATAAGATAATAAACAAGAGTAATAAATAATGATTAAGGTTACCTTACTAGTTATTCATTCAAAAGTATATTCTCATATTTTTCATTTAAATAATAAAAATTATACTCGTATATTGAGAGCTGCTTTATAACAACTAATAAGAAACCAATGTATTTAAGATATGTTTATATTGCTTACGAAAACGTACCTAAACCAGTGACGCCATTTTGAATTTACTGTCAAATTTGTGGCCAGCCGCAAAAGTAAACATTCGTACACTCAAGTATTTTGTATCTGTGAAAAATGTAACCCATTATCCTAGAAGACCACAAAACCACCGAAGTAAAACTTACAAAGTAAATTTTAATTTCGTATGAATCTGGAAAAATTAACAACTCAACTTTCAAACTTGGATGAGGGTTACATTGCCAATATCATTAAAAAAAAAAATAACAATTTTGTGTTAACGGCATCACTGTATTAACGCACCATATTATAAATAAGAACAACATTCCATTTTTAGTTCAAACAAGGAATGTTTACACCAGATCATTTCAATTTTCGAATACAGCGGCGACCAATCCGCGTGCGAGCCAACGATTCGGACTTTTCATTGGATAGTTAGTTGGTTCTATGCCATTCATTGGCCAACTATATCCTCTACAAAAAAACAGGTGCTTAATAAAATAAGTGCCATTTTTTTTCTACATACTTAACGTTAGCACAGTAAAATCATAGCTATCGCCATTGGTGAGCATGGTCGATCAAGTACTTTATAGATGAATTAGCGAGAGCGAGGAATTCCATTTGTAGTGGTTGTACGGTTCGCGTGAAAAGGAGAATAACTTAAGTTTTTCCTTTTTTCATGAAATTACATACCCCTATCTACTTAACAAGTAAAATAAATACTCAGTCCTTTTTTGCTTTCATTCGCTGTCTTTTTTTTAATCTTATATATTTTATAAGCCTCTTATGATTCAGGCGGATATTTGCTATCATCAATTTTAGAAAATATTCGTTATCATTTAATTCTACAAAATTATTTTCAGTCATAGTTTTTAAAACTCAACTTACTGTTGTATGGGCGCAGAGAGAAATACATTAAAAATTGTGAGATTAGTATTAGTAGATTGGAATTTTCTTCTTCAATATAATTAATACAAACCTCTGTTTATGCTGGTAGTATGGTAAAAGGGAAATTTCAAATATACATAGAATGTCTATAAACACAATACCACTACATATGCATTTCCATGCTCTCAGTAATTTGTCTATACCATTTTTGCGATAGTTCCTACACCACAAAAAAGAAACAAGGCCCATTGTCACAACGACTTGTAAGTAAAAATAGTCTTTAATGTTTTTAGATGTACAAATGACATTGAACCTTATTGTAAAGAAATTCCTTGGTCACTGTTATTTCTCAATTACAAGTATAGTAGGCGGCAAATAAGTAAAACGTGGAGGGGATAAGCGCAGTATGTTAATGATGTTGTTTTTCATACTGCGCATATCCCCTCCACGTTTTACTTACTAGCCGCCTACTATAATCGACGTTGACTCTTGTCAATATAATGAGATAGATTGTACCGAAAGATGTTACAATAATTTATATTCAAGATATAAAACATCAGCCCCCGAAAGTGGACCGGCAAAACACCTCTCAAAATCACTTTAAGAGGCCTCAGTTTCACAAACGTGACAGGTGACAACTGACAGTGACATTTCGGCATACATGTCGTGGCCAATATAAAACCCATTTCAAATCGGAACTTTCCAAGCCAGCAATGTATTCGGAATTGTCTATGAAGTAGAGGCCAGATTTCTGCGCAGTCGCAGTTGATCATCGGTGCGAAACGTCTCAAAAAAATGTACAAGTAATGTTTCTATGATAAGAACCCACCCCCACAGTCAAAGACAACTTTAACTTACCATTCAAGACAGAACAAAGGGCTCTTTGAAAAGATCTATGCTAAAAAGAGACAACTTTTCCAACTATCACTTTCCCTCATTTCCATATTTAATGGTCAGTTATAATAATTCGCACCAAATCAGTTTGCACACCACGTTCCAAATTATAAGTTCGTGTCATACCATCCTTCCCACTCTCCTATAAAACAGTGCGAGCGAGATGACACAATATCAAATAAGAATTTCCAAGTTTGTTTGTGTGTGTGTGTATGAGGGGCGACTGAAAAACAGCGTTGTTGCCTAGAGACTTAAGTTTGTGAGACACAGGCATAATACGCGGAATTGTTTACCTTCTTGATACAGGTGTAGTGCATAGTTTTCCACGACATTTCGTTGAATTTTATCCGGTTTTCAATTTAAGTGACATGTTAAAATTCGTGTATACAATAAAGCTGTTACATTAAATTGTTTTATAAATAAGAACCTTATTCAAATGTCGTTAAAGTTCAAAACCGCGTGGGATTCAACGAAACGTTATGGATAATCATTTTGCACTACATCTGTAGTTTATTACGTTCCGTAATTTTGTTCATATTTTTAAACGATAAAAACTCTCGAATAAATCCTTTATTTTATTGCGACACCACTCCCACCTAACTTCACAAATATAAACCCTCGCAAAAAAACAGGCACCCATGGTTTTTGAATTTTATGTGCATGAAAGCTACTTCCTAAGCCCGATTTTTTTTTGCAAGGGGGCGTGTACAAACCTATTCGGTGCAACCCATTATCTTTGACCACACAATCCAAACTTGAAAAAAAAGATTACCACCCTCCATTTCTCTAGATCAATACAGCCTCTTCCTCGAGTGCTCCTGCCGCTTCTGGTACCACATGATACCGAGTACCACCAGGACTATAATGACTATAGCGACGAACATCATCCAGAGGAAGGTCTTGACTCCAGACATTGCTGGCTTTGAGTCTTCGACTCGCTCCCTGGGAGCCTCGAAGGACTGCGCTGACGGGATTATGTGCGA
The DNA here is from genome assembly GCA_963854515.1 of Pandemis heparana. Lineage (NCBI taxonomy): Eukaryota > Metazoa > Arthropoda > Insecta > Lepidoptera > Tortricidae > Pandemis > Pandemis heparana. The sequence continues at coordinate 7,782,916 of OY978028.1, forward strand.
GCGGTCTTCATCTTTATCTTGCTGTAAAGTGAGGTAAAGTTATGTCTTGTGAAGGTTTTGAATGTTTGCATCAAAATTGTTTGATTTGTTAACCCTTTATAAAGCAAAGGCGATTTAGCGACCACATGCATTGTGTTGGAATTTCAACCTTATTGATTTCAATATAAGTCACAATTTCCATTTATTGAAAACACGATTAGTTTTGTCAATATCTCTTGTCAGGTATGCATTCGATAGCTGCTTTTGAATCTGTGGTAGTATGCTCCAATAAATGGGGCCTTATAAAGGGTTAAAAAAACTAGCTTTTGCCCGCGACATCGTCTGCGTATTATACATATAACTCCGTTGCGTAGTTTTAAACGTAAACATAACTTATGGCTGCCATCTAAGCGTGAGTTGCACCAAGTTGCCATTAACAATAACGTTAATAGTGATTTTTCGGATATCCGTATCCGTTACTTTTCTTGCGGATCTTTTATCTTATTAATTTTCAATTGATACAATGAAATGATATATAGGTGATTAGGTACAATTAAAAAACTATCAAGGGTGCATTCCTACTGAGCTGGCAACGTCGCATTTTTGATGATTTTTTACGATTATTTCACAGAAATTGAATGAAAGTTTCAAATGTGCGTCTGTAGTGCACTTCGCTTTTAGTGTATTAATGTGTCCAATGCAATGATAATCGTGGTGGACTTTTATTTTCTTAAATTAAAAGGACAAAATAATATATCTCGTTTAATAAGAAAATAAAAGTTCATCCCGATTAATTATTGCATTAGACCAACCAACTAACGATTTTCGACAGAAACCTATAAAATATTGTGTCAAAGTTGCCGGTTATCATTAAACTAATTTGCTGCAACTAACGCTAGGTATATGTAGCTGTACAAATCCAACTCACCGTCTCCAGCAGATCTAGCTCGTACATCTTGATGGCGATTATGTCGTGGTTGTCGCTGAGGTCGCCGGTGGTCGCCGAAGCGCCGAAGAAGTACCCGGTGGGCAGCAGAACATTCTCCACGCGGAGGCATTCCTTCCACGCGTTCTTGCCTTCCAAGTCTGTTTGCACTGTTGACAGACAGATAGAACAACTGTTTCACCTCTCTGTAAACTTCCTGATATGGTAGGTGTCAGATATCTATACCGACCAGTAGAGACTTTATACATATCTACTATAGACAAATTTAAGGTACGAACTTAACTTGGGGACCTTCTACATCCCTTTTATAAAGAGATACCTATTATATATTTTTACCAACTTCCATTATTAAACTGACTTGAAATTGAAAACATAAAAAAAATAAACTGGACCACTCTGGTAAGCTGAGTGTGTGTTGTTGATGGTCGTTGAGATGTAAGAGTCAACACTCACCAATGAGCGTGTCGTCCTTGTAGACGATGCTCAACAGAGTGTCGTGGTTAAAGTTGCGGAACTATGTCTCGCAGCTGGCAAGCTGAGTGTGTGGTGTTCATTGTCGTTGAGATGTATGAGTCAACACTCACCAATGAGCGTGTCGTCCTTGTAGACGATGCTCAGATGCGTGTCGTAGTTAAAGTTGCGGAACTTGGCCTCGCAGCCGGCAAGCTGAGTGTGTTGTTGATGGTCGTTGAGATGTAAGAGTCAACACTCACCAATAAGCGTGTCGTCTTTGTAAACGATGCTCAGATGCGTGTCGTGGTTAAAGTTACGGAACTTGGCCTTGCAGCCGGCAAGCTGAGTGTGTTGTTGATGGTCGTTGAGATATAAGAGTCAACACTCACCAATAAGCGTGTCGTCTTTGTAGACGATGCTCAGATGCGTGTCGTGGTTAAAGTTACGGAACTTGGCCTCGCAGCCGGCAAGCTGAGTGTGTTGTTGATGGTCGTTGAGATGTAAGAGTCAACACTTACCAATAAGCGTGTCTTCTTTGTAGACGATGCTCAGATGCGTGTCGTGGTTAAAGTTACGGAACTTGGCCTCGCAGCCGGCAAGCTGAGTGTGTTGTTGATGGTCGTTGAGATGTATGAGTCAACACTCACCAATAAGCGTGTCGTCCTTGTAGACGATGCTCAGATGCGTGTCGTGGTTAAAGTTACGGAACTTGGCCTCGCAGCCGGCAAGCTGAGTGTGAGTGCCGTCTCGGTCGTGGTCGTAATGCAGAGTGCCGTTGTTGATGGTCGCCGAGATGTATGGGTGTTGATGCTGGAAAAAACAGTGGATTATTAGGATTTAATTTTAGTAAGTTTCCATTAAAAACTTCATTTTGACGCGATGCGGCTACCAATCCACCACTATTCTGTAGGCTTATTGTCTAACTCGCTCGCGATCGCCATCGCCTTCATTTTGACAGTTCATGTATGGGCTGACAATTGGCATCGGAATCAGCTAGCTGTCACATTCATACAAGAACTGTCAAAATGAACACGATGGCGATTGCGAGCGAGTTAGACAATAAGCCTACTGATTACCCTTTCCACCTTTACGCCCACATACTAAACGTGGTCTTTAGGTAGCTTAGGCTCTGTTTACCACGTAAGGGAACACCGAAAAAGGACTTTGACGAAGGACTACGGAATAGTCCGAAACATTGTCGAGCATTATTCGGTTTTTATACGTTAGTTAGGTATCCGTTTTTGTAATTATTAGAAGGATGTTGTATGTTTAAAAGCATAAACAATAAAATAACTCACATTATGTGCCCCATTATGATTGCTGTACGTGTCCAGTATAACGGCCAGGCCCTGGTAATAGTCCTTGCTCCCGAACACGGGCCCGTACTGCATACGGTCCTTCACGTACCAGATAGCGAAGCCGTCCCCGTACAGATCCTTGCCTCTACCGTGCACTTTGAACTGAACTTGCACTTCCCAGTTCCTCGTGTAGCATGGCTGTAACGTACAAAATGTTAACTTAGAGTATTATTCATAGATATATATATTGCTTCGTAAAGATAGGCCCAACGCTCGCGAGTAATTCGTCCAATGCGGTGGTTCTAAAAGACCATCGTGCCTTAGTCTGTGACAGGACGCCGTATCGTTCAGCTGTCAGAGTGTGAGAGAAAATGCCCAATTGCGCAGTAAGCGAATTGTTCGGACAGGTGTACAGTAGGCGGCAAATAAGTAAAACGTGGAGGGGATATGCGCAGTATGAAAAACAACATCATTTTCATACTGTGCTTATCCCCTCTAGCTCTACGTTTTACTTATTTGCCGCCTACTGTACCTATCTTGACTTTTGATATCATTGGTATTATTGTAAACTGTAACTACTCACACACGCACACATACACACACATACATTACATATTATTATTTAAATCAGAGTTTTGATCTTATTATTTCCGATTGCATGATGTGTTATTATTTGGTACTAGATGAAAACCCGGCTTCGCTCGGGTGAAATTTGAATCATAATATGTACACTTGTAGGTACAAAATGTAGGTAGAATGTGTAGCCATTATTTCGAATCACTGTTTATTATTTTAATACAAAAATAGATAGATGTGATAGCATTCACAATAACTGAAATTATCTGCAAGAATATATCCGTGCATGGCGTGAACAACTTGATGAGTCCAAAATGGCAATTTTACAGGGCGGCCATTTTAAAGTTTGAAAATCCGTTTTTATTTTGAATTGGGAATGCATGATTATTTTAAAAGTGTGTTTGGTGATTTTTCTATTGATACGAATAACCATCCTTAGCTACGGAAAAAAGTTTCAGATTTGACGACCGGATAGTCTAGTGGTTAGTGACCCTGACTATGAAGCTAGAGGTCCCGGGTTCGAATCCCGGTAGGAGCAGACATTTGTATGATGAATACGAATGTTTGTGCCCGAGTCATGGACGTTGTATGTATTTAAGCATGTATTTATCTAAATTATATAAGTATTCTTATCCGTTGCTTGGTACCCATAGCACAAAGCTTTGCTTAGTTGGGGACCGGGTCAGTTGGTGTAATTTGTCCCATGATATTTATTTGTTTGTTATTATTTATTTTTCCGTCGAGCCATATATTTTATAAAAATAAAAACATTTTACTCAGTCACTCGGCGGCCTCTATACGGCTGATAAGCACTACGCCAATGACATATCATTTTTTTTTAAATTGCTGCTTGAATCTGTGGTAAACGATGACATTTGTAGCTAAAAAAAGCAACGGCTAAGTGGCACCGCCTGTAGATTGTTTGTGTTACTACCATACATTGGGAATTGACATTGTTCATTTTTTTTAGTATGCTCCAATTCGAAAACCATTTGGAGGAAAACCATCAAATAACCGATTTATCTTGTCTGATTTCAAAAATACTTTACGATTGCAGATATTTTTGTAAAAGTACGTAGTAAGTTTTGACCTTTGTTTGATCTAACGACCGGGTTTTATGTTTTATGTAAGAATCGGCCATTCAATGTTTGCCACAAAAATGAAAAAAAAAAGTTTAGCTACGGTATCTGTCACGCTATCACTGTCACGTCTACATCATAACATTACATTCTGACTTAACCTACAAACATTAGAAATAAAAGCAAATTCAAAGTATAAAACTGTAACAAACAATGGATATTTATAAAAAAATGTTTTCTGCCGGGATGCAACAATGACTCGAACTATAGCCCCAACAAAATCATTGTGAAAATCAGAGAAGGTTTGCAGAAGAAATGGTGTACGCAAGCTAATGTGGAATATTTCAAAGTTTACACGATGCATTGTTGCGAAGACCATTTTAATGTAAGTAGAAGTCAGAAAAGATGTGCAGGGGTGAAACGAAAAAGCAAAAACAGCACGGAAAACAATAACAACGCCAACGAACGGAAATAATTTCGAACACGCGAACATTGTTGACATTAAACGTGAGTTTGCCGTTAAATTCACACACATCTACAGATCTATGACGTTGACATATAGACAAAACCTTTTTTTATATTTCTGTACGAAGGCGATTGGGATCCTGCCAAAATTAACAAATTATCTAACAGCGAAAAATATTTATATTTATTATTAATAAACAAAGATACGTAGAAGCATAATATTCAAGTTAGTGTCTTAAAAAAGTCCATTCTATCAAATAAAGGTTAAAACAGCTTAAAAAAAATGAACAATGCCAATTTCAATAAAAATTACCATAGTGATTTAGTAACACGAACAATCTACAGACGGCGCCACTTAGCCGTTGCTTCTTTTAGCTAGTAATGTGATGACATTTCTACTACAGATTCAGGCAGTTTTTTTTTTAATTTGATATGCATTGGCGTACTGCTTAACTGCCGTATAAGGGCCGAGTAGTGATGTAACTAATATTCGCATTCGCATCCGCATTCGCGAATATTCGCATATTTCTGGAATATTCGCATTCCCATTCGCAAAATTACTGCGAATGTTATGCGAATATAAAAAAAAATTGAGGGTATCTAGTAGTTGTTTAATTATATAATTTTCGCCGCCCGGTAAGGGAGATAGCCCCCAGCCCCATTGGCTTGGCGCTAAATTAAATAGCCCATCTGGCAACATAGAGTGGAATGACATTTCAATCAGATGCGTTCGTTCGTCTCAACTCGGCTATTCTAGGAACAAAAAACAAACGGAACGTACTTCGTTTGTACGGGACTGCCACCAAAGTCACCAAGCCATAGACAACTGGTGCCAAATTTTAACAAAAACTGAATATTCGCATTCGCATTTGCATTCGCTAATGTCGAAAATATGACATTCGTTACATCACTACCGCCGAGTGACTGAATAAAATGTTTTTATTTTTATAAAATATATGGCTCGACGGAAAAAATCTGAAACTTTTTTCCGTAGCTGAGAATGGTTACTCCTATCAAAAGAAAAATCACCAAGCACTTTTAAAATAATCATCCATTCCCAATTATTCTATTTTTTCTATGGTTATGTTGGCCAATCTCAGGTTTAAGAAAAATCGCACGGCGTATGTGCGCTAGCATGAAACGGAACGTATGTCGTCCTCCGGTGTCAGTTTCGCGCTAGTCTGTGGTGTCCAATACGGCGACTGCGATCTGTCCATCAGCACCGTTAGAATTTTACAAAATACTCGACAATCCGAATTTTGCGGATACATGTTGTCGACTCGAAATTTTTATTTTTTCACGTTCTATCATCCAGGCAACGTTTCGATCGAGTCTACCGTAACCGGTCACGAAATTATTAATATAGACTAGATGAAAACCCGGCTTCGCTCGGGTGAAATTTGAATCATAATACACTTGTAGGTACAAAATGTAGGTAGAATGTGTAGCCATTATTTCGAATCACTGTTTATCATTTTAATACAAAAATAGGTAGATGTGATAGCATTCACAATAACTGAAATTATCTGCAAGAATATATCCGTGCATGGCGTGAACAACTTGATGAGTCCAAAATGGCAATTTTACAGGGCGGCCATTTTAAAGTTTGAAAATCCGTTTTTATTTTGAATTGGGGATTAGTTTAAAAGTGTGTTTGGTGATTTTTCTATTGATACGAATAACCATCCTTAGCTACGGAAAAAAGTTTCAGATTTGACGACCGGATAGTCTAGTGGTTAGTGACCCTGACTATGAAGCTGGAGGTCCCGGGTTTGAATCCCGGTAGGGGCAGACATTTGTATGATGAATACGAATGTTTGTGCCCGAGTCATGGATGTTGTATGTATTTAAGCATGTATTTATCTAAATTATATAAGTATGTTTATCCGTTGCATGGTACCCATAGCACAAAGCTTTGCTTAGTTGGGGACTGGGTCAGTTGGCGTAATTTGTCCCATGATATTTATTTGTTTATTATTATTTATTTTTCCGTCGAGCCATATATTTTATAAAAATAAAAACATTTTCCTCAGTCACTCGGCGGCTTCTATACGGCTGATAAGCACTACGCCAATGACATATAATTTTTTTTTAAATTGCTGCTTGAATCTGTGGTAAACGATGACATTTGTAGCTAAAAAAAGCAACGGCTAAGTGGTGCCGCCTGTAGATTGTTTGTGTTACTACCATTGACTACTAATTGACATTGTTATTTTTTTTTAGTATGCTTCAATTCGAAAACCATTTGGAGGAAAACCATCAAATAACCGATTTATCTTGTCCGATTTCAAAAATACTTTACGATCGCAGATATTTTTGTAAAAGTACGTAGTAAGTTTTGACTTTTGTTTGATCTAACGACCGGGTTTTATGTTTTATGTAAGAATCGGCCATTAAATGTTTGCCACAAAAATGAAAAAAAAAAAAGTTTAGTTACGGTATCTGTCACGCTATCACTGTCACGTCTACATCATAACATTACATTCTGACTTAACCTACAAACATTAGAAATAAAAGCCAATTCAAAGTATAAAACTGTAACAAACAATGGATATTTATAAAAAAATGTTTTCTGCCGGGATGCAACAATGACTCGAACCATAGCCCCAACAAAATCATTGTGAAAATCAGAGAAGCTTTGCAGAAGAAATGGTGTACGCAAGCTAATGTGGAATATTTCAAAGTTTACACGATGCATTGTTGCGAAGACCATTTTAATGTAAGTAGAAGTCAGGAAATATGTGCAGGGGTGAAACGAAAAAGCAAATACAGCACGGAAAACAATAACAACGCCAACGAACGGAAATAATTTCGAACACGCGAACATTGTTGACATTAAACGTGAGTTTGCCGTTAAATTCACACACATCTACAGATCTATGACGTTGACATATAGACAAAATCTTTCTTTATATTTCTGTACGAAGGCGATTGGGATCCTGCCAAAATTAACAAATTATCAAACAGCGAAAAATATTTATATTTATTATTGATAAACAAAGATACGTAGAAGCATAATATTCAAGTTAGTTTCTTAAAAAAGTCCATTCTATCAAATAAAGGTGTTAAAAGCACAGCTAAAAAAAATGAACAATGCCAATTTCAATAAAAATTACCATAGTGGTTTAGTAACACGAACAATCTACAGACGGCGCCACTTAGCCGTTGCTTCTTTTAGCTAGAAATGTGATGACATTTCTAATACAGATTCAAGCAGTTTTTTTTTTTAATTTGACATGCATTGGCGTACTGCTGCTTAACTGCCGTATAAGGGCCGAGTAGTGATGTAACGAATATTCGCATTCGCCTTCATATTCGCGAATATTCGCATATTTCTGGAAGTATTCGCATTCGCATTCCCATTCGCAAAATTACTGCGAATGTTATGCGAATATAAAAAAAATTGAGGGTATCTAGTAGTTGTTTAATTATAAAATTTTCGCCGCCCGGTAAGGGAGATAGCCCATTGGCTTGGCGCTAAATTAAATAGCCCATCTGGCAACATAGAGTGGAATGACATTTCAATCAGATGCGTTCGTTCGTCTGAACTCGGCTATTCTAGGAACAAAAAACAAACGGAACGTACTTCGTTTGTACGGGACTGCCACCAAAGTCACCAAGCCATAGACAAATGGTGCCAAATTTTAACAAAAACTGAATATTCGCATTCGCATTTGCATTCGCTAATGTCGAAAATATGACATTCGTTACATCACTACCGCCGAGTGACTGAATAAAATGTTTTTATTTTTATAAAATATATGGCTCGACGGAAAAAATCGGAAACTTTTTTCCGTAGCTGAGGATGGTTATTCCTATCAAAAGAAAAATCACCAAGCACTTTTAAAATAATCATCCATTCCCAATTATTCTATTTTATCTATGGTTATGTTGGCCAATCTCAGGTTTAAGAAAAATCGCACGGCGTATGTGCGCTAGCATGAAACGGAACGTTTGTCGTCCTCCGGTGTCAGTTTCGCGCTAGTCTGTGGTGGTGTCCAATATGGCGACTGCGATTTGTCCGTCAGCACCGTTAGAATTTTACAAAATACTCGACAATCCGAATTTTGCGGATACATGTTGTCGACTCGAAATTTTTATTTTTTCACGTTCTATCATTCAGGCAACGTTTCGATCGAGTCTACCGTAACCGGTCACGAAATTATTAATATAGATTGTTATTTTGTTTCTATAGGTAGGCCAACAAATTAATGTCTAATGTCTATTCGTTACACAACACACACACCTATACACACTTATTTATTGCTATTATTGTTTTGATCTCTTTATTATTTCCGATTGCATGGCATGAGTTATTTTTTGTGTTGTTGTTGTCTATACTTCATTTAATTTAGGATGAGAAACCACAACAACATTATATTGCGGTTCGTGAACTGTAATCTCTTAACAATTTGTACTAGAGTAACAATTGACGACACGCAAATAAAGTGACATTAAAACAATTTTATTTTGCGGCTGCCAAACTATTGCACTGTACTATTTGCTAGGTAAGAAATAGTTGACCAGACGCAATATAATGCTATTGTGGTTTCTCATTCTAAATTAAATGAAGTATACCATGTTTGAATATAACTGGGTCAGCTAAATTATTTCCTGTAAATACCATCCTTAAAAAGAATGGAACTCTTCAATGGTTGGTCAGCTAGACTAGAAATTTGGTTCACATGTATTATAGGCCAGATAACAATGCAAGTACGGTCAGAAACAACTTGTATTCAAACTGGAATTTTTAAACTTATTGAGACAATGTTTCACACATTGATTGATCCTTATTTTGATGTCTCATTTTCATTAAAACAGATTCTTTGTCACACATGAAACAATCATAAGCGGCACAATAACAATGACCAGTTTCTATTCTTATCAAATAAATGATTACTCGGTGTACAATTGGTGAACAAAGACAACAAAAGGATGATTCAATAACTTATTATATTTAGTTTAACTATATACAGGTTTAGCCTACATAGTAGGTGGGTCTCAAACAAAGACTAAAGACAAATCAATGCATTATCTAAACATGCCCTTACAATTTTTTCATTTATTTTACGACAAGGAAGGAAACTAGCAAGTGGGTCACCTGATGGTAAGCAAGCACCACCACCCATGGACACCCGCAACAAGAGGATTGCAGATGCGTTGCCAGCCTAGAGGGCTAGAGAATACCTGTGCCAGTAATTTCATCGGCTGTCTTACTCTCCACGCCGGAACACAGCAGTGCCAGCACTGCTGCTTGGCGTTAGGATTAGCGAGTAAAACGGTGGTAGCGATCCGTACGGATCTTGCACGAGGTCCTACCACCAGCGATACTTGTTAAGTTTCTGTTCCTTTTTATTTATGTCTAGATTTTTTTTAATATGAAATAGGGAGCAAGTTGGTCACCTGGTTTCTGACCTCATGCGTTAGATAGAGACTTCCGCTTGTAAAGTGTAACTTATAGCTTTATAAAATAGGGCCCTGATGGTAAGAGAGGACAACCACCAGTTATTGTTTATCAAAGACCACCACCTATGGAGGCAACACCAAAGAATCCCAAATGCGTCGCCAGCTTAGAGGGCTAAGTTGAAATACATACATACATACATACATACATACATATAGTCACGCCTCTTTCCCACAGGGGTAGGCAGAGACTACTTTGTTCCACTTGCTACGATCCTGACATACCTCTTTCGCTTCATCCACATTCATCAATCTCTTCATACATGCTCGTCGGTTTCGGGTACTCTTGACCTGGCCTTTCTCCAAAACGTCCCCAATTTGATCACGGAACGTCGAAACGTTGAAATAGGTACCTCAAATATGCCAGTAATTTTACTAAATATCTTATTTTCCTTAACGGAACACAGTAGCAGAAACACTGCTGCTTGGCGGCAGGATTAGCGAGTTAGACGGTGGTAGATACCTGGGCCTTGCACATCGCAACGTCAAGTACAAATACTATCTTTTTACTAATAACCTACTTACCTAATACCACTACTACTATTGTTACCTTATTACTTGACAACATTTCATATTTCTGAGCCTATGGTTCTCTGTATTTTGTTTGAAAAGATGAACATGCTGGAAGTTTAATTTTTTTGCTAGGGTTTGTATTTAATTTATAATTAATTTATTAATTTTTGCTTATTCTAAAAGGGCAAAACTCCGAAACTATCAAAGAATAGACACTTATCCTTTTGTCTTTTCTGTATAGAAAAAAAACCGACGTCAATTTCAAATTGACAATGTCAGGCCTTATTCTCCGATATTCGATTTTCGATATTCGCTTCGTGCTGTTCCGCTCATACTAATATAGTCATTAACTTGAGAGTGAGAGAGAAGGTATGCAACGAACTTCAAAAATAGAATTACAGAGTTGCCCCCCTTGTACTTTGAAGTTGTCAAATACAAAATTATGGTCGCTTACTTTTTCTCGTGAAAAAGGCAAAGGCATTTCACCCATCCTGTGGTAGTTTTGGTAAAATTAGGACATATTTTTAATTATTTTTTATTTTTTATAATAAGCGATATTAAAATTATATAAACATATTGCAGTGATCAGGAGGCAAAATGCTTTCGAACCATATATACATTTTCAGGTGTTATAAAAATGAAATGTTGTCAATTCTGTAAACCTTTTTTCTGTTTTGATTGTTATATTTGGTGTTCAATAAAGAGTTATTGTATTGTATTGTACCACATTTGTTGACATACTCGTAACCATTATAGCAAATTAGCTACATTCAAGAAAATGTTAAGGAACAACGAACTTCCACATTTCATACAGAAGGCTTATTTTTCTTTAAGTAATAAAACTATTAGCATTGACAAGGTTAACCTTGAACGAGGTGTCGGAACGAAACTCAGTTTAACAGATCACGGTTAATGGAATAATTGATAAAAACGTTACGCAAAAAGGTATACAGTGGTCTCGTGTGAGGAGTGTAATACTTGCTATCTCTTTTCATCTTAACATTATACAGAATGAAGTAGCTCCTTGCCGTACGTATATGAAAAACTGTGACTGTGTGTGTGTGACTGAAAAAGTGGCTTCTTGATAATGCTTTTTATAATTACTGTGAGTTTTTTTGATTTGCCACTCGCAGAATATAGATAGAATAAGCTTTATTGACTTGTAATGCCTGTTACCAAGAATAAATTTCATTTTATGTATGTTACACTTAAGATCTTATAAACTACACAACGGACTTTATGTGGCATCAGTAGATGGAATGATTCAAGAGAATTATATTTATTACTAGCGACCCGCCCGGCTTCGCACGGGTGCAACCAGTGTTTCTCTACTATTAATATTAATATAGCCTATGTCACTCAGGGTGAATGTAGCTTTCCAATGGTGAAAGAATTTTTGAAATCGGCACAGTAGTTTTTGAGTTTATTCATTACAAACATACTCACAAAAATATAAATCTTTCCTCTTTATAATATTAGTATACTAAGGTCAGTTGTTTCATCTGTTTCGAACTTTCAAAGAACAGAAACATATTTCGAAGTGAAAATATTAGTTGTAGAAAACTTATAACTTATAATTATGAATGTAGATAAATTTATGTATGCTACTGTATGTAATTAATTAGGCTGTTTAATATATAAATCAATGTATAGCTATAATGCATGCATACCCCTTGATTTTGTTTGTAACACTATTCAGTCGCAAATTAAACTCGATGGAATCACACGTATTTCTTTAATATTATTCCCAAAAATCAAGCCATACAAACTTCAACCCTATTACTACAACATATGGTCACAATCGAACCGGATCACTTACGCTGCGGACACTCGCCGGCCGAGCTACGAGAACAAAAGAACCGCATTCCAGAGAGATAAGTAGCCGGCGCATCGATCGCGTTGCATCGAACTAGCGAATATTAGCAAGAAGTAAACAAGTTTTATGGCTTAACGTTATAACATCAGTTACCTATTACGAGATTTATTTACACTCATCATCATCAAGTTGAAGAATACGTGAAGTATGGCTAATCAACAACAAATAATTGCCCTGCTAGAAGATACGGCTGCCTTGTTTAGAAAAACACAAGCTAATTTAAAGAAATGTCCAAAGGCCAGATTAACAAGAGGATATATTGAATCACGCATGAAAATAATCGACGATTACTGGACTACCTTTATAGACGCACACAAACAATTAGTGAAAATTACCCCACAAGAACAAAAAGGAAGTTTGCCTTACTTTCTAAGCGAAGAGTATTATACCTACGAGGACTTATATAATGTATTACAAGGCGACTTAAGAGACATGCTGACAACGTTATCACTACAATCAGTGATGGATTCTGCAAATTCGAGCTTAATGGAGAGTGCACAAAATAACCTTGTACGTTTGCCAAGGATCCAGCTACCCATATTTTCCGGGCGTTACGAAGAGTGGCCTACGTTCCAGGACTTATTTATTTCGATGGTACACAACAACAAATCACTTAGTGACGTACAAAAATTACATTATTTAAAGACTAGTGTTTCCGCGGAAGCCGAATCGTTGTTGAAGCATGTGCAAGTTACATCGGACAATTATTCACAAGCTTGGGACATTTTGAAATCGAGGTATGGCAACAAAAGACTTAATTTAAATCACAATTTGAAAAGATTGCTTAATCAAAGAAAAATTACTACCCAATCAGCGGTTCAACTTAAATACTTAGTAGATACATCTACTGAATGTTTAAATAATCTCAAAAACATGCAAATTGACACCAGCTCTTGGGATTCGATAATTATATTTCTGCTAGTTCAGAAATTAGACCCAGAGACACATAAAGAATGGGAAGAGCATTCGTACAAGAATGATTCGGAGCCGCTACCCACATGGACAAATTTCAAGACATTTTTAGAGAACAAGTTCCGTACATTGGAGTTAATTAATACAAATTCACGAGAGACTAAGCAAGTCAAAGAAAGATCGTTTCATGTTGCCACGCCGACTGTTGTCAAACATTGCATTATGTGCAAAGATAGCCATACATTATGTCACTGCAAAGAGTTTACCACCTTGGAACCTACAAAGAGATACGAGTATGTTAAGAACAAAAATTTATGTTTCAACTGTCTGGTACCAGGACATTCAGCGTCGAAGTGCAGAGTACCTGTGTCCTGTAGAATATGTCAACGGCGTCATCATTCTCTTCTACATCAGTCTAAGGAAACTGAGCCAGTGGTGTTCAAGAACACTTCACAACCACTAGCATCAACACAACATGTTGTAGAAGAGCAAGAAGCAATAGTTAATACAATGATTGCGTCACATCTCACTACCAGAAGAGGAGTAGCACTACTAGCCACTGCTGTGGTGGAAGCAACAAACGAGCTGGGTCACATCATTCCACTGCGCGCGCTAGTAGACCAAGGTTCCCAGGCATCGTTCATCAGCGAAAAGGCGACTCAACTACTTAAGCTATATCGACAACCAGCAAAGGGAAGCGTCACAGGAGTGGGCTCTACAAGAATAAGTATCAAGCACGTGGTTCAGCTCAACATTAAGTCACAATGGGATTCTTCATATATCCTACCGATACGAGCCTATGTTATGCCTAAACAGCTGACCACGAAGATACCCACTAATGAAATTAGAACACAAGCCTGGCCACACCTAGAGGGACTACAACTGGCTGATCCAACTTGGTTTTCGTCAGGACCAATCGACCTTCTTCTAGGCGTTAAAGAATATGCAAAAATAGTACAACCAGACTTGATTAAAGGTCCACCAGGTACCCCAAGCGCACATAAAACCAACCTGGGCTGGATTCTTTTCGGAGAAGTTTCATTCAATACACATGAAGATACTCACATCGTTATGCATCATCAAGTAGACGTTGAGGACATGTTGAAATCAATATGGGAAATTGACACAGACACTAGAAGGCACTTGACAAATGAAGAGAAGCTATGTGAAGAAATCTATGAACGAACAACTACCAGAGACGAAAAGGGACGATACATTGTCGAACTTCCCTTTAAGACTGACAATCCAAAATCGCCCGATGGTAACACGAAAGAGATAGCCACAAAACGATTTCTTCAGCTCGAGAGGAAGTTCAAGAATTCACCAGACCTGAAAGCAGAATACACGAAAGTAATTAATGATTACATAGATCAAGAACATATGGAAGAATTACCTACAGAAGAAAAAGAAACAATAAAATCAGTTTACTTACCACACCATGCCGTGGTACGCGAAGACAAAGAAACCAGTCGCACACGCGTTGTTTTCGATGCCTCCTGCAAAGGATCGAATAGCGTGTCGCTGAATGATGAGCTGTTGATTGGGCCTCAGTTACAAGAAGATTTGAGAAACCTTTTGATGAGATGGCGCATGAAAAAGATAGCATTTGTGGCCGATATTACAAAGATGTATCGCCAAATCTTGGTTGTTCCAGAACACGCGGATTACCAACGTATTCTCTGGCGAAAAGATGAAGCAGAAACCTTAAGGGAGTATCGTCTACTAAGAGTTACGTTTGGCACGGCACCAGCGCCATACTTAGCTGTTAAAACACTACAGCGCGTTGCTAAAGATGAAGGACATGGGCATGCAGATGCTGTAAGGACCATAAACGAAGATTTCTATATGGATGACTTACTTTCTGGTGCAGCGACTGCCGAAGAAGCTATTTCAGTAGCTAAAGAAGTGTCAAATATTTTAAGTAAAGGAGGATTTCATCTGACAAAATGGGCATCAAACAACATCGATTTTATGAAAAATTTTGATGAAAATGATCGATCAGCTAGTGCTAAGGTACAGCTGAACCTTGATGGTGCCATAAAGGCACTTGGAATAGTTTGGAATTTAGGAAAGGACACATTTCAATACAATTTGTCATTGCCACCGTTGACAAATAACGTAACTAAACGAAGAATATTGTCTGATGTTCAAAAACTGTTCGACCCACTTGGGTGGATAGCACCAAGCACGATCATGGCGAAGATGTTAATCCAGAAACTATGGCTCGAACGAGTAAACTGGGATGAAAGTGTGAGTCCTTATCTAGAAGAAGAATGGAAGAAAATAAGACAAGATTTCGAAAATGTTACTGATATACAAATAGACCGATGGCTCTGCACAGAAAATATTGAGAGCGAGAAAATTGAAATTCACGGCTTTAGTGATGCATCGATGCATGCATATGCAGCTGTCGTCTACATAAGATCTGAAAAGAAGGATAAAATTACAACCAAACTACTCGCTTCTAGAACTAGAGTAGCGCCACTGAAGACTGTTTCATTGCCTCGTCTAGAACTTTGTGGTGCCCTACTGCTCTCCAATTTAATGAGACAAGTTGGACAAGCAATGAGAATACCATCATCACAGATGTACGCTTGGACAGATTCCACCATCGTGATCGCATGGCTTTGTGGGGAACCCAACCGATGGAAGCCATTCGTAGCCAATCGGGTTGTAGAAATTGTAGAAAACCTAAACAATAAACACTGGCATCATGTTCAGTCAAGGGAAAATCCAGCGGACGTAGCCTCCCGAGGAATACTGCTGTCAGAGTTAAAAACGTATGACTTGTGGTGGAACGGGCCGAAATGGTTGTCTGAAAAGAAATTAAAAATTAACACAACAGATATATATACAACAGATGAAGAAATGAAAACAGCAAAAATACACACTTACCTCAATACTGAAGAACAAAACGAATTAGGAACGAGATTGACTGCACAATTCAATAAATTTGACTCTTTGAAAGAACTAATAAAGACCATAACCTACTGCCGAAGATTTTTAACCTGTAAAAAGAAAATGGAAGATATTAGTAATGACTTAACAACAACAGAATTAGAAACATCACTGACCATTTGCATTAGAAGAGTTCAAGAAGATGAATTTAGCGAAGAAATTGAAAGGTTAAAGGCAAACAAACAAGTAAAAGGGACGAGCGTACTGCGATCACTAAACCCCTATCTAGATGAAAATAATATCCTCAGGGTGGGCGGTCGCCTTCAGAATTCTCAGCTCGACAAGGACAGAAAACATCCTATAATATTAGGACATAAAAACACGTTAACGCCTTTAATCATTGCCGATGTACATGAAAAAACATTGCATGGAGGATTACCACTGATGTTATGCAATTTACGTTCAAAATATTGGGTTTTAAGAGCTAAATCACTGTCAAAGAAACACATCAAGAAATGCTTACCTTGTGCAAGACACGCAGCTAGAACTAAAACTCAAGTTATGGGAGACCTTCCAGAAGCCAGGGTAACTCCATCAAGAACATTTTTACATAGTGGAGTGGATTTTGCGGGCCCTTTTCAAGTTTTATCATCCAGAGGAAGAGGAGCCAAAACGATAAAGGCTTACATAGCCATTTTTATATGCATGTCCACGAAGGCCATTCACATAGAATTTGTTGGAGATCTTACTTCAGAGGCCTTTATAGGAGCCTTCAGACGTTTTGTCGCTAGACGAGGAAGATGTAGTCATATTTGGAGCGACCAAGGGAGAAATTTCGTTGGAGCTAACAAGGAGCTTGTCGATTCCTGGAACGAAGCAAAGTTGAAATTTACTGGAAGAATAGCAGAAACACTCGCAATGGAAGGTACCCAGTGGCACTTTATACCTGCCTACAGTCCGAACTTTGGGGGCCTATGGGAGGCAGGCGTAAAATCTATAAAACACCACCTCAAAAGAATACTCACCAGCAACCTAACGTTCGAAGAAATGACAACTGTCCTTTGCCAGATAGAAGCCTGCTTGAACTCGCGGCCTTTGTGCCCGATTGATGATACCGATCCTGAAAATCTCGACCCTCTCACGCCAGGACATTTCTTGATTGGAGAAGCACCCATCGTAGTCCCAGCTCCTGATTATAGAGACAATAAGATGCACAGCTTGTCACGATGGCAGCATACTCAGAAATTATTGTCTGATTTCTGGCACAGATGGCAAGATGAATATTTAACCAGATTACAGCAACGTCCTAAATGGCTAAAGAAGGAAAAAGAATTTGAAATTGGAAATATCGTTCTCATCAAAACTGATAATTTACCACCGGGTAAATGGTCATTAGGTAGGATAGTTGAGAAACACCCCGGAGATGACGGTTACACTAGAGTATACAGTGTGAAATCTGGTAGCAACATAGTACGTAGATCTGTCACCAAATTATGTGCTCTACCTGTTGATGTAGATTAAGTTGTAAATGTTTTAATATTAATGTTATGTTTGTTGAATTACTACCTCCACCTACTTTGGCATGTATTCTATTTAAAAGGACCCAAATAGTCCTTTGGTGGGCGGTATGTTTAATATATAAATCAATGTATAGCTATAATGCATGCATACCCCTTGATTTTGTTTGTAACACTATTCAGTCGCAAATTAAACTCGATGGAATCACACGTATTTCTTTAATATTATTCCCAAAAATCAAGCCATACAAACTTCAACCCTATTACTACAACATAGGCATTAAAACAATTGTGCAATCTTTATGAAACAAAGCGAAATGCACCAGCCACATAAATAATTATGATTTGACGCCATTAAAAATTAATTATAATGACTGTAATAGGTTTATTTTACATTATACTCAAAAGTCTGAAATGTTAGATCAACTATGCACAGATTTTATCTCCCATGGCCTTGGATGGTTTCATGGTGATTTTTATAGTGATTGATGATCATTACGGCCTTTAATGAGATAATAAATAATGTTTGAATTTATGTTGCTGCCAATAAAAGCCATCGGGACTGTGATTCTAAAAAACGTTCAATATTTTCCTTTTAACTATGTGATGAAAAACCTAATCCTATTGTGACTAAAAAAGGTATTTTTAGGACCCCCTCCCTCGCGCACATATACACATAATTATGGGTACAGGATAGTAAATTACAAACATATTTTGTGAAGGAAAACAACTTGAGGAAGGGAAGATTAATAGCTGGGGAAATCACTGTTACAATAATTACTCTGTCAATTAAAATAAATTGAAAGAAAATTTACAATGTACCTAGGTATTAAATTGTCCTCTTAGTCTTTCTTTACATATTTTGACGATTTCAAAACCTTTGACAATGTCGCATTATAACTATCAAAAGCAAATCATTGCCAAATTATTTGTGAATGCTGCCAAATCATACAATGATGAAACATTTTTTAATGAAAAAAACATACTCTTTATACAGGTGTTTTTAGTTTCTTGCTCCATTATGAAAAAAGACATTCAAGTATATGCCACAACAATTCTTTCAAAAACCCATTCCATACATTTTAATTAAAAACGATAAACTGAGCGCACTCACAAGCCAAACTAGACCTTAGCGCCACCACATAAAGCTCTCATAAAATAGCACATTTTGAGGCCTAGTACTCGATTTAATGCATACAACGATTAATGTTCCTATTCCTCGTTATCGTAGTATGCATATTTATTTCTGCGATAGCACAAATAACTTACCACAGTGTTCCAAATAGCTCCAGACTTGGACTGCAAATCGGATGTTAAACGAACGTAATTTGTAGTAACTATCGTGCTACCTAAGAAGTCCCAATAAGGCACCGACATTCCACTTCCTGGAATTAACCAATAAACATTTTTATACATATTTATTTCATTATATTTACAGCAAGAGCTAAGTCAATAGAGTCACAGGTCACTCACCCTGGTACGGTTTGGTCAGAGAGTGCTCTCGCCTCACGTAGTCTCGAGTGTTCCATTCTGCCAGGATAGGAGTAAAAAATAGGGCTACTAACACGTATTGCGTTAGTTGAAATTTTATTTGTTGCATTTTTCTAGACTAAGCTGGCAAATTCGGCTAACTCACGAACTCAACTCACACTCATGTCAAAATTGCGAACTGACGGGACGGCTGGCAGCCGCTATTCTGTGTTGCAAGGACTAAATTTATGTAACCTTCCATTTTGGATTCCCAGTTTCAGTTAGTGGTGGTCGTTATTAACACAGCAGATAACGTAATGCATTATTTGCACGCAACGAACAACACATTATCGAATCGTCAACTATCCTGTTATCATTATTCGTTGTCTGTTGTCAACATTGTTCATACACGCACTGCTGCCGCACTTGGCATTGAAGCGCAAGCGAGTGCGCAACAAATCAAGTAGGTGAGTGCGAGAGATAGCGCTATACGCGTGAGCTCGCATCGCAATCGCAATTCAAATAATAACTTTTGGTATCATTATTAGCTGTTGCTGTTTGTTGTCAGTCAGTACAATAACAAATAAGGTATCAGAGCGTTGTTTTGCTTTTGTTCCCGTACGTTTTTATTACGCTGCGATCGCGATGAAATAAGTATAACAATCATTTAATAATAAGTTCATTATCGTTTTGTAAAACAGCAATATAACAGGATAACATACAACAGTTTACAATAACAGCTATTTAAGAAGAACACAACACTGTTATTCATTATTGCAAAACAGCCGTTATTGCCACCACTAGTTCCAGTGACTACAGTAATAAAATGATTGGCCCGGCTTTCCGTAAATCATTGCCTTTCTTAAATTGGATCTCAAATAAATAGCCTGTCTGCTCATTTATCTTCCCTGTCGTAGATAAAACGAAATTAAAGTATTTCAGGAAAAATATTATTATACAACTGCATTGTGAACCAGCGCATTGTTATTGGTTGATTAGTGTTATTTACATGTTCAGGCCCCTCTTCTCCACTGGGCACTATGGGCACGTGCCCAGGGCCCCGCGATCGAATGGGGCCCCCTACCCAACAAACACAGATAGCAATACAAAAGTCCACTTTTGGTGTAACACGGAACCTTAAGAGTTAATAAACATTTAATATGGTACAACCGTGAACTTATAGCGGCGCATTACGCTTTTGCCTGTATAATAGCATCATAAAAGCAGGAACGGATACTATTGTTACGCGATCGGTGTAAGTGCAGATGTCAAAAATGCCTTCTTACAGCCTCTAGCAGCATGATTCTTTAAGAGCATTTTAGTGGTAGTCAAATATGTTAATTGTTGTATAAAGGCGTAGACTTATACCACTCTAATGCCGCTGCTTAAAAGAGTCACTGTGGACTACTGTACAGCCAACAGTTTTAGAGTGGTGCACACTTAAAGTGATTTAATGCAAAAAGTTACATATCGGCTCACCTCGACTGTGTTACACAGCTTTTTAGCGTTTTTTTTTCAAAGCTGCTTAACGGCGTTTTTTTTAACCCACATGAACACCAAAGGTGTTGCGAGATCCTCATATACCTCAGAAATGCAGCATTTGGCTGTAAATTGGCTACACACAAATACTTCTATACTGTTTTAGTCTGCATATTAGAATTGTCGTTAGCTATTCTAGGGCACATTGAGCAATATTGGAACTTTTTGCAGCCATGGGAATTAATTCAGGATTAAAACGGTTCACATAGGTTTCTTCCTGAATGTCGCCATTTTGCTGCTACCTTATCCTTAAAAACGATGTTATTGTTTATGTTTTAATCATGATTTCTGCCTTTTTACTTTTTGAATTATATGTTAAAATTAAACATATTTTAAAATAAAACAAAAACTGTATAATTGTGTGTAAGTCACATAAAAATGTATTTAATAATATTTACTTGTTACTTCTTTCACGATATTGATAATTAAAAAAGAGATATTTTCGAGGCGCGTAAAAATTTAGTCATAAAACCATATAGACATTCACAGTAAACATGCATTCCCAGCTAGTTTCACAGGCTGTAAAAAACTGTACTTACCAAAAATACAATGCTCCCCTAATTTCACACTTCACACCGCGCGGCCATTTCTTTATTTTTCGACACCATTGAATGAATGTCAAATATTCTAACTGGGCTGACAGTCCAAAACAATTTACTTAAGGGAATATTTTCAATATTATTCACACGGCTGATGATATTATACAGGTTTATATTAACCAAAAGCGTTATTTAAGAGAATATGTGACCTATCCCTACTCCTTGGTCTGTATAACAGGACACTCGTGTTCTGTTAAACAGCAGATAATCAGCTTTTTTACCCAGAATAATTCCAATATAGTGCTACTATAATTCTTTTAAGTAGAAATGTGAACTCAATTAGAACCAAAGGCTGAATAATTTGTGCCCAAATAAGAGTTATATTGGTGTTAACAGCGCTGTTAACACCATTATACAGCCTCCTTATACAGCTTTTGGTGTTGTGTTACACCAAAAGTGGACTTTTATATTGCTATCTGTGTTTGTTGGGTAGTTCCTGCCAGATTACCAAATGATAACCGATATTTAGGTCATAGGGGCCCCATGATCCTAATGTGCCCAGGGCCTCAAATAGTTTAAAGACGGCCCTGTACATGTTTATCTTTTTAAAAAGAGTTAACTACCAAACACCATTTTATTATTAGTATAGCAACATTATCGTTGACGTCAAACGTCAAATGTTGTCATTTGTCAAGGCTTGTCGATAAAACAGTTAAACAACGCCCTCTATAAAGTTTACTTGAGAACGCTTACAAACCATAACAACTTTCAAACGCTTAGTAGTACTATGTTGCTGCGCTAGATGTCACTATTATAAAAATAAAATTGTATGGTCATAATCTCTCGATTACTCGGAGGAATAAGGCTTCGTTCCCACTATGCCGGACCGGTGGATTTGCCGGGTCGGTAAAACTGCCGGACAGGCTAGTGGCTGTACAATTTATATGAAGCTGTTCACATTATGCCGGACCCAAAAATGCCGGCAAATCCACCAGTCCGGCATAGTGGGAACGAAGCCTTAGATCTCGATTATAACTATTATAAGTCTCAAGAAAGCTTAAATAAATTAATTAGATTATCATTAGATATCAAGAGTTCCTTTGTTTGTGGTTACAACTACTAAGCGCAACAGCAAGAAACATAAATAAGTAACATAATATACATTCCCGACCATCCAATCCCGATTTCCATTCTCGGCCATAGGTACTGGCCATAGAAGGGCCATAGCTTTACTTTTCGGATTTTTCTATGTGTTCTAATTTTCAGTGTCATTTAGAAATTTCATATACCTACACATTATATATCACGTCTTTATCATTTGATACAGAGACTAGGGTAACACGACCTTCAGGCCACGTTTAGCACGACAGTGGTATAGGTAGGCAACTAAAGGCGAAACAAAATAGTGATGCGTTGCCACCCGCATCGCCTATAACATGACATTGATGCTTAAGATTTTCGCCCATTCTTTCGATGGGCTTTTACCATTTGCGCGGGAAGAGAACTGGTACATACTATGTCATTTCTTTGCACCCAGACCAGCATGGAAGGTATGGAACAGGGGGGTTACTCCGAAATTCGATTTTCTCTCTATTCTATTCTCTCTCATTCTCAAATTAATAACTATTACCCCCGGGCCACATTAGCGGGCGAAAGTTCGTGTCGCGTTGTCGCGATAAAAAGTTCGAGTTCGTGTAGCCACGAACTATGTGGCCACACTTAGACCAAATTATCGCGATAAAAACTTCGGGCGAACTACCTATGTCGCGCAACTCTGAATTTGACGGGAAAATGAACCAAGAGCGCAAAGAAACAAAAAGATGGAGGCAGCGTTTGCTTTGTATTGTATGACTGTAAATAATTATTGACATGTCACTTGTGAAAATTGACGTACATTTCAGAAATTTCAAAGTACGAAGTGTAGACACTTGCACGAACACGAACTCTGTTCGCGATAATATCCTTTAATCTGCGCTAGATACCGACAGGAGCCCGGACACAGTTCGAGTTCGCCCGAATGATTCGCTATAAAGCGAACTGTCTGTCCACACATGCCGCGATAGGGCGAACCTTCGCCGAATCCCGCTAATGTGGCCGTAGCATTAGTGAAAACGGAAAGGAATGAAACGAACTTCGAAAATCGAATTTCAGAGTATAAGGCCAGCACAAAACGATCTTCGAAAATCGAATAACGGAATGCAGGGGCGCGGGTTGGGACGACAAAGGGGCCGAGAGAGGTGCTGGCGGAAGGCGCACTACCCTCTCTCTCTTGGGCCCTTTTGTCGTCCTACCCCGCGCCCGTGTGCTGCGCAGGCGAGGACTCATTTTAAGCGGTGTCTATAGGGTTAGGGCACAGTATACATGTAAGCTAAAGCAGTAGGGAAGATAAGCTTACTTTTTGAAATAAGTACCTACGCTCCAATAGAGCGTTAGGGTTGTCGATTTAAGTTTTGTTAAATTGAAAAGTTTTTTGTCTAGTTAGCGCTATATATAATCTCAGCTGGCAAGGCCTGTTTTTAGATTAACTAGCTACAATTAATTAAGAGTTAATACTCTTAATTAAGTGTAGCTAGTTACTCTACCGCAATGGGTTGGCACCCATAATTTGTGTAAAAGAGAAACAAACTGTTATATGGATTCTATATTAATTAAATAATAATCGAATGAATTAACTATTTTTTAAATAAAATAAGGTATTAAAAAAGACTTCAACAGTTTAAGATTTTTTATTTGTCAGTACAGGTAAGTATTATAATATTACTTACTGAAAAATACTTTCGCCTGCTAGGTACGACACGTTCGGAAAGCTCTGTTATTAAATTTTATTGTACTTATAAAATGAATAGCTTTCTTAAATAAACTATTGGGAAACATGGACACGGCACTGTTTCGTAGACAGCGCAATACGCTCATGGCATATTTAAAACGAAAAAATGGCCGCTCGTCTCAAAGCGCCACGCGCGACTGCAGCACCGCGAGATCCGCTTAGGGGCCGTGTAGAAGCGCGCGTCTATGTGTGCGTTCGTTTCGACCGTTTTGTTCGTAGATTCCCTACTGCTTTAGCTTATATATACTGTGGTTAGGGTTACCTTGTGGTCCAAGGAAAGGTTGAGGGTACCAAGCCACGAGGAAGATCGCCTATGAGGTGGACTGACCAGATAAATGCGGCAGTAAATGGCTCATCATCACTGCATGAATGCACGAGGAAGGCGACCATCAGAGAGGAGTGGCGGCGTGTTGTGAAGCTTGCCACCAATACCTGAAGTGATGACCACGACCACTCTGTCAAGAGTGATACCGAAAAGGAAGAAGATAGGGTTAGAGGAAGGAAATAAAACCCTTCAATATCGCATCAATCACCATCCAAATTAGCATGACAGGTAAGGGCAAACTTTCTCCACATCTCCACATGATGGATGCGCCACTTTCACCACAAGTGGGCTTGGGAAGGTCAAAGCCGTGGCCGGAGTCAATGCACTTTTAATTTGGCAACTTTTACCGTATCGTATAAACCCATATCTATATAACAAGATAACCAACGGTCACCAACAAATGAACTACGGTTTGCTTATGTGGTTTGAACGGGAGATTTGGGTTCGGTCCAGCTAGCCAGGCATCCGTGGCCTCATTCAAGCATGAATTCTCGGAGTTAATAAGTTTTAGCATTCTACTTAACTTACCGTTTTTGCAGTGCATCCAGCATGTTTGCGGAAGCGCGTACAGATAGTTTTGGAGCAGAGATACGCAAACGAATATCATCCACCATAGATAGGATGAGGGGCAGCAGTAACAGTCTCCTACGTGTTATATCGGAGGATATGTCGTGTCGTGTCCGATACTGCACCACTGGACCAAAATACATGTCACCAAAAACACTTGGTAATGAATACTTGTAAAATTATTTTCTTTTTAATGTATTTATATAATAAGACTAACACTTAGAGAATAAGCCATGTACTAACCCAATAATGTATGATGAGTCATGTTCATGTAGTTGCTCGAAATAAATAAATATTATTATTATATTAAAATCGGGTTAGCCGTTTTGCCACGAAAGAGCAACAAACATCCAAACTTACAAACTTTCGCCTTTATAATATTAGTATTAAGATAAGACGTAAGAATAAGACTAGTATTAAGACTAGTAAAATTAATTGATACTTGGTATCGAGGGCTGAGTGGTCAAACCCAATAACTCGAAACTACACCTAATTGATAGTTGAATAAAGAACGCTATGTAAACATTATCTTTAATTTCAAAATTATTTTGGAATGTTAAGTCGACCGCGAGGAACCCTGCACAGCACACATCTGCGAAGCAATTCAATGGTGTGTGTGAAGTTCCCAATCCGCACTGGGCCCGCGTGGGAACTATAGCCCAAGCCCTCTCGTTCTGAGTTCGTTCTGTGCCTAGTGGGACGTATATTAGAGCCGAAGATGATACAATACATTACAATATTTGGGGGTACGAGGTTCAATCTCTCGCGGTCTACAAACGTACTGGTCCACCTGTTGTCGACCATGTTAATAAGTTCTTTATATCTTACTAGCTGTTGCCAGCGACTTCGTCTGCAAATAATTCATTTATCGCTATCCCGGGGGAACTATGCAATTTTCCGGGATAAAAAGTAGCCCATGTGCTATTCCAGACTTTTCTCTATCTATGAGCCGAATTTCATCCAGATCCGTTGGGCCGTTCTGGCTTGATTGAGTAACAAACATCCATCCATCCATCCATCCATCCATCCATACTTTCGCATTTATAATATTAGTTAGATTAGATTAGATTAGATTTCGTAGAAGTTAAGAAAATCGGGAAAATTACTGGCAAAAGTCGTTCCCTCTCAACCTTCATCTTGCCATGATTTGGCAATAACTTCAGCAACTCAAAGGATTTCTGCTCTGCTTTATTCGTGAAATATCGCATCCAAGCTCTAAGCAGGTAACCACCATCAACCATTGTTCCAAACACATCGCCTTTATTCTAACCGAAAGCCACCTCACTATCACGATAAGTAATACAAAAACCTCTCTGCTACCAAGCCGTATCAATATTGGCTGTTCCGTTTGACAGATAGGTACACCTATTAAGTAAGTGATTAGATGGACCTAAATGCGTGTGAAACACAGCGTTCTTCGCACTCAGTCCGCATCCGCAAACGACAACTTAAATGTCATCATGCTCAAACTCGAATAGAGAAAATACCAAACACGAAACTTTCGCGAGGTTCAACGTCCTCTCATTCACCATAACCATTCCATCGATAAAAAACCCTTCACACTTTTACCTTAACTGCCCTAAACACTTTCTATTTTTTTAGTAGAAACGAGAGTGAAAATTAAGAGTTATCTACCCTGAAGGTCGGGCTGACCTAACACAACAAATGTATGAACATTTAGGTCAACGGAGAAAGCAGGGAAAGTAACTATTTGACCATGATCTACAACGAGCATGCAGACACACTCTCCCTAG
This sequence comes from Pandemis heparana, assembly GCA_963854515.1. Classification (NCBI taxonomy): domain Eukaryota; kingdom Metazoa; phylum Arthropoda; class Insecta; order Lepidoptera; family Tortricidae; genus Pandemis; species Pandemis heparana. Next base: position 7,809,912 of record OY978028.1, read on the forward strand.
TATTTTTATCATGTTCATTACCAGTTACTTTTGAAAGGCAAGGCACTAGCAACCTTAACTTAACAGTTTAAGTTCGTTGTTAAGTTGTTCTCCGCGTAAAGAATCTAGGTCACAAGACAATACCATGTTCTAATTTTTCCGTTGACGATTCGTTGCATTGATGATGATTTCTTTTTAATTTGGACTCTCGCTTTCTAAGAAAAGGAAATGATTGTTCGAAATATCATAGTTTCTTTATCTCACGCGGGGGCTATAGTTTCTTTATCCCAAGCGGGTTAGAAGTTACTGCTATTTTGTATGGCGGAAGGAGAAATATACATTTATTTCTTAATAAATACTTTCGGAGCCAACGTGGGGACTTGTCGAACTGCATCAATTTTCTTAAATAGCTATCGTTAAGACTAAAGATAGATGTTTCAAAAACAACCAAGATATTAGGTACCTACCTATATGAGATAAAAAACCATCACAACGACTTTTTATAAACCATAATAATATGGGCACATGGTAGCTACAACACAATACGAGTACAATACGAATATTATTTTTGCATCAAAACGAATCAGTGCAATACCTATAACATTTAAGAAGTAATAAGACAAGGCATAGTTGTATAATCTGTGGAATAGTTTGCAAACTTTTTGTTTTAAATTTAGAATTTGCCCACCAAAATAAATGGTCACCCGCAAGTTTTACACAGCTTCCCTCGGCCTATTAAAGCATCTTTGAGCTGTATCTGTGTAGTACCTAGTAGTAGTCATAGCAGTTCTTAATCATCCATTTGATAACACTGCGATTTTTATTTGAAAGCTATGAGTCAAGACATAGATCAAACGAAAGATAACCAAACTTTTCAGACGTCGTGATCGTGAACTAACAGCTCGATTGTTGTCTAGCCATTCATCACATTCATGGTTCAGCATCCAAAAACTATTCCAAGAATTCTCTCATTACCTTTCTAAACACGTCTAGGAGGAAAACAACCTGCAAAGTATGACCCCAATACTTTGAAAAACAAGAGTCGTATGCCTCCATAGCTTTTACAATAACCAAGTTGTCTAGTGCAGCCGGTAGGAGCGCTGCTGTCGTATTTTAGCGCTGAATTATGTAGATTTAATTTCAATTTCTGACACTGACAGCATGTTAGTTGACAGTGGCGCTACCATCGCGTAGTATTAGGAAGGATTACAATATTTTAGTTCTAATTTCAGCTGGTTTCCTATAACTGATATAACTTGATATCTTTAACGACCAACATTTTAGCGTTTCCAATTGCCAAGTTAACTGCGGTGCTGATGGCGCTGCCATCGCATTATGGTATTCTACGAATTAGGCATAGGTAATTAGGTACCTAAGAATTATTTTAGTTTCAATTTAAGCCAACGCCGGTCAATCGTAGCCTAATTATCAAGTTATTGGTGTAGCAGTTTACGGCGCTACATAGCGCTGTGTAGCACTCATGAGCGTTGTCTCATTTTAATTTTAACTGCAATTTCGGCGACCCTTTATAACAGTTTAGACACTTTAAGATCATAGCCTTTTTCAAATACTAAGTTGTATGTGCTGCCGCTAATATATTTCAATTGATGTATTGAATGTATCGAGATTTTAGTTCGAATTTCCGCCACCTCCACGAAACTTGAAGCTTCGAACAATCTAGATCACAACCTTTAGAACAGCGGTCGTCACACTTTACTGGCCAAGGGCCACATATGACAGTGTGAGTTCCAGGGCCGGGCCGCGGAGATATGAAGGCGCTCCAAGAGGTATAATTGACCATTGATATCCAATGTAGGTATAGTTGACTATTGAAACAATTTACCTACTTTGCCGCGGGCCTCACAAATAACGGCCACGGGCCGCAGTTTGACGACCACGGCTTTAGAATTACCAAGTTAACCTCGTACCTGCGAGTGTCGCTGCTGTCGCGTCTAGTACTCAAAAGTACGTAACATTTTAGTACCGATTTCAGCAACAGCCAGATAACTTGGTGCCGTGGAAGCATCGAGATCGTTTCTCAACTTTCTATCTTACACTTTCACTTGAACAAAACGAGAACTATGTGCGAGTGAGTCAGAGTTGTTTACTAACTTGTAGCAAAACAATGTCATGTACTATGTTCGCTTTCTTTTACTAATGCGTGTCATTGAACTTGGTCTTAGAATTTGACTAGTTTGCGCCCGCGGTTCCGTCCCCTTTCCAGATTTATCAAGTGGGAATTTTGCAGTCCGTTCTTATTCCTTAACTTCATACTCCATGCGAACCAGATCTCTATCCTTGCAACAAAAAGTCGTTTAGTAAAAAAATTAAGTACTTACACGAAGGCATAGGTACAGATAGAAAAATTCGAAAGTATAGGTTATTGGTGGTGTAGGAGTAAAAGCACACATCACGGAATGATGAGAATCCGGGTTCAATTCCCAGCTATAGCTTTTCTTTTCGGATTTTTCTGTTTTCTATGTTTTCTGTGTGTTTCAGTATTGTTTAGAAATATAATTTCTAACGGGTAAACCTTAAAAATAAATACAAAATCGTGAAGCAAAATTATTGATTCATTGATAGAGCTCATGCCCTATGCGAAAGCACAGCCTTTTCGATCCAAAGGTTTGGGATGGGTATGGATGAGTCCCTGAGACGCTCAGTTTGGGTTGGGTACAACAGATGTGGTACAATACAATACAATACAATACAATAACTCTTTATTGAACACCACATATAACAATCAAAACAGAAAAAAAGTCAGAAGTGGTATTTAGGAGTCATTGTTGTAAATACACAAAATTACAAGAATTGGATGCATAATTAAGTTATTAGCTCAGAGGTGTTATTGACGTCGATTGCAATTGATGTTTGCACCATGCACAAATGATGCATAAGTCAGTGTATCCGAATACCCTGTAGTTCCCAAAATACAGTGACTCAATTCACGCGGATTTTCCTTAAGTTTATTCGACTTTCTCTCAAATGTTCTCGATATTCTGATACATTAAAATAATTATTAACATAAATATAAAATTAACAGTTAAAGCTCAACTTCATTATTGACTACATTATAATACTAGTTTTGTATGACGTATTAAAAAAACTTAATGTAAAATATTGCATCCATACTCAAACTCAAGCATCTAATCACTATCACTATCATCACACATTACATAGTATAAAACAAAGTCACTTTCTCTGTCCATATGTCCCTATGTCCCTGTGTCCCTATGTCCCTATGTATGTATGCTTAAATCTTTAAAACTACGCAACGGATTTAATGCGGTTTTTTTTAATAGATAGAGTGAATCAAGAGGAAGGTTTATATGTATAATACATGCATAATATACCGTGCGAAGCCGGGGCGGGTCGCTTGTGACGTATTTTACAAAATCGGTTGAGACGTTGATTACTTACCTAATCACAAGCAGACATAGGAACGGACATACATTATATACATATACATAGCCTCATAGCTCATCATCATCATATTATATTATGATATTATGATATTATATTATGATATGATATTATGATATTATGATATTGTGATATTATTATATTATTATTATTATTATTATTATTATTATCATATTATGTTATTTATCATAGCTGTAGGTCATTATATTATTTCCTGTTTCAGCTGTTTCTCTTCCCGCGATCGTAAAATCCGCAAATGGACAAAATCTTAGGAATCATGTTACTGGCGATGTGGCTAGCAACCCATAACTATTTTGATTCCCTGCATCCACAATCACGCTAATCGTGGCCTATAAGTCTTTATTACCCTAGGCTCTGTTTACTCGGTATGGGATAAAAACGTAATTGGTATGTATACAGGTCAAACACATTACCCTTTCTTTGGGTGTCTTCGCATGGGTACGTATTAAAATCGGGATCCCTCCATTTCCCATAATTTCATTTGTACTAATTTCATTTGCCATAATGGTCACTGGCTATAACCTTCAATTGCCCTAATATCACATGCCATAATTTTTGAATGCCATAATACTCAAACGTCATAATGTTCAACATCCCTAATATTAGATACCATAATATCACTTTCCATAATTTTTACTTTCCATAACTTTCAAAATCACTAATATTTCATGGCATAAGAATCATTTGCCATAATTAAGGAAAAACAGATCCAGATCCAGACTGTTGAAATTTACTGCTACCGAAACACGGTAGGTTCGTTAGGTTTCTTGCGACCCTCAGAGCAGAAATAGAAGCATCTCTAAGGGCCCGGGGGGCACGGGGGGCGAAGCCCCCCTCAATAGCCACATGACTGGTCAATTAATATATAGGTTAGGTTAGGTTAGAATGGTGTCAAGGCGCGAAGCGCCAAAACTAGGCGGAATAGGAGCTCCGCGAAGCGGAGCTCCGTCGATTTCGCCTCAGGGTCATTCAGTTCATATTTATATTTGTTTTCTAGACATCACATCTGTTAAACGTAGATAATGAACACGACCCGTAGTAAAAAATAACATTTTAAAATTAGTTATTATTATTATTACAACAATCAAAATTCTGGGTTTTTTATGGCAAATAATCATTATGGCGTTTGAATTTTATGGCAAATGATTTTAGGACAACTGATAATAGGAAAAATGAAATTTATGGCAAACGTATCGTTATGGCGCCTGAAAATTATGGCAAATGAAAATATGGCTGATGATCATTATGGCATATATATCGTTATGGAATCTAAAATTATGGCAAATGAAATTCGGGCAAACAATAGAGAACCATTAAAATCCATAAAGTTCAAAATGTATAATGGGTTAAAATACATAATGGTTCAAAATATAAAATGCGATTTTCTCAGAAAATTGCAAATTAACAGAATTGCTATAAACTAAACCTAACCTAACCTAAACCAATCTATAGATCACGCTATAAAAAAATTCATAATACCCAATAGTTTCACAGAAAATTGCATTATATATTTTGAACTATTATACATTTTAACCCATTATACATTTTAAACTTTATAAATTCTGTTCCGCTCCCCTTCACATTTGGGTAAAAAGGAAAAAAGCGCAAGTCACTTAATTGACACAATTGCCTTAAACGAGGGGCGGAGTGGGTGGCGCGATAAATTACCAACATCAATCTAACCTTCACTTTTCGAAGTCGGTTAAATCTCTCGCGTTCGCGCGGGGTCGTTGACCGACACCATTTTGCTTGGACTTGACTTTAAATTAACGATTGCAGTTTGCCCGTCGAATTTCATCTCTTGCGTTGATTTAGCTGAGCACCCCTGTAAATAATATTAAGAATTTTTCAAGTGCGTTTGAAGAAATATTTCTGAAAATTAAAACTTGTTTAATTTACTCAAAATGTACATGGTGTCTTAAAATAAATGAGTAATATTTAAATATTTCAAGACTTTATTAGTAACTAGCTTCTGCCCGCGACTTCGTCCGCGTAGAATTAGCAATTGACATGTTTATCGTAATCCCGCGGGAACTGCAATTTTCCGGGATAAAAAGTAGCCTATGTTTCAAACTAGGGTACCAGCTATCTTCGTTCCAAATTTTATCCAAATCCGTTCAGTCGTTTTAGCGTGAAGAAGGAACAAACATACACACTCACTCACATCGACACAAACTTTCGCATTTATAATATTAGTAGGATTGTGGTTACGGAGATAGGACCCCTTTTTAGCGGGCTATTTGCTTTGTATCAAGCCTAATATCCAGCTCTCACTTACACCTCTTACGCCAATAAATAAATTCTTCCAAAGCAAACGGATGAATTCAAAAATCTTTCCTAATCCATCCGTCAGTCCGTTCATGCCTAGCATAGAAACGTAGAGTCCATCGACCCCACCAATTGGCGAATTCCCATGCAATTTATACAATGTTTAATGGCACAGGTTTCCGCGCCCCGCAAAGTAGGAGCGCAGTGTTAAATGCTGATTTACGATCATAGACCAATTAACCGATAGAGTGGTAGTATTAGGGAGCACTGTCTGTCATTATTTAATAAGAAAAACGGGACTTAGTCACGTAAATAAAATGTAATGTAATGTGTCCTCTCGAGACCATGGATGCAAAGTCGCGTCCGAAACGTCGATGTACTTACAAAAATACATTTTATTTACGTGATTAAGTACCTTCTTATACCTAATAATGTGTAAAAATCGCGAAAGTTTAAATCGATATATTGCCCGTCATATTGTCCTGTCCATGAGTGGTTATGGCTGACTTTATGTATATATGGCGGTGTATCTATCAATGTTATGGTATTGTTTCATAGGTTGAGCGATAGGCGTGGTCCACAAATTTTTTCAGCACCCTTAGAAGGACCTAGAGCTTTGGTTCTGCAGTTACGGGTAGCGTTCTCATTTGTCCTGACTCGTAATATCCGAAAAACTGAGGACTGGAATTCCCTGACTGCGTCTGTGTTTCCTAATCGCAATAATCTGGTGTTTTCAGATCGAAGGTGAATTGGCATGGGCTAAGCTGATGTGCTCTATTTTAGAAACGTACCTAACTTTAGTGAAAAACATACTTATTACTCATAAAAATACAGATCCAAACCATTTTAATCACTTGCCACGCAATTACTACGTAACAATTTATTTACTAGATATCTATAAAATCGTCAGCTTGCCCAACGTTACTCTAATGCTATGCTTGATCAGTAGGCTTATATTGTCTAACTCGCTCGCAATCGCCATCGTGTTCATTTTGACAGTTCCTGTATGAATGTGACAGCTAGCTAATTTCGAAGCCAATTGTCAGCCCATACATGAACTGTCAAAATGAACACGATGGCGATTGCGAACGAGTTAGACAATAAGCTTCCTGAGGCTCTAGTGTAAGTTTTAGGCACGACAAACGTCTCGAACGCGTTCACGTAAACGTCTCAATTACTATGGAAAAATTGGCAGCGCCACCTGCGGATAGAAACGGCAACAAACTGTTCCCATAGTATTTGACATTTTATCGCAAACGCGCTCGAGACGTATTTTGTGACCGAAAACCTACACTAAGCACACTGGGTTCGGTCAATCAGAAAGTAAGGATCGCATTGTTTTGTCATTCCTTTTGTCAAACAGAATACTCGATATTAGCACTCTCTAGGTTATATTCTCGATGCTTACGGCACTAACTCATGCTATTGATAGAGACATCGGCTTTTTATTTGGATTGTTAATTTTGTCTTAGTTTTTCCGCTCTTGCAAAGCCGTGGTCGTCTAGTGGTTTGACTACGTCTTTAGGCAGATATGTCGTGGGTTCGAACCTGGACTATAACCTACGAAGTTTTCACGACGTGGGTTGACGTTGACATATATCAATAATAAGACTTAGAACAATGTCTACGAGCGAACGGATCTAGTTATGGCCCCAGTGGGTGCTGAAGGTATCCAGAAGGACAGTGAGGCCCTCAGACAAAAATAGGAGGCGCTGAAGGCATCTAGGGGACAGTGAGGCTCTCAGACAAAAATAGGGGGGGGTCGAAGGTATCCAGGGGGATAGTGAGGCCCTCAGACAAAAATAGGGGGCGTCGAAGGTATCTAAAGAGACAGTGAGGCCTTCAGAGAAAAATAGGGGGCGCTGAAAGTATCCCGGGGACAGTGAGGCTCTCAGACAAAAATAGGAGGCGCTGAAGGCATCTAGGGGACAGTGAGGCTCTCAGATAAAAATAGGGGGGGGGTCGAAGGTATCCAGGGGGATAGTGAGGCCCTCAGACAAAAATAGGGGGCGTCGAAGGTATCTAAAGAGACAGTGAGGCCTTCAGAGAAAAATAGGGGGCGCTGAAAGTATCCCGGGGACAGTGAGGCTCTAAGACAAAAATAGGAGGCGCTGAAGGCATCTAGGGGACAGTGAGGCTCTCAGACAAAAAAAAGGGGGCGCTGAAGGTATCTAGGGGACAGTGAGGCTCTCAGACAAAAATAGGAGGCGTTGAAGGCATCTAGGGGACAGTGAGGCTCTCAGACAAAAAAAAGGGGGCGCTGAAGGTATCTAGGGGACAGTGAGGCTCTCAGACAAAAATAGGAGGCGCTGAAGGCATCTAGGGGACAGTGAGGCTCTCAGACAAAAGAAAGGGGGCGCTGAAGGTATCTAGGGGACAGTGAGGCTCTCAGACAAAAATAGGAGGCGCTGAAGGCATCTAGGGGACAGTGAGGCTCTCAGACAAAAGAAAGGGGGCGCTGAAGGTATCTAGGGGACAGTGAGGCTCTCAGACAAAAATAGGAGGCGCTGAAGGCATCTAGGGGACAGTGAGGCTCTCAGACAAAAATAGGAGGCGCTGAAGGCATCTAGGGGACAGTGAGGCTCTCAGACAAAAATAGGAGGCGCTGAAGGCATCTAGGGGACAGTGAGGCTCTCAGACAACAGAAAGGGGGCGCTGAAGGCATCTAGGGGACAGTGAGGCCCTCAGACAAAAATAGGGGGAGTTCAAGGTATCCAAAGAGATAGTGAGGCCTACAGAGAAAAATAGTGGGCGCTGAAACTATCCAATTAGACGTCGCCCTTAATTAATTATTATTACTAAGCAAAGTAAACAATAACCAATTTTGAAAAGCATCTTAGTGGGTGTTCTCATTCAAAAATCGACCACCATGTCACTTGTGTAGAGAATAATCCTCATTTTATCAAGTCGGCATTAAAAGTTCCAAAAAAAAATGTTTCATTAATAAATTGGATACATAACCAGCTATTAAACTCTATTGACTTGTTATAAATTGTAACCACACACATAGAACACAAAAATAGTTTTGCCACCCCAAATGTTACTTTATCATTTACAACAAAGAACTCCTAATATGTTAGTTTAACGTGGCATTTAAATATTTGGAAACGTAGATGTTAAATGCCTTTTCGCGAACTTTTGACTAGAATTTTATGAGTCCATGCCAGTACGTTTACCTTTTGGGTAACTTAGAATCGAAAAGTCGTATGTTACCTTGGTAAATTGAGAGCTACGATCTGTTGTTGTTAAGTTGGAACTGTGGGGCCAACAACTCCGCAGCAGATAGGTAATGGGTTATATTTCAGATTTTGTTTAAAGAATTTGCTGGTTTGTAAATATTACGTAAGGTTTGAATAGTTAAAATATCAGATTTTTTTGTGTTGATGGGAGTTGTGTTGAGTCAAATCAGTGGCGTAAAACATGCCGTATGGGCCCTATTTTATAGAGTTATAAGTTACAATTTACAAGCGGAAGTCTCTTTCTGACCCTATGTGTTAGATAGAGACTTCCGCTTGTAAATTGTATCTTGTAGCTTTATAAAATAGGGCTCTGGAGTCCGTGGCAATGGCAAATACATCAGATGGGGTCCTTCTTTAATATAAATATGTTCATTATCGGATTATTGCTTCCATGCTGTAGGCTTGTTGTCGAACTCGCTCGCAATCGCCATCGTGTTCATTTTGACAGTTCTTGTATGAATGTGACAGCTATCTGATTCCATTGCCAATTGTCAGCCCATACATGAACTGTCAAAGTGAACACGATGGTGATCGCGAGCGAGTTAGACAATAAGCCTACTGGTCTGGGAGTGAAGAAAAAACATAGAATGTCTACCATGTTGCTTCTCTTCCCGTGTAGATGGTAAAACCCCATCGAGGGAATGAGCATAGGAATCATGTTATAGGTGATGCAGCTAGCAACCCATAACTATTTTCATTCCCCTTTCCGTTTTAAACGTGGCCTTTTGGTCTTGTTACCTTAGGCTTTGTCTACCCCGTAAGGGATAAAGCCGTGATTTTTGTATTGTGTGTCTCTGTGTGTGTGTATTATCTAACCTTTTATGCTCTAGCTATAGGCTAAGCCAGTTTCGTGTCCCGTAGAGTTAGGAGCTCGTGGTATTATGGCAGTCCTGCCACGGTATCGTTACACAAAAATATACTCACGAGCATGGGCTTGACATGGGTTTTTACCCTCTGTGCGGGAAGAGAGGCAGCAGTATTCTATGCCTGGAGTTAGAGTGGAAAATTACAATTTTGGAAGCCGTTGTAATTGTAGCCAGCATCTAAACCAGTCGTGGGTTCGAATTTGCGCTTGTGCCTCCGAGTTTTCGGAATTTATACGCGAAATTTCACATTCGAAATTTATCTGTTAATTTGTTAGGAAACCTGCACACACACGCGAGGAAATTTAATGGTGTGTGTGAAGTTATCGATTCGCACCTGGGCCCACGTGGGAACTGTAGCCCAATCCCTCTCATTTTTAGAGGAAGCCTGTGCTCGGCAGTGAGACGTTTGCTGGAGATGGTTAAATAAATTTGTCGACTATAGACCGACCGCTTAACTGAGTCCTCGCCCGCGCTGTGCAGGGGCGCGGGGTGGTGTTCTGCCTTTTCGCCGAATTTTTTTTGATCGAATTTCATTTGGCAACCAACGTTTCACCGAATGTTCACTTTGACAACTGACAATTGGCAAATTTTTGTATGCCAACCTCTCATTTGGCCGAATTTTCATAAAGACGAATATCATTTTGATTTTAAACTTTTGGTATATCTTCCACATGGCAAATGTTACACTAGGCCGAAAAAGTCTTATGATTAATTTGGATTAATTTAGGTTTAGGTGCGGCGGGGTGGCCCTTGGGCCACCCCTTAGCCGCGAACATGTTTGTTTTAATTTATAAACAGTCTTTATTTTACCTTAGAATGTCTTATTTTTTACTAATGGTTATGTAGTACCATTTGGCTATATAAAAAAATGACATTTTAATAAGTGTCCATGTAAAAAAAAAAACAAACGTTGAGTTGGCAATCGTGAGATTGGGAAATGAAACTAATCATTTTAACAAGTTGCCATATGATGATTCGGCAAAATGAAATTCGGCCAAACGTTGGTTGGGAACTGAAATTCAGCAGTAAAATTTTCGGCAAATCAATAGAGAACCGCGCGGGGTACGACGACAAAGGGGACGGCAGGCGCACTACCCGCCCGCACCTCTCTCGGTCCCCTTTGTCGTCATACCCCGCGCCCCTGTGCCGCGCGGGCGAGGGCTTATTTAAGCTGTCGGTCTATATTACAGATTTTTATCGCTTTCGAATGGTATTTTCACACGCGTGATTTCTAAAAACGGCCCCCAGACGTGAAAGCGACGTAATGTATCAAAATTTGTAGTAACTTTATTAGTTGGTGGATCAACTATTTCTTGTTGTTATTCTGTCTCATCAGTGAGGGGACAAAAGTAGTACAGTTGTACATACAATTAAAAATACAAAATAAAAAACATATCCGCACTAGGCTTCATCAAAACAAACAAGTGTTATCTGCCACAAGCTTCGTCATAACTTCCAAAAGTGAAATCCGCAACAAGCTTCGTCATATCAATTTAATAACTACACCCCGGAATGATGAGTACCCGGACCAAACGTCCCAAAAATGCTAGTGGCATTGCCCCGCTGAATGGCCAGCGATATTTGTTGGACAAGGTACCCACCCGACCGTGGGTCGCCTCCCCTGTCTCTCAACCTACGACCCAAGTCCTTAACAAATCGCTTAGCCTCAGCACACCAAGGCCCAGCCGTTTCTACTGCAAGGGGTACGAAGTCGTACGCAGACTTTAGGTTTGAGTACTTGGCGTGCTTCAGCTTCGCAGCATTCTGCGCCCCCCCACCCGCACACCGCACTGTGTGACCAATATGACACTGTGCGAAGGTGCTAACACACGTCGCATCCCACAACAAACTGCGACCTTTAGCCCACGGGACAAGCGTAAGACCATCAGGCCTTTTCCCGTCCGTACGGCTTAACCCCCGAGGCTCCAAAATACACGGCACATTGGCCGACACCATAGCCCGCCGAATAATCTCATTGATGGCATAATGCCGAGAAAATCTCCCCGCACACCGCGAGCAACTTAAGCCGTGATGACCATCTGCCTCCACCAACACACCACACAGTCACACCACGTCTAACAGTTTGTTAGACGACATTTTATGTCATTATAAAAAAATAACCCGAAAAAGGAACAAATGGAAAATTTGCGATGTGGCTTGCCGCAGCATCACGCTGAATGTGGCCCTTTTGGCAATATTCGGCACTTAAGATGTTTACTTTAATTTTATTTTTTTTTAAACTCAGAGCTGCGAGCTACAGGTCAAACCACTGGGCTACCACGGGTTTTTTTACTCGGCTATTAAGATTACTAGACTGAATGCCGGGAGAATTTTAGAACAACGTCCTTAAAAAAAAATAATAATGAGTTGTAAGCTCACAAATTTCAGGGCTGATAATTCGCTTCTCCGGTTTTTGAACTGTGTTACTATATTACAAAATGAAGCTTAAATAACTACTAATGGTATGCATGCGATTCCTATTGATTTATGTGGGCCAATTCGCTCATTATTCTTTAAAGGCCTACCGTCGACCTCTAACCTGGTCTTAAATAATAAAATTATCACCACAGTATAGCATAACCATTATATTTTCCTTAAAAAAACATTAAACCAATCCATCACCACAAATTGGAAAACAGCCCTTGATTGAATCCTTTACTGCCTTACAGAATTGTAATATATTAACATGCAGTTTATATAATACATTCCGCGCATAGACATAAATAAATGAGCCCAAGACAGGTGGTTCTGGTCGTATGAACTCACTGCCTGAGTGTGACCGCGAAATTATTTTCAAGACTACCAACCTGACGCAAACACACTCAACCCCTGTACACACGAGTCTCACTACCAAACTGCGCGTGTGGTAGTACTCGTGAGAAACTCGCTTGATAATTTAAAAAGGACGCATAAACTGAGCGAAGACGGATGAATTTCAACTTTATTAATTGAGCCGCGTTATTAAATTGCGGCTTTTTCTGAAGGTGTTTACGCCGTTATGGTTGTAAGTTGCGAGTAAAGTTGCTATCTTGTTCGTAATGTCCGCGAACAGAGGTACATTCAACTTTTAGCCCAGTAAACTCTCAGAGTTCATTCACCCACTACTTATTGTCAACTGACGGGGAAAGAGAGGCGCGATGGCGCGGATAGCGGCGTCCCTCTCTTAAGTATTAGCCTATTCGGTGGTCGAAATAGTTGACTTTTGTTGGTTATGCTTCCCTGGTACTTTTGACGGTTTACGTTGTTTAGATCGATAGATGATAACGTAACTATGGTTTGGGCTGAGTGACGTAGTCGATTTGTCGATAATTCACGTTCTGTGAGTTCCACCAAGTTACTTTGACAGTTACATTAAACTATAACCGAAGAATTTGACATATTTCACAGATTTTCTGCGTTTTCTTCAAAATCGTTGGTTATGGTTAAAGTTATAGTTACAGTATCTTCGTATAATTCACACTAATGTTTTGAAGTCCGCTGAGCATGACAGCATTAATTTTATTAAGGCATAAGTTACGCGTTTATCAATACGCGATAATCGTAGTATTTAAAAGCGATGGATGGATGTTAACTAATCAATATAATCCAGAACGGTTGAAGAGATCTGGATGAAACTTGGCACATAAATAGATTAAAGTCTGGAATAGCTAACATTGCGTTTCCCACGGCATAGCGATAAATGAATTGTTAGTAACAGTTAGTGGTAACTAAAACTATATAAGTACTAAAGCGGTTTTGATAAAATTCACGTGGAAACAAGTATGCGAAATATACATATTATTGATATCATCGAAAGACCTTACATAACAAAAACATACAGTCGAACTGAAGCCTTTTTTTCTTACGAAGTCGGTTAAAAAGACAAAAGAATAGACAACATAAATACTTAATATTAAAGTATTCGAGGGCATAAATAAATATCGATACAACCATCATGTCAAATACATATTGGTGATAATTATTGTCTTACTAGCAAACTTCGTCTGCAAAGAATTCGTTTATCGCTATCCCGCGGGAATTTTCCGGGATAAAAAGTAGCATATGTGCTATTCCAGACTTTTCTCTATCTATGTGCCGAATTTCGTCCAGATCCGTTGGGCCGTTCTGGCGTGATTGAGTAACAGACAAACATCGATCCATCCATCCATCCATCCATACTTTCGCATTTATAATATTAGTTAGATTGTTTATGGTATAAAGGGGTATAGATGTCTATGACGTCTTGGTACTTGACTGTATAGATTATTATTAGAGAAACCTACATACTTACTTATTTTGCTTCTCAACATTTGAATAAATAATTTTGCGTGGGAGTAACTTGACTTCATATAGAGCGTGTTTGTATTTGTTACATTGTTGCTAGTTTAGAGTATACTATAGCTAGCTAGCTGTTGCATGCGGCTTTGCCCTCGCTGAATTAAAATTTGTATCTCAGGTGGTTTGACTTTTCCCGACACTTTCAACAATTGTCGTTGTATTTCAATCAATTTACGCAAAACCTTGGCAAATTATAAACTTAGTCCTTCCTCGTAAATCACTCTATCAGTTCCGTTCCGAAATCCATTCAGCTGTTTTTGAGTATATCGAGAATAGACATGCAGACAGACAGACGTGGCGGAGGGCTTTTGTTTTATAATATAAAGTGATGACAATATATCTATAGCTACTTGCTTAAGAGCGTGCATCCCTACTGAGCTGGCAACGTCGCATATTTGGTGATTTTTTGCGATTATTTCACAGAAAATGAATGAAAGTTTCAGATGTCCGTCTGTAGTGCACTTCGTTTTTAGTGTATTAATGTGTCTAATGCAATAATTGATCGTGATGGATTTTTATTTTCTTATTAAACGAGATATAGTATTTTATCCCTTTAATACGAAAATAAAAGTCCATCACGATTAATCATTGCATTGGACACATTAATACACTAAAAACGAAGTGCACTACAGACGGACATTTGCAGCTTTCATCCATTTTCTGTGAAATTATCGCAAAAAATCACCAAAATGCGACGTCGCCAGCTCAGTAGGGATGCACGCTCTTAAAAACAATCTCGGTTTAGTGTTAAACACAGTAGTAGTGCCAAAATGAACCTGTGGATCTGTCAAGCTTAAATCTACTTAAATCTAGATTTATTTTTCTCCAGCCAAGTAACAAGTGCCTAAGAAACTTAAAATAAGAATGAGATTTTTTAAAACAAAGAATCACCTCAAACCCCGCTAAATTTTACATCCTGGCCATCAATGAAGAACAAATTCGAAAAAAAATACGAAAGACGGAAAAAAAGATGTTATCAAACCTCTTGTCGATCGTATCTTTCGAATTTCGAACACACGTAGCTTGCGTAATGTTTACGCTGCACGCATATAAAGTCAAGGGTACGGTACGGAGATTACCGCAGCTAACCACCTACATCTTATAAAAAGTACTACAACTAGTAGAATTATTATTGGGTGTACTGTATGAAAGCTGAGGTTCACACGTTTAGTACCGAATTGTAAAATGACGGTCACGTGATTTAGTTTTGTTTAATTCAATTAAAAATATTCTTTCGTTTTCCAGTATTATAGGTTTTTACAAGTATTTTGTTAGCTGGAAATGAATGATTATGAATTTGTTCTGGATTATATATTAATTTAATTTAATTTCGTTTATTCTATTTATTTCATGCCTTTTTAATCCCCAATGCCATAAAGAGCGTTAGCGTATAAGCTTGACCAACATGTGTGTCTGTCTGTGACACACGTAGCTCTATAATGTTCTTTTATTTTAAAGCAGGGATATTTTAGTGGTGGTTTTGTCATAATCGGTTCAGCCGTTTCAAGGTGACCAGTTTTCCAAGTGTGAGTTGCACCAAGTTTAACAATAACCATTAACACACACAACACAACACACACACACACAGGAAATCTAACAAACACACACAACAGGAAATCTATGAAATACTAGCTGTTGCCCGCGACTTCGTCTGCAAAGAATTCGTTTAGCGCTATCCCGCGGGAACTACGCAATTTTCCGGGATAAAAAGTAGCCTATGTGTTAATTCAGACCATAATCTATACGTGTTCCAAATTTCATCCAAATCCGTTCAGACGTTCTGGCGTGAAAGATTAACAAACATCCATCCATAAAAACTTTCGCATTTATAATATTAGTAGGATTACGTTAAAATCGTGATTACGTTACTGTTATTGTTAAAGTTTAAAGTAATTTGGTGGAAGTCGAACTAATTAATCACATTTATTTAAATAAACATTTTCTTCCATGCAGCAAGCTTATTACGTAACTCGCTCGCAATCACCATCGTGTTCATTTTGACAGTTCATGTATGGGCTGACAATTGGCATCGGAATCAGCTAGCTGTCACATTCATACATGAACTGTCAAAATGAACACGATGGCGATTGCGAGCGAGTTAGACAATAAGCCAACAGGTCTGGGAGTAAAGAAAAATATACAATGTACCAGTTGCTTCTCTTCCCGCGCAGGTGGTAAAAGCCCATCGAGGGAATGGGCGAAAATCTTAGGAATCATGTTATAGGCGATGCAGCTACCCATCACTATTTTGATACCCCCTTTCCACCTATACGCCCACAATCATGCTAATCCCCTTTAAGTCTTGTTACCTTAGGCTATGTCTACCCCGTAAGGGTTTTTTTTTTTTTGTTTTTTATGTGATTAGGACGGTAAACGAGCAAGTGGGTCACCTGATGGTAAGCGATCAACACTGCCCATAGACACCCGCAACCCCGGAGGGATTGCAGATGCGTTGCCACCCTAGAGGACTCAGATGAAATGCCTCTTGTGCCCGTAATTTCCCCGGCTGTCTTACTCTCCACACCGGAACACAGCAGTGCAAGCACTGCTGCTTAGCGGCAGGATTAGCGAGTAAGATGGAGGTAGCGATCCGGACGGACCTTGCACAAGGCCCTACCACCCGCAGAAAAATACGTGATTTATGTATGTATAGGTACTTATATTTGTGACATGCATGTTTTTATATAATTTAATTTTTGTTGATGAATAAATAAATCTAATCTATAACATTTACAGAAAATATTTTTGTTTCATTTTATTTGGCCATTTATTCCAAGCGTTAGCGAATAAACAATTACTTGGATCACTCACGTCCCACCACGTTTCCACAGTTCATCCGTCCTTGCTTTATAGTTGTGATCAAGTGACGCGGTCGTTCAACTTGTAACCTAGTGTGCGCAGACGCAGCGAGGAACGTGTTTAGTCTGTGGTAGGGTTGTCTATACGAAGGCGGAAGTACAGAGTATATTTCCTTAATGAGCCCCGTTAAAAGGAATGGGCGGAAATCTTAGGTATCATGTTAGAGACGATGCGGCTAGCATCGTATCACTATTTTGATTCCCTTTTCCACGGGTGCGTCCCACAAGATATAACTACAAAAAAACTAATTTCATAATAATAACGTTCACAAGATATAATGAACGTTAGCTATAACAGCAAAAAGTATAATTTTTTAACGTATAAGGCTTAAATTGTATAACGTTATTTTTATATAACTTCAATTTGTATAAGATTTACATGGCCTGATTACTTTTAACATAACAAACATTTAACCTAACTGAAACAGCTGCAAGACATTTTTTAATTTTCGGCGAGCGAGCGAAGCGAGCGAGCAAGACGGTACGGAGCGGAAGCGACTCGGATAGGTTAGGTTCAAAGGCTAATTAGCCTTTGGTGTTAGTTATTTTTTTTATAACCACCTAGAAAACCCCCTAACCACATAGCAAATTCAATAAACAACTGTGCATTATGCTTTTTGATGTTAGCTGTTATGAACATTATATGCTTTGATCGTTATTTCAATTGATATTATATATAAACAACGTTAAAAAAAAAATTATCAAAATCCACAGGTGACCATAGGGCTGGCTCTTTCCTCGGGCAACGCATAAGTATTGCTATCCAACGAGGAAACGCAGCCAGCATTATGGGCACCTTGCCCAATGACAACGATCTGGGCGATATTTGTAAATATAGGTATTTAGGATTAGATTAAAGTAGTTTAAGGTTTTATATATAGGTATATGTTTTTAAATCTTGTAAATATGTATTTTGATTGAATAAATGTTTGAGTATTATAAAACAACGTTATACCTTACAAAATTAGTTATTTTAAGATTATAATTTTCGTTCATTATATCCAGTAAACGTTATACTAAACGAGTTTATATAAAGTGAGCGTATATATTATGAACATTAGATAATAAGTTGTTATATCTCGTATTACTTACCCCTTTTCCACTTATACGCCCACAATCATCAATCATGCTATAGGTGGCTTGTAGGTATAGGTGAAAAGGGGAATGCAGTTTGTGATGTGTGTTTGTTTGCCCGTTCCTTGTGAGTTCCCTGTAAATGTATGTAAGTAATGAAGTAGTACCTGGATGACTGAGCTTTATTCAGTATTTTTTTTGGTAGGTACGTTTTCGTTGTACGTTGTTTCGCTTTATACATCTCTACTATAGACCAATGTAATTTAAAGTACGGACTTAACTTAGGGACCTTTTACATCCCTTTTATAAAATGTATTAATTGTATTATAGGTAAGTTAAGTAGAATTTAAGTACTATTGTAAATCTATTTTATTTTGAAAAAATGACTTTCTGCCAAGTTTCTTGCGGCGCATTCTTCTTGGCAATGATGGTCTTTCCGAATGCGCTGGTAGATTCAAAAAAAGACACGTAAAAGAGCCCTCGGCGGCCTATTTGCAAAATAAACTTTTGACTTTGACTTTGACTTTGACTTTCTAAAATTAAAACCTCTAGCTAGATCAATTTATGCACACTAAATTTCATGAATATCGTTGGAGCCGTTTCCGAGATTCAGATTACAAGAATAACACAACACAACACACACATACAATAACAACAACAAGAATAGCGTGCTTAAAGGTATTAGATATGTTGGTCTGTTGCGTAGTCCCAGTAGCTATAGTAAAAGCTTTGCTTAGGTTAGGGTCAGGTCAATTTTATTGGTACTATCAAATGAATCAAGAATTCTACTTCTTGATTTTTTATGTATACTTTTACGGTTTTACTGTTAGAAATTATAAACACACAGAACACACAAATACAGATACAAAAATTCAAAGGCTTACTCACTTACTATGGGCGGTGTAGGGGTATAGCACGCGTCACGGAATGATGAGGACCCGGGTTCGAATCCCGGCCATAGCTTTACTTTACGAATTTTTCTATGTGTTGAAATTTTCAGTGTCGTTAAGAAACTTAATTGTATTAGTGTCAATTGTCCTAAAGTTATTTATTTATTACTAGCTTTTGCCCGCGACTTCGTCCGCGTAGACTCATTTATTGACAAATAGCTTTTGCCCGTGGCTTTGCTCGCGTGTACCAGAAGTATTTCAATCCCGTTTTTCCCCGTTAGCGTAAGAATTTCGGGAAATGCTCTCTTAATGTTCCTCTACACTCTTCAAGCAACCTACATACCAAATTTCAGCTTTCTACAATCAGTAAAACAAAAATTCCCGTTCCTGTGGGAATTTTGGGAAATCATCTCTTATAGCTTCTCTATACTCTCCAAGGAACCAACTTGCCAAATTTCAGCTTTCTACGACCAGTAAAACGATAAATCCCGTTTTTTCCCGTTCCCGTGGGAATTTTTCGAATTTTTCTCGCCGTAAAAACCATCTTTGAACTTCAACGAACATTGGCCAAATTGGTCCAGGCGTTGTTGAGTTATGCGCTTACCAACACATTTCGCGATTCATTTTTATTATATTAGATTTAATAGCAAACCGGTTTTCCCTCCTGTGGCAACCCTGAATTTTCCAGGGAGTATCGAACGCGCAATCATACTAAGCGAAGCAAGTATTTATACTAGATCCGCGAACGTCAAATATACTTGTCTCGGCTCGCACATTGTAGCCACAATGTTGGGTCGTCCCCTTACATACACACATACATAAATCACGTCTTTATCCCTACGGGGTAGTCAGAGCCTAAGGTAACAAGGTTTAAAGGCTTGTGGGCGTATAGGTGGAAAGTGGGATCAAAATAGTGATGGGGTGCTAGCCGCATCGCCTATAACATGATTCCTCTGATTTTCGCCCATTCCCTCGATGGGCTTTTACCATCAGCGCGGGAAGAGAAGCAACTGGTACATTCTTTGTTTTAAGTTTGCTCCCACGTTGCATGAAAGGGAACCTTTATCTTGCTACTCCTCTACTCTTTGGTACTCTTATTAATCACATCTTAATAATTACTTAGTTATAATCGGTCTCGCAGACGACCAAGATACAGGCTCAGCGTAGTTTGGAGTCTGATGGATATTTTCCTTTGTTAAAACTTCTTATTTAAATAAACTATTTGTATTTGTATTCTTTGGTAGCGGAGTAGCAAGGCAAATGTTCTTTGTTCATTAACATGGATTTCCGCAAAATAACTTTTGATTGCAGCAGTTCCATTATCATTTTTACAAGCTTTTTACAAGCTTTTTATTACAAGCTTTATATTATTAACTTGCAGCGTATGTATGTTTGTCCGGGTTAAATACAGTAACATACAGTAAGAGTACACATATACTATACTAGCGATACTGCGACTTCGTCTGCAAAGAATTCGTTTATCGCCATCCCGCGGGAATTTTCCGGGATAAAAAGTAGCCTATGTGCTATTCCAGACTTTTCTCTATCTATGTGCCGAATTTCATCCAGATTCGTTGGGCCGTTCTGGGGTGATTAAGTAACAAACAAACATCCATCCAAACGTCCAACCATCCATACTTTCGCATTTATAATATACTAGCTGTTGCCAGCGACTTCGTCTGCACAGAATTCGTTTATCGCTATTCCGCGGAAACTACGCAATTTTCCGGGATAAAAAGTAGCCTATGTGCTATTCCAGACTTTTCTCTATCTATGTGCCAAATTTCATCCAGATCCGTTGGGCCGTTCTGGCGTGATTGAGTAACAAACAAACATCCATCCATCCATCCATCCATCCATCCATACTTTCGCATTTATAATATTAGTTAGATTAGATCAGAAAATAGTAGCGAAATATTCGCGTAGGGAAGTAGGAATTTAAGGAGATACCTATGGTGTGAGCGAATCGTATTTGGCTTTCTACAATACAATACAAAACTCTTTATTGAACACCACAAATCCGTACAAAACAATACAGAAACAAAGATCAATGTATACAATAGGCGGTCTTATCTCTTAATAACGATCTCTACCAGACAACCATTACGACAGAGAAATAAGCCTACCCGACAACGTAGCCAAAAGGATGGTTATTTTACTAAAACATCAGCGAGTAGGGTGCTTATACGTACTCCATCATGTTTCCCGCCTGGCGATGGCTGTTCATAATCTTATTTACTATCACCGAGCCAGCATGACGCGACAAACGACGCACGCAGCCACGTAAACGAATTCCGGGAAATAAATCGAGACCTTAGAACATCCAGCCAAATGGAGGCGCAACCTTACTTGGATCGATCATCTTTTTCCTAACACTCGGCCGGTCCTGACCTGGGGCCTTACCATGACGTCTAAATAAATGCAAATAGTGTGTGTAAATAAATGTTTCTCTCTCTCTCTCTCTTAATGCAACTCAATTCCGACTCAGTTCAGGTTTTAGCTGTCATAAGAGTTTTTAATGATTCACGGTTAAGTTCATTCGAAATATTATAAACGGGCAAGAATGAGGGTAGACAGAGCTCGGTCTACCCAACAATAACATCCACCCGCAATTTCTTCAGTCTACCCGTGATCATGATACATGCAACTGTATCGAAATATCGGGAGCTCAATAAAGGTAATCGCGGTTCACATCCCGTTTATAATATTTCGTTTAGCTGTCATTTTTAGTATGGATCTGACAGCGAGCGAACCTAAACTGAATCGCTTAAGACTTCATGGTAACCTCCCAGGTCGACCTAGATGGCGTTGCTTACCTATCTTCATGTCAGGACGTGCCCCAGGCGCCAGGGTGCCAAAACACAAAGAAAATACAAGATTCTACCACCTTGTGCGAGGTCCGTCATGGTAGGGCCCCTGTAGTACAAGAGTATTGCCATGTTGCCAGCCTCTGGGCTGCCACATCTGCTGCTCGCTACGGCTGCACACATGGAAGTAGAATACTGCGTGTGTCAGGGATTTTCACATATTGACTTACTTCTCGTCAGAACACAGCAACGCAAGCACTGTTACTTGGTAGCAGAATTAAAGTAAGATACTTAATACGCAAAAATCTATTCTTTTGATTTCCATTAGGAGAACAATTTCGCCAATGTTTCTCTCTCTTTGTCAATGTTTCTTTTTTAATGTTTTTCTTGTTTGTTGTTTGTTTTAAATGTTTTTCTCTCTCTCTCTTTATCTCTCTCTCTCTCAATGTTAGGTAAAATACTGATTTAACGCACGGCGGCCATTGCTTGACAATGGTATGACAGTTGAGGGCATAAAATGTCGATACAGTCATCGTGTCAAAAAGTACAAGTTAAAGTACAACATAAAGGTGTGTACTTAGATGTTTTTGACCTCTTAGCAACGTACATAACATTTATGCCCTTGACTGTACAATACAATACAAATACTCTTACCTCTCTTCTCTTTCTTTCTCTCTCTTCTCTTTTCTTTTTAACCTAACCGTCTCTCAATCACACTCACAAGTTAGGTTAGATGTAGTCCGCGTCGTTGTCATCTCCGGTAGATTAAGTTCTTTTATATCGCAACAAAACTAGCTGACACTTATTATCTCCTGGTCCTGTCGCGTATAGCTTATAGTTAAAATCAGACAGTCGGCGGTGTTTTAAGTGCGTGTTTAACTGGCAAAGTTTTGTTGTGTAATAACAGCAATGTACTGACACTCGAACCATTGAACCGACGTCGACTTTGTCATCAGAATATCTATACTTATAATATTGTTTGTATGTCGTAACTGATCTGTCAAGACACAGCCTACTAACATTAGTCACTATTCTCTATTCAAATAAATTTTAACGCCTTTGTAAACAAACCAATTTTATCTAAATGCCAATACACGACATTTTATAACAAACTACGCTTCAGCGACTTCGTCTGCAAAGAATTCGTTTATCGCTATCCCACGGGAACCACGCAATTTTCCGGGATAAAAAGTAGCCTATGTGTTATTCCAGACTTTTCTCTATCTATGTGCCGAATTTCATCCGGATCCGTTGGGCCGTTCTGGCGTGATTGAGTAACAAACAAACATCCATCCATCCATACTGCATTTATAATATTAGTTAGATGATAGCTTCTGCCCGCCACTTCGTCTGCGTAGAATTAGATTTACGAACTGATATTGATAGTATATTCTGCAATAATTATTTACGTTGCTTCTCTAGGCAGCTACGACCTTTAACATGTTTTTCGCTATCCCGCGGGAACTACGCAATTTTCCGGGATAAAAGTAGCCTATGTTTTAATATAGGGTACTAGCTATCTTCGTTCCAAATGTTATTCAAATCCGTTCAGTCGTTTTAGCGTGATGAAGGAACAAACATACACACTCACTCACATCGTCACATCGTCACAAACTTTCGCATTTATAATATTAGTAGGATTATTAGTTATTATATTTCAATTTTATATTACATTGGGAGGACTTGTTTGTTTACAAAATCGTAATATGTATTCGAATGGACTAGAGCTGAAAATTGGATTGAAGGTTCCTTTTGTAGCAAAAACGCATAATTAAGACGGCCATCCTAGTTAAATGGCTACAGATTGTGCACCCCATCTTATTAACGCGTCACAATACTTTACAGTTGAGCGAAACGTTAATTAGACATTATTATGCGGAGCACACAAAGACAGTATTGCTAATAGTCTTTAAAAAGACGCGCTGAATTGTGAAAAAAAGCGCTAGATTTGGATAAATTTCAAAAAAAAAGCGCTGAATCTAAAAAATAAATAAAAGAATAGCTGATTATTACTTTTAATTAAAAATTAAATCAAAAAATAATCTTCAAATTTAGTAGACAGTCTTCTTCATCGTCAGAATCTTGTTGTTTTCGTACAATTTCCTGGCTTTCCTGCTGGGTACAATGGGCGCTAGATTGGGCGCTAAGCGCTATATAATTTTGTTGGGAGTTGACACAGCCAAAAAAGCATTAGATTTAGCGGCGAAAGCGCTAAGTTGGCATCAGTGCACAAAGAGGACTATTGAGGACTATCGTATTTGTGGTCAGCAGGTGGCACCACTGTAGAGTAAGGTCACTTAAGCTGCTTTAAAACGTACCAGGAAGACTATTTGGAACGGTTTTCTAAAAATGAAACCTAGCTAGATCGATTCATCGTCCCTGAAACACCCCGCATATTAAATTTGATGAAAATCGTTGCAGCCTTTTCCGAGATTCAGATTACTTATATGTACAAACTAGCTTCTGCCCGCGACTTCGTCCGCGTAGAATTAAGAACTGTTGTTGATAGTATATTCTGCAATGATTATTTAAGTTGCGACTCTAGGAAACTACGACCTTTAACATGCCTATCGCTATCCCGCGGGAACTATGCAATTTTTCGGGACAAAAAGTAGCCTATATTTTAATCTAGGGTATCAGCTATCTTCGTTCCAAATTTTATCCAAATCCGTCCAGTCGTTTTAGCGTGAAGATGGAACAAACATACACACTCACTCACTCACATCGTCACAAACTTTCGCATCCTATTAATAAGTCACAAGCAGAAGCTAGGTCTTATAAAAAAAAAGTTTATTAAAACAGCTGTCGCCCGCGACTCCGTTTACGCAGGACTCGCTTGTCGCTATCCCGCGGGAACTATGCGATTTTCCGGAATAAAATCTATCCAATTCCTATACCCAAGACTGAAACTCAATACCAAAATTCAACTAAAGCGGTTTAGTAGTTCGTTTAACAGACAGACAGGTAGACACTTTCGCATTTTTTTTATTAGTATCTTTATTAAAATGGTCATTTTCTGACATTTAGTTGCTACAACCTTAAATAAGCTGCTATACGACAATTTGAAAATTGTACGCGTCTGGGATCCCTTAAAGTTAGTTGACGACTCTGAGTACGGCAGCTAGACGGTGTCGCACGGAGTCTGTGATCGCATTAATTGCGAGACGGGTTCCGCGCATTTGCATCGGCAGTCGTTCACCCCATAGAACTATGGGATGAGAATTACTTCTTGTTATTTTACCGAGTAGGCTATGGGTGATCGAGTACGGGCTTACGATACGGGAGGCCCGATTATGAAAGCTCATCATTCGAAAATATAATAGAAGAATAGCTCACGTCTTTATCCCTTCGTCTGCAAAGAATTCGTTTATCGCTATCCCGCGGGAATTTTTCGGGATAAAAAGTAGCCTATGTAATTATATTGTATTGTTTTTTTTTTTTCTTAACCAGAGCCAAAAATTATTTACTTTTTATAAAATTCATCCCTTGTGGGATAAGTAAAGGAATCACTGTCTATTCAGCCATATCAAAGATGTAATGCCGGTTCACTATTTTTGAATTTATATATATATTTTAATATGTGCTTTCAGTAGCACTTGATGGTCCCATCGGAAGACCAGCGCTGGCTGCAAGGCCAGCATAATGCTGAGATGGGACCATTTCATGATGCATGTTTTTATGTTTTTTTTGCTTCTTTTCTTCTTTTGTCTGTAATGTTATCATGAATAAATGTTTTCTTTCTTTCTTTCTTTCTATGTGCTATTCCAGACTTTTCTCTATCTATGTGCCGAATTTCATCCAGATTCGTTGGGCCGTTCTGGCGTGATTGAGTAACAAACAAACATCCATCCATCCAAACTTTCGCGTTTATAATATGAGTTAGAAGTTAGATAGTTAGATGGGGTAGACAGAGCCTAAGGTAACAAGACCTAAAGGCCACGTTTAGCATGATTGTGGGCGTACCTATAGGTGGAGAGGCGGATCAAAATAGTGATGGGTTGCTAGCCGCGTCGCCTATAACATGATTCCTAAGATTTTCACTCATTCCCTCGATGGGTTTTTACCATCTGCGCGGGAAGAGAAGCAACGTGGTACATTCTGTGTTTTTTCTTTGCTCCCAGACCAGGATGGAAGGAACTAATAACTAATTAATTAATTTATGGTGTTCAATAAAGAGTTATTGTATTTTATTGTAATTAATAACTAAAGAATTTAATTACTAAGGATTTCAATTTGAGCTGTATTTTATTCGCAATATTAAAATATTACCCCTTTTGAGTTTACATATATACATACAAACATACATACCGTCACGCCTCTTTTCCTAGGCAGAGACCCACTTTGTTCCACATGCTATGATCCTGACATACCTCTTTCGCTTCATCCACATTCATCAATCTCAGTTTGAGTTTATGTA
Organism: Pandemis heparana; assembly: GCA_963854515.1. NCBI lineage: Eukaryota > Metazoa > Arthropoda > Insecta > Lepidoptera > Tortricidae > Pandemis > Pandemis heparana. The sequence goes on from OY978028.1 coordinate 7,836,071, forward strand.
GCAGTTAAAATGGCTGCTGTTTATATCATTTATTTCAACATTTTAAGAATACTTCTTTGATTATTTGCTTGTCTTATTACTATTATTAAGTATATTTTTTTTACGAAAGCTTTGGATTTTCTCAACAGGACCCCAATTCCCCACATATTCGACGCACTGACTGACTTTGCCTTAGGTTAGGTAGGGACCCAATTTATATATGTATGTACGTATATCTCTAAATTGTAAATAAAATACATGAAAATAACGAATACAGGACAACACAAGCGCACAAAGGAAAACTTAGTCCATCAATCGATTAACAGAGAAATTGAGAGGATTATTTTTATGCTCAAATACTAGTCTGATTTTAGGTATAAACGAAAAGAAAAATATAGTTTTATTCAATAATTTAATTGTTTATAGCGAGGTACTACTTTTTATCTGTCTACGTCAGAACGTCAGAATCAGCAGGCTTATTAAGTAACTCACTCGCGATCACAATCGTGTTCATTTTGACAGTTTATGTTTGGGCTAACAATTGGCATCGGAATCAGCTAGCTGTCACATTCATACAAGAACTGTCAAAATGGACACGATGGCGATTGCGAGCGAGTTAAACAATAAGCCTACAGGATTTATTTATCAAGTTGGTCTCGAGACAAGAATTTTATTGCGAATGTAGTAGAAAAGAATCCTTGCTACGATTTGCAAAATTCGTAGCGCTACGAAGCGTAGACATTACTACGAATGTAATTCTTAATGTATTTTTCGTACAATGACATTTTGGAATTCAAATTAACTCATTTTCTCACACTCTATTCTTATTCTTAAGTTTAACACAACATTAACATTAAACTATGCACGTTTTACCATAAAACCAACATCTTAATCACGTTAAACATATTCTGAATACAAATGAAACACCAAAGAAATTTGGGCGCGAATGACCTTTTTACTTTTTTAACGCGGAAATGCAAAGATAATTTTAAGAAACGGCCCGTCGAGCCGGTTGTGTATTTTAAACTGTTTGTAAAAAAAAACTTGTACTAAAATGTATGCGCAATCGAGATTCGAAGTACCAAGGCAACATAACCCGATGGAGTTTGCTCGGCCAGTCATACGAGTTCCACCACTACAGTCAAGCCTCATTAACTACGTATCGCCTACGCGCCACGCACACTATCATACGTAACATTAATTACGTACCTATCTCTCTCTAATGCTTCAGTTAATGTGAATTAAATAAGGATGGTAGTATTTGATAAAGCGTGCTCAATTAATAGATATTAATTGCTTTAACAATTATTCATTTCTTTGTGATACTGATACTCGCGAATATTGCTCGCGTACTGCCAGTCTCTTTTATTTTTCTTCACGCACACATTGAAGGCAGAAGCCGAAAAGAATTTCGAATACATTTCAACATGAAGTGATTCCAAATTCAAACTCGGAAGTGACGATAGGAGCTCACTAACGCAAGTGAGTTATCAACATTTCTCACGCTTCGTTTGTGCTAGTGTGTGTGGTTGTCCATCTTTGTTTCGTTGTCAGTGTGTGATTGTGTGGGTGTTGCGGTTGTGTGGGTGAGTTGAGAGCAAGAGGCGCAACTTCCTAGGTTCGTTCAACTTTTAGCCCAGTAAACTCTGTGGATGACTGACTATACATAGAATGCCGGCGGTAAAATTAGTTTATAGGGTAGTCTAGTCTAAGCGACGTGTAGAACGGACCATCACTTGTATGTACCCATGAAATTCTTTTGTTTGTTACTCTTTGTAGCCTCTCGTCTAATTTTAAGAAATACTGGCTGTGATTATTGTCATTTCTGCTAGCAGCCAGTGTTTTATTTAAAAGATTCGTGCCAAAAGAAAGTACGCGAAAAAGTAAGTATTTTTAGATTTACTGAAACATTCGAATAAGCCGTTTATGATAAAAATTCGCATTGGCAGCTGTACTTAACCTGTTATTTTTTTTCTATGTACTTACAATGAAGAGATACATAATAAATTAAAATCCTAAATATGAAGTTCAAAGACATGTAAACCACCTCATTACTAGTCAAAGTGTAAAGAAAGAAGGAACAAATTTGCATCTCTCTCCCAAATCGGTTCTTATCCTGTCTTTTATTATCATTTAGCGAGTCAATGCCTCAGAAACATGCGCGTGACCCGATTTTTAATGCTTCCTAAATTGGTGCTAAAATGGTTCTGTCTCACTCTGATCTTGAATGAGCGAGAGAGATGCAAACATGTGTGCAAGTTTACGGCCTAGCTTCGTTTTCAATGGGACATTTCGTTTGACTTTCTTAGAAATAAGCTTTTGTAATATTACGTATTTGGTTTTTAATGTAAATTTTTATTAATACGTCATAGAATCTAGATAAATAATGACGTAAATAATAGAAAACGGATGAAACAGGTACCGAAGAACACCATAAAATTTTATTATAAGTACTAGGCTATTCGGCTGTGAAATTCCATACCGAATTACCGATTGAATTAAGGCGCGCTAAGTCCTGCCTATAATCTATACTTAAGGAACAGTTTCATCGTGCATATGTGTTTTATGTTTTTTAAATTAGGAATACATCAGCAGGAGTGGGTTAGCTTAACTGAGCACACCTAGGTATGGGTTTATATTTTGTCGCATAAAATTGAAGTTCCGATTGTATGGTTTGTCATAATTTTCTAATAAAGCGTTTTATATCTGAAACAGTAAATATTTTTTTTAGAATTGATAGTCAAATGACTTAACCTAACCTACTACATTCTGATGGCTTTTCCAAAATTTCTGAAAAATGCATGGTTTCATGTGTTATGACCAAAAAAATTATGATTAACGATTATTATGACCAAAGAAAATTATGGGACAAAAATGGCGCCTAGGTACATACCTACTTAGTATTAGATATTTTTCAAGAATGTTATTCTGCGATTGTGCGACTAATTTTGAATCGAAAAATGAAAAACTTTAACAGTAGTATACAATTAAACCAACCCAACATCTGCTGAAACATGTCGGAACAATTTTAATACACCTTGTATAAATAGTTATTGCTGAGGCCTTACCATGACGTCTTGATGCTATTCAATTCCGATTCAGTTTAGGTTCGCTCGCTGTCAGATCCATAGTAAAAATGACAGCTAAACCTGAACTGAGTCCGAATTGAGTCGCATTAAGACGTCATGGCCACGAACCGGAAGACGCAGTGTTGGCAGGCCTCCCACTAGGTGGACCGACGACATCGTGAAAGTCGCGGGTGGCGAGTTGTCGTTCATTATGGTGTGCTAAGGGGGAGGCCTTTGTTCATCAGTGGACGTCTTCAGGCTGATGATGATGATGATGATGATGAGGAAGACGTCATGGTATAGTAGGCGGCGAACAAGTAAAACGTGGAGGGGATATGCGCAGTATGAAAAACAACATCATTTTCATACTGCGCATATCACCTCCACGTTTTACTTATTTGCCGCCTACTATAAGGCGCCTGAACGATCCTCATAAAATTTATATTATGGGACCACCTTAGCGTTATACACTTTGAGACAAAATTAATATTTTCGCATCCGTCCCTAATTGATTAAGTTATCGATGGACAATTCGAAGTCGATTAATATGAAGCTTCGGCTGAAATGATTTTTGGAAGAATGATGCATTAAGTGGTAATGTTTTTTAGACATTTTGGCGTACCATCTTAAGTCATGCAAAATCCGCTAAGATTATATTATAAAATTAACTATAAAAACAGTAATAAATCACGTAATGGTTTCCGGTAGTTCTCGAAGTGAGAGCCGCGCCAATTAGACAAAATACTTTGACACTTTTAATTTAACTTCCTTTACTGGGGATTTATGTGACCCACGCAAAAAAAATATTTTATGGGCTCCTTAAGAATATTTACTTACTAACTTAGATTCCTTGTGATTCAGAAGCTACTCGATTAGTATGTAGGTAACTAAATTATTAATCATCATCATCTTCATCACATCACTAAAGAAACAAAGACAGAGCGAAAGTAATGCGATTTTCCATGCATGTATAACATTTTTATAATATCTATACAATAACTATTGAATAAAAAGAGGAGAGCAATCTATTATATCCCTACTAATTTAATAAAGAGGCAAACCCTTTTTTGTTTCTTTGTACACCTATATGTGGGCCTATGTACTCGTAGTTAGAGAAATGTCTATGGGCATAATCTATAAGTACTTCGTTTTTTTAGCATTATAAAAAGGTAAACAAACTTGACAGGTAATTTTATTGGAAAACATAAAAAAAAAAAAAAAAACAGCAAGTTACAGTTTATAATCTTTGGAATAATGATATGTTATGTTATGGTTTTATATTTTCCAGTTACCAATTAAAAAAAAGTATTTTTCGATAAAATGACATTTCATAACTGTTTTCCTTCTTCCTATGCCAAAAAACGAAGACGATATTATAATAGAACCTAGCTTCTGCCTGCGACTTCGTGTGCATAATAAATATATCATTTATAAATATTTATTTTCCTCTTGAATTAAGTACTTACTCTATTTAAAAAAAACCGCATCAAAATCCGTTGCGTAGTTTTAAAGATCGAAGCATACTATGTAGTGAAAGTATTAATACAGGCAATATTTTGTTCAAGGGAAGTTCAAAATATTTGCGAGACATTGACAAACTTGCTGTATTTACGACTTGATAATCCGAAAAAAGCCGTGGTAGCCTAGTGGTTCGATCTGTGGCCTCTCAAGCAGAGCGTTGTGGGTTCAAATCCCGGGCTCGCACCTCTGAGTTTTTCGGAATTTATGTGCGAAAATTACATTTGTAATTTACCATGAGCTTTTCGGTGAAGGAATCATCGTGAGGAAACCTACACACATCTGCGAAGAAATTCAATGGTGTGTGTTAAGTTCCCAATCCGCACTGGGCGCGCGTGGGAACTATAGCCCAAACACTCCCATACACGGAGGAGGCCTATGCCATGAGGCACGCCGAATTACGCGACAATTTAATAAATAAACGACAATAACAACAACAACAACATGTACCTACTTACTGAAGTTGTAGCGAATTCGAAATAAAAAGGCTTATAAAAATAAAATATATAATAATCCGTGTACTTACCGCATTTATGAGTAGAATGGGGGATATGAATTGTCAGCATGCATTCCGAGGCCCTACTTTTGTCACACCTTAAAATATCTGGATCCGTGTAGAAGAGTCCTTTTTATCGGGAATTTTAATAACCATGTATGACGCGAGGGCAGTCACGTAGGCATTTCGGCAGTTTAGGTGTACTGGCCATTTATGCCAGCCTGGTACTCGCATGTAAGTGACATCCAAACGTAATGATGTTTTTATGTCCAAAATCCATTTGTCCGAAACGAAATTGTTGTTTAAAAATGAATTTTGGGTACGATTACCTTAGTTATTCTGGTATTTTGGCATGTTTTTTACACCTGCGTTTTTGTAAGTCTCTGTTTTCCATTTTATATAATTACGGTTTAGTAGAAATGTTGTCTAATTCATTAAAAAGAGTAAATTAATAACTATTATTAAAGTTTATTATTGTACACTGTTTATAAAAAATATATATATCTTTGACTATATAAGTAAACTAATCATTATGTTGCTCGAAAATATTATTTGCACGCTTTTGCACGTAAAAGTAAAAATAAACTTAATGTCTGATACAGCGACATCTATCGGCGAATAGTTTTTACCACAGCTCACCTGGCCATCGAATAACTAAAGCAATAAAGCAATTAATTTGGACAAGTTCAGAAGATAAACTCGTCGATTTTATTGGTTTAGCGGCACTCACTAAGCTCCTTATTCTTTTAATTAAACTAGAGATGGATATAATGAATGAGAAACTCTTTTACGTATTCACAATAAGAAAAAGAAGACAAGTCAAAGTCTATGATAATCTGTGGAGTGTGACCATTTCACTATATTCTACTATTCTTGAAGATTCTTGACTAATTCTACTTTTTTTAAATCTTTGATACAAAAAACAGGGTTGTTAAAAGTTTAATTTGTGTGTGTTTATGTTTGTGTCGTACATAGCTCCCATAATTATGAACTGGGACGCATTTTTTTAATTAATTTAATATGATGCTTTAGCTAAGTATCAAAATCTAATCTACTACTATTAGGTACAACCTAGTACTTATTTGATTATTTGTAAGAGTCTGACAAAATTGTCCAAATTGACTTGCTTGCGCGTTTGGCTTCCTTGACATATAAAAAAACGAAGGGTGTGTTTTATTGGGACAGAGCAGAGTCCACAAATCATATTAGTGGAAATCTTTGGTCATTATTGTAGGCGACCCCGACCAATCAAGGAAAGGACAGTCCATCGTCAAGTGTAAGTGGTGACAGAATAAGGAGTTAGAATGATGAAAATACTGGACATATTCAGTGTTTATTGATATTACTCAGTGAATTTAAAAAAATCTTACATTTTAAACAGTAAAACCAATCACACCGCTACTGATTTTGTTTTAGTTTAGTTGATTTCGGTTTTTTTGCGTAGGTACAAGCATTTTTTAGTTACCTACTGACTGTGTTTTTTGCTGACCATACTAGCATTGCCTTCCAGAATCTATTCCAAATTTAAAGACAATCCGACCACCGGATGAAAAATTGTTTGCAAACTTCGAAGCTCGCAACTTACGATAAACTGAACAGTCCAAAATAAATTACTTAAAGCGTTTAATTTACCTATTTTTACGCTAAATGATAGGGTAAAAGGTAAAATATAAACATTTCAGACAGAACCACACCCATACAAGTCTGCTATTGCGTTGAAAAAAATTGCAAACGCAATTTCGCAATCGATTTCGTTTACGTGACTCGGAATAGGGGTGCGGGGTCAACGGCCGCGTTCGGCTGCGGTACGACAATGGAATCGATAATCGATACGTCTAGACGACGTGGAGACGATTCCGATTGCACGACGCTAAATCGAGCTTTCTAGCCAGAGATACGCAAAGGTTATCTTAACAAGCTTCATAAATCAATGCGCTCCTGCCAACAGCACCCGAGACCAGTAAGTAGGTATGCTTAGTGTAGGTTTTCGGTCACAAAATACGTCTCGAACGCGTTTGCGTTAAAATGTCAAATACTGTGAGAACAGTTTGTTGCCGTTTCGATCCGCTAGAGACGCGGCCAATTTTTCCATAGTAATTGAGACGTTTACGTGAACGCGTTCGAGACGTTTTTATATGAGAAAACTTACACTAGAGGCTCTGAGGGGCTGCTCTGAAATTCGGTTTTCGAAGTTCGTATCGTACCGTTCCTCTCACTCCCTTATTGACGATTAGTGTGATTGGCACGAAGCGAACTTCGAAAATCGAATTACGGAGTTTACCACTTTTTTTTTCGTAGTTTATGGCTTGGTAGCAATGCCTGTAACTCCTGTAAGCCAAATCTTTATTTTGAGGAGATCCACTGTTTCACAATTTTACGCAACTTTAGTTAAAAAAAAAATTTACTCGAAGAGTGCGTCTTAATCACCACAAAACCACATTCCGTGGTCCCCTCGACGTCCACGAGAATGTATGGGTGTCTTCAGCTTCATACCTTAACTATTTCATCAACATCATCATAGACAGCTAAAAGGCCTCCACCAAAGAGCGCCATAACGACCGGTCGCGAGCAGCCTTTATCCAGCGGACTCTTTCGACCTTCGCCATTCAGTCCATCTTGAGGAATCCTACGTTGCGTCTTCCGGTACGTAGTCGCCACTCGAGAACCTTCCAGCTCCATCAGTCGTCGGTCCTTCGAACTACTTAAGGTAATACAAAAAAAAAAAAAAAAAAAAAACTATTTCTACACAAGATTCGAACTGCGGTCACTTGAGAGAACGCACTGTTATTCCACACCTTATACCAATAGGCCAACCGCACCGCACATACGTTAAAACGATGAAATCACCGTACACTTCAAAAATGGAACGCGACTCTCGCTTCATTCGTATTTCAAAATAAGCTCTTAGAGGATCCTGATAATCTGGTACTTAAACTCGCCCTCCGTCTTACGTCTGACGCGAGTTTACATTTTTTACTCATCCCAAAAGGTGCTCAGTGCCAGTAAAGAAGTTTTCACTTAAAAAATGCCACTACAAGTCTCTTCATCGTTATGCTTAATGCCTCAATAGATGGACTGCTTGTAGCAGTCAGAGCCAACAGCTTCTCTTGGTCTCGACTGTTCTTAGCTGTCCGTCTATGGAGGCCCTAACTTAACACGACCGACCTTTTTTAGTAAGGGATCCTTGACAAATGAGCTTGACTTCTGAGGGTCCGTAGGAGCTTCTGTTTGACAGTTTCGCGATTTATAATAGAGTCTAAACAGTCATACTTTTTTTAGGGTTCCGTAGCCAAATTGAAAAAACGGAACCCTTATAGATTCGTCATGTCTGTCTGTCTGTCTGTCCGTCCGTATGTCACAGCCACTTTTTTCCGAAACTATAAGAGCTGTACTGTTGAAACTTGGTAAGTAGATGTATTCTGTGAACCGCATTAAGTTTTTCGTACAAAAATAGAAAAAAAAAATAATAATAATTTTGGGGTTCCCCATACATAGAACGGAAACTCAAAATTTTATTTTTCATCAAATCCATTATACGTGTGTGGCATCTTTGGATAGGTCTTCAAAAATGATATTGAGGTTTCTAATATCATTTTTTTCTATAAAGAATAGTTTGCGCGAGAGACACTTTCTAAAATAAGAGAATGACAAAACTTAAAAAAATATATAATGTACATTACCATGCAAACTTCCACCCAAAATTGGTTTGAACGAGATCTAGTAAGTAGGTTTTTTTTTTAATTTAATATTTGTCTATCTATGTAAAATCCAATATAAAATGACCTCAGACTGCCTACATTTTGCTTAAGAGCAGGGCTCTGCTAAGACTGGTTTTTATAATAACTTGGCGAATTTTTTGTGGTAAAAACAATACTGTGGTTTTTTTTTTCAATACCAATTAGGATACTGTCGTTCTAGCTTTCCTTCCTTTTATGTCACTAAGTAAGTTAATAAACACTGAAAAAAGTATAGTCCATAAGCCAACTTAACACTACATGATATTAACAATAACTGCAGTTTTTTCTCCGTTCAATTTTAACCATTCGGTTACCTGCCTTGTTACAGCTAACGCGTTGATGTCATTTATATCAAAACTAGCTGTTGCCAGCGACTTTGTCTGCAAAGAATTCGTTTATCGCTATCCCGCGGGAACTATGCAATTTTCCGGGATATAAAGTAGCCTATGTGCTATTCCAGACTTTTCTCTATCTATGTGCCAAATTTCATCCAGATCCGTTGGACCGTTCTGGCGTGATTGAGTAACAAACAAACATCCATCCATCCATCCATCCATCCATACTTTCGCATTTATAATATTAGTTAGACTAGCTGTTGCCAGCGACTTCGTCTGCAAAGAATTCGTTTATCGCTATCCCACGGGAACTACGCAATTTTCCGGGATAAAAAGTAGCCTATGTGCTATTCCAGACTTTTCTCTATTTATGTGCCGAATTTCATCCAGATCCGTTGGGCCGTTCTGGCGTGATTGAGTAACAAACATACATCCATCCATCCATCTATCCATCCATCCATACTTTCGCATTTATAATATTTTTAGTTAGATAGTTAAATTTGACAAAGTCATCCAAAGGTCATCGCAGGAACTTGGGCCTATTAATAAATGTGACAGTTAAAATTGTTTAAATAAAAAAATAAACACGCAAAAGATGCGAACTTGGACATGAAATTTGCCAAAATATTTTACTCTTAAGTACGAGTAAAAAGCAATGTCGCTTTGAAAACTCTTCTGTCTCTTTTGTTCAGTATCACCCACACATGAGCAAGCAGCCACAATTTTTCTAGACTATCACGCGACCAAGAAAAACGCCTAGACATTTCAAAGCGCCGGAGAAATCGCGGAAACTCCTATAAAGCCTTAATCATTTCCACAGACTTTATAATTGGCGATTTTTTATTACTAATTACCAAAAGCAGTTTCTGCCGGTTGGCAGGTGCCTTAAGGAGAGGGGGGGGGCTAGGACGGCCGTTGACCCTCGCGAGCTCGAGTTTACACCCGCGCTTCCAAAACACCCAAACCACCACAGTTCATATCATTCCAAAACAATCCTTACCACTTTAAAATAAATCATCATATCCCCTAACACCGGAAGCGGGATCATTGAGCTTGCGAGCAATTTACCGCCATGTATCAAAAGGTCCTAACTGTCGTTTGTAATGTTTTTGGATAATAAGTTTTATGCTTTGTTGGTAAGGTTGGGAGTTCTGTGAGGTGGGTAAACATGGTTACTGATCATGGATGTAGCTTCCTGGTCGGTCTCATATCAATTAAGTGTTGCTAATTTATCACGGAACCAGGGCAGCTAGCTCACGCGCTCCTTAATGACTCATTGCTTATAATATATACTTACCTGGATGTTATTAAAAGGAAAAGTAAGTGCGAGTTATACCTTTAACCATAACCGAAGAATATTGATCGGAAACCTACGAAATAAAATGTCAAAATTGTTGGTAATGATTAAAGTTATTGTTAGGGTAACTTGGTGCAACTCATGCCAAGTCACGTTGGGACGCGTAACAGAGATTTCCTGTATTTTATCAATTTTTTTAGTAAAAGATTTGATCTTGCTTCCAAACTCCAACATTTTGCGATTGAAATTCTCCTTTTCTCCATTTAGCTATTTTCTTCAGCAACGGTGTTGTATTTTACTGTACGGTGGCCCAAATAAATAGTCTACCACTTTTCATCCAACTTCCTATCAAATGAAAATGTCGCTAATGTCGAACTTTCAAGTTGACAGCCTGTCTTATCGACATTGTATTATTGTGACGTGCAAGGGAATTTTAACCTTAAGAGTGGTAGACCACATATTTGACTGATGGTACACTGCTATTGCCTGCGGCTTTGTACACACTGAATTAAAAAGTTTCTGTTATGGAATGCTGTAGCATTCTGAAGGTGAAAGAATTTTTGAAATCGGTCCAGTAGTTTTTAAAATACAAATATTTCCTCTTTAATATTAGTGCACATTAATTGTTTCAAGAAGTAGGTATAAATATCCCATTGACATGACAATTACGTTACGTTATATTTCATGCCTTAAAAAAAAACAACAACATGTACTTACTGAAATTGTAGCGAATTCGGAAAAAAGGCTTATATTATTAAGCTTTCATATTATATCTGTATATATACAGGATGTATCAGACACCCCCTAACAATAATCCACTGGGGTATATAACCGTAGCTATAGAAGTTAAAAAAAAATAAAAAAAAAATTGGAGTAAGTCTTTTTTTTATATTTTTATAGGAATGATTACAGTTAATACTACCATTCCTATAGAAAATACTAAAAAAAATTACTCAATTTTTTTTTTATATTTTTTTTTAGCTTCTATAGCTATGGTTACATACCCCTGTGGATTATTGTTAGGGGGTGTCTGATACACCCTGTATATTTATATTATATATCACAAAAGAAGTTGAGTTGTACTCACGAAATATACCGGTAGGATCCCGGATTTGTATTGGGATCAAATGAGTACATACGAAAAATTTGTACGAGATTGATCCCTAGACACCGTTGTGGTGTGTAGTTGGTACTGAATTCAGAAATGGTTAGGATGTTTTGGTTCTGTATGGATGTGTCCATGGAGACATAATTAACATTCAAGTTTTGTCGATCGCGGGGTTTTGAGAAACATAAAACTTTTTGTCTGTAAACTTTTTCATAAATGATAATGCGTCCTGCATGAGTGCAAATAGCCAATATAATACGCAGTTGTGCAGGGGCCTTACCATGACGTCTTAATGCGATTCAGTTTAGGTTCGCTCGCTGTCAGATTCATACTAAAACTTGATCCAAGTTGAATTAGGACGTCATGGTAAGGCCCCTGGTCAACAAAGTTACTTATTCATAGCCTACAAACAGTGGAACCTGAAAAATACTGTTTTGTTCGTCCTATTAATAGATTTTCACCAAAGAGTTTTCATAAATTTTAATGTTGTTTACCAACTGTTCCAACTTTTTGTACACTTCAGTTTTTTTAATATACTCTGTCTTCAAAGTTTTGAAGTTTAAACTGATCTAAAATATTTACTTCAGCAGGTGGGTTTATTTATTTATTTATTTATAAGCCTTTATATTCCGAATTCGCCACAATTTCAGTAAGTACATGTTGTTATTGTCGTTTATGTATTAAATTGTCGCGTAATTCGGCGTGCCTCATGGCATAGGCCTCCTCCGTGTATTGGAGGGTTTGGGCTATAGTTCCCACGCGCGCCCAGTGCGGATTGGGAACTTAACACACACCATTGAATTTCTTCGCAGATGTGTGCAGGTTTCCTCACGATGTTTTCCTTCACCGAAAAGCTCATGGCAAATTACAAGTGTAATTTTCGCACATAAATTCTGAAAAACTCAGAGGTGCGAGCCCGGGATTTGAACCCACGACGCTCTGCTTGAGAGGCCACAGGTCAAACCACTAGGCTACCACGGCTTTTTGCAGCAGGTGGGTTACTTTGTCTTAAATATCTCTGTAAATGTTAGGTATTCAGGATTTTTTTGACAAATGTTTCCCTACATTGTTCGATATTCAAAGTGTACGGTCGCCCAAATAAGTGGTCTACCACTTTTCATCAAACTTCCTATCAAATGAAAATGTCGCTAAAGTCGAACTTTCAAGTTGACAGCCTGTCTTAGCGACATTATATAATTGTGACGTGCAAAGGAATTTTAACCTTAAGGTGGTAGACAACATATTTGGCTGATGGTACGCCGTCAAAGGGCTGACTTAATTTTGATCCAAAATATTTATTCTTACATCTTTTATTGACGTCTGAAATACCCGTATTTATTTGCAAGGTTGTTCTCAAATGACTTTTATGTCGATTGGAACGGTGAAAGTGTAAGAAACTTAGCGGTATGATAATAGAAGTTTACCTTATAAGGAATAATGCACTGATTCGAATTTCAAAAAGCGTCTGTAGATTTTAATAGAACGTTTCAGGTCACGTTGCATGGCTGAACGTTAACGACGGGCATCAACCTGCTTTCAGGTACGAAATACAAAAACAATAAAAAAAAAGTTTAAACAACATAGAATAAGGTTGTTTTTCTGACCAATCCTTTGGCCAGTATGGCTAGCATGCTACTTACTGCCCGTAAAAGCATGTAATTGAAGATGTGCAAGGAAATTGTAAGCGTGCTAGATGCTCTGATGGGACCTTATTCGAAAATGATGAGTGATATTGTAGCGACACAAATAGCATTGAATATTGTAGCGGCGCAGATTTATATGGGGAGTGTGAATGGGTGCGTTGGGAGGGGAAGGCCTAGACTTTCCGTGATCAAATTGGGGACGTTTTAGAAAAAGGTCAGGTCAAGAGTACCCGAAACCGACGAGCATGTATGAAGAGATTGAATGTGGATGAAGCGAAACCCCTGTTGGAAAGAGGCGTGACGGTATGTATGTATGTATGTATGTATGTATGTATGTATGTATGTATGTATGTATGTATGTATGCATGTATATTGTAGCGAAGCGTTATACTAAACACTGTGGTGCCTAAAGAAATAAATTAAAACAAATCCTCATTTCAGTTTCGAGATCCATAAAAGAAGTTGAGAATGAAATAGTAAATGAAGCATGCAGTAAATTCCAATTATCTTATAATGTCAGTTTTCTATGATTCCGTTTCTATTAATTTCTACGTAACAGACAGAGACGTCATCATAGATAACTGACACTTAAAACAACTGGAACTTAAAAGACAGTAATGAAACAGGCCCCAAGTCTTGCAACTAGAGTTTTATCCGCTCCCAACGCTCCGATCGAATCAATATTTGATAGCTCTACACGAGCTATCAAATTCAATGACATAGCATAATCCCCTCAACAAACAGGGCGTTGTTAAAAAAAAATTAGGAACTTATTACTTACTAGCTGTTGCCCGCGTCTTCGTCTGCAAAGAATTCGTTTATCGCTATCCCGCGAGAACTACGCCATTTTCCGAGATAAAAAGTAGCCTATGCGTTATTCCAGACTATAACCTATCTTTGTTCCAAATTTCACCCAGATCCGTTAAGCCGTTCTGGCGTGAAAGAGTAACAAACATCCATCCTCACAAACTTTCGCATTTATAATAATTAGTAGGATTACATTTCAATATTACTTATAAGTAGAGTTAGCAATCTTACATCACACAGGCTGTCTCGAATATGACGCTATTTATTCACCATTTTCTCTTATCGGTCATCCGTCTTTCTCTTACCGAACTAGTTAGAAGAGGACGCAAATAACGAAAAATAAATTAGGAATATCTAGACTTATCTACTTAGATTTTAGGTGTCACGTTGCACTCCACGTTGGGATAGTTGCTAACGTCGAAATAAGACAAATGCAACGGAAAATTATAATACATTCGGTGATTCTCTTTTGCACTATTTTCTTATGCATTCAATGCGTTGAGGCTAATTTGAATACATTTTCTGGAACATCGTTTAATGTGATTTACTATTATGTAATGTTTTGATTCGTACGCTCTTGGATATCCATGACATTATTAATTTTATTTATGTATCCAGTAAGCCTACGTGACCTAAAGTCAGGAGCTTTGTGTAAGTATATTGTTTATCAAAGGTAAGTATATGTCATTTTAAAATATCTACACTATTCTGTAAGGATTTATTAGTTTGACTTGTAGGTCGAGGCCTCACGAGCGATTTTTTTTCTTGTCAATTTTCAAAAGATTACGCTCGTGTGTCCTTAGATGTATTCGGCGTTACTTCGGGCTTGCGGCGACAGTGGCGCCACGCCACAGTTTCAGCTGTCAAATGCATTTCCATACATAATGCAAGCTAGAGGTTTTCGTACGCTCCGTTTGACGTAGAGAATATTTTGCAGGATGTTGACCGGTTTATATTTTATTTACAAGTTCTAGAGCCCGTGTTAAATGAATTGATTTGCAGTTAAAGTATGTTTTGGAATAATTGAATCGAATTTGTTTAGCGGTACAGGATTGGTCGGGATTGTAAGTTTTAATGCGCGGACCGTAGTTGAGAAAAATGAAACGTTATTTTGGTATGAAACTGGGGGACTACTCCGAAATTCGAAATTCGAAGTTCGTGTCATACCATCCCTCTCACTCTCCTGCCATTGACAATTAATATGAGCGAATGAAACGAACGAATGAATTATTATTTTTTTTTTTTTGTTAATTCGGAGTAGAGTCTGAACTGAAATGAACGAACTAAATACTCATACTCATACTCATTTATTCGTAATAATTATATTTATTACATGTGTAGCATAGTTGTTACATGTGTGTTAATAGAGTTGCTTCACTTAAAATCTGGATAAATTCAAGTAAGTAAAAGTAACACGTCTGTTCTATACCAAAAGCAGAATGGGTTTTATTCGAGTTAAATTGACTCAATTTTGCATTTAATACACATACTGTGGCTTTTTGAAGTGACACCCTTTACAATAACATTTGAAAGTATCCTGTGTAATGTAATGATACAATACTGCAGCTCAAATAATACATAAACAACAGATTCGAATACGATTTCATTTAATATAAAGCAATCGACAGCAGCAGCAGTAATCGACATAATTATTCTTACTTAGCTGGCTTTCAGAACAATCAGTGAAACCGTTTTTGATATTGATTTTTTAAACTGTTTTAGCTATTTCTCTAAGTTAGACACAAGGACGCGACTGTAATAATCTACGATCTATAATAATAACATGTTCTAATTACCTTAACATTTCGACCGCGGTCGCGAAACCGGATATCACAACTTAGCCCAGTGAGATTTCCCAACTACCCGCACTTGATCAATATTTTATTCTGGCGGTTCACACCGGCACACAACTCAAGGGCTCATATACGATCGAGTTGACGTTAAAACTGTAGCAATAGCGTCTTAAGTTCGATCACACATCTCACAATCTGTATGAAATGACGCAACGACAGATCACGTATACAAACTTCATAAAAACTAACTCTACCACCCGCTGAAATATTGCGGATTAATTCTAAGATAGCTTGTAAATGGCCAGCTTGTAAATTATGGCCAGCTTGTATAGATATGGCCAGTTTGTAAATTATGGCCAGCTTGTATATTATGGTCAGCATGTATAGATATAGCCAGCTTGTATATTATGGTCAGCTTGTATAGATATGGCCAGCTTGTATATTATGGCCAGCTTGTACATGATGGCCAAGTTGTTTAGATATGGCCAGCTTGTTTATTATGGCCAGCTTGTATATGATGGCCAAGTTGTATAGATATGGCCAGCTTGTATATTATGGCCAGCTTGTATAATTATGGCCAGGTTGTACAGATATGGCCAGCTTGTATTGCCAAACGTTCGTCTTTACGTTCTAATTCTAAATGCTTAGGTACCTATGCAAAATTATTCAATTTAACTCTAATATTACGTATTCCGACGTGTTTGATATTTCACAAAACTTTCGATCATACCCATGTCAAGCGTAAAACGCCATTCTGCTTTAATTTCAATAAATAACTTTGTTATAAATTTTGTCAATGAAATGGTCACGTGTAACCATTAGAAAAGCGAGAAAATTTCGTGTTTATCTTAAGAAACGTGAGTTTTATGTCGAGGGAATACAGAGCAAGATACAATGGGATAATTAAATCAATAAAATTCTTTAACGCGTCACGTGTTTTGATACATGGGAAGGTCGAGTTCTAAAAATAATTCGGTTGGCAGGACGTATTCCGGTTGAAAGTTAGTGTTATTCCTACACGCACAATGCACTGTTTTTTATGGAAAGGCATGTGGTCTACAATCACGCCCGTATTATTGTCTAATTCGCTCGCAATCGCCATCGTGTTCATTTTGACAGTTCTTGTATGAATGTGACAGCTAGCTGATTCCGATGCCAATTGTCAGCCCATACATGAACTGTCAAAATGAACACGATGGCGATTGCGAGCGAGTAAGATAATAAGCCTACAGGTCGGTTATGTGCAGATGAATGTGCTAGAAAACTGAGAAAGCAGTGACCCCTTAGGAACAGTCAAGGCGGCGGCGAAGGAATTGAATTTTACTAGTTTTTAGGGTTCCGTACCCAAAGGGTAAAAACGGGACCCTATGACTAGGCCTTCGCTGGCCGTCCGTCCGTCCGTCTGTCACCAGGCTGTATCTCAAGAACCGTAATAGCTAGACAGTTGAAATTTTCACAGATTGTGTATTTCTGTTGCCGCTGTAATAAAAAATACTAAAAACAAAATAATAATAATAAAGGGGGCTCCCATACAAAAAACGTGATATTTTTGGCAATATTCATGGTTACCACTCGCCGAGCTAGATCTCAAGAACCGTAATAGCTAGACAGTTGAAATTTGCACAGATTATGTATTTTTATTGTGGCTACAGCAACAAATCGCACTAATGCTAAAATCAAACTAATAACAATAATTAAAGGGGGGCTCCCATACAACAGAGTATTTCTGGTACGCAACCCTTCGTGCGCGAGTCCGACTCGCACTTGGCCGGTTTTTGTTTAGTTTCAGCTGTCAATGAGAGTCTTAAATTAAAATTAAAACCTCACGATCAATTTCATGCTAAAAATTACCGATGTTTAGTTAAGTCTAGTAGTTAAGTCCTGATACACCTGAGACACAGGAACATTAAGTATCCTAGTTCAGGTATTTACATTATTTTTCTCTTTTGCTATGTTTAGCCTGTAAGTTTGTTATATGTGACAATAATTATTGTGTAAAATAAATAAATATTCTATTCTGTTCTATTCTATTTACCCAATGTGGCTAAGAACCATCCCAAGGAACCTGGCTTTCGAATGAAAAAAAAACACATCGAAATCAGTCCATCTGTTTAAGAGCTACGATGCCACAGACAGACATATACACAGATATTGACGCCAAACTAATACCCCTCGTTTTGCGTCGGGGGTAAAAAAAAAAAAACATTTTGATACAAACCTCTTGAACGACTTCAATTGAACATTATTCTCATACAATACAATACAATACAATAACTCTTTATCATCATCATCTTCCTAGCGTTTTTCCTGGCATTGGCCACAGCCCAGTGAGCCTGGGGTCCGCTTTGACAACTAATCCCAAGATTTGGCGTAGGCACTAGTTTTTACAGAAGCGACTGCCATCTGACCTTCCAACCCAGAAGGTAATTATGCCTTACTGGGATTGGTCCGGTTTCCTCACGATGTTTTCCTCCGCCGAAAAGCTCATGGTAAATTTCAAATGTAATCTCGCACATAAATTCCGAAAAACTCAGAGGCGGGATTCGAATCCGCGACCCTCAGCTTGAGAGGCCACAGGTCAAACCACTAGGCTACACGGCTTATTTCAACATATTCTCATGTAAAAGCAAAAACACTTCAAGATTCTCACCAACGCGCAATAACATTGCTGCTTATTCGACTGCATCTCATAGAAAGGGGTCAGCGAATATTAAACATTGATTATTTAAATAAATCACTACATGCCTACCTACAGTGACATGAGCCTTCAGTGCTTGTATTCCACTGGAGTTTTTCAAATCCTGACTCAGTACAGCGAACTTTGATAATGGGGTCAATGGGAAATATTTTACACGGAGAAATATTTTACACACTGTAATGTTTATACTTCATTTAATTTAGAATGAGAAACCACAACAACATTATATTGCGGCTCGTGAACTGTAATCTATATAGGTACAATTTGTACTAGAGTAACAATTGACGACACGCAAATTAAGTGACATTAAAACAATTTTAGTTTGCGGCTGCCAAACTATTGCCCTGTACTATTTGCAAGGTAAGAAATAGTTGACCAGACGCAATATATAGTAGATTGTTCAACAAGGGAGGAAAAGAACCAATATCACACGAGGTAACTTGGCACCCGAGCATGCGAGGGTGCCAATATTTCGAGTATGATATTGGTGTTTTTCCCGAGTTAAACACTCTACTTTTCATTTCGACTACAAGGAAAGTAAAAAAAAATATACATAAGTAAGTACCTAAGTATATGAGAAAAAATGTATTAAATAAAAAAATAACTAAAATTAATTCAGAAATTTGTACAGTTCATAAAGGAAAGCGTCACGTTTTTCCAGGAATATTTACTCATTATTATTTTTATGTAAAGTTTTACCAAATGATGAATGCTTTCGCGCCAAATTCGAGCTCGCTTTTTCTAAACTAGTTGCATTGGCAGCAAATCAAGTTTTTTTTAAAACATAGGTCAATGTGGTTATTGACAATTATTTCAATATTTACCCATAAACAACATTTAAAATGTTTTATATAATGATTAGAGAAAAACTGTAGATAAAGTAGGTATTTTAGTCAGTTGAACCACGAGTTAAGCGGAATAAATAAATAAATGGCTGTGTGGACATATATACCATTGTCATTTACAATGTATTTTTTCTTTTTTTTTCTAAAGCAGCATTAAATCTACGTATGTATAAAAATAAAGTAATGTAAATAAATTAATAAAAATAATATTTTACTAAATAGCGTTATAAAATTTATGATCATTATTACCTACTTAATTAAGAAAAAAACATGGATATGCCGTAATGCTTGGCTGAATGCGTATGTGTTCCATTGCCAGCCAATGCCTTTATTTTTTTTAATTCATATCTACCCTTGGGAAGAAAATAATAGTTATCCTCCCGTATGTCAGATGTGATTTGCCTCACTTTTCGAGTATGAGAGATGAAAAACAATTTTAGTTTGCGGCTGCCAAACTATTGCCCTGTACTATTTGCTAGGTAAGAAATAGTTGACCAGACGCAATATAATATTATTGTGGTTTCTCATTCCAAATTAAATGAAGTATAGAAGTTTCATACATTACTTTATCTACACACGTATCGTAAGTTACTCTAAGATAGGTTCAGTTGAAGCGGTAGGGAAATGACCAGCATTATTATACTAGGTTCTGTCTACCACGTATTAAAGGGACAAAGACGTGATGTAACTTTCTTATTTGTGGTAGTAGGTAAAATGTGTACTTTAATGCTATTACAATAATATTAACCAAACATTTGCGGGTGGTAGGGCCTTGTGCAAGGTCCGTCCGGATCGCTACCACCATCTTACACGCTAATCCAGCCGCTAAGCAGCAGTGCTTGCACTGCTGTGTTCCGGTGTGGAGAGTAAGGCAGCCGGGGAAATTACGGGCACAAGAGGCATATTCTCTAAGTCCTCTAGGTTGGGCACGCATCTGCAATCCCTTCGGGGTTGCGGGTGTCTATGGGCAGTGGTGATCGCTTACCATCAGGTGACCCACTTGCTCGTTTTCCTTCCTATTAACATAAAAAAACAGTGATAATAAAAGCAATGAATAAAAAATTTCATGTAGTCGCGTGAATGTCGAGGTACATAATTTTCATCGCGTGTTTCGTAGTTCTGTCTCTATAATATACGTCAGTCATCGATTAACTTTATATTCAGAAAACATGGTATGTCTTAGATACAGTCAACTGGGGTGACTTTGATTTATTTACGAGGTGACTTTAAAAAGTAGTTTTAATGACAAAACCATTATTTTTTATTTGCGTTTACTGGTTCCAATTAATGTTTTCGTCGATCGCCTTTGCATCTACATGCCAAACATTCACCGGATATGGATAATATCGATTTTATAGCAATTTTAAAACGATCAAATTAGCCTCAAAATTACCAAAGTCACCCCAGTTTACGGTACCTACTTTTTAACGTTCCGTAGTCCAAGCCTGTTTGAGATGAAGTCTCATTGCCTGTTATACCTACTGTATTGATTTAGTTACATATTTTAAATCGTTTTGTTCTCGCTATTCCGGCGAAATTAAACCGACGAGCATGTATGAAGAGATTGATGAATGTTAATGAAGCGAAAGAAGTATGTCAGGATTGTAGCAAGTGGAACAAAGTAGTCTCTGCCTACCCCTGTGGGAAAGAGGCGTGACGGTATGTATGCATGTATGTATTGTTCTCGCTATTTCGGGCCGCCTGTTTCACCACTCTCAGTTTAGACCCTGACATTATAAGTGTCTGTTATCTATGGTGTCGTCTCTGTCTGTTTAGTAGTAAGAAATAGAGAGGGAAACGTCCTCTTAATCGTATATTAATCATTATTAAACGGAAAAAAACTGCTTTACATACAACAAAATTAAAATTGAGTCAAACAGGCACAAGAGGCATTACATCTTAGCCCTCTAGGTTGGCAACGCATCTGCAATCCGGGGTTGCGGGTGTCTATGGGCAGTGGTGATCGCTTACCATCAGGTGACCCACTTGCTGGTTTGCCTTCCTATTCATATTAAAAAAAAAAAAAACTCAGAAAATAAATCAATTAAAAGAGTAAAGGCCCCCGCGGCGTACCACAGATGCTAAATTACACCTACAAAATGTTACACCTTCACCTTCAATGAAGTAATTCAAAATGATTTTTGTCTATGTTGAAAAGGTTTGTTTGTACGGAACCCTCGGTGCACGAGTTTAAGTTGCAATGTGACCGGTTTCTTTGCATGATTCTTTGACCGCGTAACAATATGGGCACGTGAGATATTTATGTAAGTAATTCTTATACACATAAAAAGCACTTTAAAATAGCTGACGACAATCCTTCTTGATTTGTAAAACAGAATCATTTATATCAGTATTAGAAAAACCAGGAAAGATTTAGAATAAGATTTGAATAAAATTTTAAATTGCTAACTACTCACACATGGGTAGGTAGGTATAGATATACATAATTAATATTCCAATACATACATAAATCACGTATTTGTCCCTTACGTGGTAGACAGAGCCTAAGGTTACAAGACCTAAAGGCCACGTTTAGCATGATTGTGGGCGTACAGGTGGAAAGGGAAATCAAATCATCAGGAATTCATCCTAAAAGATCGATTTTTGAAAACGCAGTCATTATCATCACTCGATGGAAAAATTTGTGTATTGCTACGAAAGTACGGCTCAAATGAAATTTTCGACTTGATTAATAGATTAATTAGAGCAAGTTCAAATTAAGCACGATTTTTTCCACTTTCGAGTGGTATTTTCACCCACGTGTTTAAGAATAGGCCCTCAGGCTCAACAACCACGAGCAAGTCAATGTGTAGCGCCTTGGAAGGTCTCGTTTTATTGCTTTAATATGAAAATTTTATTCGTCAACAAACCTTCTACAGTCATTGAAACACGACCGGCAGAAAGAGCACAATATACGTCTATTTCTAACAAAAACAAATGTTTTTGCGTTACATAGCTACTTTCTTATGTTAATACGAACATACTCGTCCGAGCGTAGACAATTGTACTCAATAGCTTCCTGTCAAGCTCACACGCACAATGGGTCCATTCAAGAACCAATTGGGCAAAAAATCAAAAAAATCTGACCAAGCTGCATTCGAAGGGTTGCAATCCCTTCGGGATTATGATTCTCTTGCAGAACATAGCGCCGCTTTTTTTTATAACACAAATTTTTGCAACACAATTGTTGCAATTTACGACATAAATCTTCATTTATGAGATTTCGGCAAACAATTGGCGTCTCATATTTTATGCGTTTGGTTGACAATTTCTTTTGAATGTTACGAGTACAATGACGTTTTTGTTGCTGTTTAAGTGATGTTATTAGGCGGATGTGTTTCTTTAAATCATGTCAAAAGTACTTCTCAAAATATAGGCTATGTGTACTCGACTGAAACTCTAAAAAAATCGCCTGTGAAATGAGAAACAACTATGTAAATTTAAATTTTAGTTACAAACCGCCATACTTAGGGCCACTAATTTAATTTTGACAAAATTTGAATGTAACTACTGAGTGATTAAATTCTTAGAGTGCGAAATGAAATGAAAAGAAATGAATGTGGCATATAAAGATCCCTTTGATAGTTTCACCTGCAACATTGCCACACGACACGTGACGCTAAGATCATACAATGCCACTGACGACGTTTTAAGATAATAATATACATCGTATCCAGCATAATGACGAACGAAATGTATTCAAATGGAAACCCCTGATACTTTGAATTTGTCCGCACTTAAAATACGTCAAAATTTATGTTCGAAAGGAAATGAAAACGGCGAGAGAGCATCTTAACATTCTTAACAAAACACGTTCAACAAAGCACGCGCACACCCACGTGAACTAAATGGTTATAATCTGCATAATCTGCTAAACAAATACTGCAAAGGAGCACTCGAGATCTTATTGAGCCCCAATCCCACCCAAGAAAGGAGTCAAATCTTAAGGATTTCGTCCAATTTTGCGCCACTATTGAACTCAATGAGATGACAATTGTGGACGCGTTTTCAAAAAGCCCGCAACACCACTGCAAATTACACCCAAATGTAACTCAGAAACCTTGAAAACATGAACCAAATTTGAACACAGTCAAATTTAATGTAGGCTTCTGTAGGGCTTAGCTGATTTACTTGTCTAATTCTCCAGAAGTAATGGAGTTTAAATTTTGGGTGGTATTGATTGTGTTTTTGTCCGCGCTCGGCCCACTGTGCGGTAGGAATGTATGAGTGATTGGTAATACTTAACTACTAATTCTGAATTCCAGTGAAATTAGTGGATTACATGAAGATTTTTTTTTATATGAATAGGAAGGCAAACGAGCAAGTGGGTCACCTGATGGTAAGCGATCACCAATGCCCATAGACACCCGCAACCCCGGAGGGATTGCAGATGCGTTGCCAACCTAGAGGACTTAGATGAAATGCCTCTTGTGTCCGTAATTTCCCCGGCTGTCTTACTCTCCACACCGGAACAAAGCAGTGCAAGCACTGCTGCTTAGCGGCAGGATTAGCGAGTAAGATGGTGGTAGCGATCCGGACGGACCTTGCACAAGGCCCTACCACCCGCAACATAAATATTGAATCGTTGAAATATACTGCATTTTAATGAAATGTATTTCATATTATAAGTACCTGTCTACAAGATAACATTAAATGAAAATTTAAAAAATTTGTAATAAAATATACAGGGTGTTTGGTAGCCAGGTGCAAAGCTTTAAGGGGGTGATAGCCGATGTATTTTTGAACATTTTGAGCACAACAACATTTTGAGACATGTCTTAGCCGAAATTTGATATATTTTTTTTTAATTGAAAATTTAGAAATTTTACGAAAATACCCAGAATTTGATAAAAACGAGTCAATATTGCGCCAATGAGCGTTAATTTGTAAACAAAATCTTTTATTTCGGATAGTTTAATGTGTATTGGACCAAAAGAAATAATTTTTAAGTGTCTGTCTTGCCACAGAAACAAAATTCGAAATTAGGTACTAAAAATGTCTTATTTTGGAAGAGAGTAATTTTTCAGTGCCATAAAAAAAATTAAAAAAAAATCCTGGAAATGTTCAAACACTTTTAAAAACATGCCTGTTTATTGCTCTTTCTTTTAAGATATCACTCATTCACATCGCTTGCTAAATCTGAGATAAAAAGTAAAAACCAAACTCGGGGAGCACTCGCTAAGAATGCACTAGTATTGAAATTTCACGTTAAAAGTAGGTACTTTAGTAGTAAATTGCATGAAAAAAAGGTAAAAAAAAAATATCACAAATCTTCACTTTGTTGTGATTTGAATAGTAAATTAATTCATTTTACAATTCTTTTTTTACCTTTTTTTCATGTAATTTACTAGGTAAATGTAGGTATTATAAAGTCACCCCGTAAATCAAAGTCACCCCAGTTGATTGTACACAGAGTGGTCATTAATGGTATAAGTAGTCCTAGTATTTGTCGAAAACATTACCTAGTATAGACAATAGTGCAATATAACAAACTTTCGCGATTTTAACACATTATATATATATATATATATAATAAAACGGGATTTAATCACGTAAACAAAAACAAAAAGTTTTTTTGTAAATAAACACTCGTAGTAGAGGGAGACCACCAATGAGGTGGAAGGACGATATCTGCCGACAGGCGGGTGGAGGATGGATGCGTATGGCTGTCGACCGCCAGGCGTGAAGAAGTGGAGAGGAGGCCTATGTCCGAAGACGGACGAACTAAGGGCTGCTATGGATGGATGGATGGACTCTTTTCGTAATAAATAGTAAAAACTGGCATTAATAGAAGAGCGGGACTTCCTGACACAAGTATTCCTATACTTACTAGGAGGTCCCAACCTTGATACTATAATGTGTAAACCTAAAAAGAAATAAACTTTTTTAATTTTTCATTTTTTTTTTCATTTAAATATTATTTATCTTTGTGGTATCTGAGTTGTGCGGTGTATTGGTGTTTTACTGTATGCTGTGTAAACTTATTTTCATAAATAAATAAATAAACGTCGGTCTGACACGTTGGGATGAAGAAGTTATTTATGTATGTACTAGCTTCCGCCCGCGACTTCGTCTGCGTAGAATTATACATATAATAATAATGTTATTTATTTCAGATATAATCCATAATGTCACAAACCCATCCTCCACCATAAAAATATAAAATAATAATATAAGCCTTCCTCTTGAATCACTCTATCTATTAAAAAAAACCGCATTAACAACCGTTGCGTAGTTTTAAAAATATAATATAAGCATACATAGGAACAGACAGACAGCGGAAAGCGACTTGTATTTATTTAAAGTATTACTTTCGGGACTTAACCGCGTAAAAAAAATGTTTTTAATTAGGTGTACCTCAAAGTTTCGGCCACGAAACGAAAAAGAAAAAAAAGTGAAAATCGCGGAAGTTTACATTATACAAAAAGTGTACATTATGTTGGAAAGCGACTTTGTTTTATACTATGCAGAGATTGTAATATGTAGTGTAGTGATAGAACATAAGCCGGCTCCCGTACCTACGCCGCTCATACGCCACCGAGCGATCCATCACGAGCTGCGTGTGCGCATGCTATCCGCTTTTTGCGGCTGGTCAAGATGCCGGCGTGGGCGACTAATCCCTTTTTGACACTAGTGATGTCATTGTCGATGGTTTAGGTATCGACAAAAATTAGTAAAATTGTCTTTTAAAGGATGGGCAGCTTTTGTGTGTAAACATATGAATTTAATATAGTTATGCGTCATACGTTGGAGTGGCAGATAAGTGATTTTGTGGATTTCGTAACATTTTAATCGTTTTCTGTAGGTTGTGTTTGGCTGGAGTTAGTAATAAAATTAAACTTATTGTTGGTAATAAATTATGTTTATATGTTTCTTGGTGGGTGGGTTCGATCATTGATCGATAATTAGCAAAATGTTTGATTATGATTTTCATAGAAAGAACTGCGAATTTCTAAGCACATTATTTACGACTAAAATTTTTCTTTTTAAACATATTAACAGTAAACTAAACAAAAAAACAATTGGTCGTTAATGTCATGACATACTTGTAACAAATACATTAGTCATGTGGAAACGAAAATCGACCACTTCCTGTGTTACCTCAAGTTTATCGATACAAATACATGCTTGGAACATCCCTAGCGGAACAATGACGAGCGCCCACTTATTCATAACTAATTTTTGCAAAAAAAAAACATGTTCACAGCAACTATAGAATGGGATGAAAGGCTTAATCCTTCGGGAAGTGGACAATGACTTGACCACATTGACGATGATGGATAGCCATCTGGATGGGGGAAAGAAAGTACTGTGCGCACAGTCGAGTTCTCCAATCAATGCAGCCAACTGTTCAAAAATATCTAAACACGCTTCTTATGTAACCGAAAATAAGGTATGTGTATATATTTTTGAACGGCTGTACACACCATAATAATCTACAATATCATTGAAATTAAACATTTAAACGTTATCTTTAAAAATTTAGGGGACCCGTATTTAGCAGTGGCTGTTGGGTTGTAACGTAATTTTTTTTTTATGTGAACAGGAAGGCACACGAGCAAGTGGGTCACCTGATGGTAAGCGATCACCACTGCCCATAGACACCCGCGACCCCGGAGGGATTGCAGATCCGTTGCCAACCTAGAGGACTTAGATGAAACGCCTCTTGTGTCCGTAATTTCCCCGGCTGTCTTATTCTCCACACCGGAACACAGAGGTGCAAGCACTGCTGCTTAGCGGCAGGATTAGCGAGTAAGATGGTGGTAGCGATCCGAACGGACCTTGCACAAGGCCCTACCACCCGCAAAAGTGCCAAAAAGTAGAGAATATTAATACAAAACATGAAGCTAAAGAACCTTAGGTACTAGATTTTGGTTATAAATCTCTTTATAAAAAGCGGCGTTAGCGGCGCTTGCTTTGAAAGTCTGATGTGTTTCTAGAGAGGTCTTAGCATAGCAACACATTTTTTCATACAGTGTCCACAATCCACCTGCTTGTAAACACTAGTTACCTACTGTTTTTAAGGTGTAAGGCCTGTTATACGATTATCTGTCAAGTTTCTGTAACTTAAAGTCAGATAAATATGGTACTGTAATAAATAGTTATTACTATGAAACAGACGGAATCGGTATCACAGGTATCTGACTTTCGAAACTTGAACAAAATACGTTTACTAAGCTACTCCGCTACTCACGTGCAAGGTAGCCAAGATACTGGTACATATATAGTTTCAGTCCCGGGGAAGGACGTAGGATAGTTTTTATTTCGGAAAACAGCATAGTTCCCGCGGGATAGCGATAAGCTAATTCTGCGCAGACGAAGTCGCGGGCAACAGCTAGCAAATAAATCTAACTAATATTATAAATGCGAAACTATGGATGGATGGATGCAAATGGATGTTTGTTTGTTACTCAATCACGCCAGAACGGCCCAACGGATCTAGATGAAATTCGGCACATAGATAGAGAAAAGTCTGGAATAGCACATAGGCTACTTTTTATCCCGGAAAATTGCGTAATTCCCGCGGTATAGCGATAAACGAATTCTGTGCAGACGACGTCGCTGGGCAACAGCTAGTAAATAAATAAAGTACATCTGTAGTACTTTCTCGTGGCTGTGCGCTGGCACCTCGTGCGGGCCCGGTCTGCGCCTGCGCGCGCCAGCTTGACCAGCCTTCGCAACGCCTTGCTAGTGTTGCCACACAAATTTACCATGTACAGGGGGTGTAAATTAAAAATAAAATTAAGTATGTTAAAGTAACTATGTTCAGGTGTGGAGAGCAAGACAACCGGTGAAATTACTGGCACATAATGTATATCTTAGCCCTCTAGGATGGCAACGCATCTGAAAGAAAGAAAGAAGACATTTAGTCGCCTTTGATAGCTATACAAATATTACAGAAAAAAAAACAACAGACTATCAGTGTCGCTTTTGATAGACATACCTACAAATTTAATTTCTAAACGACACTGAAAATTAGAACACAGAAAAATCTGAAAAGTAAAGTTATGGCCGGGAATCGAACCCGGGTCCTCGTCATTCCGTGACCCGTGCTATATCCCTACACCACCCATAGCAGGCACCCATACCTACAAATATTCACTTTTGATAGACACAAACATCTTCACCGCTTTTATAGTCATACAAATATTACAGAAGAAAAACGCAGACTTCATCAGTGTAATTAGTATGTTTTACCAAAAGTGAAACGGTCGCTGGCTCAGTATTACGCTGAGTCGTTAGACACCTGCAGCACTGATTTTCTGCTAGAACTGTCAGCAATCCTCTTGTGTTGTGTGTGTGTGTCTAGAGGTGGCTTGCTTGTCGTATAAAAATAAAAATACTTATAAATGATTAAATGTAGTAAATCTAATATCATGGAGCAAAAACAATAATGAATGACTTACGTATACAAGACGAGTAAAGTCTTATGGGAGATAGTACATACACAACATTGACATCATTTAATAATTTCATTTATTCATTTATGCCATCCATGTTGAATATGAAAAAGCAACCTTGAATTATGTAAACCAATAATATACAACGCTTATAAACTGAAGCATGATTTTGAAATGCTTGTGTCGTTAGGAATAACAAACTTTGACACGTTTTAAATTTTAACTAATACAACACTAAATTGAATCGAGCTTTCGATTCGAGCTGCGCTTAAATCCCGAGTGTAGTTAGAAGTCATGATCTGAGCCTCGAGTTTAAGTTTCACCTAGATTTGCAGACTGTCCTCGAGGAGGCAAAGCGATGAAGTGACAACTACAAGGAGCGCCTCACTATCCACCCAAATCCATTGATCAACCCACTACTCGAGCTTCACTATGCCAGGTGACAACATTAATGGAAGTTACGGTAATGGCCCTCATATTCTGAAAGCGCAATCCACACTCCACAACTAATCTGATTATAGTCTTGCGACTGATTGCAGATATTCAAAAGAAAAAAAAAGTTTAAGTTGTCTCACAACAAATTCTCAATTACTATAGAAAAATTCACAGCGCCACTTGCGAGTAAAAACGGCAACAAACTATTTTAATTTCATAGTATTCGACACTTGTACGCGAACGCAAAACTTATAGTAAGCGCTCTCTTATCTGAACACCCTGTGATTACGCTAATTCCGTTTTT
Organism: Pandemis heparana; assembly: GCA_963854515.1. NCBI lineage: Eukaryota > Metazoa > Arthropoda > Insecta > Lepidoptera > Tortricidae > Pandemis > Pandemis heparana. The sequence continues at coordinate 7,865,535 of OY978028.1, forward strand.
TCTGTCTTGTAAACCGGTGCGATCGACAACACGCATTATTGACCCTGTACAATGGCACAATGGCACAAATGCCACAATGCCAAGACCAACGTGGACACTCGTTTAAAACCGTATTAATCGTACTTATAATGCGACGACGTTGTAATACTGTCGGGCCACACTGTCGGTGATAATGATCTGATGAAAAATTACAAGCGAGTAGAAGTTGTAAAGGGTTTCAGTAACTCTAGTGTGTAAGGTACAAAAAAAGTTTCTTACGCGTTCACGTAAAATATCTCAATTAGCTACTATGGAAAGATTAGAAAGAAACGACAACAAACTGTTCTCATGTTATTCGACATTGTAACGCAAACGCGTTCGAGACGTATTTTGTGACTGAAAACTTACACTAAGGATACAGTATTGTTTAGTGTAAGTTTTCGGCCACAAAACACGTCACGAACGCGTTTGCGTTAAAATGTCAAATACTATGGGAACAGTTTGTTGCTGTTTCGATCCGCAAGTGGCGCGGCCAAATTTTTCATAGTAATTGAGACGTTTCTGTGAATGCGTTCGAGACGTTTGTTCGTGTGAAAACTTACGAGTACACTAGAGGCTCTGTTACCGTAACTGTTGTACGTTACAGCTCACTGCTGAGTGCGGCTTTAAACGACTTGTGGCAGACGTCAGAAGTCATGATGAATGTTCCCAAAGTTCACGGGTACATCGACACGGTCCACTTGATTTTCCTGATTGCACAAAGTGCTAATTCGTATGTATTTCTGTCCTTTGTCATGCTACAACAATAGATCAGTGGTAAAATTTTAATATAGTTAAGTTTTTTTTGGAGGACTGCGATTCGTAGTGTAATGAAGGAATAATCTACAATCCGAGTTCTTGAGTGGAGACCACGGATCGGCAAACGTAGCGTAGGACGTCCTCAGACTCGGTGGAGCGAGGATCTTCGGAAGGCGGCTGGCAAGAGCTGGATGAGAGTGGCCGAGGATCGTGCTCAGTGGCGTGCCATGGGAGAGGCCTATGTCCAGCAGTGGACAAACATAGGTTGATAATGATGATGATGAATCTACAATCCGTAAGCAAAACTTACAATCCGTAAGCTCGATTGCCATTCGAATTTCAGATACCATCGGCCGATGCCGATTCAAGTATCATTCTAATATAGCTCATGGACTGTAGTTACTTATACTAGAGAGAGAATATAGCGAAATACTGACGTCTGTCTCTAAGTAGGTAGGTATACACACTAGACTAGCTACAGCTACAATAGCCTAAACAAAAGAACGTCGTGTCAGTCGTTTCCGAATGGTGTCAGCGGATGCTAAACAACGAAGGTCATTGTCTGAGGATCTTGTTATTTCGATTTCCTCATAAGTGGGCTAAGACGTTTTACGGGGGTCAATGACTGTGCCAAATGAGTTGTCGAAATGTTGATAGCTTTTGGGATAGTTCGCGGCGGTTCCTTGGAGTTTTTTGTAGTCGAATATGAAAATCGCAGTAGTCCCTTCAAAGGAAAAAGTCAAAGGAACTACCTCGAATAATCCGGCTCTTGTGGGAGGTAGGACCCTGTTGGGTTCGTCCGGATAGCTATCACCATCTCACTCGCGAAACCTCCCGTCTAACAGTGTGCGAGAGTAGGACAGCCTATGACATTAATAACCACATTAGGCACTTATTTTACCACAGACTTCTAGGCTTACGTTACATAGGAAACCCGAATGGTCGAATATTTTTTTGGTCTAACGTATTGTTCGATCGAATGATCATTTGGTCTAAATTCTAGCGGTAATTGAAAATATTTTATATGCTGCGTAGTTTATTTTATAATTTTCTTGAAGTGTCGGTGGTTTCAGTACAAGTTCAGTTTAGACCAAACGATCATTCGACTAAAGATTACATTAGACCAAAAAAATTATTCGACCGTCCTAACTTCAAATTGGTAATAAAAACACGTGATTGGACAGTTGGTAATGAATTGATTCAATTGTTAAAAATATCTTTGATAATCGGTATTTTTAAGGTTCTGTACCTCAAAAGAAAAAAACGGAACCCTTATACTTATAGAATCACTTTGTTGTCCGTCCGTCCGTCTGTCAAGACCCTTTTTCTCAGGAACGCGTGGAGGTATCAAGCAGAAATTTATATCAAATACTCAGGTCTACTGCCCCTTGGAGCTGTGAAAAAATCAAACTTTTAAGCCAACGCAATCAAAACATACGGCCGTTTATACCGCAAATTTCCGCAACTCTCAAGGGAATCAAAACTTACAGGGTACTTCCCGTGAACGCAGAATCTTGAAATTTGGTTTGAAGGTACGTCTTATAGCACAGATTAAGGAATAATTGCAAAAACCATATTATGTTTGTATATATCAGTGACCAATATAAAGTGACCCCACACTGCGTACATTTTGCTTTGGAGCAAGGCTCTGCTTACACTGGTTTATAGACATTTATAAATAAATTATATGTATAGATGATACGGAACTCTCGGTGCGCGAGTCCGACTCGCACTTGGATGGTTTTTTTTAATAAAACGCACAAAAGTTTCAATGTGTGGCCAAAGCTAACTTTCATACTATAAAAAACCTTATTTCTTTGACAAGTTACAATCTAACTAATATTATAAACTAGCTGTTGCCCGCGACTTCGTCCGCGTGTGTTTTTGTGATACTTTATAGCTATTCTCGATATCAAAATGAAAGAAAGTCTGTGCAGAAAGTAATTATTTCATTAATGTTTTTTCACAATTGACACACTTTTCCGGCTTTATGTCCTATATACATTTTCTTCATACTATTATTGTATTTGTAATTATTACCAACTACTTATACCGAGGAAAGCAGATTTTTTGAGTTCCGCTATTTTGTGCGTAATCACCTCAAAAATCAAATTTCAAGAAAACTGAAAAATTATATTTACCTGTATTAGATTGGAAGTATATGTAGCAACTTTAAAAGGTTAAACTTCATTGGTTTTTATTTTATAGGTGTATGAAGTTCATTATTTTTTAACACAAAACCCTCTTTTTTGCGTCTCTGGGTGAGATTAAAAAAAAATGCTAAAACAGGTATTTCTTTATTTTTATTACTGAGTATATATTCTGAGTTTCATGATTCTAGAACAATCTAAAATTTTTTTTTCATACAAACTTTAACCCCCCTTTTCACCCCCTTTTTCTAATATTTTCCAAAATTTCTATAGCCTAGATCCTATTCTGAATGTATTTAAATAGATTTGTGAACATTTCAACAATATCCGTTCAGTAGTTTTTACGTGATGCTCAGTCAAACAAACAAACAAACAAACAAACAAACAAACAAAAATTTTAAAAATGGTTTTAATATGTTCAGTTACTTATTTTAAGTCACCCTGGTCGGTTTTTTTTTTTAAATATTCAATGTACAGATTTTTTGGTCTCAACGATTTTATTATATGTATAGATAGATGCGAAAGTATGGATGGATGGACAGATGGATGGATGGATGGATGGATGGATGGATGGATGGATGTTTGTTTGTTACTCAATCACGCCAGAACGGCCCAACGGATCTGAATGAAATTCGGCACATAGATAGAGAAAAGTCTGGAATAGCACATAGGCTACTTTTTATCCCGGAAAATTGCTTAGTTCCCGCGGGATAGCGATAAACGAATTCTTTGCAGACGAAGTCGCTGGCAACAGCTAGTTAGTAATAAAAATACGTTTACTTCATGAATACTGCGTCAGATCGTTCGATGCGTTCTTACTCGTTAATCCTGCCGCCAAGCAACAATGCTTGCGCTGTTGTGTTCCAGCGTGGAGATTAACACAGCCGGTGAAATTTCTGTCACATAAGATAAAATCTTATCCCTCTAGGCTGGCAAAGTATCTGTAACCCTCTTGTGATGCAGATGTCCATGAGTGGTGGTGTTCACTCACCATCAGGTGACCCACTTGCTCCTTCTTTGTTGTAGTTATAAAAAAGATGTTATCATCTCATCAAAGAGGAAAGTTTTGATTTAAATACTACCTCTTAGTTTTCAATTGTATATAGTAGCACGATAATCGTATTTAAGCCCAAGAAAATGGGATGTGATGGGATGGGCATGTATGAAGTGTGGATGAAGCGAAAGGTATGTCAGAATCGTAGCAAGTGGAACAAAGTAGTCTCTGCCTACCCCTATGGAAAGAGGTGTGATTGTATGTATATATGTAAAATGGGATAATTTAAAACTTAAATTAAACATTGTTCTCATTATAGATACGTTACATAGACTGTGTCCCGTTCCTTACCGTAGTCTTAATAAACTAGCTCAAGTCTTTGGATGTTTATCTAACATATACATACGTAGCATAGATATAGCTTTCCCTGCGAGCTGCGCAAGAGTTCAGCGACGGGGAAAACGACGCCGGCGCCGGGTTATTCTCCTCGTTTCCGCTTCCGGTTTCGGTCTGCCTTCCGGGAGTTTATGTTTCAGTTACGACTCGGAGCTTCCATATTCGTCTATGGTTATTTGATAACGTTAAAAGACACCGTATTTGTTTTACCTAATGTTAGTAACTAGTTTAGTTAGTAGCTAGTTTAGCGAAATTACATTTGAAGCATGAGCTTTTCGGTGAAGGAAAACATCGTGAGGAAACCGGACCAATCTCAATAAAGCTTGGTTACCCTTGGTTGGAAGGTCAGATGGCAAACGCTTCTGTAAAAAATGGTGCCTACGCCAAATCTTGAGATTAGGTTGTCAAAGCGGACCCCAGGCTCACTGAGCCGTGGCAAATGCTGAGAAAAACACTAGGAAGATGATGATGAGTAGCTAATTTAGTTTCTAAACGACACTGAAAATTAGAACACATAGAAAAATCCGAAAAGTAAAGCTATGGCCGGGAATCGAACCCGGGTCCTCGTCATTCCGTGACGCGTGCTATACCCCTACACCACCCATAGCAGGCTAATTTAGCTAATTTAGTGTTTATTTTTCTCTTTTGCTCAGTTTAGTCTGTAAGATGTTACATCTATGAAATATTTATGATGATTCACAATTTAATATTATTGTGTATAGTTTCACCTGGAAGGTAGAGTAAGTATGTTAATTATACATACACGGTGTCTAAAAAAAACATCTGATCCGAACATGCTGAGTTGCATTTGTATGCTGAGATTTTGAGTTCGGGCACCATTTTTTATTTTAAACTTTACCAATTTTCAAGGGTAAACTTTCGAGGTCGCGATTTTTGTCCAACTCCACTATCCATTTTTGAATTTAGTGGCGTTGGGTACGTTTTTGGATGGGTAAAAAATGTTAAACTCGCGTCAGACGTAAGACGGAGGGAGAGTTTAAGTACCAGGATATCAGGATCCTCTAAGAAGCTTATTTTGAAATACGAATGAAGCAGAAGAAGAAGAGTCGCGTTCGATTGTTGGAGTGTACGTTGATTTCGACGCTTGAACGCATGTGTGTTCGGCCTAGTGGTACCTATAAGGTGTGGAATAACAGTGCGTTCTCTCAGGTGACTACAGTTCAAATCTCGTGACTTTTTTTTTTTTTAAGCGAGTGTGCGTGTGTGCAGTTTTCACTTCTGCCGGCACTCCCGGGAGTTTTTTTGATTTTTTTGACGTGACAACGTCTTATAAATTGGTTTGCCGGGTGACACTTCAAGAAACTGCGTTACGCTCCGCTCACGTTATGCGCTCACAATGAGAGCGAGTGAGAGGCACGCGGGCATGGTTAGCCCGCCTAAGAGCGAGAGAGACAGACATAAAAAGTGAAAGGCACGCGTCCCTTCCACTCGAGCACAGTTAGCCCGCCTAAGAGCGAGAGAGACAGAGCGAGAGAGAGAGAGTGAGAGAGATAGGCATACACACCGGTTCATGTCTTGCGCTTCTATTTCGATTTAGATTCTTTGTATAAATTAATGTTTTAAATATAATTCTTTGTATAAATAAATGTTTTAAATTGTTACTATTATTTCATCCTTCTTCCTACTATACGAATGAATATTCACATTAAAATTATTTTACCACTCAAAGTCGTTGTCACGTAAAACTTTCGCCCGTATACCGACTTTACAGGCAACCAGTTTTTTTTACTAAGAAATGTAACCTATGCTACCTTATCATTGCTGTTGATGGACCTACGGGGAACCTATACACATTTTTCAATCATCACGCGGCTCCATATTTTCGACTTTGTGTACATCAAACTGAAATAGCTTACTAGCAATGCGGAAAACGTAATAAAATTATACAAGAGCTGGGAAATGTGGAAATTACAGGTTTAGTGAGGTGCGCGGAAACGAAAGCGACCGGAAGCCCTGTTGATTGCTGTGGTGAGGCGGGCTGTCTGAGATGACTTCAGAGCATTAAACCAACCGGAGACGTCTACTCATTCGTTTTTATAAATAAATAAATAATAAATAAATAAATATCAGGAACAATTCACACAAATATTGACCTAGTCCCAAAGTAAGCGCTAGTAAGGCTTGTGTTATGGGTACTAGACAACGATATACACATACTTACTTATATAGAGAAACACATACATATATAGATAGAAAACATCCATAACTCAGGAACAAATATTCGTGCTCATCACACAAATAATATGCCCTTACCAGGATTGGAACCCAGGACGCTTGCTTCGTAGGCAGGGTCACTACCAACTAGGCCAACCGCGTCGTTTTATATAGTACTAAATAGTTGTTGCCCGCGAATTAGTCTGCAAAGAATTCGTTTATCGCTATCCCGTAGAAACTACGCAATTTTCCGGGATAAAAAGTAGCCTATGTGTTATTCCAGACCATAATCTAACTTTGTTCCAAAATTTCATCCAGATCCGTTAAAGCGGCGTGAAAGACTAACAAACATCCATACATTCTCATAAACTTTCGCATTTATAATACTAGCTGTTGCCTGCGACTTCATCTGCAAAGAATTCGTTTATCACTATCCCGCGGGAATTTTCCGGGATAAAAAGTAGTCGACGTGCTATTCCAGACGTTTCTCTATCTATGTGCAGAATTTCATTCAGATTCGTTGGGCCGTTCTGGCGTGATTGGGTAACAAACAAACATCCATCCATCCATCCATCCATACTTTCGCATTTATAATATTAGTTAGATTAGTAGGTAGTGATAGGCAGAGACTACTTTGTTTTACTAACTACGACTTTTGAAACTTACTACGATCCTGACGTACCTCTTTTGCTTCATCCACATTCATTTCTTCATGCATTCTCATCGGTCCATTTATTTTTATCACTCATTCATTTCATTTTTAGCTAACATAAAATCGGATCTAATATCGGATGGTCGAATAACTGTTTGGTGTACGATTGTATGGAGATTGAGCAAAATTTTGTGCCACTGAGTATATTTTAACAGAGGGTAGGTTATTGTCGTCTCCGGTTGGTTTAGTGCTCTAACAAGGTAGCCTGTCTAGCAGAACCAGTAATAGCCTCATCATGGTTGTTTTGATTGCTGAATTAAATCATTTTTCATAGCGATTCTTAATAAATATGTTGTAATATGTTAGTATTTATTACATGCAATCATAGCCGCATTTAATGTTATCTATAAATTTGCCTGGGTCACAGAATAAGAGAGATAATAGATAGAATATAAGAGTTTTAATTCTTAACTGTCCTATTTGGTAAACAAAATTCTAACCTCAATGCACTAATTTTTGTAAAGAATAATGTGCATTTTAACCGACTTCAAAAAAAAAGGAGGAGGTTCTCAATTCGGTTGTATTTTGTTATGAAATAAACCTGAGGCAATATTTTGTACATAATTTTGCTGATATTTTATCTCCAGTTCCTTTATTTACGATAAAATAGTTAAAAAAATAAGACGTTTTGAGGTTAGATTGTTGTTTACCAAATAAGACAGTTAAGAATGAAAAGACAAATGTTACATACATACATACATCATATCGTCACGCCTCTTTCCTACAGGGGTAGGCAGAGACTACTTTGTTCCACTTGCTATCCTGACAATACCTCTTTCGCTTCATCTCTTAATCTCTTCATACATGGTCGTCGGTTTCGGGTACTCTTGACCTGGGGCCGTACCATGACGTCATAATGCGTTTCAGTTTAGGTCCGCTCGCTGTCAGATTCATACTAAAAGTGACAGCTAAAACTTAAACTGCGTCGGAATTAGGACGTCATGGTAAGGCCCCTGGCCTTTTTCCAAAATGTCCCCAATTTGATCACGGAACGTCCGCCTAGGCCTTCCCCTCCCAACGCACCCATTCACCCTTAAATGTTGTGTTTATTAAATCATGAGGAAACCAACCAATTCAATGGTAATCCGCATTGGGCCCGCGTGGGCTCTAACTCTCTCATTATGAGAGGAGGCCTGTGCCCAGCAGTGGGACGTATGCTGGTGATGATAATGTTGATAGAATCTCTTATTCTAACTTATTTATATACGACAACTAGCGACCCGCCCAGGCTTCGCACGGTATATTATGCATGTATTATACATATAAACCTTGCTCTTGATTCACTCTATCTATTAAAAAAAACCGCATCAAAATCCGTTGCGTAGTTTTAAAGATTTAAGCATACATAGGGACATAGGGACAGAGAAAGCGACTTTGTTTTATACTATGTAGTGAAGCAGGCAAACGAGCAAGTGGATCTGTTGGTAAGCGAGCACCTCCTCCCATGGACACTTGCAACACTAGAGGATTGCGGATGCGTTGCCAGCCTAGAGGGCTATACTTCATTTAATTTAGAATGAGAAACCACAATAACATTATATTGCGGCTGGTCAACTATTTCTTACCTAGCAAACAGTACAGTGCAATAGTTTGGCAGCCGCAAAATAAAATTGTTTTAATGCCACTTTATTTGCGTGGCGTCAATCGTTACTCTAGTACAAATCGTCAAGAGATTACAGTTCACGAGCCGCAATATAATGTTGTTGTGGTTTCTCATCCTAAATTAAATGAAGTATAGAGAATACCACTTGTGCCAGTAATTTGACCAGCCAACTGAACTATTGATTGCTCTAGGCTCATTAAAGCTAGAGCAATTGACAGAATTAGCTGCTTGTTCCCCGGACATAACCAACTTACATAACCGGCACTGGTAAAACTAATGTAGGATGATTAATTTGGATTATAGTTCTTTCCAAAGAATTGCGAAACTGAAGTGGCAGTGGGCGGGGCACATTGCTCGCAGGACCGATGGCCGATGGGGTCAGAAGGTTCTCGAATGGCGTCCGCGGACCGGGAGACGAGCTGTCGGTAGGCCTCCAACAAGATGGAGCGACGACCTGACCAGGATCGCGGGATCGCGGTGGATGCGGAAGGCACAGGACCGGTCCGAGTGGAGAGCCTTGGGGGAGGCCTATGTCCAGCAGTGGACGTCTTTCGGCTGATATAATGATGATGATGATGATACTTCTTTCACTAATTAAAGATAACCGAATTAATATTAATTAGGATTAATTTAGGTTTAGGTGCCCCTAAGCCGCGAACATGTTTGTATTAATTTAGAAATAAGTAGTCTTTATTTTACCTTAGAATATCCTGGTAATGTAAAATAGTTATGTACGGGGAACAAGCGGCTTATCTGTGCTTTGACAGAGTTACAGACATAGATACATTCGCTATATCCTATACCTAGTTATCCCGAGTGGATACTTCCTGGACTAAGACTCAACTTAAAGCGGGTAAATCATAATCGTAGACATAATCGAGGAAAGCAATCCATCCAGTTATCGACTTATTTTATTGAGCACTCGGGTCTAGTCTGTAAATTATGGCAGTTAGAAAGTCTATAAGATCACTGACTCATGGTAACTTGAGCTATTTAAGTACACTAATGTCGGCTACAATTTTATTATTGAATAAGTGTTTTTGCTCATATTGCTGTGATTAAACTAGCTTTGATCTGTGGCTTTGGATATGGTAGTTAAAATTGCGGAATATCTGATAAACTGTTTTTTAATATACCTAATCTGCACATGAAGTAACATGTGTAATTTTTAACAACTGGGACAAGACTAGAACTGCAACAATCTAGCTATAGAGACAGTCCAGGACAAAACTGCCTGGCGCAAATGAATTAGGAGAACCGAAAGTAACGGAAGTAAGTAGCGGCGTGGCAAGGTAAATATTTTGTGTTAATTAGGAGAACCGACCCCACCTAAAGTGGGAAAAGGGAAAGAAGAGGAAGACAAGATTATTAGAGCTGCAACAGGAGAAATCTCTCAGGTTCACTATCGGGAAGGAAAGATGAGGTGAGTGCCTTTTAGGATTAACCTGTCATGATAAAGGCTGTATCAACCGGAAGCCCATCCTTCGAAATCTTGTTCAATTCTCTTGCTCTTGCTCTTCAATTAATAAAGTCTTCTCTCTCATACATCTTCTCTTCTTTACGTGGTTTCGTTACGCCACACTAGAAAAGTACTCTAATAAAACGTTGTCCATTACAACATAGCAACACTGTTTATTTATTCCCGTGGATGACGGCATAGCGTCGCATTTTCAAGGTCTATTGTTGTTCCCAGAATGCAAGGAAAGCGCATGCAATGCGCGTGCGTCGCATCCGTTCCCCTCCCCACTGATGGGCTGGGGAAAGTGTGTCACTAGACACAACTAAGCTATTATTGCTAATGCGAAAGTTGGTGTGCTAACTTTACTAAGGGTTGAACTAGAGAAAAGGGTTATTTTAAGGTTTTATTTGGCGACCTAAGGTCAACCTTTGTGTTTTTAGCTTCGGTCAGGGGCCTGATTTTTTAAAGCACATGTGTGAAAATACTACTCGAAAATAGTGAAAAATTGTGCAGAATTTGAAATACGAGTAGCTTAGAAGGAACTTACGGCTCTCATTAATCATGTGGACTAGTCAAAAATTTGATTAGAGCCGTAGTTTTGAAGATATAAACAGATTTATACCACTTTCGAGTGGTACTTTCGAGTGATGTGCTTTCAAAAATCGCCCCCCTGGTCTTGTAACTCAAATATGAGCCACACGTACATTTTATTTACCATGCTACTCTTGTTTTACCAAAGGTTTTTGTTCATTGAAATAGACTTCCGCTAAGTAACGCCTGATTGTATAAAATACATTTTATTTTTAAACTTCAGTTATATGTATGGTATTTCTTCTTTTCACGTAAGTAGTTACAAGTATAAAGGTATACACCAAAGTTACGTAGCCACACGACAGTCGCACACGCATATTACCATAATCAAGATTATGTCATGGGATTACTGGAACTTGAATAATAGCATTTCACTTGAGGTCAGCGCTGGTCGCATTTAGCACGCGTTGCGCGCAGTGCAGTCTCCAGCGACCAATCAGGTGTTAGCAGGCTTAGCACGTCCGGGATTCATTCCCTATGCTGCGCAGTGCTTAGTGCCAGCACGGACATAGCCTAGCCTAGAGACGTTGTGTAGGTGAACTATGATTGCCCTGATATGACCATGATGTCCTTGTTTCCTATATATTAGATAATCCTACGGAGAGAGCACGCGAGTAGACTTAATGTGAGAATGGAATAGTGGCAGCGAAAGTATAGGTCAGGTTCGTTTTCAATAAGTTGCATTGTTTTGAAAGTGTTCTAAGCATTAAGCGACCTTATAAAGTCTGAAAATTCATGCTTCTCCCGAGATAAAATATACTTACAATGGGCATTGCATCTTTAATGTGTTTAGTTAGGTACTTATTAGACAACCCTATCTAATGTTGCAAGTTGTTTTACGTTAATAGTTTTGTTGAAGTTAAAGTTTTGAGGTTACCTATGGTCCGTTCCGAAAAACGGAACACTTATCACTCCATGCAAAAGGCTGGCGGACAAATGAATCTTACCATCTCCTGTCACTGATTGTTTATGCACTTTATAGGTACCATCAGCCAAATATGTGGTCTACCACCCTAAGGTTAAAATTCCTTTGCACATCGCAATATATAACGTCGATAAGACAAGCTGTTAACTTGAAAGTTCGACTTTAGCGACATTTTCATTTGATAGGAATATGGATGAAAAGTGGTAGACCACTTATTTGGGCGACCGTACTTCGGCTTCCCAAATTGTCGACGAAATTCTTCCGTTTACAGGCCAGTTCTGTTCGACTGGAGAACTTTCTAGAGCATCATAGCCACCCTACGAGGCAGGTCAATGGTGCAGTGGACTAAGGCGTCGGCGGAGCGTCCGTTCTCGGGCACCACGCCAACTGCTAATGCGTGATGAAGGGTAGGTGAGGGTTTCAGAGGGAACCTAGCCAATGCTGGACTCCTAGGAAAAAAATACTGACCCTTTAGTATCGGTCGGGAGACAATCATACATAGGCTATTTTTTTCATCCTGTATACGTTCCATTGCACGTTCCACGGCTTCCTTTCAGAATGAGAGTAGGCAGTGGTAGGAACCGGGAAGGAGACGCAACACATTTTGTACTCGTTGCCTACCCAGGCGACTCTCTACTGCTCGCCATAGATGAGCGGGTTTGGGCTGTACTATATTAATTGTCCGGGGTCCCAATGCGTATTAAGAACTTTACACACACCACTGAAACTGAAGCAGTTTGTGTGCGGGTTGCCTCAAGACCTTTTCCTTCACCGAAAAGCTCGTGTCTAATTTGAAACGTAACTAAAAATCTCGGAGGTCCGAACGAGAGGTCTGCTGAGAGACCCTTACACTGCTCACTCGTACAATGTGCCAGTGCACAGAATCACATGTATTGCCATTTGAAGTTCTATTCGACAGGAGACAAAGCGCGGAAGACACTTGACTCAGTGTAAGGGTGCGACCACACCGCCGCGTATACGCAGTGATGTGTCGTAGGCGTCACGTTTTCTCACCGTTTCTTCATACATTTTTTTGCGATTCCGTAACGTCACCGTTTTTTAAGCGGCGGTGTGGTCGCACCTTAATAGTGTGTACTCCGAGTATTAGGTCAAGTTATAATTGTCTGCCAAGCACGGCGATTTTTCACGGAAGAAGATTGAAGGCGTTCGCGTTAGCGTCTTGGGTAAATTAGGCATACAGACACACGCATTTTTAATATTAGTATGGACGTTAGTATGATAGGCTATTTTTTTGCTAAAAATAGGGTTACCTTAAGAGTGATCCCTTACTCCCGTAATCAGAATCAATTCAGCAAGTTCACCTAAATTTATGCTTAAAGTCAGACATATTCTAGTTTTAAATGAAAAACTATAGATTGCATGTTTTTAATGCAATTTCCATCTGTCGTTAACATAATCTGTGCACTATGATACCCCGATCACGCGTCCTCGCATAGTAAAAGTACTTTCGTTCGGGGTCGGGCCGTCATTCACTATGCTTTATAGTTGCTGTCAAGTGTATTCTGTCACTGTAAAGTTTACTTAATATTGCTATTCGGTACTTCAACTGCTTCTACGCAGCTTTAGACCAGTAGGCTTATTGTCTAACTCGCTCGCGATTGCCAACGTGTTCATTTTGACAGTTCTTGTATGAATGTGACAGCTAGCTGATTCCGATGCCAATTGTCAGCCCATACATGAACTGTCAAAATGAACACGATGGCGATTGCGAGCGAGTTAGATAATAAGCCTACAGGTCAACAACCAGAGAGTTCAATATTAATGAAATATTCTTACGAGATAGAAAATACAATTTAAATTACTCTTAACTGTCTCAGAGATATTTACGTCCGATTCTAATAACATGGAAAATAAATTCGAACGAATGGATCTTTGTAAATTATAATTTTTTCAATGAACTAACGTCTCGCCAGTTCAATGACAGAAATATTTGCATTTTGAGCCAGCTGCATAGAAGTCTTGAAAAGAAAGATACTTAAATAAATAGGTAAACTGACGAGCAAAAAAACACGGGTCACTTTACTTACAACATTGTAGCGTAATTGTAAGTCGGGAATAACGCTGGTGTGAAATATTGCAAGCACCGAAGATTCCGATCTATTCTTTATCCAAAAACAATGTACCTACCGAAGAATCTTAATATTTTGAGTAGCAAAGTTTCTAGTAGGTACCTAGGAGTAGTCTTTCTGTCATGAGATAAAAAAAAGTTGCCTGAAAAATGGTGTCCTTCCATTTGACCTAAAAATTATTGTCAAAAGCATCATTTTACAAAAAGGTCATTAAAATTTATTTATTTATAAGCCTTTTTATTCCGAATTCGCTACAATTTCAGTAAGTACATGTTGTTGTTGTTGTTATTGTCGTTTATTTTTTATTTATTTATTAAATTGTCGCGAAATTCGGCGTGCCTCATGGCATAGGCCTCCTCCGTGTATTGGAGGGTTTGGGCTATAGTTCCCACGCGCGCCCAGTGCGGATTAAAATTTGACAAACTTTAAATATCTGACAAACCGTTAACTTTTTAAAAATCGAAAAATTCGTGGCTCACAATTAGGTTAGGTTTGTTTTATAAGTTTTTAAAAAGTTTACGGTTTATCAGATATATGGGTCATACACATTTTTTTGTTCGCGTCTCTACTGTGGACATGGCAAAACGGTCTACAGTCAATATTTTTAAGTTAAGTCTACATCGGCGTGTGGGACGCCTCGCCATCTTTCGGCCCATTTAAATAAACCTCAAGTTTGCCGACTCGGAGTTGCTAATTTTATGCCCACAGGAGAGACAACTTTTGTTTCTTACGGTGTGTCTAATGATCATTTTGTCAATAATTTTTACGTCAAACAACAACGCCACAGAGCTCCAGTGACTAAATGCTTTGTATCTTAGATACCAATGGAACATGAAAAAAACTTTGCCCGGAGCTTATTTATTCTAAACATCAATATAAATTGATAGTTAATACACTTATAGGATAATATGTTAACGGTCCCTTTTCCGTTCCACTAAATTAACTAAGTATTATTATGGGTGTCCTTCCATTTGACCTAAAAATTATTGACAAAAGCATCATTTTACGAAATGATCATTTGACAAAATTTAAATATCTTATAAACCGTGAACTTTTTTAAAAATCGAAAAACCTTTATGCGTGGCTCACATTAAGTTAAGTTTGTTTTATAAGTTTTTAAAAAAGTACGGTTTATCAGATATTTAAAGTTTGTCAAATGATCATTTTGTCAATAATTTTTAGGTCAAACGTTAGTGAACCATTATTATGCAAGCCTTTTGCTGACTGTGCTTTGATTAATTTTACTTGCATTCTAAACAATCCAACTACTGTAAGTGGGCCAATTTTGACTTGAGATTTGGCCCAAATAAACATAAGAACACACATTGCATGTTAATAACTAAATACAAGCTTCAATAAATTCATGTATATATCTTCTGCTGTATTCTGCTTCTACTGGCCAACGGTCTTAACTTTTACCCGAATGCCGTCAGAAGACTTAAAAATGCAGGATCAATATTCTTTCTAATCCGTGCGGCTGTTTAAGATAATTTGCCTATTCGGTTTAATTTTAAATGATAATGATTTGAATTATAACTAACGCAATGACGTCATTTCCTCTAGATTACCATGCCTTGATTATGCAAGGCTACGAATGGGATGAATTACAATTCTTGGTATTTGCATCCAAGAGGTTTTTTATTAATTTTTAATGACGTTATAGCTTGGGTGGTGTGTGCAAGAAGGTAATGGCGAACAGACGATTTATTATTTGTAAATCTAATCCTACTAATGTTATAAATGCGAAAGTTTCTTGAGTGTGTATGTTTGTTCCTTCTCCACGTTAAAACGGCTGGACGGATTTGGATGAAATTTGGTATGTTACATAGGTTGTCTAGAATAACACATAGGCTACTTTTTATCCCGAATTTCTCTCGTGATTGGAAAATCCCAAAATGTTGTATACCAGTGAATCTACAGACTTTAAATTTGGCAGACATATTCCTTGAGTAGCATTAACCTGCCTACTTTTATGGATTCTGTCCGAAATAAATGGTTTGTATTTTATTTTATTTAATCTAACTAATCTAATCTGATGTAACTAAATTATAACGCGAAAGTATGGATGGATGGATGTTTGTTTGTTACTCAATCACGCCAGAACGACCCAACGAATCTGGATGAAATTCGGCACATAGATAGAGAAAAATCTGGAATATAGCACATAGGCTACTTTTTATCCCGGAAAATTCCCGCGGGCTAGCGATAAACGAATTCTTTGCAGACGAAGTCGCAGGCAACAGATAGTCATCACTACATAGTATAAAACAAAGTCGCTTTCTCTGTCCCTATGTCCCTATGTCCCTATCTATGCTTAAATCTTTGAAACTACGCAACGGATTTTGATGCGGTTTTTTTAATAGATAAAGTAAATCAAGAGGAAGGTTTATATGTATAATACATGCATAATATACCGTGCGAAGCCGGGGCGGGTTGCTAGTTATAATATATAAATTTATTTATAAAGGCGCACTACGAACGAATTCTTCAAATTTACCACGGGATAAAAGCAACCCGCTTCCAACCGAGGCAGCTGGAGGTGTATGGGGAGGTCTATGTCCAACAGTGGACGTCCTACAGCTGATATGATGATGATGATGTGTTTTGCGTTATTCTTGAAATTCTAGCACAATAGCATCGTAATGATTATGTAACAGAACAATGTTTGCTGGCATCCAGTAAGTAGCTAACTTATTCTGCGGTTTTCTTGAATTATCATTGGCAAATCGACGATTAACATCACAAACCACGTATCTCGACAATATGCAGAATTGTAAAAACACCCTGATTCGTAATTTAAGTAAGATTTTCTTAAACGTTGAAATTTCACTTTATAACATACGTACATACACATCCATACATAAAACACGCCTTTAGGCCTAACGGGGTAGACAGAGCCTAGGTTATCAAGACCTAAAAGCCATTTTTAGCATTGCCCGTCAAAGTAGAAAAAGGAATCAAAATATTGATGGGTTGCTGAGCTAGTCGCATCGCCTATAATTCTTAAGATTTTCGAACAGCAAAGTGGATCGAGTAACAATAGAACCTTGAGTGATATTTTTACAAATGTGATCTAAAGAATCGAGCCCCAGATGTCCGATTTGTACCACAGATTAGTCCAATCATTCATTACGACAGTATTCTTGGGGATTTACACAAACGCGTAAACATGACCGCGGGCATCACAGAAATACCGTCACCTCTTTGTTCTATTCAAATAGAGAGCTCAGTTGCACTAATTCATAGAGCAAGTAGTCAATAGCGTTGAAATGTCATACGAGTACAATTTATATGAGACTATACTTCATTTAATTTAGGATGAGAAACCACAACAACATTATATTGCGGCTCGTGAACTGTAATCTCTTTACGATTTGTACTAGAGTAACAATTGACGCCACGCAAATAAAGTGGCATTAAAACAATTTTATTTTGCGGCTGCCAAACTATTGCACTGTACTATTTGCTAGGTAAGAAATAGTTGACAAGACGCAATTATAATGATATTGCGGTTTCTCATTCTAAATTAACTAACTAACTAAATGCTGGTCTCGGAGCAATGCTAAAACATAAAAGGTACCAGTTGCTTCTCGTCCCGCGCAGATGATAAGCCCAGGGAATGGGCAAAAATCTTAGCAATCACGTTATAGGGCGGCTAGCAACCCATTACAATTTTGATTCCCTTTCCACCTACCCACAATCATGCTAAAATAATAGCCGTGGTCTGGTTATCATAGGCTGTGTCCACCCCGTAAAGGATACAGAAGTGATTTGTGCATGAAAGAAGAAAGAAAAAAAGAAGACATTTATTCTCTTTTGAAGGGAGCGGATCAGAATACATAAAGTTTAAAATGTATAATGGGTTAAAATACATAATGGTTCAAAATATATATAATGCTATTTTCTGTAAAACTATTAGTTAAATGAACTTTTTTGACATCGTAATCTATAGATTGGGTTAGGTTAGGTTTGTTTTATAACAATCCTGTTAATTTGACACTTTCTGTGAAAATCGCATTATATATTTTGAACCATTATGTATTTTAACCCATTATACATTTTAAACTTTATGTATTTTAATACGTACCCTCTTTTGAAAGACACAGGAATAGACCATACACACTATTGTTTAAAAATGAGACATGAAAATAGATCATCAATGTGTGGTGTCTTCGCAAAAGTGAAACGGTCGCTGGCTCAGCACTACGCTGAGGTGTTAGACATCTGCAGCACTGATTTTCAGCCAGAACCGTCTGTGACTCGCGGAACGATACACGCATGTGCCACTCTATTCGGTTAATTCATCTATACAGTCAGTACATCGATTCAGTACCTATAGTTTCCCAGTTTTTTGCCGAGGGTGTTCGCACCACACCACGTGGTAGAGGGCGATGAACCGAGCGGCAAAGGAAGACGCGTCGTGTAGGGTATCGACTGCCCCGCCATAATTGTAATATTTACGGAAATTAGCTACTTGTTTATACTGAGGGAAAAGATACTATTAGATTCTAGTTTATGGTATATTGGGAAACAAGAGCTTACGAGTAGGTCGTATTCTTGGACTAAATTAAATACCAAATAGTGTTTTTGCTGTTCGGGTATTTTCACAAGTAAGTACTTATATTAAGAGCCTGTCTCACCACTCCTTAACTTTCAGTTATCTATGACTAGCTTCTGCCCGCGACTTCGTCCGCGTAGAATTAGTAATTGATATGTTTATCGCTATCCCGCGGGAACTATACAATTTTCCGGGATAAAAAGTAGCGTATGTTTTAATCTAGGGGGTAAACTATCTTCGTACCAAATTTTATCCAAATCCGTTTTACTGTGAAGAAGGAACAAACATACACACTCACTCACTCACATCGTCACATCGACACATCGTCACAAACTTTCGCATTTATAATATTAGTAGGATTCCGTCTCTATTTATTACTACGAAACAGACAGAGACGTCATCATAGATAACTGACAGTTAAGGAGTGGGGAGACAGACCCTAAGTTACTTAGTTAAATAGTTAATGTGAGTTGCGTCAAGTTACATCACCAATAACTTTAACCATAACTGACGATTTTAACGTATATTTGCACCTGCGAAACAATTTAAAGTTGTGTGTGAAGCTCCCAATCCGAACTGGGCCGGCGTGGGAACTATAAAGCCCTTTCTGAAGAGGTCTGTGCCCAGCAGTGGGACGTAGGTAACGTGTTTAAGAGAGATGATAATGATGATTCCTACACATAAATATATTGTAATTTATACGTGTATTGTTGTAATAATTTTGTACTTGTATTGTATTGGATGAATTTCTTTCTATTTATTTCATGCAAATTAACTATGGTAACATATTGATAAATTTGCTACACATATTTTTGATGTACATAATATATATAGATATATATGTTGTATAACGTATGTGATTCATTTTATTTAACACCAAAAGCACGACTTGGACAAAATACATTATGTATAAACCTATAGCTTATTGACCATGTTTGTGGGAACTACTGCTCAAGCCCTCTTAATCAGCGTGGAGGCCTGTGCCAAATAGAACGTACATAGGCTGAAGACGATGTTGAGTGTTATGATGATTGTTAAACAAATGTAAAACCGGAAAATAAAGACAAACGATTTATTGTTCAGTTTGCAAAAACTTAAGGACAAAACACAGTCGGTCAATGATATTCGTCTACAGAAATACAAAACCTACTTACATTTATTTTCAAAGCAGTTACATTAACTTGTAAGTACCAAGTCAAACATCAGTCAAAACCAGCACCAGACAAATGACATAATCCTTCTTTTTCCCTGCAATCGGCTAAATAAAAGACAGCTCACAAGAAAGTGGCGGTAATGTGCAGAATATTTCCCATCGAGCTGCGCACGGGCAATTAATAGCGCGTTTGTAAATAGATCGATCACCCATATTCATCGCTGTGATAGCTCGCTCCTGATATGGATGTAAGGCGAGGCTTTGCATGCAGCGATTAGCGTTTCTGTATGACTTTAATTAATTACAATATTATAAATTATATTGCCTTTTTAATAAAAGCCACGCAATAAGCAAAACATACAGTTGCTTTTAGTTATTTAATTCTCGTAAGAGACGGTCTGATTATTTAATCTTTTTTTTTACTGCAATAAAATGCACAGTAGTATTTTTTCGGTCATTCAATATATGATTTTATAAGTAGTTGAGGTTCCAAGAGATGTTATAGTTGAGGTTAAGGACAAGTTCCAATGGAAGCATCTATTTTAACAAGATTTGATAAAGAATGACCTTCAACATGTGAATCAGAATAAAATGATGATTCATAAAGTTATACTAGAGCTATCGGAAAGAAATATACGTAGTTGTGTCAGCTGTTCAGGCAACCGCTAAAGGCCTTGACTCGTGATTTGTCTGCCTACATATTTTGATGACCACGTGCAAAGGTTAATGTCCTGTATGCATAAACCGACATCGTAAAAGTTGCAGGAAACCGGTGGATGCAGGTGGCGACTTGTCGTTCATTATGGTGTACTAAGGGAGAGGCCTTTGTTCAGCAGTGGACGTCTTTAGGCTGATGATGATGATGATGATGATGATGATGATGCATAAACCACATTGCACTGTTAATTAGATCAAAATTGGCGATCTGGAATAGAACTATAAAAAGTAACACCATACAAAATTTAACCGAAATAAATACTGTATTCGACTAGTATTAGATGTCCAATTAAACTTTAGACTATAATAAAAATCGCAATTGAGGTTATTTTTAAAAGTTGTAGAACGAAGTTAGCTCAATACAGGAAGCTGTGGTTTAATTTTTTGCTTCTGTTACGGGGCCCACCCTGTATAAGTTTAATACGCGCTTATTTTCATTTCTCCGTCCATTCCTGTCGCCAGTCGCGGGCGATAATGAGATCATTTAGCATCGCCCGCGCAGCGTCCCCCGAAACGTGGCCTTAATTAAAAGCGCGGGCGTCGAACTCGCGTGTAAAAAGTTCGCTGGCCTTGTCTAACCACGTGGCGAGGCATGTTTGTTTATGTACAGCCACTGATAAACTAATGCATGTGGATGGCTATTAAATGTAAGTGATGGGTCGTCACAGTTGGTGTTGTAATTAGGATCCGTCGTACAGATTGTCTATTGTCTAACTCGCTCGCAATCGCCATCGCGTTCATTTTGACAGTTCTTGTATGAATGTGACAGTTAGCTGATTCCGATGCCAATTGTCAGCCTATACATGAACTGTCAAAATGAACACGATGGCGATTGCGAGCAAGTTAGACAATAAGCCTTCAGTTCCTTAACGTAAGTATCATTTCATACTGACTGCTGAAAAGAAGATACGTCAGTGAACCGTATGTACCTTTACCTTGTTAATCATAGGGAAGGCCACCATGCGTCTTAAATGCCTTACCTTTATCCCTTGTGTCACGGTCGGATGTACGGTCATTCATTATAACACTGCTAATGGATTTTTCAACTTGTAGGTAAGTAAGTAATCTTTATTTGCAATACATCTTATCTTTATTTGTTTTTTTTTTGTAGTTATTTACTACAATATTTTGAAATACCGTAGGGTTTTTTCTTTTTTCCATAAAATAGGCTTACGTTTGACTTCAATCTCGCTTGATGGAAGGCAAAGATGAGGTCTTAGATGGTACACGTACTTAATACGACTTCGTTCCATTCGGTGTCGAGACCCTCGGTCCGTGGGGTCCTAGCACTCTAGGCCTTTTTAACGAAAGCAGATGTTCTTGATTAGCAGGCGAATACCTATTCACCTTCACCTTCTTTTACTTCTTCTTCTTTAGAGTAGCCGAGGATCGTACACAATGGCATATAGTTGTATGTCCAGCAGTGAACAAGCATAGGCTGATGATGATGATGACATAATTTCCTGATCAAAGTCAAAGCTGTCCCGCTCTTTTAAAATATTGCAAATACCTTGCTTCTTCCGAGTATTGCCTTCGATCAGATTTAATAACAGTGTCATGTAATCGATTACAATTACGGGAAGCTCCATTTGCTGATTCGGGGCTACGTGACTGCAGTCAGGGCAGTGCTCGGCCGGCTGGAGACTGGATACGTAATGATACACATACATATATGCCGTCACGCCTCTTTCCCATAGGGGTAGGCAAAGACTGCTTTATTCCACTATCTTATATTGCTACGATCCTGACCGCTTCATCCACATTCATCTCTTCATACATGCTCATCGGTTTCGGGTACTCCTGACCTGACCTTTTCTTGGGTACGTAATGATCTGAATGAAATTTGGAAAAGAGTCTGGTAAGTATAACACACAGGCTACTTTTATCCCGGAAAACTGCGTAGTACGCGCGGGACAGCGATAAACGAATTAGCAGACGAAATCGCGACCAGCAGCTATAGTTGATAATAAAACCTAAGTATCATTACGTATCCAAAAAAAGCCAGATGAGGACTACACGAAACCAACGAGCGTGTATGAAGATATTGATGAATGTGGTTGAAGCGGTCATGATCATAGCAAGTCTCTATCTACCCCTAGATTAAAACAGGCTACTTTTTATCCCGGAAAACTGCATAGTTCCCGCGGGAAAGCGTTAAACATGTCAATTGATTCTACGCGGGCGAAGTCGCGGGCAGAAGCTAGTAAATTGTTACCTATCCTAACCTAACCTAATGCGCCATGGCATCCGCGTCCATAGAAACAACGTGCTATTAGTCAACGCACCACAGAGTTACCTACTGCAGTAAATCATAGGCATAGACCATACGGGGGGGGAATGATCGGCAAATTGGAGCAGTGCTATTGGCCCCGAGCAATGCCGAAACAAGTTTAAACTTGTTCTGATATGATTTATTATTATTAGTGATAAAGATGCAGTGTTTAAAAAAATCGCTGATCGTAACCTAGCCTAACTTAATCTAGCATGACAGTTTATCTAGGTAAGCCAGCGAATACATTAAAAATTAAAAAAAAAAAAACAATTCATAGCGAGTGAGTTAATAAACGGTCCTTTTGCTGAAGGTTTTAAGAAACTTTTGTGATTGTTTTCATATTAATATCAATTCCTCAACAGTTGGACGCAGGAAGAAATCCTGGCTGCGAAATAACCGGAAACGGACTGGAATCACAAGTGCAGCGCAGCTTTTCCTTGCTTAGCCTGGCCAGACCGTGTGAAGTATGCGGAGTTGACTGCCAACCTTCACTAGTTGGAGAGACACCATAAGAAGAAGAAGAAAAGTTGACAGTCCACGACCGTTCGTATCTCGCGGAACTACTTACCGAGCACGGTTAAACTCTGGAATCAGCTAGCAGCGCCAATTTTTCCGAACCAGTACAACGACGGATATAACTATCTTCAAAAACGAGCCTATTATTTTCTTAAAAGGCCGGCCCTTTGTTATGGGAGTCTATGGGGGGCGGTGATTGATATCCATCAGGTGACCCATATGTTCGTTTGCCTACATACATACAAAATACAAAAATGCATTCCTTATTAAATACTTGTAAGTACTTAGACATTTCACGCACGCAAGTGTCCACATGGTATAGTGCCATCATAAACCTTTGATTTGATATAAAACTATGATCGGTATGCTTAGTGTAGGTTTTCGGTCACAAAACACGTCTCGAACGCGTTTGCGTTCAAATGTCAAATACCTAGGTACTATGAGAACAGTTTGTTGCCGTTTCGATCCGCAAGTGGCGCTGCTAATTCCATAGTAGGAGAAGGACATTTAGGATAGTTTTTATCCCGGAAAATTGAATAATTCCCGCAGGACAGTGCTAAGCGAATTTTGGCAGTATTGCGGGCAACCGCTAATATTTACATAGATTATTAAGAACGCCAGCAAAAACCACGTATTTGAAATCTATTCATGCAAAATTAAGCATGTGTCATAGACAAGCTGGATTCGTTGGCAGAGGGGAACGTTCGACCAATTGGACTGGAGTGAACCCAGAAGCAATGGAGTTGACTGACTGCATCAACCGATAAAAGTTTATTGAACGGCTCAATGTGACATAGGTATCATACATCGATGTACTGCTATCAGTGTAAATAAATACGTTGTTTGGCTGGATTGACTATAAATATTTGAATTATCATTGCTCTTGCAATAGTGTACACAATAACTTGTAATGTATGCTTAAACGTATCATACCCGCCTATATACGCCCCACTGCTGCGCACAGGCCTCTGAGATTAAAAGTAGGTACTTGAGCTGTAGTTCCCACGCGGGCCCTGTGCGGATTGGGAACTTGATACACACCGAATTGCTTCGTATATGTCATTTGCTCAAGACATTTTCTTTCATCGAAAAGCTCATGGTACTTGAATTTCAAATTGTAATTTTCGCACATTAATTCCGAAACAATCAGTGCCAACGTATATGGCTGAAAGGTGGATTCCTTTGAGACTCGCAGAGTAGAGGTATCCAACCATTGTCCATTAGTGCTGGGGGGTCATAAGTTGTTTCTCGACAGAGAAATGATTGCAGACATCTGCAAAGCAATTTTGCGATTTTATTAACTCACTCTAGGCTCTCCTGAGTCTCATATACAAACTATGACACTAAATAAAATTACTTACTCTATTCAGCAGGACATAATATTGAGCTGATGACGAGAATGGAGAAGCTTACTTAAACTCAAATATACATTACAACGAGGAAATGATTGTTACAAACGAAATAATTTCGCATTGTCACTATAAAATTATTTTCTACTGGCTTGAAGTGGCCATGTGGTCGTGCAATAAGTTTAAATTGTTGTTTAATAAGACCGAAGGGTCAATAATCTCAGTTTATGAGTCAGACGTTATGATTTCAAATATTACAATATGTCATGAAATGAAATCTTCCATGGAGTCACAGCTTTATTTGAAGTATGACATTACAATATATGCCATTGGCGTACAATTGGCGTGTCATAAATATTAAGACAATATTTTCCTTGATGATGACCTTGTGTAGGGTCCGTCCGGATCGCTACCATCATCACCATCTCCCGCCACCAAGTAGCAGTGATTACGCTCCTGTGTTCCGGCGTCGAGAGTTAGACAAACGGTGAAATTGCTGGCACGTGAGGTATTCTATCTTAGCCTAGAGGCTGGCAACGCATCTTCCCTGCTTCGTTCAATAAACTAGGGAGGTTTACGACGTCGCAACGCCAACTCCCCAAGAACCCCTGGAGATCACCACTGGTACAAAACTACAAGAGAATATTATACTGCAGCTAGGCGTACGGATATACTTCGACCCATTCGTGGATCTTTTGTGTAATAGTTACGTCTGCAGCAGAATCAGTACGCTCAGATTCCGAATGATCCAAGTACGGGACTACCGGTCATTTTCCATAAAAGTGTCGGAAAAATTGTTCTTAAATAAAACTCGACGTCACAACCTTCGACTCAGGAAAACGCGAAAAATGTGACGTCACGTGTGAATGGACTGGCCGCGTCACGTGAACTGGTCAGGGTCGAGATTCGGCAAGCCTCCGAGGTCGACGACCGGTCAAACATTTCAACACAAATATATAGAAAGGAAGACACATGTATAAATAAAATCGCCTATTATGATGTCACAGTGATTGGCAAGTTTTATGGGCTTGATTTTCGTGTGATTTTTTTTAATTGCTTTTAGGACGTTGATTGCAGGAAGGTTATTGCACTCCGTGTTACAGGCCATTGGTGCTTTAATTGGAAGTTTATTTCGCATTCAGTCGACATAGGCTAGCTCTTAAGGAGTTTTATGTTTCGGCTGCTGATATGATTTTTTATTATGAAACCGGCTAAGAGAAACAAAACCCATGTGCTGAAGGGGTTCATTAACCTTAATAATAAATGTGTTGTTCATTCAGGCATTTAATTTCGTAGGTACTATATTTTGTCACTACAGTAGGTACGGTTATAGGTCCTTAATTTGGAATCTAGGTATTAAAATATGATTAGGTATTAAAGTATTTTCTTTTTGGAAACTATTCCTCTCTGAATCAGGTTAGCTGGAAGAGATCCCTTTAGGGATAAGTTCGCCTTTGTACTATTTTCTGTGTACTTTTGTATTTTTAAATTTTTATGTGCAATAATAAAGAGTTTACATACATACATACATACCTACATAAAAAAGACTGAATTTTCATACTGATTTATCATTTCAGACGATAAGTATTCAATGTTAAGTGGGTCTTAAATTAGAGATCGTTTTTATCTATCCCAAATGATAATTTGATCATCTTTCTGAACTTCAATCAATTCATTTGGTACTTCATTTTCAATTTTCAATAGCTAATAAAATAACACTCGCTATGTTTAACAAACAACGTAACAATAAAAGTAAGTAGATTATTAACGGTAACAATGTACTTAGAATCCCTTGTTCTATTTAAAGATTCCTCGTAAATAATCAATACGATGACAAAAACCGACAATTTGAAAGATAACCTCGTTGTTGTACTTACGTAACCCAAGAATACCTCCAGAAGCTATTGTTCATCGATTAACAACTACATTAAACAGACCATAAATTAAACGCAATCACACTGAAGAATCGAATTTTAATTTAATTATACCTAATTAAACCAAATTGCCGGAGATAACAATGCGAATTAACATAAAACATTAATCAGTACCAAGACAATACTCAAAATGGCGGTCGAAATTCGTTGGCGCCATCTTACATCGAAATGCAGCCCTTGCCACCATATCCCCATGTATTTAAAGTTCGTTTTCGTTGTTTCGCGTGCGATCGTGCGTGGTAGAGCGGTGCGCGCCAAAATACAGCCGCGGTCGTTCGTTGAACCTGTGACGTCACAGCCTTACGTCAGATGACGTCACGCGAGGCGTGTAATGATGATTTCAGTCAATGCTCAAGTCAAGGTTCCTTTTTGTTGGGATTGTGTTGGTATGGGTACATGGTCCGTCGTGTTTTAAGTAAAGTGGGAAGTTCGAGTGAGAAAGGAAAGCTTTTGTAATTTATAAAGTTGCCTATATCAATGGGATAAGCATGCCATGATTTACTGTAATTTTGTTTTTCCAGGACTATTGTCAATACCCAGTTGATTATCTTGTGGTTTCCTGGTACATTTCACTTACTCACGTTGGTTTGTGCATTCAGAACGATGGTGCCACGGTCATCGAATTACCCCTGTCGACGTTATTACAGGTTGAAGGAAAGAACATACTGATTACAGACCAATATGACACATTAATACTAAACTTTCCACGAGTTATTATAAATGATGCGTTTTCACAAATGATTGAGTCACCAGATGATAAGTGAGCACTTGTGTCACCTGATTGCAGCTGCGATGCCAAAGGCTAATATGGTACTGGTAACTTCACTGGTTCTTACTCTCCACGTAGGAACACAGCAACACAACACGGTTGTTTTGTGGCAGGACTAGAAGTGGTAGTGATAAAGTCAAAGTCAAAGTCGAAGTCAAATAACTTATTGCTAGGAAGTGAGTAAAAAAGTATAAAGATGTAAAAACTAAACATTGGTGCACATCACAGCTCAATAAAAATACAAATACATTTACTTCGTAATCATAGGTAGGATATACAAGATCATAGGAATTATTAGAATAAGTACAGCTATGATTTGCCATTTATCGTTCGAACAAGTGATTACATTATTATCTATTTAATAGTCAAAACTTAATACTATGAAACTTGATGGGGACGAACTCTGCAGAAGGCCCTAATCACCCGAAAAAAAATTGATTAAGTATAAGTTGCTTTGGCAGAAAGTTTTTCGACTATGATCATATTTATATTCGTACTTACCTCATTTCCCATGAAATATGCTCAAACTATAGCCCAGATAATGGAAAAAGCCAGTGTCGTGTCGTATCAGCAGGCTTATTGTCTAACTCGCTCGCAATCACCATCGTTTTCATTTTGACAGTTCATGTATGGGCTGACAATTGGCATCGGAATCAGCTAGCTGTCACATTCATACAAGAACAGTCAAAATGAACACGATGGCGATTGCGAGCCAGTTAGACAATAAGCCTACAGATCAGGGAGTTGGCTCATAGGAAAGGTGACCGAAATGGTAATAGATGTCATCTCAATACAGCAAATCATAATCCCGTAAGTTTTTCATTTTCCAACAAGTATTGTATACATTTGATGATGATGGACCTTATTCAAGATCCGACTGTTTTGGACTATTTCCAATTAGAAATCAATGTGATAAACAACTTTGCTGCATGTACGGAAAAAGTCTTCTATCTTTATGGTGAAAGGTGACATAAGAATCAATGAGTGATGCTCAAGAGTACCTAAAAATAGCTTTCTTTCACGCAATTTATCTTCCAAAAATACCTCGGGCCATTGGGGCCATTATGTGTATGCAAATTTCGTCCCCATTACTGACAAAAAAAGTCAATTATGCCAAAACTCAACTTAACCGTGACAAACTAGCTATCATTTATTCATACACAAAACATCATTTTGTGTCCGAAACTCTTTGTTTGCTTCACCTACTTCCATAATGACAGGATTTAACACTCCAAAGTTCAAGGACCTTAGAATAGGAAATGAAATTCGACCTGAATTTTCGACTGCTGTGAGTCGAATAGACTTCTCTGAATAGTTCAAAGTGGTATGCAAATAGTGAGTTGCCATTTTGCTCTAATGATTTGCGGCGGGTGTATTCCGAACGTCATGGTGAAGGTATGTCGATGTGGTTGTGAAATTCCAATCCTTGTCGTCAAAATGTGTTTTGTGAAGGTAGGTTAGTTCTTAAACTTATGCTGAGTGGTGTCAAGAGCTATCGTTATGATTTGATTATAGTTTTCCGAAGAGTTGTTAACAAGATAGATAGTAACTGGAGAACCTTCTATTTTGTTTAAGCTTTATTACGAGCCTGAACATGTACTCGTATCTGCCGAATTTCAAGTCTCTAGCTTCGACTAAAAATTAAAAATAGAGATAATTTGCTCATTTAAATCTATGACTAACTAGCTTCTGCCCGCGACTTCGTCCGCGTAGAATTAGCAATTGGTATGTTTATGGCTATCCCGCGGGAAATATACAATTATCCGGGATAAAAAGTAGCCTTTGTTTTAATCTAGGGTACCAGCTATCTTCGATCCAAATTTTATCCAAATCCGTCAAGTCGTTTTAACGCGAAGAAGGAACAAACATACACACTCACTCACATCGTCACATCGTCACTCACAAATTTATAATATTAGTAGGATATCAAGTTATTCAAAGAAATCACCGAGACATTGTTTCCAAAAAATGCAAAATAGTAAAGCGCATTCTAAGTTATTCATTGAAATAGGCTTTACTTTGCGGAAGTCCATAATTATAATGAACGAAAATCTTGCTACTCTGCTACCACACCTTGTAATAAGCGGATTAGCAAGTAAAAGTTTTGTTTTTTCAAAGTGTCTACATCTTTATTCCGATGTAAGACGACTGCTAGGCCGTGGAGAAGGGATTAACAAGCCCAGATACTTAAGACTTATCTTATGGTTTTAGTATGTCATATCCTGAAGTATAAAGTAAGCTTAGACAGAATAAGGCATTAGGCGGAGGCGGTGCTAGCAACGGTCGACCCACATACCGGTGACCTCTACAAGTTTACTGCCAATACTGTAGCTGTGTTAGTGTAAGTAGTTAGAGGTCTGAGTCAATGAAGGAAAAGACGGAACTTTCTAGGATGCTACTAAATTAATGTTAACGTTTGAAATAAATCCGGGGTATAGTATTTTAGATACTAGTGTTTGACAGTATAATAATAGATATCGTTTCGTTATCGTTTTACAACACTATTTCAATCCCTCGATCCTAAATCTAACCTACTCGTAATGAATGACAGACAAAACAATTTGACACTAATTTTCACAGTACCAGACTAAGGAACGCAATAACTAAACATACTTCTTATAGATAAATGTATACTTAAATATATAAAACTAGCGACCCGCCCCGGCTACGCACGGTATATTTATGCATGTATTATACATTATAAACCTTCCTCTTGATTCACTCTATCCATTGAAATAAACCGCATCAAAATCCGTTGCGCAGTTTTAAAGATTTAAGCATAAATAGGGACAGAGAAAAAGCGACTTTGTTTTATACTATGTAGTGATAATCCAAGACTCCATAACAAATAATTTGTAAGTACTCATCATACGTATCTATCTCGACAGGGGATCAAATCCGGGACCTCAGGCTTCATAATCAGGGTGAATTTAATTATAAAGCTAAACAAGTTACAATTTACAAGCGGAAGTCTCAATCTAACACATAGGGTCAGAAAGAGACTTCCGCTTGTAAATTGTAACGTGTAGCTTTATAAAATAGGGCCCAGTAGGCTTATTGTCTAACTCGCTCGCGATCGCCATCGTGTTCATTTTGACAGTTCATGTATGGGCTGACAATTGGCATCGGAATCAGCTAGCTGTCACATTCATACAAGAACTGTCAAAATGAACACGATGGCGATTGCGAGCGAGTTAGACAATAAGCCTACTGGTTCTCTAACCGCTAAACTCTGCAGTCGTAATATACTGTGTCTAACACTCGTAAAAACATCTAAGACCTCTAAATACTATTGTTTCGAAACACCTTCGAAGCCTTTCTCAACGCCGTCTGAAAAATGACTCACAATGTCGCAACGAATACGTCTGGTTTTCCGACGCCATTCTATGCTCGATCCGTGAGCTGACGGATGTAGTGACTCATGATTCTGACGTATGAGATTTGCATGCGGAAGATAGAAGCTGCTGGCCTTATACTCCGAAATTCGATTTTCGAAGTTCTTTTCGTGCCGCTCTCACTAATAGTTTATTAATTTGAGACAGAGGGACGGTGTGATACGATACGAAAATCGAATTTCGGAGTAGCCCCCCAGTCTTATTATCAACACCAAATATTGTAATTTCATTGTATATTTATTTAACAAAACTCCTAAAATACAACTTAAATATAAATAACAAGATAAACTAATTTAACTAAAACTAAAATAAATCTAAAAACGTACTCCCCCGCGGCATTGAGCCAAAGATGCTGGCAGCATTTCCCCGCTGTATTGCAATACTAATACGCTGAGCGAGGAAGCTGCCAGCTCTTTGGTAATAGTTTGATCAATTCACATTGGGCCCGCGAGGGAACTACATCCGGGTAATTTGTCTGTTACACCCGCTCTCATTCTCCTGTCGCATAACTATATTGAAGAAATGAACTTTGGTCAAATAAATCTTCATAAATCTTTCGACGACGTGGTTAGCTTAGTTTGTAGTGACCCTGCCTGCGAAGCAAGCGTCCTGGGTTCGAATCCTAGTAAGGGCATATATTTGTGTGATGAGCACGAATATTTGATCCTGAGTCATGGATGTTTCTATCTATTTAAGTATGTATTTCTCTATATAAGTATGTATATCGTTGTCTAGTACCCATAATACAAGCCTTTGCCAAGCTTACTTTGGGACTAGGTCAATTTGTCTGACTTGTTTCCTAATATATATATTTTTTATCTAAATCTATTTATTGGCGACTGGCTGGGGTGGGCCCTCCTTTTAGTATATAAACTATTTTTCTTATTCTTAAGTTAGTTCTATTTTTAAAACACCTTTCCTCTGTGATGACATCAATTCTTGAGACAGTTGCTCTGTCAGATTGTTACCGAAAACAGCTGATTCTTATTTATTAGGCTCCTAGTTATTTTGTTTGTGTATTAGTTTGTAGTTTATGTTATAAAACCCTTTGAACCATAGCGGAAACGAGTTTAAATTCCGTCGTCAACACTAGTAAAGTCGGTTTAGATATTATTTAGTCACATTTGAATTGGGCTGTTGTAACAAAAAAAATGGGGTAGGTACCTTCAAGAATTTAATATTCAAGTTAGAAGGTAGTTTTTGGGGTATAGTCGAGTAGAAAATGTGGATACATACATATAGTATCGTATCATTTAAGTTTCAAATCAAAATTTTATATTCATGTTCATGTAATGTGTAAATTTTACTGTAAATACATTAACTGTTCTAAAGTACTAAATTTAATTTGCCTTGTCTTGCTTTCTGGCTAATTATGAATTACCTAATATTGGGAACTCCTTGATTCCCCGGTGTAAGTTTCTTGAATGACGACTGATCAACAGTGATACATTTAGTTACGTCATATTTCATGGCGTGTGCGCATAGAGTTGTTAACCATAGAGTGTCACACGGGTCATCAGACTATGAAACCCATTAGTACTTGCATTAGTCTTGTCACTAATACCGCACTAATACTAGTTTTTTCACAATTTTTCCTTTAATCTCAATGTATTATACCAATATGTATTATAAATGCGAAAGTTTGTGACGATGTGACGATGTGAGTGAGTGAGTGTGTATGTTTGTTCCTTCTTCACGCTAAAACGACTGGACGGATGTGGATAAAATTTGGAACGAAGATAGCTGGTATTGAAACATAGGCTTCTTTTTATCCCGGAAAATTGCACAGTTCCTGAGGGATACCGATAAACATGTCAATTGCTAATTCTACGCGGACGAAGTCGCGGGCAGAAGCTAGTTATGGAATAAAACTATTTCAGATACCAGCGAAATAAGTCTAAGTAAGTTTTTTTTTTTCATAACATGTAGGTAGCCATTGAACGTCACTTCTTCACTACATCTGTAAGTGTCACTGTCAATACACCACGCAACTATAGGTCTTGTTACCTTAGGCACTGTCTACCCCGTAAGAGATAAAAACGTGATTCAATTTATTTTATTGTATGCATTTAACTAAATATTTACAATTTGCTCAAATTTGAGCAATCCAATTATCTCTGATAACTACAGCGTTTCCTTTTTGCTTTTTCTTCAAACAAAAGTGACATTGCCACTCTATTGGTTTCGTGCTCGATGCGTGAGTGTACCAATTAGTAACAAATCACAGATTGGTTAATTCTAAATAGGGAAAATATAATTTACCACAATATCATTCGAGGGAAAGCAAAACCATAGGTGATTTCCGAAAGGTCGTCAAATCAGACAGTACAAATGACTAATGATAATGATGACTAACAATAATAATATGATATAATATTACATGATGTCATAGTTTAAGGGATTTTAAAATGTAAAATTGCATCATGACGTGTTGGTAAACTGAAAAAAAATAGTTCAGTTTTGAAAGAGGCGTGATGTCATGACATAAACGTCTAACTAAAGGTTAACTGGTAGAGTTCCCTTATAGGGATAAGTTCGCCTTTGTGCATTATATGTCATGTCTTTTTTATGATTTGTGTCTGTTCCTTTGTATTTGTACAATGAAGCATTTACTTGCTTACTTACGTCTTATTCCAGCCATCAGTATGCTTAAGAAGAAGAAGAAGAAGAAAAAAGTTTATTCATGACAAACAAAACATCAAAATAAAAACTTAGCTTAGCTTAGCTTAGTGTAAGTTTTCGGTCACAGAACACGTCACGAAATCGTTTTCGTTAAAATGTCAAATACTATGAGAACAGTTAGTTGCCGTTTCGATCCGCAAGTGGCGCTGCCAATTTTTCCATAGTAATCGAGATGTTTACGTGAACGCGTTCGAGGCGTTTGTTCGTGTGAAAACTTACACTAGAGGTGCTAGAGGCTCAGTATGCTTAGTGTAGGTTTTCGGTAGCAAAATACGTCCCGAACGCGTTTGCGTTAAAATGTCAAATACTATGAGATCAGTTTGTTGCCGTTTCGATCCGCAAGTGGCGCTGCCAATTTTTCCATACTAATTGAGACGTTTACGTGAACGCGTTCGAGACGTTTTTATATGCGAAATCTTACACTAGAGGCTCACTTTGATGCCGTTTCGATCCGCAAGTGGCGCTGCCAAATTTTCCATAGTAATTGAGATGTTTATGTGAACGCGTTCGAGACGCTTGTTCGTGTGAAAACTTACACTAGAGGCTCAGTATGCTTAGTGTACATTTTCGGTCACAAAATACGTCTCGACCGCGTTTGCGTTAAAATATCAATAATAATAATTATTATTATTTATTTATTTCGAGCCACTCGTGCTCATAGAATTGTGTTAGTTATAAAAGTCTTAAAGATATTGTTAGTAGACACAGAAAAATACTATAAACTAATCTAAACGAATCCCTCCTCAAGTGAAGAGATATCCACCTACCCAGCATTGGAGAGTCCCACCTGTCAGCCAACACACTCAGAATGCTATTGCGACTGGCACGCCATCGACAGCATGGAGGCACAGCGCTTCATTATGATGGCGTGAAACCCATCAGTCCTAGCCTCTGTGAACATGCCAGAAGCGCTGCAGTGCCGCGGCAGCCTAAATAGCATCCTGAATAATGAAAATAATGATAATAATGTTATAGTATTTGTACTATGAGAAATTTTAGTTGTCGTTTCGTTCCGCTTGTGGCGCTGTTCATTTTCCCATAGTAATTGAAACGTTAACGCGAACGTGTTCGAGACGTTTGTCGTGCCTAAAATTTACACTTACACAAAAAGCCGTGGTAGCCTAGTGGTTTGACCTGTGGCCTCTCAAGCAGAGGGTCGTGGGTTCGAATCCCGGGCTCGCACCTCTGAGTTTTTTGCAATTTATGTGCGATAACTCATTTGAAATTTACCATGAGCTTTTCGGTGAAGGAAAACATCGTGAGGAAACCTGCACACAACTGCGAAGCAATTCAATGGTGTGCGTGAAGTTCCCAATCCGCACTGGGCCCGCGTGGGAACTATAGCCCAAGCCCTCTCATTCTGAGAGGAGGCCTGTGCCTAGCAGTGGGACGTGTATAGGCTGGTGAAGATGATGATGAAAACTTACACTAGGGGCTCAGTTGTAGCTACAGTTACGCTATCCCATTATATAAGCGACATACATCAGTTTGCCATAGGCTAACTGTTAGGCCTCGTTAGTGAGATCAGACGTTACTGGGTCGACCGTTACGTCCCACAGCTTGATAGTAATGTATAGGCGCAAACCATAGGAAGTTACCAATAGAGGCGAAATTTATGAAAGAAAGAAAGAAAGCAGACATTTATTCCTTTTTGAAAGACGCAAATAAGAGCATACAGACAATAACATTTTTAAGACACTGTATATTCTATATTTCAATAACCTAAAGGACTTTGTTCCATGTAGGAGATAAAGGAATCATCATCATCATGTCAACCGAAAGACGTCCACTGCTGGACATAAGCCTCCCCTAAGGATCTCCACTCAGACCGGTCTTGTGCTTTCCGCATCCACCGCGATCCCACGATCTTAATCAGGTCGTCGCTCCATCTTGTTGGAGGCTTGAAGGCCTACCGACAGCTCGAAAAGCTCGATAAAGGAGCATATAATAACAATCCAGAATAATTAGTGTTGGTATGATGTAAATCCAAGTCATCCCGCCATCTTCTTCTGGGTCTGCCAACGCTTCGATGGCCATCTCGCGGAACCCAACGTGTTGCTATTAAGACCCATAATTATTAATTTGTAGCAGAATTGGTTTGCCCGCACCACTCTATTTACTCATATCCTCTATGTACCCAACTAACGTAACAAGAGTACTTAACTGTATACCAATGGCTCCTTTCGGAGCTGGTTTTGTATGTGCCGGGGCATAAGGGGCAAGGAGATTGAGATCCTAGAACTTAAATATCAGCGGCAAAAAAAAATTGCGCTCATTATGTATGCAATTTAAGAAAACAAAGAAAAATTAAGAAAATAATAAAGAAGGAAAAGGGAATAGGGAGAAGGAATTTAGGTTGTGTGGAGACTGTAATAAAATAGTGTGGCAAACGAGCTAGAGGGTCTTCTGATGGTAAGTGATAACCACCACCCATGGACACCAGTAACACCAAAGGATTGCAGATGCATTGCATTAAAAAATCGAACGCGACTCTAGCTTCATTCGTAAGCTCATAGAGGATCCTGATACTCGTATCCTGGTACTTAAACTCTCCTTCCGTCTTACGCCTGACGCGAGTTTAACATTTTTTATCCATCCCAAAAAGTGCTCAGCGCTCCTAAAGAAGTTTTCACTTCAAAAATTGAGACAATTTTGTCCACGTTCGACGCCTCCACGCCGGAATACACAGCACAAGCGCTGCTGCTTGGCGGCAAGTTAGTAATTAAGATCAGACAGCGATCTAGAAATTAACACAAGGTCGGAACACCATCCGCGAAACGTAAAGCTCTCGCTGTTGATTCCATCTAAACTATTATGAATATGATGGAAATATCCATAATAAGTTAGAAGCAGCATTGGTAACGGTTGACCCACAAACTAACGAGTTAACCAACGGTTCCACCTGACATCCTGATATGGTGACTCTAGGAACTTGGATGCAAGCTAACGGCGGTCTACACACGGCCTTAGGCCACGGAGTTAGAGTACTGGAAGCCCTTATACAGAGTGTATCAGACACCCCCTAACAATAATCCACTGGGGTATATAACCATAGCTATAGAAGCTAAAAAAATATTTTGAATAAAATTGGATTTACTTTTTTTTATATTTTCTATAGGAATGGTAGTATTAACTGTAATCATTCCTATATATATAACCAGATGATGAGATACCGCTAAAAAGGTTATAGGACGAACCACTAGACTGCCACGGCTTTAATTGGCAACTTTGAGGGCTAATTGAATGCCTTAGGTTTTCCGGCTATCTTTTTCTCTGTACCGGAACACAACAGCTCTGCTGTTTAGCGAGAGGATAAGCAATACTACTGCCACTGTGTTGTGGGTACAAGGCAGTGCAAACGATCTTACCACCCACTTAGTCACATCTTTACGAAATTGAAGGCAGCAAAAAATACAGCCAACACAAACTGGTTCTTTTTTACTGAAAGTTTATACGAAACAATAGTTAAGCATTATTTTCCTTATACAACTCCGGACCGATCCTAGTAAGGCTTACCTTAGTTACCCTTTTGGGTTGAAAGATCAGATGGCAGTCGCTTCTGTAAAACTAGTGCCTACGCCAAATCTTGGGAATCTTGGCATTACGTTTTCAAAGTAGACCCCAGGCTCATTGAGCCGTGGCAAATGTCGGGAAAAACGCTAGGAAGACGATGAACTGTCTCTTCCAGTTAATCTTTATCCCTTGTCATCCCATTATCAAGTTTGCTGGAAGTGTTTGCGGATCTTTACACCTACTTGGCGATATATCTACCTCATCCCTTCCCAAGCTCGCATCTCACTACTTTTAACTAGAAACATCAACTCTATCTAATAGATCAGTGAGTATTTTTCTAAATGAATATATTTTGTGATACGATTATGTGAAAGTAATTGGATATGTTTCTTTAGCGGCCATTATAGGGCTGTCATTACGGATAATAAGTGGTCGGAATGCAATGGGAATCATATCCACGTTTGAGGGTTCGTCGTGTAATAATGCCATCCCTTATTTAGCGGGAGCGAAGCTTTAAGAACTGTTAGAAGAATCACAACTAACTGGGGCCTTACTATGACGTTTTAATGTGATAAATTCTGATTCAGTTTAGGTTCGCTCGCTGTCAAATTCATACTAAAAACGACAGCAAGCTGAAATTAATCGCATTAAGACGTCATGGTAAGGCCCCAGGAACATCATCTCATCTCCATCCTTTAAACGCCTCACTGTTGGACACAGGCCTCTCATAATCAGGCTTAGGTTTTCTCATGCGGGCCTTCACACTCACCATTGACTGTCCCGCAGCGCAGGTGTATGCAGAACTCGTGATACAGCTCTCGAACGTAACAAGAAAATGGGTCGCCTGCTAGTACTTGAACACGACATATGGACACATGTTACACCAAATGGCAGATGCGTTGCCACTGTTGCCAGCCTAAAGGGCTAAGATAGAATAATATCCTACTAAT
The DNA here is from genome assembly GCA_963854515.1 of Pandemis heparana. Taxonomy (NCBI): domain Eukaryota; kingdom Metazoa; phylum Arthropoda; class Insecta; order Lepidoptera; family Tortricidae; genus Pandemis; species Pandemis heparana. The sequence continues at coordinate 7,903,215 of OY978028.1, forward strand.
ATTATAAATCCGAAAGTTTGTGACGATGTGAGTGAGTGTGTATGTTTGTACCTTCTTCACGCAAAAACGAATAGACGGATTTGGATAAAATTGGGAAGGGAGAAAGCTGGGACCCTAGATTAAAACATAGGCTACTTTTTATCCCGGAAAATTACATAGTTCCCGCGGGATAGAGTTAAAACTTGTGAAAGGTAGCTGCCTAGTCAGGTCACTTGCCCGTTTGCCTTCCTGCTCGTCATAAAAAAGTCACCTCTGGCGCTAAAGCTAAGAAAATGGAGCCTTAGTTTACCGTTCATAGAACTCCGTCTTGAATTTTCATCTGTTCTGAGGCCTTTTCCATAATAAGTACCTATTCAGTCATCCTGGAAAATAGTATGCAATGCGAGTAGGTCAAATACCTAAAAGGACTCATACGGTATTAAATTAATAAGTATAATTAATGAATTTCGATGAAATTTTATGAATGTACAGAGTATTGTTGTCACTGACCGATACTTTTACTCATTTACAATTACTTCAACAGTAATATTATTACATGACAAATTGTATTTCCCATTGGAATTTATATTATTTCAATTACGTTTCCACTATGGTGCCGTAATAAGTATTAATTATTACGCGCACACACTACCACACACACTTATATGCAGTTTCCGCAAACCGCGATAAGCCAAAATAGTTTGTTTCAGGAATTTCCTTTATGTATGGAGCGAGGAAAACGGACAAATAGACCAACTGATTACCATTCATCAAATTTATTTGACAATAAAATTTACTGTTATAATTTTAATTTATAATGGTCTGCTACTGAAAAGCCACAAAATTAGGTATATGCAAACTAATAAATATACCTAATACCTACGATTAAATGCTAAATGATACATAAGGTCTTTTCATTCTTAATTGTCGTATTTGGTAAACCAAATTCTAACCTCAAAACGATTTTTGATATTTTTTAACTATTTCATCGTAAATAAAGGAACTGGAGATAAAATATCAGCAAAGCTATGTAAAAAATATTGTCTCGGGTTTATTTAATAACATAATACACCTTATTCTTTACAAAAATTTGTATATTGAGGTTACAATTTTGTTTACCAAATAGGACATTTAAGAATGAAAAGACCTTACATAAGTACACACAGCAAAACTATTCGGTATGCACCCTAGTTGTCCATGTGTGTCATTCTATACACACATCCGCACCTATCCGCTGCCTTAATTACACACACAACAAAATGGTTTTGTATCCACACGAGTATTCACACTAACATGGCCTATGTGTGCTGATTATGTTCTCTGACTACCTTCACATATCTCTTTTTGTATAGGTTATTGTTATTCAAACGATTTTGCTCAATGGAACAATAATTTCGTCATGAATAATATGAGCGCGGTGGCTCAGTCGTACTGATTAGGACTATGAATGTTAAAGACCTCGGTTCGAATCTTGCTCAAATGTGTCTATTTTGTATTTTTTTTTTCAATTTATAACTATCTCAAAACCAAATCATGACTACTTCAAACAAGAAAAAAAGAAAGTAAAAGAACAAAATAAGAAAATAAAATCATTGTTTCAAATTGTTTATTACAACATTTAAGTAATTATTATTACCATAAGACTATAACTAATTAAATTAGCAAAATAAAACTGCATGCTATTCCTTATAATATTACAGAAGAAGGACAACATTTATTCGTAAAACAACACACACTATAGTGACCAGTATGATTTTAGGTTAATTAAAAATTTCTGTTACAAACATAATTTAAAATTACAATACAAATGGTAAATTGAATGCACACCACAAAAGGGCTATTTTTAAGATTTAATTTATTCGAATTAACAAGGGTTTTGAAAAGAGTATCATTTATAAGAATTTCCGATTTATTAACTTTACTTAGGTCTGAGAAAGATGAACGAAACGTTTTATTTGTCGAGAAATAAAGTCAGTGGTGAAATGAATCGACATGTTAAATGACAGCCATTAACAATAACATCATTGCACACTGGATTAAATCTCCACTTTCAAGTGACTAAGCTACCTAAATTTGCTTTGGATTTTATATCAGATGGATCCCAGTTAATAACAGTTAAGGAATCTTGTTGGGTGCTCAGCCAGTCTTTGACTATGACACAATAACATTGTTATGCACGAAATAGGTCACACATCACTTTTTTTTAGCACTGTTATTACGACCCCCAACCCACTAACTCACAAATCCCATGGATGACATCCAAGCACTTTTCGCCACAAAATTTTTCGTTCATCTTTTTCAGACGTAAATGGTTTTTCATCACTAAAAATCACTACATTATTACCTATTCGAATCAAAATTATAAATATTCACGATCAAAGTTCATTCTGTTTCTTCTATGCTGGCTGATCCGTTGAAGTATTTTTTTTTGCTGGTTTACGAGTTACGACAATGCTATCCTGCAACATGCAGATGAAGTCGCACACAACGTAGGTAACATTGTCTCTCGTTGATGTGAAATAGGTCCCTTTAGCGTGTGCGGCAACTACTTATGTCAAATGGCGTGAAGATGAGACTTCTTGTTTTGACACAGAAGGAATATTCTTATCGTGCCCGAAGTCTGCATAACGGTGAATCCATAATTGAAGTCTTCCGCTGCAAAATAAATAAAGTTTAATAAAAAACATTCTTCGTCAAAGAAAGTTATAAGAAATTTGATGTAAAATAAGAAGTAATTATTTTATCAGACATTTTGTCTACTTACCGATATCAATAAACGAGTTGCGATTCCTTATAGAAATATTTTGTTCGTAAAGAACAATAATTTCTGCTCTTTTCAAAAAAGATGATGACTATCCATATTTTGCAAATCACAAGGTATTTCAAAGGCAAAATTAAACAGTTCGTTGTTGTAAAACCACTCGTAAAACAAGGCGTAACGAATGGCGGCTAGCGTTGACAAATTCATATTACTAATAATTTGAGGGTAGAATATACTTTATATTGTTAGACGGCAATTAATAAAATGTGCATCGTCTAGCAAATTTCAACCTTATTTCATTGCTCTTTAAACAACTATTTACACATTGCAAATGCAGTAGTCACAGTTTGGATGTAGTAATTCATAAATTCACCAACTATATTAAATGTCTCGGTGGCTCAGCGGTCACAAAGGCAAGTCGGATACTTGATTTGTGCACTCGCTCTCTAGTAAACCGAGTTCGAATCCTAGAAGAAATGACATTTTTGGATGTTATTTAAATGGCGATGCTGGTTGTAAGGAATATTGGTTGGAAATGTTGGAATTGAATCTCAGACCAGACTTGATGAGAAATAAAAATATAACAAGTTGAATCAGTGAGATGGTAGCTACTACGCTGGTAATAATAGTTCAATGCGTCAGATTGCATAAATTTAAAGATTCAAGGTCAAAGTAAGACTCGATCCGGGGTGCCTTCTCTTGCCTTACACTTGCGATGACAATATCCAATGTAAGATAATAATGTAAAATGTTTTTAGGAAAATGCAAAAATAAAACAATACTTTTACATTATTTCTGCAGAATTAACTTAAACCGGAGATATTGAATTTTTAAACCTTTGAGCCAGGCACGATACCAAGGGGATTTTTTAGTTTAATTTGTAATTATTTTTAACTTAGTTTATTATAAACTACCTAACTAAAATAATTGCAACTTTCTTCATTGTTATTTTATAGTTATTGTTGTTGTTTATATAATAAATAGGTAATTTACAGCGACATTACTTATTTATCTTATTACTAAAAAAAACTGTACTGAGAGGGTAGATATACGATCGAACTCACTCACACATTCACATGTGGATTCTACGTAATGTTCATGTCGGTACTCAACACATAGACGACGTTTGTGTGCGTGCCTATGCTTACCGAATTATTTTGCCGTGTGTACATAAATCACGTCTTTATCCCTAAGGGGTAGACAGAGCCTAAAGGCCACATTTAGCATGATTGTCAAATGGATCATTCGACTAAAAATCAGGTAGATATTCTGCGATACATGTTATGTGACATGAGTCTTGGAGCTATAACAAAATATCTAGGTCATGACGCATAAAGGAGGTCGACTGGCGTCAACCACTTGGTGTTGAGGTAAATTTATATATATTGACAATAAACAAACATGACAACGAAACTGAATCCTACTACTATTATAAAGGCGAAAGTTTGTAAGTATGGATGTATGGATGTATGGATGTTTGTTACTCTTTCACGCCAGTACGGCTTAACGGATCTGGATAAAATTTGGAACAGACATAGTTTATGATTTGGAATAACACATAAGCTACTTTTTATCCCAAAAAATTGCGTAGTTCCCGCGGGATAGCGATAAACGAATTCTTTGCAGACGAAGTCGCGGGCAACAGCTAGTGATAAATAAAATACAGCCAGTAGTGTATGGAGTTTGCTTAAACCTCTTCTAACATCCTCCCTTTTTGGCAAATTCTATCTTCTTACAGCGTTAGGCCAATCAACCCACAAATAAATACCAATCTAGGTTTAAAAACAGCTTTTGTGAGAATATCTGCACATTGGTATTCTGTAGGAACATATTTAACTTGCAGTTCTTTGTCAGTCACAAGTTCTCTGACATAAAAATGCCTTATCATAATGTGCTTCGTTCTCCTATGCAATTCTGGGTTTTGTGCTAGCTTTATAACTGCATCATTGTCAATTTGTAAAGTTGGGATATCTTTCAGTGTGGTTATCTCATTAAGAAGCCTTTTCAGCCAAACTGTTTCACGTCCTGCTTCACTAGCCGCAACTAATTCAGCTTCTGTGCTAGAGATCGCTACAGATGTCTGTCTGCGACTTGCCCAAGAGATTACTCCTCCTGCATAGATGCACAAAATTCCAGATGTAGAACGTCCTGTATTTGTGTCTCCACCGTGATCAGAGTCACTATAACATTCCAACACTCCGGTTTTGTGTGCTTTTTTATAAACAATCCCTGAATCAATAGTTCCTTTCAGGTAACGAAAGATTCGTTTGACCTTAAGAACGTCTTCAATAGACGGACTGTCTAATGTTCTAGATACGACGCTTACAGCGTACGATATGTCTGGTCTTGTTCCTGTCTGCAAGTATGCCAGTGCACCAACAGCTTCGCGATAGGGGAACTTTATTACTTCCTTCTCAGTTTCCGTATCTGAATGAGCTTCTTTGGTTATTGGTGTACTTATAGTTTTACAGTCATTCATACCAAATCTTTCTAGAAGTTTGCTTGTGTAGTGCTTTTGAGACACTTTTATAGAACCATCTTTGTTGTTGAAGATTTCTAGCCCAAGAAAGTAGGACGCTGGTTTTGTGGTGATCTTAAATCTTCTTTTCAATTCAGCCAAAAACTTTTCAGATTCCTTTGGATTCGTTGAGGCTATTAAACCATCATCAACATAAAGTCCGAGTATGATTTTGTTTCCATTCGTTTGTCGAATAAATAAACATGGTTCTGTGTCACATTGTTTAAATCCGATCAATTTCAAATAGTTAACAATACATTGGTTCCAGCATCGTGGAGCTTGTTTGAGTCCATAAAGGCTCCTCTTCAATTTGCAAACTTTATTAGTGCCATCACTGAACCCTTCTGGTTGACTCATGTAGACGTCTTCGTTTATTGAACCATTAAGGAATGCTGTGGCAACATCAAATTGCATGAGAGATAGTCCTTCGTTAGCTGCAACACTTAGGATTGATCTGATTGTAGCCATTTTAGCAACGGGACTAAATGTTTCATCATAATCAACACCTCTTTCTTGTGTGTAACCTCTCGCTACAAGTCGAGCTTTGTATTTGTCGAGACTTCCATCGGCATTGACTTTCTTTTTGTAAACCCATTTGCAAGAAATTAGTTTCCTTTTTTTGGGCGATCTACCAAGATCCAAGTTTTGTTATCATTCAAAGATTTGATTTCGCTCTTCATTGCTTCCATCCATTCAGTTTTCTGCTGACTTTTCATAGCGTCTTTATATGTCGTAGGTTCATGCTCACCATTTATTACAGTCGAGACAATGAAGTCGTCATATCTGCTTGGAAGTCGCAGTGTGGATCTGTCGCGAAGAGTTCTGGTATCGGGAACATCATCATGATCTTCGTCTGAATAATTTATTCGACATCCATCAGGTTCGGGAGACGATTCGTTCTGATCTTCTTCTTCTTCTTGTTGACTTAAATCATTTGATGTTTGGGGCAATACTTCATCATGTTGTGATATATCCTCCCTTGCTTCAAACATTGCATGATTTCGTTCATTTTTTCGGAAGTTGAGTTCGATTTCAGTCGTAGTTCCTTCATCCTCTTCAGATATGTCAGAATCTAATCCTACAGATTTAATCAGTGATTCCTTGAATGTTACATCTCTTGAACGGACCAATGTCAGTTGGTTGTTCTTATCAAGACCAAGTAACCGATAGCCATCATCACCATCATACCCAATCAAAATACATTTTTGAGCTTTCTTCGACATTTTTGTTCGCTTTTGTTTCGGGACATGTGCGTAACATTCTGTGCCAATAACTCTTAAATGTTTTATGGAGGGCTTTTTTCCAAACCAAAGTTCAAATGGTGACTTGTCTTTTTGAGAAGTAGGTCCAGTCCTGTTTAGGATGTACGCAGCCGTGTTAACAAGCTCTGGCCAGCAGGCAATTGGAAGTTCTTCGTGAGCATGCATCATGGTTCGAGCAGCTTCTACAAGAGTTCTATTTTCTCTTTCACAAGATCCATTTTGCTCAGGGGTGTAGGGCATTGTAAACCGGTGCTGTATACCATAAGATTGAAGTATCTTCTCGATGGCTTGGTTTTTGAATTCTCCACCATTGTCGCTGAGTATTGTTTTTATAACATGACCAGCTGTCTGTGCTTCTTTGATCATTTGCACGAGCTTATCTTTCACTTCAGACTTGTGCTTGATAAAGTAAACATGACGGAAGTTGCTGTAGTCGTCTTTAAATAGTACAAAGTATCGAAGTTTCGAGAATGAATTTGGAATTGGACCACATACATCTGAGTGTATTATCTCTCCTTGTTTTCTAGCTCTTTCTCTTGTACCAAATTTATGGCGGTGTGCTTTTCCATATACACATCCAGTGCATAATTTAGAGTCGAGATTAACTTTGATTCCAAGTTCGTTTTCAATAACTTGTTTAACATGTCTTTTACTCTGGTGAGCAAATCTTTCATGATAAAGTTGCAAGGTGTTTTCTGTTGACAGGGTGCTCAATTCTGGAGTTTGATTCTTTAGGATCTGCACGTCCAGCTTGTAGAGACCTCCGTTTTTGACTCGTGTGCCAATCAACTTAACCTTTCCATTGTTTATCAGTTGACAAGATTCTCTTTTAGATTTGAAGACACTGTTTTCAAGTTTATCTTGTACAGCAAGAACAGAAAATAAGTTTCTTCTTATTGCGGGAACGTACCATACATCGCATAAGGTGATGCGTTCTTGTCGACCATTATTAACATTTGCTATCAATTCAACTGTGCCTTTTCCAATAGCTTGTGTTGTAGACCCGTTTGCTGTAGTGACCGTTTGATTCTTCGTAAAGTGTTCAAAACTGGAGAATACGTCAGATTGACCGGTGACGTGACTTGTCGCACCATTATCGACGTACCAGTTGTCAGGATCTTCAAAGGTTGTCACTGCTTCATTTGTCTCAACGTGCATTAGTGTCAGGTTTAAGTTTTTATTGTTAGCTTGGCCTGTAGATGGTTTTGGTTCTTTAGGAGGTTTCCCATCCGAGATCCATTTACGACAATTCTTGACTTTATGGCCGAAAAGTTTGCAATATCCGCACTTTTTCTTCGATTTACTGAAGTTCTGTACTACTAGCGCTTGAGCCTCAGGTTCATCTTCTTTAGTCGCCAATGATCTTTCGTAACTGCAAATTTGAGCAGTCAAATTCTCAATGTTACGGTCCTTTTTAGACATGAGCATCCAATTTGACTTGAACGCGAAGTAACTATCATCGGGTAGCGTTTCTAAGATCTTGCATGTGATTAAAATCTCTGGAAGATCACATTTAGCTCCTCCCTTTTGTAGCTCAACCTTTAATTCATGCCATAAATTGTTCAATTTGGATATGTGCATGGACATGTCATGTAGGGGATCTTTGCGATAACTAAAGAAACTGTAGCAAAGGTTATAGCTTTTATCCTCAGATGTGCCGTCGAACAGTGTGTGTAATTCATCCCATATCTGTTTCGCACTTGTTAGCCTCATTACTTTTTGTAGAGTAACATCTGACATATTAGCCATTAAAATAAGCATAGCGGCGCTATCTTGTTCGTTATAGTCTTGTAGAGCTTTTCGATAAGTAGCCATGGTTACCGAGTCCGCTACTGCCTCTGGTTGCGTAGGTGGCTTTAGATCGCCATTGATAGCGTCTAATCCTCCTGACGTTCCTCTTAGCAATAACAGTACCTTGCATCTCCATGTTGACCAATTTTCTTTTCCTTCTAAACGACCGATATCAATTCTGCAGCTCGTTGACGAAGTTGACATTTTGACAGGCCTTGTTAGAATAGTAATAAAAATTGTTGCTCAATACTTATTCTTGAAAAATCATTAGATTTATTTAATTATTTCACTCACTCACTACAAATATTTATTATAACGTTAAAAATATTTTATTTTAAAATATATTACGATACGCTTCTGCTACCGTGTTGAGGTAAATTTATATATTGACAATAAACAAACATGACAACGAAACTGAATGATAAATAAAATACAGCCAGTAGTGTATGGAGTTTGCTTAAACCTCTTCTAACACTTGGGTCTAGGTCCGTGTTGAGAAGTTCGCTCGCTGTCAGATCAGATCCATACTAAAAATGACAGCTAAAACCTGAACTGAGTTGGAATTTAATTGCATTAAAACATGGTAAGGCCCCTGTACTGTTGCAGCAATATACACATTTTTACTGCTTTCAAAAATTGGGTCACTTAAGAAGAAGGGTACAAGTGCCGGCACGTAAGTCTAGCGATGACCGTTGCGGGGTAGTCGAAAATAAGGTATCGCGGGGGAGTCGCGGGGGATTGCGGGTGTCGCGGGCGGGCGTACACCACGTTCGACTTACGTGCCGCAATCTGTAAGTTTAGTGACCAAGTTCTAGCTGGGGCCACAATGAAAAATAAAACAAATTTAAAAACGGATTTGGAATGATTCAACATTCACACATCCAAGGTATTTATCACTTAACAACTTTAACACGCGTTACTTTAAAAAAGGATGCAAGTGTGCACGCATTATTATGCAAACATGTCTTTTTGTCCCGTAATCTCAGCTGGATACTGCCGCCCACTGGGCCAAACTCCGCCTAACGGGACAAAATTCGTATACATCCTGCACGACCTAAATTTAGATGCAGTTATTTTGATTATGGCCGTTAAAATTAGTATTATCTGCACAGTGGGTCGAGTAACGGCGCGGACGAAACATGTCGAGTTACAAATGGAGGTGTTTTGTTCGGCCCTCGCTTTGTTTTGTTTTTGTGTCAAAATGCGGAGTTATGAGGTGTTCCGACGATTAGGTACGTACGTCGTATAACAATTGATGAACGACATTGTACGATTATTTTTTAAGCGTTATTGTTAAGCACTCTTGTGTGTTTCAGTTTGAAGCGACTGATTATCTTTCCATATTGACCGTGTTTGGCTTACTGGGCTACTTTTGCGAGTTCAAAGACCCTAAATGCGAAATGAGGGTTCCGGCCGTAGATTTAGGGGCAGTGAACTTCAAACCAATGCTAATAATGATCAGTACTTATAGAAACAACAATATGCTGGGTTCTTCCTGGTACTTAATAACTTTGCGGTCTGGAATGAACGCAGCAATTCAGTTAATTCTGATAGGAGTCTATATGGCACTTACGTTAATACAGCACCACAAGTTTTAGAGGATAGTGCGAATGATCTGATCGCTGTAGAGCCCTTTTGGTTATTCATTCCGCTTATGAAAATTTCAGTGTTTATTTTACTATGCACTTATTTTATCCTCTTTTTAGGTATCTACCCCATAAGGGATAAAGACGTGATTTATGTAAGTATCGAGTATAGAAAGTCTAGATAAATTACGCACTAAGGAGACAAGTGTAAAAATTACCTTATTGATCTCTTTCCACATTAATACACACATACTAACATAGGATAACATAGGGTAAAATAACACCTATGAACTCGGTCTGAAATAAATGTTTGAATTTGAATTTGAATTACCTTAATCATTATCATTACCATCATCTCAATTCATAATACGTCTCACTGCTGGGCACCTTAATGAAAATTTTGTATAAATTACATATAAAGTTTTTGTTTATGTTCTACATATGTTTGATAAATTTGTGTTGAGACTTTTTTATAAGTACTTACATATTTGTATTGTGCTTATGTGCCACATACAATCTATTGCGAATAAATAAAATTAACTGCTCTTTGCAAGCCTGTTATTTTTTTACCAACCTTTATATATGTATAGTCGTATAGGTAAATAATGCGGCTCAAAACGAGTGTTAACGATGATATTGGCATCTCTCGCCACTTGCTACTTACTTTGCTCGCGCGATACAACTTGTGTCTTTTTTCTACTCTGGCGCAGGTAGGTAATCAATATTACGTCTCCGTGTCACGGGTTCGATGCCCGTAACGGAACATTAACTGGGTCAGAAGGTTTCGCTAATATCATCGTACCGTTAGCGATTATGTGGCGAGATCTTACGAGTAAACTCTGTGCGTTGCACTTTGCACCAATCTTTTTGTTTAAACGAGATAAAAAAAAACGGCCAAGTGCGAGTCGGATTCGCGCACCGAGGGTTCCGTATCATTGTCATATCTAAAAACCAGTGTAAGCAGAGCCCTGCTCCAAAGCAAAATGTACGCAGTGTGTGGTCACTTTTTATTGGTCACTGCTATATACAGACATACATACATATTTACGGTTTTCGCAATTATTCCTTAATCTGTGCTATAAGACCTACCTCATACCAAATTTCAAGATTCTGCGTTCACGGGAAGTACCCTGTAGGTTTTGATTCCCTTGAGAGTTGCGGAAATTTGCGTCATAAACGGCTGTATCTTTTGATTGCGTTGGTTTAGAAGTTTGATTTTTTCACAGCTCCAAGGAACAGTGGACTTGAGAATTTGATATAAATTTCAGCTTGATACCTCCACGCGTTCCTGAGAAAAAGGGTCTTGACAGACGGACGGACAACAAAGTGATCCTATAAGGGTTCCGTTTTTTCCTTGTGCGGTACGGAACCCTAAAAAACTACCCAGGAACATCCCTAGAGTATGAAAACTGTAATAATTAAATGATAAACATAATTGCTGCACTAGTCTTCTTCCGCCACCTCTTGTGTTTTTTAATCTTAACGACTGCACTTGTGTTGTATTTCGCGGATGAAAAGCATTTTCTTCTTTTCAATTATAAGTGACAGAGACACACATTTTAGTGTCATAAGTTTTATAGGAAATATCAAATTAATCAAGAAATTTACTTCTTGATTTTTAATGTTTACTATTACCTGCTATGGGTGGTGTAGGGGTATCGCACGCGTCACGGAATGACGAGGACCCGGGTTCGATTCCCGGCCATAGCTTTACTTTTCGGATTTTTCTATGTGTTCTAATTTTCAGTGTCGTTTAGATTTTTTTTTTATAAGTTTTAGATTTGATAGCTAATTTAGATAAAATTACGTATCTTTTTTTCAGTATTAACAGCAACTATCCAAATAAAAATAATGTTACGTAAATTACGTATTTAAAAAAGAGCAAAATAAAAGTAATACTTAATTAGAAAAATGAAATTTGACCGTAAAAGTCATACTCGTGACCCTACGTGCAGCGAATTTATTTGAAAATAGAACAAGCATTACAGCATTTTTATTACTGGCCGGTAAGATCCAAGTGCAACCAAACCGCCTACTTACTTTTATAATCTCCTATCTTACTTTTATATCAACTCGAAATTTAAACTCTATACTCGGCGTTCAAGGTTGCTTTTACACAAACTGGATTTGTTAAGAAAGGAGATTTATGGGCACACTATCAAACGTACCACGTACATCACCAATGTAACTTGAGCTTCAAAAGCACCTGCGATGACTTTAATGTAAAGCGCGTCTGTATGAACTATAGAGCTCTAGAGGTCAAGTAAAGCTGGGGGGTAATGGTATGTAATTCAAGAAGGTGTATTGAATGAGGTTGCATAACTGTCGTACACATGCGATGATGCGACGTTATTCAAGAAAAGTATGTCTTAATTCAGCAAATATAAAATCTTACTATTTTTTTTTTAAAGCCGTGGTAGCCTAGTGATTTGACCTATGGCCTCTCAAGCAGAGGATCGTGGGTTTGAGCCCGGACAAGCACCTCTGAGTATAACATATATGTACATATTCAGTAAAGCTTCATTGGAAGTTTTTGGTGAATAAAAACATACAATACAATCCCACTACTTTTTATTGAACACCAAATAATAACATCAAATTAATAAAAAATACATAATTCAATTTTTTTACAAAAACGCCTTACATAATTTTGGAAAAGAGCTGACACTCTTCAAACAGGAAAAAACCGCATCGAAATCGGTCCATTCGTTTGAGAGTTACGATGCCACAGTCGTACACACACAAAAATCGACGTCAAATTTATAACACCCCTCTTCGAAATTCGAAGACTTACTCACCTGCTATGGGTGGTGTAGGGGTATAGCACGCGTCACGGAATGACGAGGACCCGGGTTCGATTCCCGGCCATAGCTTTACTTTTCGGATTTTTCTATGTGTTCTAATTTTCAGTGTCGTTTAGAAATTAATTTTCTAACGGTAAAACGTAAAAAGTAAACATTAAAAATCAAGAAGTAAAATTTCTTGATTCATTTGATATTTCTACCATTTGAAAAACAGCGCCTTCTCTCGTCCCTGGTGAGCAGAGCAGTACATGTTCCACGGGAGTTTGTAATTGTGTCGTACAGAACAGACACATCATTCAAACAGAGGACGCTTAGCGACAAATATTTGCATAGTAACAAGGTCACGTGACAGCTGGTAACAGATAGAAAAATTCCAAGGCTTACTCACCTGCTATGGGTGGTGTAGGGCGTCACGGAATGACGAGGACCCGGGTTCGATTCCCGGCCATAGCTTTACTTTTCGGATTTTTCTATGTGTTCTAATTTTCAGTGTCGTTTAGAAATTAACACCCCTCTTTTTACGTTGACGGTTAAAAATGGTCTTCTCTAGGCTGTTCGTGTGTACCTAATTATAACCTTTCCCCCTTATTCATAAACGCTGTATAGGCTTCTGCTAACTTAGCAATCGTTTGTCCTTATCTGTCACTTTGAGATTTACCTTTCACAGATAAGGACAATACGATTGCTAAGTTAGCAGAAGCCTATAGAGCGTAGAGCGTTTATGAATAAGGGGGGGTCTGTAGACACCACGTTACAGACCTTTTTTTTTTTTATGTGAATAGAAGACAAACCTTGAGGGAAAGATAACTCCGATCAACACACGACCTAAATTTCCTTCAAACCATCACGATATTAGGATTTAATCAAATAACGTCTTTGATAATAGAATAAACAATTATCTACGTATTTAATCGACCCTTTATCTGAGATAAAAAATATAAGTCAATTTTAATTTCCATCCTAATTCAGATAAGACGCATCTTTCACAATCTTATCGTGATCGTATAATCGTTGGAGCAATTAATTCTGAACCGAAACAAACGTCATTTTGTTTTCTGTAGTTTTCCATAGATTTGGAATACAGCGATGATGATCAATAGAGACCGGATTATATGCATGCATATTTGCACATGTCATGCATTTGCATATTTAAGCCATTTTCAGCGGTAAAAGCATATTTTACCTAAGACCTAGTTATGATGCATATTATCGGCACATAAATTGCGTACCGAAATGCGAAAGAGACATTATTACGCATATAAATTGTTACTTGTTCATACTTGATGTCCGCGCTCATTGATTTGCAGTTTAGTTTTTTATTTATTTGCGTAAAATTTGATGCGTACCATGCCTCCGGAAAAAAAAATTGTGTCTTCGTGGATAACTGACTTTTCTGGAACATTAACATACGACGGAAATGTTTTATATTGTCAAGTTTGCGAAAAAAAACCCTGAAATTTATCATTTAATTTTGCATATTTTTCATATTTCGTGCGTATTCTGGCAATCTTCGAGCATATTTCTGCCATTTTTCATCAATCCGGTCTCTAATGATCAATATCCATGATTATTTAGGCTTTGGCGACTGCTATAATAATAATAAATTTATTAATTTAAACAGTGGTGTATTTGATATACAAGGTTGAGCCCTCCTAGTAGCCCTGCTACATTAATTGTCCAGCCCAATGTCATTTAATTTATTTTCTTCGAAACAACCGACGGAATGGGTGAAAATCATAGGAATAATGTTATAGGCGATGCGGCTAGTAACCCATCACTATTTTGGTTCCCATTTCCACCTTTACGCCCACAATCATGACCATGACCTTTAGGTCTTGTTACCTCAGGCCCTGTCTACCCCGTAAGGGATAAAGACGTGATTTATGTACTAGCTGTTGCCAGCAACTTCGTCTGCAAAGAATTCGTTTATCGCTATCCCGCGGGAACTACGCAATTTTCCGGGATAAAAAGTAGCCTGTGTGCTATTCCAGACTTTTCTCTATCTGTGTGCCAAATTTCATCCATATCCATTTGGCCGTTCTGGCGTGATTGAGTAACAAAGAAACATCAATACATCCATCCATCCATCCATCCATACTTTCGCATTTATAATTTAATATTAGTTAGATTAGATTAGATTAGATTAGATTAGATTAGATTAGTTTGATTAGATGTAGGCAGAGACTACTTTGATCCACTTGCTACGACATCGTCATTTGAGTATGAAATGAGCATACAGTACGGTGGCGTGCCTCCCGATTGATATATGTTATGTTTCTGTGCCATACGGATGTTCGCGCTCCGCAGCGCCTGCGCATCTTTACGCATCAATAGACCGGGCTAAGTCCACTATAAGCTAAGAGCGAGCTATAATTATTTTTATTAAGAAAAAATATCATCCCCACTCGTCCATCCCCGGTATAATACTCTTCACATCCACTCAAAGGTTGACTGGAAGCAGGGCCGGATTTAGGGGAGGGCAACCTGGGCTACAGCCCCGGGGCCTCCACAAGAGAGGGGCCCCACAATAGACTTAAAAAAAAAACAAATTCAGACTAGTAAACACTAGTAAACAACTTGGACAGGAAAATTATTTGGGGCCAGGGGCCTCCACTGCTTTGTTGCCCAGAAGCCTCCAGAGCTCTAAATCTGGCACTGACTGGAAGAGATCCCTTAAAGGGATAAGTCCGTCTTTGTACATGTATCTCAGTGATCCCAATACCGCCTGCGACGCGAGTTTAAGAAGCGCTGCCCTAGTGATTAGTGATGAATTTCTTTTTTATATAAGACTAGCTTTTGCCCGCGACTTCGTCTGCGTAGAATTAGTATTTTGGGTAGCTCATTCTTAGTGGTAGGCAAAGCAAACATTCAATTAGAGCACAAATTAAATATTTAGGGTATTGCATCTTCGTAGTAAATTTCACTCCCCTATTCACATCTTTGACAATTTCTGCAATCAAAAACTATTCTATTCCCTTCCCCGGAATCATAACAATATCCATCCCAAATTTCGTTTAAGTCATTTCATCGGATTAAGCGCGAAGAAGGCAAAAGACAGACGCACTTTTACATAAGGGGAGGCCTTTGCCCAGCAGTGGGACACTCAATTAGGCTAATATAAAAAAAATATTCATACATCAAGTAAGTACCTAGTATAAGATAGGATGATCCGTTTTTTTTTTTTTCAAAATTAACAAGCTTGGCGAGGGCGCTGATTAGTCAGTCAGTAACTCAGGTAAAATCTGGAAGGAGCTTCTTGCTGGGGTCTTCCCATCGATTTACGACCTGGGTGCCTTATTAAGAGGCGAGTGTACAATTTTCTGCGGGGCCGACAACGCACTGGCATCGCGTAAAGCGCTGCGGGTGTCTATGGACAGTGGTGATCATTTAACATCAGGTGACCCACTAGTTCGTTTGTCTGGCCTCTCTAACATATAAAAAAGGGTCAAGGCCTATATCTTGTTACCTTAGGCTGCTGTGTTCCGGTGTGGAGAGTAAGACAGCCGGGGAAATTACGGGCACAAGAGGCATTTCATCTTAGCCCTCTAGGTTGGCAACGCATCTGCAATACCTCCGGGGTTAAGGGTGTCTATGGGCAGTGGTGATCGCTTACCATCAGGTGACCCCCTTGCTCGTTTGCCTTCCTATTCGCATAAAAAAAGGCTCTGTCTACGCCGTAAGAGACTTGATTTGTGTATGTGTGTGGTACTTACTGCGTATATTAAAATGGTATATCTACCCATATAGTGCTAACTTTATAGTTTACTACTACCATTGATAACATCACTTCGCAAAGAAACTGACCCAGCTACTTATCATGCCGGAATAACCATCAATAATGCTAAACAATTAACTTAATGTAAGGAGCTGACGCCAAGCAACAGTGCTTGCACTGCTGTGTTCCGGCGTGGAGAGTAACAGCCGCTGAAATTACTGGCACTTTCCTATTCTATCCTAGCCCTCTAGGCTACGCATCTGCAATCCTCTAGTGTTGCGGGTGTCCATTGGTGGTGGTGCTCGCTTACCATTAGATGTCTGTTGAGAAATACTACTTAAGCCATAGACAAATGAAGTTGTGTGTAAAAAAAAATTGGTTGCCTGTAAAGTCGGTATACGGGCGAAAGTTTTACGTGACAACGACTTTGAGTGGTAAAATAATTTTAATGTGAATATTCATTCGTATAGTAGGAAGAAGGATAAAATAATAGTAACAATTTAATTTTTAATTTTTTACATAGCAAGTCAGTCTGAAATTATTTACCTTTGCTGTTTGAATTGTTGCGATGGACGAAACTACCTTCACATTATCACTACACAATCGTTTTACAATTAACTGGCAACGTGTAAACTTGTATGCAGGCGCCTAAGCGAAATAGAAGCGCAAGACATGAACCGGTGTGTATGCCTATCTCTCTCACTCTCTCTCTCTCGCTCTGTCTCTCTCGCTCTTAGGCGGGCTAACTGTGCTCGAGTGGAAGGGACGCGTGCCTTTCACTTTTTATGTCTGTCTCTCTCGCTCTTAGGCGGGCTAACCATGCCCGAGTGGAAGGGACGCGTGCCTCTCACTCGCTCTCATTGTGAGCGCATAACGTGAGCGGAGCGTAACGCAGTTTCTTGAAGTGTCACCCGGCAAACCAATTTATAAGACGTTGTCACGTCAAAACATGTTATTAAAATAAACGTTTTTAATATGCCTTTTTGTGTGAATGGGACTTGATTATAAGTGAAGGGAAAGCGAAGTGTTTGTTAATAATAATATTTATTTATTTATTTCGAACAACTACGTGACTCATCATACATTATTGGGTTAGTACATGGCTTATTCTCTAAGTGTTAGTCTTCATCCATCACTACATAGTGTAAAACAAAGTCGCTTTCTCTGTCCCTATTTCCCTATGTCCCTATATCGCTATATCCCTATGTATGCTTGAATCTTTAAAATTACGCAACGGATTTTGATACGGTTTTTTTTAATAGATAGAGTGATTCAAGAGGAAGGTTTATATGTATAATAACATCCATTAAATAGTGAAGAAATACTGTTATTTTTGAGGTTTTTAATGTGATGTCGTAAATAATTTCATTTTTTCCGCTTACATTGCAAACGCCAGCTGAGCTCTACGAGATTTATCAAAATAATGTGCTAAAGTATTGTACACATTGAAAAGGCCTACAGAAAACTCCGCGATGGTATATGTCTATCTCTTATGGATATACCACAATATCATTTTTTTGTCATTTACTTTTTACGACAAATAATGGCTAATTTTCGAAGCGCTTTGATCCAATACAGCATTAATCCTTATCCAATTAAATACCTTAAATATATTGTTGATTTAATATAGATCTATATGGCCCTTTACAGCATATGATTTAAGTGAATATTTTCGGAGATATTACACATTTAAAAATTGCGGGATGGAGCGTTTGCGGCGGTACCGGCCGGCCGGGGCGGCACAGTTTTTCTGTAGTATATTTAGTATCAGCATTGCACCCGTGCGAAGCCGGGGCGGGTCGCTAGTACTATATAAATACATTTCTACAAAAATTCGTTACCAGGCATTTTTGGTGACATGTATTTTGGTCCAGTGGTGCAGTATCGGACACGACACATCCTCCGATACTACACGTAGGAGACTGTTACTGCTGCCCCTCATCCTATCCACGGCGGATGATATTCGTTTGCGTATCACTGCTCCAAAACTATCTGTACGCGCTTCCGCAAACATGCACTGCAAAAACGGGGCAGCCGCATCAGCATCCTAAAGGTATAAGGTGGTAAAATAAGGAAAACAACGTCGAATAAGCCTAGTTTACAATGATAGCGAGTACAGATGTAGTGCGAAATTATTTTCCATGACATTTCGTTAAATCCCATGTGGCTTTCAACTTTAACGTAACGACATTTGTTTATAAAACAATCTAATCTGACAGCTGCATTGTATACACGACTTTAATAACAAGTCACTAAATTTGAAAACCGGATAAAATTCAACGAAATGTCATGGAAAATCATTTTGCACTACACCTGTACTAACATTGAAAAGTGATTTCAGAAATCAAAGATAAGAATGATGATTTATTGCAAATCCATTTTATGGATATCAAAGGTTTATTGTTACTTAGCTACTTTAACACTTTGTTTCTTGGGCAACTACTTTGGTTTTATTTGGGTTATTTATTTAGCCATTGTAATGTTCAAAAATTGTCTTCAATGACTTTGAGACCCGAATTAATTTGCAGCAGGTCTCAAATCAATTTAACAATTCGTTGTGATTTATGAAAAGTCCGAAAATTTTCAATGATTCGAATTCCTAACTACTTAGTTGACTGAATAGAAATCAATGACACATCATAAGTGACACGTTGACGGATCCTTCTCTCTCTATCATATAGCAGTTTCTTGTACCGTAGGTTAGGACAGCAGAACTCACTTGAAGATGTCCGCTACGTCACACCGCCCTACCATCACCATAGCCAAAATTCGCCTTTCACTTGCGCGTGTGTGCGTGCCTTTCTACGAACACCAGTGACCTTCTCTTACTCCTTCACCCCTGGTACTACAGCTCGAAGTTTTTTTTTGTCGCTCAAAGCCAAAGTTCGGTCATCGTCCCACTTTTGGGGTTCATTGTCTGCACCGTTTGCCGACCTACCTTCACATTTTGCCGGTATTTTGACTGCACAGTTAGGTTTTATGCGGTATTAAAATGCCGAGATGAGATCGTCGATAAACTCGTATCGGTACGTGATGACTCGAAGGATTGAATGGGTTGTATTTTGGGAAAGGAGTGGGAAGTCGTTAGCCACCGCTGCCGGCCCTACCATGGATACGAATTGAAACATGACATGGGTGATTCATCGAGGTTTTATGCACGGCGAATTTATGTAAGTAACCGACAATAAAGTGTGGTATAAAACGGACGTTTATTACATGATATTTGGCAAACGAGCAAGGCGTTCACCTGATGGTAAGTGGCCACAAACTGATCTCATAGCATTTGCATCATAGATAGCATTTTGTGACCGTAAAGTTATAGTACGCATACTGGTAAGCAGCCTTGTAAGTTTTAATAGAAGTGTTCCAAGGATTTGATTATTGAAGTCATGCCTGTGAAGATAAATATTCTTGCAAAGTGGTCCGCGGAAATTTGTTATTCAGAAAATGAGGAAACACTTTTAATGTAAAGCTTTTTTCAAAAAAAAGATTCAAAGAAAAAAATATGTTGTCAACTAGTCGAAGATTGAATAAAGGGTAGTTTTGTAGCAATACGCAGATTTTTATCACTTTGGAACGGTACTTTGGAGTAAATATATGCTTCTAAAAAGGCCCAGTTTGACTCATCGAGACCAAATTACGTATTAATAAACGACGAATTTTTAAATTTGTTTTTGCAAGTATTGGACGGTTAACGCAATTTTTTCCGTATTATTTTACTAAAGGCTTTTTGTTCAGGGCTTAAAGGTAACATAACAGAGGCTCTTAGAATTGTTCAAGAATATTTCAGCGTGTAATTGAATACTCCTGTAAACATTTTACAACAACACACAATAATACAACAACAACAACAAAGAGACAGCAACAAAGAGTAACAATAAAGAGTAATACATACTTACTTGCATTTTTCATCGTAATTTTGGGTTCAAAACTAAGAATGGAAAAATCCTTAAAAACATTTACGAGGGTGTTAAGTGAAGCTAACCCAACTACCAACTTGCTGAAATATTCCGGAAAAAGTTTGAGATACTTTGTATAGGACAATTTTATCACGAGAAAGTGAGAAACTCTTTGGGACACTTATATTTACTGGTATTCATTAAACCAAATTACTATTTAGTATGAATATTTATATCCATCTTAACAAGGCCGTAAAATATGACCAGAACTGGGGCCTTACCATGACGTCTTAATGCAATTCAATTGCGACTCAGTTCAGGGGCCGTACCATGACGTCTTAATGCGTTTCAGTTTAGGTTCGCTCGCTGTCAGATCCATACTAAAAGTGACAGCTAAAACTTGAACTGAGTCGGAATTAGGACGTCATGGTAAGGCTCCAGTAGGCTTATTGTGTAACTCGCTCGCAATCGCCATCGTGTTCATTTTGACAGTTCATGTATGGGCTGACAATTGGCATCGGAATCAGCTAGCTGTCACTTTCATACAAGAACTGTCAAAATGAACACGATGGCGATTGCGAGCGAGTTAGACAATAAGCCTACAGGTTTTAGCTGTCATTTTTACTATGGATTTAACAGTGAGCGAATCTAAACTGAATCGTATTAAGACGTCATGGTAACCCCCCCCCCCCCCCCCAGTTATTCAATCGTCAAAAGCACACCTTATCTCGATAATGACATGATTTTAATATTTACGGCGCTGTCATACTTTATAGCTAGCTTTTAAAGCAAATTAGGTTAAAGGTGAACGACCTTTCTCCGGCCAACGAACTCTGATTGCGGAGATAGCGTTTAGCGATTTTCGAATGTTCCACTTTTGATTATCATATGGACATTTGAAAGTTCGATGGACGTTGGTGCCGTATTTATAATTTGAAATTTAAAAAGGCTTGATTGAAATTTAAAATACGACGGCATGCGTATGCGAATTATGTAAGGGGTCAGGAAACAGAAGTCGGGACCTACATAAAGTTGACCGTATTCGAGATCAAAAATGTAAGCTCAAATTTTTTATTGTCTAATTTTAGTAAGTATTTTTAATCTCGAACTCGATCACCGACTTTATAAGTAGGTGACACAAGTACAACGTATTGAATCAAATCAAATCAAAGCAATTAATTCGCATTACGACGTGATACGGCCCCAGCTCTTTTCTAAAATGATGTAAGGCATTTTTGGCATAAAACCAAAGTATTTTTTATTAATGCGTGGATTTCTAAAATTTTTAATTTAATATTATCTATACATCGATCAATGTTCAAAGTGTGCGGCGTCAAAGTGGCGACTTAATTTTTAATAAAAAATAACGGCGGATAATATCAACAAGATGTTTCAAATAAATTAATCCAACCTGTTGAATGATTCCATTATACTTCTGAGACATCTTGTAAACACAAAGTGTTCTAAAATGTTCTATTATTATTGTAATAATTTTTGATGCAAAAGTAAGCCGCCGTTTTGACACCTTACGCTTTGGACATCGACCTACGTATTGAAACATTTCGTCATCCACAAATTAAAACGTTCTGAAAAACATTTATAGTGCGTTAAGTTGAAATATCTTAGCACGCTTTTATTTATTTTTTCTATAGGAATGGTAGCATTAACTGTAATCATTCCTATAGAAAATAAAATAAAAATAATTTTTTTTTAATATTTTTTTAGCTTCTATAGCTATGGTTATATACCCCAGTGAATTATTGTTAGGGGGTGTCTGATACACCCTGTACAAGGGTGTTTAGACAAACTAACTTAACCTACTGAAGTGAACAAAAGTATTCGTCGACGTTGGTTTGCACGTGTAACAGTGGTGCTCACTTTGAAAATGATCCCGTAGAGGG
The DNA here is from genome assembly GCA_963854515.1 of Pandemis heparana. NCBI lineage: Eukaryota > Metazoa > Arthropoda > Insecta > Lepidoptera > Tortricidae > Pandemis > Pandemis heparana. The sequence goes on from OY978028.1 coordinate 7,925,431, forward strand.
ATAGAAACGCTTGTATTTGTGTGGTGTAATGGATAAGTTTGTGGGATTTTATATGTGTTTTATGTAGCACTGGTGGTAGTGATTGTATGAAAAACATATTATTTCGCACAGGTTTAACTATCCTGCACGTGAGTAGCGGAGTAGCAAGGTAAATATTTTTTGTTCATTGAAATGGACCTCCGCAAAACGCCTGATCCAATAAAATATCTGCTGAAGTATTCTGGATTATTATTAAGACAGTCTATGCATACCTATGCATAGGATTATTGTAAAGTAGGTGTGTATCTAACAGGTCGGGTCATAGAACCGCACTTGCTGACGTCACACACGTAGAAAGTTAGGAAGGCAACGGCGAAAGTCTCCTTGTTGCTTTGTCTACGCGCGCTGGCTATAAAAATAACGTGATTCTGAGATGTACGCGGTTATGTTGGTTTCGCAAGGTGTCGTCGTCTTCAGCTTACCCCTGTGGCTTACCCAGTGTCGGACACAGGCCTTCAATGGATCTATGCTATGAAATTAAACTTTATAAAAATAACGTCATTCTCAGATGAACGCGGTTATAGAGGTATCGAAAGGTGTCATTGTCTACAGCTTACCCAGTGTCGGACAATGGTTTTTAAGGGGTCTACTTTATTCGAGGCTATGAAATTTAAAGGCACAAGTTTTTGAAATTTATTTTAGAAGTTCTTAAGTCCAAATAACAACTTTTCTTCGATATGAGGATTTAAAATATATAATGTTAAAGCGAAATTTCGATTTGATTCGAAATTGAAAAGACAGTCAGTGAAATTTAAGAATTAAATTTCCAAAATCAAATCGTAACAAGAAATGATAATAAGGCATATTAGTTTAGTTTAGTTTTTTATTCGTTCAATATAAAAAGTAAACTGGTTTAAATAAAATGTCAAGCAAATATAATTCATATTTAAGTCGTCTGTAGTATTTTTTGCGAAGTTTGTATTGTACCAATCCGCTTCTAATAGGCATTAATAAGAGAGTAAGAGGGACGGCATGATACGTACTTTGAATTTCGGAATTACATACCCGAACCTGAGCCTCTAGTGTCAGTTTTCGCATATAAAAACGTCTCGAACGCGTTCACGTAAACGTCTCAATTACTATGGAATAATTGGCAGCGCCACTTGCGGATCGAAACGGCAACGAACAGTTCTCATAGTATCTGACATTTTAACGCAAACGCGTTCAAGGCGTATTTTGTAGGTAACCGAAAACATACACTAAGCATACTGCTGTCATGGTATTTGACATTGTAACGCAAACGCGTTCAAGCGTTGTGACCGAAAACTTGAACTAAGCACGCTGATTCTTCAAGTTTAAGGAAAACGCATTTCACTATGTGTCAGTATGCCGGTTACTACAGCAGGTGATATAGTTTGTTTACGTCGAGTTACGCCACGCTGACTCACTGCCTCGTCCATTCATAACGCGGAGAAAATTGCTTACAACGTATCAATGACGATTGCGGTATCCCGATAAATACGCGGAAAGCCGTCGAGATCAATCTCGATTGCAAGAAAGTAGAGATACGTCGAGCATTGGGTTATTATTCGACATTCATCTCGATTGAGTTCTAGAAAGCTAGGTAGAAAGAGATATACCGAAAATTCGGTAATTCGGTAATTTCGGTGTTCGGGATATTTGTGGATTCGTTTGCCGAATAGTTAACAAACGATTAATTTATACCTGTAGGCTTATCCCGTCGTGTTCATTTTGACAGTTGTTCTTGTATGAATGTGACAGCTAGCTGATTCCGATGCCAATTGTCAGCCCATACATGAACTGTCAAAATGAAAACGATGGCGATTGCGAGCGAGTTAGACAATAAGCCTACTGGTGAAATAAGGGCCCTTACCTTGACGTCTTAATGCGATTCAGTTTAGATTGGCTCGCTGACAGATCCATACTAAAAATGACAGCTAAAACCTGAACTGAGTCAGAATTAAGACGTCATGGTAAGACCCCTGGTCTTTCTCATAAACAAGTGTGAATTGGGGTGATATCGACAATTCGGTCTAAATTTAGTAGGTAGCCGATATGAATTCAGCAATGTACTTATGTAGCATTGATAGGCACAAAATGTGGTGCAATTATTAGTAATTAAAATCAATTGTCGTTCCGTTTTACAACCTACGATTAAATTAGTGGACAATTTCACGCAAAATTAGCGACGGTGTTAAAATATTTTAGTTAATTTATAATGGCGGATTTATTAGGTAGACATTACCTGCTAATTAGATGGCTGCATACCACGCGCAAAATGTCATTTTCGAGTCAACTTTCGTGGACGAGTTCATTATTTTAGAGTACCGCTGGTAATTGGATAGAAATGTGCGCGCGAATTAAAATTATGATCAACTAGCTGTTGCCAGCGACTTAGTCTGCAAAGAATTCGTTTATCGCTATCCCGCGGGAACTACGCAATTTTCCGGGATAAAAAGTAGCCTATATGCTATTCCAGACTTTTCTCTATCTATGTGCCGAATTTCATCCAGATCCGTTGGGCCGTTCTGGCGTGATTGAGTAACAAACAAACATCCATCCATCCATCCATCCATCCATCCATACTTTCGCATTTATAATATTAGTTAGATAGAAACACAGGTTATTGCAGTAAGTTATTTAATATGAGTCACCGTTTAAAGCGGTAAGTGTTTGAATTTGTTTTAACTTACGTTTAATTAATTAGCTGTGCAATTACGAGTGCTATGATCACTGTTCAGTAGGTATAGGCGAAGTTATAATAACGAGAGTATGCTAGTATTTATTATCTTGTAATGCTGTTGTAAAAAATAAAATAATTAAAATTTTGTTTTTATTTTATTTTATTAATTGTGTAATATAAAATATGGTTTTGAGACGTAATTTATGTATGGTTTTATATACAACGGACTATGTAATTGATTTGATTTTGATTCGACTTTCTACCTATACACCCACAATCAAGCTAAATGTGGCCTGGTCTTGTTACCTTAGGCTCTGTCTACCCCGTAAAGGATAAAGACGTGATTTATGTACGTATTTATGTATGTATGTGATGATGATAATGATGATTCCTCCTTTAACTCCTCGTGGAGCATGTGTATGTATGTACTATAATAATAATCTATATATATAAAAGAAGAAACTGACTGACTGACTGACTGACTGACTGACTGACTGACTGACTGACATATCAGCGCACAGCCCAAACCGCTGGTTCTAGAGATTCCAAATTTGGCACGTAGGTTCCTTATAAGGTCTAGGGGTGCACTAAGAAAGGATTTTTCAAAATTCGACCTCTAAAGGGGTTAAATGGGGGTCCAAAGTTTGTATGGGGAAACAAGATTAGTTAGACTATTTTATTCGAAACTTTACAGGAGTAATCCTAACGATAAATGAGTAAATACCTGTTTTAGGTTTTTTGAAAATTCAACCCCTAAACGGGGATAGGGGGTGAAAAGTCTGAAAATCAACGTGGGTATTATTATTATTATATTATAGTGGGTAGTATTGTTTGAACGGTTTATCGGGTCGCTGATTACGAAAACAACAACACACACACACACACACAAATTTCCACGGGAACGGGAAAAAACGGGATTTATTATATTCGATTCCGAGTGACCCTATCTCAGTAACTATACTTAATAAGTATAGACTCTTCGTACACAAGTAGATGATTACAAAACTAAGAAAATAATTACAGGATTTTTGGAAATTCTCACTGGATAAGGAAAAAACGGGATTTATATATTCAGTTCAACGAAATCCTATGAACTATAATTACTTTATACTGCAGGTCGCAGAAAGTTGAAATTTGGCATGTAGGTTGCTTGGTGAGTGTAAGGAAGCACTAAGAGACAATTTTTCGTAATTCCCACGGGAACGGGATAAACGGGACTTTTCGTTTTACTGGTTGTAGAAAGCTGAAATTCGATATGTAGGTTGCCTGGGGAGTGTAGAGAAGCATTTAGGTTAACTGGAAGAGATCCCTTTAGGGATAAGTTCGCCTTTGTGCATTCGTGTTTTCCTGTATTCATCTTTTTCATGTGTTTTATGTACAATAAAGAGTTTTACATACATACATACATTTAGAGAAGACTTTCCAAAATTCACACGGAACGGGAAATAACGGGATTTTTTGTTTTACTGGTCGTAGAAAGCTGAAATTTGGCATGTAGGTTGCTTGTTGAGTGTAGGGAAGCACTAAGAGAAAAAATCCTGAAATTCTCACGGGAACGGGAAAAACGGGACTTTTCGTTTTACTGGTCGTAGAAAGCTGAAATTCGAAACGTAGGTTGCTTGGGGAATGTAGAGAAGCATCAAGAGAGGACTTTCCAAACTTCCCACGGGAACGGGAAAACGGAACTTTTCGTTTTACTGGTTGTAGAAAGCTGAAACTTGGCATGTAGGTTGCTTGAAGAGTATAGAGAAGCTATAACAGATAATTTTTCAAAATTCCCACGGGAACGGGAAAACGGAACTTTTCGTTTTACTGGTTGTAGAACGCTGAAATTCGGCATTTAGGTTGTTTGGAGAGTATAGAGGAGCATTAAGAGAGGAATTTCCAAAATTTCCACGGGAACGGGAAAAAACGGGATTTTTCGTTTTACTGGTCGTAGAAAGCTGAAATTAGGCAAGTGGGTTCTTTGGGGAGTGTAGCGAGCATTAAGAGAGCATTTCACGAAATTCTTACGGGAACGGGAAAAAAACGGGATTGAAATACGTGAGTCAGGAGTGGCACACACAAGCGAAGCCGCGGGCAAAAGCTATTTGTCAATAAATGAAGTCTACGCGGACGAAGTCGCGGGAAAAAGCTAGTAATAAATAATAAATATTAGGGAACCATTCACACATATTATCCCACAGGCCTATGTCTTCCCGTAAGTGTCATTCGTAATCATAAAAGGCGAAAAAACGAACCAGGGGTGCGATTTTTTAAAGTAATATCATTTGAAATTTTTGAAAAACTATGACGAATTAAAAAAAATAAGACTAAGTAGAATAGAAGAATAATACAGCTCTAATTAATCTCGCCAACCATAACTTGGAGTCTTGTTGTTATTCATTGACAAAATCATTTACCTTGCTACCCCGCTACTTAGAGCTTGAGTGAGCGTTTGGGTAGCGGATAAATAACGTATCTAAATGTTATTTTCATTGAAATGAACCTCCGCAACATAACGCCTGATTCAATAATTTATTCATAGACACTATACTATACCTACCATGTCATATTACACCGGCTTGCATCTATGTAAATAATCATACAACAAACTAAAATCAGGAGGAATACAAATACATAAAAAACATCTACAGAACCCCCATTCTAAAACCGCCTCGCGCTAATCAAACAGGAAAGCAATTAAGGCTGTTTGCATAAAATATAAGAAAAATAAAAACTATTTCTAATTATTCCAAGTCGACTTTCAAGATAGACTGAAAGCGGTCGCATGCGCCGGTGCCAATAACCTGCACATGATCCGATTGGCTATCATCGCAGAGGTGGTCAACTTTGGGTGTCTCTATATTTTAGGGTTTGTGAGTTCAAGGTCCCGATTTTTGAAGGCACATCACTATAGTATCACCCGAAAACGGTATAAATCTATGGGGTGCACGCGTCACGGAATGAGGATCCGGGTTCGAAACCCGGCCATAGCTTTACTTTTCGGATTTTTCTGTGTTCTAATTTTCAGTGTCGTTTACAAATTTAATTTCTAACGGTAAAACCGTAAAAGTAAACATAAAAAATCAAGAAGTAAAACTCTTGATTCATTTGATAGTACCGGTACAAGTCTATACTTTGCAACAAAACTACAATTAAAAATATTTTTTCGACTAGTTGACTAAATTGGAGTTGTGACTTCATTGTAATCTCGTATTTCAAATTTAGCACAATTTTTCACTACATTCGAGTGAGCATTTCACATTTATTTTAAGCCCTAGGGATAAAAATAAATTTTGAAAAATGATTACAAAAATATTGATACAAATATAAACTAAAGCTTACTTTAAAGCTAGTCCAGAGTAGAGCCTAAATTTGACACATTCAAAGTCAGCCATAACCCATAACCAACCTTCCGCACACTAAGCGTCTGTGAGTGGCCAGTGGCATGGTAATTAAGTATTTTGATAAATATTAGCTCAACTATTTTGATTTGCAAAACAATCAAAATAATGTTACGTACAAAATAAAACTTACCGGGGTCTTTCCAAAATGGCCTAATGTAAACCAACTAGTCTAAGTGAAGAAATTGCTAAAGAATTCGCATTGAAGTTCATTTGTGTAAGTAATTATTCGATTAGCTACGCTATGACTAGTTGCAAAAGAATGTGGTTAAATAGGTAATCCAAAAATTAAAACGTGTGTTACATTAGTTGTCATATCGTAATTTAATATTTGTTTGGAGAAATTGGCATTAGTTGAAGAAAGAAAGTAGTGGATGGTGGGATTGGTGGTGTTGCTCGTGTTTTTGGTAGGTAAATTGTTTAACAAGTGTTATTGTTTTATTTATATTTTATTGTAGTTGTCTGGAAAATTTAAACGTCAAAATGACGGAAATCTTAATCAGCGTTTATAAATAAGTAGTACTAGTTGTTAATTATTATGTGTTACACTTTCTTAGATATTGTTTTGTTGCTTTTTCCACTTTTTTATAATTTGAAGGGGGTGTTCGAACTTCAAATAAAAATCTGTGATTAAATCAATTATAAAATACTAAAGTTTCCCGGTTAAAATTAGTTTAGCTAGTAGTGGAAAAAAGTTCGTTTGAAGTCTGTTAAAAATAGGCATAAAGTGCCAAGCGTCATAAAATGTCAGTGACCAGTAATTTATAAATCAACGAACCTTTACGCGTTCGATTAAAAATAAATTGAACCCCAAACGCGGCTGCCAAAAGTTGGCGATCACTTAAAAATACATCGATCTCCAACATTTGCCAAATATTGGCGCTTGCTTGTTCTGCTTTGCTTGCTTTAAAAACCCACTAAATTGTTTACCAAATGTTGGTGATGGCTTCAAAATACATAAAACTTCAACTGAAACATTTGCCAAACATTGGCGATCACTGAGGTCAGTGACGTTTCACCTATTTCTATTTGGGCGGGCGGTCTTTCACAGCGTCAAAACATAACAATAATAATACACTTTATAACAATAAGTCAAGGTTTAAAATGCTTTGATAGTACGTTAGAGATCGTGCTAATGCTTTATACACACTAGCGAATATTGACCTAGAACACGTCTAAGTATTTATTTTCTAGTTAAATCTCGTTTCGTGTTTAGAGAAATTACGATTCTCTTTTCAAAGTGGCTACACTCTTAGCGTGAGTACCAAGTTATTTCAACGATAACTTTAACCATAACAGACGAATTTGACGTAATATTTAGTAGGTTTCGTAGGAAAAACAGAATGGTCCATTTGCCACCCATAATGTTAAAATCCCATCGAGAGAATAGGCAAAAATCATAGCAATCATGGTTATAGGCGACGCGGCTAGCATTCCATCACTATTTTGATTCCATAAACGTGGCCTGTAGGTCTTGTCACCTTAGCCTCTGTCTACCCCGTAAGGGATAAAGACGAGATATGTGTCTGTGTGTATGTATGTATTTTTTTTTGTAACCTTTTCACTGCAAGTGGCATAATGAATTACCATAAGAAAAAATATTGCGAAATTGTATAAGGAAACGTTCCACAGAGGTACCTTCATAATGTAGGAAGGATGGCTTCGCCAGATCATCAGTCCATCTCGAGGGGGCTTTCCATCGCTGCATACTTTACTTCTTGCATGGCCGGCAACGCGCTAGCAGTCCCAATGGTGCTGTGGTTGTCCATGGGCGGCGGTGATCACTTACCATCAGGTGCACCGCATGCCCGTTTGTCGGTTTTAATATTTAAAAAAAAATAACAGTATGATCATTAGTAGAGGATTAAAGTAAGTGAATTATAAAGTAAAAAAAAAAAGAAAACAGTGAAGGTGTTTAAAATAAATATGATAGTGAACAGTTCGTTATCATTTACTGTGTATGTAGGGATTGTAGGGTTGGTTGGACCTGTAGGCTTATTGTCTAAATCGCTCGCAATCGCCATCGTGTTCATTTTGACAGTTCATGTATGAATGTGACAGCTAGCTGATTCCGATGCCAATTGTCAGCCCATACATGAACTGTCAAAATGAACACGATGGCGATTGCGAGAGAGTTAGACAATAAGCCTTCTGCTCACGTCTCTCAATTTATATGTAGACATACATACATATACCACGTCTTTATCCCTTACGGGGTAGGCAGTCTAAGGTAACAATAAGACGTAAAGGCCAGTTTAGCATAACGGTTTCTAGCCGCATCGCCTATAACATGATACCTACTATTTTCGCCCATTTCGTCGATGGCCTTTTACCATCTGCACGGGAAGAGAAGCATTGGACATTCTAAATTTTTTTTTTCTAATTTTTTTTCTTTTCTCCCAGATCAGCATTCACCTGTATAATAGTTATAAACTTTCTACCAGGAACACAGGAGACAGAGGTATTAATATCAGTGTCCGTCAAATAAATCCCAGTCATATCATACAAGTTCGGAAATCGGCATGCATTTAGGTTCATCAACCGCCGCTAGCGCATCATTTTGGCTAGCTCTTGTACATTACGTGACGGAATTTTTTAATTGCCTCCCGCTCCCTCGCGCCGCGGTTGACGCGAGTGCGAGCGGGAGGTATAAATCGCAGATTCGCGCCCGTGTGTTTGGGAATAGGGTCCTTGACATGAGAGCATGAGTGTTAAAATAATTAATTAGATATGGTTTAAGGTATTGCTTAATAACTATTATGGACTTAATCTGAAACAAAAATATATATTGTTGTATATTTTATTCAACGAAGTTTTTAGAATTTATTAGGTGTTTTTAATTATGAAATAGGATGAAAAACGAGAAAGTTTCCAGCACTTTGTACACTGATATGCCAGCTTGTTGTCTTTGAACAATATAGTCTTCCTTCCTTTTTGTTTTTTGTTTATTGTAAACTATTTAATAAATTTATGTATTTTCTAGTCACACATAAGTCGGGTTCTGTCTATTTATTATATTTATTTATTACTTTACTTACATAAAAGTTTATGGTTTATGTAGTATATTTTGCCTGTGTATCGTTTCATGAGTCACAGACGGTTCTGGCTGAAAATCAGTGCTGCAGGTGTCTAACACCTCAGCGTAATGCTGAGCCAGCGACCGTTTCACTTTTGCGGAGACACACAACGCTGATGATCTAATTTTTATATCTGTGTTTTTTGTTTTTGTTTTTGTTGTTTATTTTCTATAAAATTGTGTGTATGCTCTTATATTTGTGTGTCTTGCAAAATGAATAAATGTCTTCTTTCTTTCTTTCTTTCTTTCTTTCAAAGTGGATAACCTGATGGGAAACGATAAATAAATACATACACACAACACGTGATTTATATACATAAATATTATCCCTTACGGGGTAGACAAGGCTTAAGGTAATAAAGACCTAAAAGCCACTTTTAGCATGATTGTGTGTATAAATAGATGGAAAGGATGGGGAATCAAAATAGTGTTGGGTTGCTAGCCACATCGCCTAATAATATGATTCCTACGATTTTCGCCGATTCCCTCGATGTGCTTTTACCATCTGCGCGGGAAGAGAAACAACTGGTGTATTCTATGTTGTTTGGAAGAAACGATCACGATCATTATTACCTATAGGCATCTGCAACACTAGAGGTTTGCAAACGCGTTACTAACCTAGAAAGCTAAGGTGATAGTAACCCTGAGGTATGTCCGACTGTCTCTATACAGAAAACGAACATGTTTGTTTTTTCGGTGTTTTAGTCCGACTCGCACTTTACTGGCTATTCTTGACGAAGAAGCTTCACCAAAAAAAAAATGAATAAATATCTTGGGACAATTGTCACAAATTGACCTAGTCCCAAACTAAGCAATGCTTGTAATAATTATGGGTAATAAACAACGGATAAACATATTTAAATAAATATAAATACTTAAATACATATTAAACATCCAAGACTCGAGAACAAACATTCGTATTTTTCAAACAAATATCTGCCCCGACCGGGGATCGAACCCGGGACCTCAAGCTTCATAGTCAGTTCTCTAACCACTAGGCCATCCACTAGGTACTTAAACTATACGGACGAGGGTGATTATTTTACTCTGGCGGAACGTCGAAGCATCTTTTGCGTGGACAGTAGCTCGTAAGAGGAATGAATGTCACTGTCAATGTCATTGTCAATGTCATTGGACTGTCATTGGAAAAGGCGCGCAAAATGGTTGTTGTCCGACGGATCGCCGACGTCCGCAATTGTTTTGTTTTATTTCTCGTTAATTTGTTAAAAGTACGAATAATAATTAAATATTAAGCACTGCATCTGGGAGTTTAATTATGTCCGGTAAGGAAGATACTAGAAAGTCGTCATATCTAATAAACCGTGAACTTTTAAAAAAATCTAAAATCCTTTATCTGTGGCTCACATTAGGTTAGGTTAGGTTTGTTTTATAAGTTTTAAAAAAAATTACGGTTTATCAGATATTTAAAGTTTGTCAAATGATCATTTGAAAAAATGATCATTTTGTCAATAATTTTTAGATCAAACATTAGTGAACCCATCCGGTCGTTTGGCTAATTTTAGTCTTGAATTATGCACGGTCGAAGTCGCTGGCAAAAGCTAGTGTAATACTTATTATATTGTAAATTCGGTCGCTAACTGTTATCCTTCCTTCCTTACTAATATTATGAATGTTAAAATAACTGGCTGTCTGTTATCGCTTCATTCTTAAACCGCTGTATCTACCTACCGATTTAGATAAACTTTGATGGACTTTGGATGGATTTTAGTCATGGGGAAGGACAATTTTAATTGGGAAAATTACATACCTACCTAAAAAGCCGTGGTAGCCTACTGGTTTGACCTGTGACCTCTCAAACAAATCTCATTCTGAAAGGAGACCTGTGCCCAGCAGTGGGCCGTTGATGATGATGATAGTGATGACGCCTTACCTAGTTCGGGATAAGCGTTTTCTTCGCAGATTAAGTTGCGGGCAACGAGCCTCTAGTGTAAGTTTTCGCATTAAAATACGTCTCGAACGCGTTCACGTAACCGTCTCAATTACTATGGAAAAATTAGCAACGCCACTAGCGGATCGAAACGGCAACAAACTGGGGCCTTACCATGACGTCCTAATTCCGACTCAGTTCAAGTTTTAGCTGTCACTTTTAGTATGAATCTGACAGCGAGCAGACCTAAACTGAAACGCATTAAGACGTCATGGTACGGCCCCTGATCTCATACTCTTTGACATTTTAACGCAAACGCGTCCGAGACGTATTTTGTGACCGAAAACCTACACTAAGCATACAGCTACACTCAACGTCAGAATTCGGTAATCATTTTATAGCCCGACCGCTTATCTTATGTTAATAGCCCGTAATGTTGTCCCACTGCTGGGGAAAGGCCTCTCCCGTAGATTTCCAACACACCCTGTCCGCACTTATGTGTTGCCAATCGCTCAAAAACGTGTCTAGGTTATCCCTCCATCTAAGCCTCGTCCTGCCGCGGCGTCCTGGGGCATCCACTGAGTGGTAACACGTGCCTGCTCTGCCCGCCTAGCACGACAGCGCACGAGAGTCTATTTCTATTTCTATTTCTAGAACGAACAGTAAGAAAAAGACGGGCAATCTATCTCGCGCGCGACGCGACTCTTGTGCGCTGTCGTGCTAGACGTTCTGGGTGCATGCGGCAGACGTGGCCGGCCCAGTCCCATTTCAGCCTGGCGGTTGCTTTGCTCACGTCAACGATGCAGGTTTTGGAGCGCAGTGTAGTGTTCCTGACTCCGTTCTTTTTACACCTAAAATGCTGCGCTCCATAGCCCTTTGGCAAACCTTCAACTTGGACTAAATCTCGGTTAAGGACTATGTTTGAGCACCGTAGGTTAGGATGGGCAGTGGACGCGTCGACGAGTTTTCGCTTGAGTGACAATAGGTTACCCTTCAATAGCTCTTTCATGGACCTGGGGCCGTACCATGACGTCTTAATGCGATTCAGTTTAGGTCCGCTCGCTGTCAGATTCATACTAAAAGTGACAGCTAAAACTTCAACTGTGTCGGAATTAGGACGTCATGGTAAGGCCCCTGTATGCTTAGTGTAAGTTTTCGGTCACAAAATACGTCTCGAACGCGTTTGCGCTAAAATGTCAAATACTATGAGATCAGTTTGTTACCATTCCGATCCGCAAGTGGCGCTGCCAATTCTTCCATAGTAATTGTGACGTTTACGTGAACGCGTTCGAGACTTTTTAAATGCGAAAACTTACACTAGAGGCTCTGTAGGCTTATTGTCAACTCGCTCGCAATCGCCATCGTCTTCATTTTGACAATTGGCATCGGAATCAGCTAGCTGTCACATTAATACAAGAACTGTCAAAATGAACACGATGGCGATTGCGAGCGAGTTAGACAATAAGCCTACAGAAACTCTTCTTCTTCTTTTTGTATATACCCAATTTCTGCAATAAACATTCCTATTCTTATTCTTATTCTTATTCCAGACCGACCGCTTAACTAATAATAATATCTATTAGTGCACAACTGAAGGGTACAATTCCCAGCCTAAGTCTGCGTTCCCTGAACGCTACAATCTATAGACCGACCGCTTAAGAGGCTGACAACACCTAATTTTGTTGAAATTGATGTTATTTAAACACTTTTTTAAGAAAAACTGCACACAAAAAAAATATAATGTTAATTTTCATCATATTTCAAACACGCTAGACGGGCTCGATACATAATTGAACAAAATCGGCTCGATAGAAAATAATTGCAAAGATTGGTCTTAAAATCATCATTAAACGGTTCTATGTTTTTATTTTTTCGACGTATGGGTCTGCAATTAAAAACATAAAGTCAACATATTCATACCTAAACGGCTAACGAGTCATATTTCACAAATAATCCATACTTTTGTTTATTTCTTATGATTTGTGTCTTATTTGCAAGATTTTAGACGCGCGCCAAGCTGCCGGAATAGTTTCTTCTCTTTCACTAACAGGCACCTGAACCGTATGTGCGAAGAGTGGCGCTGCTCCAGGTCATTTGCTGTTGACAGCGCCTTAACTGAGTCCTCGCCCGCGGGGCACAGGGGTGCGGGGTAGGCGATAAAGGGGGCCGAGAGAGGTGCAGGCGGCAGGAACTATCCTCCCGCGCCGCTCTCGGTTCCCTTTGTCGTCCTACTCTACCCCGCTATACCCGCGCGGGAGGACTCAGCTAAGCGGTCGGTCTATGGAGCCTTGTCGCTGTGACGACTGTAACACATTCAAATGTCGGCGTGTGGTTACTTTACTACGACAAAGCACTAAAGTGATGAGCCGTTGACTATAGTAAATAAAAGATACTCGGAATACATATTATAATTAAATTAGGTACATTAAAATTATACAATTCATATTAATCAAAAGGAAAATAATCTGGGAATTCCATAAACGATTAATTAGTTGCAACCATATTTAACGTGCAATTATCAGAGGATAAGGAATAATTAATTTAAATTTAATATAATTCGGGGAATACGTGCGGTTTTATCTTAATTTTATAATTAAATGCCGTTTCTTAGGGAAACGGAAAATAGGAACGCTTTTTTAAAATAACGAGTCCACTTAAATGGAATACCCAGAGTCCTTTGATCATATTGTACTCTGGATACAACATTGCTTTATAATTTTACTAGCCTCTACCCGCGACTTCGTCTGTGTATTATACATATAAATAAACCCTCCTCTTGAATCACTCTATCTATTAAAAAAACCGCATCAAAATCCGTTGCGTAGTATTAAAGATCTAAAAGCTGTCACGATATAATTATAAAAGAGGGAGTTGATGTGTGGGCCTACGTGGGAGCTAGCCCAAGCCCTCCCATTTTGAGAGGAAGCCTATGGCCAGCAGTGGGACGCAAATGGGCTGGATAAACTTGAAGAAGTCGTTACATTTATTTTATATTATTATCCACACATTTTCGATCGCCTTTTATCGTTTGCATGTATTAATTTAATGCACAAGTAGCCTAGTAGAGACATCAAATTAATTAATGTATGAACCTAGACAATATAACTTATTTTTATTCCATCGTCGCATATTTAAGTATCCGTTTTTTCATATTTTGACGGTTATTCCGTTGCATATTAATTTTCAAGTTCTATCAAACCAGAACATAAAAAACAACACAAATATAATATAACGTTTGAAAAAGAAATAGCTCGGTTTATTAATAATTAATTAATTAATGGCGGTATTATAAATTAATGTAAACGCATCTCGGATTGATGAGGACCTGGCTTCCATTACCAGCTCCAGCTCTATAATTTTCTTCATGCTATCGTTTTAGTGGATATCTAAAAACATAATTTCAATTTTAGTGTAACCTGTTCAATATTGTTAAAGCCAAAAACGCGCAAACATTCAAAACAATCAGGTTTCTACCGCACAACGGAGCCGCCAATATTCCCAGCTACCTTAAATAAAGGATAAATTATATTCATAACCTTTCAATAGAGTTTTCAGAAACGGTATTTGTGCGGCAATAAACATTCCAAAAAGCAATGTTTTACGAAAAAATAAACAAAAGATTTTGTCCGCGCGAGAGAGCCGGCCGCACCACCGGTCAATAGCGGTGTTTGTTTGAAATACCGTTTGCACAGTAGGCCCGTAGCATCATAAATTAGACAAAATTATAATGAACGGGAATAGTTGTAAAACTGTACTTTATTTTTTTCCTTTTGAGACGGCCTGTGACGTAGCTATGGCCCATCACTTAGGTTCGCGATATTCGACTCAACAATCAAAAGAATAAGATTTATTTTTCTTTTTATTTATCATAAGACTATTCATCATTTGAAGTCTCAACAGTTCGTCCCGTTTACCTTTGTATGTATGACAACGTCAAAAATTTCCAAACACAGTGGGGTTTCTGCTACTGAATGAAAAATCATTTTAATGACGTTTTTGTAGTTTATAAAAAAAAAATATGAACTGCATCGTCGTTTCTTTGCAACACTAAATGACTTAGCTTGGTTGTATATTACAAGTCCATTTCACATAATTACTTTGCACATACACCAAATAATTATATTAATTATATTAAACGCGAATTCCTTCGAGAAATTAGTTGTGACGAAAAACTAATTAACACTCAAAACAGAGCTGAGTTGAAAATTTTCCTGGCATAAAATTGTTCACTATCTTATCATTCCCTCAGAGAACACAACATCGTCCTAACAAAGTCAAACAATACTTCAACCAGTAGCCTCTTTTAACTAACCTGCGAAACCATTCTATTATTATTTGGTAAAGGTACGAAACAAAACACTACTAAACAAAAGCATATCTCCGGTAGCTCATGAATATATTAAGTTTAAACCTAACGGTCTTCAAAGGGTTGCCAGCAATAAATCAAAATGGCGAAAAGAAAGGGGTAGACGGTGTACCGCGAAGTCATTTAGTGATGCGGTGTAACTTCTAGATTGTAAGTTGTAAAGATAGTCTGTAATTTTTAGGATTGTAACTTATGATAGTTTCTGTTTCTAAGCCTAAGGCCGAATGATTGTAATTTTACATACATACATACGGACAGTCCGATACGCCTCTTTCCCATAGGGGAGGCAGAGCCTTTGTTCTACTTGCTATGATCCTGATATTGGTACCTTTTTTGCGTCATCCACATTCATCAATCTCTACATACGAGTACATACTCATCGGTTTAAGGTACTCTTGACCTGACCTTTTGCCAAAACGTCCCCAATTTGGTTGGTTGTAATTGAGTTATAAGTCGCATCATTAACACGTTGGCTGCGAGACTGTTTTTCATGATTTTTATTTTGGTGCGTTGATAGGTCCAAAGAGCCCCTACCCCACTTAAACTTCAGTGCGGCAATAGGTCCATTGTGCCCCACCACGCAAGAAAAAAAAAACTGTATATTTTTTTGTGGAGGTTTACTGTACTGCATATAGATACTTTGAATGATTTTCATTAAGAAAACAATCGACTATCGCTGTTCGCATGCGGCACATCACTACCTGTTGACATTGGTTGACACTCAGTGCAGATGGGGCGTGTGAGGGGTCGAAGGTCTATTAGAGCCCTTCCCGCACTGAAATGAAAAATAAGTCATTCAGTGCGCGAGGGGTCCAATGTGCCTTTCACGTAAACTAAGTATGCCAAATTATCAAAATTTAATAAATATACATAAAACTATATTTTTCTCTGTCCTACTTTAACGGTTGCCTTAGATAAGCGTCCCGCACCGTACGAAATTACGCCAATTTCGCTGCCGCACAGGATTTCGGCCACGGATGGGGCTTTTTGTGCCTTTTCCCGCAGTGAACGTGTTAATCCATTCTAGTGTATTATTGAATTAACTGTTTGCAGTCACATCTGTGAAAATAAATAGGTACGACTAAACGAAACTAAAGCGCTTTTTATTGTATCAACAACAGATCGAAAATTTAACTGAGCGGAAGTTTTACAGCAATATTTAAAATTTTACAACAACAATACCTAACCTAACCTAACCTAACTTTTGCGGGTGGTACGGCCTTGTGCATGTGCAAGGTCCGTCCGGATCGCTACCACCATCTTACTCGCTAATCCTGCCGCTAAGCAGCAGTGCCTGCACTGCTGGGTTCCGGTGTGGAGAGTAAGACAGCCGGGGAAATTACGAGCACAAGAGGCATTTCATCTTAGCCCTCTAGGTTGGCAACGCATCTGCGATCACTCCGGGGTTGCGGGTGTCTATGGGCAGTGGTGATCACTTACCATCAGGTGACCCACTTGCTCGTTTGCCTTCCTATTCATATCTATATTAAAAAAAAACTATGGCTACAATTATAATAATGAATTAAATTAACTAAGCTAAAACTTCGACTTTTAATACAAAACTTTCGTAGGTAATTCCCGAAATTCCATGAATCAAAAGATGTTCCTCTTTCAGAAAAAACCAAACTTTAATTTTAAATTTTACTGATCATACCATAATTATTATCCGTTTAAGTACTTAATCATTTAATGATTTAAATAGTGAAGACACCATCTGTAGTTAGACGATTTTTAATCAGTATGCTTAGTGTAGGTTTTCGGTCACAAAATACGTCTCGACCGCGTTCGCGTTAAAATGTCAAATACTATGGGAACAATTTGTTGCCGTTTCGATCCGCAAGTGGCGCTGCCAATTTTTCTATAGTAATTGAGACGTTTACGTGAACGCGTTCGAGACGTTTTTATATGCGAAAACTTACACTAGAGACTCTGACATATAAAAAAGTGTCACTTGTTCCTTTGAACTTTTAAACGGACAATAATAAGTCAGAAGTTGACAAAACCATTAAAAACAAACATACCTACATTATAATGCACCGCAATAAAGCTGGTGCAATACCTGCACTTCTTTCCGACAAAGTATTTTTTATTCCGAACCTTGAAAATTGTGCCTTACACATTTTTTACCAATTTGTAATTTGGCTTGTTTGTTTACGTCCAAAAATATGGAATATTGTGTGTCCCATTCGTTTAGTGCACGGCAAGAAGAAACCGTATTGAACTCCGTAGCACGGCTCGCGTAACGTACGAAAGAGTAAGCTGCGAGGAAGATGGAATAATAAAATGATTAACAGGGTAACACTTTACAGTTCAAACTGTAAGTCGCTACAAAAAGATGAAAGCCATTATCAATGACAGTGAAATATTATTCAAAAGTAACCATAAACATTGGACAACTAAAAATGCTAAGGAGTTTGCAAACAGCTCAACAACTGCTTGTAACAATGATAACATTTCAAACACTTTGTTTCTGTGCGGACATTTGGCCAAGGAAATAACGATAGGCCATAGACAGCCAAAGATAACGATGTACCCTTTTAGAGCCGCCAATTTAAAAAATAAAAACTATTTTCACAATATGCTTTCTAATCGTAAAAAAAGGTTGCAATTTTTTGCGAAGGCCCGTTTTGTTGAATCGTAAAAAAATAAAAAAACAAAAATTTTAATTGTTATACGTTTTGCGCAACGCTTTTCGGGTTATAAAACGATTAAAGTCCAGAAAAACGTTGCGTTGCAATGACAGAGTTAGAATTTGCCGCGCCGAAACAATAGTGAAGCGTGAATAACGGTTCTCAAAACGCACTAGGGACTTTCTTTACTGAGAACAGAGATCTATGGGCGGGAAATTGAATAATTAACGGAGAGTCAACTCAAAGAGACTATTGGCTAACCCTTACTACAATGGCTACGGAGAAGGTGTCTAAAAAGCTTAGTATGAATGTCTTGGAATAAATCTGCACATCATTTCAATGACATTTCTATTTAGATGTAGTTACTAGTACAGTCGGGTTTTTCAATGCAACTTTGTCGGAAAACTCTACTGTATTTTCAAATATTATTTTTTTGAGCCACATCGGAAACATATCGCTAAATTTAAGATAACTAGCTGTTGCCCGCGACACCGTCTGCAAAGAATTCGTTTATCGCTATCCCGCGGGAATTTTCCGGGATAAAAAGTAGCCTGTGTGCTATTCTACACTTTTCTCTTACATATGTGCCGAATTTCATCCAGATTCGCTGGGCCGCTCTGGCGTGATTCACTAACAAACAAACATCCATCCATCCATACTTTCGCATTTATAATATCAGTTAGATGCATCGTTGACTGTATATCGGTCTATCGCTTACAGTTTAACTGTGAGAGATTCCATAAAGGAAAAATAACACCCTTGTAGTTGCTTGGTTTGTCTTGTAACCGGCGTTTCTTTCTGTCTTAAGCGCTAGGTAATATTTAGCAGTGACTTCATCGTTTTAAGTTGTGTGAACTCACTTTAGCTTTCCGATACCCACATCTAATTATAACTGGCTATAGTTAATTCTTTTTAGTTAATACTTACTTGAGAGAAATGTTAAAAGTAACAAACAGAAATAAATGGAAAAGTTAACCGCAATATTCACTCATAACTGTATCACCAATTATAATTCTGAATATTATTAAAGTGTTCAACACTAATTAAACCATCCCATTAGTCATTGGCTCCAACACGCAGCCGGTGCCACATAATATTATACAAAATAATTTGTCTGACAATTTGTCGGCGACTTTTGGCAGTCTGTGTAATTGATAGTTTTATAATTGCCCTTCTTCTCTACTGATCTCATTCGAAAGCGATTTTATCTGGCTAAGAGAGGTCGTTAGGAGGAAAGTGGCGCCAAGTGTGATGAGTGTCGCGAGTGACGCCAAATATGATAGGTATCATAAGTTGGGTGCCATTTTTCTCTGCAATTAAAACTAACGCATTAATGAATGACGTCAGGAAATATTTTTATAATTACTTCTTTAATACTTTCGCCACTCCCAAAATGCTAACATTTTTGGCTATAAATGGCACGTAACTGCGACGCGGAAGAGTTTGGACGCAGCAAAAAAAGTGGCCCTCAAACTTTGCCCATTACCCGTAGCCAGGTCTTGTTACCTTAGACTCTGTCTACCCTGTAAAGGATAATGTAAGGGATAAGAGGTACGTAGGGACATTTGTCGGCGAAGCCAAAGTCACGAGCTGGTATAGTTTTGAATTAAAACCAATTAATTACCAATTATATTGCTACTTTGCTGAGTAGCACAGTAATTGTTTGTAGTTCGTGGAGGAACTGCGCTAACGCATATAATTATTTCGAGTAAGTATTTTTTTTTATTGCTCGTAACACAAAAAAGGTAAAGGCAGAAAGTATAGGGACAGGGCGAAATTATTCCTAAATGCGATCTCTTCCTAGTAACCGGATTCGAAAGGGGAAAATTGAAAAGAGGTTAGCAGTCGATAAGTAATAAGTAATTTAGACTGTGAGTGAAAATTGCCAAGAGGGGAATAGGTACAATCTTTCGATCGACAAATAGGTAGAAAATTGTAATTTTCTGTTCATTTTCATTGAGCTAAAATTTTGCATACGTAAGTCGGATGACAATGCAAACAAAACAAACGTTTATTTATAAATGATTTATCAATCGAATAATAACCAATTTCGCCATTTCGCCAAATGTAATGTAGCCATTTTTTCAAGGCAGCCGACTCATATCTATATTAACACTAGTAAAGGTAACTTCAAACGTACACTCTCAACTACCTGTCCGCCAAAAAACCAAACCTAAACTCGCCCCTCTAACAAAGACCACACCTAATGCAAAAGCGTTTTATTGCTATATGCGGGCATATTCGCCGGCTAAGCTCAACAATATTATATTACTACGTTTACTACTGTCGGCATCCAAACATTGTCGCAAAATCAAAGCCATCGTTGTCTTTTAAGCAGATTAACAAACCCTAACCTACCCTTTCACAGCTTCAAACCGAGTAAAAGCGATTGTCTATTGTTTTGCTACCGAGAACAAATGACGGTGAATTTGCTTTGCGGATTACGCTTTCTAGGGTTCTGTTACCAAAGAGTGCCAACTATTACCAGGGGCCTTACCATGAAGTCCTAATTCCGACTCAGTTCGAGTTTTAGCTGTCACTTTTTGTATGAATCTGACAGCGAGCGAACTAAACTGAATCGCATTAAGACGTCATGGTAAGGACCCTGGGCTATTTAGTCATACTAACTCAACCTGCTAAAATATTCCGGAACAATTTTAAGAGACCCCCTATTTTAAAGCTTTGCTACGTTATTGTAGGTGGGTGGTTAGGGCCGCTAACTCACTCACTAATCCTGCCGCTAAGCAGTATGCTTGAGCTACTGTGTTCCGGCATGGAGAGTACGACAATGCGTGAGGTATTCCATCTTAGCCCTCTAGGCGGGCAATGCCCCTGCAATCCTTTGGTGTCGCGGGTGTCCATGAGGGGTTGTGGTCACTTATCATCACGTTCGCCACTGGCAGTCTTGTCAATCGTCTTTCATCGGACCATATCTTATGAACGGTAAGTAGTAGAAGCTTGAAATTTTCACTCAATGTATGTAATTATCAGCGCTATAACAACAGATAATGAAATGAGGTGGAAATAAATGGTCCCGCATCAACCTTAATATTTCCACCATGTTTATTAGCTACTAGCTGTTGCCAGCGACTTCGTCTGCAAAGAATTGGTTTATCGCTATCCCGCGGGAACTACGCAATTTTCCGGGATAAAAAGTAGCCTATGTGCTATTCCAGACTTTTCTCTATCT
This sequence comes from Pandemis heparana, assembly GCA_963854515.1. Classification (NCBI taxonomy): domain Eukaryota; kingdom Metazoa; phylum Arthropoda; class Insecta; order Lepidoptera; family Tortricidae; genus Pandemis; species Pandemis heparana. Next base: position 7,946,650 of record OY978028.1, read on the forward strand.
ATGTGCCAAATTTCATCCAGATCCGTTGGGCCGTTCTGGTGTGATTGAGTAACAAACAAACATCCATCTATCCATCCATCCATCCATCCATCCATCCATCCATCCATACTTTCTCATTTATAATATTAGTTAGATTAGATAACGGAACCATTCGTGTTCGAGTTCAGACGCACTTGCCTTACATTTAATAGTATCCAGAAGCAGATAATTAATGGTAAATGGGACATGTTTCTACCTGTTCTCTGTTAATCTCTTTGCTTCTTTGAATGGAAGTTTATTGATGCCTTTTGCTAAGCTCATTTGTGAATTAGACGTTTTGGAATCGTACGAAATGCGGGCGTCTCAATAAACCGAAACGTGTCTATAAAATTTTGTTTGATTATAGCGGTAAGATAAATCACTTCAAAATGTTGTTTTATTCTTAAGATTAGAAAATTTGTACTGGGTATTTTTCTGAGTCGTACATACATGCCGTCACGCCTCTTTCCCGTAGTGGTAGGCAGAGACTACTTTGTTCCACTTGATACAATCCAGAAATACAAGTACCTCTTTTGCTCCATTCACGTTCCTCATCTCTTCATACATGCTCATCGGCTTCGGGTAGTTTTCACCTGACCTTTTTTCAAAACGTCCCTGATATAACGTTCGTCTAGGCCTTCTCCTTTTCTTTTAGCTTTGCCTTTTCTGAGTCGGACTAAAATAAACCTTAGTAGACTTGAGTACATCAGGGTATAGACAAGGGCATACGCTCCGAAGCTTAACATACGCTTCCCCAGTAGTATATATACCTCTAGATCACGTAGTTTTAATAATAATAATAATAATAATAAATCTTTATTGCCACAACTTAAAACTAGACTTAAACATAGTACGAGTTAGACGTACGACTGTACTTAGATTTTCGTAGGCTAATGTCAATCCCAAACTAGTTTGTTCCATTCTCTTATCGTTATGGATAATAGAAAGTAACTTCGTTTAGCTACAGTGATATGTGAATTGAAGTATACACAAACGCCGTTTTGTCCGAAAAATGAAATGGGTTAAGTAATGCAGCATTAAAATAATAAGGAGGAAATTGACAATCATTAGATAATATATAGTAATTAAATGTTCGAAGAACTACAGTCTAATTAAATCACCCTCAATTTATTAATACGAAATCAAGTATACTCCTGTTTCCAGGAAAATATGGAGCTAAATAGGTACCAAAAAGACTGAAATTAATTCGATTTACATACATAGTATGTGTCTCTGGCGTGACTAATTTTTGTTATACAATCATTATCATCATCTCCATCCAATATACGTCCCACTGCTGGGCACAGGCCTCCTATCACAGTGAGAGAGCTTATTCTTAGACAATATGATACAAAAATGCCTAAAAAAAATTTGCCATCAAGCTTAATGCAGAGAGAAGTCATATCATTCAACTTTAATTGGGAGGTACCTATAGAATATTTTAATAGAAGGATGCAAGGTCTTTCTGTGCTGTTCACTCTTGTTTTACTAAAATAGGGCTTCATTTAAATTATATTTTTATTGTTTGATTTTTTCCGGTAACCCTATAATAATATGACATATTAGTATAGTTTTATATAGTACTAGCTTCTTCCCGCGACTTCGTCTGCGTAGAATTATACATAAAAACCTTCCTCTTGAATCACTCTCTATATCTATCCACAGACAGCGGAAAGCGACTTTGTTTTATACTATGTAGTAATATCATAGGGTAAACCATAGGTGTTGCCGTCGTACTACTATTATGAACTTTTTAATTCCCTTTTGGTTTCAAAAGAATTTTATAACACCGTAAATATTACGTGACTCTGACATGAATAATGGAATTTTAATTATATGCATTTTGCGACTGATTAAATTTGCATATAATAAACGTACGTTTTCCGGAATTGTGGTTGCGCCAAAACCCCGTTGCCAGGTGCTTATCAACGACAAATTAGCGTACATTTTGGCGTCACGGTGACGTTAAATCAATCCGTTAACCATTAATAAGGTTAGATATGAGACGCGGACGTCACTAGTAATTAATCCCCTGAAATTACCGGCCTGTTAAAGATAAGAGCCTAGTAAAAGCATGGGCTTCACTGTATACCAGCGTTGCTGCACTTTTGTGTGGCAACATGTGCTGAGTGGAGACCCTTTTTCGGTGTCCTTCTGGACCATCATATACTGAATTAGTAATAAGCAATATCTCTAGTTAGGTAATTATAATTTTTATGGTGGTGGTACCTTGTGAACCAAAATAAAATATTTTTCTTTCTTTCTTTCTAAAAGCGAAGTGAACGATGTATACAAAAGTAATGGTAAACGAACGTAAACTAAGTACACGTTTATGTATGAATAAGTAGCAAAGATTTTTGAAAGGTATTTAAATACTTAATCCTAAATAATTCACGCTTAATTTCATAACACAATTTTCTACGGGTTATAGACCGAGGCTAACCTTCACATGTTCCCGATAGTCGAAATATCGGGAACTTGTTGAATCCTCGTCTACATCCAGTAGAAAATAATATCTCTAATGTAACTGTGAATTATTGATAACTATATTAGCATAGGAAATAGCGGTCTACGTCACGTAGAAAATTTATCTGACGTCTTATACTAATTCACATTTTTTGACAAAGTTAACTTTGCAAAAACCAGTAATTAAGGGTATTAACTTATCGTAGTTATCGTGTTTATTTTAACACAAGCAGTGATGAATTGTGCGAATCTGAGTAATTTCAGTGGGCCGCTGACAGAATGCTGATGTTAGACTGAAATGAGGAGATGACGTATTCAAAAATTTACAAGTTTGGCCTCATACATTTCTTCGTACGTGTTTGTGTCATGCACTTAGGACTGTGAGTAAGACCGATAAGTTAATTACATGCGTGTAGAAAAAGAACAAAAGTCCCCTATATCTATTATATTTAAAAGATGATTTAAGCAAAAAGCCCGTAAGGAAAAGTCTTAACTTTACTCGTAAATCGATGAAAGGTTGGAAGTTATTTTTAGAAGTGAAGAAGGAATATTTGATAGCATGAATAATATTCTAAAGTAGACAATAATAAATAATATGCTACGTCAAAAAAAAACAAAATTTTCCATCGCTGAGTGAATAATTTTCCTCTCTCCGTTAAGATCTTTACATTTTAAGTGTCAGTTATCTATGATGTCGTCTCTGTCTGTTTCGTAGTAATAAATAGAGAGGGAATCATTGATAACCAACACTTGTCTTAAGATATCAGGAACTTTACAGAGAATGGAGAAACAGGCCCTAAATATATATATATTTTTACTAGCTATTGCCTGCGACTTAGTCTGCAAATAATTCGTTTATCGCTATCCCGCAAGAATTTTCCGGGATAAAAAGTAGCTTATGTGCTATTCCAGACTTTTCTCTATCTATGTGCCGAATTTTATCCAGATTCGTTTGGCCGTTCTGGCGTGATTGAGTAACAAACATTCATCCATCCATCCATACTTCGCATTTATAATAATAGTAGACACTCGCATGCTGCCGAAATTTAAAGTCTAGGTTTTTCTTATTTGGTTCGGTTTAATGGAAAAACGTCTTTCAACAGTTTTTTCAACAGAATTTCTTGTTCAATTTATATATCGCTTAGTATATCGCTTACTGAACGAAACCCGTCCAGAACAACCAGGTGTTCATTCGGAGTATCTGAAAAAAAATCTAGACACAGGCAATGCAAATACGTATTTGGTATCGTAAATATTTACAATGTTTTTAGTACTAAGCGTGACGTTTTCTTGATGTTTCATTCAAAGCTAAGTAGACAGATCTATCCCATTATTCATAAACGTCGAGTTTCTTTTAACATGTCTGTATGCTTAGTGTAGGTTTTCGGTCACAAAATACGTCTCGAACGCGTTTGCGTTAAAATGTCAAATACTATGGGGAACAGTTGGCCAACGCAGGGAGAGGCCGCAGAATTATATTATAACAAGCCTGCAGCTAGGCAGCAGCGCTTGCGTTGCCGTGTTCCGACGTGGGTCTAAGACAGCCGGTGAAATTACAATCACATGAAGTATTTTACCAAAACTCTCGAGGCTGGCAATGGCAATGTATTTGCAATGCTCCAGTGTTGCAGATAACCATGGGCAGTGGTTATTGGTTACCATCAGATTACACACTTGCTTGTTTGCCTTAATTGCTCTACAAAAAAATAAGATGCGTTAACAGACCAACAGCAGTGTTAAACTATTGCACAGAGGAAACAGCGTGCAAAAATCTGGCTTAAAAAATTGCAGGTAGGTAATGGAAACAAATATAAAACTATATATGTAGTTTTTCTTTTTTTTAATGGAATTTAATATTGGTCATGAAATAAACCATCAGTCGTTAAACACTAAAGTGATAATAAGTAATTTATTTCGACAATAATTTGCACTTAATTACAATGAATCAGTAATTCCACATTCCTCTGTTAGTGTTCGAAACATGAGGACACTGCATTAAACAACTTATGCTATAACACTAATATGACTAAATTACAAAAAGCCTAGAATACAATTAGTGTACCTAATGCAAATATTTTCACATAATTATAGTACTAGACAATTGTCGTTACTGAAACGCTCGAAAACCTGTGACTAATATTAAGGAATTTTGATTAGTTTTCGCAGTAAAAATGTTGCTAGAACGCGTCAAAAAAATGTATAGGTCAATGGGCGAAAATCTTAGGAATCCCAGACCCAACACTGTTTTGATTCCCCTTTCCACCTAGCTCTTTATTACGCTAAACATGGCATATAAGTCTCGCTACCCAAGGCTCTGTCTACTCCGTACCAAAGGGCTAAAGACTTGAATAATATGTATATCTGTGTATGTATAAACCAATTACTGCGACAAGTATTATGCAAAGTTGTGTGATGTTATGAGATACGCTGTGACAACGCGCTCATCTAAAATGGTTTATTATTTAAAAATAACACACGTTTCAGATAATTTCACGTTTTGCTTTCTTAGCGAATTCTTTAGTGATGTATTGTTTATTATTACATAGTTACAGTAATATTGTTGGAGGTTAAATTACATTGAACCACGGATTTTGCGGTTTTACGTTATTTTTCGCATTAAATATGCAATAATTGATTTTGGGATTTTTGCAGTACTAACTTTCTTTTGAATAACGCGAATCTTTGGTTATTCCCAATATTTCACTAAGAAATGTCACGTAGCTCAACTGGTATACATTTTCAATTTTTTGCCTCAAATTTTACCAGTAGTTTTGAATCATTTTTAACACAAAACTATTACCAAACATGAATATTTTTTTTAAATTTGCTTTTATTCAAGCGTCTAATTAAACAAAATTCCCACACGTCTAACTATTTGGAAAAAAGGAATTAAATGTGTAAAAAATAGGACGTGCCTATTAAGATCAACCAATTACATGTCTGAAGCAACCTATCAACCTAATTTACATTAAAAATAGTATCAAGTACATACCAATACCAGAAACTGATCATCAAAAAAAAAAAAATTTCGTAGGTACGCCGTGTGGCATAATGGGCAATATGCTCATTTTTTACAAAAAAAAAGCAAGGGCGGTCTCGCCACCCGGCTGAAAGCTTCCAAATTCAAATAGCGAAAAAAAAAACGCGAATGTGACAGCCGCATTGCCTATAAAAGCGCGCGCACGTGTCGCTAAGGCATCAGTCGTCAGACGCTTACCGCATTGAACGCACGTCGTTCGCACCCACGCGCGCCAACGTAAAAAAGATCGATCGCATTTCATAGTTCAAAAATCTCATCATGGACATCAAGGTTTTGGATCCCACCGGCATCTACTAATTTTGCGAAGAAAATCAAATTCGTCGCGAAGTCCGAAGAGAAATCGAAGATTTTTATATTTTGAAGATTTATATTTATAATTCAAGATGTTTGTCCTGGATCCCACCGGCGTCTACTGAGTTGGATACTCTGCTATCTGAAAAAATTTCAACATTTCAACATATAACCAGAGAAAAAAAATAATCAATCAAGATGTTCGTGCTAGACCCCACCGGAGTCTACTAACTTCGAGTTCTTCAGTTATTTCATCGAGATTCAGAAATCCTTCAAAATGTTCGTGCTAGACCCCACTGGAGTGTATTGAAGTATTAAGTGCAAAAACTAAGTGCATCAAGATGTTTGTTCTCGACCCGACTGGTGTGTATTGAGATAAAGACTCTTTTTAAAGTGTAAGTTTAAAAAAATCAAAATGATCGTCCTCGATCCCACTAATGTGTATTAGGCTAGTTCCCCCTAGTAGGTTAGGATTTTTGCCTTACTAGTTAGGTCCGAAGTATTTTTTAGTATTCCAAGTTTTTTTTAGTCAGCAACATGTCACTTCCTGTTTTAGATCCGACTGGTACTTATTAGTGCACAAAATTCACTTGTGTCTTAATTTTTCAAATATTTATAATGTCGTGCATTTGCTGCGACTCAGTAAGACACAAGCTAATATCTATAAGCAGACAGAGAGTCACTTATAATAGGCGGAGAAGGAAATATTTTTAAAAATGTTCGCCTATTTTTTAATTTATGTAAATATAGAACCAAAGACTGCAACTGCCTGCCCGAAGTAATCACCTTTGAGTCTGATGTCAAGACAATGTTCATTATAATTTATTGAAGTTACCTTAACGTAAGTGATTATTTATTGACTAACATCATCTTTACTATGTAACAACATCTAGTTCTTAAGTTTTTATTATCCCGGAATGTTAATGTTTACGACAAAGTTAAGTTTCGGTCGGACGATGCCTCTGCTTCCACCGTCGAACGCTGATGTTACTCGCATTTCCTGTACCCGATTGCATTTTTTCACTGTCGGCAGTGATTTTATACTCTTATAAAATAATAAGACTGTTAGTTAAATACTCTAGCTGAATGTTGCTGCATAAACATTTAATTGTTGAATAAATGTAATGTAAAAATATTTCAAAACTTTATTTTGGCACCTTACCCTTAGATTTAAGATAGTGTGTTGATGTAAGCTTACAACTCTGCGATGCCATTGCATCAGCCGATTGCAAAATGCTGCATGATACTTTGGAAGGCTACAACTAAATGAACTTGAGCGAAGTAGTAAACAACAAACAGACAAGCTAGTAAGTACCACTTTATTAACCAAAAAATACATTTTCAGCCATAACTGTGTTACTTTTTTTTGTCTTGAAATTTTGAAATTGCACCACTGTGCTTTAATTTTCCTAACAAAATATTTCTACATTTTTGTTTAAAGAAATCGTAATAAAGTAGGCGCAGGATTTTTTTTCTTTCACTTCATAAATGTGATTGAAACCTCATAAAATCTCAATGATTTAATTGACAGGTCATCGCTCCTGGTTTTATAGCTTCATTTATCTCAGACAGAAAGCTCGTTATCATCTGTTCAGAGAATTTAAAATTATAAGATTGCATACAGGGAGGTAGATTGAATGACACCTTGTCCAACTAAACGTTTATATTAAGATAATTAGCTACGTAAGTAAGTATGTAGTTTTCTAGTCTAACTGAGACATATGTTTCCTGGCAGACGTATGAAAATTAGACAATCTGAATTACTTCCGTCGACTTGAAGCACAAGTAAGGTAAGTTATTTTACAAAAACAAAAACTCGTACAAATACAGTGTGAAAACATAATTCTTCATTGATTTGCAAAAGTGTAAATTACAGATACACATCAATAGGCACCGTGCTATTTTTATCGAGAAGTTTCTTGATTTATGTGTGTCTTGTATTACTCACTACTGTATATAAAACGCATGAAGTTAACAGATTACAGCTCAAAACAGAAGTAAAAGGGCAAAGTTAAATAGATTAAAATAGTTTTACTGAATACTCACAAAAACAAAAAAAAAATCACACAAACAAAAAAAAAAATCTAAAAAAAAAAAAACAAATATAAATGAACAAAAAATGAATAAATAAATGAATAATAAATTATGAAAATCTTACATTAAGTATTTAAATTTAAGGCATTTAGGATTATTTTAGGATTTGATCAGTTATTTTACTTTTTCTGTATGTCTACTCATGCTTAATACCTGTGTCCTGTCAATCGTTCTAAGGTAAACTGGTAGAAATCCCTTTTAGGGATAAGTTCGCCTTTGTACATTTGTGTTGTTCTGTGTTTACCTTTTTCAAATAAATAAATAAATAAATATTCATTCATACATACACCCCAATGTTTTTAAGAATTTTTAAATAATGCTTGATAAAGGATTCTTTACATTTGTCGATGTGCAACGTGTGCGGCGTCAAGACGGTGACTTCATTTTGAATCCAAAACTACGATGAAAAATCTACACTGATGAGCAAAAATAACATGTCACTTTTCATACAAAGTTCTATGAAAAGCGACCCGTTATATTTGCTCGTGAATATATACAGGAGTGTTCAATCACTAAAAGATAATTGAAATTATGATGATAAAAATAATGAAAAAGAATCGCGCGATTATTTTTTATTTATGAAAAAACTGAAAAACATTACACTGTCATCACAGGAAACCCAGCGCAATGTACCAACTTAATTAAGTAACATCAATTACACAAAAACGGATAGCTCACGTATAAAAGTAGAGTGTTCGTTTCGCTGCCGGCGAGCGCTACAAGAGGAAGGACTACGAACTATACTTCATTTAATTTTGAATGAGAAACCACAATAGCATTATATTGCGTCTGGTCAACTATTTCTTACCGAGCAAATAGTGCAGTGCAATAGTTTGGGAGCCGCAAAATAAAATTGTTTTAATGACACTTTATTTGCGTGTCGTCAACTGTTACTCTAGTACAAATTGTTAAGAGATTACAGTTCACGAGCTGCAATATAATGTTGTTGTGGTTTCTCATCCTAAATTAAATGAAGTATCATCCGAGACAGTCGAGCATCACTCGTGTGTAATTATGAATTGAGTCTCACGGTAGTTTCATGTTGAAAGTAAATTATATCCGCTTAACTTACTGATATTCACTGCAGTGTCGCTCACCAACTCACCATTAGTTTCAGAGCCTCTAGTGTAAGTTTTCGCATAAAAAACGTCTCGAACGCGTTCACGTAACCGTCTCAATTACTATGGAAAAATTGGCAGCGCCACTTGCGGATCGAAACGGCAACAAATTGTTCTCATAGTATTTGACATTTTAACACAAACGCGTTCGAGACGTATTTTGTGACGGAAAAGATACACTAAGCATACTGAAGTAACAAGGGCTTGAGCGAAAGTAACAAAGTAAATTTAAATCTTGTTGATCTAAATTGACCTGACTTAGTTCACACAATAGTTATTAAGATATTTGCATGCATTTCCGTTCGCGAAATGATATCTGGTAAAGATCCGTTCACACCTGAGTTTGTACAACATCGATTGGAATCCTTGTGACTATTAATATTAATGCGTGCGTCACATGGCTATTTTTAGAAAGTTTTATTTTTCGTCACGATAAACAGTCGTTTCGCTATTTTTAAGAAGTTTTATATTAAGAAAAAGTAAAGTAAAGGTACTATTCAAAGTACTGTACATTTGGAAAAGAAATCGGAATGACTCTAATCAGTACTAGGGACTTACTGTCTTATGCGATTCAGTTTAGGTTAGCTCGCTGTCAGATTCATACTAAAAGTGACAGCTAAAACATGAACTGAGTCGGCATTAGGACGTCATGGTAAGGCCCTTGGTTGCAAGTTTTATTTGTGATTTAGAAGAAAGAAAACAGCCTTGCACCCACGATTTCGCTTTCGTTTTAGAGCTTCAGTCCCATCAGAACATCCAAAAACCCATTAATGGTACGCCTATGTACCCTAGAAACTTTAATGCAAATTTCAGCTTTCTATACATCCAGTATCAATTTTGTCTGTGCATTGATATTGACAGTCAGCGTAACAATATAATTTATGTAGAACTGAATTATATTCAGAAAAAACCCTTCTCATAAGGTCAAATTTCTAGCTCCAGTGATTTAAGCTGTGCGTTGTGTGTCATTACTCAATCAGTCAATCACTACTCAATTAGTCAATCACTACTCAACGTTTCAGGACTACTCAGCCAGTCACTACTAAGTTAGTCACTTACTCAGTTACTCATTCACCACTCATTTATTTAGTCACGAATTATTCTATAGGTGTTGTGAGACGTAGTCGTCATTTGCTACTCGCTCTATGTGACTGACGCCTAAGTCCGACTGCATCCTAGACAGTCTAGGCTAGGCACCAAATTGAATACATTAGTATTCTCAGAATCAGCTCTCAAGTGAACCCGGTATCAGGATACGCTAAACTATTTTGATAAGAAACCCTTGAACCTTGATAGCAGGATCTTAAAAAAGCGGGAAAACCTACGTAACAATAATGCGGTTGTGGTAAATTTAATTGTATTGGGATGTATGTGCATATTGTATGTACCGCCAAAGAAACGGATTCGCGTACCACCGTGAAACCGTGTCGTTGCAAGTGTCTTATTGACATACCATACTGGCCCACACGTATGCCAAAGAAATTATTGTGATATTATCTATGAAAAGGTTCCACAAAGGTACGCGATTCAGTTTTTTCGACCGTACTTGAGTTAATGTTAAAAATGTTGATTGCTTTTCATGGTCGGAGTGTTTCAAGAGTGTTTCATTTGTTTTTGATCAATGTCTACTTAAATTGTGTGAGTGGTCTCAAGCCGCACTAGGCCCACAGGAACTAACTACCCATGGAATAGCCCAGCCCTCTCATTCTGGAAGGAATCCTGAGCCAGAGAGACGACAACGATGAACTTATAGGCAAAAATGTTCAGCGTTCTACTTTTCCTCGTACTTACCTCTAGTCTATAGCTACGGTCTACCAAGTAATGTCACCATTTTTACGGCAGTTCTTACATTAGAAAAAAGCAATAAGTCTTCTTGTCACATGACTTGATAGTGAGAATATTCCTTGATGTTTTAAGCTGTACAAACGCCTTGGATATGATCGCATATGCCTGGGGCCTTACCATGACGTCCTAATTCCGACTCAGTTCAAGTTTTAGGTGTCACTTTTGGTATGAATCTGACAGCGAGCGAACCTAAACTGAATCGCATTAAGACGTCATGGTAAGGCCCCTGGTCATCGTTGTGATCATTGCTTACATGATAACCGTAACCCCAAACGCCTGCAGTACAGCTTTCCTTAACATGCAACATCAAAATAAAATTAGTTCAGTTATCATCTAGTCCTCAAGTAGTTTTATTCAGAATGGCTGCTTAGGACTTCCCATATCTATTATCATAATCATAATGCACAGGTCACTCTTACAGATTTTTAGGGTAAAAGCTTGATCACCATTTTATAGGTGCGGCCTAACATTTTCTCTATTAACGACTTAACTCGCGTATCGATACATTGTCCGGAGTTTTCATCCGGAAACTCGATTTCTCAACCTTTCACTCGTTCGGTCGCGAAAACCCTAGCAGCACAGGTCGTTGACTTTGACATTTCTAATTTAGGCTGTACGCCACACGGCGGAATTCAGAAGTCCGCCCGTGCATAGAAATGAAGTACTCCAGGTGGTTTTTTAATTTGGCAACGCTCGCTCGCGAAAGATCGCCCGCGCAGAGTTCACGACCACTTTCTTTTATTCAAACTTGTTCACAGTGAAACCAATTGTTTGTGTAAATATTTAATTTCCGCTTAATTTATGGGTTTTGGGAGACGTGTTAATTGCTTAAGCGGTGTAATAGTTACGATTATTTGCTATTGGAAAATCTGTGTAAACTCGGATGATTTACTAATTGCACGTTTTCACACTAGTTTTGTGAAAGCATTGAATATGGCAAAACGACAGTATTATTGTCTCAGACCAAACGAAAACTGCTAAGGTTGTTTATGAAAACGAAAAAATATTCCTAATATCGTTCAAAAATTTGGTGTGCTTTCAATATCGTCTGAAGGTCTGTCTAATTTTTGGGTTCCGTGATAGGAATTGCGGCAATAACACCAATTAACAAAAATATACAACATAAACTAAACGATAACATACAATTTTCTTCTCATTTCTCCATTATCTTTATTTCCAACTAGCTTCTGCCCGCGACTTCGTCTGCGTAGAATTACACATATAAACCTTCCTCTTAAATCTTGATGTGGTTTTAAAGATCTAAGCACACATATGGACAGACTGTGGAAAGCGACTTTGTTTTATACTATGTAGTGATTCTCTAGCCTCTAAAGACTCAAAGGAGCAGCGTTCTTTCTAATTCCTACTTGGACCCAGGTGATCTTCATCATCTTAGTTTTGCATTTTTAGGTTTAATTTCAGCATATTTAAAGTTCTTTTTTCATTTAACAATTTGTCCTTCATTTGGAAGTTATTCTTGCTGATAAAATTGTACTTCAAGAAGTACGCAGGACTTAAGAGAAAAACAAGTAACTATTTTTCAAGTAGTTAAAGTAAGTGAATTGATATTTGTAAAGAAATGTTATTATTGCGTCTTATTATTAAAAACCGTATACTTATCCTTTTAAGTTAGCTAATCTACTGTAGCAGTAGCTATTGTTTTTAAATATTTTATTCGATCGAATTTGTTCTCAATTTATGAAGCAAATTAAGTCATGACATGTGTCGCTCCGCTCGAGTGTTGCTCTCAGCTGAAACACGGCTAATGATCCTCATTACATCCCGTCGCAGTCGAAGTCATCCAATGTCGACTCCGGAATAGCCGCTACACCTGCGCGTGAGTCGAACATTGAAATGTCGCTCGAAATTTAATTTTTCTCACTACACGCTCCCATATCCTTATTTTAAGAGGCCACACCGGCCAAGCGCGGGCCGGGTCTGAAACCAAATAAAAAGTCAAGGCAGAGTTTTGAGACTAAATACGGTCGATGAAATGCCTCTAGATGGAGTGGTATAAATCTGCTTATATCTTCAAAACTACGGCTCTAATTAAATTTTTGACTAGTCCACATGATTAATGAGAGCCGTAAGTATCTTCTAAGCTGCTCGTATTTCAAATTCAGCACAATTTTTCACCACTTTCGAGTGGTACTTTCACACATGTGCTTTCAAAAATCGGGCCCTTGGACTTTTTATTTGGTTCAGACAGCATCTTAAGTAGTGACCATACTGTAAGTGTAGGTTTATCGGAATAATACAAGTTTTGCGTGTCGATGTCAGCAGCTGACACACTTGAAAATTAGTTGAACGGGTTAAAAATAAAGCCCGGTGATATTCTAGGCGCGCGAGTGGATATTGGAAGGTTATCACTTGTTTTCATAATTCATAATTCATTTATTGCATAGTAATCATGTCCTACATTAGGTCTTACATAGTATAATAATTAGATTCAAGACATGAACCCTGTTAGGGCACAGCAATTTAAACATAAATTTAATAAGAATTGAAATGAACACAAAATAAATAAAATAAAATAATAAATAATAATAATATAAATAAAATTGAAATAAAAAAAAAAAAAATTAAAAAAAAAATAATCATATAATAATAATAATAATAATATAGTATAATATTTTTTAAATTTAAATTTAATTTTATTTTTGAACTTTTTATTAATAGAATTGAAATAGAAATTATTTTATATAAATTCATTTTGATCATCATTATCACATTATTATCATTATTCAAGTTTAGTTTTTGTATTTCCGTGATTTTCAATAATCAATTATTAGTGTCTGGTACCCCGTAAGGGCTCGTCTAAAAATCACGTGATCATATTTGGCTTACTTTAGATCCCCACCTCCCCCTAGGTGACATTTGGTGTTTTTTTTTTTTTTATGTGAATAGGAAGGCAAACGAGCAAGTGGGTCACCTGATGGTAAGCGATCACTACTGCCCATAGACACCCGCAACCCCGGAGGGATTGCAGATGCGTTGCCAACCTAGAGGACTTAGATGAAATGCCTCTTGTGCCCGTAATTTCCCCGGCTGTCTTACTCTCCACACTGGAACACAGCAGTGCAAGCACTGCTGCTTAGCGGCAGGATTAGCGAGTAAGATGGTGGTAGCGATCCGGACGGACCTTGCACAAGGCCCTTCCACCCGCAAATGATGATTATTATTGTTGGACGAGCCCTAAGGGATGAAGACGTAATTTATGTATGTATGTATGTAACTCTCCATTCCGAAAGTAGCTGCGCTGTTTATATCTATTTTATTTAGTACACAAAATCTTTATTTTCGTATTCTATGGTACTTATTGTACTACAGAGTCACGGGAATAAGCTAGAAGTAAATGTATGCGATTGAATGGGAGGTGCGCGGAATAGCAACGAGGCGGTGCGCGTGCGCCGCAAACTTAGCAGCTAGATAATTGCTGTGTTATCTAAGTTTCGGTGATTCCTGAGCCCTATTTTATAAAGCTGCAAGTCTCTTTCTGACCCTATGTGTTAGATAGAGACTTCCGCTTGTAAATTGTAGCTTTATAAAATAGGGCCCAGGCCTTGTACTCCGAAGTTGGAAATTAGAGGTTCACTTCCTGTCGTCCTGCTCATAACAATAGTCATTGATGGAAGAGTGGAATGGATTCTGTAAGAAGCATTTTTGGGGTTCCGTAGCCAAATGGCAAAAAACGGAACCCTTATAGATTCGTCATGTCTGTCTGTCTGTCTGTATGTCTGTCTGTCTGTCTGTCTGTCTGTCTGTCTGTCTGTCTGTATGTATGTCTGTCTGTCTGTCCGTCCATATGCCACAGCCACTTTTCTCCGAAACTACAAGAGCTATACTGTTGAAACTTGGTAAGAAGATGTTTTCTGTGAACCGCATTAAGATTTACACACAAAAATAAAAAATAAAACAATTAATTTTGGGGGTTCCCCATACTTAGAACTGAACCCAAACATTTTTTTTTTCGTCAATCCCATACGTGTGGGGTCTTCAAAAATGATATTGAGGTTCCTAATATCATTTTTTTCTAAACTGAATAGTTTGCGCGAGAGACACTTCCAAAGTGATAAAATGTGTGTCCCCCCCCCCCCCCTGTAACTTCTAAAATAAGAGAGTGATAAAACTGATAAAATATATGACATACATTACCATAGAAACTTCCACCCAAAATTGGTTTGAACGAGATCTAGTAAGTAGTTTTTTTTTTTATTTAATATTTGTCTGTCTATATAAAATGACCTCACACTGCCTACATTCTGCTTAAAAGCAGGGCTCCGCTAACACTGGATTTTATAATAACTTAGCGAATTTGTACGAAGCCCTCAGTGCGCGAGTCCGACTCGCACTTGGCCGGTTTTTATAAATAACTAGCTTTTGCCCGCGACTTTGTACGCGTAGCAAATAACTCAAGTAATACAAATGAAATATGTAATTTATAAAAACAGTCACGAAGTTGAATGCACTTATTTCTTGTCCGGCGGCGGGAATTTCCGCATTTTCCCGGAGAACATATTTTAGTGTTACAATCATCTACAGGTGTGCCGAATTTGAAGAGTCTAATTATTACAGTTACTGAAAAATATATAGGCCTTATTTATTCCCTATCCGGTGAGATTTTCAAAAAATCCCTTTTTAGTGCTCCTCTGGGATACTCAAGATTGACGTCTGCCAAATTTCAAGTTCCTAGGTCCAGTGGTTTATGCTATGCGTTGTCTGTCATTCAGTCACGGTACTGTCTTATAGGTATAGACTAGCGACCCGCCCCGGCTTCGCACGGGTGCAATCAATGTTTCTCTACTATATTATGCATGTATTATACTTATAAACCTACATCTTGAATCTATTAAAAAAAACCGCATCAAAATCCGTTGCGTAGTTTTGAAGACCTAAGCATACATTGGGACAGACAAACAGACAGACAACGGAAAGCGACTTTATTTTATACTATGTAGTGAAGCTGTTAAGAAGTTGTTAAAGTATCCTTTGTTATTAGGTTTCTTTCTAAAGCATTCAAGATACTTACTATATACTAAACATAAAGTAAGAAAATCGAAAAAGTTTAAAAACTTATAATTATAATGCTAACGAACGCGTTGATGTCTTTTATATCAAAATCAGCAATGTCAAATGAAGGTCATTACACGAACTTGACATTTTATAAGAGAAACAATATGACATGTGTTACATGAGTGGTTTTTTATATAAAAAAGTGGCAAACGTCATGATGAGTGACCACAACCCCTCATGGACACCCGCAACACCAAAGGATTGTAGGGGCATTGCCCGCCTAGAAGGCTAAGATGGAATATCTCAGGCGCTGTCTTACTCGCAGTAGCACAAGCATGCTGCTTAGCGGCAGGATTAGTGAGTGAAATAGTGATAGCCTACCACCCACCCAAAATAACGTAGCAAAGCTAAAATAGAGGGTCTCTTAAGATTGTTCCGGAATATTTTAGCAGGTCGAGTTAGTTTGACTAAAAAGCCCAGGGGCCTCACCATGACGTCTTAATGCGATTCAGTTTAGGTTCGCTCGCTGTCAGATTCATACTAATAGTGACAGCTAAAACTTGAACTGAGTCGGAATTAGGGCGTCGTGGTACCCCTGGCCCCTATTGACAACATTTCATATTTCTGAGCCTATAATTGTAATGGTTCCCTGTATTTTGTTTGAAAAGATGAACATGCTGACAGTTTAATTTTTTCGCTAGGGCTTGTATTTAATTTATAATTAATTTATTAATTTGTGCTTATTCTAAACGGTTGTAACTCCGGTACTATCACAGAATACACACTTATCCCTTTGTCTTTTCTCAAGTATAGAAAAAAAACTGACGTTTATTTCAAATTGTCAATGTCAGGCCCTATTCTCCAATATTCGATTTTCGAGGTTCGCTTCGTGCTGTTCCGCCCATACTAATAGTCATTATCTTGAGAGTGAGAGAGAAGGTATGCGACCAACTTCGAAAATAGAATTTCAGAGTTGCCCCCCCTTGTACATTGAACTTGTCAAAAATACAAAATTATGATTGCTTATTTTTTCTCGTGAAAAAAGCAAAGGCGTTTCACCTATCCTGTGGTAGTATTGGTAAAATTAGGACATATTTTTAATTTTTTTTTTTATAATAAGCGATATTAAAATTATATAAACATACTAGCTTCTGCCCGCGACTTCGTCCGCGTAGAATTAGACTAACATTAGACAGCTACGATCTTTGACATGTTTATCGCTATCCCGCGGGAACTATGCAATTTTCCGGGATAAAAACAAACCTATTTATGTTAATCTAGGGTACCAGCTATCTTCTTTCCAAATTTCATCCAAATCCGTCCAGTCGTTTCAGCGTGAAGAAGGAAAAAACATACACACACATCGTCATATCCATCCATCCATCCATCGTCACAAACTTTCGCATTTATAATATTAGTTAGATTGCAGTGATCAGTCTAACTCGCTCGCAATCGCCATCGTGTTCATTTTGACAGTTCTTGTATGAATGTGACAGCTAGCTGATTCCGATGCCAATTGTCAGCCCATACATGAACCGTCAAAATGAACACGATGGCGATTGCGAGCGAGTTAGACAATAAGCCTACAGAAGGCAAAATGCTTTCGAACCATATACATACATTTTTAGGTGTTATAAAAATGAAATGTTGACAATTGTCGGTGACAAGTGACAATTCTGTTTACATTACAAACTCGAAAAGAATCTACGCCTGTTGGCATGGCGATGCGGCTAGCAACCCATCACTATTTTGATTCCCCTTCCCACCTATACGCCCACACACACACACACAATTTTGCACAATTGCGCTGAACGTGGCCTTTAGGTCTTTACGTTAGGCTTTGTCTACACCGTAAGGGATAAAGACGTAATTTACGTATGTAGAAACCTTAAAAAAAAGAAAATATTGCCTAACTAATATTATAAATGCGAAAGTATTAAGTAAGGATGAAATTCGGCACATAGATAGGGAAAAGTGTGGAATAGCACATAGGCTACTTTTTATCCCGGAAAATTACGTAGTTCCCGCGGGATAGCGATAAACGAATTTTTTGCAGACAAAGTCGCTGGCAACAGCTAGTTTTTTTTATAAAATCAGTACAAATGCATTTAAAAACTGCAATCAAAGGTAAGATAACTTCACATAATAGATTATAACTTAACCAAGAAGTCGGACATGCATCCACTTACCTAGGTGCATAGGAAAACCAGAAATAAAGCGCGTAGAGACACCCTTCCTACGTGGACTTAAGGATAGTTGTCGCGTGTACCATTGGTATGAGGCATGGTTGAGTGGTTGCGTATGTGTGTGTGTGGAAAGCAGTTTTCGCTTGACAGGGAAAAGGAAGTGGCTGGTTGAATGTGGATGCTTGGAGGGCGGAGGGGGGGAGGTTTGTGGAACTGTATAGTTTATCTTTACCAGTACTAATACTATAGATAGATAGGTAGAGGGTCTATATTTTGTCCCATTAAATTTTAAATTCCATGTACGGTTTGCCGTAATTTTCGTTAGACATAAAACGTTTTATATCTGAATCGCTATTTTTTAGAATCCTAAATATTATAAATGCGAAAGTTTGTGACGATGTGACGATGTGAGTGAGTGAGTGTGTATGTTTGTTCCTTCTACACGCTAAAACTACTGGACCGATTTGGATAAAATTTGGAACGAAGTTAGTTAGTACCCTAGATTAAAAAATAAGCTACTTTTTATCCCTGAAAATTGCATAGTTCCCGCGGGATAACGATAAACATGTTAAAGGTCTTAGCTGCCTAGAGTTGCAACGTAAATACTTATTGCAGCATATTACTATCACTAAAATTAGTTTATAATAAACTAACCTAATGTAACCTACAACATAGTGATGACTTTTCCGAAATTCTTGTAAAATGCACGATTACATGTGTTACGACCAAAAAAATTATGGCTAGTGATTATTATATTAGTGAGTATTGTATTATTTCCCTTACTGTACCTTAACAAGAGTCAATACCGCAGTTCTACCATAGAATTAGGTACGCAACGGGGATAAATAAAACAAGTTCAGGTTAATTTGCAGTTAATTCACAACTCTGAGTGCGCGGATTGAAATCATAAGCATAACAACACAATACACGCACTCCTGCGCATGCTTGCGCGTTGAACTCTTTGCTATGATCACGTACGGAGGCTTGCGTGCCTTTTAATATACTTAGCGGTTTCCCGCAACTCCTGCGCCGAATTCGCTTATCTATCCCGTGGTAACTATGCGATCCATGCGATTTTCAGGGATAAGAACCATCCTATGTTGTTACCCGGGACTATATCTGTACCAAATTTCATTAAAAAAAGGTAAGGGCCAATATTCAAGCGTTTCGACCGCTCGGTTCATGCATCATTGTCGTCCTACAATTATTATCCTAACAGAAGGACAAGCCGCAACAACTTTGGATAAGCTAAATGCAGCATCGATACTGTGTTTCGTTGTCATAAAAAGTTAAGTCTCAGCATCATCTCTTTTGCTGAGACGATAATGACGAAAATAAAACGCGGAAAAAACGCTGAATATTCGCCCGTAAAAGCCCATCGGGGAATGGGGAAAAATCTTAGGAATCATGTTATAGGCGATACGGCTAGCAACCCATCACTATTTTGATTCCCCTTTCCACCTATACGCCCACAATCATGCTAAGCGTGGCCTCGTCGTCGCAGTAAGTTCTTCTGTTTGTCTTACCCCTCACATTCTTAAGTAACTTATCGAAAAACAAAATGTACTCTGAAATTAAAACTAAATTTTGCATCGATCAATTAGCAACGCTTTCGCTAAGTGTTAAGTTATTCATTAATTACAGAATTAAAAGCTTTTGAAGAGCTCATTAGAATCAATCCGAACGTAATCTTAGAGTTTTAATGTAAGCAATATGTTTAAAATGTCATTCTATTGTAAATGTGAAATCCGTCTGTGTTATTCTCTAACTAGTCGAAAATTTCATTTGAGCTGTAATTTTTTAGTTGAGCTTCTAGTGTAAGTTTTCGCATATAAAAACGTCTCGAACGCGTTCACATAAACGACTCGATTACTATGGAAAAATTGCAGCGCCACTTGCGGATCGAAACTGCAACAAACTAGATAAGATAAGATAAGATAAGATAAGATAATTAAATAAAGATAAAGATAAAGCATTACTTACTTATTCAGTACGTAATAGAGTCTGAGTCTGATAATTTATTCATAAATGTTTTACAAAAATTACAACTAAGAACAAAGTTTCCTTATAAATCTAAGTTAACAACTTATATGCCTGAACTAGGAAATCCTGTGTTTCAGGCTATGAGAGCTAAAAAAATGGCTAGATATTAAATAATTAAACAATCACTAGGGAATAATAGGTATAACATGACAAAAATATAAAGAAATTATTAAATTAAAACTATGATTATTATCCTAAAAATAATCTTTAAAATTAAAATCAAGTAAAAAGAAAGGTTACAAAGATGATCTACTTCACAACTAATAATAAATTCTCTGTATCTTCACTGTTCTCATAGTATTTGACATTTTAACTCAAACGCGTTCGAGACCCGCGTTATATACCTTATTTATATATTTAGATAAGGGTCCGATTTCTATCATTGTCTACCACACCATAGACCATATTGAGCAGAGTTTACTTGGTTATTACTTACTATAGTATATTTATTTTAGCTAGCTAAATTGACAATTGCAAATGTCAAATTGTGAAACAATGATACCAGCTTTTATTGTTTAGTGGTGTACTCGAAACCATCGACAATGTTTGTGGTCTGAATAAAGCGGTTTGGTCATGTTATACTTTAAGAAAAAAATACGATTGTATCATAATTAATCAAATTTAAAGGTTTAGTAGTTTATTACACTAGCTTGTAGATACAAAAATCTATGCTAAATTTAATTTATCGTTAACTTTGATAGTGGTGGCACATCACTATTTTTCAATTGCAAAAAACAGGCAACACAGGTAATGTCATTTTAGTATCTATCTAAAATAAATAGAGTATACGAGTTCCGGTTGCAGTGGTAGGTATATTTTTTACTATGTAATTGTATATTGTATTAGACATTGGAACTATTATGACGATTTTGAGGTTTGAGTCATAGTCAAGGAAGTCCGGGGGAACTCTTAGCATGTGGTATTTCATCAACGTAGCTCAGGTCGCAGTGATTCAAAATCTTCCTGGGAAACTCGCTATTATAAAATTATACCTACGTATGTGCTAGATGACATTGCGTTTTTAATACCTACAATAATGATTTATTAAAAACAACAATTAATTAGGTACCTATGCTACAATTAGTAAAATAAGTTACAAATAATCTCATCCTACAAACCTATTATATCTATACTAAAACTAGTAGGTAATTATAAAAACCTACAAAAGAAAAAGAAAATAAAATAAAAAGAAGGGAAAATAAAAGAAAGAAAAAAAGAAAAAAAGAAAAAAAAGAGGAAACAAAAGAAAGAAAGAAAGAAGAGTTATACATACATACAACATACATGCCTTTATTTACAAATAACAAATTACGAAAAACCTAAGTATAAAAAAGAAAACCCCATCTAACTGTACTGGCTGCGGCAGGGTCCCCATGACCATGACGCTGGCGACATTATGCTTTGGACCGCAATTGCGATCCCCTGGCTTAAGTAGGTCTTGTAAATTGTTGTAAAGGGTGCGGGTCGAAAAAACATAGAAAGGAAGAAAGAAAGAAAAAAAGAAAAAAAAACAATAGTTTTTTATCATGACACAAGGCATGTCAAAAGTCAACATTAAAAACATTAAGCAAATGTAGGAGAGCGGCGCAAGGAGTCTGTAATATATGTCATGTAATATATGTTCGGTGAGACAAAGGAATACCTTGGATAGTAATAAGCGCGATTCTGAAGTTTCCATCACTATAACACCCTTTATTCAAATCATGCCATTCATAAAACATCTGCCTACAAACTTTCGTACTAGCCGATATGAAAACGAGCCGCCGAAGCCCTATCGATGGAATGTCAAACTGCAGCTTCGAAAAGCCTAATCGCATAAGCAATAAACTAACAGGTCTAGGAAAACGTGTCCGGAAAACTCCGCTCGCGCCTCCATCCACCGCTAGATGGCGGTAGCTCTCGCCACTCATATAAGCAGCCGTCTGCGCAACTCGCCACTGCCCGCCCGGCTCTCGCGCGATCTACGCGTCTACCGCGACACACTTGAACGCGCGTGATTGTGATATGGATATACTCACTTTGGATCCTACTGGACTTTATTAGACACAAAAAAAATGGCAGTTCTGGATCCCACTGGCCAGTACTAAAAAAACAAAGATGGTCGGCTTAGATCCCACTGAAATATACTGAAGTCGCAATGTGCTGCGGTCAGCGCAGGATTTGGACTGGATCGAGTCCGGAAGAAACGTCGTCGTGTAGAAAAAGGAGGTTTAAATGTATCGGCTGAGCAAGGTTCGGACACGGAAGTCGAGTCGGCATTCCTGACACCCGCGGAAGAATGCAATGTAAGTGACTTTACATAATTTAATTACCATATGTCACTGTTTTTACCCACTCAATTTTTTCTTTGATCACCCATGTCGACTGTTTTACTTTTGAACTTGGAAAAAGGTAATATATTATTCGATTCTTATTGGAATCCGTTATGAAACTTACCCCCTTTTGAGCTATTGTTTGAACTAGTTGCGCTTGACCGTTTTTTGTCGCCTGAAGGTAATTACCAAATGTGATTTCCGTGTCGGAGCGGGGCGTAAAATGTGTTAGTATTTAATATCAACGCTTTTTGGATACTGCTGGCGTTGACATAATTGTGTACTGTATTATTTTAAACTGTAACATTACGGCTGTTTAGATTTAGGAAATTTGGCTCCTTGGTAAAACCTGCTGCTACAAAGGTTTCGAGGAAATCGACTAGTTTGACCACTGTAACGAAATGCAATGTTTCTTACACAACTAAAGGTCACCTGTAGTGACAACTTCATACCTACCACGCTGTCAAATTTTTCTTTAAATGAGTATACGTGGAACCTTTTCGCAATAAAAATCATAATAGCATACCAATGCCCGTAAACAAGGTTATTATGAAATTTACTGTGAAAAGGTTCCAGCTATTGTGCGTATGTTCAATTAGGAGCTATCCAGAGGTCATTGGGACTGACTGTCTACCCCACATGGCTACTAGTCGTAAGGATACGGGGTCAATGGTCAGCCCAGCTGTTCGCACGCGATGCACCGAAATGTGAACCGCATAGAATTCTGATTAGGCATCAAAAACTTCAGCCGTTGCCATACGCCACGCGCGACAAAAAAAGTAACTGCTCTAGTTTGTCTATGCAAGGTGTTTTATGTAGACCGCCTTTTGATAAGTTTATATAATTCCCAGCCCAAATTTCGGACAGTATCGCAATTTTTACGGCACGGCGGGTTCGTTGACCGGACATATTTTATTTCATCGCTACACAGGCGCGGCGCACACACGCCAACGACGCACACAGAGGCGCCTGATCTTCGCATGCTCCGCGTAAACACTACATCACGTATCATGAATCGTAATCATTTAATTTGATTTAATTTTACGACAATAGACGTGACTTAAAAAAAAAAATTTCATATCAAAATTATGTATGCGACGAAAAAACGTGGCTACCTTGTTAGGTATTTTATAAGCGGCACGCGAGGCTCGTATGATATCGTTAAGATTAACAAGCGAGGCAATGCGGTGTTTGCCGAATTCAGTTCAACAACCGGGGGAACGGCCGATCGCGTTCAAAATAGACGTCGTATCGCATCAAATATGTTTGTCATCCGAATGCGCACCTTTGAACAACCTGCCATCTATTTTCAATTGTTCGCTTTGGTAAATGGAGTTCGAAACTCGAACTAGGTATTTAAAATTTAACATTCGCTAAATATTTATTCTACTTTCACCTCAGATTATCGTTAGTCGTTAAGCTGTCACTAGGAATTACATCAAATTGAGCTTGTCATTGAAAGGCGCGACTGTAAACAACCTAGAATATTCATTTGTTTTTCGAACGCGATAACTGACGTCAAATTTAAAAGGTAAAGGTGGAATTCTGGAATGGTTTTAAATTTCGATGACTATTGTTTTCCGTTATAAGTACCTACCTACAGTCAATTCTTATGCTAAATAGATACTATAAAGAATTGGAGTGTGATAATTGTAATGTAAACAGTGCTTTCGCATGCAACATGCATATCAGCCAGCAATTAGAACAAAACTATGGTCAGTCAATAAAAGGAAAAAAACAGAAGGAGCGCCACTTCGACATATTTTTGACGATGGCAACAATTTTGTATGAAAACGAAGTCTCTTCCTCTCTAATAACTGACTTTGAAAAAGGAGGTTCCCAATACGTGGGAATGTGACTTCACAAAAAGGGTCACCGATACAAAATTGCCCAAATCCTTATTCAATTCAGTCTCGTTACACCCATTATGTCAATAGCATCAAGTTAGTGTGATTCACAGCCAGTGTTGCCAGCAAAATAAAACTGAAATACTAGAATATACAAAACATAAAAAAGAAAAACTGCATATTTTCCAAATTTTTAGTGAAAAATTAAGAAAATTTCTTACATTATGTTTTTATTTTCTTCGCATATAAAAAGTTAAAATAAAGCTACCTACAACAATAAAAACAATGCGTTCAGCGTTCACTGCCTACTTTCTTCAAATCTACTACATCTTTGGCGTCACGTGCTTTAGGATAGCATTTTGTATGTTAATATTTTACATTTACTTTTTCATTCGTTTTCCACCATCATTATCGTAACACAAGTTGTTCTCACTTACTAAACTATTATGATTGCCAATATGGTAAAGAAACACAAAAATAGAAAAAAAGTAAGTAAAGAAAAAAGAAAAAAAGTACGAAAAAGAAAAAAAGTAATCAAAAAAGAAAATAGTAAAGAAAGTATGAAGTAATCTACTCTGTAATTTATAGCGTTTTGTTTTCGGAAAATAAATAAATAAATAAATAAAATGCCATGTCTCTGTAACCCGTAACACAAGGGAACGGCCCGGCATCAACACAGTAGAACAGATACCTAACTAGATAATAAGATATGAACAGGACAAGGATTATGACCCCGACGGTCAACTTCCAAAAATGAAGGGACATAATAGTAAATCAGCAGGCTTATTACGTAACTCGCTCGCGATCACCATCGTCTTCATTTTGACATTTCATGTATGAGCTGACAATTGGCATCGGAATCAGCTAGCTGTTACATTCATACAAGAACTGTCAAAATAAACACGATGGCGATTGCGAGCGAGTTACGTAATAAGCCTGCTGATTTACTATCATGTCCCTTCATTGTTGGAAGTTGACCGTCGGGGTCATAATCCTTGTGCTGTTCATATCTTATTATCTAGTTAGGTATCTGTTCTACTGTGTTGATGCTGGGCCGTTCCCTTGTGTTACGGGTTACGGAGACATGGCATTTTATTTATTTATTTGGTCTCTAAGATTTTTTCCGGAATATTTCAGCAGATTTTGGTGTTAGACTGAACAACCAAGATTTTTCATTTTGTTCCGCCCTTGATGCGGTTCGCTTACTTCGATCAATATGTGGGATTACTTTGACAACTATGATTAAAGAAATCCTGAAAAACATTTACAGCCGGGTTACCAGCCTTAGTGCGATTAAATTCCGATTCAGTTTAGGTTCACTCGCTGTCAGATCCATACTAAAAATGACAGCTAAAACCTGAACTTTATCGCAATTGAATTGCATTAAGACTGTAGTGGCCTTACCATGAAGTCCAGCAGGCTTATTACGTAACTTGCTCGCGATCGCCATCGTCTTCATTTTGACAGTTCATGTATGGGCTGACAATTGGCATCGGAATGAGCTAGCTGTCAATTTCATACAAGAACTGTCAAAATGAACACGATGGCGATTGCGAGCGAGTTACGTAATAAGCTAGCAGAGCTTACTTAAACTAGTAACTAGTCACCTGCTGAAAACATTCCGCAACAAATTTAAGAGACCCTGCAGAAGGTCAAAGCAAAAGCAGCGAATCCACTGGTAAAATAGCGCTGGCAACACTGTCCGCAGTACGCGCAGGCGCACATGTCCGATGCCACTGATGATTCGCGATGAACCTCCTTGACCCTAAGCTGGCTGCACTGTGGCCTGTTTTCGGGATTGCGTCATCATAGGTCAAAAATCCCTGGCCCGCCATATTTTTTTTGCTCAAGAATGCTTAGCACGTCGCCTTCTTCCTTTGTTTGACCATTTAAAATACCAGCTCCGTCAGTTTCGTAACTTTAATGTGTTGTAATTTGATTATGAAAATAGTGAGGTCTTAGCGGTTGGCGTCTTTTAGATAATGTTTAACATTGTTATAAGATGGCAGACTTACTTAAGTAGTTATTTCATACACCACCATACCTAACTGGGATGATACGGGCATAGTACTTCTTTTCATTGACCCTATTTCTCACTGACTAACGCCATTAGTCTTCGGAATCTTGGTTTCTTAATTCAGTTAAGTTATTCTGGAAGCCTAATCTAACTAGTTAGTTGTGTCTGCTAGCCCATTCCTATCACCTTTGTTCTTCCGTCCCTACGCGCAGCGTCGTCTGTCTGTTCCCAACTTGCTTGGCCTCAATAGTCTTACAGCATAGTTATACGTACAGCATTGATCTTATTAAAATGTCAATACCGTATGCCCGACAATACCCATTTTTTGCGTGCAAAAAGCATGCACAAAATGTGAATTTTTTGCGATGCAAAATACTGCATGTCGCATTACAAAGGTGCAGCGCAAGGTCGACAGCTGGTTGGTCTAATTAAAGGTTTTATGCTTAAATAATTAAGTGGGCAGCACTAGTGCAGGTGCCGTATTATTTATGCAAGAATAAAATCATTATTTACGAACGCATCGTGCCAAATTGCGTACATAGTCGCGTGTTTATGCACTCCGCCGGTGCGTCAATAATTTAAGCGCGATCAGCGATCGCGGGTGCAACATAAATTCCTAATTTGAATGCGTTGTCCATCCGTCTTCGAGATATCATCTCAGCTGCGTCTCTAGTGTTACCTTACCGTGTTACAAGTACGCCATTCTCAAAAACAACGTAATTTACGATTATACCACCAATCAAATTTAAATAAAGATAATCCTACGATGGAAGTATTAGGAGTCAATAAACCTCGGCCACGAAACAGGTTCTTTTTTGTTTGGACACAAAAATATTTCATATGACCAACCGCACTAAACATAACATCGTCCACAAATAGCTCGGGTTCTTTATGGGTGTTTGAAGTTATGCGCAGATAAAAACCTAGCCGAAAACTAAATAGACGGGCCGTTTCTAGATGAGAAATTGCGATGACAGAGCCTACGTGTGGCCCTTATAAAGTATGCCGCACCTGCTGCTGTTAATGTTCGGAGCCAATTCATTGCAAATATAAAATAACAACGAAATAATTTGTTTGCGAGCGCTCATAATAAAACATGATGGCAAGGACCTTTTAAATATGGAACGCGGATCTTTCTTAATAGTGGACAGTGCGTCAAAAGTAGCAGTTAGTGGGTCAAATATCGGGGAGCGTTACATGCTACCTTGCTCGCACCGATTCAGAGGTTGCATCACGGCTTGCATAACGTATCTTGCCGTAATGTCTGTGACTTGATGTTTCTTGTTAATACTCGCTGATAGATTCCTTTTGTCATTATTAAATTGATGCTTTTGTTTAGCGATTGTTCAATGATTGGCTTACTAAGTTTACGGGTATATGTATATGAGGACATAAATGCGGTAACTTAATATTGAAATTATATTTTACAAAGTTTGCTGTATCAATGTAACTATGGATACCTGTACAAAGATATTCACTGATTTAGAATATGGCGGATTATTCAACGGAAAGGTCAGTGATTTATGTGGGTACCTAATTAATAATTATGCCTTTATGAACAGGACTCTTAAAGTTATGTTCATAAAGTAATTATAAACAAAGGACTAAAGTGGGCTTATTAAACTAGAAGACTAAGCCAAGACTAAGCTAATAAAATAAGCTTTTAGCACAAAATTAAACATAAGAATGTTATAAAAACTAGACACTGCAATTGGATTTAGTATTTTTTATATTAAGATTCGTCATCCATCAAGTCATTGACACCGCTGCATGGGACGTCGATATACTAGGAGATGATGAGATCGCAGGCGTTCAATCAACTTTCTCAGTGCATCCACCTTATCAAAGAAACACCCGCAACTTTGCGGAAATAACGCTTGTAATAAGTTGGGAACTTTACTACTCACTTCTTAACACTTTGTTTGGCAAAGGCTCACCGTGAGCTTGATATTTTATCAGTTTTGGTAACAAACTTCTGTAAGACATTTCCGTAGCAACAGCAATACGGATCAATCGTAACCAATGCAGCGTATTTGGCACATTACGTGTCCAGGAAAAGATAAGAATTTAAACTCTATGACGAAAGGGAGGTCATACGCACGCATCGCAATGCAAACGTCTTTGAACTATGCTATCCTGGTAGTCAAAACATAACAGCTGCTCACGAACAAATCCGAAAATACACATTGGCAACTTTCGACTGTGGAAAATCGTATACAAACCGCATAGCTACACACACCGCTCTGGTTTCGACTAACGTCTGTATTCTACTAGTTGCTTGTGTGAAGAGAAAATGCTTTCTACTTGTACATACACGGTTATGCACATACATAAGTGGCAGTATCTCATTGCGGAGGAACGCGTGTTAATAGCGAAGCTGTGTTTCCGCATAGGTAGTTCAGCCAACGAGCGCGAGGCGGGCCCGTGAGAACTCGGGAGCGTCAACCTTGCTTATCTTTTCGAACTGACGACAACTTTTCGACTTCGGAAATGAACCTTGAAATTCATTATCAACATAAATGTCATTCTAAAACGCATCTAATGACTTTTTTAAACAGAGCACTCTTGTCTTGTTGCTCTTATTGGTTTAAATATTTTAAGGAAAACCGAATTTGCGGGTGCGTCAAAAATGTCGTCAGACGCTGCTGTGACTGTGACGCTCACGCGCTACGCACACTCGCCCACGTTTACCCACACAGGTGGCGCGGTGAGGCGACGTCATAAGTCGGTCTCTTGCAATCTATGCACGCCTGGTCCGTCGTCTCCCCGTAATAAGCTGAAGATAACTCGCTTTTCTTGATCTTACATTATAGGAATGGAAAGCTTTTATTTATTAACTACCGTGTCTTCGGATAGTATTAACATTTTATGTTGCTATTTTAGAACAGCACTGCAACTCGGTCCAAGTGCGGTAACTACGATGAAATTTACTAACAAATAATGAAAGTACATACATCATTTTCTGCATTATTATCTATGAAATTAGCAGTCCTGATGTCCAATGTCAAACAACATAAATATCATTTCATTGTGGTGCTCAATCAGCACAATAATCCGCCGGTTAAAAAATGCTGCTATTCTTGCGTTCGGCAACTGAACTCTGCTTGGTCACGGCACGGCTGTACTTACAACAAACAACTCCTACACGCTTCTGCTGCCCTGGTACTGAGTGTTCTAGTTGACGATCCAAGCAATCCCGAGATGACGATGAGACAATTCGAAACCTCAATGCGACTTCTAATCGACATTAACTATCGTAATTGCCCGTGATTTTAATGTAATTAAATTAAATAAATTAATAATGAACCTGTTACTATGGTAGCGTTCAGCGCCATCTCTCGCCGGATAGCGTAATCGCTTGCACAATGGCGTCGTATTCGCGTTCGCATTCGCGAGCAATGGCGTTTTATTTGAGGAATTATTTGAGGCAATGTGTCGTTGGTTTAATTGAACAATGACAGGTGCGGAGCTAGTCGTGGCCAAGGATGACCAGTGGGCCGGTGCTAGGCACATGGCAGCACATATTGGTTAGTTTTTTGCCCCGGGACATCCGCGGGATCCACTGTGCACTTCTATTATAATTAGTGTCTTTATCAGTATATGGTAATTGGACTTGTATTTTAAACAAGATCCCTTGTCCACTGTTTTACAGTTTTTTATAGCAAAATAAATTACTTAAGGAGTGTCTATTCTAATGTATTGAAATTTAAAGGAGGTTATACGTTTTTATTCCAAGAAATTTAATAAATTAAAGTAGTATTGAAGTAAAGTACCTAATTTGTGTTTAATGAAAATAATATGTAATATTATACGTGCGATTGAAGTTTAAATGGTCCTGGGGGCCGATTTTTGAAAACACATGTGTGAAAATACCACTCGAAAGTGGTGAAAAATTGTGCTGAATTTGAAATACGAGTAGCTTAGAAGATACTTACGGCTCTCATTAATCATGTGGACTACTCAAAAATTTGATTAAAGCTGTAGTTTTGAAGATATAAACAGATTTATACCACTTTCGAGTGATGTGCTTTCAAAAATCGGGGCCCTGGCGATTATTGTGTTCAATATTTCATTTTTGTGTATGTTATATTGTGTTATTCAGTTATTTATTACATTTTTGTTACTCTCAGATCAAAGTCCACTAGCATGCTTCATAGTTAATTCGATATTCGATATATATTTTACCAAGTGTCGCTATTACCAATAAATACCAAGTAAAAATTTTTGGATATCAATAAAAAGTCTCCTAATAAATAATGCGCGGTTCTAACCAAAAAAACTAACAAAAATACTTGCGTAACTTCAAAAGGTTCCTATTAACAATGGCACCGAAATTCATAACAATTATTGCGCAAACAATAACTTTACAATTTGACTTTTTGCAATTTTTTAAAAAACACACTCGCAAAAACAAACTGTTATGTCCTTGTAATAAAACAATGTGGTTAATGGTTTTGGGGCATGGGGTTGGTGGTCTCGTAAATGGGATACTATTATTGTACAATCTTTTGACAGGAACCGACATCCGAAACACGCTTAGTAATTGAACTAAGTCTACTTCGAAATGCCGTCTCTCTCGCTCTCGTATCAGGTTATTAGTGTAAGCAGAAAAGCACGATACGAAATACGAAATTAGAATTTACAACTTTGAAATATGCGGGGTCTAAAAATTTGATGATTTGATAAGAAACGTCATAAATAGGTTTAAACGCGTGTACAAATATAATCACATTTAGGTAAGAATTTAAAGGTTTCAAAAGTTTCACCATTTTGTATATAGGTATTAATTCATTCCATATTAATTCGAATATTTTTCTACAAAATTCTCAAATTAAAGAATCTTAATGTTATAGTTGACTCAAGTAATTTAATTAAACTAAAGGGTGTTTTTTTTTTACATTTTAAACTGCTCAAATAAAAATACCAGCGTTATAGATACTGTCCTAGTAGGTATATACATATAGTATGGATTTTAAAAATACACCATAATATAAAGTCAGTAAGTTTACTTATATGAAATTGTCAAATCGACTGACGTTCACAGAATTGCGCAAAATTATGCTCCTATCCTATTACGTATCTTAAACTACATAACAATGATTGTTCATCCATTGCTAGTTTTATGCACCGAAAGACTATAAAATAATCTTTAAAAGGACGAACGCGCTATTTATATGTCATTATTAAATTTAAGTATTCTTTTTTTGAACTAGAGCATGTCGAGGCGTTAAAAAAAGAATAAGATGTGTGTAAGTGTGCCAGTACTGCCACCTGACTGCGGGCGGTGGACTCGATATAGGGTTGTCGATTAAAGACAACATTACGTTACACTTTTTGACATTACATTGTGGACTAAAAGCCATTACGGATACGTATTAAAATACATAAAGTTTAAAATGTATAATGGGTTAAAATACATAATGGGTCAAAATATATAAAGCGATTATCTGAGAAAATTGCAAATTAACAGAATTGTTATAAACTAAACCTAACCTAGGGAACACCCGAATACTCCGAAATATTTTGTTCCGAATTTACTAATTCCGATTTTTAAAACTCCGAATTTCTTAATTCCTAAGAAATAACATTATTATTATTTATGTAGTGCACCCCCTAACCTAACCTAAATCAATCTATATGATACGTTATCAAAAAAGTTCATCTAGCTAATAGTTACACAAAAAATACCATTATATATTTTGAAGCATTTTGTATTTTAACCCATTATACATTTTAAACTCTATGTAGGTACTCTGATCCGCACCTAGCCATTACATACGAACTGCATTCTGACTGCAACGTAACTGTCACTGCCGTCTGCTGAACCGACCTACTCATCACCATCTTTACAAAAAGGAATTCACAAAAAAACACACAAGATTTAAGTAGTTTCTTCACTGAAAAATAGTCTTAAATTAAATACCATAATACCGCGTGTATGATATGCTAGAATAAGGTTAGGTGCTATATTTGACAGTATTTTTTGTAGATATTTAACATAATTATGCTTTTTTCTCGAGTGCCTATTAAGAGTTTCAATGAACAGCAGTCATCGCTTACCATCAGTCAACCTTTATTCATTTTACTTGTTTTGATTCCTTAAAAAACTCAAATTAAACGTTGGCAACCCTAACAGGGTCCTGTAGCATATTATCTTACGTGTATTTAGCAATATGTTCGCTAAACTAGTTGGTTTAACGTGTCAAAGATATTTTTAACTCGTTTGATTTTTTTATACCACAATAGCGCACAGTTACTCAAACTATTTTATATCT
Source organism: Pandemis heparana (assembly GCA_963854515.1). Taxonomy (NCBI): domain Eukaryota; kingdom Metazoa; phylum Arthropoda; class Insecta; order Lepidoptera; family Tortricidae; genus Pandemis; species Pandemis heparana. The sequence continues at coordinate 7,979,215 of OY978028.1, forward strand.
CAATTCACCTGCGTCCTCCTATATGTAAAGTTAATTTAAAAAAAGTTACGTAGGCACAGACTTATTTATTAGACAGATATCTGAAATTATATTAGGTAGTTTAGCAGTATGGGTGCATTATTCAATTACGACACTAAAATAGATGTTGAGATTTTTCAGAGAAATCTTATAGCCTGCTTACCCATTTTCCATTGTGTGAATATCTGTTATTAGTAAATACGGGTAACAAATTACCATATACGTCATGTTTTTAAAAGAGAAATATATTTCCATGAAAAAAACATTTTTGCAACTCCTGCTGTCTCGATTTTCTTTCAGTGCGATAGTATGCAAAAATGGTGTTTACGAAAAATACCTCTTGTTGTCTACGTCAATTTGAGATTATCTTCTTTAGTTTCGGATTTCCTCATACTACATTTTACTATTTAACTATAATGGGTCTTAATCGTACGAATAGGGTATGTACTTACGATTAAGACCCGTTCATATAGTAGTAAAATGAGTGGTAGTCAGGGGCGTAGCTACCGCCGTATCTGCCGTATCAATTATACGGGGCCCCCGGGCCACGGGGGCCCCCGACGTGCGTAAGCAAAGATAAATGTGAGAAATCTTTACCCTTCATAAGGGCCCCCAAATAAATTTTTATACGGGGCCCCACCAAGGCACGCTACGCCCCTGGTGCTAGTTCTGAAAGTGTAAATCAGTTCCTCGTACTATCTTGAAAATATACACTGTATGTAATATAAAAACTTCTATACGTGCCGGCACGTAAGTCTAGCGCTGACGAGTCACGTGGAGGGGATCGGCGCACCCACGGATACTGTATTTTATACTTCTGCGCATTTGTATGCGCAGTCATCGCTAAACTTACGTGCCGGCACGTATAAATTTTATTTTTACATCAATATTAATGTTTTTTTTCTTTATTTTCAGATCACCGCGAGTCTGCGCCGTGCTTCAACCCCTCACCCTGTATAATACTCACTATATTTAGATATACGACTGATTATTAAATATAGTTCATTTATATTCTTCAAAATTTTGCATTTTCATATAAATTATTGTGTATTTAAAAATGTAACTGCTGACTGAATTTCCCTGTTTTATGTAAACTTTTTAAAAATCGTAATTCAAGAATTGTTGAATCGAGGTTTTATGCATTGTATAAGCTGGATATATTTTTTTTTATACATTTCCTCTTGTAATTATAGTTTTGTTCTCGAGAACAAAGAACATGTTTATTTTCGTAGTTGTTAAGCAAAGTTACATCAGGTTAAGTTAAGTTAAATCAGAGACAAGCAAAAAGAGGCAAAAGGTTATTTTGAACGGTTTTCTTCATCCCCCTGTACATTATTCGAGAGACCTTCAAAAAATCCGTTTATGTACAGATTCTTAGTTTTAAGCTTTTTTCGAGTTTTCGGCCCCGAAACGTAATCATGCATTTTTAAGTTACCAGTCTATGCCGCTTAAAGTGTATATAAAATTATCTTTGCATCAATTTCATCCTTAAAATATACTACCGCATGAACGAAAAGTATGTTAGTTTTTGAACATCCACTAAGTTGTTTCATTATTTGTTATCTACAGGGAGTGTTTTAACTTCTCGAGAATTTTTTTATTGGTTGGCTGCTAAATATTGACAGATGGGATACTATGAGAGTTAGTTTATACAAGAACAGGAACTAGTTTAGGTCTAGGCTCTGTTTTTATATGCACATGTCTCATTCCTATGTTAAATAATGTTCTTAAACGACTAATGATAATTTTCTCGATCGGCTCAAACGCTTGTGCGCCCCGCTACATCCTTTCATTTCATAATATCATTATTAAATAAATTGTGAACGATATTTTACGTGATAGGATATATTATTACGATCTTTAGATAAATATTATGACTGAAACTTCTAGTTATAAGTAAGAGTATGTCGTATATAAATATTCTCATTATCTGCTAAGGCCTGGTTCTGAGCACCTACAATTTGTATGAAAAATCCTTTTAAAATTAGTTCATAATTAAACAACCTTACAATATCAAATTGTGCTATGTTTCTATTTTACAGCTAAAGTTTTGTTAGTTTATTTCATTTCTTCAATCCGTATGAGCTGAATATACAGTATAGATAGATAGATAGATAGATAGATAGATAAAAAACTTTAATCACCACAAGACATGCATGCAAGTATGTCATATCATATCCGCTGTAACATTATCATGATTTTTATTTACCGTAGTCCTTCGTTTGTTCAAACGACACGACGGCGATACGACATGAACACGACATAAACCCAACCTTCTTGGTTTTGTATTGTTTTCATGCCCCGTCTCCGTCGTCTTGCTCTTCATTTTGACGATAATTCCTTAACATAATCATCCAAATAAATCTCATACGCCGGATTGTCAATTGTCCGCTGGGAGGCTACTCCAACATTCGCCTTTCGAAGTTCATATCCGTCCCTCTCTTAAATTGATGACCATTCATAAGTGCGAGAGTAACGACACGAAGCGAACATCGAAAATCGAATTGCGGAGTATAAGGCCTGATTATCATTTCATACATTATGTAAGAGAAGACTGCGTTAGTATAAGTGGTGTTGTCGGTTTTAAGACTGATGCAAATTTGAATAAAATTGCTATCGACTATTTCTTTATGGCCCAGAAAGTATCCCACCCTAGCGTATCGGAAGTATATTAAGTTACTTATCTTGTAACCTAATGATAAATAAAGATGATTTATATTATTTTCTAAATAAATGTGGTTTTATTTGCACTTTCATGCTGGTCTGGGAGCAAAGAAAATACATTAAAATGTACCATCAGCCAAATACGTGGTCTACCACCCTAAGGTTAAAATTCCTTTGCACATCACAATATAAATAACGTCGATAATACAGGCTGTCAACTTGAAAGTTCGACTTTAGCGACATTTTCATTTGATAGGAAATTGGATGAAAAGTGGTAGACCACTTATTTGGGCGACCGTGCCAGTTGTTCCTCTTCCCGCGCAGATGGTAAAATCCTAGGAATCATGTTATAGGCGATGCGGCTAGCAACCCATCACTATTTTGACTCCATTTTGAAGGTCTTTTTACCTTAGGTCCTGTCTGCCCCGTAAGGGATAAAATCATGATTTGTGTATGTATGTTTATTTGCATGACCCCTTCATTAATGTGAGTTACTTAGAATGTGTTGAGGGTAAATTTCATTGATAACAGAGCCTCTAGTCTAGTGTAATTTTTCACTCAACAACCGAATTGAGAACCTCCTTTTTTTTAAGTCGGTTAAAAAGTATCGCGTCATAGTGCTAGCGGTACACCCCAAAATTCAGTAAAAATCTGCAAATGGTGTTAAAAGCATGAAAATATTGAAAATCGGAACGATTAATCTTTAGTCCATAAGAATCAATTTGACCCGTAGCACGAAAAAAAAAAACAAAAGGGAGACGTCATCTTTTTTTGTATGGAAAAAAAATGTGTGGTATCTAATGAAATGTCTTACTAACCCAATTCTAAAAATAGATCACATCATTATATTTCAGTCAATTGTTTTAAATTAGAAATAAAAATCATTTGTTTTGGTTTCGTTTGTAATCGCACTGCTTGGGTTATGTTCATTTATTAAAATTAACTTCTATTTTATGGGTTACGGTCGTAAGAACTAGGGTTTAGAATGACTATGCAAAACGCCGTAATTGTACTTAATCATAGGTACTGTTTTTATGTTATGGACTTATGAATATATATCCTGGCAGAATAAACAAACGAGAAACTATTTAATGTGACAGCTAAATTATTGAGTGCTATTTCACTATTTTCAATATAATAAATAGTACTTGCAAGTACAATTATAATATAAAGTACTATATTTGTATGAAACATTATGTTAGGATGCTTAGCTAATGACGTGTAGAGACGTTAAGGTCCGACCACACCGCCGTGTATACGCAGTGACGTGACTTGTCGTAGGCGTCACGTTTTCTCACCGTTTCTTCATACATTTTATTGCGATTCCGTAACGTCACCGTTTTTTAAGCGGCGGTGTGGTCGCACCTTTATTCCTTTCAAAAATTTACCTACATTCGAGGCTCTAAGCATTTACAATACGCCTGGAATGCGTTTTGGTTAAAATGTTTTTGTTAAACCTTCTATGAGAATAGTTATTTGTTATGCAAGGCTGCAAAGTGTTTGTTTGGCGCGAGTGCCTGAATTGAAACCGGAGCAAGCAAAGGATTCTATGATTGAACCGCGAGCGAAGCGAGAGGTTCAAAAGAAGAATCCTGAGCGTCGCGACGGTTTCAAGGCACGAGACTCTAAACAACTTTGCTGTCGAGCGAAACACACAATTTTTCACCTCAATACAGCGAGAAAAATGGTGGATGGAAGAAAAAGAAAAATAAATAAAATAGTAATTAGTTAGGTATTTCACTTTTATACATACATAAATATTTACCTTACAATACATACTATATATACAAAACTGATTTTTATACAGAATTTTAGTTTATAAAAGAACTTTAGTTTACCTTTTTTACCACCCTACATTGTTTGGAACTGCTTCAGAACTTTACTTTGTTATTTGGTAATTAACACCTTTGATTTACTATATACTAGTATAACTGTCCGAGCATATTTTATAGTATTTCCGTCGACGAACACTACATTTAGTTTTTCTTTAGTACTTGAACTCGTAATTTTTAAAGTAATAACAAAGTCTTCGAATCAACAAAATATCTGTGAAAGATGGCGATTTCTCCGCGCCAATCCGCGCGCAGCACTCGCGCATGCGCGATATTTTCACTTTATGCGCGCGCTATGAAGTAGCTGCTACACAGCCTAATATATACCTATAAAATTATAATGAACTAATTGATCAATGTCTTAAATAAGCAAATTATAGTCACTTTGTAGATAAAAATTAATAATTTGTCGAAATGAAATTTTTATTTATCATCTTTGACCTAAAATAGTTGTATAATGTTCACGAAACAAACGATAGATAACGGATCGCGTTTCTGAATGTGATTATGTTTTTTTAAATCAAATGAAACATTTAGGGGGTCTGATAAAAAGATCTACATTTGAATTTCGTATTATTCCGTCCCTCTCATTCACCTATTAAGTACTATTCGTGTAAGCGGGCCGACAATATACGAAGTTCAAAGTCCTAATTTCTAAGTATATGAGTAGGTGGACAATGGTGGTCAGCGACACGTTCGAATTTCAAAAACCTTTTCCACGCTAGAGGGGAAAAAGCGTTTTTCCACGCAGATTTTGAAGGCGAAAGACAGCCCTTTCGAGCAAGTGAGGTGAAAAAGTTTGTTGCCATTTCCACAGGCCGTTTTGCAAATGGCGCTGCCGATTTTTCCATAGTAACTGAGACGTCTACGCGAACGCGTTCGATACGTTCTTATGTATGAAAACTTACGTTCTATTAGTGTAGGCTCTGCTGCTCAAGCTAAAATTTTGACTAGTTGAACACCGACTTACTTCGAAGCTAAAATTCTCTTCGAATTCAGCACAATTTTTCACCACTTTCAAGTGGGATGTTCACATAGGTAAATACATTTGCAAAATTTGGGCTTTTGTACAGTATTTTCAAAATAGATAGGTAATATAATAATTGTCAGTGTTGCCAAAAAATCAGTTAGAAGTTTAACGCGAAAATTTCATGGTGGTTCATGGTTAAAAGTAATGATGCAGCCATCATAAACACACAAGAAAACAACTAATAGTACATTATGATACAAGTGTGCTATGTTGATCATTACACACGAGGCATGATTGTACGCGCGAGCGGAGCGAGCGCGTTAATGGTGCCGAGTGTGGTAATGATCAATGCACACGCGTTTCATACGACGTTTTTCAACACATTTGCGAGGAAAAACAAAAAGAAATTCTTAATAAGTAAGTATAAAAAAAACTTTACTTTACCTTTGTTGCCAAACATTGCTTAACTGGAGGCTTTATAACTTTTCTTTGTCATTTGGCAATTAACACCTTGGATTTCTTACTGACATAACCTGTCCGAACATATTTTAGTATTTCCGGCGACGGACGCTATTTACATTTAGTTTTTCTTTATTATTTCAACTAGTAATTTTTAAACTAATAACAAGGTAAAATAATCAACAAGATCTGTGAGTGTGAAAGATGGCGGCAGATATCATTTGTCCGCGCCAATCCGCACGCAGCACTCACGCATGCGCGCTGTGCACTTTGCACGCGGGCGACGAGGCACTGACAAGACTGCTAAACAGCCTAATATTAAAATAGTAATAAAATAATTAATCATTGTCTTAAATATGCAAATTATGGTCACTTTTCAGATAAAAATGAATACTTTGTCGAAATTAACTGTTTATTTATCATCTTTAACCTAAAATAGTTTAATATTCACGAAAATATTCCTTGTTCCTATACATAACTGAACTATTTGCTGAGATTAAAAAAAAGTTTACATTACCGCACTCGTGCGGTAATAATATTACGGCACTTGTGCGTAATAAGCTGAATTATGAGCTTAAATGCGGTGCAATAAGACTCAATTTACGAGCAACTGTGTTGAAAATAAAATTATAACCTCCAATCTCTCCAGCAATGATTATCTCATTGTCATACAAACCATTTATTAAACTTAATGGCCCCAATCTACCAGGGTCCCATGAACGCAAGGGTCCGTTACCTAAATTCCTGAGTGACGGTATAATCGCAACCACTTACAGATAATGTTTAAGCTATTACAGTAAATATTAAGCACTAATGTGATGTATCGGTTAGCGGTACCTATGTTATGTTATGTTACCCTGGTATGTAGGGATGGCCCGTTAAACAGTACTGTAGGGATGTGGGATGTATCGATAGTGTAGGGTCAAAGGATTACTGTAAAATAAAAGTCGATATTTTTATACAATACAAATTATGACTAGGAAAATTCCATATTTTAAAGAAGACAAAACGTAGGTCATTACATGGCGAATGGATATTTTTTATGTATCGCCGAAGTTTTGTATAAAAGAAAGGTACAATAAATGTAATGATATTGACTGGTGTTGTACTGTACTGCCTATAGTCATGCGGAGGCACCATTCTTGTACTGGCATTAAACTAGCGGTACTCTGTGGCCTATGTAGGGCTAGGGCCCGTTAGCAAAGTACTCGGACTAGGGATGTCACGATTAATCGATAGTAGACCTGCGTATGTACAAGTTTTCTATTACGCCATGTGATGTGACAAGTTAAAAAACCGCTTTGTTCTCGGTACGCGTCCCACTTCAGGATTTATCTTTTAAATTCAGTCATTAATTTAAAAAATCCAATCAAATTTCAATTGTCATTTATTTAAGTTTTACTCCCACGATTACCTCACGATCATCACTTCTTTGTCTAAAAATCAAAATGTAAAGATTATTTTGCAAAAGGTACTTTTGTGTCACGAGTGCTTTCAGAAAGACCGTCATGGACTAAAAGAAAGGGTCACTAAAACTCGGCATATTTTCAATTTTCAAAACAATATCATCATAGAATATTTTATTTAATAATCGATACAAATTTTAAAAAAATTGAAAATGCTAATTAAATGGTTCTCTACGACATCAACTATTTATGGCATGTATGCTTTATCGATATCGATACATTTTATCGATATCGTGAGCTCCTCCCGCGGCAGGATCAGGGATACGCGGCCACTGGCGCAGTGGGTCGACGCTCGCGAGGAATGCGGAAGATGCGCACGCGCGTAGTGCTAGGATTTATCTTCGGACTCACCGCAGCGTTAGAAATTAAAAAACTTTCCACGGACCCACATTGAAGTAGATGACGTAAGTACGGTAAAGTATAAGAGAATTGAACATGTTTATCTTAATACTGTTGTAAATGCAAAAGTTTGGTAAGATGTTTGTTATCCAATCATGCCAGAACGGCTGAATCTAGATGTGACTTTGAAATTATAGTCTGGAATAACACTTTTTTTTCCATCGGTTTCTTACTCTCCACAAGTGGCGTAACTATAGGGTGGCATGGCTGACAAAATGCCAGGGCCCCCCCAGCTCTACGGGGCCCCGCACTGGCTTGGCCTTGAGCGCAGAAGGGAAGATGAAGCACTTCTTTACAGTGAGGAAGGGCCCCATCTGATGAATTTGCTGCGGGCCCCTGACGTTGTACCTATGTAGTTACGCCGCTGCTCTCCACGCCGAAACTCAGCAGCGAAACAGCTGCTTGGCGACGGAATTAGCGAGTAAGATGATACAGGTGAAGAACTTAAGTAAATGACCTGTTGTGTGTGTGAGTAATATGTGCGTATAGACAAATTGACGTTCCAAATTAGACAAATGACTTAAGTCCCTTATCAGTTCAGAGCCTCCAGTGTAAGTCTTAGACATGAAAAAAATACTATGGGATAATTGACAGCGCCGCTAGCGGAACGAAACGGCAACAAACAGTTCTTATAGTATTTGACAGCTTAACGCAAACGTTATCGAGACTTATTTCGTATCGAAAACTTACACTAAGCATACTGTTCACTACCTACTACATACAAAAGGTCATTTATTTAAGTTTTTCGCCTATACAACCCTATGGATAAGTCCTGTAAGTTTTAGAATGAGAAAATTCGTTTTTTTTTTTTTTTTTTACTAGCTACCTCCAACGTAGTCGGAGACTATCTTTTACAATTTTCCTAATCTTCGCTTTCATACTAGTTCTCGCTTTTGCTCCTTCTCGTACTTTCATTCTGCATACTTTGTCTTTCTATCTTTCTTCCACTTTTGTACTTTTTCTGTTTTGCCTAGTTAGTTAAGTACATTCATTCTGTTCACTATCTCATTCGTCCATCATATAAGCTGTCCTCTCGAGTATGCATTATTTGACTATACCTATATAACACACCAGCTGTTGCCAGCGACTTCGTCTGCAAAGAATTCGTTTATCGCTATCCCGCGGATACTACGCAATTTTCCGGGATAAAAAGTAACCTATGTGCTATTCCAGACTTTTCTCTATCTATGTGCCGAATTTCATCCAGATCCGATTTGCCGTTCTGGCGTGATTGAGTAACAAACAAACATCCATCCATCCATACTTTCGCATTTATAATATTAGTTAGATTAGATTACTCGAACATCTGTTACGTAGTTTCATGTTTTATACCTATTGATCGCTTGACACGGAAAGTTAGTAGGTAGGTAAATCTCACGCAATTATGGCGGTAATTAATAAAAGAACACAGTTAATGAGACAGGTACCTATTTAACTTAAGTCCAGGAAAGAAATAACGTAGTTAACTTAGTCATTTGCGACATCACTCGGGGCAACCCAGTCTGTGACCCAGATGCGGTTGTACAAGGACTTTGCTCCATAACTTTGCTTTACTGGATGATCTACTGACCTAAACAGTCTGTGGAGTCATGAGTGACGTATCAGAGTTCATAAGGTGACATGCAGCAGAAAATTAACCTGTAGGCTTATTGTCTAACTCGCTCGCGATCGCCATCGTGTTTATTTTGACAGTTCTTGTATGAATGTGACAGCTAGCTGATTCCGACGCCAATTGTCAGCCCATACATGAACTGTCAAAATGATGACGATGGCGATTGCGAGCGAGTTAGACAATAAGCCTACTTACTGACTTTTTTATAGAATAGGGGTTACATTTCTAAATGGCACTGATAACTAGAACGCGAAAAAATCTGAAAAGTAAAGCTATGGCCGGGAATCGAACCCGGGTCCTCATCATTCCGTGATGATTGCTATTAGATACCACCCATAGCTGGTTAATTCGAATAGGGGTTGATCAGATGCGTTGCCTAGACGTCTAAGATGAAATGTTGTGCCATTTATTTGACCTGTAAGCACTGCTGCTTAGCGGTAAGCCAAGCGAATAAGATGATGGTAGTGATCCGGATGGATCTTGCACACGGTCCTACCACCGGCAAAACAGTCATAACATAATAGAAATTGAAAAGTAAGTATTAAAAAAAAAGGCAAGATTCTGTGGCAATTGTGGCAATCACTGCCCGAGGTCAGGTCAAGCGATAATTATTATCGATATTAAATGTCGAATATCGATTTCATGTAAAAAAACTCGCAATAGGTACTTACCGTTAAAAGTGCGCCGCACCGAGGCGCCGCAACATCTAAAATGAAAAAAAGGGTCACGGACTCTTTGCTACACACACACACCCATTTTTTTTAACCATAAATCTTGCGACCCGTCTCAACCTCCAATACCGTGCGTTCAAAACTCATCCTATAGACCAAAATCCCATGTATATCTCATTTAACGGTACCTATATACTTAAGTCCGGGCGCTAGGCTCGATGAAAAATGGGCCTTCGCCCAAAAAAACTTCGGATCCTGTTAGGGGTACTGACCCTTAGGGATGAACGACCTATTTAGACTGAATGAGGTCAGTCGTTTTTTCTCTATGGTAAAAGATAATAGGGTGTATTAGCTTGTCTATGGAATGATTAAACGCGTCAAGGGAATTTGGAAGCGGGATCGATTAATTCGTCGGTGATTTGTTTTGGGGTGTCGTAATAATTTGAGTTTTAGGTTGGCTTTTTGTTAAAAAATACTTAAGAGTTTTGCTGCCATTTTATAGACTTTGAGAACTGTAAGAAGGAGAGTTTATATGTACAAAAGGTTGTATATACAAACCAACTAACTGGCAGGTAATGCTGCTAGTATCAAGTTGATTTTGGAATTTAAGATGAATCAAAAGAAACAAGTGTTTCTTTGGGGCATTACCTGACCAGCCGCCTTGAGCGCTGTCATATGATATATTACCTATTAAGTCTTAAGGTTTGGAATGAAATAAGAACATTTAGAGAATCAAGTAATTTTTAATTAATAAATACGACGACACAGCGCAAGGTCCTTGTCTCGCTAAAATCCAGCAAGTGTATGTAGCTCTAGTTGTGGTAGTGCTGGCTACAACTACAACCTCTTTTTCCTTTTTTCCAAATTCCGATCCTTTCGTATTTTCCGTTCTTAATTCCGTTTCCCCGTTTGGCTAAATGCGCCAAGAGCGCGAGGCTATTATAAAAAAAAAAAACTACAACCTCGCTACACCATTACAGTACCTACATACCTAGTTAAAAGTTAAAAGAAATGTAGAAACTAGGTATCAACAGTCATGTTTTTTACTTACCATCTTATCAAACAATAAATTTCCGAGTGACATGAAATTTAATATACATACTTACTTAGCAATTTTTAAGGTTTTTGACAGCATTTATTAGTATCTTAACATATATAAAAAAACATTTTGAAACGGCGAGCAACCCATCACTATTTTGATTCCCATTTCCACTTATACGCCCACAATCATGCTAAACGGGGCCTGGTAGGTCTTGTTACTTTAGGCTCTTTCTACTCCGTAAAGAATATAGACGTAATTTATGATTTAAACTATTTTATTCGGGAATCGAACACGGTATGCCCAAATAACGCCATATTTTATAATGCAAATGCCATCGTGTGTCATTCACAAAAAGTTATGATAAATTAAAAAAAAACATCACTTTAATAATTCAAAAAAGCATCAAACTTCACATCCAAATATAAAATCTTCCATCCTTTCGAAACGGATACTAAAATAGACCAAACATCATTGTATATTCAATGAGCTTCACATATGGCAAATATAGTATAGTGCGATCTGTTTTGAGACATCGACACCGAATAGGCATTATTATACGTTGACAACTGCATTACTGGACGAATTGAATACTGCATAACCAAATTAGTTATTATCATGCACAGATGAGTTAGGCAATAGAGTAGTAATACCGATATTACAAGTCAATCGTCACTTTTATACCGTAATATAGATTTTTAATTATGCTAACCGTGGCCTTTAGGTCTTGTTACCATAGGCTATGTCTACCCCGTAAAGGATATAGACGTGATGTGTTCAGTGGTTTCTGAATTTATCACGAACAAAAAGGCTAGCAGGCGCGGTGAAGGACATGTTTCTGGCAATGGTTTTTTCTTCATCCTTTACGTGGAACAAAGGCTATGAGTTAAGTATATTAGATTCGAATTATGAATAACTTATAACTTATAGCTTTTTATAGTTAGTTTAAGTTCAGTTTTTAATTTAATCATAGTTTAATTTGTTTTTTGTAAATATGTATGATAATGATGATGATCCCTCCGACCGGTTTCGTCCTTGGCGACCACCTCGACTCCTGCGACGCTCATGCGATGAGCTGAAGACTCGCCAGCCTGTTGCCATTCGTTACCATTACGTCAACGGGGTACTCACATGCACTCAATATGTATATTGATTAAATAAATATAGGTAACCATTATAAATTTCTAATTGTATATTTAACTTCCTTTCATAAAAAAAAACAGGTAAATTTAGTTCACTATGCCTCGCAATGACTAAACATTTATTGTCGATCATAATTTCTGCTTGTCCAACTGTAGCGCTCATGACTTTGGCCTGGTCAGAGTGCAGCATTATGGGTTTCTTTTCCACTATATCATATTTTCACTCTACTGGTTAATTTCTACGTTTTTAAGGATAGGACTGACTGCTCTATATTCCGAAGAAATTTATCATAAAGCATAGTTCGCACCAGGTGACGCGACGTATCGGTACCTTAACCAGAGATAGGAACAGGCCTTACCTTATACTTTGATGTTAGGAAATCGAAGTTCACATAGCGCCGTTTCGCTCACTCCAAGCCATTGATAAGAGAGTGAGAAGGACGGTATTGTATGGTACGAAATTTGATTTTCGATTTTTGAAGTAGGTACCCTGCTTAGTGTAAGTTTTCGGTCATAGAACACGTCTCGACCGCGTTTGCGTTAAAATGTCAAATACTATGGGAACACTTTGTTGCCGTTTCGATCCGCAAGTGGCGCTGCCAATTTTTCCATAATAATTGAGACGTTTACGTGAACGCGTTCGAGACGTTTTTCGTGTGAAAACTTACACTAGAGGCTCAGTATGCTTAGTGTAAGTTTTCGATAGCAAAATACGTCTCGATCACGTTTGCGTTAAACTGTCAAATACTATGAGAACCGTTTGTTGCCGTTTCGTTCCGCAAGTGGCGCTGCCAATTATCCCATAGTAATTGAGACGTTTAACGCGAACGCGCTCGATACGTTTTTCGTGTCAGAAACTTACACTAGAGGCTCAGGTAAAGGGCGCTTTCCCCTCTTTAAAAGTTTACTGGCAAGGTCCTACCTAATTATTTTATCTGCAATACCTATTCTGCAATTGACAGACCGCCGACACTCAAACTCGAGTGATAATGTTGCGACAGGGTTCGAAACTATAATTTTTTATTCATTCTAAATCGCGCCGTGAAGTATACACACATGTAAAACGGGGAAAGACAGACCGGCGCTTCGAAACAACACGTATGTATGCATAATTATAAGGCTACGGCTCTTTGTAACACGTTATTTAATTGGTTCACTAACGTTTGACCTAAAAATTATTGAAAAAATGATCATTTGACAAACTTTAAATATCTGATAAACCGTAAACTTTTTTTTAAACTTATAAACAAAACCTAACCTAACCTAATGTGAGCCACGCATAAAGGTTTTTCGATTTTCAAAGAAGTTCACGGTTTATCAGATACTAGGTATTTAAATTTTATCAAATGATCATTTTGTAAAATGATGCTTTTGTCAATAATTTTTAGGTCAATAGGTTTAATTGAATACCGGAAGAAAAGCATTTTTATAGATCTGGACTTTATTAAACCGATTTTTAGGTGGTAAAAGGTTTCCCATCGAGTGAATGGGCGAAAATCTTAGAAATCGTGTTATTTATAAGCGATGTAGCTAGCAACCCATTACTATTTGTATCACCATCATTATTTAAAATTTACAACAAATGGCAGACTTTTTCCAAAATAGTTTAATTTACTACCTGAAACCTTTTATCACAAATCTCAAATCACGTCTTTATCCCTTACGGGGTAGATAGATCCTAAAGTAACAAGAATTAAAGGCCACGTTTAGCATGATTGTGGGTGTAACAGGTGAAAAGGGGAATCAAAATAGTGATGGGTGGCTAGCCGCATCGCCTATAACATGATTCCAACGATTATCGCCGATTTCTTTGGGCTTTTACATTCTGACTTTTCTTAGCTCTCAGACCATCTGCAGGTGGAGTTATTTTCTACATTTATTTTAGTGACTTACTTTAGTTACTAAGTAAATATTTGTTACATTTTATTTCAAATTTATTGTTATAAAGTGTATAATCATAAATAGCTATGCAAAACGAAACTCGTTTATTAATTAAATTAAACTTTAAGAATTGGATGGGCGTGTGTTACGAGTTCAAAATTATTAACACGCCTAATTATCATATTACAAAAATAATCGTCAGTCATAAATTCTATAATTAAAAGTGGCTCGTCTTTTTATTAAATACTTACTTATCGTTGATCTAAGGGGATAAATTGCCAGCTTGGTGAATTTTCGGAAAATTACCGAAAGTGACATATTTCTTTCTGAAAGTTTTGTAAATTAGATGTCGCTGCGGTAAGCTTTAAGATGAATTTCAAAAAATCTTCTAAGTGAACATAAGCCCTTTTGTAAGTGTGCTATGTATTCTCTTTTATATCGTAAGCGTATTTACTGTGTGTACTTTAAGGTAGGCTGTAAATTGTTAGTTAATACCTTTTACCTATTCATTGCGAATATTACTATGGAAAAGCATATTCCAACATTTTCGGCTGACTGCAATTTGCGTCTTAATGTGACTCTATTATAGTTGATTTCCCTTCTAGAACTTGAGAGCTGTTGAAACTATTTTACGATTGTTGTCTGGTTAAGCATTGGTAAAAATATAAAACACCTGCTTTTAATATTGTTTAATGCAAGCATGCAAATACTGATGAATAAAAGTTGCCGTACTTCGAGAAGATTATAGTGACACATCCACTTTTTTTTAAATTAAATGTTGCAATGGACTCAATTTCAAATTGCGACGCTTTTCTTTTAAGCCGTGAGACTACACACTTAAACTTTTTTTGCATTCTTTCTCATAGGGATGGCAACGGGAATTAAATATGATTAAAATAAAAGTATTGTCACAGTCACAATAGCCTATAGTGGCCTAGTGGTACTTGAAAGTAGCAAAGTTTTAGTTCTAACCGCTATCTCATCGAGAATAGACTCCTAACACAAACACAAGATTATTGATTATTCAATGAATTTTCACTATTCAGTGTCATTTTTTTTTTCTTTAAAATATTCGAAATATTTTTTGACGGTCGTTATAACATATTATTATTTTTTATCGAAAGCCGTTGTCGTGTGCAGGTGGTTTATATACACTTGAAGCCCATCGTCGCTGTTCAGTTGCCCTCAGTGCCGGAATACTGAGCCTCTAGTGTAAGTTTTCGCGTATAAAAACGTCTCGAACGCTTTCACGCCTAAACGTCTCAATTACTATGGAAAAATAGGCAGCGCCACTTGCGGATCGAAACGGCAACAAACTGTCTCATAGTATTTGACATTTTAACGCAAACGCATTCGAGACGTATTTTGTGACGGAAAACCTACACTAAGCATACTGCTAGCTTATTACGTAACTCGCTCGCAATCTCACAGTTCATGTACGAATGTGACAGCTAGCTGATTCCGATGCCAATTGTCAGCCCATACATGAACTGTCAAAATGAACACGATGGTGGTCGCGAGCGAGTTACGTAATAAGCATGCTGGTCTAGCTGCCACTCTGAACCCTCACCTCTATCTCACGGTATTGCTCGAATACTGTCAGTATCAACAATTCCTGTTCTACACTTCAACTACGCATTCCCAAAACATCGCTGGCTGCAATCAAGCGGTTTTAGTCCTTTACCGGTCCAATAAAAACTATTAATTACGTAAGAGTATGTAATAAACTTTCGGGATTGGTTAAAAATAACCACCGCACCAATGCTCCGGGTATAAATTCTTAAAAAACATAAACTTCACTCATTCTAACAGTTTTATAAAGTCTTTCGTACGCGTTCGAAAATTTTAATTTAGAACGCAGCGCGGGAAGTTACGAGTCGGATTGCTTTTGGCGGGAAAAATTACGTATGACTTTTTTAAGCTGGCAACACTAGACAAGTATATATGATTAGAACTGTATTCTAATGGGTAAAAGATAGGGTTTATTATTGTTTTGGTGTAGAAGGATAGTTGTTACGTTTTTTTGTGTGAGTGTCCGGCTAGGATATAGGTCATTGCTCCCCTAAACCTGTGGAGTCGTCAGGGCAGTTTACAAGTACTGCTGTGTTTAAATTGTCCGTATGTACTCTCTGTACTCTGTACTGGCGTCCTGTTCACGTTCTCAGGACTCGACGTTGGACATACAGCCTATAATATTTGAACAAGCGTCTTTTGTTATAGATCTTTAAATAAATACAGGGAATTATCATTGAAATGACATATTTGTTTTGGATAATTTGTGATTTGGGACGCTATATTATGATATGAATATGAATGATGGTTTGTTTTGTGTAGTTAGTTAATGGTAAGCCATTGTTACAAACATCAGTTTTTCTATCAACTCAAGCTAGTGACTGCACTCTAAAGCGATTCAAAGCGAGCTGCCTAAACGTAAAAACATTTTTGCGCAGAAAGGGAGAAGTTTCACACATATACATATATATATATAAGCCCCTTATATATGTTGTATATATTTAAGTACATAGGTAAATATTTTATAGTATTTATCTACATTATTATAACTATGTTTATCCGTTGCCACCAGGCAACCCATACCCAGGGTACCCATAGTACAAGCTTTGCTTAGTTTGGGACTAGGTCAATTGGTGTCGTTTGTCCATGATATTTATTTATTTATTATTTATTTTATCTAGACGACCTATATTTTACAACATGGAATATAAAATATAAACCTGTTCAAAATACAAAACTTTATGGGTCATCACGGTATTCGTAAAGGAACTATCAGAATTGACAACATTTCATTTTTATAACACCTGAAAATGTATATATGGTTCGAAAGCATTTTGCCTCCTGATCACTGCAATATGTTTATATAATTTTAATATCGCTTATTATAAAAAATAAAAATTAATTAAAAATATGTCCTAATATTACCAAAACTACCACAGGATAGGTGAAACACCTTTGCCTTTTTCACGAGAAAAAATAAGCGACCATAATTTTGGATATGACAACTTCAAAGTACAAGGGGGGCAACTCTGAAATTCTATTTTTGAAGTTCGTTGAATACCTTCTCTCTCACTCTCAAGTTAATGACTATATTAGTATGAGCGGAACAGCACGAAGCGAACCTCGAAAATCGAATATCGGAGAATAAGGCCTGACATTGACAATTTGAAATTGACGTCAGATTTTTTTCTATACAGAAAAGACAAAAGGATAAGTGTCTATTCTGTGATAGTATCGGAGTTACGCCCTTTTAGACGACCGGATGGCCTAGTGGTTAGAGAACCTGACTATGAAGCTTGAGGTCCCGGGTTCGATCCCCGGTTGGGGCAGATATTTGTATGAAAAATACGAATGTTTGTTCTCGAGTCTTGGATGTTTAATATGTATTTAAGTATGTATTTATCTATATAAGTATGTTTATCCGTTGTCTAGTGCCCATATCACAAGCTTTGCTTAGTTTGGGACTAGGTCAATTGGTGTCAATTGTCCCAAGATATTTATTTATTTATTTATTTATTTATTTAGAATAAGCAAAAATTAATAAATTAATTATAAATTAAATACAAACCCTAGCGAAAAAATTAAACTGTCAGCATGTTCATCTTTTCAAACAGAATACAGAGAACCATTAAAATTATAGGCTCAGAAATATGAAATGTTGTAAATTGTTTAGTATCGACAATTTCAAAAGGGAAAATTACGAAGCTTTAACGTAAATTCAGTCCACAAACGGACAAAACATAGTTATACACCTACCCAATAAGTTATGTCGGGTTCATACTGATCACGCAATAAGCAAAGTTTATTTGCTCTTGAAAAAAAACTTCAAACTTCCTTGGTATAACATTATTATGGTTGGCATAAAACAATCACAAATCAAACTTTTAAAAAAACTGCTGTATTCGAAAATTGAATCTTGAACGGCATCTCTGACTTGCTGGCTGTAAACATTGCCACAGACTGGCAAAAAAAGTTTAGATGCGATGCGTTTCCGGGTGTGAAATGTGTTCGGCCCATTTGTTTAATATAGTTTTACAAACTTATCTTTAACAGTCGCAGTGGCGCTAGTGTCGTCTCAACTTTAGTATATCGTATGAGGTGTAATTTAGTTTCAGATTCGTCCGTAACTTAGGTTATTTTGTAACGCATTTGGTGACAAAAAAAAGGTTTTTTAAGAGTATCTCACCGCATTTCCGTGTATTATAACGGTGTTTTTTTTTGCGTTTCACGTGTATCATAGAGGGATCCGTGAGAATTGCATCTTGTTTTCTAATTAGGTTTTTGCGTAGCGCAGCGACGCAGGCACCTATGATAATTAACAGTTTCATTATTACAGCTAGGCCATGCGAGTCTCGAAGCGTCTATATTTAGGTAGGTATTATTTAATTATCATTATTTTCATAGGTACGACAAGGAAGAAACTCGTCGACGAAATTATTTGGAGCTGTAGTTCCTTTACTCTGGGTGCTCGTGCCTATTTCAAATTTAGCACAATTTCTTACCACTTTGATATGAGTGATATGATACGAGATGCTTTCGATATAAGTATATAAGACGAAAGTGGAAAAAATGATGTACCTACTTATTGTATTAGGGGGCGTTCAAGTATTACGTAAGCGCTTGATGGGGGTGGGGGGGTCTTTGCTTTGCTTATTTTTGATGACATGGTGGGTGGGGGGGTCGATATCGTGATTACGTCAGCAGTTATTATTTACTTTTTTACACAAATGGCAACCCACAAATTTATAAAAAACAGAATACATTAAAAGAAAAATGCATATAGGTACCAATGATTACGTAAGCATGGGAGGGGGGGGAAGAGGTTTGCTTACTTTTGCTGACAAGGGGAAGGGGGGGGGGGGTAAATAATTGTAAAAAATCTGCTTACGTAATACTTGAATGGCCCCTTACTACAGAACTTCGACAAATTAAATTTAGGACTAGTTGACAGATTAATAAGGGAATGGGCGAAAATCCTAAGAATCAAATTATAGGCGATGCGGCTAGCAACCCATCACTATTTTGATTCCTCTTTCCATCTATACGCCCACAATCATGCTTAACGTGGCCTCTAGGTCTTGTTTGCCTAAGGCTCTGTCTACCCCCTACTAGCCCCAACGGAAGATCAGCGTTGGCCGTAAGGCCAGCAAATGCTGAGTTGGGGCCATTTTATGTCAATTTTATGTAGTTTTTAATATGTTTTTGTTTTTAATTACCTACTGTGATTGTCATAAATAAACTTTTTCTTTCCTTCTTTTTCTTTCTTTCTTTCTTTACCCCATAAGGGATAAAGATGTGATATATGTATGTATGTATGACAGATTAAGTTAAATTGTAGGTAATTTTCTTGTAACCCTTTTTTTTCACTATTCCGTATGGTACTTTTGAGTGACTTTGCTGTCAAAAATCGGGACCCAGCGCGGTGTTAATTCAAGCCGGATACTCTGCTAGCTAGTTATCGTAACTGTTACAGTAACCAAAAACCCTAATGTGGTGTGGCTCGCGAGCCTGCCTCGAACGAAACGCCGCGCAACACTGGGGGGCAACCCCGAAATTCGATTTTCGAAGTTCGTATCACACCGTCGCTCTCACTCTCAAATTAATAACTATTAGTGAGAGCGGAACGGCACGAAACGAACTTCGAAAATCGGATTTCGGAGTATAAGGTCTGGGGCTTTTGGTTACTGTATAGGTGAAAAACTTAAGTAAGTAAGTACGTGTGACTAATGTGTGCGAATAGACAAATTCTTGTCATCCTTACAGATAACCAAGTAGGCTAACCAGCAGCCAAGAAGCATAGAATAGATAATAACAGGGTAGAACGGAATCTCTTTTAACCGCGTCCAAAACGCCGCCATTTATATACCTACTTCCCCCTTCACGTCGTTACACCCTCCTGTCGTACAGGCGTATTGCTAGGGTTTCTTACCGTTAAATATTATACTTACGTCTAAAGATAATATCGCTAAAATATAAGATTTTATTTACTTTGAAATCATTATTTTATTCTAGTTTTACAAAATATGAAATTTATAAATCATTAGGTACGCACCTAGTACCTACATATCATAGATAAGTACTTCTAAGTAAGAAGTTATTACAAGTGCCATACCAAATGAAGCCATTTAAGATGATTTAAGTAAGTATTACTTACCGACACATATAAAATAAAATACATACAAGCTCACGTAAAACTAGTAGTAGTTTAAGTGTCAAACGCGCGTGCGGCGACGCCGGCCGTGGCATCCTAACTGAGTCGCTCGCTTAGCGAGTACTGTAATATCGTGACCTTGAGTCCTGCCGGAGCGGGAGATTCCGTTCTACAATGTTCTTACTTATTCTATGCAAGAAGGTAGAAATATTCTTCCCAGATAACTGGTTATTTAACGGGTTTTTTTTTCCTGCACGATAACCAAGTTTCGTAACCGGCACTAGTAAAACCAATGTAGGATGATTAATTTGGATAATTTGGGTTTAGGTGCTAAGCCGCGAACATGTTTCTTTTAATTTAGAAATAGTCTTTTCCTACTCCTGTACTTTATCTGTGATTTATGTTATCACGAGCACCACTGTAAGAACACTCATAATAAGACTGGATAAGTCTATATTGTCTATTCTCTCTAAAAGCACTTGTTGGCTTATGGCTCTAAAAGTGCTGCAACGTTACTCTGCCAGCCATAGATTGCCAGACCTAGGTAAAACTTTTACACGATCAACATTAAATTTACGATGAAAATGCATATTTTCTGAACTAAATGCACAGCTGTCAACATGATAAACAAGACATTTCAATAACGTCACTGGCAAGTTTGTAAACGTTTTGGCTAAATGCGCCAAGAAGGCAAGGCTATAAAAAAGTAAACGTAATTAAAAACAAAGTTTACTGTAAACAAACTTCCAATTTTGTCATTTGTCGTTTTCATGTTTCCCGCTCTTGTCTTGTTTGTTATTTGATCGCAATAGTTTTAACAAAGTTTTGTAACGTATCATAAAAAGCATCGATGAAAACGAAATTAAGTTAACACCGGAAGAAATATCCGCGACGGCCCAGGCAGGAAATGATGGAAAATTTGTTGCCTAAAAAATCGCGGCAGTGAAAAGCCTTCGAGAATTTCATGGCGAGAAACACTGGACTTCTTCATTTTTGGAGAACGTATTATTTTAAATAGTAAGTAGGTACCTATTTACTTAGTGGTAGAAAAAATATTGTATGCAACGTTGTATTAGCAAATCAAAAGAAGCTCGTGGCGTATTTCTTACGATGTTCGCTACGCTCACATCGTAACCCACACCACTCGCCTTTTTTGACCCCTCTAATACAACTGTTGCATAAAATACTATTATTTTACCTTATAGTTATGTACGGGGAACAAATCTTTCCCGTTAAAAAACCAGTTATCTGGGGAGAAAATGTCTTCCTTCTTGGCTGCTGGTCAGCTAACTTGGTTATCTGCGAGGAACAAAGGGACAAATTGACCTTCCAAATTAGAAAAGTGACTTAAGCTTAAGTTCTATATCAGTAGGCTTATTGTCTAACTCGCTCGCAATCGCCATCGTGTTCATTTTGACAGTTCATGTATGGGCTGACAGTTGGCATCGGAATCAGCTAGCTGTCACATTCATACAAGAACTGTCAAAATGAACACGATGGCGATTGCGAGTGAGTTAGACAATAAGCCAGCCGTTCTGTACACTACTACATACCTACAACAGGTCATTTTTTATTTGGCTTTAGAATCCTACAATATAGAGTACAAATTAAATGAGGGCGCCACTGTCTGTTACTGGCACATTTTGGCGTGAAATTTGAACATAGAAGTTACAATTTTGTATGAAAATATCTAGTTCCTACTTACTTTACTTGTTTTCTACTCTTTATATGTAAGACAAAAGTCTATTATTTAACGTTTACTTTTAGTTAGTTATTATTACAAACGTAATTTTTTCATTCAGCTTTTTAAATAATGTTTTTTTTGTCACACCTTGATCATCTATAAATCATTTATAACGGTTAGTTTGTTAATAATTTCGCGCAGATCTCGAGGACCGAAATCTGATGATTATCATCGCACGCGTCGAATGATTAACGACTTTTACACGGCAGATGATTTTTTGGACAGACCATAGTTTTTTAGGTTAAAAAGGACGTGACTAGAAACGTTTAATTTGGACAGAAGAAATATAAATTTAATAGGCTATTTCCGGGAGTATGAAAAATTGTGAAGAAGCCGTCAAGAGCGAGTTGGACTATTTTTAAATTTGTTTTTTCTTCCACAGGCAAAAAGTAACGATCAACTTTTCAACGAAGTAATAAATTCGACCTCATCGAAATGATACTAGGACGTATTATCAGAAAACATGAAAATTCATTACCTAAGTATTTTTTTATATTTATAATTATAACTAGCTGTTGCCAGCGACTTCGTCTGCAAAGAATTCGTGTATCGCTATCCCGCGGGAACTACGCAATTTTCCGGGATAAAAAGTAGCATATGTGTTATTCCAGACTTTTCCCTATCTACTTACCTAACTATGTGCCGAATTTCATCGAGATCCGTTGGGTCGTTCTGGCGTGATTGAGTAACAAACAAACATCCATCCATCCATCCATCCATACTTTCGCATTTATAATATTAGTTAGTTATTTTTATTTATAATGGTCGCGGTATGAAAATAAAACTAAACTAACAATGTGAACATTATTGTGTTCAACGGTGGCGCCACTATCACGTAGTTGTAATTTAACGAAACTACTTCTTCAACGCCATCTATGCGGCGCGTTCTGAACTCCTACGCCGTTCTGCTGCCCTAGTACCGCTGACTTACGTTAAGTCTGGCTTTAATCCGCGACTAGCGACGCCACTCAACACGGCAGCAGTGCAGATTACACACAATCAAAATTAATCCGTATATGCTACTGATAAGAGACAGAATAGTTTGCACGACCGCAATACACCACTTAAGCTGTGGTTAACTTTTAAACAAGCTATTACACACTTTAATGCAATAAAAATAAGGTTCATAATACAGGGAATACAAATTTAAACACACCTCGCCGAATTTCTGCTGTCCTAGTAGTTTTGAGCGAAGCGTTTCGTTTGTTTCGTGGAAAAAAGACGCTTTTGCAAGTCGAGGCGCGACTTGGATGAGAAGCGACATAATTTTATTGTTTGTGTTGTGTTTTGATTTTTGATAGGCAAGATAGTTTGTAGAATTGCGATAATTATGTCACCTTGTCATAATAATATGACAGCTAGCTTAGTCTTGCTGGGATTTTCGTTTATCAGTGAGCTATTACGCTATTAGGTATATTATGTAGAATGGCTTTTATTTTATCATGTACTTATTGCATGTATATCACTATAATGTTTGACTTTTACTAAGTATCTTTATCGTAAGTATGACTATCTTCCAATAGCCACAGCAGTATTGATAAACCAAAATAAAATTTCAATTTAATTAGAAAACGCTGGTTTCCCAAGCAGCCACCAGATGGCGTCGTAGTTACGTTTGCAGCGAATCCTATTTATACCATTTTCATTCTTACCTGTCCTATTTGGTAAACAAAATTCTAAACTCAAAACGTCTAATTATTGTTATTTTTTAAATATTTCATCGTAAATAAAGGAACTGGAGATAAAATATTAGCAAAATTATGTACAAAATTATTACCTCAGATTTATTTGATAACATAATTAATACACCTTATTCTTTACAAAAATTTGCACATTGAGGTTAGAATTTTGTTTACCAAATAGGACAGGTAAGAATGAAAATGGTATAGTTACAGTTGCAGATCATAAAGGTATTTATTTTATCACATATACATAACTAGCTTCTGACCGCGACTTCGTCGGCGTAGAATTATACATATTATAAACCTTCCTCCTGAATCAGTGCTATGATGCTATCTATTAAAAAAAACTGCATTAAAATCCATTGCTTAAATAGTACCTATTCGGCTTGAAGCTATTTGAGCTGAGGCACCAACTCACACATATAAATTACTTACTAAATACATATAAAATAATTACTAAACCTTTTAATGTAAATGAAGACACTACCTACGTTCTTAATCCATGAGTTTTGTACCCTTTCTTCTACTCGGTCTATCTATACCTACATTAGGTACTCTACATACACTATAATAACTCCATTGAATTTAATTTCAAACAGCAGTCAACTAAGCATAAAAATTAAATGCAGTTGCGCAAAACATTGATAGACGATCGGATACTCGAAGTGTATCATTATTCTCGATTAAATATTATACAAAGGCAATTGGCAGCGTCCTGAAAAATGCGCGCTCCAGGTGAACGTACTACTGTACAGGTGTCAGACTGATTTTGACTGGACATCTAGGAACAGGGACATGTGTGGAGTAGACATGCGTGTAAATAAATTTTAAAGTAATTGGGCCAATTCAAGCGTTTCGACCGCTCGTTTCGTGCGTCATTGTCGTCCTACAATTATTATCCTAGCAGAAGGACAAGCCGCAACGACTTTGGATAAGCTAAATGCAGCATCGATACTGTGTTTCGTTGTCATAAAAAGTTAAGTCTCAGCATCATCTCTTTTGCTGAGACGATAATGACGAAAAAAACGCCGAAAATCACTGAATATTCGCCCAATTGTTGGCCGCAGCTTTGTAGCGTCGAATTTGGCTATCGCTGTTCATAATGTCACACACGCTGCAATGTTCCATCTAACTGTTTCAATAAAATTGGCTCAATGGTTTAGTTTCGACGTTACACTAAAATAAATCAGTTGTAATTGCCACTCAAGATTGGTTATAAGTTCTACCAAATTTGAAATAGGTACAAGTAGAGTTAACAAATTGTCAAGTAGGTAGTCGAAAATTTAGTATAAGCCATAATTTTTTTAGGTAATATTATATAGGTATATAGATACTACTTTTGAATGCTGTAATGCTGATTTGTGTTTTCTAAAATAGCAGAAAAGTACGCGT
This sequence comes from Pandemis heparana, assembly GCA_963854515.1. NCBI lineage: Eukaryota > Metazoa > Arthropoda > Insecta > Lepidoptera > Tortricidae > Pandemis > Pandemis heparana. Next base: position 8,004,349 of record OY978028.1, read on the forward strand.
TGCAAATAAAAGTACCTTGAATTTGATATATAACTAGATATGCCACATACAGAAAAAAGTAAAATCTCGATTTAATGTTAAGGTTTCAAGAAAATAAAATCTAAACCACCGTATATATATTTTAATGTAGGTAATACGTACGCCTGTTCTTATTTTAATTCTATGAATGTTAATATCTGATTTTTTTCGGGAGTTTGAATTCCCAAAACCCTCCCCCTGGCTACGCCCGTGAATTGTGTGGAACAGTCAAGCTATTAACCAGATTTAGCGATTCATTTCTGATTTGTTCCTACAAAACGATTTTATCGCCTTCAAAAAAATTGTATTACAAAATGTTTTTTAACCATAACTAGATTTTGAGCTACTCCATTCCCTTGTTCTAGGCAAGACGCGTGCCACAAAACATGTTTCCAAGTAATTGCAACGCTTTGGACTCGCCTACTGTGGTGGCATGTGCTATACGAACACCCTTATTACCCCACTCAACATACATCTTACTGCAACCGCATAAGTATAAATGTGGCTTGATCGCAACGCAAAGTTAAATTTGTAAAGCGTTTAAGTAACTATTAGACGGTCACCTGTGCCAGTTATAGTTGTTACAATTACCTGTACAATCAACAGTCTAATTATAATGATTTGTGGTTGTCAGTGACAAGTTTTTAACCACTTTAGGTGCATAAATAACTACGCGCACCGTCCTTAGCTTTGAGGATGGGCCCGTAGAGGGTTCGAAACGCGTCGTCGTCGTCAGCGTAGGGGAAAGTTAGGTTTGTGGGATTGATAATCAGTCATCTATCTATAGATGGAAACCGCTTAAAACTCAGTTGCGTGCCTTGTTTAAAAGATCTAAGCGTACCTACAGACGCATGGATCGATTTTGTTTTATACTGGCACTGGCGCTTTGCGGGTGGTAGGGCCTTGTGCAAGGTCCGTCCGGATAGCTACCACCATCTTACTCGCTAATCCTGCCGCTAAGCAGCAGTGCTTGCACTGCTGTGTTCCGGTGTGGAGAGTAAGACAGCCGGGGAAATTACGGGCACAAGAGGCATTTCATCTTAGCCCTCTGGTGATCGCTTACCATCAGGGGACCCACTTGCTCGTTTGCCTTCCTATTCGCATAAAAAAAAAAAAAAACTGGCTTCTGGCCGCGACTTCGTCTGCGTAGAATTATACATACAAAACAAACCTTCCTCTTGAATCACTCCATCTATATAAAAAAAAAACACATCAAATCCGTTGCGTAGTTTTAAAAATATAAGCATACAATATGGACAGACAGACGAACAGCGGAAAGCGACTTTGTTTTATACATACTATGTAGTGAAAATAATCTTATCTTCTACCTATACATGTCCCAGTCCCACTGCTGAGGGACATAGCAAGGCACTATTTTATAAAGCTCCAAGTTATAATTTACTAGCGGAAGTCTCTATCTAACACATAGGGTCAGAAAGAGACTTCCGCTTGTATAAATTGAAACATTTAGCTTTGTAAAATAGGGCCCAGGCCTCCTCTCAAAACAATAACGAGCAAATTAATATTTAATAAACGTTGCTTACGTTACGATACGCAACGCGGCAACTTTAATTGTTGAATACGAGATACAATTCAACATTTTTGTGAGTTTAAATGCAAGACAGTTTTACACCTGCAGTTTTATTCGTACTTGGAGCATTAAACGAAACGGAGACGCCAAGATCAAAGTCATATTGTTTAATGCACTCGGAATCGAAATCGCATTCGCCATTTCATAAAAGGTTACGGGACCTATAAGATGAAGGTAGAATGCAAGGATAACGCGATAAAATTTTCCGGGATAAAACCTATAACCTCTGGCCGGTGATTTTCTCGACAGATAAGTAAAGTTCTAAGTGGACATTGTTTTTAAAATATATATTTTTTGACATTTTCTATGTACAGTCACCGGCATAAATAAGTGATCATTTTTGTACCTTGTGGCTTTCAGTCGTTACACAATTTGTATGGTTTTCAAACATGACTTCAATGTGACAAGGTACAAAAGTGATCACTTATTTATGCTGGTGACTGTACTCCATTTGGCTTACTGTTCCAAGCAACCGTATGATTAAGCGCAAGTAAAATGGCTGGAAATCTTAATAATGATCATTATCTGCTCGTAAAACATACATTTTACTGATTCTGGCCGTGACATTTTGAATTTATTCAGTTAGGACAGCCGGTCGTGAATCAAACAAGGTGTACAATTACATACAGTAATTTATTAAGTCATTAACGAGGAAAAGTATTTATCAAATCTGTGTGTACAACATGGTGGCGATGGGTGTCAGTATGGTAAGAAAAGTAATAGTTTATCCTTATCCCACCATTGAGTACAACCAGCCGTCGAGGGTTGACAATGTCTGAAGAAAAGCACCGTTTATCCGGCTCCTGTGTACGGCAAGCTAGTGGAGGTCGTCAGTGTCTGAAGAAAAGAGTACCAAAATATCCCGCTTCTGTGTATAGAAAGCTAGTTGAGGTCGTCAGTGTTTGAAGAAAAGTACCAAATTATCCCGCTTCTGTGTGCAGAATGCTAGTTGAGGTCGTCAGTGTCTGAAGAAAAAAGTACCAAAATATCCCGCTTCTGTGTGCAGAAAGCTAGTTGAGGTCGTCAGTGTCTGAAGAAAAAAGTACCAAAATATCCCGCTTCTGTGTATAGAAAGCTAGTTGAGGTCGTCAGTGGTTAAAGAAAAAAGTGCCAAAATATCTCGCTTCTGTGTGCAGTAAGCTCGTTGAGGTCGTCAGTGTTTGAAGAAAAGAACCAAAATATCCCGCTTCTGCGTGCACCAAGCTAGTGGAGCTCGTCAGTGTCTGAAGAAAAGTACCAAAATATCCCGCTTCTGTGTGCAGAAAGCTAGTTGAGGTCGTCAGTGTCTGAAGAAAAAAGTACCAAAATATCCCGCTTCTGTGTATAGAAAGCTAGTTGAGGTCGTCAGTGGTTGAAGAAAAAAGTGCCAAAATATCCCGCTTCTGTGTGCAGTAATCTCGTTAAGGTCGTCAGTATTTGAAGGAAAGTACCAAAATATCCCGCTTCTGCGTGCACCAAGCTAGTGGAGGTCGTCAGTCGTCAGTGTCTGAAGAAAATTAAGTACCAAAATATCCCGCTTCTGCATGCACCAAGCTATTGGAGCTCGTCAGTGTCTGAAGAAAAGTACCAAAATATCCCACTTCTGTGTATAGAAAGCTAGTTGAGGTCGTCAGTGGTTGAAGAAAAAAGTGCCAAAATACCCCGCTTCTGCGTGCACCAAGCTAGTGGAGCTCGTCAGTGTCTGAAGAAAAGTACCAAAATATCCCGCTTCTGTGTATAGAAAGTTAGTTGAGGTCGTCAAAGTGCCAAAATATCCCGCTTCTGTGTGCAGTAAGCTCGTTGAGGTCCTCAGTGTTTGAAGAAAAGTACCAAAATATCCCGCTTCTGCGTGCACCAAGCTAGTGGAGCTCGTCAGTGTCTAAAGAAAAGTACCAAAATATCCAACTTCTGTGTGCACCAACCTAGTGGAGGTTGTCAGTATCTGAAAAAAAGTACCAAAATATCCCGCTTCTGTGTATAGAAAGCTAGTTGAGGTCGTCAGTGGTTGAAGAAAAAAGTGCCAAAATATCCCGCTTCTGTGTGCAGTAAGCTCGTTGAGGTCGTTAGTGTTTGAAGAAAAGTACCAAAATATCCCGCTTCTGCGTGCATCAAGCTAGTGGAGCTCGTCAGTGTCTGAAGAAAAGTACCAAAATATCCCGCTTCTGTGTATAGAAAGCTAGTTGAGGTCGTCAATGGTTGAAGAAATAAGTGCCAAAATATCCCGTTTCTGTGTGCAGAAAGCCAGTTGAGGTCGCCAGAGTTTGAAGAAAAGTACCAAAATATCCCACTTCTGTGTGCACTAAGCTAGTGGAGCTCGTCAGTGTCTGAAAAAAAGTACCAAAATATCCCACTTCTGTGTGGACCAAGCTAGAGGAACTCGTCAGTGTCTGAAGAAAAGTACCAAAATATCCCGCTTCTGTGGATAGAAAGCTAGTTGAGGTCGTCAGTGGTTGAAGAAAAAAGTGCCAGAATATCCCGCTTCTGTGTGCAGTAAGCTCGTTGAAGTCGTCAGTGTTTGAAGAAAAGTACCAAAATACATATCCCGCTTCGCGTGCATCAAGCTAGTGGAGCTCGTCGGTGTCTGAAGAAAAGTAACAAAATATCCCGCTTCTGTGTATAGAAAGCTAGTTGAGGTCGTCAATGGTTGAAGAAAAAAAGTGCCAAAATATTCCGCTTCTGTGTGCAGAATGCTAGTTGAGGTCGTCAGTGTCTGAAGAAAAAAGTACCAAAATATCCCGCTTCTGTGTGCAGAATGCTAGTTGAGGTCGTCAGTGTCTGAAGAAAAAAGTACCAAAATATCCCGCTTCTGTGTGCAGAAAGCTAGTTGAGGTCGTCAGTGTCTGAAGAAAAAAGTACCAAAATATCCCGCTTCTATGTATAGAAAGCTAGTTGAGGTCATCAGTGGTTGAAGAAAAAAGTACCAAAATATCCCGCTTCTGTGTGCAGAAAGCTCGTTGAGGTCGTAAGTATCTGAAGAAAAAAGTACCAAAATATCCCGCTTCTGCGTGCACCAAGCTAGTGGAGGTCGTCAGTGTCTGAAAAAAAGTACCAAAATATCCCGCTTCTGTTTGCACCAAGCTAGTGGAGGTCATTAGTGTCTGAAGAAAGAAGTACCAAAATATCCCGCTTCTGTGTGCAGAAAACTAGTTAAGGTCGTCAGTGTCTGAAGAAAAAGTGCCAAAATATCTCGCTTCTGTGTGCAGTAAGCTCGTTGAAGTCGTCAGTGTTTGAAGAAAAGAACCAAAATATCCCGCTTCTGCGTGCACCAAGCTAGTGGAGGTCATTAGTGTCTGAAGAAAAAAGTACCAAAATATCCCGCTTCTGTTTGCACCAAGCTAGTGGAGGTCATTAGTGTCTGAAGAAAAAAGTACCAAAATATGCCGCTTCTGTGTGCAGAAAACTAGTTAAGGTCGTCAGTGTCTGAAGAAAAAGTGCCAAAATATCTCGCTTCTGTGTGTTCTACAACATAGTGGCGATGGATATCAGTGTGTGAAGAAAAATACCAGCAATGGCCATCAGTTTATGGAGAAAGTACCAGTTTTACGCTGCTTTTTCTTACTACATGGAAACGGAAGGTATCATTGAAAAAGAAAAGTAACAAATTACACGCTTGTATTGTTTTATTTTGAAAATTATGTCATTCACTATGTAAAAATTTCACAGAAGGCACATTAAGTTGTTAGTTTCAGTGCGACATACATTATTGTGTTATATCATAGGAGCATGTTTATTTTTTGTCAACGAAATTGTTTATTCCGCAAAAAATGACGCCGATCTGACGTGCGACTTGAAAATTCGACCATATAACAACGAATCATAATCCACATAAATAATGGAATACACAAAGTGTAAGTGTATGTATGTAAATTGTTGAAGAACTCCCTAGCGCATGAAATAATGAATATTTGGTGACAACGACGCGCAATAAATATACCTGGGGATCGTTTAAGTAGACATTATGAGGTTACGAAGTTTCAATTTGTTCAGGAAAGACTAATACCCCCTTATTCATAAACGCTCTATAGGCTTCTGGTAACTTTAGCAATCATTTGTCCTTATCTGTGAAAGGTAAATGTCAAAATGACAGATAAGGACAAACGATTGCTAAGTTAGCAGAGGACTACAGGGCGTTTATGAATAAGGGGGTAAATGTTTGCCCCTTTATCGATAAACGCTTATTAAACTTCTGTTGTTACTCATTTTATTTACTCATTTATTTATTTCTGTTAGTGTGCAATTTTCTTTTCCAAATACAAACACCACGTCAATTTTGCTGCGGCAAGTTCTGTAAGTTTATTCAATAGGTTCCTAAATCCTACTAAGTAAGTTAAGAAATATTACAAACACCATTAATTTGATTCTCCTTTCCACCTCTACGCCCACAATCATGCTAAACGTGGCCTGTAGGTCTGCTCTGTCTACCCCGTAAGGGATAAAGACGTGATTTATGTTTGTTTGTTTGTATGTATGTAATGTACAAACACCATTCTGTCAACACAGACTGCAGTGGCCCGTTTTTCGAGTTCCAATTTTACAAATCTAAACTGGCAACATTAGTCCGATCAACCAATCGTTTTTTTTTTAATATGAATGAATGAATGATTGAAAAATTATTTGTCAAAGCGGGTGTACAATAGCAAAGCAACAAGGAACCCCCAAATGGACAGCGTGGAATGGAATCTTTCTACGTGCTAAGAAAGATACCTACAATCCAGAAATGCGGTGGCAGGAATCTCCTATTGCTTTTGAAGAAACTAAAATCTTGTTAAGTACCTACCTCGCGATGACGAATCAGCCGCGGCAGCTTGCGGAGTATCTAGGTTTTGGATCATGGATATATCTAGGCATAGACTACGCCAACATCGAGAAACCCTGCTTTATCTGACTTCTATCAAAGTAGGTAACTAGGTACCATCAGCCAAATAATGTGGTCTACCACCCTAAGGTTAAAATTCCTTTGCACGTCACAATATAATAACGTCTATAAGACAGGCTGTCAACTTGAAAGTTCGACTTTAGCGACATTTTCATTTGATAGGAAATGGGATGAAAAGTGGTAGACCACTTATTTGGGCGACCGTACCTAGTTGATTGAATCAAGAGTTTTGCGGAGGTCCTTAGGAGCTACTCCGCTAAATACCTATCAATAAAGGTTGAGTTTGGAAAAAAAAATGTTTTTTTTTAAACCTTGTTATTTTTTTAGCGACTGTACATTTGGGAATGAGGAACTGATCTCGGACACGTCAATGGTAACTGTCAAATTTTGACGCCAGGCCCGATTACGGTTAAGTTTATTGTTATGATCAAAATAATACGTTATAAAGTTGAGTTTATGTGTACCGGCATTTGGCTTTGTGAAAAAGAACTGGGCCTTACCATGACGTCTTAATTCAGACTCAGTTCAGTTTTTAGCTGTCATTTTTAGTATGAATCTGACAGCGAGCGAACCTAAACTGAATCGCATTAAGACGTCATGGTAAGGCCCAGTATTAAACAAGTACCTATATGGCTTCTAGGGCTCAGACCGTCAACACTCCTCCTGGCACTTTTGGGTTTCCCCGAAGTCTGTAAAAAGGGATCACTCGTCTGACTGTTTGTATTTCTGTCGGTCTGTGTCAGCCAATGTGCTCCGAATCTACTGAACCGATTAGACTTGTATCTAGTAGGTACACGCCACACATCACACCTACATTATCACTAGGTATTGGAGTGCGAGCTATATTTATGAGGTGGCCAGAGCCGAGAGCATTTTGGCTCGGTGCATCCTACGACTGAACTACACAGACAGCTAAATATCCGAAAGAGAAGAGTTAATAATAAAAAACAAGAAGAAGAAGAAAGAAGAGGAGAAGAGAATAAAAGAAGTAATAAGAAGAAGAAAAGAAAAAAAGAAGAAGTAGAAAAGTTAATAAGAGTTATTGTATTGTATTGTATTGAATCCGACTAGGGACAGTGGCCTTTAGGTCTTGTTACCTCAGGCCCTGCCTACCCCGTGAGGGATGTAGACGTGATTTGTGTATGTATGTATGTAGGGACAGTTAACTTAAATTTTATAACCGCACAATGACTGTTTAAAATGGTCTTGTTCATTGTTATTACTAATATTATCGTTTTCTGCAAGTTCTCTTGATAGAGCAACAGCGAAGATTTGATCAAATATGACTTCTGTCATTTCACCGCTGCTGGTTCGTTCTTGAAGGTCTGGCCATTGTTTTAAGTAAATTTCCAGAACATCGTGGTTCAGGCCTGTTGCAAATCGATCACGCAACTGACGTTCCAGAAAGTCACCTTCATAGCCACAGTCTCTACTTAATTCTTTCAATTTGTTAGCATTATGTTTCCATTGATTCACTGTATTTCCTTATGCAGTTCCAAAATTCAACTAATGCTTTAAATCTTGTTGTCTTTTTATGGTACAAACTGAACAGTTTTGCTTTAATTTCTTCATAAGTTCTGTTTTCAATTGTGTTCGTAAATGCTATTTTCAATTGGTGAAATGTTTCTGGTGGTAAACATGTTATTAAGTAAGTAAATCTCTTTGAATCTTCTGATATTCCGTACCGTAAATACGACATTTTTGTTCAAAACTGTCTTTTCTCGGCTTTGGCAATTGGCGTGTTCTAAGCAAACAAACAATTCTTTCTTTCTTTCTTTGTACTAAATGGACTGTGTAGTCATAAAAGAAAGAAGACTCGTGAATTCCCTTGAGGCGTTACCCTACCGTCCCATTCGACCTAAGCCGCCCTATACATATAAGGCGTTCCGCGGGATGCCACAATCCACACATACATTTTTGGACGATCCCCTGATCCGATCTGTCCGAATTTTCTACCCGTAATGATTTAAAACAATAGGTTAATATAATACTGCTGTGACTTAAAAAAACCAAGGCGTGTGCCTGACTTGCACACAAAGGGTTCCGTTTATAAAACTAATAATCAGAGGAATGTAAATGTTGGAATCGATGTCGCCACTTGTTTGGACCTAACACTAAATTAAGAACATCAGGTACCTATGTAAAAAAATCAAGTGAATGAAAAAAATTGGCAATAGGTTCCCTCTAGGCAAACTTAGCGTACGGAACCCTAAAAAAGGTTTTGTTTTCGGCGGAGCAAAAACTTAGTTTTTTGATGGTAAAAAATTATGCGACGAAATGCAGCGGACTTCGTATGTTTTTTGTCATATTTTCTGAAGTTCTGTGCAGCGATTCCAAGCTCGGCCTTATTTTATACACTATTAACACGTTTAGGAGCTGTGCCATTTAAGAAACTCTCAGGCAGTGTTTTTGATACTTATAAGAACTCATCCAAAATGATATCAGTGTGTATGATACCTAAGAAGCCTTAGTTGGAATCGGTTTTGAATGTAATGTATATATCTCGCTCGAAAACTTATAATTCGTTATGTATTTCATTCTCATTTGCGGGTGGTAGGGCCTTCTGCAAGGTCCTTCCGGATCGCTACCACCATCTTACTCGCTAATCCTGCCGCTAAGCAGCAGTGCTTGCACTGCTGTGTTCCGGTGTGGAGAGTAGGACAGCCGGGGAAATTACGGGCACAAGAGGCATTTCATCTAAGTCCTCTAGGTTGGCAACGCATCTGCAATCCCTCCGGGTTGCGGGTGTCTATAGGCAGTGGTGATCGTTACCATCAGGTGACCCACTTGCTCGTTTGCCTCCCTAAACACATAAAATAATAAAAAAAATACTTTTAACGACGGGTCACGGATCAATTTGTATGCTTAATTCCTTTTCCTATTGGCCTAATTTATTTACCTACTAGCTTCTGCCCGCGACTTCGTCCGCGTAAAGTTAGACTTTGACAACAATTCAAATTTGCTAAGCTAGTAAAATGAATATACCGTTTGTAGATTTTACACTGCTGATTACATTAAAAATACTTTTGATTTTTTTTATGCAGTAGTTTTTTTTATATTCAGGAAAAACAGTAAAAAAAGTTGGATTGCGAATGTTAGGGATATACTCATAGTGCCGTTAGTCCATTTATTACCATAGGAATTTAAAAAAATATAGAACTGTCATGGTGTCAATGTCATGTTCATTTTTTATCAGTCCGACGGATTAGGTACTTCATTCTAACGACACGTTTTCAATTCTCTTAAATCTCGTAATATTTAATTATTGGTTTGATAGACGCTTTAATAACATGAAAGTGGTTGACTGATAGTGATAGCGGATAGCCGCAATCTGCCCAAAGTCGACGAATTTATCTTGTGTTGTGTATCTTGTGTTCATGTGCTTATAGTGCTTATTTTTTTCCATTAACGCCGTGTTTCCGCAACTTGGGACGGTACAAATTATTAGAGGAAAGGAAATAAAAAAAAAAACAAATCATGCACAGTATTGCAAAGCAGCAAACGCAAAATAACAAATTCGTGAACGAACGACAATGAATGGTTGATAAACAAAGCAAGTGACATGACATGACAGTTCTGTTTGAAAGTTACTTTTTTAATTTTATATCATGCTAAGGTTACGACATCAGTATCCCTATCTTTGTATATACGGTCTTTTTAATGACCATTTCTTTAATAAATTATTAACGACGAATTTAAGTAAAACAAAGGAAAACCGAGAAACACGGGTAGTCTAATTTTTAACCAGCTATTATAAACACGAAAAAAACTTAAATACTTTTTTTTTGAAATGTTGTCAATTGATGTAGATCATTCTGCAAGGATTATTTACGTTAAGACTCTAGGCAGCTACGACCTTTGAGATGTTCATCGCTATCCCGTGGGAACTATGCAGTCCAGGATAAAAGTAGCCTATTTTCTAATCTAGGGTACCAGCTATCTTCGTTCAAAATTTGATTCAAATTCGTCCAGTCGTTTCAGCGTGAAGAAGGAACAAACATACTTATTCACTCACTCGCTCACATCATCACAAAGTTTTCGCATTTATAATATTAGTAGGATGAAAAGGGTAAACAAACATCCAAGTAGGTCGGCTGATGGTAAATAATCGAGCATCGTCTATAGAAGCAACATCAGCCTTACCATGACGTTTTGGTGCGATGAAATTCCGATTTAGTATAGGTTCGCTCGCTGTCAGATCCATAGTAAAAATGACAGCTAAACCTGAACTGAGTCCGAATTGAATCGCATTAAGGCTCCAGGTGATTACAGATGCGTTGCCAACCAGCCTTAGGATTAAGATAGAATGCTTACCTCATATGCCAATTTTTCATCAGCTCTGTTTTACACTGCTATTTTATATAGCTGATGACACACAACATAATATGACTCATAAAATACGAGTTTTCTCGAACGTTCGCAGCGACCATAAATCTATAGATCTTTGATTTGGTTTTTATACATAGAGATACTCTTGATACAATATTAATGCCTATAAATTTATTATTTTTAGTTCTAGGGCCCATGCGCGACTAGACTGAAAACAGCTAGGTAACAAAGTTACTTCGGATATTGTTACGCCAGCACACTACACTGAAAAAAATATTTAATCAAACTACTTCGGCTATTTCATCAATAACCATAATTCGGTAAGGCGTTATTAAAGTTAATTTGATTTAACGAACAGGTTTACCTATAAAGAACAAAACATAACCAAAGATTTCTGTAAGATATTGCCTTAGTTATGTAGTCACTTTTTTTAAGTTACAGGCTGACGAAAGTTCGGTGTCATTTAGCAAATTATTTTTTTGAGTGTAATTAGCGGCTGATGTTATCATGTATTACCTAAGTATAATTGCCGATTAATAAATGATGTGAAATAAACATCTATATTGACACAAATGCTACGAAAAACTTCCATCCTGGAAATCCGGGGCTTCCCTTTCATCTCCATACAAGGAAAGATTATCTGTACAACGCATACCGTAGTAAGGGGCGCCCAAAAATAGTAAAACCCTCAAAACACTTACAAAATACTTAATGTGTCTCGAAACTTGGTTGGGAGTTGTTTGAGCGTAGGTCTACAATTTCTGGACGGGAATGACCGAACGTACAAAGTTTTTGATCACTTTTGTATTTATGAAAGACACGTTTTCGGGGCCGGTGGAACTATGGTTTGGTTAATATTTAGTTTAATTAACTGGATGTACCGTCAGCCAAATATGTGGTCTACCACCCTAAGGTTAAAAACCAATACTTTGCACGTCACATGTAATAATGTCGATAAGACAGGCTGTCAAAGATTCAAAGATTCAAAGATTCAAAGATTTATTTGTCCAACAGGTAAATTACAGGGTGTTACTTATATTACTATTTGTATCACTATGTGGTGCCTTGGGGCATACAAATTATTTGGATACATGCATATTTTAAAATACAGGCAGCATACCTTAAGAAAACAAAAAAAAAAACAATTTTGTACTTAATAAATAATAGGTTTTGGCAAAGTGTTCAAAATACTTTACATTTTTGTTATAAAACTATGTCAAATACTTCCTAAAACTCAACTTGAAACTTGAAAGTTCGACTTTAGCGACATTTTCGTTTGATAGGAAGCTGAATGAAAAGTTATACACTTATTTGGCCGACCGTACATTTGATACAGCTACTGTTAATAAGCTTTTAGTAAATTACTTGACAATGCGCTTACTTCTCATAAACGCTTATTGTTAAGTTTATGTTAACTTGACGTTCGTTTTCCGGTATCTGTCATTTTGATATTTGCCTTTTCCAGATACAGCCAAAACATACTTACATTCTTCCTATAGCAGAATTGTAACTCTACGAATAAGGGGGTTGGTTGCTAGGCTGTCGCACGCTTGTATTCGTTACTATTCCTGCTGTATACTTTATGGGGTGCTACTAACGCTACAAATAAAGAAGCACTCCACACTTTAAGGTATATCACTATATTTAGAACACCAACCAATGGAAATGACTATATATATACAGGAAAGGAGAAAACAAGGAAACCAGCGTGTGGTAAAGAATGACAGACATTCCGACAGGCGTATTCGACAGTTCTTTTTTTAACAGCACATGCGCACACTACGAAATAGTTTTCTACAATAAAGTCTAAATGTACAGTCGCCACATCAGCCCCCCCGGAGACCTTTAGGGTCGATAAAAATCAGGAAAAATAACCTGGCGTCCAGAACGAGTAGTCCTAGATGGTAGAGGAGTTGTTACAACCACAGGTGCTCTCGCAGGAACAGTGGTAGATGACGTAGTAGTGGTACCTGGTTCATCTGTTAAGATGTAAGCAGGTTTCAACCTATCGATCGAAACATTAGTTATTCGACCTGCTACGTCTATGGCGAAAAACTTGTCATTTCTACTAACAACCCTGTAAGGACCTGCATAAGGTGGCTGTAGTGATCGTCGCACAAAGTCTTGTCTTATAAAAACATGTGAAATTGTCGTCAAATCTTTAAAGACAAACACTTTGGAAGATCCATGCCGTGCTACGGTTTTAGGCTGTAATTGTTTCATATGAATACGCAACCTAGTTAGAAAATCAGTATAGTCCGTCAGTCTGTCTGTAGTTGGTTCGAAAAATTCGCCCGGGAGCTTAAGTACTTCTCCGTAAACAAGTTCGGCGGTTGATGCGGACAAGTCCTCCTTCCATGAACTACGTACACCGAGAAGAACTAATGGAAGGGTTTCCGTCCAGCACTCGTCTGCGTGGCACATTATTGCTGCCTTTAACTGTCGATGAAAACGTTCAACAAGACCATTGGCAGCGGGATGATACGCAGTAGTTTTAAAATGATGTGAACCGATGATTGACGCTAACTTACTGAATAGGTGAGATTCAAATTGCCTACCCCTGTCTGTGGTTACCTTTTCGGGGCAACCAAAACGAGATATCCACATAGATATAAATGCCTTCGCTACATTTTCAGCAGTAATATCCGTCAACGGAACTGCTTCAGGCCACCGCGTAAACCTGTCAACGGCGGTAAGACAATATTTATATCCGTTAGAAATCGGAAGTGGCCCTATTAGATCTATGTGGACATGGGAAAAACGGCCTGAAGGAACTTTAAAATCATGAACTGGCGCGTGAACGTGTCGAGATACTTTAGACTTTTGACACGGAATGCACGTTCGCGCCCAGCTCCTGCAATCCTTCTTGATGCCTGGCCATACGTAGCGTTCAGTAATCATTTTTATGGTAGTTCTAACGCTAGGGTGGCTAAGTCCGTGAATGTTATTAAAAATTGTCTTTCGAAATTCTGAAGTTATGAATGGACGTTGAACTGGCCCGGACACATCACAAAACAGTTTTGTATTTCCAAAAAGAACCTTTTCCAACTTTAAGGATGAACCGGTTTTGATCAAATTTCTCAGTTCTGTGTCCGTGGCTTGAGAGGCTGCTAAAGAGTCAGAGTCTAGTATGTCAGTTATGGCGTCAGTTCTAGATAGCGCATCCGCGACGACATTGTCCTCACCGGCAATATAACGAATGTCAGTGGTAAACTGCGAAATGAAATCGAGATATCTAAATTGTCGCGGTGAACACGAATCATGTGACTTTTTGAAAGCGGACACTATCGGTTTATGATCAGTAAGAACAAAGAACGGTTTTAGTTCCAACATATACCTGAAATACTTAACTGATTCATAAATCGCAAGAAGTTCGCGGTCATAAGCACTGTACTTGACCTGCGCTGGTGTCAGCTTTCTAGAAAAGAAACCTAGCGGCTGCCAATAGCCTTGAACTTTTTGCTGAATGACAGAACCGATAGAAAATTCAGATGCGTCCGTAACAACAGCCAAAGGAGCAGTTGGATCTGGATGTGCCAAGAGAACGGCGTTAGCAATGCTGATTTTACAAGCATTGAAAGCCTCCTCCAAACTGGGAGTCCAATCAATACTGCTGTTGTTTTTCACTGATGGACCACTAAGCAGTCCATGCAGCGGAACTTGTACTTTGGCCGCATCAGCCATGAAACGTCTGTAAAAATTCAAAGCGCCTAAGAAACGCCTAAGCTCCCTAATAGTTTTAGGTCGTGAATAATTTTGAATAGCTTTGACTCTATCACTAATAGGTTTAGTACCTTCAGCTGAAACCATATAGCCCAGGAACTCAATTTCAGGAACGGCCAATACGCATTTGTTAGGGTTAAGTAGAATGCCGTATTCACTAAAGCGTTCAAACACCGTCCGTAGATGTTCCCGATGCTCTACGTCATTAGCAGATGCCACTAATACGTCATCAATAAAAGGAAAACAGTAATCCAGACCCCTAAGGACTTCATCCATAAACCTTTGGAAGGTTTGAGCGGCATTCCTCAAACCAAAGCTCATATAAGGGAATTCAAAAAGTCCAAAGGGCGTCGTGATTGCCGTTTTCGAAACGTCCTCAGTCGCGACAGGAATCTGATTGTACGCACGAACTAGATCTAGCTTGCTGAAAATCTTACAGCCTGATAAATTGTGCGAGAAATCAGCGATGTGGCGCACCGGGTATCTGTCTGGCACCGTGCGGGCATTAAGGGCTCGATAGTCTCCGCAAGGTCGCCAGCCTTGGTCCTTTTTAGGGACAAGGTGAAGAGGAGAGGACCATGAGCTCTCAGATCTTCGCGCGATACCGGTGCGCTCCATCTCTTCAAACTCCTGTTTGGCGATCTTCAATCGATCAGGTGCTAATCGTCTGGGTCTAGCGTAAACAGGTGGCCCGGGAGTTGTCCTGATATAATGTTTGGTCTGGTGCTTACATTTTTCTTCCTGTGAACTTCCAACTGGCCGCGTTATATCAGGATACTCTTGTAACAACTTATGATACGAGGAGTCACCTGTAACAACCTTTATTTGCGGGCAGGCACAGGTAGAAGCAACCAGGGCGACTGATGTGAGCGATGTAACACTGTCAATTAAGCGCGCATTGCGAATATCAACCAGCAAATTATAAAAGGATAGAAAATCTACACCTATTATCGGTTTGCTCACATCCGCTATAACAAACCGCCAAGAAAAACTACGGCGTAAATTAAAATCTAGTGACAAACTCAACCAGCCATAAGTAGAAATCACAGTATTGTTCGCGGCAAAAAGCTCATAATTAGTTTTATGACGTTTTTGCCCACGCAAATAACTTAAAGGGTAAACACACAAATCTGACCCAGTGTCGATTAAAAATTGCACTTTAGTTTTCGCGTCAGTAACACATATACGACTTGACGTTGACACTGACGCGCAATCACTAGTCGCTTTGAGCGACTCGCTAGCTAGTTTTTTGAGTAATTACATGTATATATATAGTCATTTCCATTGGTTGCGTGTTCAAATCACGTCGGGGTCACCACTTTATGGGGTGCTACTAACGCTACAAATAAAGAAGCACTCCACACTTTAAGGTATATCACTATATTTAGAACACCAACCAATGGAAATGACTATATATATACAGGAAAGGAGAAAACAAGGAAACCAGCGTGTGGTAAAGAATGACAGACATTCCGACAGGCGTATTCGACAGTTCTTTTTTTAACAGCACATGCGCACACTACGAAATAGTTTTCTACAATAAAGTCTAAATGTACAGTCGCCACAACTTTATGTTATCGAACCCTTACATCTTAGGCATTCGGTATCATTAATATGTATTGGATTTTACGGCATTCTAATAAAAAATCTCGATTTTATGCCAAATGTGTTATAAACTTTGTTAGTTCCACACATTTTGTCATTTTTTGCCATATTATGTTAAGTATCGGTTATCTATGATGTCGTCTCAGTCTGTTTAGTAGTAAGAAATAGAGAGGGAATCATAGATAACTGACACTTAAGACATCAGGAACTTTATAGAGTGGTGAGACAGGCCCTAAGTGTGTCTTGCTGGAAAATGTTACGATTAAGCGTTAAACTCGACTTAGTTATATTATAGTTAGTTAGTTTGTATGAAAAATACGAATGTTTGTTCTCGAGTCTTGGATGTTTAATGTGTATTTAAGTACGTATTTATCTATATAAGTATGTTTATCCTTTGTCTAGTGCCCATATTACAAGCTTTGCTTAGTTTGGAACTAGATCAATTGGTGTCAACTGTCCCAAGATATTTATTTATTTAGTACCTACCAATCAAAACTACCAGATTTATCGACTATAATTGAGATTTGACTTTGCCCAGCAAGGCGGACTGAGACAGCTGACACATTTAACTTAACTAACGTCAGGAGAACAGTTCAACCGGCCAGTGCTTAGGTCTAAAATGTTAATTAAATCAATGGGAGCATCGGGCACAGGCCGAATAGCAATGGGCTGGCGGCGACGGCCCATTTTAGGCTTCAACCTCCGCCGTATATACTCTTAAAAAAACATTAAACCAAACGCAATATGGCTTACAGCTAAACCACACATCGTTAGATTCAGCATGAACTGAAGAAGTATCTCATTAACTGGGAATCAATGTCATGGAAGTCAAAGTAAAAATGTTTTTTTTATTTATTTATTTACTAGCTGTTGCCAGCGACTTCGTCTGCAAAGAATTCGTTTATCGCTATCCCGCGGGAATTTTCCGGGATAAAAAGTAGCCTATGTGCTATTCCAGACTTTTCTCTACCTATGTGCCGAATTTCATCCAGATTCGTTGGGCCGTTCTGGCGTGATTGAGTAACAAACAAACATCCATCCATCCATCCATACTTTCGCATTTATAATACTAGCTGTTGCCCGCGACTTCGTCTGCAAAGAATTCGTTTATCGCTATCCCGCGGGAACTACGCAATTTTCCGGGATAAAAAGTAGCTTATGTGTTATTCCAAATCATAAACTATGTCTGTTCCAAATTTTATCCAGATCCGTTAAGCCGTACTGGCGTGAAAGAGTAACAAACATCCATACATCCATACATCCATACTTACAAACTTTCGCCTTTATAATAGTAGTAGGATTAGTTAGATTTTAAAACGGGCTTCGTACAATATTGTCACATTAGCCCTTAGGACAACAACGAATTAAGCAAATGGAACAATATCTTGCACTAACTTATATTGTTGGTCACATCAGCCAACCTGAACAGCATCAACGCGACGTCTGAGGCCGGTTGGGCTAAGATGTTAAGAAACATCCCCGTGTCGTACATATTCAGATTGGCTGCTGCAACCAACGCCTCCCTCGCAACGCGATACCGAACGCATTCCACTAGTAAGTGTTGGACATCTTCTAGGGTACCGCATACTTCGCAATTTGGTGAATGAACTTTTTTCATCAGATATCCAAACTTGTTCAGTGGAACATGTCCTGGCCTTATACTCCGAAATCCGATTTTCGAAGTTCGTTTCGTGCCGTTCCGCTCACACTAATAGTAATTCATTTTAGAGCGAGAGGGACGGCATGTCACGAACTACGAAAATCGAATTTCGGAGTAGCCCCCCAGTACGCAATCTAAAAGTGATTTATTTGCAAACATAATAGAAACTTGGTAAGTACAGTGGCGATCAAAAATATCGGGTCATTATACCTACGCATACAATATAGCTTCTGTAGGCTTATTGTCTAACTCGCTCGCAATCGCCATCGTGTTAATTTTGACAGTTCTTGTATGAATGTGACAGCTAGCTGATTCCGATGCCAATTGTCAGCCCATACATGAACAGTCAAATTGAACACGATGGCGATTGCGAGCGAGTTAGACAATAAGCCTACAGGTCTAAGTCGTCTGAGAGCGACCTTCGCTATTCGACAACCGGATGAAGATTTCGTTTCTATTGCAAATGGCTTGCCTAAAAATAACAATATGGTCATTGCTGTAAAAACAACTTTTTAGATTCTGACTAGTGCCTATTTAAGCAGAGCATGTTTTAATCCGGAGAACATCTAAGTATGCCAAGTTTAGTATCAGCTGTCTAATGTAGGTCCAAAAGTTTAGGAGGGGCGTCGATGATTCAGGCGGGGTTTTCTCTTAATAGGTACGAGTAGGTACCATCAGCCAAATATGTGGTCTACTACCCTAAGGTTAAAATTCCTTTGCACGTCACAATATATAACGTCGATAAGACAGGCTCTTAACTTGAAAGTTCGACTTTAGCGAAATTTTCATTTGATAGGAAGTTGGATGAAAAGTGGTAGACCACTTATTTGGGCGACCGTCCGACAAGATTTATTGGCTGATGCTGCACCAACAATTTATTATGCCTTAATTACTAATTTGCACCTTTCCGTGTTGTTTTTTCACGTGTTTCTCGATAAAGAGTTATTCATGAAGCAATATGCTATAAGAATGCAATTTCCCAACGCCACGTGCACCGTGCATCCTCTTCCGCTAGCATTTAAAAAACTTACAAAATTAACAAAAAAGACCATTTAACGCTCCAAATTAATGATCCCTTAAAAATAACTCTTACAAAATAATAGCAAATTTGACAGCCAATCCATAACCGACCGTTGTTTACAGATGCCTTCGCCATTTTTTATTTAAAACTATTAAACCCTTTCACAAAGCGTAGTCGTGGACATCTGCCAAAATGAAATGGCTAAAAAACGCGGGTGCAGAAACGCGCGTTTACTTTTTTTTGGCAATGTTTGGCAAATGGCAACCCTTTGATCAAATATGGCGTAATCAGATTTCGGCATGTGCTGTCTTTTTTGTGAAGAAACTCGATACCTCCTTGAGTGTGGAGTGTGCCTTTTGTTAACTGACAACATTGATATCGTGTAAGAACGGCACAACTCGAAAAAGTTGCAGTAAAACTGTCGACTTTATTGGTAAAAGCTTTCGATTTAGAATAGAAAATTTTCCGTCTGGACTTGTGTGTTTTTTCTGTAGCTGTAAAGCATATTTGCTTTCGCCTGTCTTCCGCGTTTAAAAAAAATGGCACGAGCCGAAGGCACTTAGGTAGGTATTGTGCTTGATGCGATAAAAACCTTTTTATTTGAGCATGTGGTCTTAAACTCCCTAAAGGGGGTGTCTGTGCTTTCACGGTGTCTCTTAAACTATAATTGTTCAGTTTCACTTTTGACAATGATTCAAAGGGCAGGACACCTTTACGATTTTTTAGAGTTTGATTCGAAATAGAAACTTTTGACCATACAAGATCACACTGAAAAAAATATTTTGCTAAATGAAACCGAACTTTCATCACTCATCAGCCTGTAACTTAAAAAAAGTGACTACATAACTAAGGCAATATATTACCAAAATCTTTGGTTATGTTTTGTTCTTTATCTTAACCTGTTTGTTAAATCAAATTAACTATAATAACGCCTTATCGAATTATGGTTATTGATGAAATAGCCGAAGTAGTTTGGTTAAGTATTTTTTCAATGCAGGGGTCCGATTTTTTAAAGGACAGCCATTCGAAAATGGGAAAATCTGTCTATTGCTACAAAACTACAGCACAAATAAAGTTTTCGAATAGTTGACTATATCTTAGCCGTAGGTATTTCTAATTCGGCACATATTTGTGGTGTTTTCACACATGAACGAAGCTGTATCAGGCATTCATTATAAGTGTATCTCCAGGTACATATTTCCACTATTTCCATCTAGTTTATCCTCTTTGGTTTATTGTCAACGGTCACAATCCGTTTATGCTGTAGGGTGCATAACACGCAATATAAATCGCAACGCGATCCCGTTTCCCTTTATAGCAAAGTACCACTGACTAAATACAATAATGCGATTACAAAAAAAAAATGCACTGGAACCGAAATCCTTTTGCAAATAAAATATCTATTACAATTCGTGCAATTCTAATCTATAGTCTCTCTGTCTGTTAGTTGTTTCGCAACTGACCCGCTCAATCAGTTCAATCAATCAATTATTGTACTTAATGAAAAATTGCAAAGAACATAACATTTAACACCTAGGATAACAGAGAGTACAAGGTGTGAAAAGTAGTGTAATGATTTAAGTAGAAGGCACAAGAAGCAGTGAGGTCACTGATGATTGTTCCTGATGAGGAACTGTTGGCTTATTGTCTAACTCGGTCGCAATCGCCATCGTGTTCATTTTGACAGTTCTTGTATGAATGTGACAGCTAGCTGATTCCGATGCCAATTGTCAGCCCATACATGAACTGTCAAAATGAACACGAAGGCGATCGCGAGCGAGTTAGATAATAAGCCTACTGTTACCTTACGGAAAACCAAGGCGAAGTATTAACAAAGGCGCCGGTTGGGAATTCAGGACATCACTCCTGTTAGCGACTAGCTGTGGATCCATACTAAACCTTTTTTATAGTTTTATTTTTGATCTTGTCTTGTCATTGCTGTTATTGTGTCATTCGAACGTTACTTATGGTCGCTAAAGCCTCTGTAAAAACGAAATTATATTTTATTGCTACAAAATACCGTGTTTCCATCATCACCACGCATCTTAAAGTCCTACAGTCCACCGCTCCATAACAACGCCCCTGTATTCAAAGCAGTCTGAATTGTCGTTCCGTTTCGTTATTAAACTTGTATGGATTGAAACTGAATAGAAAAGGCAATTTTTGACGCTATCGGGATCGTTAGTGCGAAAAATATCAAAATCCTAAATAAAAATGAGTATAACTGCTACAAAATAAAATGGCCTAACTGCACGTGTTAGGTTAGATTAAGATTGTTTTTTTTAGAGTTCTCATTATGAAATAGGTTCATTGTTAATAATGGCGCTGCAGCGGTGGCGTGTGGTCAGATGGTCAGGTGGTCAGGTGCGGTGTCACCTGTGCTGGACTTGTTTTGACAGGTGACATTATTGTCACGGGATTGTTTGCATTGCAAGTGGGACATGCATGTTGTTTAAATAGATCTTATGGACTCAAAGGATTAAGGAGTTTTGGTAGTGTTTTCTTGCTCAGCAACGTCATTTCTGTAGTTCTTGTAGGGTTTGGCGGTGATATGTATTTTTTTAAGAATGGAGGCAAACTAGGAAACGGGTCGCATGATGGTAAGCGAGCACAGCCACCCATGAAAACCAGCAACCCCAGGGGAATTGCTCGCAGTCTTTAATTAAGGGAGTTAAGATTTCGAATTTCAATTATAAAATCTACTTTTTTGTGTTTTATTACTCTCCCCTAATCGTTGGCACTCTATTTTTGATGAATTTATTTAATGTACAGACACGAACTTTCTACTGATTTATTATAAGTATAGATTATGTAATGGAATAGTAGGGTTTTGGTTTATTCAATACTGTATGAACAGCACTCTGTCGTTTCAGCCGCCGCATACCACGCTACAAAAGGCAGACTCCAAGGAATTCCTTCAAAATCTGGTGCTCTCATCAATATCCCGACAAAAACTTCAACAAAAAGGGTTCCTCCCGATTTTTATTTGATGGAATCCATTGGGCTAAGTATGAGGCCCGGCGTCAAACGGACCGCGACGGCAAAAATGTGCATAATTGGAGTCGATCTACAGAAAAAACTCTTCAAAAAGTCGACCTCTAAAATGCTACGATAAAGTGCAGAATACAGGGTGGAGAGACGCAGCATCGTCAGTTATGAAACGTAATACTTTCTACAAACATTTAATCGACGTCTTCATCGATTATTTTAAAAAATCGATTGTCTAAAAAAAAATACCTGTCCTTTTTATATTTTTTTTGGATAGAGAAGTCAATTATAAGAAAGTAATTTCAATATTATATCATATAACTCACAATTTTTTTTTATATTAATTATAGAAAGTATTTTGGTTGATGACGTCATAGTTTCCTATGCCCCTGCCACACATACGTTTATTTGATAAATTGATCATAATACGTATGTGTAGCAGCGGCATTAATGTATTTTCTATCTGTGGCGAAGTTGAGAAACTGTCAATAGTGCCTGTTGGCGCTGTAAATAGGTTTTTTATATTTGTCTTTTATTCCTTATTTAAAGTTGCTTTTTTTACATGCTTTTTTAATTTTCTGTCAAATTTACTTTCTGTCTCAATATATAACTCTTACGTCAACTGCGTGATTTTTACTTCGCTCCCACTATTCTGCTCCTCCTGCTATCGAATCCTCAACATATTTTGGTCCTTCTCCCGTTGTTTGTGTAATAATGATCACGCGATCTAAATCAAAGCAGTTGGCGACGCCAGCAAAAAGCGTCCAGGAGACACGCTCGAGATTGGGTAAGTCCAGTGCGGGTGGGCTCAGTCGGTCCTCAAAATCGGACCTCGTAACGGCTGATGCCCCCAAAACACCCGCGACTTCCGACCCTCAAATTCCCGGGACGTCTCAGGAGTGCCTCGCTACCGGCACCGACGCCAAACGTATTAATGCTCCACAGAGTTACAGGTCACGCACTTCCGGGTCTACGCGGTCATCCGCCACTATAAGGGCAAGACGACTGATCGCGGAAGCCCAGCTAGCCCGTAGGAGCATGGAAAGAGAACAAAAAGTCATGGAACGTGAACGGGCTCTTCTTGATCAGGTGAAACAGGTGGAACAGTTGGAATTAGAGGCATCACTCGCCTGTCAAGAAGCCGAAGAACGTTCCGGACAATCGGTCAGTATGTCACGTACAGCTTCTTGGGTTCGGGATGTAAACCAGGACAGGCATCATTCTGGCAAAGAGCCGGAACCAGGTACAACTGGTGCCCCGGTTACAAACACCCGGTCGCAAACTTT
Organism: Pandemis heparana; assembly: GCA_963854515.1. Classification (NCBI taxonomy): domain Eukaryota; kingdom Metazoa; phylum Arthropoda; class Insecta; order Lepidoptera; family Tortricidae; genus Pandemis; species Pandemis heparana. The sequence continues at coordinate 8,027,425 of OY978028.1, forward strand.
GGACGCTGTTGCCCAGGTTCCGCTTATTGATCACATTACTGATCACAATAAACAGAACAACCATGTTGCCGTTCATTTGTCACGTGAAAACGTCGACCTTTGCAGCAACACAAATGCAGCGCTTGATTTCCTTCGTATTCCTGGAAATCAACAACGTCATTTTGATCAGCCGTCAAACGAGTCTTCACTGCTTCTGAAAACGATCGCTGATACCGCCGCTGCAGCCAAGGCGCTCGCTACTGCGCAGGATAGGCCGATTAGAGCAAAAATTGAGCTCCCAACATACTTTGGCAATACGTCACAGTGGTTTCAGTTTAAATATTTGTTTGACAGCACTAAAACTGCTTATTCCCCTGCAGAAAACACCGCGCGCCTCTATAACGCGCTCCGCGGGCCCGCCCGTGAGGCAGTCACCTCTTTGCTCCATACTACAGCAGCTGCCGACGAAATCATGGCCGCCCTTGAACGGACGTTTGCGTGCCCTGAAATGATTGTCTTCGGCGAGGTACAGGTGTTGAAATCACTGCCTCGGCTCGGCGCCGACCTAAAGGAGATCGGTATTTTTGCAAATAAGGTACGAAATAGCCGGTCTACTATGAAATTACTTGGCCTCCGAGAGTATGTACAATCACCCGAACTATTTCATAGTATTTTAGGCAAATTTAACCCTTTAATGAAAATGAGATGGTCTGATTTTGCGGCGGAGTCGCCTAATCCTCTGGCCTCAAAGCTAGAGCTCCTGTCAGACTTTCTAACACGCGAACATGAGCGTTATGTGAGATTTTCTTTGTCACCTGAAATGGGACGCTCTTCACTCACAGAACAAACCGCTACTAGGGTATTTGCACCGATTAATAAAACTTTTAAACGTGAAAGTATTCATTCTTTGACTCACAACAAAAATAAAGAACACAACAAAATTGAATGCATTTATTGTCATAAAACTCACAACATAAAAAACTGTACCGAGTTCACAAAATTGGCAGTTGATGATAGGTGGCGTTGGTTGCGCGAGCATAAAATTTGTTACAAATGTCTAAAACGCAATCAACATCAGTGGAAATCTTGCAAAGTGAACCCTTGTGAAGTCGACGGTTGTACATTTAGGCACCATCCTCTTTTACACGGAAGGCAGGATACGTTTTCATCACCGCAAACACCCGATACACAGTGTCACAATGCTGTGTGTGTAACTGCGTCTTCAAGTGATGTCCAGCAAACGTCGTGCTCCTCGCCGGCCGTCCACGAGTCACCGGAAGAAAAAGTGATGGTTTCTAATACAGGTATAAAGCGTAACAAAGATACGACCCTAACCAATTTACACACTTTGCTAAAGGTACGTTAAATTACGGTTTTTGGACCAGCTGGCAGCTGTCAAACTTACGGACTACTCGATGATGGTAGTACCGCAACATTGATTGACGCCGATGTAGCTGCCCGTATTGGGTTGTCAGGGCCTGAAGAGTGTATTACTGTCAATGGTGTAGGTGGCTTACAAAAAACTACCAAGATTAAATACGTTGATTTTTACATACAAGGCAAATATGAATCTGACAGGTTCCTAGTTAAGCGTGCCAGGGCTATGCCTTCACTCAATTTGAACACCCAAACACTGTCCAAACAGACCGTAGAGTCCTACGAACACTTGCACGATATATCCGAATATTTAACGTATTCTGACGCCACGCCAACCGTTCTCATTGGTGCAGAGCACTGGCATCTCTCAATATCTCGTGATGTTCGTGCCGGTAGACGTAATGACCCTGTGGGCTGCCACACTTGGCTGGGTTGGACGTTGTACGGGGTTGTATGTGGTAAAACTAAGCCCGTCGAGTTTGTCAATCATTGTCAGATGGACCGTGCTCAGTTATCTGAAAATGAGAGCTTGGAATCGCTTATAAAAGAACATTACAAACTCGACTCGCTAGGAATTACCAAGCGCGACACATTGCATAGCAAGCTTGACTCTCGAGCCATTGAGATTTTGGATAGTACTACCACACGTTTACCAACTGGAAGGTACGAAGTAGGGCTTCCATGGCGTGATAATATTCAATGTATTCCCGATAGCTATCCACAAGCCTTATCACGATTTCTGAGCCTAGAGAGACGTATGATAAGAGAACCCGATTTTGCCAATGCGTACAAAAAGTTTATTGACAATATGATCGCTAAAGGTTATGCTGAAGAGTGTGATCCTGTCACTTATTATGGTAATTCTGTCAACACCGGCGCTAACCTTAGTTACCAAAATAATTCACACAATCGTTCAAACAAAAATCACGTTTCATCAAATAACTTTCAACATGGTACAGTCGGCCTGAATAAAGTGCAACCAAGCGTTGACAGTTACCTGTCAAATGAAAATAATAACAAAATTAAATTACAAATATCTTCGGAACGGTCTGTAAGTGTTATTGACAAACGAATAAGGTGGTATTTGCCCCATTTTGGCGTGTACCATCCCCAAAAGCGTAAACTTCGTGTGGTTCATGACGCTGCGGCAGTGAATCAGGGCGTTTCATTGAACTCGTTGCTTCTTCAAGGCCCCGATCTTCTACAAAATTTATTAGGTATTTTGTTTCAATTCAGAGAGGGCGCTGTTGCCATTACTGCCGACATTAAGGAAATGTTTCCACAAATACGAATTCGTGAACAAGATAGGGATGCGCTTCGTTTTTTATGGCGCGACGTTCAGTCGAGGGACACAACGCCTCTAAAAGAGTTTCGTATGACAACCGTCATTTTCGGAGCCTCGTCCAGTCCATTCACCGCGCTGTATATAAAACATAAAAATGCAATGTTGCATCAAGATTCGTACCCAGATGCAGCACACGCTAGCATTCACAGCTCCTATATGGACGACTATTTGGATAGTCTGGACGATGTTGCCGAGGCTGCACGGCGAGCATTCGATGTAGTCACTATCCATCGTGCCGCTTGTTTCGAAATGTGTGGCTGGATTTCTAATGAGCAGAAAGCGTTGCGTCTTGTACCCGTTGAATTGCGCGCCACGCAGCCTACTGAAGTGTCACTTGGTAGTGAACCAAGTAGCATCCGAGCATTAGGTGTCTCTTGGGATCCTATATCAGATACCATTGGTTTCAGGACTGGTTTAGAAGGTGTTAGCCTTCAAGGCAATTTAAATAAGCGTAAAGTGTTGTCCCACCTTATGAAAGTATACGACCCATTAAATTTACTTGCGCCAATAGTGGTCAAAGGCCGTATACTACTCCAGGAAGCATGGCGGTTAAATATTGACTGGGACACTTTGTTGCCACCGTCACAAGTCTTGAAATGGAACGAATGGTTTAAGGAACTGTCTGATATCTCAAGTATTAGGATCCCACGTTGGTATGCTAAATTAAACGGAGAGCCTACTCATAGAGAGCTGCATATTTTCGCAGACGCGAGCGAGCTTGCCTATGCCACCGTTGCTTTTTGGCGACTTTTATACCCGGACGGTCCAGTCAAGCTCGCACTTATTACCAGTAAGGCTAGAGTCTCGCCATTACGACCATGTTCCATTCCGCGTTTAGAGTTGCAGGGCGCTTTAATTGCCTCTCGCCTTGCTGTCACAATTAAAGAATTTCACAAGAAAAAGCCTACCCGAACGGTGCTTTGGACAGATTCGAGGACTGTCCTCGGCTGGCTCAGAAGCGACGCACGAACATTCAAACCCTTTGTGGCCCATCGTGTCGGGGAAATTACTGAAAATACGTGCGTACATGATTGGAGATGGGTCCCAACGGAGTTGAACGTTGCGGACGACGCCACTCGAGTCAAACCACTTAACCTCAATCCTAACCACCGATGGTTTACGGGCCCATCATTTCTTCTGGATCCTCCGGAGGATTGGCCTGTGCCTGTGGAACCAGCTGGCCAGCCTACCACTCTTCCTGAACGCAAGCAGTCTTCTGCACTTGTGGTTGGTCATCTGGTTCTCACCGCGAATTTTAGTCGCTTTAATGACTGGCTTCGCCTTCTCCGTGCTACTGCTCGCGTTTTGCAGGCTGCGGCCAAATTTCGCTCGGTATTGGACCGCGTTAATGTTACTGTTCCTAACACCGATGTTAGGATTCGTCGAAGTACGAACGCACCTACGTCCACCACTCTCATACCTCTCACAGCGGAATTAATGGAAGCCGCAGAAAGGCACGTCCTAGAGAAAGTACAGTCGGAATCATTTGAAGAAGAGATACAACAACTTAAGCGAGGAGAATTGCTACCCAAAAGTAGTCGCTTATCGAAACTATCACCCATAATGGAACCGAATAATTTGTTACGCCTAGCTGGTCGGATTGCTGCTGTACAGGATGTTGGTACGGAGATTAAGTCACCCATTATTTTAGACGGTCGCCACCCAGTCGTGCGCATGTTGGTTCATTTTTATCATCGTAAGGCTGGACATGCAAACAATGAAATGGTCGTGAATGAAATTCGACAAAAGTTTTGGCTTTTATCATTGCGCAGTACCGTACGAAACGTGGCCAGTAAATGCCTGTTTTGCCGCATTAAAAAGGCGAAACCGATGAACCCAATGACTGGAAACCTCCCTCCGCAACGGCTTGCTCACCACCGCCGCCCTTTCACGTACACTGGATTGGATTATTTCGGCCCATTCAATACTACAATCGGTCGCAGACAAGAGAAGCGCTATGTAGCCCTGTATACATGCATGACGTCTAGAGCGGTTCATCTTGAACTGGTACACTCTCTCTCCGCTGATTCAGCCATAATGAGCTTGCGACGTTTCATTGCGAGAAGAGGAACTCCTGACACAATATTTTCCGATAACGGAACTTGTTTTATTGGTGCCGACCGCATCTTGCGAGAATTTTACAGACCAGATGTCAACGACTTTGCTGCCAGCAGAGGCATAAAATGGAACTTTATTCCAGCTGCTGCTCCTTTCTTCGGCGGTTGTTGGGAAAGGCTTGTCCGTACTGTCAAAGTCGCGTTGAACGCGACCCTACGTGAAAAGGCGCCAAACCCAGAAGTCTTAGTGACACTCTTACAAGAAGCTGAGGCAATAGTAAATTCTCGGCCTCTGACTCACGTCCCTGTTGGTACTGACGACGAAGAGACCTTAACTCTTCCATTTTCCAATTGGCTCGTCATCCAATCAAGTTTTACCTACTTGTCTAGACGATCGAGATCTCCTGCGACGGGTAGATTGGAGAAAGGCTCTGCGACTGGCTGATCACTTTTGGAACCGCTGGGTAAAGGAGATTCTTCCGACGATGCAGCCCCGTCAAATAGGCGAGAACAGGGAGCGTAACTTGGACATCGGCGACTTAGTACTGATCGTAGACGAGAACCTACCCAGAGGGGTATGGCCACGAGGCCGCGTTGCCGCAACCTTCCCTGGAAGAGATGGTATTGTTAGGGTGGTGGACGTAGCCACGTCAGGTGGCCTCCTTCGTCGGCCCTCCAAGAAACTAGTCAGGCTGGACTCGTAAGAAAAGTTGCAAGTTCTTGCCTAGCCTAGCTAGTTTGTATGCTTTCGCACACAAGGGGGTGGGATGTTGGCGCTGTAAATAGGTTTTTTATATTTGTCTTTTATTCCTTATTTAAAGTTGCTTTTTTTACATGTTTTTTTTAATTTTCTGTAAAAATTGATTTCCTGTCTCAATATATAACTCTTACGTCAACTGCGTGATTATTACTTCGCTCCCACTATTCTGCTCCTCCTGCTATCGAATCCTCAACAGTGCCAATGTCATGTCACAACGTTCCCAGTTTTTCAAGTCGCGTCGAGTGTATTCATTCTTTCTTATTATCATATTTTTGAACTGCCTTTCCCCTGGATTCCGATTACCCCAACGTACCCGACGACCTGTGCTAGTCATCTGAACTGAACCTGCTTAGAAATTGAACTTCGCTTGCCTCCCGGATTCCGAAATGACAAAAAAAATGTATGGTTGCAAGTTGCAAGTTGGTTGGTTGCAAGTTATACTGATCGCAATAACAAACAAATAGTGTTTGTACATGTTAACAACCGTTTGAAGAGGTCATGGTGTCTTAAATTGACTATTGAAGTTATATGGACTATTATCATTCTAATATAGTGTGTGGGTTAAGAAATAATATCTATCTGTCTATGTCTATGTAATAAAAAGCGAATAAAGAATAAAATTTGTTTTATTTAATAGACTAATAAGTTTATACGATTTATAGTGACTGACCACTCATATGACAATACAATCCAACAGGTTTCACTAAATCTTAGATAGAGCACTTGTTAGTAGTTTAGAAAATATGTATTTTTTTCCAAAACTAAGGACTTTTTGACGAGCTTATAACATCATCCATGATTCCATTTTGGGAAGATTCGTTGAATCAGCTCTAACAAACTGGGTGTTGGCAGCCATTCTACCGGAGCGTATGTCGTCGTTCGTACAGGCTGAGCGGTATCCCAGGTCAAACCGAGTCGATTTTCCAGGAGAGAAGCGTAGGTCCTCGTTCGTTCAGGCTGATCGGTGTCCGGGGTCAAACCATGTTGATTGTCCAGGAGAGAAGCGTATGTCGTCGTTCGTGCAGGTTGATCGGTGTACGGGTTAAGCAAAAGTAATATTTATTCAGAAAGGGTTATCGGAATCCAGTATAAACTCAGCTAGAGTATTTCAATCTTCAATACGGTAAATTCACATTCGTTGTAAAACAAGAATAACATGACATAATAAGATTGTAATTTGTTTGTCATCTGTCATGTCATAAGATGAATGAAATGTCAGATTGCGAGTCCAAGTTGAACTCCGTAGTATAATCGACGCGTAAATAGTGAAGAATTTGTAAACTTAGCAAATAAAGTACATTTTGGACCGTCTACGTAATTTGTGGGAATGTCAAATGAAGGTCATTGCTTATTTTTCATGTAATAAATTCATTATTGTAAAATAAAATAAAGTAAATACAGAAAACGATATAAAAAGCATTTATCTCGAAATGGTTTTCGATTTACCATGCATTGTAAAAAAATAGACTATCCCAAATTGGTGTAAAAAAGTTGTTCTCTAATATATTTTTAAATGAATTCCGGTACACATATTTTCGGTTTGTTCCCCGTACATAACCAAGTTACATAACCGGCACTGGTAAAACCAATGTAGGATGATTAATTTTGATTAATTTAGGTTTAGGTGCGGCGGTAGTGACCCTTGGGCCACCCCTAAGCCGCGAACATGTTTGTTTTAATTTAGAAATAGTCTATATTTTACCTTATAGTTATGTACGGGGAACAAATCTTTCCCGTTAAAAAACCAGTTATCTGGGAAGAACATTTCTTCCTTCTTAGACAACCAGCAGGTTATAAACTTGGTTATCTGCGAGGAACAAATCGCTTATTACCACTTTAATAGGTTAATTCCTCTATGCCATCAGGAAACATCTTTGGCTAGTTTGCCTTCAAAAAAGAAATTAGTTATAAGCCTACTCCTGTCAAAGCCAACCTGTCCTGTATAAGGATGCATTTCTATAAGGATTGATTTATTCAAATCGAAAACCTTTTGATTGTGCCCTTCGCCGCGGGCTCGTGAATTATTTGTTTTTGAATAGCAATTATATTTTATTTTATTAAACGCATGATACCGTCCAACTAATGTTTCCGCGAAAACCGTCTGATTGGTCGGAACTAAACGGCCGGTTAAGTTAAATGGGGATTAGTGTGGCGATTGGCTGTTATAATAGCACGTTACGTGCTGTGCTGCGCACGCGACTAATGCGGCCAGTTGCCTAGTGCAGTGGCTCCGAACCTACTAATTACTTACCCATAACGAACTACATACATACATCTAACTAATATTATAAACGCTACTCTTTCTTTTAAATTTAATACACTTGGATTGAGGAGGATTTAAAGGGGAATAAACGATTAGCTAATAAGCTTGGCGTATAAAATTATAATTCAATTAAAATTATAACGTTATTAATTATGTACTTCATAAGGCAAGGCACGGTTCACTTGTTTTTGATAACTATAAACGTTTTAAAACCACAATTAGAGCTCGCCAGTTAACATCTGCCTTCAAAAAAGTTGAGATAAACTACTAAAAATCGCACTACGTACAAAAAATGTCATATGCATACGCCATCTGGTCACTATAAAAACAAGGTATATGCAGATCCTGCAAAAAATCGCTAAAAAGTGCACGAACAAAAAATGGCTGAATAAACCTATGGTTTGCCATCGACAATTTTATCTTTTTTTTCATCGCGGCATGTGCCGCGTTTCCGCTGTGATCATTGGGCGTTAGTCAGTTGTTTTAGTGCAATTTAGCTTTATTCACGTTTGTGATTCACGTTAAGTAATGGATCTCTATTTGACTGTTTGAATGTTATAAGTAGAAACTATGCACCTCCAGTAGTTTAGCATAACATTTAATATTTTACTAAGAGATTCCTAAGATGACCGACGTAATTTTTTTTTAATTTATTTTAGTATGACGTTTGATTTTTATTTCACTCTAAACTAAACACTTTCTCTAAAAGCCAAAGCGGCCAGCATCTGCACACATTTATCAACCACATGCTGCGCAAAATTAATTACACATCTACACGAAAACTGTAAAAAATTCAAAACCTTTCTAATGGTATATTTCCGTAAAAAACGAGAGTTGAGCACGCGTCGTTTTTTATAAATTTCCCTTTTTCTAAAAGAGGCATTATGGCCAAACAATTGCTGATCAAATTAAGAAAAAAGTTGGTCCTTGCTCTATGGCTTGGTAAGAATGTGGAGGATATGCCATAAATCGTACCATGTTATTAATGCATTTTATGGCTATTCAAGGCTAAGAGAGGAAAGTATTTGATATAAGGTTTATGTCTGAATAAGCTAAGAAAATAAACATCTTGCGTATGGATATTTAAGGTGTTTATTTAGTGAGTAGAGTGCACCATGCATCGCACAACCGTAAAAGAGATAAAGGTGGCCTAAAGGTGTCGTTACTTTATGATAGCTTTTTTAATCGACTACAAAATAGGCGAAGGTTCTCAATTTGACAACTTTTTCGATATCTGCGATATCAAACAGAATTATTTATGTTTTTTAAATAACTAGTGTTTAATGACTCATTAAATAAACTTTATCGTCAAGCGGTAAGCCCAGGGATAGGTAGCGTTAGCGGTTAAGTTGATTTAATGAATAATTATTTTAAATTATTTATAAAATAAAGTCTAGGTTTGTAGGTACAGTTTTTATTATCTTTAACAAACTAATTTTAATTTTTTAAGTCTATCCGTCATCCCCGACCGCGTCGTCCGCTCGATGCTGTCTTAATATTTTAATTACAGCAATATCCACACTAAAACCATCGTGACACGAAAACCGCGGAAGTGGCCGCAACGCGCCTCTTCCTGTCTTTTTACCTTCCTTGCCAAATTCACTTTTTATCCCCCGTTTTTTATATTTTTTCGACGTGGCAACAATTAAGACGGATGCGTATGGCTCGTGCGAGCGCTCGTGCCAGTCAGCTGCGGTGACGATTTAAAAAAGAACATTGTTTTTGATCTTAAAAACCGCGAATGGTGTTGCCAATGCATAATAACTAAACAATTTGAAACATAATGTAGTACCAACATGAAACAAATGAACTAGCTGTGTAATATTAAATATTGCTTACAATTTCGACGGTCCCTATTAAAAGAGTCGGATCTGCAAAACAGCTACTTTTCAGGAGAAGCAATCAAAAACATTTTTGTGTATAAAATTGACAATTCTTGGAATTTTGTTACGAAATTTGGCATGAGTTATTATTTTTATTGTACTGAGAGGTATGTACAGTCGCCATCAGATATATCGTAGCGGGCGAGGTCCTCAAATACTTCGGAGCAGCCTTAAATTTCAATAAATTCATTACAACTGTAAGGTTAATAACATCAGAACACGCAATTAGTCATAAATATAATAGCATCGACTTTTCAATAAAATCGAGACACCACAGATCGTCAAAGATATCGATGCAGACAGGCTGACCATAAAGATCGGAACATTTTTGGAAAATATACCTTAACTTTGTGACAAACAGTTTAAATTACAGTGCGTTTATAATAAAACTAGTTTTATAAAATAGAACTACATGTTTTGACTTATAACAGCAGAAAAAGAAAAATTTAATTCTTAAAAAAAGTATAATGGCAATTTAGTGGCCAGTAACAATTTACACTTTATACAACAAAAAAGGTTTTATGTTACTAACACAGTGAATTATGCATGCAGACGCGTACACTATATAGGTGACATATCTTTCATTTTGGCATGACGTTTGAGCCTTTTTTGTATTTTGTTGCGAATTCGAATCTATCATCATATACGTAAGGTTTATTTTCCACTTATGTTCCGATATTTATGGTCAGCCTGACTGCGTCGATACCTTTGACGATATGTGCTTCCTGATATTTTTAGCTCATTGAACGTCCCGAATTTATTGAAAAGTCGCTGCTCTTATATTTATGACGGATTGCGTGTTCCGATGTTATTAACCATATTTAGTGTAACGAATTTATTGAAATTTAATGCTGCTCCGAAATATTTGAGGACCTCGCCCGCTACGATATATCTGATGGCGACTGTATGTAAACATTTATCAATTTCCTATTAGAACATGCCAAAAAGCGACTTGACACTATTTTAACTGAACTACATCAACGAGATTTGTCAGAAGTGTCACATACAACAATTTTGATCGGACTTTGTAAACTACAATTTGTCGGATGTGTCACTACCGACATTATTAAATGAACATTGTCGAGAACTTTTTGTCGTAACAGTTACATATGACATTTATATTCGGATATAGTATATTTTTTAATGATAGATCCGACACACTCGAATGACTTTTTTGGTGTAAATTAAACAATAATCTTAGTTTAACTGTTCCTAATCAGAGTTAACTTTACCCTATTACTATTTTTATTCCCCTATCCACCTATCTATGCAATACGCCCACAATCATGCTGAACGTGGCCTTTAGGTCTGTTACCTTAGGCTCTGTCTACCCTGTAAGGGATAAAGACGTGATTTATTCACGTGTTATCTCAGAAGTTGATTACCGATTTGGTTTTTTTTTGTTGGAAAGGGAAGGCAGTTTGATCCCATTAACACCAAAATCAGGATCTGATGACAAGATCTTGGAGAAACCGAAGGAACTCTTAAAATCTTGTAGGTATAGCGTTAGCATTTTTAATGAAACTTGCGCATTTGCCTTCGAAAAGCACTATTTGATTAATTGGATCTAATTATGAAGACCACAGGGTGGTCATCGGTTTCAATAAGTAATTCAGGGGTTGCGATTCGATTACTGTAATATGCTTGCTAAACACGTCATATGTACTCGTAAAATATAAACATTTTACACATTACCATTATTACCTATGTACGGTTCATTCATCGTCGGCAAACTGTATGCAGAGGTATTGATTGAAAGAGTTATGAAAGAGACCGATGAGAAAATATGGGATGTACAAGCGGGTTTTAGAATGGGAATGGGATGCACGGATCAAGTCTGCTCCTTGCGGCGTATAACCGAAAAGTATATGCTCAAAGGCCAGAAAATATACTGCTTATTCGTTGACTTGGAGAAAGCTTATGACAGGGTGATGAGGAATGAGTTGTGGTCAGCGTTAGCCATGCATGGGACGAACAGTAATCTGGTACGAGCACAAAAATCTCTCTATGAGGATTCTAGTGCTTGTGTGAGGATAAACGGGGTGTACACTGAATGGTTTAGAATCGAAAAAGGTGTTAGACAAGGATGTGTTGCGTCACCGTGACTGTTCAACCTATTCATGGATACATGCCTGAATGATTTGATAGAGAATGACTGTGGACTAAGGATGAGTGAGTTAACCATCAAATGCCTCCTATACGCCGACGACCAAGTGTTGATAGCATCGTCGGAGGAGGAGTAGCAAAGGATGGCTAACATTTTATGTGGGGCATTGGAAAGGAAAGGTATGAAAGTTAATGTGAGCAAGATGAAAGCTATGATGTTCGAAAAGGACGATAGTATGATAGAATGTGAGATTATGATTGCGGGTGAGAAAGAAGAATAGATAAAAGAGTTTGTATATCTGGGCTCGGCGTTTACGAAAGATGGAAAGTGTGAAAGTGATATTGAAAGAAGAATGAATGCAGGAAACATGGTCGATGGAGCGCTGCGCGCCTTTGTGAGCAGTGAGACGGTATCAAAGGCGCGTCTGGCTGTTCAGAGGGGTGCTCGTTCCAACACTAATGTACGGTAGCGAAAGTTGGGAATGGCAAAAGAAGCATGAAAGTAGAATAAAGATAGGCAATAGAAATGAGAGCGTTAAGAAGTATGTAAAGTAATTCATTGAAAGATAGAATAAGGAATAGTGTGATAAGAGATCGTGCTGGTATAAAAGAAGATATAGCGAGAAGATTAGTTGGTTTGGTCACGTAGAGAGGATGGATTAAAGAAGATTAACTAAACAGATTTTCATGGGAAGTGTGAATGGATGCGTTGGGAGGGGACGGCCTAAACGAACGTTCCGTGATCAAATTGGGGACGTTTTGGAAAAAGGCCGGGTAGGTAGAGATCAAGAGTACCCGACGAGCATGTATGAAGAGATTGATGAATGTGGATGAAGCGAAAGAGGTATGTCTTGTGGGAAAGAGGGGTAACGGTATGTATATGTATGTATGTATGTATGTATGTATACGTGTATTAAATTTATTTGCGTCATTAACACATCTCCGAATAAATCTTGAAATTGAATTAATTCATCCTCTAAATGTCTAAGAATCGGTGACTCACATTTTCCTTGAAAAAAAAAAACAGATTAAAACAAAATATTGTAAGCAAAAGCAACATACGACCGAAAAAAAAATTGGTTGAGCCGACTAACATTGTCGGTAAACGCATTACCTACATTTATAAATAACACCCGTCCAATCAAAATTGTCAGACTTACCACTTAAAACAAAAAATGCCAAACGATAACCAATCAATACAGTCGAATGTGGTACTACCGACAAAAACAGTTAAAAATTTCCTATTAAAAATGTCGATTATGCCACATCCGACAAAAAAACTTACGAAAAAGCAATTAAAATTGTCGGAACTACCACATCCGATATTTATGCGTGGGCATGCCCAAGTTTAAATTTTTATTAAGCAAAACTTAATTTAATACGGATATAAACGACAATTTTGCGAAATCGCGAGAAATTACCTGGTGACCATCTCTCCGCGCAACATGGTAGGTACTGGCAGTTCCGCGTAGTTGGCCGCCCCTCGCGACCGGCCAAAATTGTCGTAACGTTACAACCGACTTTATTAAGCGGCCGTTGTACCAACATCCGACTATTTTAACCAAAATATCTCGGAAAATAGCCAATATAATGATGTTTTTTTAATGTAGCATTAAAATTTACTGTTTTTTATTGACTTTAACGCGATAATCCCAAAATGGCCAAAATGGAGATCCGACTCTTTTAATAGGGACCGTCGATTTTATCTGCATCTCACGGGAACTTAGCGTTTTCTTCCATCGTCTATATTTTCTCTACAAGGTCAGACTTACAGGCGTTAAAATTGTGCTAAATTTGACGAGTAGATTAGAAGAAAATTTAAGTTCTAATTGATTTACTCGAAATCTGTGTTTTGCAACAAAAACTAGATTTATATCACTTTCGAGTGATGTGCTTTCAAAAGTCGGGCCCCTGGAACGAAGTGGACACAGGGAACACAAATCAGATAGGAAAAAATTACTGTCGAAGAAGGCCTACATCGAAAATCCTACTAATATAAATGCGAAAGTTTGTGAGTGACGATGTGACGATGTGAGTCAGTGTGTATGTTTGTTCCTTCTTCACGCTAAAACGACTGGACGGATTTGGATAAAATTTGGAACGAAGATAGCTGGTACCCTAGATTAAAACATAGGCTACTTTTTAACCCGGGAAATTGCATAGTTCCCGCGGGATAGCGATAAACATACCAATTGCTAACTCTACGCGGACGAAGTCGTGGGCAGAAGCTAGTGATTGATAAAGGCTAAGAGGTAGGTATACCTATCATTATAATTACACGTAATATTTTACGGCGGTAAGAAACTCTCGCGGGCAAGTTCTATTCGTTTTAATGTGTTGTTTTTGTTTGCCGCTATTACTTCCGATATTTATAGATAAGGCCGAAGTCTCTAAACAGGCTAATTTAAGTCATTTCACGTTTCGGACTCTAATAAAGTTTTTCAAAGTTGATTCCCAAAATTATACACAATGGTAAGAAAAAGCTAAACGCTAATGGTAAGAAATTTGAGAATAAACTGGGTCTCGCGGTGCTTTTTAATATTTCTGTCTGACTATGTTGTCGGTGGTTATCTTGGAAATTTATCACTGAACAGAATTTCACGACGTTTGCACAGGTAGATTAAACTTAAATCTGAAGCAACATATATGTAGATAGTCTTTCTTTAATCAAAATCTGATGTCGGGAAAAAAAATCATACATAATTAAAAGTTTTGAAACACCTAATTAAAATTGGTCACCCCAGGACGAGGACGAGGACAGAAGTTTTCATATATCGATATTTGATAATGATTTAAGAATGATATTTAGGCCGGCCACATAATATTCGGAATTCGGAATGACGTCAATTCGTAGCCCTCCCGTTCCGTTGTAAAGCGATGTCCCGTTCGCTGAAGTCATTCCGTACGGAAACCGTATGAAAATTCCGTATGTATGTGGACGGCCTTAGATTGCGATTTATTGACATTAGTTAGGTACCTATACATAATTTCAGTACCTTCATTAATATCCCATACTTTGACTTATTAACTGATATTGGTAGTCATTCATTTCACACGATTGATACGTCGATGATATTATGTACGGGGTGATATTATGTATGCACACACAGCAAAGCTGTGGCGCGTGCATGCAAAGGTGCTTACCGAATAGCTTTGCTGTGTGTACAATGTACATCGACATCAAAAGCGGGAAAAGTCGCGGGTGCAAGATAGCTAATAGAATAAACTAGTGATGCCCATTCGAAATATTATAAACGGGATGTGAACCGCGATTACCTTTATTGAGCTCCCGATATTTCGATACAGTTGCATGTATCATGATCACGGTGGGTCTACCCGTGATCATGATACATGCAACTGTATCGAAATATCGGGAGCTCAATAAAGGTAATCGCGGTTCACATCCCGTTTATAATATTTCGAATGAACTTAACCGTGAATCATTAAAAACTCTTAAACTAGTGATGGGCCGACTACGGCTTTCGCCGACTACCCGACTACCCAACTAGTCGGTTCCAAAAATGTCGAATAGTCGGCCGACTTTTCGGCATTGCCGATCATTGCGTGTGCTCGTCATCTCGCTTTATTTCTGCAGACGTTCCGATAAAATTGTCCGCCTTCGGCTAATTGACAGCACTCGCGCATAGGTACTTGTGGGTCGAATGTAACTCATTTTGCTACATTTTGATTTCAACTTACATTTTTTTGCAAAAAAAATTAAGTAATTTTTTACCTTCCTTACAATCATTGCTTTAGAAGACATTTCATTTAGTCACCGTGGTTTCATTGATGCGCCCTTTTTAAAAAAAAAATTAACAACCGACTAGTCGTCATTTTTTGCCGAATAGTCGCCGACTACAAATAATGCCGACTAGTCGGTTTCCCCGACTAGTCGGCAAGTAGTCGGCCCATCTCTATAATAAACTAAACTTAGACTCTTCCCTTTACAGATATTACCCGTTATTTATCGCCTGGTAAAATAATACAATATTCGGCCAAATGGCGCGGAAGGGCGAATAACTAAAAAACTGCGATCTCGTACCAGATAATTAAGGAATCGTTTGTAGAAAAAAATTTGGCCTTACCTGCGATTCGATATCAAAATTGTGTATACAGGTGGAGTTTAACACGCAAATAATTCGACAATCGAAAACTGAAATGCCTTATTTGCATTCTCGTGACACATTAAACTTTGACTCTGGTTGCGAGCATGTTAGGTCCAAATTTGAGGTCACGGTCAAACATATAAATAAGTCCTCTTAATACACGTGGCTCTTTTGTTTCAAAGACATTGAAAAAGCCTTGTATTTCAGCAAGTGATTTAATTTGATATTGGCTTCATTAAGTAATTCATTGCCTACTCATTACATGCTACACGCGTTAGAGCATCCCTACTTATTATAAATACGAGGGTAAATGGGTTGTCTTTTATCTTTTCCCGCTTAAACCTCGAACCTATTCAGCTAGAATTTGGTATACTTGGGATATTTGGCTTTGATCCCGCGGGATAGCGAAAGCCGAATTCTGCGCACACCAGTGGCGTGGCGTCCATAGAACTCGATTCCCACCGGCTTGCGTATTTTAAGGCAGTTGGGCAATTTACTGTGTAGAATTAGAGGAAAGGGCTAGTTAAGTTCCCTTCGGCTTGCCTTCTGATATACTTGACGCCACGCCACTGGCGCACACGGAGTCGCGGGCAACGCTAGTCGATTAGGGCAAACCTTGGCTAATCGGTGATATGAAGTAATTCGGTGATAGTTACTTTATGGTCTAATATCTTTACGGCTTGTAACAATTTCCAGTAGGTGGCGGCACCGTCATTCAACATGCTATCGTGCAGCAAGTATCCGAACGCATCCGTCAAAATTAAAAAAAAAAACTTTTGACTTATTGGCAAAAACCTAACTAACACCGATTAACCAAGGTTTGCCCAACAATTTATGAGAGATTTTTCTGTAACTGGCTGGGACCGCGTTGTCATTCAAGTTTCAGGAGAGTAGGCACATTGCAGACGCACCACAAATTAGCACCAACGATAGTAAATACTAAGCTCATATATAAGCCTGGCATACTTCTTTCGCTACCGTAAAACGAGGTGAGTAGGAACAAAATCGAAGTTAAGACCTCGATAAATAGTAGATTGATAAACAAGGGTTGAAATATACCCATTTCACCTGAGATATTTCTGGCGCACGAACGAAGTGAGGGCGCCAAAAGTTCGAGGGTGAAATGGGTAATTTCATCCGAGTTGAACACTACTTTTCATTTCGAATATGAGGAAATTGAAAGAAGGTATTATGACAAATTTCACTAACGTCGCACGGTCGCACTTAATATTTGTTACGTTTGTCATTCTCTTCCCGCTCTTTTTTCTATTACGCGATTTCCGCGCATTGCGCATTTCTTCTGCGCACCAATGGCTGTCGGCTAGTTTTTTTTTAAACTTGCAGACACGGAGGTCGCTATCAATTAATTGTCGACTTAAATATTTCAAGCTAAAAAAATTACCGAACGTAATAATTTCTAATTCTCGTTATATAGGTACGCTTGCATAAGCTTATTTATAGCGGGAATTTTATTTAAGATTATTTAGCCTTTTACAATTAAAAAGGAACTATTTGTATAGATGATTATATAAAACATGGATTACATGGCTGAATACGTATTTCCATTGCTATGTACCTCATTTGGATTAGCTAGAAAAAAAATTACTTTCAACCCAAGGGTCGCGATGAGTCACTTTCAACCCTATATCCAGATAATCAATGACCTACTTTCAGAGTACGAGAGATGAAAAAATATTTTCATATGTGACAAGTTGATTTTTACAAAAAAAAAAATGTTTCGGCGGTACGAATTTTAGTTTAACAATTACCTGTCGTTTAGTAGTGTAGTCAGAAGAGATAGCAACAAAATAAAAAAATTACGATGTAGCAAATTACTAAAAGTCTAAAAGTATTAAACAACTTTCAGAGCAAGCTGAGCCAGAAATTTTGAGTAGCAAGTGAAACACAAAATATTAGTTATATCCCTTTTCCCCCCGCAATCCCTTCTTCTTCTACGCGGTACTTGACGAACTCATGCAGTTTTCCCACAAATTTTCTTTTAATTTTGCTTGTAGCGTCATACATGTTTGCGCAACCGACGGTTGACAAATGCATCATTCGGCGAAAGCATCACTTAAAAAAAATCGTTTGTTAGTCAATGTGAATCTCCTAACAACTTAAGCGGTTTTTTTCGTTTACAAGAGCACCTAACTCGTGATCTCAAACAGATACTTGATGTCACCAATTCGTTCTAAATTTCCTACTTTATAAAAAGTACGTACCCAGTGTTATTGAACTATATCAGGCCAAGTTCACGTGGGTTTTTCTGCGTACAATTTTTGCTCCACGCGTAACCTGTGATCTTCGCGAAGGTCATATTTTAATGTTTTTGCGATTAGCGTTCTTGAGTGGTGGTCTTGAAGTTATCAAACCGTTGTCAAACAAACATGTCAAAATCTCATTACGGATATGTAAATACAACTGATATTGGCGTTAAACGGGTAAGGTTAAGGTCTTGGTCGTTCTCTCCCGCGACCCGCGACGGCCAGCGGCTGTCGCCTGTGGCGTCAGTTTACTGTGTTCGTAACTCTTCGGAAGCGATGGTTCTCGCCGTGTGCGCAACGCGAAAAGCACGGCGGGCGAGAACCATCGCTCCCAAACATTTACGAACACTTTAGACTTCACCAAAATTGGCAGGCGGGTAAGAACAACCAAGGCCTAAGTTAGGAAGCGTCTTTGCTATCTTATCTTCATTCTGCGTTAGCAAAATTGACGAACACGTAGACTTATTTATGAAAGCAAATCACTCAAAAATACATCAAAAAATATATGATACTCCATTCGAAAATCTTTAGAGATCTGTGTACCTATTGCTATAAAACCACTAAATAAAATTCAATTGTTCTTAGTTGGTAAGATTAGAGCTGTAATTTTCTTCTACCTACTCTACTCGTGTTTTAAATTTAGCATATTTTTTATCAATTTCGAGTGATGTGTTTTAAATAATCGATACGATATACGGACATTAAATTTTTATGAATGAGGGGAGCTAGCGTTGCTTCCGAATGTATACGAGTATAACCTATGTAAGTTCAATGGTAGAGTTGATATATCAATGGCCAAATCAATTTAGCTAATTAGCTATGTAATTTGGACGAAAATATTCGCAAAGTAGTAAACTAGGCGCTTTTAGTGAAAAAATACAGAGCATATACCCCTGCAGACAAGATGCCTTATACATTAATAACCAGTTGCAGTATAAAATAACTCTGTTTAATTCTTAACTCGTTTTAGTAGTACCAAAGTAAATGAAACTGTGAAGCTTAAACTAGGTTTAATGACGATCAATCTAGATTATTTTTTCCAGGAAGTAGCCATAAGAGTATCTTGTAGTATCATAACCACGAACATTCCGACATAACATAATAAAAACGAACAACCAAGTAGACGATCTCGCATCAAAAAACACCCACTGTATAAATCAAACGTCGCGAACGAAAACCATCCGATATGTGTATTGTAAAAAACGCAAGGGCCTCGGTTTTTTATAGGCGTATCAAAAGAAATTCTCATAAAAAGTCTGATTTCGCAGATGTTGGTTTTATAAATTTCTTGCACGTGTTTTGAAGTTTTTTCTCCCTGTGCTGTGAGGTCTCGCCTAAAACTTTTGAAATGGTCTTAATTAGAATTAAATTACGGTTAAAACTGAACCGCGAATATGGCAGCTGCCGATATGAGGTCTTCTTTGGTATTTCTCTTGAAGTTAGGTATAATTAATTGAAGCATTTCATATCCAAAACTGAGTCTACCTGTATGTTAGTGGTTTTTAAATATTTTTTAAGACTTCAGTGCAAAAGCCAGCCAGATACATACTTTAAAAATACGGTAATAAAGATACAAAATGGTACAGGGTCAAGTAGACTAATAGGTGAAGTTCAAAAAGTTGACATTGTTGTCATGTTCGAAAAAGATTAGTTGTGTGATAGACATTATTTGCTACAATCTTTAATTTGTGTAGGAATTTTTTGGGGACAGTCGGTTTGTGCTGTGCGATTAACAAACTTTTGTTGTTTGGCTTAACTTTTTGAACTCCGCTAAGTAGGTATACTTGTATTGTAATGGTGTCAAGTACAGCCACCCTTCGGAAATTTAGTTAAAGTGCAAATTTTTAGGGATTACCAGAAATTTCGTTTCATTTGTAAAGAAAATAATTTGTTTTGAAATAATTTTGGTCCTCATAATCGCCAGCATGGATATTTTATGTTTATTATCTTATGTTGCGACATCTAGTTACGATTCCATGAACTAAAATCCCGCGCAAAGCAAAGTCCATGCCATTCCACGGCTAATTAGTTTTCGTCGATCACGCAAGATGTCGTGCTCTTCAAAAACATTTAACCTGGTTCAATTTTAAGGAAAAATATTAATTAAGCTGTTCGTATTAGTAATTTCCGTGACCACATTTTTTTTTATTTAATAGGTACCTTGCTTGCTCGCGTAGCCATCTCTCACTACATAGTATAAAACAAAGTAGCTTTCCGCTGTCTGTATGTCTATCTGTCTGCCCCTATGTATGCTTAAAATTTTAAAGCTACCTACGCAACGGATTTTGATGCGGTTTTTTTAATAGATAAAGTGATTCGAGAGGAAAGCTTAAATGTATAATTCTACGCAGACGAAGTCGCGAGCAGGAGCTAGTAAGTAATAGGTATCACATTAAATTTCTAACTGAAATGAATCATATTAGATGTTTCTAAGTCATTTAGTGTATCTTGATGATTCGTCTCGAAAACTATTTTTCTTTTAATTTGACCTCACTCATGCGATAATTAAACATCATCATCATCATTTTAAAGCGTTCGCTGTTAGTGTTAACTTTTCAAATTAGGGTTCCGTACCTCAAAAGGAAAAAACGGACCCTTATAGGATCACTTTGTTGTGCGTCCGTCCGTCTGTCAAGACCCTTTTTCTCAGGAACGCGTGGAGGTCTCTTGGAGGTCGCAGAATCTTGAAATTTGGTATGAAGGTAGGTCTTATAGCACATTAGCACAGATTAAGGAATAATTGCGAAAACCGTAAATATGTATGTATGTCTGTGTATATCAGTGACCAATATAAAGTGACCCCACACTGCGTACATTTTGCTTTGGAGGAGGGCTCTGCTTACACTGGTTAATAGATATTTATAGATAATGGTACGGAACCCTCGGTGCGCGAGTCCCTCTCGCACTTGGCCGGTGTTATTAGCTATACATAGGTAAAAGTAAAATTTACTTTTACCTATGTATAGCTTAGTGAGCATCTCTTTCATTCAAGCATTATCGTATAGTCAGCTGCATAGAAAAGGGACCATCAATATGGTTACCGCTAACATGGGAGCCAGGCGGGGGGGGGGGGGTCACCTTTCGTTGCAGTTGACCAGTTGACTGTACAAATAAAACTCGAAATAAAGTGCCACCAAAAGTATCTACATAGGTACGAGAAAATCAAGTTTAATTATAAGCTATCACCGATGTAGAGTATACAATAATACAATACAATACAATACAAATACTCTTTATTGAACACCACAAATCAGTACAAAACAGTACAGAAACAAAGAAGAAAGTATACAATAGGCGGTCTTATCGCTTAATAGCGATCTCTACCAGACAACCAGACAAAAGATAAGATAGAGAAATAAGTTGGAGACAGTTTAAGTAGGTGGCGGAAACAAATAGACAGGAGAAACGCAGGGATAATAAAACAATACTAACATAAATATAATACATAGCTAAATAAATAAAATAGTACATATATACATACACACATACCATTATTGTATAATAACGAAAAGTATAACAAGGCCATATAACAGAAAAGGAATTGATCAAAGCAAAAAGAAAAGAAATAGGACTAAAGACAGGAAGTGGATTCAATTAGTGACAAATAGTGAGATTTGAGCTGGTTCTTAAAAATAGGTAAAGATATACATTAATGATGATTAATCGATTCATAATGATCATGAATGATTTCATTGGGAATAACTCCCAATGACAGTCAACGGTTGTTATCGTAAACTATGAATGAAATTGGTAGTAAACATCCTACTACAACGCCTACGTACATTCCTGAATGGCCGCTAAAAAGGTGCGTTGCCTTGACAAAGTATCTTATTAAGCTATTGCCTAAGTATTAGAGCGATAAAGAAGGATTCTCAAAGTTGCGTAGAATCAGAGCCATTTTTATTTTTATAGACTAGACTATTTTCTTCCTTAGCGTCGTTGTCAAGATTGCAATATCACACAATTACTAAGTACTTCGAGTCTCAGATAGAGCAAGTAAAATTTAAGTGAAAATTAGGTAAGAAAAGCGTTTTTTTATAAGTACGTACAGTATATACTGACGAGCAATAATAATGGGTCGCTTTTCATACAACTTTATATGGAAGTGAGCCGTTATTTTTGCACGGAAGTGTATTAGGATTATAAAAGCTAATAGATTCCACTTGATTTCACTTTCCACCTATACGCTCACAATCTTGCTAAACGTGACCTTGTTACCTTAGGCTCTGTCTACCCCATAACAGATAAAAACGTGATTTATGTACTCGTATGTATATGTATAAAAGCGGTTTTATAAGACTCAAGCTTTTGTAAATAAAACTATATCGCGTCAAGAATTTTATTAAGTAATATATTTTATAATTTACATATTTACATTTGGCTGTGCATCATCATTCTTGACTTCTAACTCGCATTGATCTTCGGCAACGTCATCACTAATTTTATCTCTGATCTGTTCCCCTACTGTGTTGAACTCAACTGATGATGAACCTTCATTTGAACTTACACTGCTGATTTTCTCTTCCACATTCTGTGAAATATTCCTAGAAATATCTATTTCACTCTTCAGCCTCTGTATCGCTTGGACAACTTCATTTTGAAAATTCATATTCAATTTGTACAGTTGCTCCGAATGTTCTTTTTCTCTTCTTATCTCATTTTTCATGTGCGTGTCTTTAAACTTCTCTAGGTCCGCCATTATTCTTACTTTTGACTCAAACACGTGCTGTACCATTGAAACTAAAGTAAACAGTTTCTCGATAACTTTATCCTTTGTTTCTTTTGAAATATTTGGATCAGCTTCTAGGTCAGATTTAGCGTCTAGAGCTAAATCATTAGCTGATGATGGAAAACCTAGAAGAGACTTAGCGCCATTCGATCCATTACCATTTTTGGGCGGTGATGCTCTCACGTCAGTCTTAGCTGCTTCTTTCGTCGCATTCTTAGAAGTAAAGGCACCAGAGGTCGTAACTTCCGTAAACACTCCCGAACTTGGCTTACTCGATTGATATTCAGCTGTTTTCTTATTTACCTTCTGCATCAGCTCACTTTGCTTCTCCTTTTGTTTGTCGTAATGCTTAATTTCTTCTTGTTTCACATCATTTGGCGTATTCCTGATTGGACTAGGACGTTTTAAACTTGTAACGGTCAGTTTAGACATTTTCTATATGGATTATAGGTCACGGATTAGGTTGTTTCGTTGCACTGACTGTCCACTCGGTGCGGGGACGATAAGACGACTAAGTAATGATATGAAATATCGAATGTCTGGCCTCTGAGTGCCAAGTGTGGGCCGCTCCATAGTTTTGGTTCGGCAGCGCTTCCTTAGCGTGGCAATGAATGAATTATTAAGTCGAGTAGTCAGTGTGGGCTTGCAGTTTGCATTGGTGGACAATGACGCCGTTATGTCGTTAGTATACGATTAATTTTAGGTGAACTCTTTTATTTGAAGGCGTGATGCAATGTTTAATTAGCTCTAATGGTATTAGCATACTGACGCAGAATATTTACTCAGCAGATAGTGAGACGATCATTGGATTATGTGTGCAACGGATGTCCTTGGCAGATCCCAGAAGGCAGAGATCGTCGAGCGATTGGCGGAAGAGATCGTCTTTGCGAAATTTTACGCATAAACTACGTTTGAATGAAATTTACAGATACCATACCATACCATACTTCGGTCTTTGTAAAGAGACTATTGGCGTCACGTATGTTATACTTCATTTAATTTAGAATGAGAAACCACAATAGCATTATATTACGTCCGGTCAACTATTTCTTACCTAGCAAATAGTACAGTGCAATAGTTTGGCAGCGGCAAAATAAAACTGTTTTAATGTCACTTTATTTGCGTGTTGTCAATTGTTACTCTAGTACAAATTGTTAAGAGATTACAGTTCACGAACCGCAATATAATGTTGTTGTGGTTTCTCATCCTAAATTAAATGAAGTATAGAGCGATACAACGCTCTACGAAGCCGAAATTGCCATCTTTATGGCTGGGTTCTGTATTATGTTTTATGTAGTGACTGATGTAGTTTAGTATATATTCTTGTCAAATGAAAGTTTTGCTTGGAAATTATCAGATTTTTACGTCGTTTAAATTTCTACACGACACTGAAAATTTGATCACAGAAAAATCCGAAAACTTTGGCTTTAGCCATGGCCGGGAATCGAACCCGGATCCTCAACATTCCGTGATGAGTGCTATCCTCTACACCACCCAAAGCTAGGCATTAGCCATAGAGGTAAGCTAGGTCGTTTATACTAAGGCAATTTTTTATCCCGTGAAAATGCTAAATTGCTATGCTATGCTATGCTAGTATCTTTTTTGCGTAGTAACATTGTAGTTATAAACCACGTAAGTTTGTTAAGGGCCGGCAAAATATCCTTATTGGGTAATGATATGATGAATGTTCATGGGTGGCGGTGATTGCTTTCCATTAGGCGACACGCCTGCTACTTTTCCACCTATTACACGGTAAAATTATGAAAGGTATTCGCTTCGTATTTATTTGTTTATTTATTTCAAGCCGAATATAATGAATACAAGGCAAACTAAAGACATACTAGAATACTGAAATTTTAAGTTTATAAATTGCCTTTATGATGTACATATACGAGGAAAAAGGACGGATTTACCGAACTGCCAACGAGAAAAAGAATAAAAAAGATTCAAGTAATCATAGGTAAGTATACATGTGTGTTTGTAATTAATTAATTGGTGAAATAGGTATCACTTTCTCCGATGGCGGATCCATACGAAAATGGTCATCTATTGTTATTCTAACCGCGATCGATAGAGGATAGGCACCGTTACCGCAACGCTCAAGTATTTCATTGTAATTAGAAATATTTTACGGCTGTAAAATAATCAAATAAATACATTTTACTGACAGAAATTCGACACAAGCTAAAAAAACACCGGGAAGCACTCCGGGATTGCCGGCCGAAGTGATAAGAATACATGCTAAAGGATAATAATCATGATAATGCAAAGTCGGTAGCAAATAAACGCAAACTAAAACATCTATTTGCCCTGATACAACATCAAACTCTGAGCTCGTAAGGGCACTGCCTATTTTACACATTTTTAATTACAAAACTTACCTCTAGACTAGAATAAATAGTATCTAATTATCTAACACTATTTAAGCATAAACGGAAACCGATATAAAAAAGTTTCCAACTCTCATGACGATACGATAGTCTCCTTAACCCTACTCGTATACTTATGTCTGCTGCAAATGCAAACTCTAAATGAGCAGGCAAAACGCCAAGTTACAACTTCTTTAGGGAACTATAAGGCAGTTACTTTCACTACTACTAAAGAACTAATGATCAAAAGTAAAAGATTTGTAATTAATTGGTAATTAACTAGTATTAACAGAAGGCTAAGTATCACTTCTATTTCATCATATTTTTTCCGTCTTTCATGAAAATAAGTACGTTTTAATACACATGGTACAGTATCAAAACAAACGCATGACACTTCTCCAGTGACCCCACATTTCCGCACAGCATTTAGCCTAATAAATCGGTTGTTCAGAGATATTATCTCCTCAGTGACAAGTTCAATGATAGCCATCGGACACAATTACGTATGCAAACAGCGCGTACGCACGCCTGTTCTTCCATATCAAACACTTGGCAACCTCACACTATCACCTCCCGCTCGCACCAGCAGAATTGACCACCCGCGCAAAAGGGACACACTAACTAGATCACTACCTCTCCAAATCAGGGTACGGTGTCACAAGCAACAGAAAAGGCGCTCACAACTGCCCGTAGTAAAACATCCGATCAGCGAACACCTGTGGCTACACATAGGACCTTTTGGACCGCGTTTGCCGAGGAGGATTCATATCAAATAGCTTTCCCTTACACTTGGATCCTTTCCCCTCCAAAAGATCGTAAGGCACCTTTTGGCTCGTTGAATGAAAGACAATGCGTACCGGAACTATAAACAACGTGCTGAATTTGAAATGGCTGTATAAAAAGCAGAGGGTCCCTGACGAAATCATCACACACTCACTTGCCTTCGTCCCGTCAACACCAAGAGCACAGAAGAACAGGATGGTGTCCCACAGAGCGATGTTTCTTGTTGCCTTAGCGCTTTTTGGAGGTGCGCTGGCCCAGCCTGCAAAGGAAGGCTTCTGGAAGGGAACTCCCATGGACGGTCTTGTGGAAGACATGCGATCTGGTTGCGCTGAAGGATCCGACCCGACCGCTTGCATCAAGTTCAAGGTCATGTCTCTATTGGATACCATTTTCAAGAAGGACGTATTCCAGGTAACTTTATTTCCAACCAACTTTAATTAGTTACTGTATCAAGTGAGGTTTTTTCTAACCTTTTATTTTGTTTAGATCTCAGAGACCGTGGAGGTGACTAAGAACGGAGCCGGCAACGATGTGACAGGCCGTTCTAATGGAGACTTCTTCGACAATATTGAAAACTTCATCCAATCCCACGACGTGACCTTCCAGCTGCCCATTGCTGACACCAAGATCACTGTGAGCCCCAGAAATCTGGACCAAGATGAAATGAGCCTGAACATCAAATTTAACAAGGAAGGCGCTCGCTCCGTTGGAGAAGCTCGCAAGGCCAAGCTGAAGAAGATCATTGTTCCGATCCTGGTGTTCGTGCTCCTCAAGGCTATGACCCTGATCCCTCTGGCCATCGGTGTCCTCGGTCTGAAGGCCTGGAACGCCCTGCAGCTGTCTTTCTTCTCTTTCGTGGTGTCCGTCGCCCTGGCCATCTTCCAGCTTTGCAAGAAGGTGAGTTGACACGAAAATAAGTAGATTAAAAAGTAAAAAAAAATTGGTAACTTATGTTGATGGCCAGTACCTATTATTTTAATCGAATTGCACTGGTATTTTATGAAATAAACTGCACCAAATTCTATAGCACTTTCACTGTCTGTGTCCAACTGTTCTGAATATTTAGATTTCGATACGATGTAGCGTTGTGCAGTCATCACTATTAATGCGTTTTTTCATTGTCTGCAACAACAAATCAACACACAGAAAACTTATTGTACTTTTTGTCATCCGTCTCCGAATACCAATGAGGTCCCAACATTGTTTATTGCACTGATTTTGCACGCGCTGCTCCTTCTAAACCACGCACATTTTCATAAACGCACTTTTCGTCTAACATTTACTAACTTACCCTTGAGCCTAAAATTGTAGTTTACACAGATTGCTGCGGACAACACGCACCCCCAGATCGCCTCTCACGGTCCCTGGGATGCTGCCTACGCTGCCACTCGCCACAGGAGGGAAGCTGAACCCCAAGAAGTCGCTCAAGAGCTCGCTTACAACGCTTACCACTAAACGTGTCTACTCGAACTCGGACTGAACGAAAAACGACCTAAACCTTCCCGAAAAATACACCGTTCAAAATGGCCGCTGTTCCAATTTTGAAGAGGCCGAACGGACATAGACCAAATAATAGTTTCCGCTGAAACTGAGTGTGTAAATACTATGTAGTGCAATTTATTTATTGTGTGATAGGAGCATGAATGTGATGAGTGATTGTTTTTTAATTTTTAAATAAATCGTTGATTAAATTAATGAATTTTATTTTTAAACCTTTACCAACTTTAGTTAAACAACTGTAACGCTTACAAATAAAATATTAAGATTTAGCACATTTTATTTGTAACACAAACACCTATTTACTCCTTTATGAAATTGTATTCAAATAAATAGGTACTTACATGATGAGAAGTTGTAAATGATAAGTCTTTAATAGCATGAGATTCTGATCAAATCTGAATTATTTGAATCTTATATAAAACACTGGTTATTCCTCTGCAAAGAATTCATTTGTGGTTATCCCAAGGGAACTATGTAATATTCCAGGATAAAAGTATCAAAATGCCAAATTTGATCCATACACACACATACAGACACACTAACGAATTTTCACGATAAAAATAAAAATAATCAAATATAAACCTAAAAATTAAAGCAACAACTATAAAAACTTTTGACTTTTTCTTCTTCAGTCTTTAAGTAGGTAAATGAAGCAAAAATTCACTAATCTAAATATTCTTATATTAAATACCTACACTATGTAATTATATCCACTTAATTTAATATATTTAAATAAGTACAAATGCCCGGCCCGATCATGGGGTAAAGTGAAATTGTAGCTAAAATAGAGCTTAGCGCCAAACCTCCAAGTCGTACGTGTCCCTAATACAATCAGTTACTTTGACGCTCAATAGATATAAATTGACTTTCTAACGCATTTGCTTTCCGGTCAAATCCTTACATCCTTAACTTTCCTTTCTGAAGACCAGCATCGGAATGCGATTTAAGGAACAAACAATTTGCATGCGAAGAGTGTCATGAGGACGTTTGGGTCTAATTTAATTTTATGCTCATTTATTTAATGAAAATGTAATAAAGATTTTGATTAAGATATAGGTTGGTATCTACCAGTGGCGTGGCCTCCATAGAACTCGATTCCCACTGGCTTGCCTATTTTCAGGCAGTTGGGCAATTTATTGTGCGGAATTAGAGGAAAAGGCTAGTTAAGTTCCCTTCGGCTTGCCTTCTGATATACTTGACGCCACGCCACTGGTATCTACGGAAGTGGCAGGGACAACCTAGATCAGTGTCGCTACCTATGGACAAGAACGAATGGAGGAGGCTGGGGGAGGCCTTTGCCAGAAGGCACACAGTATCTACCTGGATTACATACAGTTGGTTAGTAGAAACTGAATTCTTGACCAAGCCTTACGGCCGCCATAAAAGGAGAATAGAATAACTGAATTCATGTAATTCTAGATGTACACATTAAATCTCCTGAGTCTGGACATTTTGAACACATGTAAATACCCAAAGGTACCATTTATAAATATGTAGAGATGCTTGGTATACGAGTAAGTACCTAGTACATCGGCAGTTAGTCAGGTATTGGTTTGTTCTTTATAAAGTACGCAAGGAATGCGTTGACTTACAATTAACCTAGTTGTAGGTATAATTAGTTGTATTGGGGTAAGAAGGGGTAGGTAATGGGATTCACTTAAGCAAGAATTAAAATTAAAAATTAAAATGAATCGAAATCTTTACCGCAATCGTCTCAGCAAAATACTTAATTGGCTGTCATTTGAGATCAGTAATTGTAACTTTAGGAAATGTAAAAGTTTAAAAAATAAACTGTTTTGACTCCGATTGCACTGAGGTAAGGGCAATTGTGGTCACCTTGTGGGCAATGAGGATCATACAAAAGTCTAAGACTAATCGCAGATTTTACGGACTGCCACCCAGTACAAATTGCGTGAACCCAAAGACCACAAAGATGCATCTGTACCAAACCTTATTATTTCAGCCGTATTCTTTGCCAATGAACCCCCTCATTCATAAACGCTCTATAGGCTTCTGTTAAATTAGTAATCGTTTGTCCTTATCTGTGAAAGGTAAATGTCAATGAGACAGATAAGGACAAACGATTGCTAAGTTAGCAGAAGCCTATCTAGAGCGTTTATGAATAAGGGGGTAAGTACTTATTTCCTGCGTCGTCAGCATCATCTAGCTCTAGTATAACCTACGTCTGATACAGAGGTATAGTCTGATTCCTGGAAAACCTTCCTCTTTATTATTTCGGTCCCCTTCTTCAGCACTTTGTTTTTTTTCCTTG
Organism: Pandemis heparana; assembly: GCA_963854515.1. Taxonomy (NCBI): domain Eukaryota; kingdom Metazoa; phylum Arthropoda; class Insecta; order Lepidoptera; family Tortricidae; genus Pandemis; species Pandemis heparana. The sequence continues at coordinate 8,057,218 of OY978028.1, forward strand.
ATCCTTGCCCTTAGATTTTTTCCTTTGGGCAATGGGGGTCGCCCGATCCTCATTTACCTAGAAACACTACCTAGCTACATATTTTATGGGATGTATAGGGTATCTAAATTAGGAATGCTAATTTCTTAGAGATGGTAAATTATTAATTAATTGAAACAAAAACCTTAGTTGCACAACACGCCTGATGGAAGAGAGTTTATTCAAAAAGTGTCACAGATACAACAAATTTTTCATCTCCCATACTCGGAAAGTGAGGCAAATCATATCTGACATACGGGAGGATAACTACTATTTTCTTTCCAAATGAATTAAAAAAAATAAAGGCTTTGGCTGTCAATGGAACACTTACGCATTCAGCCAAGCATTACGGCATATCCATGTTTTTTTCTTAATTAAGTAATATAATTATAAATTTTATAATGCTATTTAGTCAAATATTATTTTTATTAATTTATCTACATTACTTTATTCTTATACGAGTACATACGTAGATTTAATGCTGTTTTAGAAAAAAAAATAAGAAAAAAATACATTGTAAATGACAATGGTATATATTTTATGTCCACACAGCCCATCTGTCTGTATTCCGCTTAACTCGCGGTTCAACTGACTAAAATACCTACTTTATCTACAGTTTTTCTCTAATCATTATATAAAACAGTTTAAATGTTGTTTATGGGTATGGGTAATGCAACTAGTTTAGAAAAAGCGAGCTCGAATTTGGCGCGAAAGCATACTTCATTTGGTAAAACTTTACAAAAAAATATAAATAAAAAATGAGTAAATATTCCTGGAAAACGTGACTTTTTCCTTTAAGAACTGTACAAATGTCTGAATTAATTTTAGTAAATTTTTTATTCAATACATTTTTTCTCATATACTTACTTATGTACTTATACTTTTTTTACTTTCCTTGTAGTCGAAATGAAAAGTAGAGTGTTTAACTCGGGAAAAAACTCCAATATCACACTCGAAATATTGGCACCCTCGCATGCTCGGGTGCCAAGTTACCTCGTGTGATATTGGTTCTTTTCCTCCCTTGTTGAACAATCTACTATCTTACAGCTAATGTCAAACTTAATACTGCCTACTTGGAGATAAATGAACAGGTGTACCAACATAAATAAAATACAGTAAAATACAGTATAGTGTTAAACACAAGTCTCTACTAGTCAAACTATTACACCCATAGTTTACCAAACCAGCCCAAACCTTTTACGGAGCAGGCCAAAATACTACACTATTTATTAATCAACACCAAGCCATCCACTAAGCCATAATGCGCATCATTGTGATTCTGGCGGCGGAAGGACGGCATTCCTACCCTGTTGACCCACTAGGGACCAATAACGCTTATGGAAGGAAAGCGATCCATAAACAACGGCTACGAACAACCTAGATTTAAAGGAGCCAAAATATAAATTGTTGGCTTAACAGGACGGGTGGCGCCAAGCTAAGTATACTGAAGAGCAAAAATAACGGGTCACTTTTCATACTAGGTTGTATTTTTGTCCTTAATTAAGTATATAGGCAAATCTTTGAAGCTTCGCGAGTTTATAGTGACTATCATTAACAATGATTTACGTAATCCGTCTTTCCTTTCGTACCTTTTGGTGTTTGGTCAAAAATGTCATGTGCATTTTCAATTCAAATCCATATGTTGAAAATTAATGGGTACATGGGCATTAAAAGCTGGTTCATCTCCATATCATACGTCCCACTGCAGTGCTGGGCACAGGCCTCTCAGAATGATAGGGCTTGGGATATAGTTCCCACGCGGGTTCTCTCTTCAGCCTATATACGTCCCACTGCTGGGCACAGGCCTCCTCTCAGAATGAGAGGGCTTGGGCTATAGTTCCCACGCGGGCCCAGTGCGGAATGGGAACTTCACACACATCATTGAATTGCTTCGCAGTTGTGTGCAGGTTTCCTCACGATGTTTTCCTTCACCGAAAAGCTCATGGTAAATTTCAAATGAGATATCGCACATAAATTCCGAAAAACTCAGAGGTGCGAGCCCGGGATTTGAACCCACGACCCTCTGCTTGAGAGGTCATAGGTCAAACCACTAGGCTACCACGGTTTTTTTACGCGAGCTCTGCGGATTGGGAACTTCACACACACCATTGAATTGCTTCGCAGATGTGAGCAGGTTTCCTTCACCGAAAAGCTCATTTTAAATTTCAAATGTACTTACCTAAATTTAATTTCGCACATATAAATTCCATAAAACTCAGTGGTGCGAGCCGAGTTCGAACCCACGACCCTCTACTTGAGAGGCTACAGGTCAAACCACTAGGCTACCATGCTGTGTAATTTTTTTAAATCTAGTTACGTACTTTTTTTTAATTTGGGTTGTAAACGAGCAAGTGGGTCAACCGATGGTAAATAAGCACTACCAGAGAAGACCCTCAACATCAGAGGATTGCCGATGCGTTGCCAGCCTCGACGGCTAAGAAAGTAGTAATGTAATTTAAGGTAAGTACTTAACTTGGGGACCTTATACTCGTACGTCCCTTTTAGATAAGTTACCTAAGTAGAATTTAAGTACTGTTGTAAATGTATTTTATTCTGAAAAAATGACTTTCTTCCAAGTTTCTTGCGGCGCATTCTTCTTGGCGCGTCTATCCGAATGCCCGGTATATTAAAAAAAAGACATGTAATAGAGCCCTTGGCGGCCTATTTGCAAAATAAACTTTTCACTTTTGAAAGAATACCTCATTTGCTAGTACTACCTAATTTCGCCTTCTGTCTTATTCTCCACATCAAAACACAGCAGCGCAAGCACTGTTACTTGGTTGCAAGGATTATTAGCATGTCCTCCCTCTCGCCTGACCCTAAATTAGAAATAAAAGTCGTTCCGAAACTATTTAATTTTGTTTCACGTCTCAACGTGCTACAGTTAAATTTAAATCAAATAAAGCACCGTTATCCATGATAATTATTTATGATGTTCAATATTAATAAAGAAGGCTGATGTCTAAAGAGGTTAAACACTCAATTTGTAGTGTACGAAAGCCTGTACGCTAGTGTCTTGGTATGACCATGGCGGACATGACCGGGTTTATAAATAGTGTTATTTAACTTCAAAGGCTGAAAGTAAACAAGAATAAATACAACGAGATGTAATAAGGAGTATGACTACATGCTATGGGCACCGTATTGTTTAATCCCTTTATTCATAAACGCTCTCTAGGCTTCTGCTAACTTAGCAATCATTTGTCCTTATCTCTCCCTTTGACATTAACCTTTGACAGATAAGGACAAACAATTGTTAAGTTAGCAGAAGCCTACAGAGCGTTTATGAAAAAGGGGATAAATATTTACAGAACTTAGTGGAATCAAAATTCCTAATTTATTCCCCTTTGTAAGAACAAAACAAATCAATTTCATCTAAATTTCCACACAATCAGTCATTTAGCATCACATCCACTAGAATATTGAAGCATCGTAGGTACTTGAAATTGATATAACTCACGATATTTTATAAGAATTATAGCTACAACGATTCTTTGTTATATTTCAATTTTATAATATAAGCTTAGGAGCCTTGATCATTTACAAAAGCTTTAGAATGGACTGGAATAGACAATCCCTACTTGCCATCATGGTGAGGATTGACCGTGTACTTAATTATTAGTGGCTGGACAAGAAAAGTGAGATTATTTTCCCATGAAAATTACCCTAAATGAATCCTATAATCCAGAACCACGGTAACTACTAGTCTCATACACAGCAAGAGCATGCCATACCTACAACTTAAATAGCATCCAAATTAGCTTCAGTAAAGCACTTGCTCTTCGCTAATGCAACGCCAAATCCATTTAAACGACCTGACCTAAACCAAGTGTCTTTAATTAAGCACTAATCAACTGTTAGTACGCACAATAAAGTGTGACACGGCACTAACCGGCAAACGGAAGAGAAACAACAATTTCACAATCCGGACATGGCGGCAAATGCAAATGGCGGCGCGCGGTGCATACAAAATGTCCGCCACCCCATATTGCATAATGAAGATTGGGTAAGTAGATAAAACACGAGCTTTTTGTTAAATAAGAGCTAGTTTCACTTTTTAGAATTTACGTAATGTATTTCTCATTGAATAATAGAACTTAACCTACCAAAATATTTCAGAAAACTATGTAGAGTCTCAGTTTGTTTCGTATTTTTATAATAGGTACCTAACCTAAGTATACCTCTCCTGAAACAAACGAATTCCATAATTACGCTGAGTTATATACCGAAGGTATATTTGGCACTTATCGTTGTAGATACGTGCATGCTGGTTGGTAGGTAGAGGTAGAGAATTAAATATCCCCTTATTCAGAAACGCTCTATAAGTAGGCTTCTTCTAAAGGTAAATGTCAAAGTGACAGATAAGGACAACCGATTGCTAAGTTAGTAGAAGCCTATAGAGCGTTTATGAATAAAAGAAAGAAAAAACAATTTATTGCCACAAAAACAGATTTACAAAAAACTACAAATTAAGTAAAAATACTCCAAACGGTTTGTGACAAAAGGTGTCGGCGTCAGCATAAGCTGCTGGTGCCGGCCCAGAGGGCGACGCCCGCAGCGCTGGTTTTCAGCCGACACCCTGACTTATTACTCCTACAGTCCTGCCAGGTGCGAATTAAATAAAAAAATAAGGGGGTTAGTCATCACGTCCATACACCCTTAACTACGCTGGACAAAGTTGTAGGTAATTTATTTTCCTTTCAGTTACTACAGTGTATAATCATAGTAAATTTTGTCTATGGCAATGCTTATCCAATGACATACCTAAATGCCGTACCTACCTAATGGCAATGGTGGCCTAAAAATAAAATTGGTTGCTTGATTGGTCTTGCCAAAATACCTGCTGTTTTACACTGATTGACTTAAAGCCAATCCAGAGTGAATACCAACCTTATGACGTTGAGATTAGGTGTTCACAAACTCGTAATCATGATCGATTGGTATGAGCGCATGGATGGTGAGAGCCGCACTCCCGCGCATGCCAATGATCACCAGCCATCAAGTCAACAATGCTGTACCGTAAGGTATGTCTAGATTTGCTTAGTAGGTACTTTAAACATAAATCAAAGACCAAATAGAGCGGCAATAAGGGCTATTATCCAGTTATGGCAATACATCAGTTTATTTCCACTAATACTAACACCTATTAAACACAAAATTTTCGTGATCGTTTTTCCTTTATCTTCTTCATTGGAAATTAGGAACGAAGCTATTTAAGTACGAAGGTACCTAATTAGAATTTTGATCTTATATATTTCATTTTTGTTATTTATAAAAAGTAAGCGAGTTCCATTTACTATTGTACAAAAAGACTAAACATCAACTTTACTGTCCATATTGGTCATAATTAGCTGCTTGATCAACTCTTGTGACCTGTTTAGACTTCGGCTGGCCAATCAGAATGCAGCAATCGCCAACTTCAGCTTGGTTTCATTTTATTTCATACGAATTGGATAACATTTCCACTCTATTGGTTGTTGACTTTAACTTTCAGTAAAATCCTTTATTTGAAACGTTTAATTAACTCTGTCTCTTGTATTATTAAGACGCGGCGCCAAATTTAATGCTATCTCACTAATCGGCCCACATCCATCCACTGCTGGTTAAAAGGCTCTTTATTTACGCGCTACTATACCCGGTCCTGTCCCAGTCACATCCACAGTTTTCCAGCCGAATACCAGATGTCATCTGACCAACGGGCTGGTGGTCTGCCCACCATTGGCCCAATTCGTCCCACCCAAAGCAGACTTACTGTAAGTATTTTTATTTAAATCTTTAAAATTTGTATTTTATAAATCAAACAAGACTATAATGCAATTCCACGATTTTACTTCCCCCTTACCTACGACGGGTTACAATCAACAATACAAGACGTAAAAATGACGCTTTGTAGAATAGAAGATTACTGAAAAATTACAAGATAGTTATGCTTTCTTACAAAAACAGCTGGGAAATTCACCTAATTATCATGTCAGATATAGGTAAGCTAAGTTTAGCTAGGCTACGATTTTCCTTGCAAAAGCAAAGTTCTTGGTAAGATTTACGCACGTATTATAATACGTTTTAGACTGCCACAATCCAGTCAACTTCTTGCTCCTATTAGCACTGCCAATAAATAATATTTATTATACTCATAGCCAACCAAATCGCAGTCACTCTCACCACCAGGACTTTCTTAAATGCTTCGCCAACAGCGCTTGTAATGCGCCGCACGCGCACCAAACGCGTGCCTTGCCGCCCTAAGGATCACGTATAAAAACCAAGCCCATTGAAAAATTGAATCATTGTTGCACCATTAACCAACCGAGCTGCACGTCTAATTAAATAGTCTAATGAATCAGTGAAAGCTCGAAAAATGAAGTGTGTTTGCCTTATCTTGGCTTGTGCGGCTTTAGTGAGCGGTTACAGCATTGGAGAGAATGAAGTTGATACGCCAAGGCTGAGAACAAGTGACGATCTGTTGGACAGTGTGATCAGTGATTGTTTTGAGACCAGCGAACCGTCTTCGTGTCTCAAAGTGAAGGTGCTCTCCTATTTAGACACGCAGCTCGGCGTCACCAAGGAGTCTTCCCGGTCCTTCGATGACACGAACATTGACAAAGTGATCTTTGACCGCGTGGGCAGGATTCTGAATGCTAATGAGTTCAGGTTCAGGCTGCCTGAGTTCATCTTCCAGAATGCTGAGGTGTCGTACCGAGCTGACAGGGGTTTCGACGTTGAGTTCCCTGAGGAAGCTGAAAATGGTGAAGGTAAACCGTTGATTTAAAAATTCAAAAGCTAATGAAATTTCTAATCACGACGAAACATAAGTCAAACAGATTTGTAATCTCCTGTTTTGGAATGATCTTTATCAAATTAAATATAACATATCGTACCTATTACAGACCTTGATAACTCTAATACTAAAGTGCAGCTGTCTGCTATGACAAAACTCGTTGGCTTTGATAATGTGCTGAACCTAATGTACTATTTTACAGCACGCGGTATCTTGAAGAAGAAGCTGCTGCTACCAGTTCTGCTGCTGCTCAAACTTAAGATGAAGGCTCTCATGCCAATCCTCGTGGCCATCATCGGCATCAAGGCTGTGAAGGCTCTAATCCTGAGCAAGCTTGCTATCACCCTCGTCGTTGGTTTCCTGATCTACAACCTGATTATGAAGAAGGGAGGTCAGTATAGAAAGGCATGGCCTCTGTTAATACAATAAACTAAAAAACTAAAACATGTAGATACTGAGCTCAAAACAACATAGTTACTAATATTCTTAACTCCCCTTTCTGTCCCCAGCCATGCCCATGATGATGGCACCAACGGACGCGCCTCCTGCACCGCAGTACGGCCCCCCAGCCTCTCAGTACGGAACCCCCGTGTCCACGCCCGCGGCCCCTCAGGACTCCTACGCCCCGCAGTGGGAGCCCTCAGGGTCAGGACCCTACTCTCGCGTCTGGGACCCCTCTCAGCTCGCATACAGTTCTTACTACCCTGGTGACTCCAGCTCATCGTCGAGCTCGAATCAGTCTCCGAGCTACTCCAGCGTGGCTTCCGTCTCCTCGGTTTCATCATCATCATCATCACCCACCTACTGAGCTACCTCTAAAGCATCATGTTGTACATAGTAAGCGCACGAACGAACGGATAGAGTTTAAGATCTAATTTATCGATATTTAAATTATTTATTGAACACAATAAAGAACTGATGTTTTAATTTTGTAATATTGTTTGGAGCCTGTTGTCTCGTTTCCTGAATTGTTATTTCTTATTTATTTTCGAATGTCATGTTTTTCCCTATTCCTTCCTATATTTTGCAAAGCAGCAAAAGCTATGAGACGTTGAACTATAGCAAAAGAAAAATCTAATTAAGTATCAAACTTAAACCGGTACCTACCTACATATCCTACATAGGTATGAAGCCATAGGCGGCGAGTAGCACAAAACCAATCGTAGTGAAGAAAGATCCTTGGGAAAAGCCCATGTTCATGTTCAACAGCGGACGTCTTCCAGCTGATACCTATGGTGTTGATAAGCTATTAACAGGGTTAATATGTTGTAGGTAGTATTAGATTAGAGAACTGTCAAGCGGACGCTTCAGTCGGATTTGACTGCTGCCCATAGAAATTCCCAACATCACAGATATGAGAGAGGTTTCATTTATACGGTAAATACAAATACTTAGTGATTACCAATACCTACCTAAAGCCGAGGCTTTGTCGTGCTATTCTGAGTCAAAATACAGCCTTACCTTGACGAAGGATGTTGTTTCATTTTGATTTAGACTCAGAATATACACTGACGAGCAAAAATAACGGGTCACTTTTCACACAAAGTTCTATGGAAAGCGACACGTTATTTTTGCTCGTGAGTACAGTTCACGAAGGACCAAAAATAAAGCTAAAGCTTAATGGAGAGGGGGACCTATTGTGAGTCTGAATTCAGCCTTCAAAAATATTTAAACACGCTCTTACGCGATTGACAGTGCGATCGTGAAGATATTTTTTTGAGTATTAGGATATTTTTCATATATCTCATAACGACGGTTCTAGTAATAAAATATCGTGTAGACTCTACAGGTAGAGTAGAGGATAGAAATAAAAAGCATGACTTTAAATTCAATTCACGTAGGTAAGTACTTATTTTTATTGTTTGACTCGAGTAGCATCATTTATTAGTGAAAATGTTGGATATTTCAATTTATAGATAGGGTACACAATATGGAAAAGTGGAAAAATACAAATTGTTGGTAGGTACCTAAGTATTCTAAATACAGGGTTAGAGGGTATTCGTTGGTCTAAATGTTCGTAGACCCACAAAAATGCATAAACATCTAAGTATGTATATCTCAGTGAGAGTGTAGACATAACAAGAGAACAGAGAACACCCCAATTAATTTATCGATACTTGTAATATTAATGAAGTAAAAATTCGAGAAGAAACTTGGAAACTAAACTCGAAAATATAAAAGGTATCGTTGAAAGTAATCCAAAATATAATTAGGTTAGCACATTAGCACATTACATATGTACGTTCTTTTGTTAATATAAATGGTGTCTACAAACTTTTAAATCAATGAGAATGTACAGTTAGCGTCATATAGTTAAAAGCATCCAAGTCGGTCAAATAGTTCGGTACATCATACATAGGTACAGAGGTACAGTATGGCGTGCCAAACTTTGGTCACTCAGGATGTTTTATATTATACTAGCTGTTGCCAGCGACATCGTCTGCAAAGAATTCGTTTATCGCTATCTCGCGGGAACTATGCAATTTTCCGGGATACAAAGTAGCCTATGTGCTATTCCAGACTTTTCTCTATCTATGTGCTGAATTTCATCCAGATCCGTTGGCCCGTTCTGGCGTGATTGAGTAACAAACAAACAAACATGCATCCATCCATCCATCCATCCATCCATACTTTCGCATTTATAATATTAGTTAGATAGTTAGAAGTTAGATGACGCTAACTGTACTTCAAACTTTTTAAAACAGTAAATAATAGTTCATATTTTAGTCGTGCGAGTAGAAATAGAAACATGTAAATTCTACACACATGGAAATTGTGCACAAATGTAAATTGTAAACAAACCATTTAGCAGTCAGCTGACACTTCTCCATTGATTCTACCATGAACTAAATTCTAAAACGAAACTATAAAATAAGTACATACTTATTAAATTAGTTTACATAGTACACAATTTCTATCTGTCTTCAATTTTTATCTGGATCGTATAACCCATGCGGTACCTTGTCACACTAAACATAACGGTAACGTTAATTATGTTGTTCGTAATTAATTATTAAATACTGTTTTAAAAGTTCTCCATTTTTAAAACCCCGTCGGTGTTATACAAATGGGTTGCTATTATTGTCACAAGTGTATATGGGTTTCTTTATTAATTCTTGTCTTAATTTATTTATTTGTTATTATGTATATATAAAACTTTTTATTAATATTATAATAATTATGTTATTAATAGAGCGAGAATCCGAAGGATACCTGAACATGTTTTGAATAGTCATGTTCAATTATCTTTTTTTTTATTTAATTGTTGGCCAGTTTTTGATGGGACACGAAAATAAAAATAAACATAGTATTTCTTTTGACAATCCAAATTGCTTAAGCATAGCAAGGTTATAAGTAGTATTACAGAAAATAAGGTTAATTTCGGTTACAATTTTTTATATACCTACCTACCGAGTTCCAAAAAAAAAGGTACTCAGCAATCGAAGAGCTTCAAACTCATTGGAAGTAAGTACCCAAATGTCAGTAACTTTCGGGTTTTCCGCAGGGTCATAGATACCTAGCTATTGTTTTTCTCAGACTTCATAAAACATGTTCAGTGTACAGTTTAAATCATTAAAGTAGGTAAGTACAGTGTATTCGGGTAATTCAGAAAATCGGATAATTCCGAAAATCGCGTAGGTAATTCCGAAAATCATTAAAATCAGCCATATTCTGTAGTAATAAGAGTCCTATTTCGGAAGTAATGGAGTATTATTATTTATAACGGAATATGACTGATTTTAATGAGTTTCGGACTATCCGATATTCGGAATTATTCGATTTTCAAAATTATCCGATTTCCGGTATTACCCGAATACACTATATAGATAAAGTACAATTTTTATAGCAAGTCGATTACATTTCGAAGACAATTTCAAGGGTGAACATTAAGTGGTCGTGCAAAGTTAGATTTACAATCTAAGGCTAATTATATTTAATAATACTGTACACTAGGGAAGGTACAAAATGTGACCTAAAACTATCTGGAGACGAGAAATGATATTTGTACTTGTAAGGTGTAATATTAGTAGGGATGTATAGCGCTATCCAAATGTAAGATTTTAAATTGCAAGTTTACCGCTACCTAGCAACAATCTAGTACCTAAAAGCTGCAAAATAATACGCGTTGTAAAGGTATAAGCAACTTAAAAATATTATCAACCACCGTGCAAGTCTCTGCCTACCCCTGTGGGAAAGAGGCGTGACGGTATGTATGTGTATGTATGTATAAGTCACCTAAGTTTGAGGGCACGTACATATAATTAAAAAAAACATGCAGTTACTTACGTATTTATGTTGCTAATCCTCTTTCTTAAAGCCTTTAATGTTTTAAGTCGTAAGTAAAAATGCATGACTGTGCTGTGGTTACGTTACAGGACTTACAGGTAATTGATTCGAGGACTTTTGCAAATAAGTAAATGTCATTCTACATAATAATAATGGGTAGGTACATTTTCTAACTTGAATCTTACATTTGGAACAGCCACAAATATGGGGATGTTTGAGAATGGTATGATATCTACAATGGGAGGTTAAAGCTATTATTTCACAGCCTTCGACTCTAAGGAGTGCGTTTTATAAGGTACGAATAGTTAGCATTAGGTGGAAGTAATCTACGTAGTGCGAAAAGCGGGTCATAGCAGGTTTCTGTAGTGTAATTCTCCATAAAAACCCCACCCGGGGGACATTCGTAATTTGACCCATTTGAACGCAAGTTTACCTAACACGGAATCGGATGTCTTTCCATTTTGGTTCCGCATGACCAAACCAAGACTCCGTGTAGTATCTGAGTGATTGTCTGTAAATGGAAGAGTTTTATATAAAGAATCACACGCCTGGGCCCTATTTTAGCTACAAGATACAATTTTCAAGCAGAAGTCTCTATCTAACACATAGGGTCAGAAAGAGACTTCCGCTTGTAAATTGTAACTTGTACTGGTTAAAAAGTAACATCTACAAGTGTAGTGAGAGAACCTGGGGCCTGATTTTTAAAAGCACAAAACTAGAAACTACCGTTCGAAAAATTGTACTTTCGACTGATGAGGTTTCAATAATCGGGCCCCATGTGAATGTTTCGAAAGGAATTTTTTATCACAACGCCTAGGCGAATTAAATAGCGATTTAAATAATATTTTCACAATAATGACAGTACAGATGGTAGGGGTAGGTACATTAGTCACAGGCAGTAGCAGATATCTAAAATTAAAGCTTAACAACCGTTATTATTTAAGCAATTAAGTCATTTCCTCATTTTTTTTATGTTAGAGAGGCCAGACAAACGAACTAGTGGGTCACCTGATGTTAAATATATCTGCTACAGCCTTCAAATAGACTTGGGATTGCAGTAATTTTGTTTAGAAATGGATAAAGAGCAAAAGTATGGGCATATGGTATTAGCATTTTTCCAAGCATTGGCACTTAACAAATGCGATAATAGTCTATGATGAGTGCATCATTCCAAGTGCCAATGATTGGATGATTTAAATCCTTATACATGACAGTAAATATTATAGTTGTGATATTTTATGTAAGTAGATACTACAATGGCTTATATCTGTATTAAATTTCGGATTACATCCATTTCATTACCAAAACTCCCTTTATTGTCATCGGTTATATTTTCATAATTTCGCGCAATATACTAATTTAATTTATACGATTGTGAAGGCTCGAAAAGAAAAACGCCCGTCATTTCACTTGTAACTGATTGAGTTGAAAATGTTCAAGTTATAGACCGAACGCTTAAGAGCGTGCATCCCTATTGAGCTGGCAACGTCGCATTTTTGGTGATTTTTTGCGATTATTTCACAGAAATTGAATGAAAGTTTCAAATATGCGTCTGTAGTGCACTTCGTTTTTAGTGTATTAATGTGTCTAATGCAATAATTGATCGTGATGAACTTCTATTTTCTTATTAAGGGGCTACCGGGTGAATGAATAACTATGATCGTATTCGAGTAGCTATGCCGCAATGTTGTGCAGTTCCGTTTTGTCCGCTTTCAAAGCGTTCACATTCATCGCTAAATTATATTTGCGATAATTTCACGAAGGAGATCACTTTTGAACAGGTAAATGAAAGAAATTATAATTTAGGTCACAAAACCCGCCAAAATCAGTGAAAAGTGAATGTTATTGGACCTTACGCGACACTAGCGCCTCTAGTGGCAAATTAACACGCGATAGCACCTATTGCATGGAGCGGCTAGGCAGATTGCGAAACGGCGTGTTGTGAAGGGAGGGACATATACCATAAGGGTGGACTACAAAACACCAGGAATTATTTTTTGTGTGTACAGTGTAATGTATGTATAACTCTTTATTGTAAATAAAACACATTAATTTTACAAATAATGAGATTTAATGTAGTTTATTTCTTCAATTGAAAGTTTTCTTCTATCTTTAATTGTTTCAGCGAAAAATTCAAAAAACCGCAGATCGGGATATTTTTTTGGAAATAATTCGATAACAAGCTGCTTTTTGCATTCGGCACGTACAAGTAATTTTAAAAACCTATATTTTTGAACCCACCAAAATTTTGTCCCGAAACATAGAAAAAAAAAGTATTTACGTTGTATTTGGGCTGCCAGCTCCTTACCTATAAAATTCTAATTATGTTACCTGTGACCGTAAGATGTCGCTAGTAGTTCTTAAAGTTTTACGCAGTACACGAATTTTTTGCTAGATGGCGATGATAGCTGGTGAACGTGCGCACAAACAGGGGTGCGGGGGGTTGAGGAGCTGAAACGCGCAAGGTCATTGGCGTAGGGTAGCCCCTTAAACGAGATATAGTATTTTATCCCTTTAATACGAAAATAAAAGTCCATCACGATTAATCATTGCATTAGACACATTAATACACTAAAAACAAAGTGCACTACAGACGCACATTTGTAACTTTCATTCAATTTCTGTGAAATAATCGCAAAAAATCACCAAAAATGCGACGTTGCCAGCTCAGTAGGGATGCACCCTCTTAACTTCGGCTTAGCGGCGCGGAATAGGCGACAAAGGGGGCCGAGGTGCGTGCGACAGACGTACTACCCCCCCCCCCCCGCACCGCTCTCGGTCCCCTGTCGACCTTGCGCCCCTGTACCCGCGCGGGCGAGGACTCAGTTAAACGGTCGGTCGATAAAAGAGGTCAAACTTGACGTACGTTTTTCCGAGCTATTATTATTATTACATTCAGATTCAGATGTCAAAAAATTACTATTTGTATTTGCAGACCGCGTGCGATCTCCGAGCAATATAAATATTAAATTATTATTAATGTAACTAGCTAATGAAGGTTTAAAATTTAAAGATTGATATGCGTGGTCTCGCGTCAAGCCCACTCGCTGTGGACGAATGCGGGGTATGAAGCGACGTGCGGGCGCGGCGCACACCCCCCGCTACCCCAAAGCTCGCACGCGAACTGCGTATAATTACCTGCTTCCTACATTTATGGACTGTTTTTATATTTATTATTCCTTATTTCTCTATAATAATATTCCTAATTTAGTATTAATCGGCTAAATCGGCATGCTTACACTCCCGAAGTGTGGTTATGCTAAATTTCAACGAGTCACGGATACAAATGTATTACTGAAGACTTGACAGGTGCGTTCAGTTGATTCGCTCCTTAGATGGTATTAGTTTTGTTTTACTTTATAATAGATTCTCATAACCCCATTGTGGGCAATTGCAGGTTATGGGCCTCAATCATAATCTCGATGTAATTCAGCATACATTACTGCATTGCAAAAAATACTAACATACTATCTAAAGTGATGCATAAAAATGTAAGATGGGTAAGGCACCAGTGTCTTCTCAAATACTAAACTCATCTTCACATCGTATCTTCTAGAAATAAAAAAAGGATTTTCGGTATGGGGGAGTAAATAAAATAAAAAATAAATAAAAAAAGTTTACTATCACATAACTCACAACTAAAATGTTGAAACGCAAATTGCCGTCCGGCAAAATAAATCGCTGATTAGATAGGTACATAACGAACAAAAAAAATTGACTACAAATATCCATAAGACAATGCATTTTGTACATTTTTAGCCAAGTTCGCTGAAAATTATATTTGGTCTCAAACATACTGAACACTATAAGTTAAGGGCACCCGTGCTCAGACCTGTCTTATTCTATTCTATTTGATACCACATTTACTTAAAAAGTAACATTAGTAATTCAGTCTATAAAACATACCCAAAATTATAATAATAATTTATAAAGAATCCTAGTCAGAAAAGGCACTACAATCAAACTGTTGCCCTTAGTTGACTAACATAGCCTCTACAATGACCAACATTGGTAAAAATATTGTGACCAATTATCATATAGTCCACCAAGACTTTCACCGCCTTTAGTTTATCGTTTGAAGAAAGGTTTGAAGATGTTAAAACGTAAGAGATTATTTTCGCTTACAAGTCAATGTCACAATCAGCCTTATGATATGTTTTGACACAAAATGGTAAATGCACTTGGTCGACAATACTCGCGGAAAATGTTTAATTGAAGTGCCCTTTTTAAGATACTATTTTAGTAAAACTTAGAAACATATAAAAGATATATGTAGGATTATATGTGACAACTGACAACAGCAAGCTACCAGCGTTTGTAGCGCACTAACCTTTATCACTTTAAAAAAGATCCTTCTCTTTCTAGTACTAACAAGACGGAAAGGGACACCAAATTTTTCTTGTCAGCGACAAAAGCTAGCACGCTAGAACGTCCGTTAGCGTACCGATTTTTAATTTGGTTACGTTAGTGGATTAAACATTTTAATACAAATTATGCGTCGTTCAAAGTTCGCCCGAAGATTATGTAAACAATAAATATTAATTTATATAGATTGCACCATCTTTGTCATATATATAAAAAAACTAGAGATGTGTAACTGCCCTGCGCCTCGTAATTCATTGCGCTAACTCAGTTCATTGCGTCGGATATTTTAACTCAATTCTTCAAACTGTGTTGGCGCAGCAAAGGACCGAGAATGAATACAATCAAGTGTCAACACGCGATCTTATTCATTCTCCCACTCACTAGCAGAGTCACTGAGCGAACATGGTCAACAGTCAACACAGTTTACGCGATGTGAGCTGTATGTGTGTATAATAAGAGCTCATGACTTCAACGCCATGAGTCAGTGTAGTCCTGCGCCTGAGTTACCGAGTTACCGCAAGGAATGTCGCCGAGTTACCATGTCTAAAAAAACATGATTGCTGCACCTGCGATATGTATAACAATATTTTAAATGCTACCAAAAAACGATGTACAAAGCATTGCAATAAATAAAGAGCATAAATGCAAATTTTAACATCGTAACAGCTTTCGTGTCGTTTAATTTCAAACAACGAATCAACGGCTTTGTACTAGCTATAATTATAAAATTTCTTATAAACTTACAAACTTAACATTATGTATACCATATACATAAACGTGTTATACAAGGCGACACGACTAT
Source organism: Pandemis heparana (assembly GCA_963854515.1). Classification (NCBI taxonomy): domain Eukaryota; kingdom Metazoa; phylum Arthropoda; class Insecta; order Lepidoptera; family Tortricidae; genus Pandemis; species Pandemis heparana. Next base: position 8,073,465 of record OY978028.1, read on the forward strand.
CTAATCAAATAACCCTTCTTAGTCATTTAGAAGCACAAGCAAGACATAACATATTTTTTCAGTGGCAGTTGGCAAGACTTTCATCTGATTTTGTCCATTCATAAATGCCAATCTCTATATTTACAATTTTTTTGAATATAATTAGTTTCCATGATATTCCACTATATACACCTAACCTAAATTTTGAGTATGAATAGGTTAGTTTTAATAATAAGTTATCTTCTCAACTCTTCATATCAGTTTCATTATCCGTCTATTAGTAAACCCAAGAGAATGGATTTAAAAATAGATTGTTCAAACCTCATGCTCGATAGTTTCAATTTTTTTTTCACAACAATTACTACCACTATTGGGACTTAATCCAGCATAAAATTCAATTACCTCGACATTTTGGCCATATTGCATCACCTAGTCGTGACAATCAGTTTACGCATGATTTAATCCCAGGAGTGCCAATCGTTGCCCGTTAGTGAGGACGATAATAACCCTCTCACTCACAGTTACTAATATTGTACTGCTGTTAAATATTTGAAATATTAGATCATTCCAGTCAAATTTGTAATAATATACCTAAGACTGTCTCTCTAGAGAGCATACCACTTGTACATAAGAGTAACTCCATACTAATTTAAGTCCAAAAATCAGGAGTTACTCTCATATCTAAGGATCGAATCTTGTACCACCGAATCAATAACAAACTCTTCAAACAGATAACTAAATAAGGCAGCACAAGGGTTAGCATTCACAAAACATGGCCGCTTCTTACGAAACTCGCGGCCACCATTCGCGACTTGGATAGTGGCATTCAAACGCAGTATGCGTTATAGCACAGATTGGGCGCTTCTGTAATTCGCCGTTAAGGCAAAATAAATGAGATTGCATAAAAACGCTTGTATAATCTACTGTGCTCACCCACAACCATTTTATGCAGGATAATCCACCATAGTTGTTTCTCATAGACATTGAGGCCCGTTTCTCGAATCTACAAGGTACAATTTTACAAGAAACTGGCAAAATTGGTTAAATCCTAACCCCTGATTGGTAGATTCGGCCAATGTTAGTTTAGTCTTTTAAAATTGTAACTGCAGTATTATGGACTACTTACAGTTCACTTCAGCCATCTAAAAGGCCTTTCTGTGCCTATCTCAGCCCCTCATTACATCACTTTGCTTCATAACAACTAGTAACTTCAAGAAACGGGTCACTATTTCAAACGTCGAACGTTAAAAGCGCCGCATCTTCACTCGTAACCGTCACACGCACTAATCACTTGTCCACCATGTTTATCACTTGCACTACACCGATCACTGGCCGGAGCGTCTCACGAGAAGGTTCCAGAACGCTGCGGCGTAGGAGGCTAGACGCTAGGCGGAGCTCCAGAACGGGGCCACCACGATGCTCGGCGCCAGGAAGGAGAAGGCGATGCCACTCATGATCCCCGTTATGAGGGTCGCGCCGCCGATCATGCCGGCCGTCGCTGCGTTCTCCGGAGCTACCGTTCTGAAATGTTACGATTTTTGCTTGAGAAAAGGCGAGTACAAATAAGTAGTATAGTGCAAGCGTGTGCTGAGGCCTGGGTGGTTGTTGGAATAGTACTTTTAACATGATAATATTGTTGTAAGTGACAGGAGAGTTGTAACACATAGTATTTCATTTATTTTTGTTATCCCACAGAAGTTTTAAACTGACATTGGCCCAAGCCTTAACATTGGCCGCCATTAAGGGAGAATAGAATAGAATCCCACAGAAGTTGTGCATGATTCATTAATCTTATTTATTTATTTTATTTGGGGCATCAACAGCAATACAGTATAATATAATGAGACTTAGGTACTAAACAAAAACTGACCTGTTGACTGGCCTTCCAAAGTACTTCCCTGTCAAAAACTCAACAAAGCCTCACCAAGATCGATTTATTGGTATAAACAAATAAATAGCCAGAAATACCGGAAGCATTTAACTTAGATATACAAATTTTCGGCTTCATCCACACAGCAATATTCTATTGTAGCACTCCCCAGTTTGTTGAAATGCCTGTATTGTATTCCCGCACTATTTTTTCTACACGTTTTCTTTGAAAAACATTGAATCTGCCGTACCGATTTGTACCAAGGAGAAAAGAATTCTGTGATACAACGCAGGATTCAAATCTCGCAGTGCGGAAGATACCTAGGTGAGAATCAGTGAAAGCTAATATTCAACTTACCCGCTGACATACATCATCCCTAGCGAGCTGCCATGCCCCGAGCTCCACCCTAGCAGCACAGCACCAATCCAATATACAATATCATTGTCAATGAGCACTGGCATCGTCCGGGCCAAGAACACACCCTTGTCAGTTGGCCTGTAGTTGCAGAGGAAGAAGAATGGGATGAAGAGAAGCCGCAGTGTCGTGAAAAGCGACAACCAGCGACGACTTGGCTGGAAAGAAATATTTAAGGTTAGGATTAAGATAGTGATTTAAGTCGTGAGCCTGGTTGTGGCACACGGATCCGTCTCGACTAGTAGAAATAAAAGGTGACTAAATGACTTTGTAAGAGTAGGCAGAAGCTCAGCTCATCATCGTTATCAGCCCGTACCAGTTCACTGCTGGACATAGGCCCTCCCAACTAGCTACAGGATGCCTAACACTGCGATTGCAGACGCGCAGTCTCCACTCAACATCCAACGCCCCCATCAAGTACGCCCCACCATCATCAGTAGTAGACAACTATCACATAATGTGACCTATAATGTTGTCAACTGCAAACTCTGGACTTTAGGTAGGTATGTAGGTCGGAAAGCAACGGGGAAACACCACACTATATTCCTTAAAAACTTTCTTAGATCCTCAGCACTACCACTATCAAGATTGTAACTCCTAATTAATAAAAAAAAAGTTGTTTTGTCTCTGTCTAGCAAAGACATGTCAAAGTGTTGCTTGGTGTGTAGCTAAACTTAGGTGCACACAAATTTATTGATGAAATCTGCGTGTGTTTTAGTAGAGCTTGTACTCTGCCCACTGTGAGAGATGTGGCAACACCTTGTGTCAGCGAGGCCACTGCGTTGGAAGTGGGCATGAAGAAGAAATAAACACATTTCTTTTGTCAAAAAAATCCATTAAACTGGCTCAATTTTTGTCTACTTCATAAAGAGTTTATGCCAGATTTGTTTTCTACGTCCAAGGATTTAAGCTGAGTGGTGATGTGTCAGTCAGTTTTTTTTTATAATGTATATAGATACTTACATAAGGGAATAAGCTGGCGGTGATGTTTCCAATCATAGCTGTCAAGTTGAAGGTTAGGAAGCAGGTGATCCTCGTGAAGTTGTCGCCGAGGAAACCTTTGGTCACGGCACGGATATCTAAAAAAAAAACAAAGTTGCACAAAAGAGGTATATCTCTTCTAGATCTTAACACTATTCTGGAATATTCTAGCAGTTGGTTAGAATAGTTCGATTCACTTCTGTAAATGTTATCATAATTAAATAAAATGAAATCACCCCTTTAAAAACTTAACAGTCGCTTTGAAAAAACCTGAATAACATTAACGTTTGTGTATTATCTCATAGTTAATACTTAAGAGACACTACATACCGGAATGTACAGCTGGGAAGACCGCCAGAGACACAAAGAAGACCAGCCAGATGTTGTACAACTGGACCCAGGATTGGCGGAAGATGGTCCCGTAAGGGGTCTTCTTGGCTGTTTCCTCGTTCGTGCCGAGAGCAGCTAGTGCGGGGTTGACGCGCAGTGTCCGCTGTTGCAATGTGTCGTGGTAGCGATAGAACCTCTGAAAAGTAATACCAGCCGGTATAAGTATAAAGTTCGTGACGATAGATCGCATAATTTAGGAAGTGACTGCAACATTTGTTAAGAGGCTGACAACACCTAATTTTGTTGAAATTGATGTTATTTAAGCACTTTTTTAAGAAAAACTACACACAAAAAAAAAAATATATAATGTTAATTTTCATCATATTTCAAACACGCTAGACGGACTCGATACATAATTGAACAAAATCGGCTCGATAGAAAATAATTGCAAATATTGGTCTTAAAATCATCATTAAACGGTTCTATGTCTTTATTTTTTCGACGTATGGGTCTGCAATTAAAAACATGAAGTCAACATATTCATACCTACACGGCTAACGAGTCATATTTCACAAATAATCCATACTTTTTTTATTTCTTCTTATTTGTGTTTTATTTGCAAGATTTTAGACGCGCGCCAAGCTGCCGGAATAGTTTCTTCTCTTTCACTCACAGGCACGCGAACCGTATGTGTGAAGAGTGGCGCTGCTCAAGGTCATTTGCTGTTGACAGCGCCTTAACGCTTGAATTACAGATAACAACGACAAAATTATTAAATAAATAAAATACAAGACTAAGTATTTTTAGTCGAAGTATGTCCCCCATATTTCAAACTCATCCGTGGCTCTTTATAAGGTCTACGTCAAACGCTCGCACTCCAAAAAAAAATCATTAAATAACTATGTCTGTTTCTCGTTAGATTCATTTCAATAACTACAGACTACATAAGTGATACAATTACAACTAAAGTACTGTAGCTAAACTTAGGTGCACACAAATTATAAAACATGCGTGTTTACTAACTAAGTGAAGCGTTGTTTTACCCACTTTAAAAACAGAAACAAAAATAATGGAACAATGAAACTGCATTGCGAAGTGGGTACTATTACTGCCTATTAATACAATTAAGTTTCAGCCTTATTACAAAGAGCTAGGTATGACAATGGCATGGCATATGCAGAGGTGTAACAATGACATAATAGGATAGTCTTGTTGTGTAAGATCAAGTGCAAAAATAAGTATCGATTAGTGATGTAACGAATGTCATATTTTGGACATATGCGAATACGAATATGTGCTGACAACATTCGCGAATGCGAATATTCAGTTTTTGTTAAAATTTGGCTGGTGAACTTGGTGGCAGTCCCGTTCGAACAAAGTGCGTTCCGTTTGTTTTTTGTTCGAGAATAGCAGAGTTGATACGAACGCATCCGATTGAACTGTCATTCCGCTCAGTGTTGCCAGATGGGGCTATTTAATTTAGCACCAAGCCAATCTAGGGGCTATCTACCTTACCGGGCTGCGATAATTATAAAATTAAGCAACTATTAGGTACCTTCAATTTTTTTATTGGTATTCGCAAAACATTCGCAGTAATTTTGCGAATGCAGATGCGAATGCGAATATGCAGAAAATATGCGAATATTCGCAAATGCGAATGCTAATGCGAATATTCGTTACATCACTAGCATCGATACGAACTTCTCAAAAATATGTCCCACGACCTTATCACACTGGTGTAAGAGCGTATGTTACTTATTTTTGAAACTTTGACTAGATACATATTATTACAATTGACTGTACCTTAAAAGGAGAAAAATACCACCAGATAGCCTTGTGGTTAGTGACCCTGACTATGAAGCTAGAGGTCCCGGGGACGAATCCCGGTAGGGGCAGACATTTGTGTGATGAACACGAATGTTTGCGCCCGAGTCATAGATGTTGTATGTTTATCCGTTGGCTGGTTTGGTACCCATAGTACAAGCTTTACTTAGTTTGGGACTGGGTCAATTAGTGTAATTTGTCCCTTGATATTTAACCACTTTGGTGTTCATCTGTCTGTCAAGTCACTTTTTTTATCAGGAATGCGAGGAAGTACCAAGTTGAAATTAATTTAAAACACTATACAATAAAATACTTTACTAATTACAGCTATGGTTGCTAGCAAACTTCTAAGTTACGCGTAACTCGCGAGTCGCGATAGACACTCGGCTTTTATGTATGGTCGGCCAAATAAGTGGTCTATCACTTTTCATCCAACTTCCCATCACAATGTTCTTAAGGCGCTGCCAACAGCAAATGACCTTGAGCAGCGCCACTCTTCACACATACGGTTCGCGTGCCTGTGAGTGAAAGAGAAGAAACTATTCCGGCAGCTTGGCGCGCGTCTAATATTAAGAAGAAATAAAAAAAAGTATGGATTATTTGTGAAATATGACTCGTTAGCCGTGTAGGTATGAATATGTTGACTTCATGTTTTTAATTGCAGACCCATACGTCGAAAAAATAAAGACATAGAACCGTTTAATGATGATTTTAAGACCAATCTTTGCAATTATTTTCTATCGAGCCGATTTTGTTCAATTATGTATCGAGTCCGTCTAGCGTGTTTGAAATATGATGAAAATTAACATTATATATATTTTTTTGTGTGTAGTTTTTCTTAAAAAAGTGCTTAAATAACATCAATTTCAACAAAATTAGGTGTTGTCAGCCTCTTAAAGTCGACCCTTTCAAGTTGACAGCCACGTGTTATCAACATTATATTTTATGACAAGCCAAGGATTTTTAATCTTAGGGTAGTAGACCACATATTTGACTGATGGTGCATAATTGTTATGTATGTAATTTGTATACCATTTGCATATGCGCTACCCAGCTCTTTCTACTACATCCACACTACAACTATGTTATACTTGTAATTAAATAACACTCACATTCAACGGCAACGCGAAGTACGTGTCAAAGCATATGAGTAGCACGAACATTCCGTTAATAAAGTAGTATATAGCGGAGGTCCGTTTGCTCCCGCCAGCGGTGTCCGACACCCATCCTAGTAGTACCACTAGGGTTCCACACACGTTGGACCCCAGGACTACCGCCCCGGTGTATTTGGGGGGCAGGCGAGCTGCCACACCGAACACAGAGTTCTGGAAGATTGCGTTGCAACCTGGAAAGAGTTTGAAATACAGCTTTGATTTAACCATAGCCTTATTTTATTGAATCAGGCGTTACTTTGCGGAGGTCCATTTCAATGAACACAAAATATTTACCTTGCTACTCCGCTACTTACGTGCAAGATAACCAAGCTTGTGCGAAATATATACGTTTTGCATGCAAGCCCTCCCTCCACTACTGCCACACAAAACGCACACAAATCCCACAAACTTAATTAATCCTAACACCACACAAACACTGATGCGCGTTTCGATCCCTCTACGGGATCATTTTCAAAGTTAGAGTACAACCGATATACATGCGAACCAACATTGTCAGTCACACAGTGAAATGTGTCAGTGTTTGTGTGGTGTTAGGATTAATTAAGTTTGTGGGATTTGTGTGCGTTTTGTGTGGCAGTAGTGGAGGGAGGGCTTGCATACAAAACGTATATATTTCGCACAAGCTTGGTTATCTTGCACGTAAGTAGCGGAGTAGCAAGGTAAATATTTTGTGTTCATTTTAACCATAGCCTTCTCTATTGTCTTATGGATATAGCTTAGCGGTTTGGCAACGTCGCTTGTGAACCTAATCGTAAAATGCGACGTTGTCAAACCTAATAGCGTGGCTTGTAGAAGCAGAGATGCGATTTATTTGAAATACTTCTATTTAAAATGCAAATACAAAATGCAAAATACCTATTTTGTATTTTGTATTTAAATACCTTTTAGTAAAAAGCATTTTGTATTTTATTTGAAATACCTTTTGAGATGTATTTTGCATTTTTAATATTCATTTCAAAATGCAAAATACTTTTTGATTAAGTTTAGCCAACATTACCAGTACAAAAAAATGAAATGAACGAATGAATGACGCTTGTATTGCCGAATTTGACCGATAGAGGCGCCTGGTAGCCATGCGTGCCCATTTTTAGGGTTCCATAGCCAAATGGAAAAAAAACGGAACCCTTATAGATTTCGTCATGTCCGTCCGTCTGTCTGTCCCTCCGTATGTCACAGCCACTTTTTTCCGAAACTATAGAACCTATACTGTTGAAACTTGGTAAGTAGATGTATTTTGTGAACTGCATTAAGATTATCACACAAAAATAGAAAAAAACTGGCCAAGTGCCAGTCGGACTCGCGCACCGAGGGTTCCGTATAAATTCGCCAAGTTATTATAAATTTTTATGATTAGTTATTATTATGTTGAGTATGAGTATGAGTAAAATCCGGTGTTAACAGAGCCCTGCTCTTAAGCAAAATGTAGGCACAACAATAAATTTTGGGGTTCCCCATACTTAGAACTGAAATATCAAATTAATCAAGAAATTTACTTCTTGATTTTTAATGTTTACTTTTTACGTTTTACCGTTAGAAATTTAATTTCTAAACGATACTGAAAATTAGAACACATAGAAAAATCCGAAAAGTAAAGCTATGGCCGGGAATTTCATTTTGTTCCCGGCCATAGCTTTACTTTTCGGATTTTTCTATGTGTTCTAATTTTCAGTGTCGTTTAGAAATTAGAACTGAAACTCAAAAAAATTTTTTTCATCTTACCCATACGTGTGGGGTAGGTATATATAGATAGGTCTTCAAAAATGATATTGAGGTTTCTAATATACATTTGTTTAACCTGAATAGTTTGCACGAGAGACACTTCCAAAGTGGTAAAATGTGCCCCTGTAACTTTTATAATAAGAGAAAGATAAAACTAAAAAAATATATGATGTAGATTACCATGCAAACTTCCACCGAAAATTGGTTTGAACGAGATCTAGTAAGTAGTTTTTTTTTAATAATTTCTGTCTGTCTGTATAAGTAACCAATATAAAATGACCTCACACTGCCTACATTTTGCTTAAGAGCAGGGCTCTGCTAACACCGGATTTTTTAATAACTTGGCGAATTTGTACGGAACCCTCGGTGCGCGGGTCCGACTCGCACTTGGCCGGTTTTTTTTCTTCTTTGGTCAGAGTGCGCGCCTTATGTCTGACTAGTGAGGTGGCATTTGGCTCGGCATTGTATCTCTATTCTATTTCTCATGATAAATACCTAAAAAAAATATAAATCATTCGATTTGGTAAAAAGGTATTTTATTTTGAAAAAGTATTTTGAATACTATTTTGCATTTAGCATTTGAAATACAAAACGCAAAACTATTTGGTATTTTGCATTTGAAATAGTAAATCTGAAAAGTATTTTGCATTTTGTATTTAAATGCTTTTTCAAAACCATTTTGTACATCTCTGTGTAGAAGACAGTAAATAGAGAAGGCTATGATTTAACACGTCCACTGCCAGCAACGCATATATGCGTTTTCGTGACTTCCAGTGTCACGGTACCGATTCAGCAGTCGTTCGAACGCACATGTGCGTTTTCGGCACTGGAATGCGTTCCGCGTATGACAGCTGGCAGTAAATGCGTTAACGTCGGTGATTTAGATACGAAAAACAGTCAAATTTATTCGTCTTAGATAAACCAAAAGTGACACTTTCTCTATGTTTATAGATATGATTATATATGATTGTGTTAACCCTTATTAAGGCCGATATGATTTAGCGACCAAAAACATATATAGTCAGCTGATATATGAAAAAATTGTGTAGCTTATTTGTGTCAATTTTGATTCAACTAGTCCCAAGTGTCCGATGGAATTGAATAATGTCATCTCAATTGTTTAGTTCAGTGTTGATGACAGATTACATCCTGCCAATAACGTTATTTATTTTGCATATGGTTCTATCCTGTGTCAAAGCTAATTCATATCACTTTATCTTACAGATTCAAAACCTGAACACAACGCATTCACTGCTGGCAACGCATATTTGCGTTTACGTGACTTTTGCCACGAGCCGTTGTCACAACACACCTTTGTGGGTTAAACCATAGACAATAGAATATCGGCAACCAAGAGAAAGTAATGTGATAAACGTGTCAAGGCGAGATAGATAGAGCCTTTTTTCTTACGCGCTTCAATTTTTCGCTAGCCTCATTAATTTCAGCGCCGATCTAATTTAACGTAGTCAATTAATATTTCTATGATGTGAATGCACATGTGCGTTTCCCACAGCTGAAGAAGTCAAAAAGAATGCCAACTAAATATTTACAGAATCTGAGATTATTTCTTTGTCGTTGGCGGTGTAGCTAAACTTAGGTGCACACAAATTTATTGATGAAATCTGCGTGTGTTTTAGTAGAGCGTGTACTCTGCCCACTGTGAGAGATGTGGCAACACCTTGTGCCAGCGAGGCCACTGCGTTGGAAGTGGGCAAATAAATGGATAGGCAAATACTTAATTATGTACTTCGGAAAACGCTTAGAGAACCACCTCGCGAGGCAGCTGGATGAGGCATGGTTTCGTTTGACACAAGGCTCAAAATCGAATCCAAAATGGCTGCCGTTCTGACGGCGACCAGTGGACGTCTTCCAGCTGACGATGAGTAGAGTGCTTACCATTTAACAAAAAGACAGATATCATGGTGAGCCAGAAGAAAGCGCCGGGCCACTGCGTGCTGTCCAGCATAGCGAGGACTATGGTGAACACGAAGATCAGGACCTCTATGCTGAGCGACCACACGATCCTTGTCGTCAGGTCGCCACTGCAAGAAGGAGGAAGGTTAAGCGAGGCACACAAATTAGTCTAGCATCACTGCTACAGAACTACCTACTTATTCATAAATAAGTTGCAAATAATGTAGTTGAGTTTTTTACTGAGGTGTTGTATGAATGACATGTATAGGGTGGCACGTAAGTAGAACGAAAAAGTTAAGAGAGAGACAGGTTGATTTACCAGATACAGAAAAATATCTTCAGTAAAAGTGTGACCAAATTTTATTTTCTAAAAGAGGTAGAGGAAAAATTTAAAACCAAAATATCTCGAATATAGTGAGACTTTCACTAAGGTATACTTGGTGACCTGCCCACCTCCCCTTTAGCTAAATTTATCGTACTATGCTTAGGGGAGTTTATTTTTGTATTTCGTACTGTTTTGTAATGTTGAACAAAGAGTACATATTTGTACCGTATTGTTTTGTCAATGTGACAAATAAGAATAATAGAATAACATTAAGGGCCTGTCTCACCACTCCTTAACTGTCTGTTATCTATGATGACGTCTCTGTCTGTTTCTTAGTAATAAATAGAGAAGGAATCTAACTAATATTATAAATGCGAAAGTATGGATGGATGGATGGATGGATGTTTGTTTGTTACTCAATCACGCCAGAACGGCCCAACGAATCTGGATGAAATTCGGCACTCGTCAGACTTCTGTAAACTGTTGCTCGGTTTGGGCTACTTTCGGGAGTGTAACCGGAGTTTCTGCCGAAACTAGGGCAGATAGCGACACAAACTTAAATAGGTTCCGTGAGGTTGGTTTATACTTACACCCTTATTCATAAACGCTCTATAAAAGGTAAATGTCAAAGTGACAGATAAGGACAAACGATTGCTAAGTTAGCAGAAGCCTACAGAGCGCTTATGATAAGGGGGTGAGAGTATAAGAACTGTCGCAATACTTAGGTGCACACAGATTTATTAATAAAACCTGCGTGTGTTTTAGTAAAGCGATTATCTACCCATTTTAAAAATGTGAGTGTGCGTTTTATTCGCACAACCACTGCGTTGGGAATGGGTTAAAGTTATTGAAATTTCAATTTCAATTAGGTATGTAGTTTCGCATTTGATATTTCGAATTTGTGAGTTTTTAATTCACACTGGATTATAAACTGTCCTGTCAGTCAATTGAAATTGCAAACAATGTAAACAAACCTTTAATGTATTTATTTTTCATTTTCCCTCATCAAATACTACTGCTAAATCCGTGTGTTCAATACTTACCGCAACATTATCCTGAACCATTACAACAATAAACAAGTACTAGAATATGGATATTTCATAAAATGGTTTATTTCAAGGTTTATTTACATTTTTGCGATTTCAATTGACAGCGACTTTATATTGATATATATTCATGATGAAGGATCTCAGATACTTAGGTCTGAAAATGCCGAGCGATACGTCCCAATATTTTTTTAAAAGTTTTTAACATCCAAACAACAATACGAACTTTAGTGTCCCGAACTACAAGCCAAGTTTCAATGAAGTCCAGTTTTTAAATTAATCTTAATGAAATCACCCCAGTTCAAACTCACCCCATCTTAATAAACACGTTGAACCAGCTGAACAATAGATTGGGCAGCTGTGACGCCAGCCCGACGTACGCCAGATAGTTGCCAGCATACTCCGTGCCCTTAAGCTTGTAGTCCACGAAGTAATCCTTGGCTGTTATGAACATATTCCACGCGGTCAAGGTCCCGAGGCCGTGGATGACGAGGGTGATGAATATGAGGTGCCATTTGTCCTTCGGTGGCGTTAGGTCCATGGCAATACCTGAAGGTTAAAGGTTTTAGATAACTAGCAGGCGCGGTGTAACGGTCGATAAAATTTAATCACGTACCTGTGGAACCTTTTCTCATACAATTTCGCAATAATTTCTCTGGCATTATGGTAAGTCATTATGACATTTTCAGTGAAAAGTTTCAATGGTACGCGGTTAAGTTTCTTTCACTGTATGTGTCGGCCAGGAAACTCCTCAACGATTCTAAGTTTCATTGGTAGATCTTAACACATCAAAGCCTACTTTCTCTTACAAGAACATTTTGGTTTCCAGAGGAATACAGGGACCATGGATGCCATTGACACTATCATTGACGATATTGTGTGCCAGCTCAATGATAGGAAAAGGGTTGCGGGACTTTTTCTGGATCTGAGTGCTGCGTTTGATGCCGTGGACCATGAAATTCTTCTGAGTAAGCTAGATTTCTACGGTATCAGGGGTACTGCCTACAATCTTTTGCACAACTACCTCCAAAATAGGCATCAATATGTGGAAGTCAAAAATCTTCTTCATGGGTGCGAAAAAGTGATGAAATCTAAATTGGTCAAGATAAAAAGGGGAGTTCCTCAGGGTTCAATTTTGGGACCCATCCTTTTTGTATTATTTACTAATGATCTGATTAGCTATATGTCTTACACAGTTCCAAATTGTAAGTTGACGGTCTATGCTGACGACACAAATGCAATTGTGTCTGCTGATAGTATCGCTGAACTGAACGATGTAACCAGGGAAACACTGTTGGCCTTTAATAGGTGGTTCACCAGTAATAATTTGCAGCTTAACTCAAATAAAACACAATTAATGATCTTTAAATACAATACCAAGAAAGCAGACAATTTGGATATAGTTGTTGACGGAGCTTCCTTAAGTCTGGTTGATAGTGTTAAATTTCTTGGTGTCCGAATTGATACAAAACTCAATTGGAAAGCAGAGTTGGACGCCATAGAGAATTCGGTTAGTTCATCATGTTACGCCTTAAGAAGTCTCAGAGACGAAATTGGGATTGACCAGCTAAGGATAGTTTATTATGCTTTGGTGGAGTCTAAACTGAGATACAGCATAAAATTCTGGGGTAACAGCTACCAGTACAACATTAATAGAGCTTTAGTTGTGCAAAAGAGGGCTATCCGTACAATTATGCGCATTCCTCAATGGGTATCTTGTAGGGAACATTTTGTTAATTTGGGAATTCTTACGGTGCCTAGTTTGTATGTGCTCGTTTTGCTTTCGGAATTTGTTAAAAACATGTCCAAGTACGAAACTTGTGAGGAACGGGAGCTGCGTCTGAGCACGCGTACTAAAAATGTGAAGTGCATGTTTTGTCCGAGGCTGAAAGTAGCAAAGCATTGTGCCAGACATCAGGCCGTTGTGATTTATAATAAGCTGCCCACCGATTTGAAAATAATTACTGATCATTTTAAATTTAAGGAAAAATTGAAATGTTTTTTGTTGCGAGGGTGCTTCTACAGCATTGAGGAAATTTTTAGTGTGACATTGTAATAATTTTAATCTCTGACTTATTTGCTATAATCTAACAATAGTAATAATAATAATAATAATAATAATAATAATGATAATGATTTTAATTGAACTTGAATGTGTAGTATTGTATTTCTAGCTTAGTGGTTATAATGATCTTGTAATGATAATGTCTTTATTTTTAATTATTTATGTAATACTGTAATATTGTATTGTATTTCAAACACAATCATGTATTGTTACTGAATAAATACTATCACTATCACTATCACATTACTTGGCCAACTATACCTACTGGAGATCAGAGCCTTTGGTGTAGGTTTTTGGTCGCAACAAACGTCTAGAAAGCGTCCGTGTTTAAATTTCAAATACTATGACGATGAGAATAGTTTTGCTGTCGATATATGCCGCTAGTAGCGCTACCAATTTGGCCACAGTAATTCAGATGTTAACGCGAACGCTTCTAGACGTTTGGTGTGTTAAATACATATACTAGAAGCTTAGAAAGACTAACACACTTGGCGCTTTTTCGATTGTCGCTCGATTAGTCTCTTTACGAGAGAATAACCAATAAAAGGGGAGAAATAACGACAAACAATTTTACTGAACTTATTACACTGTAACATAGCTTACACTTAGTGGCGTAGTATTGAAGCAAAGTATTATTTTCGGAAGCATTGTTTAAACAGTTGACGAGTGTTCATTAATTAAGTACATATTTCTTCATTCAGTCAGTCAATAAAAAAAACAGTGTTTCAAAGTTTTGCTGCAGTATAGGTATAATCGTATACCAAGCCAGGTATAGATATAGATATAGCTTTACTTTTCGGATTTTTCTATGTGTTCTAATTTTCAGTGTTGTTTAGGTATAATCTTGTTTTTAATTACTATAAAATGTGTGAAATCTTGCAAATTTTAAGATAATCTGCTTTAATTTTAGCTTCCAACATAACCTGGCTATTATGCATGCCGGCCTACTTTGACTCGACCTAGTTCGCGATTCGCGCTTCTGCAGTAATTATGTCAAATTTTGTCACGATACTTAGGTGCACACAGGTTTACCGAAGAAACCTGCGTGTGTTTTAGTAAAGTATTTATATGCCCACTTTGTGAATGTGTGACAGAAACCATTGGTGGGGTTAGAGGCACTGCGTTGGGTAGTGGGACTAGTAATCAAGGACCTTACGAATACAAGGCGAAAAAAATAGATAAATAACTTCGTTCTAACCCGTAATGACGCCAGTACGGTCCCTATTTAAAATCTCCTAGGAGTCTACTCGAAAATTCGAAATTAGAAAGAAAGAAAGAAAATATTGTTTATTACCACTAATCAATTAAAAAACTTTATACAGAAAACTTTGACATTTCAACTTATACCGAGACACACGGTAACCCTAAATACACGTGCCAACAAGTGGCAACGCTTTTCAACGGGACGGAAACGTCCCTAATTGCGTCATCGGCCGGCGTGCAGTGGACGGTTGATTACCTTTCAAGTTGAGCGTGTCATTGGGCAGGTTGGAGCCCTCCCACGCGGGAGTCAGCTTCACGGGCTCGTTGCGGAGGAACGGGGCCTTCTCCTCCGTCTCCCAGCCTGGTGACAAACAAACATATACATGTATAAGCCAGGGCTTTCATAGGGGCGCACCACCCGAAGGGGCGCAGATCTGCAAATGGCGGCATGGACCTTATTTAGGCAACAGGTCATTTTGGTACAAATGTCGAAACACAATGGCTCATTAACAAAACGTGCTTGCGGTCAAAAAGTAAATGTAAACATGATATATTGAACAAAAGACAAATCAATTACATGCCACAAATACCTAAGAGCCTAATTATATCATAGAAAAAACGAACAGAAGATCATGGTCATGATCCCAAAATGCTCAATGGGTTTGAAAATTCTCCTGTCAAAATGTACAAAAGTCAAAAAGAATACATATATTAATGTCAACATACTTATCAGGCCGAACGACAAAATTACTCCAGAGTATTCTGTCTTGAAAACATTAGACCATAGTGAAAGCTCTGCCTTGGAAAGATACATGTTGGCCGTAGCATATTTTGCCCCCAAAATATTCAGACAAATCGAGGTGGTGGCACAAACATTTTGTACTTTTTGACAGTATTACACTTTAACATAGTTTTTACTATGCATTTTGGCATTTGTACCAAAATGTGTTACCCTTTATTTACACATTCCCCGAGTTTTACCTACGTCCTTCGCTGTACTGTACGGCCTACGGCATTAAGTACATACTAATGCTTTGATGTTCAATTCAAACAGTGTTTTTTCCGTCTTTATAGTAACGTTTTTCTTCTTTTTAGAAACGGGGTGTATAGAAAACAACTTAGGGATTGGCTTTAAACATTTCTCCCGACTTGATGACTAACAAATCATGTACTATTTTACAATTTCTCAACTCCGTGCTCGTACAAAGCAGTCCCCCATTGTGATCAGTGACCACAGATGGTACTCATGCCCATACGAAACTAGGTTAAGTTAAGTGCAAGTTCACTAACGTTTAGCTACGGCTTCGTCTACGTTCTACACCGTACATTCCTCAATTAGGATTGTGGGCCTTGCCCACTTTGCCTAGTAGGTACGGTGGATCTGTGTGACCAAGATAGCGAGAATAGAGATGAAATGGAAGAGAGCTAGAGAGTGCAGGATGCGTAGGAGTTGTTGTGTTACTGGTTCTTAGTTTATCTTTATAGTTGGTCATATACAGGCCCCTCTTCTCCACTGGGCACTATGGGCACGTGCCCAGGGCCCCGCGATCGAATGGGGCCCCCTAGTTCCTGCCAGATTACCAAATGATAACCGATATTTAGGTCATAGGGGCCCCATGATCCTAATGTGCCCAGGGCCTCAAATAGTTTAAAGACGGCCTTGGTCATATAAATAGATTAAATAATTATGTAATTAGATTTGTAATTTATATTTTATCGCCCTTTTTGTTTGCTGTCGAATTCCAGCTTGTTGTTTCATTACTCTTTAGAAATATGAGTTTGCATACAACAGACATAACTACATTGACTATTAACGTGACTGATTAGAACAAAAGACAGACACACTGTAATATATGTATATGCAATACTGTGTCCTACTGCCACGTGGCCCAATCAAGTTTTATCACGATTATTTGACCCACAATAGCATATTGTTAATATTTACCACAATTAACGGCATAGAAATTGTATCATATTGTCACATCTGTTTTGTGTTTAGCTTAGCTTACTGTAACAAATTTCCTCGCTCAAAACTCTAAATATGGGTCTTAAAGTGGACAATATACATATAACTAAATATTGTATAAGCAACAATAGCTCCGCTCCGTAACGCTGGCTTTTGAGCGCGGTTTATTCGC
This sequence comes from Pandemis heparana, assembly GCA_963854515.1. Classification (NCBI taxonomy): domain Eukaryota; kingdom Metazoa; phylum Arthropoda; class Insecta; order Lepidoptera; family Tortricidae; genus Pandemis; species Pandemis heparana. The sequence continues at coordinate 8,090,448 of OY978028.1, forward strand.
TATAACTAATTTAGAAGTTTATAATTGCCAGTACATTGCCGTAGAAATTGCTTTAGAAAATACAATGTTTAATCGTGTAAATAAATAGGTACGTTAAAAAATGTTACACATTAACTAATGACCTAACAAACTAATTAAGATAAGGCCTCGAGAAAGAGAAAAGTTATTCAACTCAAACTCAAAGTATATTTTACGTTGATTAGAATCAACATCGAACCCTTGTAAGGGTTTTTAAATAAGTTTTGCCATTTCCACTCTATTGGCAATCAATGTATGAAGATACACTAACAAGTCTAACAACGTTCAGTTGTCAAAATGCGTATGCGTACTACTGTCTATTCTATATTCTATCATCATTCAATCATCTTGCCCAATGGAACAAACGATCAAAAGAAGCCGCTGAAAATTTGCAATCAGAAACCTCAGTAATGAGAGATCAATTTAACTTGATCGCACATCATACAACCGCACACGGGTTAACCTTGGCTGTACCGCAAATAGGTTTTTATACGCATTACGTGCACATCAGTCAGTACCCAGCTATAAATACTCTAATATTTATTACATAAAAACAAGTAAAAAAAACTACCGAATTGAGAACCTTCTCCTTTCTTTGAAGTTAGTTAAGAAAAGACCTCTTTACAGGGATAATTTGGCTTTGTACAAAAGATATTAAAAACGAGAACAAAACTCAACAATTTTCTGAAAAACAATCTCAACAGGCGCACGTGCACAACACAAGCACAACTAATTAAACACATGTAGACAAAAAGTAACAACAACACCACAATCTTCCCAAAAATGTGACTTACTGTCATTTTCACTAAACGTTCCGTATTTTAAATCACTCGCCATTTTAGCACATTAACACCAACACGCGAAACGCGCAAACCTGCCCGTGATCCGGTAAGCAATGTGGTAACTTGACATATCGATTGCCTCGATTGGGTACAAGTTTTCAATGTTATTTTAATTAACACACTAAAGCACTAAACCAAACGGAGGTCTCTTTAACGCATTCGCCAGCATGTTAGCGCCAAACCAGATTTCTTCAGGTGCCACCGACGCACGTGTGCGTTCGAGTGCCCGTAAAATAATGGCGTCGGTGGCAGTTAATGCGTAAGGCAACTTAATTTAGCTTTTTCAGCTTACATTTATCTATAATATTAGTGTTGGTAAGCGCATAACTCAACAACGCCTGGACCAATTTGGCCAATTCTTTTTTTTAAATGTTCGTTGAAGTTCAAAGATGGTTTTTACGGCGAGAAAAATTCAAATATTAATAAAAAAAATCCCACGGGAACGGGAAAAAACGGGATTTTTCGTTTTACTGGTCGTAGAAAGCTGAAATTTAGCAGTTGGTTCCTTGGGGAGTATAGAGAAGCTATAAGAGATAATTTCCCAAAATTCCCACGGGAACGGGAAAAAACGGGATTTTTCGTTTTACTGGTCGTAGAAAGCTGAAATTTGGCAAGTTGGTTCCTAGGGGAGTATAGAGAAGCTATAAGAGATAATTTCCCAAAATTCCCACGGAAACGGGAAAAAGGGGCATTTCGTTTTACTGATTGTAGAAAGCTGAAATTTGGTATGTAGGTTGCTTGAAGAGTGTAGAGGAACATTAAGAGAGCATTTCCCGAAATTCTTATGCTAACGGGGAAAAACGGAATTGAAATACTCCTGGTACACGCGAGCAAAGCCACGGGCAAAAGTTATTTGTCAATAAATGAGTCTACGCGGACGAAGTCGCGGGCAAAAGCTAGTTTCTATAATAAAATCTATCACTTTCGATGCATAATTATCAATGTCAGTGAATTTTTCCATCATGTCGCTGCGTTCTATGTACACAATTAAATTGCCACAACGGAAATTCACGCTCACGTTTACAACACGCATATATAATTGATATGACCAATTGACCACTGGTCATATACTTTTGGCGAAGGTCCCGCCGTTAATCTCTCCGGTTGGCTTAATGCTCTGAGCTCTGAGCCCGCTATATTTGGAATTTTGATGATTATAAACCGGTTTGCGTTCATGCGAGTCTGAGATTGGGTTCGGGGAGCGAGATCGAAGGCGACGGCCTCAACTGTTTAGTTACATGAATGAGTTTGGGATTTAAACTTACGCTCGAGTTTAAATTTACGACATATTCATTTTCTGTCTATGCATATTGCCACTGCAAGACCAGAAAGGGTTTGGTCTTTATTTCCAACGCAGGTCTATTGAGAAAGCAAATTACGTAATAATCCGACTAGTCCTACCAACATTATAATTGCGAAAGTATGCGAGGACTTATATATAAATGTGTGATCTGTATCTTTCATGAAAGAAAGAAAGAAAGAAGACATTTATTCTCCCATGACAGAACGGCTGAACATATCTAGATTATAGTTTGAACGTTTGAAATAACACATAGACTACTTTTAATCCCGGTAAATTGCGTAATTCTATGCAACAGCAAGTCGTGGGCAACAGTCAGTTAGTAAATAATATTAAGAATTACGATACAAAAACTGTCGAAACAAGTTTTTTTGCTGTTGCTTTTGTAGTTTATGTGCTCTTAGACAAGGTGACCCGAAGACTGAAGGTTCTCCGCGTAGACGTAGACGAGAACATATTACGGGGTGATTCGAGTAAACAATTTTATTTTAATCTAAAAGTTTACGTAGATTATCTCGAAACAGTCCAGGTTTAGACTAAAGCAAATTTGCTTTGAAACGATTGACATGATACGGACTTCCGTGATCAACAATGCCGTCGTTTTCAGACATTTTAGAGCACCTGACATTTCTTATGTATAAGTGCCGGCACGTAAGTCTAGCGATGACATTGTATGCGCAGAAGTATATACGATATCCGCCGTGGGTGCGCAGATCCCCTCCACGTGACTCGTCATCGCTAGACTTACGTGCCGGCATATATATCAATGTTATTAAAAAAGTGTATTGCTTACATTTATAAAACAAAGAAATTTTGGGTTTTTGTGAATCAGAAGTTCTCAGCACTATTAATTTTGGAAAAAAAGTGTCCCCATTTTCGATTAAAATACTGTCTTTGAAACGCCCCATATAATTAGTATGAAAAAATATTACACAAAACTGAACAGTTTACAAAAATGAATAGAGTCAGTCATATATTTTAAGGGTGCGACCAAACCGCCGCGTTTTCTCACCGTTTCTTCATACATTTTGTTGCGATTCCGTAACGTCACCGTTTTTTAAGCGGCGGTGTGGTCGCACCTTAACGGATGTATCCACTGCGAAGACTAAAATACTTTTTAACCACTGGAAAAGCAGTCCGAGACAGAGACGCCAGTCGACATAAGGCGTTGGACAAACAATACCCTATTGTAACTTTGGCATCAAAACCCCTAGTTTCTGGTGTCTCCTAGGAAACCGAGGTAGCTTCAGCACGTTCAATTAAAACACAAATAAGTAGGCCTTTGAGCCGAAACATCAATTATGTTTTTTGGCAAGTTTATAACGTAGAAAACCAATAAAATATCCTCTACTGTGTTTTGACACTTTGTTGGCATTAAAGTTAAGGCTTCAAAAGGGATAGACAAACCTATTTCACATTTCTAATATATGGAGAATAATTCGCGAAACTAGGGGCGCTACTCCGAACTACGATTTTCGAAGTTCGTATCGTACCGTCCCTTTCACTCTCAAATTCTGACTAGGTACTAGTGGAAGCGGAACGCCACGAAACGGATTTCGGAGTATAAGGCCTCTTTTGAAAACTTCAATAAAAATTGAAATGTTGACGTCTGACGTCTAACAACTGTACTATTAAACAACAACTTGAATCAAGAAACTTTTGGTACAAACAAAACTGTATAACCCTGCCATAGAAATTAGGTTAATATTCCCTCCACCAAGACTTAAGAATCACTATTTTCTATTGTCCGAATACCTACTCGAGTTTAATTTTATTTGAACGTGTCGCGCATATATGTACGGCAAGCAATAAACCGACAGGGATTACGAGCGATAAAAAATAAATATAAAAAGGTATTAATAGAAGGCGAATGCGGGTGATCGGCAGATGTCGCTACATGTGTTACGTTTTATAGTTCTTTCCTTATATCCAAAGGTTGTCTATAGGTTGGTGTTGGTACATACATATAATAAAACAGAAGCAATGATCAGATATTAAAGATATTTGGAAAAGCTACTCTATCTTATCTAACTTACTAAAAACTAGCTGTTACACGCCGCTTCGCTCCCTTTCCTAAATTAAAAAAAAAAAAAAAAAAAAACTCCTTATTAACTATCCGCGGGCCTTATGGAACACATAAAAAAAATTGCCGAATTGGTCCAGCCGATCTCTAGTTTCGCGCTTAGCAACATTTATCTTTGTTTATAAAAATTTAAGGATTTATAAAAACCTTCGGGAGATTATTGCTGTCTCACTCACTCTTATGGGTTTGATACTTGAATCGGGCGATGGAACCCGAAACCCCGAATGTCGTTCCAAGGGCTCCCGAACTGTGCCAATCTCCCAACATACATGTGATAAGACATTGAAAACCGTGCACTAAAGATATTTGAGAAATATACAGTAGAACGGGTAACTAACGAACAAAGTTATTCTTTTGCTACAACCAAGAATCACAATACCCTATGACTATTTTGACACTCAATTATAAAATAATTCACTCAGTACAACAGACTCCGATTTCCAAAATGCCTATACATTCAATTACCGAATTATTATTAAGACAGAAGATGAAATTGGTTTTATAATGACAATGATCAAAGTCCGAAATACCTACCTATGCCTAATATGTTGATCGAGTACACAAAATAAGTGAGCAGCTTGTTCCAAATCCAAAGAAATGATAAACACAACACAAAAATAAATCGCACTCGCACATCGTTGCTTCGTTTAGCCATTATGACAATAGTCGTTTCAAAATGTATACTTACTAACTTATATTATTATGAAGCGAGTTTTAGGTACATACCTACTTTGTTAGCAAATCAAGGTTTTAAACTTCAGACAGTTGGCAAAGTTAATTTGTTTACACATTCTGGGGCAAAGTTGAAAAGATAAGTATTCAATATTTTCGGTAGAGGAGTAGCAAGGTAAATGTTTTTTGTTTAAAATATTTGCAATTATATAGTTATTTCTAGCAGGGACCGGATACCGGTATTTCTTCATACAAAAATACCGGTATTATTGCGTTGTATTTCGTTCTTTGGTTTATCGTTTAATTTTTAATGGGAAAATTTAATAATACGAAGTTGTTGCTAAAATACATGAATGACACCTACATATAGACTAGAGTATAAAAATAATTCAATATGCTAGGCCATATCGGGTTTTTTTTTAATATCGGTTCGGGTCCTTGATTTAGTCTTGATATTTCGGTAGGTATACTTGTTTTGCTAAATAATTTTAGCCAATTTTTACACTGTACATATTGTTTTGCTTGTATTCGTTGTTATCGTTCCGGATAGGTACACGCTTTAAACAAACGGCTTGGAACTTCCAATCGACCGGCAAGTTCGCCGCATAAAGTATCTTCGACACCATTTATTCCAAAAGGGTGGAAATAACTCTCAACCCCGAAACAATAAACTTACAAGTAAACGGAAACGACATTTACAACGTGTAATTCATGTAAAGTAGACAAAACTAAGACTTACTCCAGAGCCATAGCCCGCTACGACGGCCGCTTAAGCAATTGCTCTATTTTTCATTCAAGAACTGTGTTTTTGGTTCTCTTTAGCTTTATTATTTATTGCGAAGCTAGAATTGTAGCCGGAACTTTTATCAATGATTCTTATAAGTATTTATTTATGGTGCAAGACATCTTCAATGACATCGTCATAGATCGTCGTTCATAAAATTTCGTTTTCATAAAGAAACTTATCGATCATGTCAAATGTCAGCGATTACCACAGAAAAGAAGTTTCTATTTGTTTCTAGCCTAAAGTTGGACATACAGTAACCGGCCATAAAGGTCAGACCGCACTAGGCGGAACTGCGCGGCAGCGGAACTGTGCGGCACGGCGCGGCAAAATTCGGCATACCGCACATGAACTGCAGCGGAACTGCAGCGGCGCGGCAAATTTTGCCTGTCAGTAGTTCAGCAGCGTTCGAGCAAGATGGTAGAACCTGACATGGATGATTTTATTTACACGAAAAAATAATAATCTAAAGTATCTAAACTAACAAAACGAGTAGCCAAAAGGAATATGGATCAGCAAGGATAGTCGGATATAAATAAATATATTTTTATGAATTTTATTACATGAATAACTTGCGGTGCCGCGCCGCTTGCTATACCGCACTACGCGGCAGCGGAACCGCGCGGCGCGGCACGGCGCGGCAATTTTGGTGAGTTGGTCAACTTTGCCGCGCAGTTCCGCTGCCGCGTAGTGCGGTGTTATCACATACAATTCCATATATAAAGAATATTTTGCCGCGCCGTGCAGCGCAGTTCCGCTGCCGCGCAGTTCCGCCTAGTGCGGTCTGACCTTAAAGGTTGCACCTTATCATCCTCGCAGATAACCACGTTACAAACCAGCAGCCAAGAAGGAAGAAATTTTCTTCCCAGGTTTTTTAACGGGAAAGATTTTTTCCTGCACGATAACCAACTTACATAACCGGCACTGGTAAAACCAATGTAGGACGATTAAAGGTGCGGCGGGCGGGGGTGGCCCTTTAGAATAAGTCTTTATTTTGCCTTATAGTTATGTACGGGGAACAAATCTTTCCCGTTAACAAACCAGTTATCTGTAGGCTTATTGCGTAACTCGCTCGCAATCGCCATCGTGTTCATTTTGACAGTTCATGTATGGGCTGACAATTGGCATCGGAATCAGCTAGCTGTCACATTCATACAAGAACTGTCAAAATGAACACGATGGCGATTGCGAGCGAGTTAGACAATAAGCCTACGGCTTGTTATCTGTATCCTTAGTGTAAGTTTTCGGTCACAGAACATGTCTCGACCGCGTTTGTGTTAAAATGTCAAATACTACGGGAACAGTTTGTTGCCGTTTCGATCCGCTAGTGGCGCTGCCAATTTTTCCATAGTAATTGAGACGTTTACGTGAACGCGTTCGAGACGTTTGTTCGTGTGAAAATTTACACTAGAGGCTCTGGGAAGAAAATTTCTTCCTTCTTGGCTGCTGGTCAGCTAACTTGGTTATCTGCGAGCAGGGGCGTGCAATGGTTTCTGACAGAGGGTAGGCATATTGACAACAAAACCCGTATTGGTACGAAACGTGTCGGGCATAATATAATCATGCATCTTCTATATACAAATGGGTATGTTCCCTTAGATCTTTTAAAGTACACAATGGATTTTAATGCGTTTTTCAAGGGTTTTCGTCAATAAATAGAGCGATAGGTACAAGAGGTACTTATAGTTTAATAATTATATTTGTTTTGCATTAATTAGTTAAATGATGACCACAATTACCTAATACATCACACAATTTACATTAATTACCTATGAAATATGGTAAGATTAAAACTATCCACAAAACACCACACACATTAGTATAATAATTAGTATAATATTACAGCCGTGCGAAGCCGGGGCGAGTCGCTAGTTTAAACTATAACATGAACTCCACAGTTTATGTTAACTACTGTTCTGTTGTAAATAAATTAAAACAAAAAAGGAAAAAGTCTGGTAAACTTAGGATTCGAACTCAGGTTCCAAGCTTGACAGGCGACTCCAGAACCGTCGAGCTACGGCGTTAGATAGCTAATGATGTGAAATTTTGCTATACAACTAACCTTCAACTAACCGACCATAAGTTCACAAATGTGATTATACCTATTATTATTTAAAACAACACAACCGTTAAAGTAAAACAATTTAAGCACTCACCAATGATTTTTTTTAATATTCAGCCAAAGCGGGTCTGTTAGTTGTGCGTTGTAACAATAAAATATGTATACATGCAAAGGAAGGACAAATCAAATCAAGTTGGCAGTAAAAAATTATGAATATTTAACTAAGTGTAACGTGAAATTGTTGAGTTGCCTTTTGTTTAAGCCAAGTAAAAGTTACGTACCGGTACTTATAATTAGTTAGGTACTTTTGTTGTTTTATTATATCACTTTCGTCGCGAATTAACTTTCACAACACTCACAACACAAGACCAAGGCCATCCCATAAGTTAGTTCACGTTTAATTATGTAGAACTAAACAAATAACTTAATAAGCCTTCACAGAATTACACAATTAAAATAACATCATTAATGTTTTTATTATGATCATGAAGGAAAACATCAAAAAACAACAAATCAGAGAGCCCGAACATTACGAGTTTTAGCAAATGAAATCACAAGATCTGCCTAATTTTACCCAATAAAACGAGGTCTTTTCGCGCATGCGTTTAAACGCTTCATGGTGATTGGCGCGAAACATCATAGCGCCACCTTGCATGCTTAGTTCAAGCGTCCGCAGTGCTGCCATATTAGTGTTTTGGCAGCTAAATATGGCGGTATTTTGGGTTGTGATATTTTTATTTGTCGACTAATATTTCGTTCTGAATTTTACCGGGAAAGTTACAGGTACAGAAAAGTTGAGGGAAAATCAATAATTCAGTGTGGTATTTCTTTTAATTGCTATTTTTAAATAAATATTTTACTCCAATACAAACTAAAAACGTAAGTATAAAAGTTTATAATTTATTAATAAAACAAAGTCTCAGTATAATCTCGCGTATATATGATTGAATAAATAATAAAAAAACGTTTATTTTGGGTTTTAGGGCATATAGATGAAATTAGTAACTCTTAACTAAAATATTTTCGCGACTGTTTGATGGACCTGGCATCACTGGGGAGTCAGGCGGTCTGACTTGGAATTTTATGAACCCGAACGCTGAAGGCTATCTTTGTGTGCGTAGCCACACACAACTGTAGGTCAGTCTTGTCTGGACGTAGTTCACGGACGATATTTACATATGCACGCTGTAGACATGTGTGCATTTTTGCAGGCAAGTCGGTTCGCTGCTTTTATAAGCAAAAGAGTGAAGTGAAGTAGTATCGTGTCGTCCATCGGTATGGCAAAATTCGAGCGCTCAGGGTACCGTAAGAAAGATTGAAGTTTTATAATAAATTTGGTTAGTAATAAAAAAATATTTTATAAGTTTGGTTAGTAAAAAATAATAATAATGAAATATGAACATAATAGTAGTATGTAATGTACGTATGGTTATAACGCACTGCTTATGTGCTTCTAAGGAATATCCGCGTGTGTCTGCGAGGAACAAAGGGTACACTTCGGTCTTAGGAAAGAGACAATTGGCGTCACGTTAGTTAGAGCGAGACAACGCTCTAAGAAAGACGACGAGCAATCTTTATGGCCGGGTACTGTACACTGAACAACTACCATACTCGAGACAATCACGTAATAATATATGTTTATACCTCGGAAGTTTTGGACACGAAGCAACGACCGTGGTCGCGAGCAGTCTACTCATGACTTCACCCGCTGCATTGTTGTCGAAACGTAAGGTAATTAAAAAATAATAACTTATTTTAATTACTTAAGTAAGTGATCACCTGGGTAAGTTAATAGTTAGGTATCTACGTAGAACTACATGAACATGAGTGAAAATCGTGCAAATAACATTATACACAAAGCATGATTTATGACAAGAAATAATTGTAACGTGCGCATTTAAGGCCCATTTAGACACATGCAAGTAAAGTTTCATTACATTGCGGGTTGCTGGGGTAAACCGAATTCAGCCGATACATTAAACTTCGCAATGTATCTATAATGGCAATATGGCATACGGCCTTTACCCCTGCCAACATTGCCTGCCAATAAGTAAGAACAACAATAATACTCGAATTGGTCACACTCATACACAGGTAATGAGTTTCGCGTGACGTTTTTGTTTGGATATGCACAACATAAAACTATCAGAAACCTTGTAGGTATACGTGTTATGTTAACGAAATCACACAAACAGCCCGACTAACCTAAGATCCGTTTACAGACTACATACCTATAGAACTCATGTTCAAAAGATCTATTAAAAAGGAATAATTGAAATATGTATTAAGGAACATAAAAGAGTTAAACCGGTTGCTCAACGGTGCTATATATCAATGAACCAAAGACGCTGTAGGTAGCACTAGTGGCTCTATAACTGCGGTATAAGGAGGACTTTAGAACGGCTAGGTCATTTTAATACAATTTGCTTAGACAAACGGAGTTAATGGGCGTAACTGAGTTAGTTAATTGAACGATGTCGTAGCTGTTATATGATTTGATTTGTATTAGGATCTGAAATAATATTGTGACAAGTTGACAACATACTGAATATTGAACGCAAATCATTAGTCAGCTTTTACTACTTACCTATGTCGTAGTCGTAATATTAAATGCAAGTTTAAATTGTGTTATAAAACAATAAATTTGATTTGAGTAAACATAGGAAATAATATCAACGGGATATATGGGACCCAGATATTATATTCTGCGTAGTTATTAGCAAATATCGACTTATTTCAAAACACTAAATACCATTACTTAAAATGCCAAGTACAAAAAAAAAAACAAAATATCCATGCAAAATGCAAAACAAGTTAACATTAACAGAATACATTTCAATGGTTTTAAGATTTTTTGCGTCTTCCTTATACATATGTATAAGTACAGATACAAATTTATTGACGCCAAGTTTGGAAAATCCTGAATTGATTCTCACGGCATTAGCATAGATGGATTAAATTTATCTTAGCCTGGCGCAACACCTAGGCTCTGTTTCATCAAAATTAAACGAAAAAAAGTCATCATAATTTTAAAAACGTTTTAATAAAATTCTTTAGGTACTCTCCTAAACCTAAAAGTTGCGGCGTCAGAATATTTTTGTCTAGCCAGCCAATACATACTTAATACATGCACGATTGCACATTCCCGATATACATAGTACCAAGAGTCGGAAGATGCAATTCGAACCCCAAACACTACATTATATTCGCTCGTCTCTCTTCGTCTTGCCTGTCAAAGTGATGAGTGAAAGGGACAGTGGATTAAGGCTCGAATTGTGATCGTTTGCACATGTGTGGGTGTAATATGCCATTGTTTTAACTTAGGACTTTGTTGAATAATGTCGCGCATAACATAAGCTTTGTTAGTGTCGTCTTTGTTTGGTTATCTAAACGAGAATGCAAACGACAGAGTCATGCTGTGATTGCGTGGCGTGTTATTTTAGTTTTTCTTATCTTTTTTCAAATGCTTTATACGTTGAGAAGTCTTACTAAGCTGTACGAATATTAAAGTTCCGCGATCCAGAAACAGGGCCTCATTCTATCATATCAGTTTCGCTTTGACCAGTAGAGACTTTATACATCTCTACTATAGACCAATGTAATTTAAGGTACGGACTTAACTTAGGGACCTTTTACATCCCTTTTATAAAATGTATTAATTGTATTAGGTAAGTTAAGTAGAATTTAAGTACTATTGTAAATCTATTTTATTTTGAAAAAATGACTTTCTGCCAAGTTTCTTGCGGCGCATTCTTCTTGGCAATGATGGTCTTTCCGAATGCGCTGGTAGATTCAAAAAAAGACATGTAAAAGAGCCCTCGGCGGCCTATTTGCAAAATAAACTTTTGACTTTTGACTTAGACATAGGTGTTCCGCTCATACTAATAATAATTAATTTGAGAGTGAAAGGGACGGTACGACAAGAACTTCGAAAATCTAGTTGAGGGCTGCAATTGAATCCTTCAGTAAAGAAAACGTGACTTTTTGTAACCAACTTTCTAAAGACGTTCGTAGTCAAACTGCAATTAAGATAGTGAAATAGTAGGAATGCTAATTGACTTTGGTAGCAGGAGAGGTATTACCAAGGTTTAGTACCGCTTTAGTATACTTAGCATAGATAAGCGAAACGCGTAGATACAACAACGCTATCTGTGTATCGATGGCCTTATCACGATCTAGATAACTATCATGCTGTAATGCCTAAAATTATGGTTCGTTTGTTGGCATGTGCAATTTTTTTCGAAGGTTAGCACCAGGTGTAATGCATTTAAAAGTATTTTTTTTATTAGAGCGAGAAAATTTTCAGTCCCCAATAACCAGTACATTTTTAGTCCTCAGAGCCGGATATTTTTTGGTCCTTAGAACCGGATATTTTTTGGTCCTTAGAACCGGATAACTTTTCGTCCTTCAAACCGGATAACCATGGGACCTTCTCCACGGATGTACGCAGTCGCCCATTTTCTATGAATCAATATGTCTGTTTATTTACGTTCCCGGATAGGTTAGCATTCGCTTTCACGTTTATGCTTAAAGAGAACGCTTATGTGTCAAACTTTAAATTGTCATATTTATTCTATGGAGTTAGGTTAATGAACACAAAATATTTACCTTGCTACTCCGCTACTTAAGTAACGGAGCGGAGTTAAGTAGCGGGTTAAGTAGCGGAGTAGCAAGGTAAATATTTTGTGTTCATTGAAATGGACCTCCGCAAAGTAACGCCTGATTCAATAAAATATAAAAAGGAGTTAGGTTAGGTTAAAAATTATTCATGAAAGTCTCTACAAAAAGAAACCTTACCTCTGGCTCCTTGAGGCATGACTACTGCGTTCCTCTGATCTGGCCGCAGGAGGCTCTCAGCCTCAGCACCGCCTTGGTACGACATCTCCATTGCCTAAGCTGGCTCCAATATCATAACATGAACAAGTGCATCTGTGCTCCAACAACCTTGATGCAAAATTATCTGAAACAAAGAGGTTTGATCAATACAAGAGTTAGTCAATGGTGGTGTACATCTATGCAGATGAGAATCATGGTCCATCTAAGGCCCTGTTGCACCACTCTCATTAAAGTTCCGGTTATCTCAAGTATCGGTTATCTATGATGTTGTCTCTGTCTGTTTCGTAGTAAGAAATAGAGAGAGAATCATAGATAACTGACACTTAAGATAACCGGAACTTTACAGAGAGTGGTGAGACAGGCCCTAAGTCAAGGGTGCTCAACCCCAGGCCACACTGTGGCCCGCGAAAGAATCTTAAATCGCCCGCGCAAGTCAATTTTCTTCCTTAACTAGCTGTTGCCCGCAACTTCGTCTGCAAAGAATTCGTTTATCGCTATCCCGCGGGAATTTTCCGGGATAAAAAGTAGCCTATGTGCTATTCCAGACTTTTCTGTATCTATGTGCTGAATTTCATCCAGATTCGTTGGGCCGTTTTGGTGTGATTGAGTAACAAACAAACATCCATCCATCCATACTTTCGCATTTATAATATTAGTTAGAAGTTAGATATTGGGTTTTTATTGAGCATGTCTTGAGAGTAACTGAATAGGAATTAGGTATCAGTGGCCCGTTGTAAACGTCGGAATCTACCGCTTGGCCAGACTGTTAAAAAGGCTGAGCAGCCTTGGTCTAATTAAACGAATTAAAAGAATTGTTCAAACACTGCTATAGATGGTGCCATCAAGAAAATATATGGATTTACAAAAAATCACTTTTAACAAAATGGTGGAGTCACGGTGAGACGGACGAAGTCGCGGCCAACAGCTAGTTAGGTAGGTATATGATATTGATTCATTTTTCTAAACTTTTTTTAAATAGGTACTATTATTGTTATAAATTATTTTTATAGGTATTATTACATCTCAACATGTCAAGGTTACAATGTAGATAAGAATTTTCTGATAATGCCAGTTGGTAGGTAAGTAAGTACAATATATTGTCCACAATAATATAATATTAAATATCCATGTTTTCTTATGTCTTTGTAATAGAAATTATCAGCAGAATTTTCAATGTTTGTAACAAGTTCTAATTACAGTAGTATAAACATTGTCAACTGAGTCATTAAAAAACAATACCTAAATGTGTTTAAGAACAGGCAACAAAGAAATTTCAACTTATTAGCGCAAATAATAAAGAATCTTGTAACTTGGAATAAAATATACTAGGCACACCGGATTAATTTTATTCTTTTAAAAATGACATGTACCTACCTAACTTTCTTAAAGAACTTTAGACTAGTTATGGATACACTTCTCATAGATATGAAATGTAGGTACATACCTACCTACCATGTAAAAAAGTTGAGCTTAACAAAAATTTTAGTATTAACAATATTTTATTTTATACATACAAGTAGGTATGTACCTCTTTTTATTTTAATAAATAAATAAATTAATAAATAAATAAATGTACCTCTTATAGGTACTTACTATTTTGCATAGTAGATATTCATTACTTTCTTTGTATTGTTTTAAAGTTACCATTTAATACCTACCACCTACAAAATAAACAACAGCCTGACTTGTATTCAATTCATACAATAAAACAAAAGAACTAAAGAGGCACAGTAAGCTTGGAGTCATTGACTCACTTAAAAAAAACAATAGGCAGGAAGTGATTTCACAAGAATGTTGTGGAGTAAAAGAATAAATTAACTTTTTTTAATTGTCCCTTTTATTCAAGTTTGGAACATTTTAATTGAGAGAATAGGAACATCCAGTCCAATTAAAGCTGTAGTTATGGTTCTTTGTTAATTTTCGTATAATTATTAACAGGACTATGAAAATTAGAATCACACAACATGATACCTACTTAAATTCAAAACAAAAATTCGTCTATACATTCTGTCCAGGCAACTACTATGTAAAAATGTACTCTAAGTGGATTCGTTTTTTTTTGGCGATCTCATTTTATGCCTAGTGTTTTTTTTCCCCTCAATAGGTATAAATGAAGTTTCACGATCAAAACTTTTTTCTGTTCGTTCGTTCTTTTCTACTATTACATGCAGAGTATTGAGGTCAACAACAACTGAGGTCTACTGAAAAAAAGCTGTTGATACGATACGAATACCTCGAAACGATTTCTAATCAAATAGCGACGAAAAAACCATGCTTTCTGTAACAACTTACACAGTTCACTGACCAGGCAGTTATCAAAAGAAAAAAACCCTTCACTTGGGACAAGTTAACTAATGATACGGGTCGGTAAGTACCTACAACATTTCGAAATCAACTTCTATTATGATAAGACAACGTGGGCCGAATGAATGCACGAACCAAGATCTCGGTATCTAACCAAATTTACATACTGGCCTAGCAACCAAACCAACCACTTCTTTTGATTACTGAGAGCGCTACTCGAACATACTAATTGATTAAAAAAAACAACCTTTTATAAGACTTAATTTTAATTATGGAATAAATAAAAAAAAACCGCAATGCAAATGGAGCGAAAAAGAAACGTGTTCGACCGACAAGCTCGTGGCCTTTTTTATTAAAGAAAACACCATAAATCATTTATATTGAAGGACTTACCAGATCATAGTCAGGGTATGGGGGCTTTTCTTCATGGATATTCTCTTCCTTAAAAGATTTAGGTTAACTGTTCATGTTAAAATTAAAATAGTGATAGACACGTGCAATACGACCGCATCCGCCCGCGTCGTTCATTGCACTTAATTTCGGGTTGCCACTGTATAAATATATGATCAAGTAACGATTTTTTTTCTAGTTGCATTTTAATAAAAATAAATAAAATATTTTTTTATTAAGTGACGTTTGATCGTGGAAAAAAGTTATTTGTATTTAAAAAGAAGACGATTATCCATTAAGTTAACGATATCCCTATTATATTTTCGTTTGTTACAACGTTTCTGTCGGTTTCTGTTGATGATGTTATTTATCGATTTTCTACTCTGGCAAGCCCGATTACAAGTCATTTCCTTGTGTTTCCGAGTTCTATTTTTAAATTAATTAAATCGAAATATTTCTTTCCCAGTAGCTAAATTAGATACAACTTTGTTTCCCCTACCTGGGTTTTAAAACAGTGCAGTGATTAACCTTACATAAAATTCTTACAATATGGTTAACCCAAGTTTGGCGTATGAGATTCTTTTGTACATTAATTCGTTTTATTTTGGTCTCTTCGCAGGCTGTGAACTGGGCACGCTCGTTATGAAATCTACTGTGATTTTATCTAATTACGGAACTGGTTACTTCTTTATAGGACGGGATTATGGTGTGTTGTTGGGTTTATTTCTTGTAGAAGGTGCCAGGTTGATCCTTGGGAGAAAAGGAAGTCTTAGTGAAAGAGGTAAGCATGAGAAACCTCCCAATTCTACCTATGGTAACCACAAGCATTCGGTATCTGTACAGTGTTTTGTTTTTAGAAAGACACAATTTTTCTTTATTATTCCAATAGAAATTAAAATTATAAAGGCTATAAGTTTAGGTACTTGTTTCCTGGTATTTTTTTAAATACTTAAACAAATACAGTATATCAAAAGTTAATACCGAGAATCCTGCTGCCAATTAGCAGTGTTAGCGCTCTTGTTTTAGCTTGGTTACTAAGACAGCTGGTGAAATTACAGATTATTCAATTATTTACTAAATTACTCAGCCTTCCTCAGGCTATCCCCTGGTACTGATGTCCATAGGCAGTGGTACTCACTTACCACCAGGGTCCTACATATTTTATAAAGCTGCAAGTTACAATTTACAAGCGGAAGTCTATCTAACACAGGTTCAGAAAGAGACTTCCGCCTGTAAATTGTCACTTGTAGCTTTATAAAATAGGGCCCAGTTGACCCACATCCTTCCAGATGCAATAAAATATCCAATTTCTGTCAACAGATGTGCCTGTGATGTTTTCGGTGGTCCTAACGCTGCCCTCCATAGCTGGGGTGCTATTCTTGCTCATGTGGCAGAAGGTGATACTCAGAATAGAGTACATTTGGTGCACCCTGATGCTGTGTCTACAGTTACTGGAATTCATATTTGCGTCCATGTTTATAGTTACCATGTGTAAGGCACCTTCGTATGACTGAAATTTAGACCATACTGGATAGCAAAGTACTAGTATAGTCCTGGAGTTAGAACCACTATATTTATTACCATCTAAAATTAACCCAAGCAACAAAAGAAAAATTGTCTGCTAAGCTAGAATATGGATAACTTGAATGGGTTATTAACTATGTTTCGAGTTTACAAGTAAGTATTGACATATTTTAAATTTATCAAACCATTCATAATACAATAAAACTGAATTTAAACCAATGCCCAGAAAGGTTTGAGGAATTCAAATGCTAGAAATATTACTAAATATTTTCTATTATTTTCCGTTTTGTAAACTAAGTAAAAAGGGAAAAAATTGAAACTATATTTGGGTGGATTTTTGACGTTGTAATTTGTGTGCAATACGTTTAACATGGCACACAAATTACAACGTCAAAAATCCACCCATTTATAGGCTTTTAATGTAAAAGAAAACAATCAACTCTGATAATTCTAAAAACTTTTTTAATTTTACTGACTATATCTGTTACAAACTTGTACAAACAATATATTTGCTTGTGGGTGGATATAACATACAACCCACAATACTGCTAAGGAAGTGGTTATGTGCAATCTTTTTTATTAACTACAAGCTAGCTAAGCTAGTTCAATACTAGTCCAGTACAGAAAAGATAACATAGCCTGCTAACCATCCAGAGGCCATATTATCTCATCAGTATTTCTTACTGCCAACAGTAGAATGAGGGTAGAATACAATATGGTGATGTGATTGTGGATTGATGAGACAACTTCATGGCCTCTGTTCTTGGCTTAGCACTTGGATTTTTAATCTCTTTAGAATAATCTTAGAAGGTAATAAAATTGTTAACTGGAAATTGGGTATGGCTACATTGCAGAAAATAAAATCAAGATATTTTTCTTAAACAAATTACTTATTGGAATTATGCCAAGTAAGTATGGAATTTCCTACAAAATTATGTTGTTTATTACATTACATTGAAAAATTTAAGGCCAATTCTATAAACACTACTAACTTAGTATTTACAGCTACTATTTGTACTACTTATGTATTTTTCTCATATGTAATTTTGGGTATTATGTCTCCCATATACATATATTTACTGTAAAATTTCTACTCTCATTTTAAATCAATTTTAATGTGTGTTTGGTGTTGATGTAGGTACTTAAATATTACGCATTTTATAGTGTGAAAAGTATATTTTAAAGAACAGCTTTATTGCCTTATGAAGTTTCAATGTTCCTGTAACATTACTTGCTTGTGTATTTAAAAGGTTTTCTTCTACTAAGTTAGGTATATTTGTGCCACTAGATAATGCCAGTCACATTTTGATTGGAAGATTAGGTGGGTGTTTTGACCCCAAAGATAGGCAAATACTGGGCTGGACTGTGGCGTGGCCCTTAGAATCATAGACAGGTATTGTCACTTATTTTTAATAGCCAGTTCCAGCCCATAACTAATAATGGAAGTGATAATGTGGCCTTTTGGTAGAATTTATTATAAGAATTGTTATTTATCAAAAAAAAACTTCCATTGTGCCATAGATTTTATTGAACCAAAGATTTGAACACTTGGGTTTTTACCCACTTAGTTAAAGGTGTGTTTTTGATTAAGTACCATAAAATAGTCTAGTCACTTAGCACTTGTGAGCCTTAGCTAAACTGTTAAATTGAATAGTGGAATTTTCCACTTAGAATTGTCTAAGAATTCCTAAGTATTTTTCCTACTTTTTTTATATATTTTGGTATGTTCTTATGAAATTTATTTTTATACAAATGTCTAGTCCAACTATGTGTGAAATATAACAATGGATATGTACATTGTAATATGTATACAACTATTTAATAATTTTAATCAACCAAAGTATGAATTATTTAACCATTGAAAGTAATAAACATGATTAAAGTGTGAATTGTCTTCGTAAAACAAACATCCCCTATTATTTTGCGTTCCTTGTGGTCTAATGCTAAATCTGCATTCCATCATTACATTGCCTCCTGTATTCACTCTGTAAATACAATGGCACCCTACCCTTAGCCATTTTGTCTCTCTTGTGGACCCTCAACTCATGGCGCATTAAAGCTTTCCTAGTACCATACTTACTACCGCACATCCTACATCCAAAATCTTTTATTCCCACATGATCAGACTTGAAATGGACATCCATATCACACTTGGTATAAAACCCTCTCCCACATTCATTACATTTATATGGGCGCTCCTTTTTGTGAGTCAATAAATGCCTGTTTAGATTGCTCCGAGTCAAAAAGCGCAGCTGACACTCGTTACATGAGAAGGGCTTGTCTCCTGTATGTGTTCTCATGTGGATCCTAAGAGATTCCATAAACCTGCCTCTGTATGGGCATAACTGACACTGGTACGGTAAATCAAAGCTATGTAACTGTAAATGACGGACTAAATTATCTTTTCTATACAACTTGCCGCATACCTCGCAAATTAAATGTGAAGCTGTCTGATGCCTTATAAGATGTCTTTTATACAATTGTGTGGTAAGCAACCGGTTGCAAATGGAACATTGTATTCTCACATTCTTGTGTTCCCTTGAACTCCGATGCCTTATGTATTCTTCGTTTGTTTTGAAATTCTTTTTACACAACTTGCAGGTATAAAGTCGTATTGGTTTAATTTGCGAATCATTTTCATCGTTTCGAAAGGTTTCTGCAATGCTGAGTGGTTCATCACGATCTTCATCGTCGCAAGGTGGTTCAATGTTTAATGCCAGGCTTTGAAGAAGCGATTTTTCTGATTCTTTGGCAGACTTTCGGAAAAGAATAGCGCCTTTAAGCCTATCATAGCAAGCATCGCACAAATGTTTAGGATATGCATCATCTTTCCTTATTTCAATACCACCAAATAAACTTGTTTCTTCGGAAACATCTTCATGCTGTTCATCTCCGAAAATTGGAATTCTAGCTGCCTTTAAACATACTCTACACCTTAATGAAATACTTGTAGCGGCACTGGTAACAGATTCTACATTATTTACCGCTTCTGTATGTTGCAGTTTGCGTGCAATGCGTTTTTTTTTACGCATTTTAAGTATAAAATATGTTGTTGCCATTTTTGCAATTTTCACGTACCTATAGTGATTATATGGTAAATTTTAATTTTATTTAAATAAAATATCCAATTGGACAGCCTGCCCAATCATTCGCCCAACAAAACGAGTACGTACGTACAATAATCAATCAAAAGTAAAGTAAAACTGACAGTATTGACACTGATATTGAAAAGAGGTATTTTTCTGTGGTCGTTTCGTTTTATACTCGGCGTAGTAGTTTAAAATGTATCTGGAACATTATGGAGCTTATCGAGATGACATCGCCAGGGGTAGGACAGTAACTTGAATTTATCAGCTGACATTTGCAGTTACGCCATCTATTATTCTTACCAACGCATTGCTGTAGAAATAATCAACGTTCATCTTTTTTTAGGAAATACATAGTTAATTAAAAAAAAAAAGCCGTGGTAGCCTAGTGGTTTGACCTGTGGCCTCTCAAGCAGAGGGTCGTGGGTTCGAATCCCGGGCTCGTACCTCTGAGTTTTTCGGAATTTATGTGCGATATCTCATTTGAAATTTACCATGAGCTTTTTGGTGAAGGAAAACATTGTGAGGAAACCTACACACAACTGCGAAGAAATTCAATGGTGTGTGTGAAGTTCCCAATCCGCACTGGGCCCGCGTGGGAACTATAGCCCAAGCCCTCTCATTCTGAGAGGAGGCCTGTGCCCAGCAGTGGGACGTATTATGTATTATGGGCTGGAGAGAGAGTTAATTGTTGTTTTGTTGTGAAAAATATTAAATCACTATAATCAAACAGTAATTGTTTAGTTTAGCGCTGTGTCGAATTAACTAATTAAGAAACAGACAGAGAGACAAGCAAAAATACATGAAATTGAATTTTTGGCTCCTATATAGCTCTTGTAGAGGCCTCTTAATTAATTTCTTTTTCAATATCTCCTATATACAGACATCGACCAGTCACTTTTTTATTGTTTGTATAAATCATCCTAAAAAAGTATAAAAGTAATTTTTTTGTGCTATATTACAAAAGAATTAAGAGGGTGCATCCGTGCTGAGCTCGCAACGTCGCATTTTTGGTGATTTTTTGCGATTCTTTCAAAGAAATTGAATGAAATTATCAAATACCCGTCTGTAGTGCACTTCGCTTTTTGTGTATTAATGTGTCCAATGCAATGATTAATGGTGATGGACTTTTATTTTCGTATTAAAGCGATAAAATACTATATTTGGTTTAATAAGAAAATAAAAGTCCATCACGATGAATTATTACATTAGACACATTAAGACACTAAAAACGAAGTGCACTACAGATGGATATTTGATACTTTCATTCAATTTCTGTGAAATAATCGCAAAAAATCACCAAAAATTCGACGTTGCGAGCTCAGCACGGATGCACCCTCTTAAAAGAACATTTATAAAAAACAATGATTATATAAATTTAGTTACAGACACATCTAATAGATGGCGTACGTACTATAATTCTTATCTGTCAAATTAGATTCAAGTAACATCACAAACTACTAAGGGATACTAACGTATCAGACGACCCACTTCCTTACAGTCAAACTAGCCAATAAGGAAAATTCGAGTTTAGATTATGACAGCTATTTTTTTTTAATTTACCAATGGCATATACAGGCAAAGGCGCAGTGTTAACAGCCGATTTGCATGAGGCTCCTTAGCCTATAAGTATTATTTTCATTTTATTTATAGTGTATTCCCAGTATTCCTACAAATAGGTAGTAATACTTGGAATATACCTACTTTATTAATAAAATAAATTGTTAAATAAAAGAAACAATAATTATTTTATCTTTTTATTTTTAACTTCTTCCTGCATTTGTTTAACGCTTTTTGTTGCATTTGTGGCAAAACATTATTTTGTAATCGAAGTAAGTCTGTCCATTTGTATTTTATTCATAGTATTGCACCAATTACCGCACTGCAAACGAGACGTGGTTGTAATTATTGTAATGAACCTCGTTTCAAAATGCTTGTAGCCCACAAACATCTTACGAAGTTCCTGCAAACTACGGCTGCGAAGGTGAACACCGCCAATGCACTGTAACCACTTTTGGAGTCCTATCTTAGATATGGGAAACTGATGCATTTTAATGTCCTGTCGTATTCTAGCACAGTTTTCTATTCAACATTTGTTGTACATGGTAATAAATACAACACGGCACAACGAATTACTGGTTTAGCTGAGAGGATAAGCACGGATAAAATTCAACATAACTTCACTCGATTAACATAGGTAATGAAGGATACTTCAATCAAACTAAAACACCGGTGTCAAAATGTCAATTCGAAAAGTTCATGGACGTGACGGCCATTTTGAATTTAAAAAAAATGTCACGTCATATTCTATTCTAGACCATAGACAATACCAAAATACCATAGACATAAGGCCCAAACAATGTCTTTGAAGATTAAGCTGATTAAGTAACATTCTCTTCCTTGTGCTATATCTTTCTAATCTGTGTCTTCCTTCCTTTCCCTTCCCTGCCGGTGCCGATGTAATTGTAATGTAAGGTGATTTTTTGAAAGAGAAAGTTCTAAATCTTGTAATTAATCAAAACAAAAAAGGGCCGTAATTTGATTCAAGCAACTTCTTCAGAACGGCGTCTAACTAAAATTGAACTGTTTGTGAATTCAGAATAAAATTCTCGAACAATAATGGTCACATCATATTACATTTCGAAACTGTCACAGACAAAGACGATTAATAAATTCGAAATTGATGATTATTACCAAGATTTACTTCAAAACTTCGTCTGTTTGAAAACGGCAGATAACGTTGTGAGTTCTAAATGCAGGATTTGCTTGATGCCATCCAGTGTGTCAATATTCGGTAGCAAACATTCGTCCGATATTTTGGAAGCTTTGAAAACTTTCGCCGACATTGTAATACATGATGATGATGACGACTATCCAAAAAGCTTGTGCATGAAATGCGTCATGTTTTTGAAAACTGCTGTAGTGTTCAAGAAAAAAGCTAAACAAACTGACGGAGCATTAAAACAGTACAAGTACTTTAAAACTGAGACTAGCTCCGAGAGCACAGTCCAATGCCAGGATGTTATTAACAACAGCAATGATGACGATGACGATGATGGAGTAGAAGCTGAAGATAGCTGGCCGACTGAAACAGAACCAGTCAACATAGAAGTTAAAATAGAAAAACTTGAACAGGAAAAGGAGAAACTCTCACCAAAAGTCAATTGTCGAATATGCGGCAAAATAGTGAACAGGTCATATTACAGAGAACATTTGACGATGCATGACCCCAACCCCCACCAATGGGTCTGCGAGGTCTGTGGAAAATCATTCAGATTACGATGTGCATACCACAACCATAGTCTACGACACAGGAGTGACTTCCCACACAAATGTCCATTGTGTCCATATAGAGGAAGATATAAAGAGTTACTGAAGACTCATATGCGTACACATTCTGGGGATTACCGGTATATGTGCACTGAATGCCCAGCAAGATTCTTATTTAAGAGTAATCTGAACACGCATATGCTTAAGCATAAAGAACCACAATTTAAGTGTGACTCGTGCAAGAGAGCTTTTCATTCTAAACTGTTCCTGCAGAGACACTTTGAAGCTGATCACTTGGGGATCAGGAACCATGTGTGTAATATTTGCGGGAAAGCCTTTGGGTACAGAAATGCTATGATGAAACACCAGAGGCATGTACACAAGAGAGAGAAATCTAGGTTTGGCAGAATGCCTTCATATTTAGCTGAGAAGAAGCAGCAAGAAAATAATGATAATCATCTAAATTTGGTAGAATTCAAGGAGTAATTCAAGTATGCAAACATCTAATATTCAAATGGATCTGGTTACGAGTGTGTTAGATAGAATATAACATATATATAGCCTTGTATACCCTAGAAAATCAATAATTATTGTAAATTTCTTGTTTAATAAATCTTTCCTTAATAAAACCCGGTGTTTATTTATTCGTGTTTTTATTTAAAAAAGAATACTAACCAGGTATTCTTTTTTAACTGATAAGAACCTTGTCTCAGTTAGGTGCCGTATGGGTTGCTGTATAAAAAAATAATGTAAAAAAAGATGTGTGCCGAAGAAGTCTGCAGGATTTAGGCGCATAACGTCCCACTCGCATAATGTCCCTTTGTCCCTTTCCTAAATGCCCCTTACGCAAAACGACCCTTCTGCAAAAGGGCCCGTTCGTAAAACGTCCCTTCACATCGTCACATATATAAAAACCCGTTCGCAAAACGTCCTTTCCATAAAATGACCCGTTCGCAAAACGATACTTATTCCATGAGAAGACTCATCTCTACTGAAACTTGCTTTTTCCAGACGAGACATTTTGCGAATGGGTCATTTCGCAGACGGGACGTTTTGCGAAAGGGGCGTTATGATGTAGGGACGTTTTGCGAATGTGGTAAGACAAGACAAACATTTATTAGCTTTGATACAAGATACCAGTAAGGTATTTTACATAATGGACCATTTATATAGCCTTGGCATCTAGAAGACGTTTTGCGAATGGGACGGGACGTAAACGTAATTTTGGTGGAAGGACGTTTTGCGCCCAATACGTCTGCAGTGCAGATTAAGACTGCTGCATATTATCGGAAAGTTCTATCATAAATACGGGTTAAGAGGCTATTCATCCAGTCTTCATCCGCATCAATCACTTCTTTAATTTCTGAAGACCATTATTTACCTTCCATTTTGGTTCTTGTACGGGTAGAGTGGATTAATCAGTCAAAATTAAAAAAGGATGGTTTATTCTGGTAGAATTTTCTGATAATGTGCAACTGCATTATAGATTTGACAGTTGAGTTGCTTGACGTTTATTTGTGTACTTGTACCATACTTATACGAACAAAAATCGATTATTGCATTGCACTTCCAAGTTATAATAGTTGCAAATTCATGGAAAAACAATATATTACAGCTAACTAATTTGCTTAAATCTTCCTTAGTGAACATGGTTTCAACCTACTATCTCGTAAAACTGTTTCAAAAAGCAACTTATGAAAGAATTAAGCGAAACCTTGATGGGTTTGGAGAAGGCTCATCAAGCACCACGAACACTGGTAACGTAGTCCGACCATCGAAGAACATCAGTGTTAACGTCAAAAGTTGCCGCGTATGCTTAAAAGAAGAAGGGACCAAACCAATTTTCGGTGATGAGTCTCATTCCGACATGTCAGTGGCAATACGCGTTTTTGGAGACATCGATGTTAAAGAAGAAGACGATTACCCCAAATATTTGTGCGACGCGTGCCATACCTTACTAGATGCCGCTATTTTATTTAGAAAGACAGCAAAGCAGTCTCATCTGGTGTTGCGAAAACGGCTTGTCAAACAGGAAATCCAACCTGACGCTCAAGACTGGGATTATCACCAAGACTCTAAAGAACAAAAGCCAAAACGAAGCCATTCCAGCATTCTTGAAAATTTCTTTTCACCAGTTGATAACTCTGAGGAAAGTAAAGATTTACAAAATCGCAAAAAAATCAGAGTTCAGTGTCGCATTTGCTGTAAAGTTATAACAAAGGCTTACTACAAGGAACATTTCGCGCTACATGATGCAACCATAGTTAAATACATGTGTGATGTCTGCGGGAAATCATTTCGTCAGCGTTGCGCATACAGGAATCATTACTTCACACACAGTTCAGAGTTTCCTCATAAATGTACAATGTGTCCATACAGAGGACGGAATTCTGGGCTGCTGAGTACGCACATGCGCACACACACAGGTGACTACAGGTACATGTGTTCAGAGTGCCCGGCGAGGTTTCTAACTAAGAGTAATTTAAACAAACATACTTACAGGCACAAAGAACCGATGTTCAAATGTGATACGTGCAAAAGAGCTTTCCATTCCAAGTTGATATTAGAGAGACATTTTGAAGCTGAGCACTTAGGAATAAAGAATCATATTTGCAATTTGTGCGGGAAAGCATTTGGTTACAGGAAAGCCATGATGCGGCATCAGCTTGACGTTCATAAAAGAGAAAAGAAAGTTAACGGCCGGACCCCAGCTTACTTGGAAGCGGAGTACAAGAAACAGCAACAGCTAATGTAGAGAATGTTCTTTGAAAGTTCTTGGTTTGCAGTGGACCAGATTTTATTTGAATGTAAATATTTATTACTAAATATTAATGCCACTCTGGACAGTGAGATGAGCAATGAGTACCTGTAAAGTGTTCTTTTTTCCAGAACTAGATAATTTTGGATTTGTTTTACTCAGAATTAGGCACACTACTTTCCATATGATTTTTGCGTCAATTTTTTTACTAGCCCTATAAATTGTGCATAAAACTCACTAGATAAATTTAAAGACGCTTTTTCTTCATTTAAAAGAAATGCTACCGTGATTCTGAGCAAAGAAACACCAAAATTGTACAATAAAAAAAAAGGAAAATTTACACTTAAATGGAAATGCTCAGGTATATGATTTTTCTAGGATAGTGCTTCCATGATCTCTTTTGTAAATAGTCTTAACCACCTACTTAACAACTCTTGGGCAATATGTCTCTTATTTATTTCGTGTTTCATGTTTTGTTTTTAAAATAATTGAGTATTTATTAGTTTTTAGCCCAAATGCCACCAGAGAAGTGTTGTGTAAAATATTAACACTGGTATACTGTATACTTATCAAGATGTCATTGAGGCTGCAAAAGTAGGCAGGATATGAATACAGTGTGCATAGTGTGCCAGCATAATTCCAATGTGAATAGTATAATTTTAGTTAACCTAGAAGCAATGTAATCATAATTTAAATGCTCCTATTAATCACATTAAAACAAAATGTAAGGAACCAATCTGTATTTTATTAAAAAAATATAATCGTATTGCAAATCCTGCCCTGACTGTAGAATCAAGCAACAATTGCTGTTTAATCAGCTGTAGCTAACACCAGCTTCCGAGTGACCTGTAGAACCCCAACATTTAATTTTCATTCTTTCTTTCTGCTTCCAGATACAAGGGCAGTCTTCCTTTCCCATTTGTTAGTTTCTCTCTCTTATGGACCTTTAGCTGGTGGCTCATCATAGCATTTCTGTATCCAAAAGCTTTGCCGCAAAAATTGCAAACATGATTTTTAACACCAAGATGATCTGCCTGAAAATGCCTGTCCAATTCCAGTTTGGAGTAGAATCCTCTCTTGCACATCTCACACTTGAAATCAACGGGACCTTTATGTCTTTGTAAATGTTTATTCAAATTGCTTTTAGTTAAAAATCGAGCTGGACATTCCATGCATCGGTGCTGGTAATCCCTTGTGTGTGTTTGCATGTGTGTCTTCACTAAACCCGGATGTCGGCCACGGTACGGACAAAGAGAGCATTTATATGCTAATTCGGTACTGTGAACCAAACTGTGGCGCTTGAAAGCACTTTGCTGTATGAAAGACTTGCCACATGTGTCACAGACGTATTTGGATGAAGCCTCATCGTGAATGGCCACATGGAATTTATAATACTGCTTTTCATATGACTTGTTGCATATGGAGCATTCAATACGATCAGATTGCATCTTTTTTTGTTCCTTGTTGTGTGTGTGAGTAATATGATAGTTGAAGTATGTTTTGGGTATTTATTTCATTTGGTGTAAATTGGGCACTTTGTTAAAAAAATAAAAATAAAATTGTTTTCAATCACAAACTTAATCTTAATTGACAGTTTGTGATACATGGGTTATAAAAAAAATAAAGGCCATCTTTTAGGAGCCCAAAAATTGAAGATATGGACCCGCAATGTTTTAAGCATCATGGTAATGACATTTTGCATGCTTGGTAATGACGATAGCACATGGTAATGATAAATGTTCCTATCTATTTACCTATTTTGACGTATTTCAAAGTACCGAAGTATTTAATCAATTTGGTTATTAAATAAAAGAATGTAAATATTAAACAAATAAATACAAATAATAAAATACCAAATATGAGTAACATAATGTTTTTTTTAGTAGCTTCATATAGTTTTGCTCACACATTTGAAATTCTTTGAAGTAGAAAATAATCTTTTTTCAAAAAAAATGTTTTCTTTCTCTTCAAAAGTCAAAAGTTTATTTTGCAAATAGGCCACCAAGGGCTCTTTTACATGTCTTTTTTTGAATGTACCAGCACATTCGGAAAGACCGTCATTATTACTTAATGTGTCTAAGTACAATAATTATTCACAAAGGAAAATTATTCCGCACACCATTATATTTTCTAACAAATCACTTAAATAATAATAACACAATATAAAGGAACACATTGTTATTGCAAGACATCTTTTAAATTTTTATTCTTGCTTAGCTAGCAGACGTTGCATTTTTTTTAATTCATTTATTGATAGAAGTTTTTTCATGCCTCTTTTCTTTGAGCATAACGTTTTTTT
Source organism: Pandemis heparana (assembly GCA_963854515.1). Taxonomy (NCBI): domain Eukaryota; kingdom Metazoa; phylum Arthropoda; class Insecta; order Lepidoptera; family Tortricidae; genus Pandemis; species Pandemis heparana. Next base: position 8,118,676 of record OY978028.1, read on the forward strand.
TCCTTTTCTAGGTATACAGCTCAGTGTTAGATTTAATTTTTTCGCGTCTTTTTTTAGCTACTTTTCCGTTTTTTTATAAGCAATTCTTGTTTACTATCTCCCTTTTTACTTGGCATATTTATTTACTTCTTCCACTGAAACAGATAAAAACGTGATAAATATTTGCAAAAATACAGAATCAAATGAATTAACAGAAAAAGTGGACAGATATAAAATGGGAAAATATATAAAAGCCAAGGTCTTTACAGAATTAAGTGCAGAAAGTCATTACCATGGAATAATCGTCCTTTCCGTGGGTAAAAAGTCCACGGTAATCAGTGGTAATGACCACCTTGGTAATGACAAAATGCAGCTATTTTCAGTTTAGCATGTACCATATTAGATATTCCAAAATGTTTTACTGATTACGTCATAATCAATCGGTTAGGCTATACGATAAAATATGATAAATATAAATAATTCATGTACTTACCGAGGAATGAGACCAACGGGAATGTCAATATTATTGTGACAAAAACCACGGTACGACTTTGTAAAAAATAAATAAATTCTTAATATTGCTTTGCGCGACGTGGGCTCACTCTGCCTTCTGAATGGTGACAGTAGGCACGCGGGGGGAGCGGCGGGGGTTGTGCAGAGCTGTTCAGTGCAGAGCTATATGTCGCGTTACGTTGTGCCACGGTGATGACGAGTTAAACAGGAACCCAAATGTACGATGTTACTGTTCCGTTTTATATGATGCGTTTTAATTTGTGCAATCAATATTGTATGATATAACTATGAAACTTTTTAGGGAAATAGTAGCTTCAGCCGTAAACGCCAGTTAAATGGAACTTTTTGCAGAAGTTTTACCGAAAATTGGAAAGCGGACACACCTTGGTAATGACATTTTGGCCCTTTTGAACGAAATAACTTTCACATTACTTTATATATCAAAAATTTAAAAGAGGCGGCCGTTAGAAATCATTCCTTATTACAAGATACTTTTACACACGGTAAACATCCATCATCATTTGGATGGTGATATTGTCGCGGACAGCCGATTTACACCAAATGAAATAAATACCCTTTTGCTGTATGACTTGTTGCAAATAGGGCATTGGAGCTTGTCATCTTTGTTCTCACTTGAATGCATTTCCATGTGCCGGTTGTAATGAGTCCTGTTTATTTCTTTAGAACATACTTGGCATTCAGTCTTATTAGAATATTTAGCTTTTTTGTGCAGTGCAGATTTTTTATGGTTAGAATATTCTTTTGAAGATGGAAAGTTTATGTCACATGTTTTACAATTATATTTGTTCTGAACACTGTTTACTTCGGTTGTGTTCTCAACATTTTTTATATCTTGACTTGAAATATTTCCAGTGGCTTTAATAAATCTGGAAGCAGAATCTTCAATACTTAAATTATGATTATTTCCTACTAAGGAGTCGGCAGTAAATTCGCCTTTTATAATAATAGTGCTTTCAGTTCCAAAAGCGCCACTGTTTTCATAGTGAGGGTCAGTATTCATTTCTGATTTTATATGTTGCAGAGGTTCATTCAAAATGTCATCATTCCCATAACATTGTTGACTGCTTCTTAAGCGTTCATCAGACTGCTTGGCGGTCTTTCTGAACATAATGGCAGCATCCAACAATTGGACGTAGTTTAGCAGAAAGGATTCAATCCACGATGAGTTGCACTTGAGTAATTAAGGTTTGAAGTTTAAACAGTGTTTCATGAATAAAGCCTGCATTTTAGTTTGATGTTTTTATACAAATATATGAGTATCCTATTACTTTTCAAGTTTATATATACTTACTTAGGTATATTGTAATAATTCTTAAGATATTTAGGCTAAAGTCGATTTGGATCCATTTTGATAAATTGCATCTTAAATGAAACTTATTCGTATTTATTTTCACAATAAAGTTCCACATGTAAAACAGTGCTGAAAAAAATATGTTTTAAAAATAATACTACCAATCTAAGCATTAATCACTTTTATTTCTTATTGAAAAATAATTGTTTAATCATATTAAATTATGAAATCAACTTTATTTTTTATATTTTGTGGCTATCTTAGCATTAATCAACCTTCAAATGAATTCAATATTTTATCTCGAATGTATTTGTTATTTTTTACTATTACTTGGCCATTATTTATTGGCCTTTTGAGTCATAATTTATATTGTTTTAGATATTAAACATATTTCTAAATACTGAAACAAAACAAATTTCTCAAAAATAAAATATTATGTCAAAAATAATGAAGGTACAATCATCAATCTTTACCTATCTAATTATTAGCTTCAGGAAAATTATTATCAAGTTCGTCTTCAATCACGTGAATGTTAAAATCAAGAGGACCCCCAAATCCTTCTAGATCATTCACAAATAAAGTCACGATTTCCCTTCAAAGATTTATAAAATCCTAAGCTGTCTTTAGGAATGAGATCAAACATGAATTTCAAGTCGTCTAGAATCAGGTCATACATTTTTGAGGTAATTGATTTTTCCAAAATAGAAACACATCTAAAAATCCACGAAATAATTTACACAGCTGATGAATATTATCAATGTCATAAAAAGCTATAAGAAGAAAAATCCACTGCAAGTGTACAAAATGAAGAAAGAAGACTTTTAGGGTACAGAAAAAAATCGAAAAGAAAATAGTTAATAGGAAAACTTAGGTACGTAAACAAGACTAAAGCTAACTGGCTGAAAACTAAACAAATTATGTTGAAGAAAGAAGACTTATATGCTATTTTCATGAAAACTAATATGGAAGACGAATTTCAAGAGCTCAATAACGAAAAAAAAAATTAAAAAAAATATATTGAAATATCGGAAAACGACCTATCACAGTGTGGCCAAATGGCTAAGAAATATCCCAGGCAAAGCTAGACGACTTGAAATTCATGTTTGATCTCATTCCAAAAGGCTGCTTAGGATTTTATAAATCTTTGAAGGGAAATCGTGACCTTGTAGATGATCTAGAAGGATTTGGGGGTCCTCTTGATTTTAACATTGATGTGATTGAAGACGAACTTGATAATAATGTTCTTGAAGCTAATAATTACATAGATAACACTTGATGACTGTACCTTCATTATTCTTGACATAATATTTTATTTTTGAGAAATTTGTTTTGTTTTCAGTATTTAGAAATGTTTAGTGTTTATCACAGTATAAATAATGACTCAAAGGCCAATAAATAATGGCCAAGTAATAGTAAAACATAACAAATACATTCGAGATAAATATTGAATTAATTTGAAGGTTGATTAATGCTAAGATAGCCACAAAAAATAAAAAATAAAGTTGATTTCATAATTTAATATGATTAAAAAATTATTTTTCAATAAGAAATAAAAGTGATTAATGCTTAGATTGGTAGTATTATTTTTAAAACATTTTTTTTCAGCAGTGTTTTACATGTGGAACTTTACGGTGAAAATAAATACGAATAAGTGTCATTTAAGATGCAATTTATCAAAATGGATCCAAATCGACTTTAGCCTAAATATCTTAAGAATTATTACAATATACCTAAGTAAGTGTATATAATCATGAAAAGTAATATGATACTCATATATTGGGATAAAAACATCAAACTAAAATGGAGGCTTTATTCATGAAATACTGTTTAAACTTCAAACCTTAAGGGTTAAGGGTAAGTAATTAATTACTCAAGTGCAACTCATCGTGGATTGAATCCTTTATGTTAAACTACTTTCATTTTGCAATAATAGATACAATGAATCAAAAAAATAATAAACAAAAACTGAGTTTTAATCTAGGGTCTTTTCTGTCATTTTTAATAAAGCTGAGATATGAATATTGATGAATTGAATAGAAACGGTTCATGTGCTTTGGACCTTTTCTGTTGTTTTTGTCAATTTCGGTATATAAAGTACATGAATTCATTAGAAATGACTCAAGCACTTTGGATCCGTTTTAGTTTCATTTATTTTGAAAAGCTTAATAATAACAGAAAGGATCCAAGTAATCTGGATTACTTTTGAGGTTTCACTGGAGTATTTAAATGTCACAAATATGTTTTTTTGCACAAGAATCCAAGCAGATTGAATCATTTTACTTAGGGTATTGTGCACCTGGTTCCTTTTAGTGGTAAATATTCCATAATGATCCAAAAGAGTTGAATCCCTACTATTGAATTAAAATAAAAACCTGTCATAGATGTGGGATGGTAACACTACGCGATTTAAACACTATGCCTTGGTATTTTTGCAGGATCTTTGTTGCTGATCGAAAGTATTGGCCTTTAGGCATAGTTTGGTATACTTAACTCATATTCCGGTTGTTTCGTGGATTGGATCCTTTCTGCTAAACTACGTCCAATTTTGCGCAAGAATCACAAATATATTTTGGGAAAAAATCGTCCAAATTCAATGCAATGCCTCCAAACTCGTTGACATCAGCGGACATGTCTGGCGATGCTCCACTACCGAAAATTGGGGTATTTCCTGGGCCTAAGCACACTCTACAAGTTTTACTGAACATATTTTTCTCGTTTTCATTTTGTTTTGTGAAATCAAAACCGCACGTAACATACTCACTGCTTAGCGTGTCATGCACCCGTATTTCGAAGGATTTATTACACTCCATGTTGAGAATTTTTCATTCATATGCTTTCTTAATTCATGACAAATTATTTCGGAGTACCCATATAATTCAAATTTAGGAAAAGTGGCTCCATCAATTTTTTGATGATTTTGCCAATGTCGAGGTTGGATGAAACGCGGCAAGTAGGTGGACGACTTGTGCAAAAATCGGCCAGTTTTCGGTGGAATAACTACCAGTTACTATCTGCAATGAGGATACACAAGGTATCAACAATACAATACAAAATGATTTGTATTTGTACAATAAGTTTTTTTTCACATTATTTTGACTTACTGACGAATCTGTCTGACAGTGACAGTTGTATGAGTTTGAATGAGACTGTTCGACTTACAGTTAAAACTTCCATTTCTAGTAATTTCTCAATGTGTATTTTCGTGGTATTTTCATCTCGCAGAGGGCCAATAAGAGGCCAATGCTCATCAAACTTGCCTTAAATATTGAAAGCTACTGGATTTTTAGCTTATATATTTTAAAACGTATGCTGCTCACCAATTTGAATTGCTTTTGGTGACTAAATAAGATTATGTGCTTGTCGGCCATTATAATATAAACTTTTCATTAGGGTACTTAAATGTCTGAGCCACGAAGTTGAAAATTGTATATATTTATAAATGCTGACCTTACCGAGTATTCATGAATTTGGCCACTCAAAAATTAGCCTCTGCACGGCACAAATAGAATGAAGTACACCAAAATTAAGATGATTGTTATTTATTTCATTACTTATGTATGAGTAAAAATCGGGAAGTTTAAATCATTGAATGGCTACAATTTTCTTTCTTATTGCATTAGAAGGCTTGGAATGATGGAAATGGACGCCACATAGTCTTTTCCGGATGCTTAATAAAATAAAACATCATATTCGTGAAAGCAATATTATTTTAATTATTTTTGTCATGATAAAATTAAAATAGATAATAATAGCAATAAATTGTACATAAATCACAGGCAACACTATTTTTGATGTCATAGCTAAAATAATAAATAAATAAAATATTTTATACATTTCAAAATTAAACTTAACATTAAGAATGAGTTTTTCGAATAAATTACAACTACTTATGATTTCTTTTTTATATTAATCAATTCCAAAATGTAAAAGTAGTGAACTGAAGAAAGAAAATAAACTTTGAAGCTATTCAAAAAATAAACCCTGATTTGTTATAGGAAATTTGAACAATATTCAACAGTCATATCAAAATAAAATACTACTCAAAAGAACGACCAGTAACTGTGGGTATAATTACAGCCAATAAACCCACTCTAGTCGATACCCAAGCGATGACACAAGCTATATGACAGTTCATATATCTAATGGTCGTATATAGTTGCCGGCAAATATCTTGAGCAAGAACGACGTGGAAGGGGTAAGTTCGCGCATGTACTTTTATACCAAAGAGACGCTAAATTCACTTCTGCGCATTCAAGGTCATGCTCAAGATGTTTGCCGGCAACTATACTCCGGATTTCGCGTCTTCCCGGTTACCTTACTCGTCGCAGCGGAACGAAACAGTGCGAGCGAGGATTATCGAGTAAGATAGTGGCAGCGATCCGGACGCATTGGGTCTAGCTAGTCCTAAGAACAGAGCTTTTTTTCTGCAAAACAGCCTTAGACGGTTGTAGCTGGTTTCGTATAGCAGTCTAGTCTCTATCCATGACTTGCCTTTTTAACCTGATCGAACTAAAATAGTCGATTCCTGATCGCCTAATACAAAGCTATTACAAATTCTACGCGTTCTATTCACTAACTTAGCTAATTTAGCTATAAGGTACGTTTTGCAGTAAGATTGAACTGACGCGATCTGTCATCTCAGCATCTATCTTTGTCACACGTTCTTAGTTGAAAAAGGACAGCAAGCTAACTGTTAAAAGCATACTTTTCAAACAGGTGCCGATCTTTGAAATTACATGCGTGAAAATACTATTCCGAAGCGTTTTATATTATTATACAAATATTTCCCGTTGTTAACTATTTAATTATTGCTTGCATTTTGTAAATGGATTTATCGATAAAAAGACAGATCAAGAATATTTTCCTTCTTCCTCATGCTGAAATAAGAGAAAGGACAATCGATTACTACACAAATCGCGTCAGCTTGCACCCGCCTTTGCTAACATTCTAATTTACATAACAATCTCAATTCTCTATAAATAGGTACATTAGTTACATTGTTATACAGAACGAAACGATTCTAACTTAAAAGTGTAGATCTTGCATTCTTGAAGCGCAAAGAAGCTAGTTCGTCATATAAAACTTGCAGGTCGCTCTGTACCCTATCCCTAGGGTTAACACAACAAATTTTGTAATACTAACAACCTGCTAAAGCAAGGCTGCACAACCTTTTTAACAGTCGGGCCAAACGGTGGAATCAGACGTATAAAACCCAATATTAACCCTTTATAAGGCCCCATTTGTTGGAGCAAACTACCACAGATTCAAAAGCAGCTATCGAATGCATACCTGACAAAGGATATTTTAAAAGCTAGTCGTGTTTTCAATAATTACAATGGAAATTGTGACGTACATTCAAATCAATAAGGTTGAAATTCCAACAATGCATGTGGTCGCTAAATCGCCTCTGCCTTATAAAGGATTAAGGAATAAAATTGACTTGCGCGGGCCATCTCAAATTCTTTCGCGGGCCACGGTGTCGCCCGCAGGCCTGGGGTTGGACATCCTTGTGCTAAAGTCAAAGTACTGAGTACTCACATAAGTGCTAAAAACAAGGTCAGAACAGGGGTTACTAATAAAAATAAGAAAAAAATGCGTTGAAATGTGATGATACAGTTCACGAGCCGCAATATAATGTTGTGGTTTCTCAATCTAAATTAAATTAAGTATATGCAGAATCAAATTAAAAAACGAAAATAATTCAACCATAATTTTCAACCGAACTAGCTTCCCATGCCCAATAAACATCGGCGATAGTAAAGTTTAAACATAAGCTATTATAAATTCGTTTCGCATTATTGCTTCCAGTGGCACTCTTTAGAATTATCTATTTTTCAACGAAGCATTTTTAGTCACTGTATTAAATTTTATTCTAAGTAGGTATTGACTAAATTGCGCTAATCAATAATTGGTGCATTTTAACTATCATCTAAAGGAAAAGGGTGGAGGGGTGTAATATTAACAAATTAATCCAGATTTTATTGATTAGGTACTTACAAATAAGTAATTGATGTATAGCATCGGCCTTATTTCGATAAATATATTTTATTGCGGGCCTTCCACAATTTTTGAACTCGACTTTACAACAAAAATGTGTAGTCAAAATGTTAACGGAACTTTTAAAAAGTATAAGAAAGAGTATAACAATTTAAGAACCTAATTTAATTACTAATTCAATTGTCATGTAATCGATAAGTTAAAAAAAACTACCGAATTGAGAACTTCCTCCTTTTTTTTTGAAGTCGGTTAAAAGTAGCCTCCATATTGACATAAAGTGTTCATAAATCCGGCAATAAGTTTCAGAATAGCAGCAGTATAATTTTGTAGGTTATTAAAATTATCTTGTTTTACAGTTTATTTTCTCAATATGTTTTTTTTGCAACGAGTTTAAACGAAGCGACAAAACCATTTAAAGTCTCTAAATTAGTGTTTTTGTGTTTTTAATTTTCTTTTCAAGCATTTGTATAATTTTTTGCCATTAATACTCTAGCGTACGACACGGACCGCAGTATATTGTACTTCTGTACAATTTATCTAAATACCGCTATACCATATATATCATAGGACACAAGTTTATTACTTCTACACTTGGATCGTTTACACTTTATACGTGTTACAAAATACCCCGTAAAATATCAAAGCCAAAAATATTGTCAACCCTAGTAAACTGTCATCTCAGGAAACCATACTGGGGTCTTAAATATTGTAAATTGACTTGTTATAAGGTCACATTTAACCTCCTTTTGGCTTTACAGGTAGTTTTGTAACACCTTGTATACTTTCAGTTAAATGGGACTGGGCTGGTCACGTCTGCCGAATGCGTCCACAACGATGGCCCCAAATTACCAATCATTGGATCCCGCGAGATGGCCATCGAAGCAGAGGCAGGCCAAAGAGATGGCGGGACGACTTGGATGCATATTGAAAAGTGGCAGGAGCATGCTCTTGACAGGGACGAGTGGAAGGGGAGGCTTTTGCCCAGTAGTGGGATACAATAAGCCAGGGGTGGCCAACTTGATTAGACCCAAGATCTCTTGTTTATTAAAAAAACCCTGCATCTACCAATTACATACTTCATGAAACCTTAAATGAAACACGTTGCGCAGTCTGGTCTACGTACTAATATTTTTTGCCTTGCCACGATCGACTGGACTAACAGTCGCGATCGACCTGTTGGCCACCCCTGCAATAGGGTTGCCAACGAGCAAGTGGGTTACCTGACGGCAAGCACCACCAGTACCACCCACGGTTACCCGCAAAAAATCATTGCAGATGCAGTAGGGTGTGCAGAAAAGTTTATGGTAAATTTCAAATGTAAATTCTGAAAAATAGTTGGTGACAGACTATTTTTTCGCATGGAGAACTTGCTATGGAAAACTAAGTATATTATGATAGAGATCTACACAAAACAACTTTATAATGTATTGATTTTAATACTGGAATATTAAGGTTAGGACACACATCAAGCCGAGGATAACATTTTTCTATACATAGCCTAATCGGACATTTTGAGAATGTATAAAATCAATTGTCCATGTAAATTTTCTATTAAATAACATTATTACAATTTGATTAGTCGAGGAAGCTTCAATTTGCATATAAAGTTTTGCCAATACGAGTTACAATTACATCATCAAACACTCGCCTCTACCGAAATACCTACTGTCATTCGTCTAGAAACTTGTATTGTAACACATTGGAAGCGCCTAAATTGAATTAATACTGTTCATACAGCGAGGTATTAAAAAATACTAAATGTGACATTTGTGACGGAGATAAAGGAATGTATTCTCAGCCTACAATAAACTATTTGTCTATGTGCAAAATAATTAAACTAGTAGGGCGACCCTTCGTGTAATAAACGACTAAGTAACATGGACAAAACCACGTGAATGTGGCAATGTTATAGTACTAACGTGTAAGTGGCAACACGGTCGCGATGTCAACGTGGCGAACAGGACGCAGTACGGCGAACGTGGTATCATGACAGCACTAACGTGACTATGTGGTAAAGGGAGCACCGTAGCATCGTGATAAGTGAGTACCATAATTTTGTCAGTATGAACTACCGTCCGACAGTAATGAATGCGCCTCTAAGCTGTCTTGAAATTCAGCATTTGTCATAATCTCTCACGCAAAGTGCTTGAAAGTGGCGACAATTCAACATGACAAATTGTAGTTCAACTTTATCAGATTCATACTATCTCTTCTGTGTGTAAAAATCCGTGTAACATACCCAGAAACACCGTAACGTGGCACCCGGGACATGACACCGCGAACGTGTTAGCATGGTCGTACCGCGAACGTGACAATCCAGTCGTGGGGCCACGAACGTGGCAACTTACAAGGCCACCAGGCGTGTGTTGCAGTCGCGCCATTTCTCTTGCAACTTCCTGTGCTCCTCGTACTGTTGATCCGTTATGTTTTTCACGGTCACACCCGCGCCCTAGAAATATTAATTTAATATAAGTAACTCCGAGTAAAATTTGATTCTGTATAAAAACAAAAGTCCCTACTGACTCATGTCATGAACGCAGTCCGAAAGCTAGGACTTCGGAAGTTGAACATTTGCATAGAGATTTCCTTTATGAAATGAACGAGGTACAAAGACGTATAATCTAAACGGGAGAGGAAATTCACAAAACTTTTCTCCAAAGTGTCATCAAAGTGCACCCATAATCAGTTTTGTGAGCCATGGGAATTGGCCGAGTCTATTTCGGTAACTTTGGATCTTCTCTTCTATAACATTTTTTTACGACATGTTATATGTATACCTACATACATAAATCACGTCTTTATCACTTATGGGTTAGACAGAACAGAGCCTAGTGTAATAAGAATAAGATTTAAGGTATTTTCATTCTTACCTATCCTATTTGGTAAACAAAATTCTAACCTCAAAACGTCTCATTTTTGTTATTTTTTAACAATTTCATCGTAAATAAAGGAACTGGATATATCAGCAAAATTATGTACAAAATATTACCTCAGGTTTATTTGATAACATAATACACCTTATTCTTTACAAAAATTTGTACATGGAGGTTAGAATTTTGTTTACCAAATAGTAGGTAAAGAATGAAAATACCATAAAGACCACGTTTAAGTTGAAAGATACTTTATATAACTCTTCATCAACTTACCTTGATTTTCCTAGGATCCAAATTCGCTCCCAGACTCTGCACACCCTTTGCCAATTTAGACAGAGGAGACAGAACCATGTCTTTAGTAGCGCTCGAGACAGGGCTCGCTATATTCTTGAATTGCCTCAAAGCCGACTCGCTATGCGACTGTGCGATATTCAACGTAATCTCATGCTGCGAATTCGAGCGATGATAATTAACCCCAGCAGTCTGCAAATTCTGATTATCCTCGTAAGTTATATCGCTAGAACTGTGCGATAACTTCTGGGATAAAATAAGAGAGCTAGGCGGTACAGGTTTCGAGAATACACCCTCGTTATCTATTTGTATTTCGGGTGTTCGCGAGTTGCTCGTAGCGTCCGATTCTAAATCGAAGGGGTTACGTTTGCTGATGTTGCTTGGTGTTTTAATCGATTGTTTTTCGACAGTGCTAGCGATGACTGTAGAGGGATCGAAAGTCGTTTCGTTCGGTTCTATCTTGCTGGAGTACAACGGATTCTGTATGAGTTCACAGTCGTTTTCTCTGTCTTTCTGCGTACTCTCACCAATGTAATGTTGTGCGTTTTCAAAGTTATCGAGGGTAGGTTCGAAGATGTTAGTCCTGTGTTCGTCGTCCGACGAGTAGTCTGAAGACATGCCGTCAGAGAGGCTGCCTTTTTTCTTGGTGTCCGGTTTTCCTCCGAGGGTGAACATTTTCTTGGTTCGTGACGAGCCCTGGTCGAATTTGAGCTGAAGGCTGGGCCGAGCGCGTGCGTTGAGCGAGTGGCTCAGTTTGTTGAGCTTGCTAAACTGCTCAGACATGTTGGTCAGGGCTTTGGATCCTGGAATGGAATGTTAAAGAATTAATGAATTTTTGATAACTTGTTACATCACTATTTATTATTAAGTTTACTTAATCTCACTGATATTCTAGATATTATTTTTAATTTGAACCTTAATACTATGACAATACCGTTTGTTTTTCAATATGAATGGTGTAGTGGCACGTGCGTACGGTAGCTTGCGGTTTTGCGATAATAGAGACAATGGCCTTTGTTTGAAACATTAGGGCTCGAAGCGAAAAATTCACTTGGGAAGATTCATACTATACCACAGCATTTAACAAAAAAAAGAACCTCAGCTATATCTCTGGTTTGCGTCTGCGTGCAACCGTCACTCCGCCGGCGGGGGGCGGGTATGAGCCGGAACTGTGCCGGCAGTGCGCCGGCGCAGCGGACGATTTGTTCCAGGACCGCGTCTGTTGGCGACGCCCGGGGCTCTGGGACGGGAGGGGTGAGGAGTGGGTAGGTTACGATCACAAGAGGGTCTACTCCCTGTCAATCTCGTATCATGCTATCCCTCTCAGTCTCCCATTGAACCACCATAAAACGCTAGCAAGCAAGAATTTAGGATTTGGGAACAAAGAGCTAGGTACAGGTGCGAGGTGATCGAGTGTTGCCATACATACTTCCGTATATTTGTCAGCTTGTTTGTGAAGTTCTTTCCACTGGCGTTCGTGTCGCCACAGTGAGTGTGTTTGTTTTTGTGTTTAGTTTTTAATTTTATCTGGGTCCCACTAAAAAACAGCGTTAGTTGCGTTGAGTGGGGTCCATTTTCCACCATATCGGTACTATTCTCAAGTATATTGTATTTCTTCATATTTTAAATCTATGTGTATCGAATGTGTGTAAATAAATGTTTCTCTCTCTCTCTCTCTCTCTCTCACTAACTTGAGGTAAAATTAACGTAACTGGTAATGACCTTGTGTTAGCAGGATGAAGCCGGCATACCTACACAGAGAAATACGATCGCCCCTATATTTAACTAATCTGACATTCTACCAATCTGGCATTTGCAAACATGAGATTTACTATCAAATGAATCAAGAATTTTACTTCTTGATTTTTTATGTTTACTTTTACGGTTTTACTGTTAGAAATTAAATTTCTAAACGACACTGAAAATTAAAAAAATATAGAAAAATCCGAAAAGTAAAGCTATGGCCGGGCATATTTTCCCGGTCATAGCTAGTAATAGAAATTTAATACGAGATTTCGCGAATCTGGCATTTTGCTATCCGACATTTTGCTAATTTGACATTTCACATATCTGGCACATAGTGTAAAAACATTTACCCCAACTCAATACATCAAGCCAGCTCACCCAAGGACATATATAAGGAAGTAAGGAATCGCGAACCGCATCAAACTGCATCTTTTTTGCACTCGTCCGCCTTTTTCATTAAAAAAAATATATAGTTTACGTACCGACGCTCCTTATATCGGCAACTAGTTGCGTCTCGCTCACGTTGCGCGTGATTGTCGGCAGACGCGACAAATCGAGATAGAGCGATGACCTCGCGCCGCCCGACGCAGCTTGGGACGGGTGTACCTGCATAACGTATCAATACAATACAATACAAATACTTGAATTGAACACCACAAATCAGTACAAAACAATACAGAAACAAAGAACAACGTATACAGGCGGTCTTATCGCTTAATAGCGACACTAATATTAACATTCGCTGCCAGCTGTCAAGCCCGAGACTTCTTCAGCCACAGACGTACATGTGCGTTCAAATGCCTGTAAAATTATGACAGCGGCACTGGGCGAATGTCACGTAAATATATGCGTCGGTTGCAGTGAATGTGTTAAGTGGAACTCAAATAAGATTTGGTTTAAACAACATTTTTAATACAAGCTTTTCCTGCCGATTGTAGTCGACCAAGAAAGTCCTTTACCGCCTTAACCCCTCGAATGCTTAAGACACAGATCTGTGCCAAATTTAAGACTACCTTTTTGTATTTTTGTTTAGACCAGCAGAATGTGTGCATATTAAAACAGATGCGTTTAGAATGCGGTACTTTTTTTAGCTCCGACATACGAGGGGTTAAGGTTCAATGTCTTTTGTAAGGCTTAAAACATCAAAGCCTATTTCCACTCACAAGTCAATGTGACAATCAGCTTTATTGCTTTTTTCTGATGGATCATAAAAAATAACAAAGCACTTTCTTGGTATTTCTTCGTCTTTTTTTCTGGCCGTGCATTGTGATTCATCCATACATAAAATATAGTTTTTGCGGGTGATAGAACCCTGGTCCGTCCAAGTCCAAGAGAGAATATAGTAAAAGATCGGTAACGCAAGAGAAAGAGCGTCGTAATACATGTAAGGTCTTTTCATTCTTACCTGTCCTATTTGGTAAACAAAATTCTAACCTCAATATGCAAATTTTTCTAAAGAATAAGGTGTATTAGGTTATCGAATAAACCTGAGGCAATATTTTGTACTTACATAATTTTGCTGATATTTTATCTCCAGTTCCGTTATTTATGATGAAATAGTTAAAAAATAACAAAAATGAGACGTTTCAAGGTTAGAATTTTCGTCGTACAGACACATCATTCAAACAGAGGACGCTTAGCGACAAAATATTCGCATAGTAACAAGGTCACGTGACAGTTGGTAACAGATAGAAAAATTCGGAGGCTTACTCACCTGCTATGGGTGGTGTAGGGGTATAGCACGCGTCACGGAATGACAAGGACCCGGGTTCGATTCCCGGCCATAGCTTTACTTTTCGGATTTTTCTATGTGTTCTAATTTTCAGTGTCGTTTAGAAGTTAGAATTTTGTTTACCAAATAGGACAGGTAAGAATGAAAAGACCTTATGTGAGGGTTAGTTAGATATACTAGACCATTTTTCAAAGCCATGAGTCTTAGTGCTTCCAGGGCTCGCGATCTACACTAAGAAAAACACTGTTTTAAAGAATCACACAGCTGGTTGATTCATTATTAAAAAATGTCTAAAAAAACAAGAAGGTATACGTACAGCATAATTAAACATAATTATTATTTTCAGTGCACGCCCATAGGCGTTTTGTTCTTTGTCAAACAGCGTCAAATTGTAATTCGACTGCTAAAAACACTCCGCTTGATAAATTCGGTCATCAATTTCTTAGAATGACGATTTCAAAGTTTAAAACGACAGTTGTTGAAATGGCATCCTCTGAAAAGACGAGGAATTCTCGAAATAACTATGTACAGATACAGATGTCATGCTAAATCCTTCCCCATCGTATTATCTGGTCAAAGTTCGTATTTCTATGGTATTTGTCATGCTACTTCAGAGTCTAACCCCCTTATTCATAAACTCTGCAGGGTGTTCCGCCTTTTCGCCGAATTTTTCTTGATCGAATTTCATTTGGCAACCAACGTTTCACCGAATGTTCACTTTGACAACTGACAATTGGCAAATTTTTGTATGCCAACCTCTCATTTGGCCGAATTTTCATAAAGACGAATATCATTTTGATTTTAAACTTTTGGAATGTCTTTCACATGGCAAATGTTACACTAGGCCGAAAAATTCTTATGATTAATTTGGATTAATTTAGGTTTAGGTGCGGCGGGTTGGCCCAGGGCCACCCCTTAGCCGCGAACATGTTTGTTTTAATTTATAAACAGTCTTTATTTTACCTTAGAATGACTTATTTTTTACTAATGGTTATGTAGTACCATTTGGCTATATAAAAAAAAAACATTTTAATAAGTGTCCATGTAAAAAAAAACAAACGTTGAGTTGGCAATCGTGAGGTTGGGAAATGAAACTAATCATTTTAACAAGTTGCCATATGATGATTCGGCAAAATGAAATTCGGCCAAACGTTGGTTGGGAAGTGAAATTCGGCAAATCAATAGAGAACCACTCTGGCCTTAGTAATCGTTTGTCCTTATCTGTCACTTTGACATTTACCTTTCACAGATAAGGACAAACGATTGCTAAGTTAGCAGAAGCCTATAGAGCGTTTATTTATTTATTTATTTATTTATTTATTTATTTATTTATTTATTTATTTATTTATTTATTTATTTATTTATTTCAATAAATTTACACGGCATTACAGTGTTCACCAATACACCGCGAAATTAAAATTGTACATAGGTAAAACAAAACCGAAGTAGGAAACAGAAAAAATAATAATAATAATATAATACATAACTTAAGAAAACTTAAGAAAATACACTGGATTGCCTATCATCCATCAACTTGCAAAACCTTTGACATTCACGCTGCACAGACGGCCAGCGACAAGCAAACAGGTCACACTCAGGTGCTGCTGTCAGTAGCGTATTGAGCAGCGTCAACGCGCGAGGCAGCGGTGAGTTCTTACATATTTATGAATAAGGGAGATTGACACTTCGGCATCATTCGGAAGTAATCGTGTGTTCATGATGGGAAACGATTATTTACTACGTCTGTACCTTACGACCACTTTTTGAAAGGACGACTTCTTAAAATTTCGACTCGAAATGTAACGTTTTGTCTAACTCGTCTTTTAAAAAGTCGTCAATCCAATGTCATCTTTAAGAGGTCGTCTAAAGTAGATAAATATATCAAGTTCAGTTCGAGAAGTCGTCATTTTAAGAAGTCGCCTGTGACCAATTACAATTTAATGGATATTCTTTAAAAATGAACAATACAGAATGAATTCTTATTTTAAATTTTCATAAATAAAGTTTCTATAGGCTTCTGTTAACTTAGCAATCGTTTGTGATCTGTGAAAGGTAAATGTCAAAGCGACAGATAAGGACAAACGATTGCTAAGTTAGCAGAAGCATACAGAGCGTTTATGAATAAGGGGGTTACTCTACACCTACAGTGGCGCCAACTAGCGAGCACAAACCCTCATTCCGTAGTCTGAGTGTCGTTGAATATAAGTGCATTTTCAAAAAAACCTGTACCCATGACTTTTTCCAAAATGAAGACATTATGTTTTTTATCAGAATTATTAGCAGTATTCATCTCCAGCATATATACTACCCACTGCTGGGTACAGGCCTCTCAGAAAGAGAGGGCTTGGGCTATTGTGACACTATTTTCATACAATTTAAAGGTGCGACCACACCGCCGCGTATACGCAGTGACGTGTCGTAGGCGTCACGTTTTCTCACCGTTTCTTCATACATTTTGTTGCATATACGCACTGTCAACGTCTTACGCACCGGTGTGGTCGGACCTTTATAGTATTTAGTTTATTAATTACTCGACCCATCACGTTAAAGAACCAAATTAAAACAACTCAAATAAAAACTAGTTCGAGGGACATTTCAGTAATTACAACAAACCGGATCAACTCACGTATAAAAAGCCGAAATAATGCTCCGACAATTGCTTGTTTCGGTCGAGCGCTCTCTGATGAAGGACTACGTAATAGTCCGAAACAATTGTCGGAGCATTCTTTCGGTTTTTTATACGTGAGTTATCCGGTTTGTTGTAATTATGTTTGAGTCTCACGGTAGTTTATGTTGAAAAAGACATTTCAGTAATTCCACATTCATCATAATACCTTAGATTTCCTCCTCTCAAGTTTGATACCGTTGTGGAAAGCGATAGGCGGTAACTTCGCCACATCTCTCGCCACAACCAGAGACTCGCAGATATAATGCAGAGATTCTAAAACAAAATAACACTAATGAGTGATGGGACTCGAATCACGTTTCACTCGAGTCACTCGAGTAGTTTTACTGTCATTCGGACTCGAGTGAAAAATAAGTTGACTCGGCTGTCGAGCGACTCGAGTCAACTCGAGTCGCCTGGAAATTCATTCGGCCGGCGAGTGACTCGGACCACTCGAGTTGACTCGGGCCACTCGAGTTGCCTGTACCGATTCGAGTGAGAAAGTCAAGTTAAGACGATTTGGGCATAATTGACAATATTTCAAATTTCTTTATATTCATAAATCAAAAACCATTTCGAGAGAAACACTTGTAGAACACAAAAAAAATATTTTTGGATTTTTTCGTACAGTATTTTTTGGAAAAATGAGCAAAATATGTGAAACAGGAAATGACGTCCAGCGGCCGGTCCAATACTGCCATTATAAAAATCCTTGTCTTCCGGGTTTCCCTTTGACATTTACAACTTTCACAACACAAACACTACTGACAGCTGACGGTTAATTTATTCGCACACCACTCGGCTTTGTTGCCATCGGGAACACTAGATAACTGTTTGCCGGGCAATAATGATTATATTTTTGCAAGTTTTCATTTAAAATCATATTTTTTGTGAAGTATTCTGTTTGAGTTTGTCAGCTCGTTTTGACGTTCATTGACGTTGACAACTGCATTCACTGTCAAAGTATTTAAGCACAGGTTTTGGCGGTCAATTAATGTAATTATTTCAACGTTTTTTTAAGTGTACGAAACAAAGCAGTGACGTCATTTCGCTAATACTTGACGTTTGTTAATTACGTCCTTTCTGCTTGAGCAGCGATTTAAATGGATTTTTCCACGAAAATACAAGATTTTCACGAATATAAAAAAATATGGGTGTCTTAAATTTGTGCGCTCTTTCCAGCCAGACAATAAAAAGTAGCTCTTAAAAAATTGAAATACTGTCAATTATTCATAAGTGTTCTGTCAAAAATTGTTGGTTATGGTTAAAGTTATTGTTAAAGTAACTTCGTGCTACTGACGCTATGATGATGTGATATTTTACAAGAGGACGGCCAGCTGACTGAAAAAATCGTGACTTGTAGGTATCACAAATTCACTCGAGTGACTTTGGGCATATCATCACTCGAGTGAAAAAATTGACACTCGAGTGGTACTCGAGTGAGTCGACTTTTCGAGCGAGTGACTCGAGTGAAAAAATGTCACTCGAGTCCCATCACCACTCAAGAACAAATATTCGTATTTCTTATACTGGTACTCCACTTGGCGTATTTATTCTATTTGCGTGAGTGAAGGGGATGCACTATATTGTTTCTAGCGTATGCGACGAAGATGCCAATAGCGCAACGTGAACACGCAACGCCGAGTGGAGCGCCAGTATTATATGTAAAATCTGTCATGAATTGACCGGGTATCAAAGCCGGGACACCAAACTTCGTTATCTAACCACTAAGCTATTTATTTATTTATTTATTTATTTATATGCTTAAATCATCTGCCACAGATGCTGAGGCCTAGATGAGATGATGATGATGATTTATTTATTTGCATCAAATTGCAAAGGTACAATTAAAAAATTAATTAATTAGCTAACCAGTTATCACTACATATTATAGCAAAGTGCTCGGTCTGTCTATTCGCGATAAACTGAACAGCTAGCTTATTACGTAACTCGTTCGCAATCGCCATCGTGTTCATTTTGACAGTTCTTGTATGAATGTGACAGCTAGCTGATTCCGATGCCAACTGTCAGCCCATACATGAACTGTCAAAACGAACACGATTACGATCGCGAGCGAGTTACGTAATACGCCTGCAGATTTTTATGAGGTTTATACCTTTACATTCATAGATAGTGTATCAGGAGGTGGGTTTAGGTATGTAATTTGTTAAAGTTTTGTGTACATACTTACATAAATAACGTCTTTATCACTTACAGGGTAGACAGAGCCTAAGGTAACAAGTCCTAAAAGCCACGTTTATCATGATATTGGGCGTATAGGTGGAAAGAGCAATCAAAATCAAATACTTCGTACCTAATGTTTTGATAATGTATATTTTTATTTGTGTATTGGTAAATAACAATTTATTTTATTTTATTTATTTATTTAAACCGGCTAAACCATAGAAATAATTTTAATTTATTCCATTACTATTAAAATTGAAGTTCCCACGGGATAGCGTTAACATATAATAAAGCTGAAAAGGGTCGATAGTCTGTACATGGATTTGCCCATTTGCTCGTTTGCCTTCCTATTCATATATAAAAAAAAAGTTCCCGCGGGATAGCGATACTCGAATTCTTTGCAGACGAAGTTGCTGGCAACAGCTAGTTTATAATATTAGTTGGATTAGATTGCTCACCAATCATCTCGTCCTTGGTATTGATGACGACGGCCATGTTGTTGAAGAACCTGAGCGTAGTGGAGCGGAACATGTGGAAGTAGCCGCCCTCGTTGTTGTACGTGTAGTTGATGCGAATGCAGATTATGGGCTCCGATGTCGTCTTACGGCCGACGCCGAATATCTAATAAAAATTGGAATCATTTGATAATCTATCGGCTGGCTTAAGAGGGTGCATCCGTGTTGAGCTCGCAACGTCGCATTTTTGGTGATTTTTTGCGATTATTTCACAGAAATTGAATGAAAGTATCAAATATCCGTCTGTAGTGCACTTCGTTTTCGTCGACACATTAGTACTCTAAAAACGAAGTGCACTACAGACGGATATTTGATACTTTCATTCAATTTCTGTGAAATAATCGCAAAAAATCACCAAAAATGCGACGTTGCGAGCTCAGCACGGATGCACCCTCTTAAGAACAAGATAACAGCGCAAAAAATGGGCCACAAAGGGCTCATTTACATGGTCTTTTTGAGTCTACAAACGATGTCAAAAATATCATTAATAGTACTAAGAAACCCGGCAGAAAGTTATTTTTTCATAACAAAACTTTATTACAACACTAGATAAAAGGTGTGTATAGTATGTATACATATAATAAATTTAAGCAGGTAGTTGGGTTAGTATAACTCAGTCTGAACACTCTTGCAAAAGTTTTGAATCATATTTCGCTGTACACTTTCAACATTTGACAAATGAATGGAATCATTTGTAACCAAAATAAAAAAATCCTAAAAATATCTAAAATCAAAATTAAAATTACAATAAATAGGAAGTCAATTAAAATAAAATAAAAACGGAAAATTTAAACTCGAAAATAAATATTAAATTTAAACGAAATCAAAATTAAAAATCTAAAATAAAAACATAATAAATAAATAAATAAATATCATGGGACAAATTACACCAATAGACCCAGTCCCAAACTAAGCAGTGCTTGTGCTATGGGTACCAACCAAAACATACTTATATAATTTAGATAAATACATACATACATACAACATCCATGACTCGGGCACAAACATTCGTATTCATCATACAAATGTCTGCCCCTACCGGGATTCGAACCCGGGACCTCTAGCTTCATAGTCAGGGTCACTAACCACTAGGCTATCCGGTCGTCAATAATAAAATGCAATCAATACTATATTAAAATGCAATTCAAATTAAAAATCGGTCAGGCAAGATCAACATATGGCACGCTATAGTATGGCAGGTCGCTTTACACAAAAGATCCACAAATGAGTCGAAGTAGATCCGTAGGGACCTCTAGATTTAAGATAAGATAAGGAGCAGCGCTATACATACCGTGCTGGAGCTCTCCACAGCGCCGAGCTCGACGCTGGCGACGTCGCGCAGCGGCACCCTCTGTACGGACAGCACTCGGTCCGA
Source organism: Pandemis heparana (assembly GCA_963854515.1). NCBI lineage: Eukaryota > Metazoa > Arthropoda > Insecta > Lepidoptera > Tortricidae > Pandemis > Pandemis heparana. Next base: position 8,139,858 of record OY978028.1, read on the forward strand.
CGTCTCGTCGTAGTCCGCCACGTGGTAAGCGTCGCTAGTCAGCAGCAGCACGCTGTCCATCTCCGTTTCCGACGGGTCGCCGGTACTGGCATTATAAAACGAAATTTGTCACTACAAACCAATTCTCCATGAGATTTTTATACTTAAATAGAGCAAAATTACTGTCAAGAATCGAATCTGACATTAAAACTTTTTACAATACTCTTTATTGAACACCACAAATCAGTACAAAACAACACAGAAACAAAGTATATAATACTAGCTTTTTCCCGCGACTTCGCCCGCGTAGACTTCATTTATTGACAAATAGCTTTTGCCCGCGGCTTCGCTCGCGTGTACCAGGAGTATTTCAATCCCGTTTTTTTCCCGTTCCCGTAAGAATTTCGGGAAATGATCTCTTAATGCTCCCTACACTCCCCAAGAAACCCACTTAAAACGAAAAATCCCGTTTTTTCCCGTTCCCGTGGGAATTTTGGAAATTCCTCTCTTAATGTTCCTCTACACTCTCCAAACAACCTAAATGCCGAATTTCAGCGTTCTACAACCAGTAAAACGAAAATTCCCGTTTTCCCGTTCCCGTGGAAATTTGTGTGTGTGTGCGTGCGTGCGTGCGTGCGTGCGTGCGTGCGTGCGTGCGTGCGTGTGTGTGTGAGAGGTAGGTATGTGTGTTATTGTTTTCGTAATCAGCGACCCGATAAACCGTACAAACAATACTACCCACTATAATATAATAATAATAATACCCACGTTGATTTTTAGACTTTGTCACCCCCTATCCCCTTTTAGGGGTTAAATTTTCAAAAAACCTGAAACAGGTGTTTACTCATTTATTGTTAGGAATACTCCTGTGAAGTTTCGAATAAAATAGTCTAACTAATCTTGATTCCCCATACAAACTTTGGACCCCCATTTAACCCCTTTAGGGGTCGAATTTTGAAAAATCCTTTCTTAGTGCACCCCTAGACCTTATAAGGAACCTACGTGCCAAATTTGGAATCTCTAGAACCAGCGGTTTGGGCTGTGCGCTGATATGTCAGTCAGTCAGTCAGATATAATAGGCGGTATTATCGCTTAGTAGCGATAAAACTTTTTTACCGACTGCTTTAAGCTTTGTTTTCTACGAAGGGGATGACCAATTACCCCATACCAGTGACGGCATAATTTAGGCAGGTTAATAATTAAAAAACATGTCCACTAAACCACTAACCCCTTTGTTCATAATCGCTCTGTAGGCTTCTGCTAACTTAGCAATCGTTTGTCCTTGTCACTTTGACATTTACCTTTCACAGATAAGGACAAACGATTGCTAAAGCAGAAGCCTATAGAGCGTTTATGAATAAGGGAGATAGTATTTATTCTTAATTAAATGGCTGGAAAATGAACTTTAAGCCGTGGTAGCCTAGTGGTTTGACCTGTGGCCTCTCAAGTAGAGGGTCGCGGGTTCGAATCCCGGGCTCGCACCTCTGAGTTTTTCGGAATTTATGTGCGAAATTACATTTGAGTTTACCATGAGCTTTTCGGTGAAGGAATACATCGTGAGGAAACCGGATCAATCCCAATAAGGCTTAGTTACCCTTCTGGGTTGGAAGGTCAGATAGCATTCGCTTCTGTAAAACTACGGTCGGTTTCAATAACGAAGGGTTGTGTGACAGATCCATAGAATGTAACTGTTAGCGTTCACGAAAGTTTTGACAGCAAAATAAATACTAAATTAAATTACTTAGAAATAAATCAATACTCGGTACTGTACATTAATAACGTTCTAAATAGAATCGCGGCGATGTTTTTTGCGTTTACATAATTTTCACGTACAATTTTTCAATATATGTCACTATTGACGAGACGTAGCTAGGTTACGTTCTATGGTTATTAAAACTAGAGAGGTGACTATGTATAATTGGGTGATCGGTTAAAATCGCGTATAATCGAAAATCCAAAGACAACCTACAAAAATATGAAGTGAGTATTTTACATTCTTTCACACTCGCTACACAATACCAATCTATTTTATTGGTAATAAATAGATTCCTTAGAACTTAAATGACATAATGAAGTAAAATAATATTTTATTTAACCTATTTTGTTGAAAAAACACAACTTGGCAAAAAGCGTAAAATAGGAATTATAATTATTACATCTTAGGAGATTGACTTGGGTATTATTATATCGAAATAGCATTTATTTATTAATTAATATGCAGTCGTTATTTTAATGGAATCGATTGTTATTAGTACTAAGATATAATCGATAATCGTTTCATGTGAAAGGTGTCACAAGGAAGCCTCACCTCTAGATTTGTCAATGTTAATGTCACATACAACCCTTCCTTATTGAAACCGAGTGTAATGCCTAAGCGAAATCTTGGGATTAGGTTGTCAAAGCGGACCTCAGGCTCACTGAGTCGTGGCAAATGCCGGGAAAAACGCTAGGAAGATGAGCTGTAAAATGGACTTTCGTCTTAAGGTATAAAGGTTAATTTAAGCAACTCCACTTACTTGGGATCAGCATCAATGAGCCCCCAGGCCCCTAGAACGGGTTCCGTGTCCACGATAAGCTTCTTGCAGTCATCGATCAACGACTTGACGTGTTGCGCCATCGCCGTCGTGTCTGGCACGTTTTGGTCCTGCGAAAATAATGTTAACCCGTTGCTAAGGGCGACCAAAGTACGAGCCTGTAGACTTATTGTCTAATATTATAATATTATACAGTCTTCCACTTGCAACTTCTGCAGTTCAGCCGACCAAACTTTACACCACATTTTCTTTGATTGCAATGGTTTTGTTCTTCCCAGACTCATTTTTATAGACCGCCTTTTGGAAATTTATAAACATGCTGAGGATATCCCGCGCTCCCTTTAGCAATTATTAAGAAACACCGAATGTTTCATACCCATTTATGATTTCGTTGTCTCCACACTTGGAGACATTTAACGCCTTATGATATGACTTTGACTTTTAACGGATTGAAAATTTAAAATGATTTGACATTACACAGATTTTGACCTTAGGATTTGACAATGCTAATACAGACTTGGCGAGAGCCTTAAAGGATTTAGACCATTTACATGATATGAGTTACAATTGACTTTGGCTTCAACCTTTTATGATACTACAGACTTGGCGACAGCCTTAAAGGATTTATTTAGATCATTTAAATGAGGGTTACAATTGACTTCGGCTTCTGCCTTTTTATTGAGGAAAAAGAAAAAGATAACACCAGACTAGGCTGTATGGACGGAGTTTCCTTTGCCTTCCCCCCGAAAACGAAAGGGGGAGAATTAACAAAAAAAAAAAAATGGTTTTGCTTTTGCCAAAATCAGCTGTTCACATTTGTGGCGGCCATTTTGTGAGTTAGCAGACAGATAAAGGAGGGTCTACGGTCCGCTAATTTTCGGACTACTTAACAGAGCCTTGATGGACTGATTAGCGCTAACAGACGTTTATGAATCATGGTTTTTGCATCGTTCCTATAGGGAACCTATAACGAGCCTCTAACTTTTTATGAATAAGGCCGGTACTTCTTACATTACCTTAGCGGGCAGACTGTCCCGCACGATCAGCTGATCCGGGACGCTGCGGGACTCCCCGGTCATCACGTCGATGGCCACTTGGCGGAGCGCGTCTTTGAACGTCGACAGGTAGTATCTGAAACAACGGAATAAGAATAAGAATAAGAATCATTTATTTGCTAGAATACCTATGGTCCATTCATCCTTACGTGTGTTATCATGTAAACAAACGTAACATCAAAAGTGATAATAGATAATGACTAGTGATTGAAAATGTTGATAAACTATACATATAAAACGTGACCGATTATTTCGCTTTAAAAATAAATAGAACTTGTACCAGGTTTTCGATTTTGTGGCAACACTCAGGTTGCAGAATATTCTCGAGTAGATTAATTCGTTCCTCCGATTATTGAAGAAAATCTAATTAAAAATGATATTTTGCAGTGATTACTTGGTCAATTTTAATACTTTATGCGTTTCTTTAAGCCTACAACAACCTAACTATTGTGAAGTCCATAAGAAAAGTGCGACAATGTCTTTGAGAAGTGTTTGTTTACATGATAAAACACGTAAGGATGAATGGATATTACAGTATCAGTATCAGTATTGTGTTACAATCTTCTTGTCCCTTGTATCTAGCCTGCATGCAGGCGAACAAATTATTAACATAGGTATTATACTAAAGATAACATTACATTGATATATTGACATAACAGGAGATTGCTCTCACTGTCAGTTTCATGATAAGGTTCATTGACAGCACTTTCATCATGAAACTATAGACCGACCACTTAAATGAGTACTCTTGGGCGCGGCTGCGGGGCGCGGGGAGCTCTCGCTGCGGGCGGGAAGTGCGCCTGCCCCGCACAGAGAACACCCCGCTCATTTAAGCGTTATTGTGACAGTAAACACTTCTGACTGTTAAGAAGTTACATAGAAGAATGCAGACGCTTAAACACAGGACAGGAGACGTTTGTTTATTTACTAGCTTCTGCCCGCGACTTCGTCTGCGTAGAATTAGTAATTGACATGTTTATGGCTATCCCCCGGGAACTATGCAATTTTCCGGGATAAAAAGTAGCCTATGTTCTATCTAGGTGGTTGTACGTATTTAGGGTACCAGCTATCTTCGTTCCAAATTTTATCCAAATCCGTCCAGTCGTTTTAGCGTGAAGAAGGAACAAATATACACACTCACTTACATCGTCACAAACTTTCGCATATATAATATTAGTAGGATTAATTTAATGAAAAAAAAAATACATGGCATTACAGATTTACGACTAATGACATGACAACATCGCCATCGTCGCATTGTTTACAGTATAAGCAAAGTAAGTACATCTGTTTCTATCCACTATAAACTGACCTCCCTAATCCATACGCAATCTCAGCAGACAAGAGCTCCTGCGTCAACGGATGCCCAAAATAACTCGGGACCAATTCTAGCTTCGGCCTTTCAGTGTCCATATTCTCAAATAACATCAAAGATGCAGTTTTGACATCCCGCCAGACGCTGTCGTACTCGTCTACGATGTTATAGTCTATGGTCTGTCCTAGAGCGAGGTCTATGGCGCATTGCGTCATGGCGTCGTTAAAATGGCAGATCACGAATCTGGCGGGAGAAAACACCAGTTACGTTGTTCGAATTTGGAAATTATTAGTTTTTTATTGCGACAGCTTTACCTGTTGGCTGAGGCGACGCCATCTTTCATCATGCCAGTAAATTTTCGTTCGCCAGTTCGCGTGTAGTCACCCTGAAAAAAAAAACAGTACTTAAATAATATTTTTAACATATTTCAGATAAAGGAGATTAGCTGTCGGTAGGCCTCCAACAAGAGGAGCGACGACCTGATCAGGATCGCGGGATCGCGGTAGATGCGTAAAGACCGGTCTTAGTGTAGAGCCTTAGGGGAGGACTACAGGTGACTAGCGCAGCGATGGCTTATGGCACCTCAGGCAGCGAGTGATTTGACATTAGTATAGTCGGTTCTAGAATGTTTTATACAGTCTGTGAACACCCCCTTATTCATAAACGCTCTATAGACTTCTGCTAACTTAGCAATCGTTTGTCCTTATCTGTCACTTTGACATTCACCTTTCACAGATAAGGACAAACGATTGCTAAGTTAGTAGAAGCCTATATAGCGTTTATGAATAAGGGGGTGTTCACAGACTGTAGTTACCTTGAGCGCTTTGGTGCCGGCGTACTGTCGCGACAGCACGTCGCCGTTGTCCGCCCACTGCGTGAGGAACGCGTTGCGGAGCGCCGGGGGCAGGCCGGAGCCCGGGGCTCCCAGTCCTAGCCGGCACAGCTGGAGCTCCAACACGTACTTTGCTATGGCCGTCTGTAACAATAAATATGAGTATTTATGATAGGTGTTGCAATGATGCTATCCTATTACTGTAGTCATTGATTACTTATGGCTGTGACTGATCCTGAATAATCCTACATTACTATAGATTATGATCAAAAGTGACTACGACGGATCCTAATGGAATCACATTACTGTAGATAATGATCAACAATGACTATGACGGATCCTAATGGAATCACATTACTGTAGATAATGATCAACAATGACTATGACGGATCCTGATTGAATCACATTACTGTAGATTATGATCAAAAATGACTATGACGGATCCTGATGAAATCACATTACTGTAGATTATGATCAAAAATGACTATGACGGATCCTGATGAAATCACATTATTGTAGATTATGATCAATAATGACTGACGATCCTGATGAAATCACATTTTTGTAGATTATGATCAATAATGACTGACGGATCCTGGCGGAATCACATTACTGTAGGAATTATGATCAATAATGACTATGTATCCTGATGGAATCACATTACCGTAGATTATGATCAATAATGACTTTGACGGATCCTGAAGGAATCACATTACTATTGATTATGATCAATAATGACTGACGGATCCTGGTGGAATCAAAATATTGTAGATTATGATAAATTATGATAGTGATCACAACACCTGTACGACGTTGGTCCGGTCGAGGCAGTCGATGCAGTTGACGCGGAACACGCCGCCCTGCGCGCAGATGAGGCCGCGCGCGTCGCGCCAACAGAAACGCATCTCGTTGATCACATCCACTAGAGCGTTTATAAGTATGCTCACGTTCTCGTAGTGCATGCCGCGACTGAAAATGATTATGATCTATCTATGTATGTTCACTGATCATAATTATACATAGCTAAAAAACCACAAACTTTAAAAAAAATGAAAAATTGTACGTCTCATAAGGAATTATTGTCCATTCAGTCATATTAAAGGTTAAAATGCCGGTTCACTGATTTTGAATATATATATTTTTATATGTGCTTACAGTAGCACTTGATGGTCCCAACGGAAGACCAGCGCTGGCTGTAAGGCCAGCATTATGCTGAGGTGCGACCATTTCGTGATGTATGTTCTCATGTTTTTACTTCTTTTTTTTATAATTTATGCTATATCACGAGTAAATATTTTCTTTATTTTCTTTCTTTCATAATTATTGTATAACTAGCTGTTGCCAGCGATTTCGTCTGCAAAGAATTCGTTTATCGCTATCCCGCGGGAACTACGCAATTTTCCGGGATAAAAAGTAGCCTATGTGCTATTCCAGGCTTTTCTCTATCTATGTGCCGAATTTCATCCAGATCCGTTGGGCCGTTCTGGCGTGATTGAGTAACAAACAAACATCCATCCATCCATCCATCTATCCATCCATCCATACTTTCGCATTTATAATATTACTAGCTGTTGCCAGCGACTTCGTCTGCAAGGACTTCGTTTATCGCTATCCCGCGGGAACTACGCAATTTTCCGGGATAAAAAGTAGCCTATGTGCTATTCCAGGCTTTTCTCTATCTATGTGCCGAATTTCATCCAGATCCGTTGGGCCGTTCTGGCGTGATTGAGTAACAAACAAACATCCATCCATCCATCCATCCATACTTTCGCATTTATAATATTACTAGCTGTTGCCAGCGACTTCGTCTGCAAAGAATTCGTTTATCGCTATCCCGCGGGAACTACGCAATTTTCCGGGATAAAAAGTAGCCTATGTGCTATTCCAGGCTTTTCTCTATCTATGTGCCGAATTTCATCCAGATCCGTTGGGCCGTTCTGGCGTGATTGAGTAACAAACAAACATCCATCCATCCATCCATCTATCCATCCATCCATACTTTCGCATTTATAATATTACTAGCTGTTGCCAGCGACTTCGTCTGCAAGGACTTCGTTTATCGCTATCCCGCGGGAACTACGCAATTTTCCGGGATAAAAAGTAGCCTATGTGCTATTCCAGGCTTTTCTCTATCTATGTGCCGAATTTCATCCAGATCCGTTGGGCCGTTCTGGCGTGATTGAGTAACAAACAAACATCCATCCATCCATCCATCCATACTTTCGCATTTATAATATTACTAGCTGTTGCCAGCGACTTCGTCTGCAAGGACTTCGTTTATCGCTATCCCGCGGGAACTACGCAATTTTCCGGGATAAAAAGTAGCCTATGTGCTATTCTAGACTTTTCTCTATCTATGTGCCGAATTTCATCCAGATCCGTTGGGCCGTTCTGGCGTGATTGAGTAACAAACAAACATCCATCCATCCATCTATCCATCTATCCATACTTTCGCATTTATAATATTAGTTAGATTAGATAGGTTAATCTTTGACCAGCTGGGACACATATCACACATACAAGTTTAGGCTAGTATAATAACAATTTATGTTCTCTACAAATATACTCCCTTATTCATAAACGCTCTATAGTTTTCTGCTAATTTAGCAATCGTTTGTCATTTATCTGCGAAAGGTAAATGTCAAAGTGACAGATAAGGACAAACGATTGCTAAGTTGGCAGAAGCCCACAGAGCGTTCATGCTTAAAGGGGTTAATATTTATTTGCCTGTCTTATGATAATGAATTAAATTTCAAATGTTGCTATCACGTATCTCGAAAACATAGCAGACATGTCGCTGCATGTCTGTCTCAGGTTTATTATTCGCAACAAATCTTTACTTTTTATTTAGTCCAGGGTCTAATGTAATAGAAAGTAGATGATCTTGTCAACTCACCAATACTCATGGAAATCAAACGTGGCATAGACTATATCAGGGCTGTTATACTTCAATACATGGTTGCCATACGTCTCCCATATGATACGCTCCCTCCCTTGTTGTTCTACTAGATTCACTATGCACACTTGCTTGTACGTATCTAGTTCTGACTCGAAGTGTTTCTTGAAAGCTTCGTGGGTTTCTTCTTCACCTGAAAATTTAAAAATATATCGTCAAAACACAACATTTTAATACATTACATTACGGGCACAAGAGGCATTTCATCTAAGTCCTCTAGGTTGGCAACGCATCTGTAATCCCTCCAGGGTTGCGGGTGTCTATGGGCAGTGGTGATCGCTTACCATCAGGTGACCCACTTGCTCGTTTGCCTTCCCATCTACACAAAAAAAATAAAAAAAATCAAAAGTAACACAAAAATGCTTGCTCTTCTACACTAATTTATAAAGAGGAAATATTTGATTGTTTGTTTACAGTGAACAGGCACCGAAACTACTGGAGCGATTTGAAAGATTCTTACACCATTAAAATGCAACATTATCCCTGAATATTAGCTATATTAGTTTTGTGCGGACGATGTCGCGGGCAACAGCTAGTACCTAACACCACCTTACCTACCTACCTTTATCAAGCCGCGGGGGTGGTCTGAATTTGTAGTCAGGCTGGCTCCAGAATATGGGGACAGATCCTCGAACCTGCAATGCAATCAATGACATAACTAATAGACGCGTTATAGCTGAACAAAACTCCTTTCGGACATGGCAATGTTATTGCCGTTACTTGACATATAAGGACCTCTGCAGGCGCCGACAGCGACTAAACACAAGTCAGGCAATTACCTTACTTTTCGCTTGCCACGGGGAGATCGCCTATGACGTATCTACCTCAATTTTATATAGTACTAGCTGTTGCCAGCAACTTCGTCTGCTAAGAATTCGTTTATCGCTATCCCGCGGGAACTACGCAATTTTCCGGGATAAAAAGTAGCCTATGTGCTATTCCAGACTTTTCTCTATCAATGTGCCGAATTTCATCCAGATCCGTTGGGCCGTTCTGGCGTGATTGAGTAACAAACAAACATCCATCCATCCATCCATACTTTCGCATTTATAATATTAGTTAGATATAGAGTGCAATTGATATTAGTCACGTAAGTTTTATTATACACCGACCGCTTAAATAAGTCCTCGCGCGGGTACAAGCGCGGGGTAGGACGACAAAGGGGACCTAGACGTGCGGGAGGGTAGTGCGCCTGCAACTGTTAACCTTTTTAAAATCGGGGATGTCCGAAGTATTTTGCTTATTCTTATAATTAAAAACAGAACATTTTGTATGTAGTTACAAAAGAGAGTGATGGGAAGTCAGCAGAGCGAGACGGCCTGCGTTTAATTTTGGGTTTATTTATGCGCCACGTTTAAACACTCACTTTCTCTCGTACCGTCACTTTCGATCAATGAAAGTGAAATATAATCTGTGACTTTACTTAAGTATAATAAACTAAGCTTTAATTTTTAAAGCGTTAACAGAAATTGTGAAGAAAAAAAAAAAAAAAAAAAGTGTGAATTGTGTGTGTGAGTTGTGTTTCTCAGCGGCATATTTAGCGGAACACAAAAAAAGTTAGCAAAACGCATACTTAATGCTTGACCAGAAAAAAATAAAAAATATATAAATTTCCTACCTACACTTTTTTTGTGTTCCGCTAATCTTCATTTAATTTAGGATGAGAAACCACAACAACATTATATTGCGGTTCGTGAACTGTAATCTCTTAACAATTTGTACTAGAGTAACAATTGACGACACGCAAATAAAGTGACATTAAAACAGTTTTATTTTGCGGCTGCCAAACTATTGCACTGCACTATTTGCTAGGTAAGAAATAGTTGACCAGACGCAATACAATGCTATTGTGGTTTCTCATTCTAAATTAAATGAAGTTTAAATATGCCGCTGAGTGTATGTTAACAAAATTGTAATAAAACAAAACATCCATATTTTAGGTAGTCTTGCTGGAAAAGGTTAAATCTCGATTTAATTAGTGTAAAAATCTTGCTGGCCTGGGAGCAAAGAAAAAACATAGCATGTATCCGCTGTCTCTCTTACCGCGCAGATGGTAAAAGCCCATAGAGGGAACGTGCGATAATCTTTAGTCTCTATAGTTAAATATTTGTACTATGTGGTTAAGGATAACAAATGAATAAATATCATAATGCATTCAGCAGTGGCGTAGCGTCAGGCATAACTTTAGGCAAATCGGATCTAATGCGGCGAATATTATACACTAACTCCCTTATTCATAAACGCTCTAAAGGCCTCTGCTAATCAATCGTTTGTCCTTATCTGTGTAAGGTAAATGTCAAAGTGACAGATAAGGACAAATGATTGCTAAGTTAGCAGAGGCCTTTAGAGCATTTATGAATAAGCGGGGTTAAACTATAAATAAAAAAACCGGCCAAGTGCGAGTCGGACTCGCGCACCGAGGGTTCCGTATCATTATCTATAAATATATATAAACCAGTGTAAGCAGAGCCCTGCCCTGCTCCAAAGCAAAATGTACGCAGTGTGGGGTCACTTTATATTGGTCACTGATATATATAGACATACATACATATTTACGGTTTTCGCAATTATTCCTTAATCTGTGCTATAAGACCTACCTTCATACCAAATTTCAAGATTCTGCGTTCACGGGAAGTACCCTGTAGGTTTTGATTCCCTTGAGAGTTGCGGAAATTTGCGGCATAAACGGCTCTATCTTTTGATTGCGTTGGCTTAGAAGTTTGATATTTTCACAGCTCCAAGGCAGTGGACCTGAGTATTTGATATAAATTTCAGCTTGATACCTTCACGCGTTCCTGAGAAAAAGGGTCTTGACGGACGGACGGACGGACAACAAAGTGATCCTATAAGGGTTCCGTTTTTTCCTTTTGAGGTACGGAACCCTAAAAAGTTGCCCTAAATCGCTGCCCGGCGGCATCATGCCCCGACAGAAGGTTGGCAGCATAGCCGCGTTGTATGGCAACAACGTCATATCTTGACGTCATCACTGCCATAATGCCTTAAAACTAAGGTGTTCAACCAGTGCGTTCTACCAGTAATGACTTACGCGGCAGAGACGTGGATACTCACTGGAGGACAAACTAGTCCATAAGTTCAGAGTTGCCCAGCGTGCTATGGAGAGGGCTATGCTCGGTATCTCGTTGAGAGATAGGGTCCGTAACGAGCATATCAGACAAAAGACGAAAGTCGTCGACATAGCGCGAAGGATTAGTACGTTGAAATGGCAATGGGCTGGTCACGTTTGCCGTAGAACTGGCAACCGTTGGAGCAAACGTATCCTAGAGTGGAGATCACGTTTGGGAAAGCGTAGTGTGGGACGCCCGGCGACGCGTTGGACGGATGACCTTAGGAGGACAGCTGGCAGTGGCTGGATGAGGGAAGCCCAGGATCGCGAAAGTTGGTGCAATATGAAGGAGGCCTACGTCCAGCAGTGGACGGACAATGGCTGTAGATAGATAGATTATATAGATGGCAACAAAATAGGTACAGTCCTGTAAAAATCTAATAATATTAATGTTCGAAATTTTCCTTCCGTTTCTTATCTACAATTATAAAGAGGAAAAATTTGATAGTTTATTTATTGAATAGACTCCGAAACTACAGGACCAATTTGAAAAATTCTTTCACCATTAGAATCCTATATCATCCCTGATGAACATAGACTATATTTATTTAATTCTGCGGCGGACGACGAAGTCACGGGCAACAACTAGTCCATTATATGGCATTATATGACCAATATGGCTTTTTAGTCGAAATCCATCGAAAACATAACAAGTAAAAAAATGCAAGTCCAAAAAAACAAGTCGGTTAGTTTAATCAGAACCGGGGGTGTCCAAAGAACTCAATGTGCCTTGTGCTATAATTTTCTTCTGAGAATCGATTTGAGTTGTCTACTGTGTCACTCCCCACAATTGAATAACTTTACTTTGCTATCTCCGCGATATAGTGAAGTCAAGTCGTGTAATTCTTCAGTCGATTTTCTATTTTTTTGTCTGAGTTGACTAGTAGACACTCGTAATTCAAATTCATTACTTTCGCACGATACTTTCGAGTGATGCTCTTTAAGAATCGGACCCCAGACCCCAGTCTTTAGTTATAGTAGAATGAATCTTCCCAGGTGAATTTTTCGCTTCGAGCCCTAACCTTTCAAACAAAGGCCATTGTCTCTATTATCGCAAACCGCAAGCTACCGTACGCACGTGCCACTACAACATTCATATTGAAAAACAAACGGTATCGGCATAGTATTAAGGTTCAAATTTAATGTCACTGATAATCTAGATATTATTTTTAATTTGAACTTTAATACTATGACGATACCGTTTGTTTTTCTATATTAATGTTGTAGTGGCACGTGCGTACAGTAGCTTGCGATTTTGCGATAATAGAGACAATGGCGTTTGTTTGAAACATTAGGGCTCGAAGCGAAAAATTCACCTGGGAAGATTCATACTATAAGTTAGTTAAGCATATCTTCTAGTGTTATGCCACAAACCTGTACAAAGGAAGCTCTATGGATGCTGTCAGAGCACATTATGGAGACGATCTGTTCTGTTTCCACGTAGTTCGCAACCTTCCCCCCGGGCTCGATGCCACGCCGGTTGTACCTGAACAATCATACTGTTAGCTTCATACATTGACTTAAGATAAACAACTAGACTCACAATCACGCTCAAAAACCGTCGGAAGCAAAAGACTGCACGACGCGTCTATTGTGCAGAGTTTTGGTTCAGTCGTGTTTCGACCGCGCTTCGATAACAATGTACATGTCTCTTTCGCACCGTAATCTCAAACGCTTGAGAACAAGAGACAGACAGGTTTCCAGCGCGTGGCGTCGTGTTATTACTTCTCACGATCGTATGCAACTGACATTGAACATTACTGCCACGAAATAAGGTGTTAATTTGAACGAATGTGTTAATGTTGTGTAAGTTGATGTGTTGACACACACAATACATAGACAACGCCGCTCGGACGTTTCTTGAGGCACTTTTGTTTGCTATTGGGAGTCTAACAGCCTTATTCATAAAAAATCCTTAATTGAGGTTTGATCAGTCGATTAGTTAACAGACTAAATAAGCTTATTTGACATTTGTTAAAAAGTATGATTCATAAACGCTTGCTAGCAGTCTGTTAACTAATGAGCTGCTGATGGATGGATTAGACGCGTTATGTTATCACCTTGACAAATCATAGACCAAAAATGGCCTTTTAGTGAATTAAAAAAAATAAATTGACAGCAGTGGCAGCGAATTAGCGGGAAACCAGCGAATTAACACGACAGACTAGGCAGTGTGGATCTAGTTTCCTTTACCTTTCCCGGAGGGAATGAAAACTTAAAACAAAAAAAACTGTCTTGCGTATGGTTTTGCTCTTGCCAAAATCAGCTGTTCACATGTGTGGCAGCCATTTTGTGAGTTAGCAGAGAGATAAAGTAGGGTCTACGGTCCGCTAACTTTCGGAAGACTTAACAGACCCTTGATGGACTAATTGCGCTAATTGACGTTTATGAATCATGTTTTTTTGCATCGGTCCTATAGCGAGCTTAAAGCGAGCCTCTAACTTTTTATGAATAAGACAGTAGTTGTTTATCTTAAGTCAATGGCTTCATATCACCACCATCAACAGCCGGAAGACCCCTGTTGAACGGCCTGCCCCTAAAGTGGGTGCCAGACGGGCGAGTAAGCTCGCGTACTTACGGCTCGACGACTTTACTCGCCCGTCCTTAACTCTAAAAGTACTCGCCCGTCCTTAACTCTAAAAGTACTCGCCCGTCTGCTTTTTTTTTTTTTTATGCGAATAGAACCACCCGCATAAGTCTGTCACAAACTTAAAAGCACGCGTACTTAGACTATGAGCGATGTGGCTTATCCATTGCCACCTCAACTTCATAACATTTTTGAGCAGTGTTGCCAACTTGTTAGCAACTTTGTCGCTAGATCTAGTGACTTTTGGGACTATGTTAGTGACTTTTTTTGAAGCGTTTAATACATTTTAGCGACACTTTTCCAGCTGGTGTTCATACAGTTCATATGCGGGTGGTAGGGCCTTGTGCAAGGTCCGTCCGGATAGCTACCACCATCTTACTCGCTAATCCTGCCGCTAAGCAGCAGTGCTTGCACTGCAGTGTTCCGGTGTGGAAAGTAAGACAGCCTGGGAAATTACGGGCACAAGAGGCATTTCATTTTAGCCCTCTAGGTTGGCAACGCATCTGCAATCCCTCCGGGGTTGCGGGTGTCTATGGGCAGTGGTGATCGCTTACCATCAGGTGACCCACTTGCTCGTTTGCCTTCCTATTCGCATAAAAAAAAAGTACGTTTAGCTACTTTTGGAAGAAATTTTCTACAATCTAGCGACTTTTGCAAAAATTGGTTGGCAACACTGTTTTTGAGTAGGTATTGAGTATTTATCAGATTTTGACACTTGCCTCGTGCCCGCCTGGTACCGCGACCGGCGCGATACAACACCTAGCGTAAAGGATTCGTCGCATGCGCTGCCGGTGGACAGGGACTCTGTGTTGAGTGGGTTCACGTCGGCCGGCTCTACGGCTATTTGGGACAAGTAGACGAAGCCCTGGATTATCGGGAGCACCCATTCGTCGCAGTGCGGACTCTGTGGGAAGAGGGAGTAAATGTTCAGCCTTCGATTAAGCGTTTGGCTCGTAAAAAGCATGAGCCGATTCTCGCAACCATAGAAGTCAATATCTATAGTGAGTTTTTATGGTAAACTAGCTTTTGCTCGCGACTTCGTACGCGTATACAATAACTCAAGTATTTCTGTATCACTTATTTCTGTCCTGCGGGAATTTCGCATTTTCTCGGAGAACATGTTTGAGTGTTACAATCATCTACAGGTGTGCCGAATTTGAAGAGTCTAGTTATTACAGTTACTGAGAAATATATAAGCCTCATTATCTTTATCCCGTGGGAATTTCAAAAAATCCCTTCTTAGTGGTCCTCTGGGATACTCAAGATTTACGTATGCCAAATTTCAAGTTCCTACGTCCATTGGTTTAGGCGATGCGTTGTCTGTCAGTCTCAGTCAGTCACGACTCACGGTACTGTTTTATAGGTACCTATAATAGATAGATTGAATCTAATAACTGAATGACTTAGGGTATACTATATTAATCTAAAAAAAAGCGCCATGACAGAATTCACATACTAGAGATCCGGCTATCGTACGATCGTTGGATACAAACTGAGTATTTTATACATACATACATATCGTCACGCCTCTTTCCCACAGGGGTAGGCAGAGACTACTTTATTTTCTCTGGTGATTCAAATAAAGTATTTATTCAGTGTGCATATCAGAGTTATTACGTATGATACTGATGCATTAGATTTCGCCGCGCGCCCTTGACTCGGGCTCGGCGGTTTCCTGCCTTCATTGCGATTGCGACCGAGCAATCAGCGATCGAAACAAAGTCATTCTTAAGAGCGTTTATCCCCACTGAGCTGGCAACGTCGCATTTTTGGTGTTTTTTTTTACGATTATTTCACGGATATTAAATGAAAGTTTCAAATGTGTGGTCTGTAGTGCACTTCGTTTTTAGTGAAATAATGTAATAATTGATCGTGATGGACTTTCATTTTTTTACTAAACGATATATATTATTTTATCCCTTTAATACGAAAATAAATAAGCTCTAAGATAAGCATTAATCATTTCAAATCCTGTGATACTGATAAGCTAATGGCGGCGTGTCATGATTTACGTTCGGCTATCGTCGGATATTGACGGCATTACGCAGTCGGCTTGCCGATAAAAAACAAATGCGGGTAGTTTGAAAAAATCGAACGTAGCTTAGTAGGTAGTATAGTACACTTCATTCAACTCGTGACACACTCGTGACCATGGCCCGACTGAAGGCCTATGCACCCATTGCTACAAATTAAACATGGCCGAAACGTTGAGATAGTAAACTCGATAGCCACAGAAGCTTGATAAAGAGTGGAATTCGTGATGATCTAAGTTTAAGACGAACACATCATTATGATATCTTCCGTCTACCCGTTATCATGATGCGTGCAACTGCGTCGAAATATCGAGAGCTCACTAAAGGTAACAGTGGACTACATCAACATCATATCAGGCATATTAAGGACGTCCACTTTACTGTGGGACATAGGCCTCCCCCATAGACCTCCAGTTGCCTCGGTTGGAAGCGGCTCGCATCCACGGCGAACCCGCGACTTAAGATTATCCATCCACCTCGGTGGACGTCCTACGCTGCGCTTGCCGATCCGCAGTCTCCACACGACTACTCGAATATGGACTGCATTACATAGAAAAAAGCCGTGGTAGCCTAGTGGTTTGACCTGTGGCCTCTCAAGCAGAGCGACGTGGGTTCAAATCCCGGGTTCGCACCTCTGAGTTTTTCGGAATTTATGTGCGAAAATTACATTACATTTGTAATTTGCCATGAGCTTTTCGGTGAAGGAAAACATCGTGAGGAAACCTGCACACATCTACGAAGAAATTCAATGGTGTGTGTTAAGTTCCCAATCCGCACTGGGCGCGCGTGGGAACTATAGCCCAAACCCTCCAATACACGGAGGAGGCCTATGCCATGAGGCACGCCGAATTACGCGACAATTTAATTAAAAAAAAATAATAATAATAATAATAACGACAATAACAACAACAACAGGTACTTCCTGAAATTGTAGCGAGTTCGGAATAAAAAAGGCTTACAAATTACAAATTACATAGAAAATATGTATATCATATCATGAAACAATTTTACTTCCACTGGAATCCAGTTAACAGTTTCAGCAAGCATGACTCATATCATAATGTTACATGACGTAAAACATGAACTACGCGGTAATAAGAACAGTTGGGCAGTTATTAGCTACTTAGGATTCTAATGATTCACAATTGATAAATAATATGATTTGAACAGTTTTTATATGGAATTATTTTCATGTTTTATCTAATCCTTGCATCTGCGATGTTTGTCGTTTTTAGAAGATAAAAAGATGTAGAAACTTTTTGCTGCACTTTTTTTTAAAGTAATGGTAAAGCATGATAAATTCTTATATGTTATTTCACCCAGCATCTGTTCTCTACCTATATAGCTGTATATTGAAACAATGGCTTCAAGAATTATAACTTAAAATAAAAACTTACCTCTAAAGCAATAATATCCTTGAGCATATGTTTATTCCAGAAAAATCTATCATCCACATATTTCCACCATCTTGTGATATCCGATACAGGTTTTCCCATACCTTCTTCAGTTTCTAGAACTTTCTCAATTTCATATTGCCGTTGGAGCGAGTTGGTCAAGTCTAGGGTCCGGGAGTAATAGAAACTGTCGGAGTCATCAAAGATTTTGTGCAGCTCGTCAGTGAGGCGTTTTTCAAATCGTTCCGCTATTTTTGGATCCCGTTGCTTTTTTACTGTCTGCTTCACCTGCATGAAAATACGCCAATTTATTTTAAAACAAAATTAAATTTTACGAAAAAAAAAATATGTCATTACATTATATTATGTCAAAAACTAGCTTTTGCCGGCGAAAATACCTTGAAATCGTATTTTGCTATTTTCCTGAATCACAACCTTAGAAATGAGTAATAATAGTAACTAATTTAATCTTATCAGTTACCTACTATGAAACATGGAAGTACCTTCCATACACACTTTCTCTTCCACTACAAACACACACTCACACACATTATTCATTTTTTTGCATTAACACTATTATTATTATTATTATTATATCAGCCTAATTGAGTGTCCCATTAACACTAAAAGCCAAAAAAATGAACAATTAGGATAAAGTTACTTATACATACATACACACATAAATCACGTTTTTATCCATTATGGGGTAGAGCCTGACCAATTTATAATTGTGCATTTTAAATGATTTTTTAAAGTTAGAATAAGATCTATTTACCTGAGTAGCTGCTTGCTGTGTTGTCGATTTAATAGTGTTACTGACATTCTTCACCGCACCTACAGTTTTGTTGAGGAAAGCCGAGTTCTCAAACAGACGCCCCCCAAGTTTCTTACTAGACATTTTATTCAACATAGAATTGGAAGAGCCATGTTTTGTACACGCACACAACTCTACCTCTTGGTTCGCTGTTCCCATGTTCAGAAAACAAATTGATTTGATTTTATAAACTGTATGGTGGAAATATATTTGGCCGACAGGAATACTCTCCTTTATAATCATCAGTCGCGGTTCATATATGTTCGTGTGCTCCACGACGCCTATAATCCCTTCTGTTATGCCGAGGCATTCGATATCTTCGATATCTGAGAGGTCCCATGCTAAAATACAGACGTAAAATTTAAACCCTTTAAAAGTGTCAGAAACTTATTTTTAAATAAAAAACTTGAGACAATAATAAATGTTCAATAATCAACAATACCGATTCAATCGTTATTAAATGTTTAAGATGAGGAAATAAGCAAAAATAATGTAATTAAAATACGTACCCGATCTGACTGAGAATGCCCCAGTTAAACGATTCCACCATAAACTTGACTCGTTTCTAACAAATATATAATACGTCTCTGATCTAAACAATTCCATTTTTGTTCAATTTAATTCACGTCGACGTCGTTTCTAATAAATTTCATTGTGTTTATTATTGTTGTAATTTGTAAGGAATTGACGTTTCTGAAAAGGGGAGGGGGCATGCCATTCGAAAACTTACGTTGGTAGTATTGATAAAGGTTTGTTCGGATTCCAACCGGAAGCTACTTCAAATTACTTTCCGTTTCAGATGAAATGCTTATTGTGCAACAATTTGTAATTAAATTATGTCTACCAAAATAATTCAACTATCCAAGAAACCATAAACAAGTTGGCTATTTGAAATGATTTCAAACAAAGTTATTTCGTAGAGAACTATCTAAACACATTAATTGAAATTAAATTAAAATGTTGAACTTAATAATTTACATTAGATACTTGTTATGATTAAATTGTTTTATTTCTGACATACGTATTTTTGATCAATCAAATCACACAAACATAATTTTATCCTGCCTTAACGGATGGGATGAACGCAGCGTTAAAACAAGACTGCGTAAATTGAAACGCACATATCGACGCTGGCTTGCTGCCGCCATTTGCCAATGACCCTTCCGGTTATCAAATTATGCAGAAATTTGTAGCATTATAGCGTGGATTTTGTGGTTTTCTGCAATTTTATAATAAAATGGATTGGCAATTGACATGCCGAGTATGTCTGGAAAGTGGAGACATGGTATCCCTTTTCGATTGGGATGAAAATAATGAACAACTCGGTGACAAGTACACTTACTGCTGTGGCGTGGAGGTACGTAAAAATTACCACACAAAATGGTTGCGATGGCCACCCCATATATTTTTTCAAGCAATAATGTTGCTATTATTGTTTTATTTGTAGATATTGGATGATTTCGCTGACATCCCTAAATTGTAAACCTTCAAAATTAGAATAAATTTTAGTTGGATGATGAAGGATTTTATGTTTTCAGGTGTCGAAAAATGATTCTTTGCCGACGCTTATCTGTTTGAACTGCGTGGATCGCTTAACATTCGCTTTTCAGTTCAAGCAGCAATGTCTGACTTCGAACGACACTCTAAAAGAATGTCTCGAAGAATTTACGAGGAGTTCTGCTGCAGTTACGGCTTCCTCTTCAAAGAACGGCAAGTATTATATGATAATAAGGATCAAAATCCTCCATAATTATTGTTCTAATTAACCTCTTGAATACCCAATTATTCTGTTAAATAAACATGCTTCTATGAGCAGACAATATCATCAACTTGTACCATTTTCTCGACAGTAACGGAAACGGAAACCATAAGCATAAAGCAAGAAAATGGACTTCTTCTCCAGTATGAGCTGCCAGTAGAACATGACCCTCAAATCCAGTGGACACGGACCCTGACAAAGACACAGAACAATGCTGTTGTGACCAAAGCACCCAAGCCTCGAGCAAGGGGACGTCCCCGGAAATATCCTAATAAACAGGGACAGATAGGTAAGCAATTAAAATTTATTTTATTTTATATATCTATTTTGTTCCATAAAATTGTAATTCTGAATGAATAGTTATTAAAAGTTAAGCAAAGCTTGTGATATGGGTACTGCACTAGACAATGGATATATGTACATACTTGTGTATAGATAAATACATACTTAAATACATATTAAACATCCAAGGCTCGAGAACATGATGAGAATTGCTCAATCCCCAACATGCACGCATTGCGGCAAGGTTGAGGCGGGGGAGTGTTTGATGAGTCTGACCCAAGAGACATCTAATGAGGCTGGCATAGTCACACAGGTGCACTTAAGCCTCATAAAAATTTTAGATTAAAAAAAAAGGCTCGAGGACAAACATTCATATTTTTCATACAAATAACTGCCCCTATCAGGGTTCGAAACCGGGACTTCGACCTCATAGTCAAGTTCTCTAACCACTATCTATCCAATCGTAATATAACATGTCTCAACAGACTGTAATTTCCACAGGAGAAAAAGCCTAATATTCAATACTACATACGTCAACATAAATGTAAGTAATTCTAAAATAATACTGACCTGAAATAAACCCTATCCTCAGATGTGTCACCATATCAACGGAAGAAGCAGAAGTCGCCTCAAAAGGAAGAGGAGTCAATTACGTCACTCCTGGCATCAGGCTCTTTGGACCTGAAAGAAGAACCGGCCGATGATGAGCCATTTGAACATCATGAAGGTATAATTTAAATTACAAGTTCAAATGTTTGCTCCCACCTTGTTGTTAACTAGGTTGTTAAAACCAACATCTTAAGGTGCGTACGCATTTGAGGCAGCCTCGGGTTGAGGCACACAAAAAAAAGTGTAGGTAAATTTTTTTTTTTTTTCTGGTCAAGCATTAAGTATGCGTTTTGGTAACTTTTTTGTGTTCCGCTGAATATGTCCCTGAGTGTAAATAGATACTTATTTCTTCTTTAATTAATATGACCCTATCGATTGATGCGATGATTTCGCCATTGTCACAGTAATAAATATAGTATTCAAAAATCTTGTGACAAGGGAAATTATTAACCAATGCCCAGGGTGCACCGGGCCAAGCACTGCTCTTCCCCCCGGACGGATCCAAAACGAACCGCGGCTCTTGATCACACGCGGAGGTAACCCGACTCGCACGCACCCCAGCATATAAATATATTTTAATGGATGGAAAGTGTCAATTTTATATTTTGGTTTGTTTTCAGATTTTGGTGGTGGTGATGATCCCGATTTTGAGCCTGAAGAAGAAGCAGAATCTGACGGTGCTATTAAAAAAGAGGTGGGTGCAATGAATTTGTGTTAGATTTCAATGCTTAGATTGGTTTCATTAACTTGTGTGTGGGTCAAGTGTCAAAAAATATATGATAATGATAGTGCTGGGCCCATAACCTGATAGAAAATGAGTAAAAGCAAGCTTCACGGTAAATAAATTATATATTAAAAGGAATATCACTGCACACACGACAAGCAACAGAAGAACGAATGACTTTGTCAGTAACAGAAAAATAAATTTAAGCTTTTATAACTAGGTTAGACCCTAAAAAGTTCCAACATTCTTATTATCAGACTACGGCGAAATGAGCTAGATATTTAATGTCTTATATTTAAGACTACGGCGGTTAAAGGGTTAAGTGTGAGTTGCACCAAGCTACTATAAAAATGGCAATAACCATAATCAAAGACTGCCATACATTTTTTGCACCAGTGTCCACTTGATGAAGCTAGACATACTCTCTGCGCTCGGACCTAACGCTAAACTCATCCATACTCAGACGGTCAAGAAGCGCGGTCGTCCGCGCAAGGTGGAGAAGGCGGAAACGGAAGACGGCGAAGACATGCTGCTCAAGGAAACCATCATGGCATTCTCCGAGCCCATACCTGACCACATCCTGAACCCGAAGCCGCGTCAGAAGTACACGCATAAGAAGAGATACGTTTATGAGAAGACGTGAGTACAGAGCCTCTAGTGTAATCCCCCATAAACGCCCTGTAGGCTTCTGCTAACTTAGCAATCGTTGAGAAACAGGGGCGTAGCTACCGCCGTATCTGCCGTATCAATTATACGGGGCCCCCGGGCTACGGGGGCCCCCGACGTGCGTAAGCAAAAATGAATGCACACATTTTTTTTTCTTTTGTGAGAAATCTTTACCCTTCATAAGGGCCCCCAAATTCATTTTTTACGGGGCCCCACCAAGGCACGCTACGCCCCTGTTGAGAAACCATAATAAACTTCATTTCGATATGGGAACCAAGTAACAATCAGATCATCACTCAGAAACAACAGAACAAGCCTAAGACAATAGTGTTACACACAAAAATGATCAGTCTATACTTAGTAATTGTTTGTCCTTATGTCACTTTGACATTTACCTTTCACAGATCAAACGATTGCTAAGTTAGCAGAAGCCTATTGAGCGTTTATGAATAAGGTGGTTAGTTTTGAAACAAAAAAACATCTTGAACGCGTTCACGTAAACGTCTTAATTATTATGGGAAAAATTGGTTTACGAGACGTATTTTGTAATCGAAAACTTACTTAGCCTTTTCGACTATATCAGCACCACTGGTTCAACGCCAACGACCTATGTATTATACGTCCATTACTTCAATGCAAAAGCAATCTTCGTTCAATTGACTTTAAACTATTTAACTACCTGTAAACGGTAGAGACCCGACTCCCATTGAAAGTCTGCCGAACTTGGGCCCGCGGGTTAGCGTTGGTCTGCCCTGCCCCGCATCGTAGCTCGTTGTTGGGAATTTCTCAAAAAAAGACACTTTTATTTTTTTGTTATTATTCCTTACAATTTTATGCGGCTTCTTACACTTGTATGGCGTTACGAATAGGAAGAACATAAAAATGTATGAAAATTTCGGGCCAACTTTTCTCTCCTACAGAGATGGAAAGAGCTCGTGATTCTGAATGGAAACAGCATGAAATTCGTAGATGATAGGAGGTGGTATTTTTTTTTGCTCAGTTGCCCTGTCTAGCTGGCCGGGTTACCTCACTAAGGTATTTTCATTCTTGTTTAAACATTTCATTTTTGTTATTTTTTAACTATTTCTTCGTAAATTTATAAAGGAACTGGAGATAAAATATCAGCAAAATTATGTACAAAATATTGCCTCAGGGTCATTTGATAACATAATACACATCATTCTTTACAAAAATTT
Organism: Pandemis heparana; assembly: GCA_963854515.1. Lineage (NCBI taxonomy): Eukaryota > Metazoa > Arthropoda > Insecta > Lepidoptera > Tortricidae > Pandemis > Pandemis heparana. The sequence continues at coordinate 8,163,717 of OY978028.1, forward strand.
GCACATTGAGGTTAGAATTTTGTTTACCAAGTAGGACAGTTAAGAATGAAAAGACCTTAATTATAATTACGCTATGTTTGAGATATCAAATTAATGTTTATTGCAGGCACACGTGTGAAACTTGTGGTGCTTCGTTCACGTCGAACGCGTCGCTGCAAGCTCACATACGACGACACTTGGGAATTAAACCTTTTGTATGCAGGTAAGTCATAGAACAGGGTCTAGAATATTTTTGTAGTTATGTGCGTCTCTTTCTGATTAACGCATCAGGATAGAGACGTACTGAGGGACAAGCTAAATGAGTTCATCCATACGCTAGAACGCTGGTTGGTTCGTAGTAGTCTACAAAACGGTTATTGCCTCTAATTAGCTAGAAGCCTTTGTAACTGGGGAAGTTGTTGTCATAAAGAAATTATTTCCGTACATTCGTCAACTAACGTTAGATTTTTTTTAAATACTACCCCCCTTATTCATAAACTCTCTGTAGGCCTCTGCTAACTTAGCAATCGTTTGTCCTTATCTGTCACTTTGGCATTTACCTTTCACAGAGAAGGACAAACGATTGCTAAATTAGCAGAAGCCAATAGAGCGTTTATGAATAAGGGGGTACGTATTTAATATCTATGTCATGAATAGCTATCACCAATTTTCGTGTTTGATTTTATCGAATCGATTGATAATTGATGCAATGCCAAATGGTTTATAGGTGAAAATTTTAAGTAAATGACCTGTTGTATACACATACTAACCTCTATGGATTCTGTCCGAAATAAATGGTTTTTTATTTTTTTATTTTATTTTTATTTACTTAAAACATTACTCACACGAGTAATGTGTGCGAATAGACAAATTGATGTTCCAAATTATAAAAATGGCTTGAATCCCATATCAGTTCTTACACTACTACATACAACAGGTCATTTACTTAAGTTTTTCATCTACACGCCGTGGTCGTCAAATTGCGGCCCGCGGCCGTTATTTGTGCGGCCCGCGGCAAAGTTAATTGTTTCAATTGTCAACTATACCTACATTGGATATCAATAGTCAATTATACCTCTTGAAGCGCCTTCACATACTCTGCGGCCCGGCCCTGGAACTCACACCGTCATATGTGGCCCTTGGCCAGTAAAGTGTGACGACCGCTGATTCTACAGTGTTACAAAACTACCCGTAAAGCCGAAAGGGAGTTAAATGTGACCTTATAACAAGTCCATTTACAATATTTAAGGACCCCAGTATTATGCCCAGTATGGTTTCCTGAGATGACAGTTTACTAGGGTTGACAATATGGCTTCGATATTTTACGGGGTATTTTGTAACACGTTGTATAACACGCTCGGAATCACTGTCGCAATCAACATTTCTTTCTGTCGAATTGTATTAGTGTAAGGATATTAGTCGTTTATTAAAAAAAACTTAGGACAGAAAGATATGGTGAGACGCTCGATTCATTCATGCATTTCCTTATCTGTCTTATTCTCCCAAATGAAGTTCTAATCGTGCCGTCTCGCTCACACGTTTCCTATTAAAGTGAGAGGGACGATACGAAAATCAAAATAAGTATCCACTTTTTCTTACTACTGCTTACAAAATTAACTAGATACTTAAGTTAGGGAAATGGATTTGAATGACCTATACAAATACAAGTATGCATACATAGTCGGTTAATAACTAGTTGGGTGCGGGTGGGGTTATCAACATAGCCAATGATATATATGTAATATCATTGAACATAGCTGAATCAACTTACGCACTCTTTTGGATCTACACACACCCGCGCCCAATCGTTCCCTCGCACGCTGTTGAATTATTTATTTGTAACAATATGTTGAGAACGCACCCGCACCCAAGGACAAAACTAAATATTTTAAGTAAAAACAATAGGATATAATAATGTGGACACGACAAAAAAAAAAAAAAATTGAAAACACGCGTCAAACATTTTTAATAACCCACGTTTTTATGCCCACATGTTTTACACCAACCCTTTCTTTGTCAATTTGAGATGTAACGGATAGCAAAATGAACCGCGTCGTGCTTTCAATTTTAATAATGACGTCACTGGTTTTATATCAAAGATTTGAACATTTTAGTCTGCACGGGCACTAATGGTTCATGGTTATTAACCCTTAGCCTATTTAGTTTTCTTTATCATCTTCAGACAAATTTTGTCTTTAAACTTCTGACCATTTGTGTTAGATAGATATTTCCGCTTGTAAATTTTAACTTCTAGCTTTATAAAATAGGGCCTTGGTCTTACAAAGTCTTAGAAATTCCTTATTCAAAGAAATTAGTACAAGCAAGCGGGCGTGTCAAAAAGTAAAATATGCGTCAACCGGGTAGGTACTAATACAAGTAAAAATACTATCCTAATAATATATTAAGAAACAGCTTGTTTTACCCTTTTCTTATTAATGGAATAGTGCGCTTGTCGCTCTTTTTTTTACGATACTTAATAAGCACCGACGTTTTGTCTTGTCCATATTATTTATATCCGTTCCGAAGTAAGGTTTTAGGTCGATTTAGACGAGGAGTATTTACAGGCGCCTAAATTACGGTGCCTTTTTTAGGCGGCTGAAAATAGTACTCGTCTAAATCAACCTTGAAATGTAAACCAACACTTTGTTAGTGTGTGCGGATACGCGTGCGTTCTCAACATGGAGCTGCGGCGGCACATGATGCGGCACACTGGCCAGCGGCCGTACAAGTGCCGCGTCTGCGACCGCCGTTTCGGGGACTTCGGCTCCCGCCAGAAGCATGAAAGGCCAGTTGATGACTTGATGGGATTTGATGCGATAGTCGAGTGTTGCTAGCATCAGCAAAATTTTTGAAACCGTGGGTCGTTTTTTTGTAACCCCACTTTCGGTGGGCTGATAATATGTATTGGAGATAGCATACGTGCTTGAGAGTTACGGTTTCCCTCTGGTATTGGACGTTAAGGGGGGAAGTTGTTTGGACCGGTGCACCCTGGGCAACTACGGTTAACTAATTTACTTATAGATTAGGCTAGGTACCAAACAACCTAGATCGTACAACGAGCAACGTAGTCATCGAATACTTTGATAGAAACATTTTTTAATTATAATGATGTAAATGATGATTTTATTACCTACGTAGAAAAAGATCTGTCGGAGAAGGTTTTAAGAGCTTCAATACACATTTGGTTCGATGTAGGGCTAGCTAAACCGAAGTGCATTTTTTCTTCCGTGAAAAAGAACGGCTTTATTAAAGAAACGGATCCCATGGTTAGTAAATAATCAAGAAATTGAAGTAACACCAACACTCTACTATCGTATTCGAGTACCAAAGCCTTACATTTAACAGCGTGCGTGGTACCAGTTGGCGTAGGCGTCTATGAAAGTAAAGGTGTGTACGGAGGCGGTTGGTATGAGTAACAGGCATTGCTATGGTGACAGATGAGTTTTAACATTGAACTTTGATTGTGGTCACCTTAGTATAGATGTAGTCAGAAATAATTTTCCATGACATTTCGTTGAATCCCATGCGGTTTTCAACTTTAACGACATTTTAATAAAGCTCTTATTTATAAAACAATTTAATCTGACAGCTGCATTGGGTACACGACTTTAATAACATGTTACTAAAGTTGAAAACTGGATAAAATTTGACGAAATATCATGGAAAATCATTTTGCACTACACCTGTATAAGTTGTTGGGTTACGAAGCTACTGTACATTTGTGAACTGACACGAACATGTGAACTGGAAACGTACTTTTTCCGCGACTGTAAATTTGCACAAATATAAATAGCGAAGTTCAGTGTTAAATATATCCTAGAAAAAACTGGATATTATCTGATATCGCAGCATTCGCGTGCCTCTCCCAAGGAACGCTTTTCTTGCCTATTTCATCACAACCGTACTCCACCCAATCCTCCCTGGCAGCGTATGTGGCTACTCCTGCGTGATGAAGGAAGCTCTGAAGCGTCACATGCTGCGTCACACGGGAGAGCGCCCCTACAAGTGCAGGATCTGCGACCGACGGTTCGGGGACTTTGGTACGCGACAGAAACATGAAAGGTACGTGACGTAAATACTGATACGCGACATTAGCTTTGACGGTACTGCTATAAGTCAAAGGCTCGATACTCCTGCGTGAAAGAGGCTCTGAAACGTCACATGCTGCGTCACACGGGAGAGAGGCCCTACAAGTCCAGGATCTGCGACCAACGGTTCGGGGACTTTGGTACGCGACAGAAACACGAAAGGTACGTGACATAAATACTCATATGCGACATTAGCTTCGACGGTACTGCTATAAGTCAAAGACTCGCTACTCCTGCGTGAAGGAGGCTCTGAAACTTCACATGCTGCGTCACACAGGAGAGCGCCCCTACAAGTGCAGGATCTGCGACCGACGGTTCGGGGACTTTGGTACGCGACAGAAACACGAAAAGTACGTGACGTAAATACTGATAAAGGAGTATGAATGCTGATAAAGGACGCTCTGAAGCGAGAAATACTATTACATTATTTATGATGTGGATTCTCGAACGACATCATAACCTTAGTGATGTCTACTGCTTTAAAGGTATGATCATCCCAATTATGTATTTGGAACTTGAAACAAAACCCGTCTTTTAAAGGTCTCTTAAATACCAGTAATAAATAATTTTTTAAATACTATTAATAGTGTCAATACTAAAGAGGAATACCAATAATTGTAATATTATTTCTTGAATCTGTCCCTGTCTTTTTTTTTTTTTTAATTATCAGCACTATCCCATCTCTATCTCGGCTAATAAAACTGTTATTGACTGTAATGTTTGTACAGGTTGCATATGGGAGTCCGGCCGTACCAGTGCTCCCTCTGCGGCAAGGCATTCACATATTCCTACGTGCTGGCCAACCATATGCTCACGCATACGGGAGAAAAGAAATACTCGTAAGTTCTGGAATTTATGTTTCTGTAGTGGCAGGACTTTTGCAATGTTCTTCTGGGTTGCTATCATAATTTTAGGCGCTAATGCGGGGTGTTTTCTTAAGCTATAAATATTACCTCCACTGATAGATATCTGAATCGACACACTTTTGTTTTTTTTTTACTTAGAATTGCTTTTTTTATAATTTTGTTGCAAGTTTCTGGTTATCCTATGCTGTCAGTACTAGCGCAAAAGCTAGCTGGGGCCTTACCATGACGTCTTAATGCGTTTCAGTTTAGGTTCGCAAGCTGTCAGATCCATACTAAAAGTGACAGCTAAAACTTGAACTGAGTCGGAATTAGTATGTCATGGTACATGGCCCCTGATTATTGAATTTGGCACGCATTAGGGTGCGACCATACCGCCGCTTAAAAAACGGTGACGTTACGGAATCGCAACAAAATGTATGAAGAAACGGTGAGAAAACGTGACGCATACGACACGTCACTGCGTATACGCGGCGGTTTGGTCGCACCCTTAAACGATTGTGGTAACCTCCCAGGAGTGTTGATACGAAATAAACCAACCACTTGCTAAATTATTCCAGAACAATTGACAATATTTAAATTTATGACACAAAAAGTATGGTTTTAAATGAAAACTTGTAAAAACACACCATTGTTGCCCGGCAAACAGTTATCTAGTGTTCCTGATGGGAACACAGCCGAGTGGTGTGCGAATGAATTAACTGTCAGCTGCCAGTAGTGTTGTGTTGTGAATTGTGAAAGTTGTAAATGCCAAACGGAACTCCGGAAGATAAGGCTTTTTATAATGGCAGTATTGTACCGGCCATGTGACGTCATTTCCCGTTTTACATATTTTGCTAATTTTTCCAAAAAATATTGTACAAAAAATCCAAAAATATTTTTTGTGTTCTACAAGCGTTTCTCTCAAAATGCTTTTTGATTTATGTTTTTTTTTAAATATTGTTCGTTTAAGTGACCTAATCTGGTTATTATTATTTGTTTGTACAGCTGCGAGCCATGCAACAAGAAGTTCACCAAAGCCCACCACCTCAAGTACCACAACAAGGTGCACCACCAAGAGTTGTACATCCAACAGCAGATGGAGCTGGACGCCAAGAAGATCCGGCAGCAGATCAACGTGTCCGGCCTGTCCGGCGTGCTGTCCGGGCAGATCGTGGACGGCGCGTTGCAGCTCATACAGGCGCCCAGCGAGGGTATGTTACTATTAGTTTATGTGACTGTATTATAATGAAGAGTATTAAGCAAATGGAGCTGGACGCGAAGAGGATCCGGCAGCAGATCAACGTGTCCGGCCTGTCCGGCGTGCTGTCCGGGCAGATCGAGTATCGTTTCCACCTATACGCCCTATGCTAAACGTGGCCAGGTCTTGTTACCTTAGGCTCTGTCTACCCCGTAAAGGATAAAGACGTGATTTATGTACGTGTGTTCACTTTATAATAGTGTAGACAAGGCCGAAGGCAACACCAGGGGGTGGTGTATCGAATGTGTGTTAATAAATCTCTCTCTCTCTCTCTCTCTCTGTCTCTGTTTCACTCTCTCTCTCTGTCTCTGTTTCTGTCCTCTCTCTCTCTCTCTCCTCTCTCTCTCTCTCTCTCTCTCTCTCTCTCTCTCTCTCTCTCTCTCTCTCTCTCTCTCTCTCTCTCTCTCTCTCTCTCTCTCTCTCTCTCTCTCTCTCTCTCTCTCTCTCTCTCTCTCTCTCTCTCTCTCTCTCTCTCTCTCTCTCTCTCTCTCTCTCTCTCTCTCTCTCTCTCTCTCTCTCTCTCTCTCTCTCTCTCTCTCTCTCTCTCTCTCTCTCTCTCTCTCTCTCTCTCTCTCTCTCTCTCTCTCTCTCTCTCTCTCTCTCTCTCTCTCTCTCTCTCTCTCTCTCTCTCTCTCTCTCTCTTTCTCTCTCTCTCTCTCTCTCTCTCTCTCTGTTTCTCTCTCTCTCAACACCTTATAAATTAGCTATCATAGCAATCATAGTCATGTTATTAATATGTGTTTGCAGACGGCGAGCAAGAGCTGCAGATGCACGTGGTGGAAGAAGTGGAGAACGAGGACAGCGAGTCCAAGGAGACGGACCGGGCGGTCGCCAACATGCAGGGGGTAATACTAGATGACATATGTGACTGGCTTTTACCCACGAATGTAATGAATGGTTGCGTTGGGAGGGGAAGGCCTAAAAGGACGTTTTTTTTTATTTATACTCAATGATATTATAAACCTAACCGCACCGCCACTTATAAAAGCACCGCCAAAACTTGTCCTAAAATTCCAAAGTCGCAAATGCCAAATGATATTTCAAACACATTTTAAAATATTCGAAAAACGACTATATAACACAAACATAACGGTTTTATTTCAAATGCCAGAATATACGACATTATTAAAATTTAAACTGACAGCACGTCGTAAATCATATTGACAGCTCCATAGGGCCAGAGAGTGCTTCGACAGATTCTAAGCACTCTGCTCGGGACGAGTTTTGAGCGCTTGTAGTGTATCTACGGTTTCTAATATCATTGTTTATACTGGACTTAACGCAATAGAGTAAGAATTGAATGTAGAAATTTCTAGTTTTTTTCCCGCTTGATTGGCTTTTGGCCGGTGTTTTTCTCAAGGCGATCTATCAAACTTAACACTGAAGAATTTTCTCAAAGACTAATGAACAAAACTGTTTGTTTCCACAGGTAGTGTTAGACAGCGAGTTTATGGAAGACGACGACAAAGGACAATAAATAGACCTTGTTTTAATTAATGACACTGTAATAATATCCTAATGATCTTCAATTGTAAATATTTTATAAGGGTTATTCGACCCAGAACTTGTTATAGTATAACAGAGGAATTAATGAATAGAGTGGTCGTACGGGCTATATTATATTCTGCAACGTGTTAGTAATTTCACTGCACACCCTTTATTATTTTTCGCAATAGTTTCTCCTTTATCTCCTGACAAACAAAGACATTTCAGAATCATGGTTATTGGCATATATAAGTACTTGTTTTTTGTAAACAACAGGTGAGTTTGGTTTACTAAGCTACTTTTTATTTGCTTACTAATATAGTTGCAACTCTGTCATGTCAACCTTCGTACGGCCAATTACATTACAGCAGTCGCCGCAAGGTTTCCAAAACTCACATTTTCGCTCTATTGATCAATTAGTTTATGCAGTACCTATTTATAATGATTTTAACTCGCGCGGATGAAACGTAATTTATCTGGCTGTTTGTTTTTTACTTATTTTATGTGTTACTTATATTATGGGACGTTTCTCATACTACAAGCGTGATACCTAGAAAACTGTTAGCACGAAAGATCTCTTACCCGTAAGCTTTGCATGGCCATGGGACAGAATATTGCTTGTATCGTGCAGTGAGTAGTTGTATTTGATTGTAAGTACAAATATGTCACGGGCGTAGTCAGGTTTTAGTATGCACCCGATAAGTTTGAACAAAATAAAATCCAAATCACCGTATATTTTAATGTAGGTAATAGTTATATTATCTATGAATGTTAATATCTGAACTTTTCGGGGCGAGGGGGGGGGGATTGAACCATCAACCCCCCTGGCTACGCCCGTGAAATATGTTGACACCGAGGATGAAAATGATAGGACTGACCATCTTCATACAAAAACGCGACCACAGCAACTTGGTCAAGATTTAAATAGATGGTGCTCTTAAATTACACGAGGAAACAGCGAAGCGGCAAGGAAAACATCGTGAGGAAACCTGCAACACAACTGCGAAGCAGTTCAATGGTGTGTTAGAAGTTCCCAATCCGCACTGGGCCTGCGTGGGAACTATAGCCCAAGCCCTCTCGTTCTGCAAGGAGGCCTTTGCCCAGCTGTGGGACGTATATATATAGGCTGGAGTTGATGATGATGATGATGATGATGATGATGATATTATATTTACGACTAATTTGAATAAAAACTCGAGTGACAAACCTTGGCATGGATGTATGATCTTCGCGGGGTCGTACTTTTGTATGGATCGAGATTGTCATTTCTGTCTTATTTTATCTATGGTTGACACAAACATTTTTTTTAAATTGAGCATTGGCTACGAGAGCCATCAGCTTAAACATAACAGATTATCCTAATAGATTAAAAACAAAAACGTGTCCGACAGCGAGAAACAGTCACTTCAACTTTACCGTGAAGGTATGTTACTGTTGATATAATTATACCTACTATATTAGGTATATGTTATTTTATTATAACGAGGTTGTAACAGCGGAAGTGGACGGGGGTGTGGGTCAGAATACATCAAGTTAAAATGTACAATGCTATTTTCTGTGAAACTATTAGCTAGATGAACTTTTTTGATATCCTAATCCTGTTAATTTGGCACTCTCTGAGAAAATCGCATTATAATATTTTGAACCATTATGTATTTTAATCCATTGTGCATTTTAAATTTTATGTAAGTATTTTAATTTTTAATACGTACCCAGTGAACGGTCTTAGAGAACCTTTTAAAATTTGAGTAAAATTTCATTTCAACGCAAAAGTTAAGGTTGCTTCGTTTGCGCTGTTACTGCTTTATATAATTGTTAGTTGATAGTTATTGTAAATGTCGTTTAATGTTGTCGTAAGATACACCCCTGTAAGTTTTAGTTTAATTCAAATAATACAATCATGGAGTTAAATTGTGTTTGGTTTTTCATCCCTTTGTTCATTGTTCGTCCTAAATTAAAAATTATTTTAATTTTTTTTTTTTAGCAAGCTGTAAATTTACCCCCTTATTCATAAACGCTCTAGGCTTCTGTTAACTTAGCAATCGTTTGTCCTCATCTGTGAAAGGAAAATGTCAAAGTGACATAAGGACAAACGATTACTAAGTTAGCAGAGGCCTATAGAGCGTTTATGAATAAGGAGGTTAGTGTCTATTTTTATGTAAATTTGTGGCTAGTGGGTCATTTGATGGTATGTGAGCACTACCTTCATAAACAACTGCAATATCCAAAGATTGTAGATGCGTTGTCAGTGTAGACTTCTAGTTGGCTAAGTTGAATACTTCATGTGCCAATAATGTTACCGGTTGCCAGTTTTCAGTTTGTCAGAAGCACAAGATATGTCACCCTTTTTGTATTCGACTCTTACCCCCTAATTCATAAACGCACTATAGACTTCTGCTAACTTAGCAATCGTTTGTCCTTATCTGTGAAAGGTAATTGTCAAAGTGACATAAGTTATGTATTGTGGCTCTCAGTGTTTGCAATTTTAAACTCACTCGTCCATCCCTAATGTAATACTCCTTTCATCCACTCAAAGGTTGATTGGAAGAGATCCCTTAAAGGGATAAGTCCGCCTTTGTGCATGTATCTCATTGTTTGTCAATTGTATTTGTCTTGTTTATTTTGCACAATAAAGAGTTTACATACATACATATATACATACAAACGATTACTAAGTTAGCAGAAGCCTACAGAGCGTTTATGAATAACGGGGTTACAAATTTAAAAATAGGTAACACGAGAAAAACAGCAAGAGTAAAACACTCCCTCGGCTCTAGACATCGCCATGGGTTCTTAAATTCGCTAAACACCACACACTATACAACGCTTGTATTAAAAATGCACCAAAGTAGCAATGACGGTGGCAACATCCAAAAATCCACTTTAAACCCGCCCCGTAGAGTTGCTGCGAGATATTTGGGGGTGGATAGGTATGTCTGGATGATATTAAAACTTTGAGCCACCCTTCTAAGTAGGATCTCCTTTTTCTTTTTGTCCTTAATGTAAAAAGAAAACGCGCAAAGTTTCGGGCGGCGAGTTTAAATTTTTCCAGGCTTAATGCGCTTATTACGAGTGGGGGAAAGAAATTGGGCGGTTCTCAAAGTTTTTTAATGAAGTAGCCGAATACTTGTTGTTTATGGCTCGGAGTGGGGCAACAAAGTGTTATTACATGAGGCTCTGATGCGGTGTGGTGACTTTTTACTGGCGAAGCTTCTGTTACTAAGATATCTTTTGGTGCTACCTACTTTAAACTGTAGCTGAATAGTAGGTAGTCGTGATATCGTTTGTACCGAAGTCGAAATTAAAAATCGGCTGCCAAAATTAGGTAGGTAGGTATTTTGTCTGTTTATAATGTTATTAATATCATCGAAAAGAAAATAAAAATCTCAGGTAGGTAGTTAAGCCACTGGCTAGTTAAATCACTATAGCAATTTTTATTTTATCCTGATATGAATCAGAGATGACTCCAGCATAGTCGGTGGCGCATTCACATATATGAGATACTACTACTACCGTGGGAAGGTGGTTAGCTCAGTGGAAGCTTAGTACTACAAGACAATCCTCGCGGCGCAGAGGCCTGCTTTCAGAATGAGGACGGGTTGTAATTCCTAAATATTCCATCACGTGGAATGTGCAGGTTAATTTCAGATTTATTTCTAAAAAATCTAGAGATGCTAATCAGGATTCCTAACACAATGACCGATGCTGGAGACGCTGAGGTCAAAAATAATTTACGAAAGATATTTGTTTTTTTTTAATTGAAATGAAATGAAATTATTTATTTTGCTTTAGACATGGTAAAAAAGTGGTCTAGTAAGTATTTAGTATTAATGTCCAGCGACACGTCTAACCAAATAAATTGGCATGCAAACATTATCTTAATTTCTCAGAAAGCAAAACTTTTAGATCTTTAGTTAGGTACTTGTACCAAACCGGTACGAAAAGATCTATATTATGTATGCATGCATACTTCCTTCAACGGCGACACTTTCGTCAACTGTCCATCATGTATAATTCAAGGCTTCAAATGTTTGGGATCCGCTGGTGCCCAGTGGGGCCGATTTCCATTTTTATTTTATTTACATTTCACGTCTAGTGGACTTATTTAGTAGATTGCATTGCGTTTAATGTGAATGTTTCATGAAAACTGTAGGGGCGCGATCGTTGGATATAGTACTGTAAGTCACGGCATTTATAACAAACGGGGTTTTATATAGCACCATCCTACTAATATCTAATCTAACTAATATTATAAATGCGAAAGTATGGATGGATGGATGGATGGATGGATGGATGGATGGATGTTTGTTTGTTTGTTACTCAATCACGCCAGAACGGCCCAACGAATCTGGATGAAATTCGGCACATAGATAGAGAAAAGTCTGGAATAGCACATAGGCTACTTTTTATCCCGGAACATTGCGTAGTTCCCGCGGGATAGCGGTAAACAAATTCTTTGCAGACGAAGTCGCTGGCAACAGCTAGTTATATTATAAATGCGAAAGTTTGTATGAATGGATGTTTGTTACTTTTTCATGCCAGAACGGATGAAATTTGGAACAGATAGATTAATAATAACAATACCTAACACATAGGCTACCTACATTTTATCCTGGAAAATTGCGTAGTTCCCGCGGGATAGCGATAAACGAATTCTTTGCGGTCGCGGGCAACAGCTTGTTTAATAATAACTGGCAGACATTAGCTATATAGTTTGCAGGCGTTACTTTTGCTTCTTGTCCTCACTATTTTCGCAGAGTATGAAAGTTAAGGTATCCATTTGGTATACTTCTGGCATAATGAGAAGAGAGAATGCCTTGATCACACTTACCGAATAAGTATACAGGGGTGAGACAGCAAATTGGTACTCGGCCGAGAGTAGTGTAGGTGAGTTGGCACCCGAGCCTAGTAAACAAAGAAGGTCCAAGTCACACAGCCACAAGACAAGTACGCACGAGCTGAGCACTTGGCTGAAGGCACTCTCGCTACACGGTACGTGTTATCAAGGTATAAGGGAAACACTTAATATTTGAGTGACGTACCTAACCAAACCAAACGGTAATTCCCCTACTTCGTAAAAGTTCGTCTATTCTATACTAGATGGCGCTAGGGTCTTAGTTTAGTTTACAGACGCTATACCTGACACTTGTTGCTGATGCTGACCATACAGAATAATCTTGTACTGCCGACAAATTCATTCACAAGCTCCGAAAACATTTAGCACTGCCTTGAGTAGCGCTTTATACTCATTATTTCAGTATAATTACTGGCCTGGATTGATTTCCCACAGCTGGGTAAAGGTCTCCTTCATCTTCTCTATTGGCTCTAAGCTCTAATCTTGAGTCTGGCCAATTTATTATTTAAATGGATTAAAATGCAATTTTTCTAGTAAAAAATACTTAAAATCGGCGTCGGCAAGGCCCTCTGTTGCCCGTGGTCCTACTGGTTTTCGGCGGAGCTCCTTTTCTGGGTATTTTGCCCTTAGGGGAACTGAAGATACTTATTATTGAATGATTCAAAAATAATGGTAGCATTTTTTCCGAGTAGGACTAATTAGTAGGATCACAGGCAAGACATTGGCAAGGCCTTACACATAAACTAAACTGACACTCAACATGCAAACATTATTTTGACATACACTTCCACTTTCAGACCGGCGTAAAAAATAGCGTAACATGGACAAAATACTCCCCATTGGCGCGGCGTGTCGAGGGCATTAAGAGGGTAGGTGGCAACTTTTTACGCCGCTCTGCATTTTATTTATCTGTGCAAACTTTTCTTATAACTCCTCTTGTTTTTGCAAAGGGTCCTAGGATTAAGCGCAGTGTCTACCGGGAATATATTTTTTTACTACCTAAGTAAATGAACTCCGGTGAAGCAGGTAGGTATGTATGTACCAATTATTCAAAGTATTATACTACTCGTTTGTAGTCAAGTCAAGGTATGGTAAGTAGTTAAAGCACAGAATATAATAATAGTACTAACGTACAGAATGGCCACGCTCCGCCCCGCACCTATTCGAGTTACCCCACCCCTCAAGCGCAGCCTGCCGAAAAGCTGCTGGCAACTAGTAGGGCTCGCGACGCGATGTATGTCGCCCGCACGTCACAAGTTCGGGAACCTATCCTACCTACTTCATTTTATAAAACATTAGAAAATTAATGCTTCCTGAAATTATCGCGATTAATACATGAAATAACTACAGAATCATTCGCTTAAGTTTGTTGTCGTACATCTATTGTAATAAAAATAATAATGCTTAAATACACAGACAGACACATTTTAAGTAAGTTTAAATAAATATATAACGATTAAGTACATTTATTTGCACACATCTAGTTATTTTAGTATATTTATGTCATTGGTAGTACTTACAGTAGGTACTAGGTTTTTGCGATAGACAACCCTGTGTATCTTACGCACACATTGACGCGTGTACAGACGACGTCGTGCCTGTGTTCATTTCAGAACGCGGATTTTGTACGTCGTGGCCGCCGTGTGGTTAAGGCTTACTTCAAGAAACGCTTATCTAAATGACCTGCTCTATGCACCCTCCAAAAAACGAAAATTCGTAATTATCCATTCAAGTCCGCCCAAATCCAATCCCAACACTTGACGAACTGAACAAACATTATAAGTAATCGGCCCTAAGGACCGATCGTAACAGGACAAGCTATTACTTATAGCTTCTTCATAAACTCAAAACAGCGGCGAATACGCGAACTATTCTTACGACACACTAAAACCTCGTATCACGTTGACACTAGCGACACTGTTGCTGGTTACGATAAGTTTGTCACACCGCTAAATCGACAACAGAACGTTCTAACCACGCCGTCTATGCAAATGAACTCTAGTGTCCCCTCAAAGGGTTGCTTTCCTGCAGTACACAAGGAGTTGCGATTCTTTTTGTAGAGCTGAATGTTGCCGTTAGGGTGATAGGGTGGCAAGCAGAGCGGCAAATGAGGCGCGTGACAAAAGAGCTAAGACGCTGTTTGGACGAATTGATGGAATCCATTCATAAATTGCATGGGGATTGTGCTATTGTTGTGAAATAACTACCCCTAAAAGCACTTTCACATTATCCGATATTGGCGTCGGATGACGATAGCCGATATCCAATAGCCGACATTATAGTGCTGTTTTCTCTAACGTCCAACAGTTCACGGCCGTGCGATGGTGACGGCGCCATATCGGTGTCGGATCCGATAACCGACGAAGCATACAATGTAAAAGGCAGGTGTATACCTAATTATTTCATGTACTCACTTGCCCTGAAATCATTTAAGGCACCGATACCAATATTGGATCGGATAATGTGAAAACGCTCTAATGATATAATAGTATGAAAATATATGTAGGTATATGTAAACTATAGTAATGAAATGACAAGAGCGGACAGAATATATGGGATTTTTCAAGAAGAAGTGTGTCTTTGGGACTCAAATTTAACGATATAAGGTGAGACCACACCGCCGCGTATACGCAGTGATGTGTCGTATGCGTCACGTTTTCTCACCGTTTCTTCATACATTTTGTTGCGATTCCGTAACGTTACCGTTTTTTAAGCGGCGGTGTGGTCGCACCCTTAATGGTCGAATTTAACCCTAGAGTTAACTACACGTCTCTATGAATGTGCAAAAACAAACTTTTTACTTTACGTTTCCTAAGCCACAAAGTCAACCCGAATTTATTAATAGCAATCATCCTAACCTTAAAAAAGGAGATAGGTAATAAAATAATCTCTTTAGCGTCAAGGGGTGAAAATCAACAAGCCATCAAAATTCTAGCGGGGCGGTACTAATTGAAAAACGCTTTGCTGCCTAAATTAACTGGCGCTGTCTGAAATTTAAATCGCCTATTACTGCAAAAGATGGAAAGTACCTAGCTACACAGAGTGAAGCAATAACTATTTGAACTCTTAGTCTACTCTATTCTATTTACCTGCGTATGATCTTTTCCGAACGTGATAATCTATCTAGCCATATTAAAATCTATGTTAGAGTGAGTACCGCTAATTGTATGGACACTTACTTATTTTACTTACAATACAAATTGTCTTTTTTGTGTATAGTCTAAACACAGTAAAAACCATTGCAGTGAATTTAAATGTACATACATACAGACGTACATACAGACTATTTCAGCAGGTAGTTGGTCAGTCAGTCTGAACACTTCTGGTAAACTGTAGGCTTATTGTCTAACTCGCTCACAATCGTCATCGTGTTCATTTTGACAGTTCACCAATCAGCTAACTGTTACATTCATACAAGAGCTGTCCAAATGAACACGATGGCGATTGCGAACGAGTTAGACAATAAGCCTACTGGTCTGGTCTGCCCGTGACCACGGCCACTGCATCGTGGCCGAAACGTTGAGGTAGGTATGTAATTAAAAACAATTTTTACGCTGTTAAGTGCCGACAGTAATAGGTACTTTAAATACTTCTGGTAAGGCTTTTCATCGTAGGTACTTAATTTTAATTTCAAAATTATGTCACCCATTTATTTAATGCCACATTTTGACAATCACAATTAAAAATCTTGACGTACCTCCTACAATTAAAATTAAAAGGTGGTGTTCGATTGAATTAACCACCCGCTGCAGTACCTATTCTGAATTAATTAAAAGACAGAGTGTACAGTAGCTAAACTAGCTAATAATGAAACAATATCTGACATAAGACATCTATCATGTTTTTCCATTATGCTTAGTGTAAGTTTTCGGGCACAAAATACATCTCGAACGCGTTTGCGTTAAAATGTCAAATACTATGGGGAAATGAACAGCGCCACAAGCGGAACGAAACGACAACAAAAATTTCACATAGTATTTGACATTTTAACGCAAACGTGGTCGAGACGTATTTTGTGACCGAAAACTTACACTAAGCATACAGTTCCAATTATTTTTCAATAAAAAGACGTGTAAACTCAGACTCGTGTAAAGATTGTTTGCCTTTTTTAAATGTCAAAAAAACGAAGTTTGTAAAAAAAAGTCAAAAGTTTGTTTTGCAAATAGGCCGCCAAGGGCTCTTTCACATGTCTTTTTTTAATCTACCAGCGCATTCGGAAAGACCAACATTGCCAAGAAGAATGCGCTGCAAGAAACTTGGCAGAAAGTCATTTTTTCAGAATAAAATAGATTTACAACAGTAGGTACTTTTCTACTTAACTTATATGTACACTATGACGCTGATTGTACATCAGTTGCTGACAGTACAAAACAAACAGACAGACTGTCGTCGCACGCGCAGATGTGGTGGCGCTAATTAAAAACGTTTGGTCAAACAAGCTCAGGTTACGACGGCGTTTTGTTCATTTTAAGTGACTCAATTTTAAAAGGACTACTGCGTAGTAAGTAATATGCTCTTGTTTTAGACTTCCGTAACTATAAAGGTTTCAAAAGATATGAGATAAGGTGCTGTTTGTCTATCTGTTTGCCATAGCTCTGTAACTTTTAAACCTTGTATTAAATGCAACAAATACCTAAGTAATAAAAATTAAAGCATATTTTTATGAAGAAACATGTTTTTAGCACGTTAGTGGACAACTCTTCGCGTGGGCCTTCGATTGCCATATTTGGCTAATCGTATTACTTAGTCATTTCCGACCATCACGCCAAATATTAAAACTTCTCCGGGAATGCTCATACATATTCTTATCGGGAATGTTCATAATCATAAACATCAATCGGTAGTTTACAGTTTCAGTATACCATCTCACAAGCAGCTAATAACTAAGCGAACATTCAAAGTTAACCCCTCAAACCTCTCAATCAAACTGCAAAACTTCTTTAACCAAACGCAAACAATTATGAAATTCTATAATTATCCAAATCCGATCCAAACGAGAGCAGATTGCCGCGAAATTATTCACAAAGCAACCCTCACGGACTTGATGATATTGTATTAGGTGATCACATACGAATGCGATTTTAATGGGTAAGCGGGACGCACCCCTCATAAAACACCTCGCGACCCAAGCGCGCACGATAAAAGACCCATTTCTGGCGCCATTTTCCGTTGACGCTTATGACATTTCGCGCGCGATGGCCGCCAGCCCCAATCTAAATTAAAATCTAAAACCTTGTAAACAAGGCAAGTGCTCACTTTTTCGGGGATTTTAACCCTCCGAATTAACGAGAGTTATAAAGGGTCGGGACGGTGCAGTGGTTTTTGTCTCTGTTGCGTTGGATACGTACACAGTAGCATTGTAAACTTACCCTATTGTGCCGTATTTTTTATTGTTTGGTTTACAACAAAATAAAACAAAAACAGTAAAAAAAAATGTATATTACACAATAAATGAATTAATTTTAAAAGGTCAAATAAACTCACAAAGAAGAAAAAACAACACAGTAAATTTTAACGTTCTATTTCGGTTTGTCAGTTGCACTTCGTACTGGCGAGACGATAGTGGAGCGCGGGGGTGACGACTTGATGACAACCGAGCCGACGGGGGTCGCTCGTGGCAGCTGGGGCTCCTTGCGGTGCCGCAGGCCACGCTCACTCTGGTTATGGGGCTTCTCGGTGACCCGAGACTCCACTCTGCCTTTTTGGAGTTCAGACAGGTTGCCGGCAAGTTCAGCCGCTGCTTCGCCGTAAATTTTGTGACCCCGACGCACCTGTTATATATATCTTACAGTGGAGTGGATCTAATGTAACTATGATTATAGTCACATTGAACTAAGGCTAGGGATTTGGATGCTGAAACAAGGCTGTCTGAAGAAAGATACCCAGGTATTAGCTAAATATCAATTATTTACTAAATAGCATATCCTGATCTCCAGGATAGACGAAGCGTGCAAGATATTACTCGTCTATTGCAAATGCCATCGGTTAAATTTATAAGTTTCTGTCAAAAATTTCATTTTTAATACAAGCTTTTTTTGCTGACTGACCATGACCATTGTCATCCGTCTTACATACCTATGTGTGTACCAAATTTCAAGCCTATTGGACCAACCGTCGAATCGTTCCCTCCTGCGGAGACGATTCTGGCTAGGTCGCCAGCACCCCACTATCAGATCATCTGACTTCCATAAGTATGCAAAAATTTCAGCTCAATCGGTCGATGAATGGTTGATGATATCTGCTTCAAAATTGAGTCACCAGACTACACCCGGACAAACATACATAATACATATATAATAAAAGCAGTAAAAGCTTGTAATAATAAATACCAACCTCGTCTTTCAACTCGGCGCGGCGCTGCGACACCCACTCAATCTGCTCCTGAAGCCGTTTGCACTCCTTATCGTTGCACAGCAGGTCAGTCCGCAGCGAATCCATTATCTCGTGATACTTCTGCCTCACGTCCTGGTCGATGGCGTGTAGATTCTCAATCTCGTTTTGAGTCTCTCGAATCTTGGATTTTGATAGACGAAGACGGCCTTCCTGTTGATTGAAAGGTCTGATACTATGGCCACGTCATAAATATTCACTGTCACTCAGCGTTCTTTAAACTTGTCAAAATCTTGGTGACATGGTGCCGTTGCAAAATAATGACCAAGTGCGGGTAGTTCGAAAAACTCGCGCAGCTAAAAAAAAGTGATACCCTACATGGCAGTCTGCTCGTGTCCACGGCCACTGTATCGTGGCTGAAACGTCGAGGTATTAAGAACAATTTTTACGCGGTTAAGTTCCGGTACTTTAAATAAATATGAGTGAAAATCGCGGTACTTTAAAACATTATTGTTGTTATCACCTTCTCAGCTAGCTTGCGCGTGAGAACGTCCAAATGGTCGTCGAGGCTGTCCTTCTGCTCCAGCTCCACGGCTTGCACGACGTTGCTGTGCGGACACAGCCGGTGCATCAGGTGCATCGGGCCCGATGGCTCTTCCTGAGAACACAACATTAACTGGCTTACCACCAATTTAGAACATTACAACTAAATGAGCTAAGCTTGCCCACGCTTGCTAAGCCCAATGGCGTACTATATGGGAGAGGCCTATGTCCAGCAGTGGACTGACACGGTGATGATGATGATGATGTTGAGCTAAGCTTGTACCTCGCTGGAATGCGGCGTCCCGGCTGCTTCCCCGCTCACCTTCCTGTGATCGCCCTGTCGCATCAGTATGGTTAGCATCTATGTCGTCGATATGCTTCTCCCGAATTTTCGTTTCCTATTTGTTGAATTTTAGATTTTTGAACTGTCCTTGTTAAGCCGCGAGGTGCAAACTTAGCTCAGTCGAAGTGTACCGTAAGGTCAAGCTACTTTGCCCCAGCGAAGGTTAACTTTCGCCCATATGAAAACCAAATATGGAAATGTTTGACAAAACATGGGTGGTTAGGTAACTGTAATCAATCACATGTCAATCTCTTCGACATTCTGATACGACAGGATTTCTACCATTATCATTGCCATAATTATTATCGATGAATGTTTTTCCAGTAGGTACCTACAGTGAATGCAAAGCCAAGGGTTCCCTATCGTGAATAAAGTAGCTACTAAAACATACAACTAGTTGTTAATTCGTATATTATCTTTTGAACTGAAGCCTCTGAACGTGGATTAACTCTACATTATAACAACACAACAGTGTATAATAATCGTAAAACTATTCAAGTACCTTCCGAGTACGTTCGTAGTAACGCGTCATCCATAGTTCCTTTCGTAGTTTCATTACATCAACCTACAACCAACGCAACGACATGGATGGTTTTTGACACGCTTAACTATTACCTCAAGGAATATTTAAAGAAAATCTAAGGACCTACACGCATCTATTATTACGAATCATTTGTAGGTATATGTGTGTTAAGGCGTGGATAACACTGCCAATTTTACACAGACTACTCAAGACTAGAGACTATTCAAGTACCTTCCGAGTACGTTCGTCGTGTTGCGTCATCCATAGTTCCTTTCGTAGTTTCATTACATCGATCTACAACCAACGACATGGATGGTTTTTGGTTTTTTATTACCTCAAAGAAAATTTAAAAAAAATCTAAAGACCTACACGAATCTGTTATAATTACGAATCATGTATACGTGTGTTGAGATGGATAACACTGCCAACTTTTCACAGACTACAGCACAAAGTCCACTTAAGTAGTTCGAAATTTGAAGTTTGTATCATACCGCCCTCTCACTTTACTATATTAATGCCTATTGTAAGTGGAATAGCATGATTCGAACTTGTAATTTCTAACTTCGGACTGTAAGGTACTTTAGAAAATATAGAAAATAATTATTACCTACATCTAAACACAAATATCTTTATGAAAAGCACTGATTAGTAATTGGTAGATCACACAGAGTACAGTCAGTAAGTAGAAGAAATTTGAGTCCATTGAAGGTGGCTAGTATAATAATCTGATGATCAGTGATGACATACGTTATCTCTAAGACTGTGTCAAATACATTTCACACATTATGTATCCAAACTTTAGAGGCCTCGCTTGAGTGATATGTCTATACATATTATCATTCATAGCCAATGCCTAGTGATGGGTATATTATATTCTCGTGAGCTTAGACAAAATAGAAAGTCAAGACGGTATTCAACGAACGGTAAAGTGAGACTAAACCGCGACCAGTGAACACGTGTGCCATGGTTCTAACAGTTCCGTTGCGCTTGTGTGTACGCATACGCTAAGGCGTAGTTTGAATCGGCCTCACGTCGCCGTTTTGTGGACTCTGTCTTGACTTTTCATTTGTTCTTAGTAAATGTCACTTACCTTCGTCGGGGACCTCCATTTCCATCTAATGATGAGAGCTAGTAGAATCATGAGGACCCCCAGGCCAGCAGCCAACGACGTGTTTGTCTCCATTTCGAACTACCATCGTACCACCAATTTACAAAGGCGGAAACTTTCGAGACCACATTGTACACATTAAATTGTTGTAAAAGTATATGAAATTGACAGTGACACGCGTCAGAGTTCGCATTTGGAATGTTTGTTTTTTGCGAATAGGATGAGGTTGAAGCGAAGAGTTCAGACTAGGTAGAGGTAGGGAATAGAGCAATGGCTAGTACCTATAGAATATAGTAATACATCGGCAATGCAAGAGGCATAGCGATATAATAAGGAAGTCAGGGCGAGCTAGATAAACGAAATTAGTTTTCTTACACGGCTGTGGGTTTGAGTGGGCCCGTTATCTCGTAAATAAAAGCAGTAAAGTTTATTATTTAAAGTGTTCCACACTATATAGATAAGGGAGTTTATCTGAAAGTATTGAAACGTTAAATTGTGCGTAACGTAAAGTAGTGTGGACAGGGTGGATGGAACGTGCGAATAATCGAAATATAATTAGCGGCGCGGTGGTGGCAGCGCGGTCATACGTCACCGGCTCAGGTCGCAGCTTACTGAGTAACCTATATGTCCATCGCAATGATGACGTTTACTCGTTTAAAGGTACGAGTACATATATTAAATACATAATATAGATAAAAGGAGTTTGTTTCGTTCCATCAATCACCTGATTATAATATGAACGCCCCAACGCCCCTGACACTGATGGTGTTGTGCGAAGGGGCGTATATCATTGTTGTTTCATTTGTTAACTATACAAGTACGTTAACTGTATTATTTTACCTGTCAGTAGAAAAACGTGACGGAGGTGACACTGATGATGATGAGGTGGTGAATGGGGCACCTAATAGGGCGTTTGTCATTGTGATTGAAAACTAGATTTTGCTTGTGGTTAAAAAAGCAACTTCAAAAGATGGCACTATGGTTCTCAAATATCAATGATATTAATGTCTTACCCCCTTATTCATAAACGCTCTATAGGCTTCTGCTAACTTAGTAATCGTTTGTCCTTATCTTTCATTTTGACATTTACCTTTCACAGATTGTTAAGTCAAACGATTGCTAAGTTACCAGAAGCCTATATATGTAAAGCGTTTATGAATAAGGGGGTTACTATTTACGAATGCGTCGTTGTGACTAACATTGGCGCATAGGTTATCTCATTAATATAAGTAAGTCCATGGAACCCTTAACGGTATGTTAAAACACTAATAATATTAAGTTAAGTTAAGTTAGGGTTCACATGAAAAACAGATAAGTAGCTATAACGTCATCTAATCTAACTAATATTGTAAATGCGAAAGTATGGATGGATGGATGTTTGTTTGTTACTCAATCCCGCCAGAACGGCCCAACAAATCTGGATGAAATTCGGCACATAGATAGAGAAAAGTCTGGAATAGCACATAGGCTTTTTATCCCGGAAAATTCCCGCGGGATAGCGATAAACGAATTTAATTATTTATTATTAGTTTTAATATGAGTCCGTGGAATCACGATTTGCATGACATCCATAGAAATCTGGTGCATTGTTTAGGAAGCTGAATTCCTATGTCACGTAATAACGTCGGCTGATCCCCTCTACGAGGCAATCGCGCCAATACGTGGGTAATTGAAAGGGGAGCGGCCCTAATTGATCGCTTCCGGAGCGATATGATACTCCGATTACCGGGCCAGCTAATTTTTACGCAAGATTTGGATAACCTCTGTGCCATTTGTAACATTTTTAGGGACAAATGATTATTTTGGTCACTCAACTCCGCACGCTAACACTGCACGCGACTTTTATCGCGCGCGAGATAATCAGTCTCTCGCGCGCGACTGGTGTTGCCGTGTAGTGGTTGGTAGGTTTAGGTACCGCACACTCCTGTAGTCCGGGCTGGCCCCAACAACAAAGTCTTGGTTTACAGCTTAGATGGTTGGGTAATTTTGTCGAAAAAAAAAAAGTTAAAAAAACCATATGAAAGCTGATAAATTGTCCCTAGAAACCAGTTTAGGAAATCTGGGGTCAGTTGGCAAATTTCTGCAGTTTGCTAGGGGGGGTTAAAAAGGTTAACCGTCGTAGCAAATATTAAAGTTAACGCAAAATAGTTACGAGGAATAATTGTAAATTCTAAAAGAAGTCGGCGGATTCGTTTGTCACGCACCCTTGTCTCCACAATCAATCAAAATTAACGGTCCTAACCTTAAAAGTCGCCATTCCCGCCGCATTTGACATAAACGTCGCGTTCAGAAACCGTTCACTCGTTCGCGGCGCGTTCCGTTTCACTTGCAGCGTGATCAAAGCGGGAAGTCGTTGTGTTAAGATTTACAGCTTCAGGAAGCTAATTAGGATGCGTGCAACGGACTGTATGAAGGTGCGAAGTTCACTTTTCGAAAAGAAAAACTTCCGTTTCATTTATAATGCGTGGAGGGCGCGTTTTATTTTTGACTCGGTACTTTTCGATTTTTATTTTGTTTGAATAATCACCGAAAAATCTCGAATCTCTCCGAATGGGAGAGGATCGTGCTTCGTGCTGCCAAGAGAGCGTACGTGAGACGAACGACTGGTCGCCGCCCGGTTGGGCGACCCAGGTATCGCTGGGGGGACAGTGTCCAGGCGGATTTGCGACGTCTTCAAGTCGACGACTGGCCAGAAGCTGCGCACGATCGGGATAGATGGCGTGCTCTCGTTTCGGAGGCCAAGACCCTATTTGGGTCCCTGAGCCAAATTAGTTAGTAGTTTTTAGTTGAATAATCATGACTGCTAATCATGACTACTAACTCGTCAGAAGCTCGTCAAAGATATTTAGAGTACCTAGTGTTATCCCTACTGTAACTGAAACTAAAGTCCAATTTTTTTCGATGATATTATAAAACACCTATCTTTATTGGCAACTTATTTAAATAAGTCATTCATTATCTGGATATAGGGTTGAAAGTGACTCATCGCGACCCTTGGGTTGAAAGTAATTTTTTTTTCTAGCTAATCCAAATGAGGTACATAGCAATGGAAATACGTATACAGCCATGTAATCTATGTTTAAAATAATAATCTATACTAATAGTTCCTTTTTAATTGTAAAAGGCAAAATAATCTTAAAATAACATTCCTGCTATATATAAGCTTATGCAAGTGTATACAACGAGAATTAGTAGAAATTATTACGTTCGGTAATTTTTTTAGCTTGAAATATTTAAGTCGACAATTAATTGATAGCGACCTCCGTGTCTGCAAGTTTAAAAAAAAACTAGCCGGCCGCCATTGGTGCGCAGAAGAAATGCGCAATGCGCGCAAATCGCGCAATAGAAAAAAGAGCGGGAAGAGAATGACAAACGTAACAAATATTAAATGCGACCATGCGACGTTAGTGAAATTTTAATTTCCTCATATTCGAAATGAAAAGTAGAGTGTTCAACTCGGATGAAATTACCCATTTCACCCTCGAACTATTGGCACCTTCACTCCGTTCGGGTGCCAGAAATATCTCAGGTGAAATGGGTATATTTCAACCCTAGTTTATCAATCTACTATATCGAAAGGTTAGTTTCTTCGATACTTTCTAAAATGGTATCTTCAAAGCATTCGAAATTTAAATTTAATTTAACAAGACTCACTCAATTTAAAACGCCAGAAGCTAACAGCATTCACATTTCAGTCATAATTAATGGTCTCAAAATATCTCAAATTAAAGCTTAACACATTTTCAAATTGCCGCGGCGGCTCACACGCTACAGATGCGTTCCGCGACACTTCGCGTGACAACGACGGTTGAAAAAAACTTGTCAAGTGCGAGTCGGACAACGAATAACTAAAAGATCTTGTGTTTTAACGCCTGTTAAAGAGTACAACGTTAGAATATTTATTTTAATAGAGTTTTTAGATTAGTTGTTCCAAAGTTTTTTTAAACGTAGGATAAGCGTAGGATATAGTTATTACGCTATAAGAATTTTAGAATATTTGTTTTCGTAAAGTTTAGTTTGTTTTGTGAAGGTAGCGCTTTTTTTATTCTAAGTTCAATAGTTATACACATGGGACACGTTTCTTACGGTTTCCATGGGATATACTTTCTCAAATATTCATAACCCGAGAGTTTACATGCAAACGTAGTTATTATATTATTATATTTCGCTCAGTCATAGCTGTTTTGCACGTGTGGCAGGAGATAGTAGCTAAGTAAGATTCATAATAATGGATCTGTACGAAGTAACGCTTAATTCAATCAATTACCAAAGTTACTGCTCTACTTGTATAATTGTGTAATCTATCTATACTAGTAGAGCAGCTATGACTAACTACGGGTTCTATTCTAATTCCTTTGACTACGGAACTCTATAACTATACTCTATAGTCTATGGTTGGATGCCTCCCCGCTACTGTTCACAATAAATTCTAAGTCAATAACGCGTTTTGTCACTTTCTTACCACCGAATTAAGATAAGGACGTACAGATTTTTTACAAGCCGGCATTCTAGAGCACGTTTTTGTGACGTAATTTGTAACTAATTAAGGGGCAAAAAGTAACGGTTTCTTTGATCGGCCGCTTAATGAGGAGCGAAGCTAAGCGGTGTTTTAGTGTGCGGATGGTAGCGGTACATATCTCTAACCTATTTGAGGAGTAAAAAAAAATAACTTACTGTGAGTTGCATTAAGATACTTTAACAACAATAATAACCATAACCGACGACTTTCTTAAATATTTCAAAGAAAACCTGTGAAAATGATCAAATTTATGGTTATGGTCTTTTTAGTGTAGTTTAGAATTAATTCCCGGCGATGTTTCGTACTCATTATTTAATAAAAAAATTGAGAACCCTTTATGCTATGCTACTTCATGAATTAAAAAAAAAAACTATTCGCGTAGCTTACGCTAGGTTAGGTTAGGTTAGATTCATATTTTTTTCCAAAACTTACACGTAGGTTATAATTATACATACCTAATTATAATAAGCAGACAATAAAGGCTTTTTTTGTCATATGACGAGTTTGTGAATTCATGCATTTGTGAAAACTTTTTTAGCAAATGATTGCAAGACAAGCCCAAAAATGTCTTCCGCGAAACAAGAGAAATGCGATTGCTAACTCAACAGGAAGTAACAAACAACTAGCAAGACTCCAATTAATGTAAACAAACACTCATCCTGCCACTGCATTATTTACGCTAAGCACCTATATACACACGGCCAAATTCAAAATGGCGTCGGAGCATCGATGCGGTTTCTTAGAGTATTACCAACATTACCATACTTCAGGCGGCGAAGCTTATTTAAATGCTCCACCGACTCCATTTAGAGCTTGGAAAAATAAAACCGTGGAACGGATCCCGCGATCTCGCGTTGAGCCGCTTTTGTGGTAAATATGTATAAAGCAACACACTTACTCCCACAATCAAAAAACCTTGAGCCAAGACACTCTCAACCTTAATTCCCGCCCTCAAAATACATTGGAAGATTAGTCATACGCAAATAAACTTGGTCGATCTATACGCTTTGTCGCCAGCGTCTTTTTATTTTACCGCGTTATTTGGAAGCCTCAGCTGCCAGTCGCGTTGTTTGCGACTACGAAGTATCTTTTTTATGTTAAAATGTCTTAGATAGCTTCCTTATTATGCGTAGGTGACTCGTGTGCCGACAAATGTTACTCTGTGAAGTACTTTACGTAAATACATTTTGATGTAGGTAGAATTATACAATCTACTACTTGAAAGAGTTGAAAGTGAGTTTCATATTCTTCTTCAAACAAAACCATCGTCCATTGTATCTACCGTAAATGAAGTCCTTTGATACTCAAGTTAATTAAACAAATCACATAGGTACATATAAGTAGGTACAAATTCGTTTCTTCTTTACTCGTTTAGGTACGTCACGAATACATTTTATAAGTAACCCAAACCGCTACTTATGATTTACTAACTCAGAAAACACGACGTGACTTAAGTTAAACGATTAGACGAGTCCCGGGAGCACTTTAATGTTTGAACAATGTTTCCATTATCTCCCGCCTACACAGCCATAAAAGATAAAACTGACTCGGCAATTTTCCTCCATAACTCTAGAGCGGCAGAATACATACCCGTAAAACGGAACGCAAACAAAGTGAGCGTCGTTCTCCCGCCAACGATAACTTAATTTCAGTCCGCCATAAGTACGTAATTAGCGAGCCGGTACCTTATCGGCCGGTGGGTAATTAACCTCTCCGGGGGTGCCTTCCTGCTCCCTGCGGCCCCGTCCTCCCGCACCTTGAATACCTCATACCTCCCTGGTAATATTTCCGCCATATTATCCGAAGCCCGCCTACCTCCTCGGCCAATGGCGGCGCTTCCCGCGCTTTTGTTTTGCGCCCTTCCGACGCGTTCCGAAACGTTGTAACTTGGTCTGTTTTCTTTGGCGAATTTGGCCGTTTCGTGTACGGAGTGCGGTTTGTTTTCGTTGACGCGCGTTTATTACGGTAGTTGTTTCTTGGTTCGTGAAACGTCTTAAGTGTTGGTTTGGTATTTCCCCATTCCGACCTTAACTGTAAACCATAAGTTTTGCTTTTGTGTGTTGATGGTAGTTTTAAACAAGGGGGTCTACGGGTTCATATTTCATGTGTTATCATCTTTTATTGAGTGCGAGCGGGCATTGTTGTCGGTTTACGGCGGTATCTCCGGCGGTGTTTAGCGGCGCGCTGATGAATGCGTCGGGCGTCGCGTTACACCCACCGCCACCGCGCTGACAGCTTTTATAATAGTTCCTGCTGTTTTACGATCGTGTCCGAATTTTTGATGACTTTGATGTTTTCAATTAAAACCTTTTAAAAGAGGTGTAGGTATTAATATCAGTTCACATTGTACAGTACAACTTGTTTCTGTTAATAGAAAAATATTATACAATAATCTTAAGTGAGCAGCCAGATAAAACACAGTTTCTAAAACCAAACCTTAACCAAAGCGAACGTAGAGACAGCTAAAGGTGCCATGCCAAAATTGATGCCAAACTAAAAAATAACGCCCCAGACACTGGTGCTCGTAATGTGCTTATTGTATGCCGCAAATTATTCAATACATTACGAAGCGCACAATTAAAAACATTCGTCACTTCTATTTTTCATCAAACAATACTGGCTGTAAATAAAAACACAATCACCGAATACCAGCCAGCAGCGAGCGTTCCAAATATCAATTTTCAACGAAAACACCCTAATCGATCGTTCGGATTTCGAGCGGTCATTTGTCAAAATTACGCGAAGCCGTTAAGCCGCATAATTTTTGGCGCGAACGCGCTTTAATTGGCGCCGGCGAATAAAGCCCGGTTTACATTAAGCGTTTTAATTAATAGGTCGTGGTAGCGATATTTAGTGTGTGCTGGCTTTACATTGGACGCGATAGTTGTGTTGTTTTATTGGTTGGATACGAGGGTAGATAATCGTGTGGACGAGTATTATGTAAAAAACCGATTAGGTATCTATAAATAAAGTCGGTTTACGGACGGTAGTTTTATCTATCTCTCTCTCTCTATGCTAGCTCTGACGTCACGCGAGAACTTCACATTATATTACCTACTTGCATAATAATACATATTTCTAAAACTAGAAGTAATCTTCAATGTTAACCAGCACACACTAGCCTGTGTGGACCATTTTACACAGGCCTCATAAAATTGCCGGTAGGTAGAGTCCGTGTAGAGTTGTGCGAAACGAAAAATCATAGAGATTTGAAGGTATTGCAGCTCTATGCATGTATTATGAAGCGAAGCAGAGGCAGACCAAAAATAAGATGGCGGTGACTTAGAGTTTTAACCGGACACTTTGTTAAAAGTAGAGACTTACCCCCGTATTCATAAACGCTCTATCGGCATCTGCTAACTTAGCAATGGTTTGTCCTTATCTGTGAAAGGTAAATGTCAAGGTGACAGATAAGGACAAACGATTGCTAAGTTAGCAGAAGCAGAGCGTTTATGAATAAGGGGGTTAGTGGATAGAGAAAGGAGAGGCCTTTGCTGAGCAGTGAAATAACAATATATCAAGTACCATTTATACCTATATATGGAACATATTATGGATCACACTTATTATGGATTATGGACACTGGATCCATTAATACTTATTTTATCTCAATTACCAATATGGTTGCTAGATTAAACCGCGTTAAATCCAGCTACTTTTGAACCTGACTGACTGATCGTACCTACTCGTACTTGCCTAGCAGCGTTCTAACAGCAATCGAGGTAATGTGGATTACAGTAATTTTGATAAGTAACACCCGGCAAAAACAAAGCTCCTAGCAAATGAGCCACAATTCATATTTAATTATTTTTGTCAGCAGCACTTAATTAATTACAAAAATGTCAATCGTGCACAGCCCGCTTTAGGGTGCGACCACACCGCCGCTTAAAAAACGGTGACGTTACGGAATCGCAACAAAAATATGAAGAAACGGTGAGAAAACGTGACGCATACGACGTCACCGTTTTTTAAGCGGCGGTGTGGTCGCACCCTTACTCTTTGCTGCGAGCGATACGAATTAACTTTTGGTCGCGAACGCAAGGACGTGCCGTTCATGGTTCATTTCACGCTCAATTTGGCGCCCTGTAATAGCACTGTAAAATACACAACTTTAACTATTTATTTAGCACTCTAACCCAGCTCGAACCTCAACGTTGAAGTTTGTTATTTAAGCGTGATTTTATAATTATAACAAATGAACGCGATCTAGTTTTTAAACAACGTGGGCATTAGTTGCTGCAGACCAGTTAATTTCAACATTTAAAGTAATATACTTAATAATTATATATAGACTCTGCATTTAATCTCAATCATTGAATTGTATTTGTTTCTTTATATTTGTGTAATAAAGCATTTACTAACTTACATGCATACTTACGACACAAAAATAACCTTTAAAAAAATAATTGAAAATGTTTACGAATAAAACCTTTTTCCCTATTTCTGAACGCAAGGTCCCGGTTCCACCCGCGCGCTGTCAAACTGCAACTTTTGGCGGGAACGCGACGCGGTCGCAATAAAAACCTTATAAAATTTCTAATAGGAAAACGTACGAGGAGTTTTCTGTGTGAATTATGAATGATAACGAGCGCGCGCCCCTTTGTATCGCACCGCGAGTCGACTGCACCAAGTTTCAACTTGTTTCTTTTGTAGATTGCGGTGGCGGTACGCGAAAATTAACATTGTTACGGTCCTGCCAATTTTGAAGTTGGAACCCGCGTCACTCAAGTTCGTAGTATGTTTTTAATTGCGTTCGCTCTTGCGAAATGTGGATAACGAGATTTCTGCTCAGGTGTCTGGATACTTCCGTGTGTGTCTGGATACCTCCGTGTATGGATGGATGCTGGGTGATTTTTGATCAATGATTCTACTGAAATACCACGTGTCATTTTCCTGAACTGAAAATATGAAGACTTCAAATATTTATGAATAGACAACGTACGTAATTTGAATAAGGAAGCGAGCGGGTTTAATAGCGGTTATAATTTTCAGAAACACTGCTTTGAAGATTAAATTCGATTCCCTTACGGTTTAAATCTATTTTAAATGTACGACGCAAATTAATATTAACAAAAGAAAGAATTAGTGAATGTCACAAACGTCCCTAAACTCGTGAACACACTTAACGCACACCGCTAATCACTTAACAACGCGAGCAAGCTTTTAATTTGGGCTCAAATACGTTTAAAAATCCATTATGAAGGCCTTAAAATCTATCCCAAATCATTTTATAAAGCGACATCACATGAGCCGCGTTAAAACGGAGCTGTTTCAAGCGCTCCCTCTCATTCGTTCAGCAGGTCAGTGAATGAAAGAACGATAGTTGATGGAGGTGGGAATTTCCATTCGTAATTGGAGGGAGAGCGTGTGAAAACGTGCAGTTTTTCGAGACTTAACAGTCCCTTTTTTCGCCTCCGGCTGAGTGGGGGCGGGTATTAAAACTTGTATATCGGATTAGACGAAATTACTAAGTGCTAGGTAGAGTTAAGAGGGTATGTTGAAATGTACGGACGGTTCGCTGGATCCAATCGCTGCTTAGCAGAAACTCTTTTTAATTTCACTTTTTGTTGTTTGATTTGTATCGGATTTAGTACATACCTTTATTTTGTGTGCTGATGACGTGTAGGTTGACCGAGGAGGAGGAGGAGGACTTTAAGGGGATATCAGACGGTTCATTTTTTGTTCATTTTCTTATTTCATTTTCACTCAGTGGCACGTCTGAACGCAAAGTGACGAATAAAAGAAAAAATGAAGCAATCACTCGAAAGAACATTCGCTCGAGTGATCTGTCTGATATCACCTTTACCGGGTGGTTCAAAGTCATCTGAGCAGCTTAATATAATAAAAAAATCATGATCAATATTAAAAAAAAACCCACTGTGACAATGATACTTACATAAAAAAAATAAAAAAAAAACAAAAAAAAAAGTCTAAAATAAATAAAAAATAAATAACGAAATAAAATACAAATAAAAAAAAAAGTCTATCCCTTACGGGGTAGAGTAGAGAGAGCCTAAAGTAACAAGACCTAAAGGTCACGTTTAGCATGATTGTGAGCGTATAGGTGAATAAGAATAAGAATAAGAATAATAATCATTTATTTGCCAGAATACACAATTATAATAATACAAGATATTGATGTATTTCAAAAGTACAGTATTCAGTCGCGAGAGAACGACATGCAAATCTTAATTTTAATTAAATGTCAATTTGACTAACTATAAACAACAATACTAAGTACATGCAACATTACGACAATTATAATAAGATGGTATGTCCAATTCAAAGAAACAAATTGTATTAAGTACATTAATAGTCTAAAAATTCTTTGACGCTATAAAACATTTTTCAAGTAACCATGTAGTAATCTTGGATTTGAAGACATTACCGGAGGAAAGGGGGTGGAAAGGGGAATCAAAATAGCGATGGGTTGCTAACCTCATCGCCTATAACATGATTCCTAAGATTTTCACCTATTCCTCGTTGGGCTTTTACCATCTGCGCGGGAAGAGAAGCAGCTGGTACATTCAATGTTATTTCTTTACTCCCCGAAGAAGCTAAAATATCTAACCTCAAAAATACATACACACATTTTAGAATATTCTTCGCATCCACTACTCGTAATCCCGCGAATCGCTGCCACGTTCAGAAACCTCTCGCTGAATAAAACATGTCCGACACGTGTCTAATGCACTCATCAATTATTACTGCCGGTTTCAGAACGCTCCGGCTCCTTTACGGCTGCGTTCGGGCGTCACCCGCCAACTCGAAAATCGCGGAGTTTTGATCGCAACCATTTTATTTATGTGTTGGTTTGGTTTGGAAATTTGTTGTTTGAGCCGATGTTATTGTCTGAGGATTTGACTATGTTCGTTTATATTTAGCCCAGATATTTCAAGTCTCTGTATTTTATTCCCTTGGCTAGAGTCCCATTACCCACACTATTTTGGGAGAAGGAAACATAGTTAAATAAACATAGTTATGTATATGATTCAACCTTGATCTCCCCGAATAATATCAAATTAATTATTTGTAGGGCGTCGTGCATGGTCCGTCCAAATCACCAGATCGTTTCCACCATCACACTGGCTGCCATCAAGCAGCAGTGCTTGTGCTGTTGTATTCCGATGAGGAAAGTAGAGCCTTCAATTAGCTAGTGCACATGACTCTACATATCTCTGCTCTCTAGGCAAGTTTTTCGGCTGCAATCCTCCGATGTTCTAGCGATCAATTTTTCATCGTATCAGCGGCCTTAGCACGGTAAAATGTAGACAAATGTATGTCTGTGGATAAAATATATTGTCACGACATATTTTATCGCAGGCCCTAACATGCTATGGACGAAACATAAAATTAACCCTAGGTTTAAATTTTATCACACGACATAAAGCAGTGTTGCCAACGATTTAAAAAAAATGCATTTCGTTTATTGTATTCGTCAAAACGCTCAGTGTGTGTCCCCTCCTCTAACTTCTAAAATAAGAGAATGATAAAACTAAAAAAAATATGTGATGTAGATTACCATGCAAACTGCGGCAGGTTATACAGAAGGCCGAAGAGTATAACCGCCCCCTTTGCCTTGCATTTGTGGACTACGAGAAAGCCTTTGATTTGATCGGGACTTGGGCTGTGCTGCAGGCTCTCCAGCGGTGCCAAGTTGACTACCGGTATATCGAAGTGTTGAAGTGTCTGTACGAAAACGCCACTATGTCCGTCCGATTACAGGACCAGAGCACGAAGCCTATTCCTCTGCGGCGGGGAGTCAGACAAGGAGATGTGATCTCTCCGAAACTGTTCACCGCCGCATTGGAGGATGCTTTTAAGGTTTTGGACTGGAAAGGACGAGGCATCAACATTAATGGCGAGTACTTCTCTCACCTTCGATTCGCCGACGACATTGTAGTCATGGCTGAGACCATGGAGGACCTCAGCGCTATGCTCGCTGATCTCAGTAGAGTTTCCGACCGAGTTGGCCTGAAAATGAACATGGACAAGACGAAAGTCATGTCCAATCTCCATGTTGTGCCAGCTCCCGTAATAGTCGGAGGCTTTGCGCTCGAAGTTGTTGACGAATATATATACCTGGGACAAACGGTTCAGTTAGGTAGGTCCAACTTCGAGAAGGAGATCACTCGTCGAATCCGACTCGGCTGGGCAGCGTTCGGGAAGCTTCGCAGTGTCTTTTCGTCCAAATTACCGCAGTGTTTGAAGTCAAAAGTCTTTGACCAGTGTGTGTTGCCAGTGATGACATATGGATCTGAAACATGGGCGCTAACGATGGGCCTCATGAGGAAGCTCAAGGTCACTCAGAGGGCTATGGAGAGGGCTATGCTCGGGGTTTCTCTGCGAGATAGAATCAGAAATGATGATATCCGCAGTAGAACTAAGGTGACCGACATAGCCCAAAGAATTGCGAAACTGAAGTGGCAGTGGGCGGGGCACATTGCTCGCAGGACCGATGGCCGATGGGGTCAGAAGGTTCTCGAATGGCGTCCGCGGACCGGGAGACGAGCTGTTGGTAGGCCTCCAACAAGATGGAGCGACGACCTGATCAGGATCGCGGGATCGCGGTGGATGCGGAAGGCACAGGACCGGTCCGAGTGGAGAGCCTTGGGGGAGGCCTATGTCCAGCAGTGGACGTCTTTCGGCTGATATGATGATGATGATGAGATTACCATGCAAACTTCCACCAAAAATTGGTTTGAACGAGATCTAGTAAGTAGTTTTTTTTAATTTAATATTTGTCTGTCTATATAAGTAACCAATATAAAATGACTTCACACTGCGTACATTTTGCTTAAAAGCAGGGCTCTGCTAAGACTGGATTTTATAATAACTTTGCGAATGGCGAATTTGTACGGAACCCTCAGTGCGCAAGTCCGACTAACACTTGGCCGGTTTTTTTTTTAATTTTTGAAATTGGTTAATAATAGTGTATTATGCATAAGGACGTTTTGTTTTTTTGTCATTTTTTGGTGATGACGATTTGCTTCAAGGTTATTTTTAATTGCGGACGATTTGATCCCTGGACATTTTTAACTGCGGACGATTTGCTCCCCGGCCTTCCTTCCCTGCGGTCCTTCTCATTAACGGACATTATGCCTAGCAGACTAAATGCAACACAGGACGTTTTGCTCTCAGTACGACCTGCTCAGAATTGGTTTAATTGAGTCTTATTTTATTCTACCTATTAAAGATGTCAAAGAATCTTAGCGGCTGACTCGTAAATAGTGTTTATCGTGATTTGGTCGGATTATCGCATTTGTCGTGATTGGCGGCTTGGTTTAGGCATGTCACATATGAGTGGTGGTAGTTCATTTTTTTTAATGTTTGCCGGACAAGTAGGTTAGATGGCCTACTTACGGCTTAGTTAGTTTCCAGCCTCTACAGTAATGTATTATTGATTACAATAGCACAATAATTGGACAAAATATAAAATTAAACATCATTTCACACAGTTCATTCAAATCAAAACAATTCATTATTTAATTCTAGTTTATCATATTATTTCTTTTGTAGGTAACTGTATATGCGTCGGAAATCACTGAGCCCACCGCAGCCACCGCAGCACGTTTGGGCACAAACAGAGGTTACGATTCTCGCCTTTTGTATGAATAATATGGACATAACTGCCTCTTTTTAAATTTATAATATCATTGGCCATATACTAAATTTGTCGCAGTCCTCAAGCCACCTACACAAATTTATCCCAACTAACTGTCAAAAGGGTATTAATTATATCTAAATTTGGATTACCGTGTTAGAGCAATAGATAAATTGTCTACTCAGTCGTCAAGTGTGGATAAAATACCGCGACATAACATTGTCGCTCATTTGTAGACAAAATGGGTAGATAAACGTTACCGTGCTAGCCAGGCTGAATGAGACAAATTTTTGTGCGATAAAGTAATACATATGCATGTATGCATACATAAAAATACTTTCGAGTATATCTCTACTTTTAATCACGCCCTTACCGAGAAAGAGAGAAGAGCTTTTCTAGTAAACCCAAGAAACCTATTCAAACAAGCAGTCCGAGTTTACCCCTACATTCTTGCGACCAACACGACTTACGTAAATTGATTGAGTCCTCAATACCACGATAACTTCCAATTCCGATTCGACCAAACCTAAAACCACAATACCTTAACAACTTAGCCACCGTTACGCATTTTCCTAATCCATTGCGTGTGGTGACGGTAAACTACTATGCGGCAATAGTCTCGGCTAAGCAATGAACAGAAATGTCGATCGCCGAATCGCCGTTATCGCGTAGCTTTAAGGTTTAGAAAATACGGTCATAGGTATGTTTGTTGGACTACAGAACCCCTGTAATTCCCTGCGGATATAGGGTATCGCATTCAAAATCGAAGCTGCAGGTTTATTTGCCCTTTTAAATGGAACGTATGAGATTTCGTAGTGGTTTTTTAGACAGCGGTTTAGAGTTGGGCTTAGCTGTTAACAATCTATGTCTACACCTATGATAAAACAGTTCAGTGGAAAAATGTTTACCGGTAAAATTGCTAGAAATTGCCCTCTAGGCTGGCAATCAATCTGCAATCCTCTAGCTTATACCTTCTTCAATGTATTGCTGTTCGTGGTTTGTCTACAGCCTATACATTATATGTACATACAAATATCTATATAACTTCACACACACCATTGAAAAGTGAGTACAGGTTTCTACAGGATGCTTTTCTTCACCGAAAAGTGCATGATAAATATCAAATTTAATTTTACACATGAATTCCGAAAAACTCAGAGGTGCGAGCTCGGGTTCGAACCCACAGCCCTCTCCTTGAGACGCCATAGGTCAAACCCCACGACTTTAATATGTAAAAAAAAACATTAGAAAAAATCATGGACAAACAAACTCGACTAGATGCAATCTATTGCTTTGTTATAAACGCGAAAGTATGGATGGATGGATGGATGTTTGTTTGTTACTCAGTCACGCCAGAACGGCCCAACGAATCTGGATGAAATTCGGCACATATATAGAGAAAATACTGGAATAGCACATCCCGCGGGATAGCGATAAACATGTCAAAGGTCGTAGCTGCGTAGAGTTGCAACGTAATATTTTTTGCAGGATATAACTACAAACATCAGTTCTTCATCCTAATTCTAAGCGGACGAAGTCGCGAGCAGAAGCTAGTCTATAATATAAAAGACACAGTTTGAGTGGTTGAGCAAATGAAACGCAATCGCAATCTCGTTACTCCCAAAATCTTAAACAACCCATACCCCTACCCCCCACATCCAGCCGGCGTGAGGGGTCTCATTAGGCGACCTCTCCGCGACCATTGTCCTCGACTAAATTATGCACGTGCTGACACTAGCTAATGTGTGTGTGTTGTGTCCGCGCAACGTTGTCCTTGTACAGGGTGAGGTACCACAATCATTGAATGCTATATCGCAGAATAAGTAATAGTACTAAAGTAGGTATACTAAATACATAGGTGGATGACGATAACATCGTGAACATTCGTTTAGCAAAAATATACTTAAATATGGGAGGGTACGTGGTAAAATACTTAAGTTTAAAATGCATAGTGGGCCATAATACATAATAGTTCAAAATATACAAAGCTATTTTCTCAGAAAATGGAAACTTAACAGGAATTATATAAAATAAATCTAACCTAACCTAAACCAATCGGTAGATTACGCGATCAAAAAATGACATCTAGCTAATAGTTTCGCCGAAAATTTGATTATATATTTTGAACTTGTGTATTTTGACCCAGCAATTCAAACTATACGTAATTACTTACCTGCACCTATCATGGAACAATTTACAAGTTGATTTTAAAGCTTCAGGGATAAAGGAAAACTATCAGTACAACTCCATTGCTTAATTCCAAGGAAAAACATGTATATCAAAACTAAGTCTAACTAAAGCCATTTGACATGTGATATCAATATAAAAGGAGGGTAAGGGTAAGGTGAGGCAGAGCACTATACTTCATTTAATTTAGAATGAGAAACCACAACAACATTATATTGCGTCTGGTCAACTATTTCTTACCTAGCAAATAGTACAGTGCAATAGTTTGGCAGCCGCAAAATAAAGTTGTTTTAATGTTACTTTATTTGCGTGTCGTCAATTGTTTCTCTACTACAAATTGTAAAGAGATTACAGTTCACGAGCCGCATTATAATGTTGTTGTGGTTTCTCATTCTAAATTAAATGAAGTATAGTGCTCTGCCTCACCTTACCCTTACCCGCCTTTTATATTGATATCTATGTTAGCTAACACATTTGGCGGCGGTTCGACAAGGACTAATTTGTATATGATATGAATACGAAACTACTGAAGTCAGTCATCATGGTGTCTAAGTGGATTCGAGTCTATGATTTTGTATGACCAAGGATAATTTTGAACGCGTAAAAATTTCACTGTCACCGTCATACGAGAATCTTTACATGCTGAGTAGTTATGACATGAATACAGAGTACAGCTAAGTACTAATCCAAATGCAAGTGATGACTGATTGAACGCAATGCAAGTCAAATAAACCATTTAAAACCGTGATTGACACAGCAAACATAAAAACAAAAAAGTCAAAGGAACGAAGTCCTTGCGTCAACAATCGGTCAGGGGCGCGCGAGGGCTGTGGGGAGTCTTATTTGTTTCGTTTGCACAACTGTTTGTTTCTGTGCCAACCCTATTAATATTGACATTCGACAAATTAGCTAATTCAACTTGTGGACGAGCTCTTTTGGAAATCGGGCGCCGTGTGGCACTGATTGAGAGTGGTACGGATGAACGTTTGGCGGGGAAGGAAACGGCAAATACGATTCACAATTTGTTCACAATGGTTAAGATATAGAAATAAAAACATACGTATAAAGAGAAGTCTTGTTTCACTCGAGTCCCCCAGACCAAACCATTGGGCGTAGAAAGCAGAATCTTTGCAAAGACTTCTCCTTTATGTCCCATTTTAGGCGGATTTTGCGAAACGTCAGTTGGAAGTTGTGAAACGGCGGAAGAGTCGCGGATGTAAAGTGTTGTTCAGAAAAAAACAAACGAACACAATAAAAAAAATGGTACAGTCATTCTCAAGTTATGGCGTGACCAAGGGAAATATAGATACATTTTTTTTATGCAAAGCAGATTGAAATTTACGATTAACATCACGCAATTACAATACAAACACATTTACTAGAATAATTACTACCTATACAAGAAATTAGATATTATTGTGTAAATTGAATTACTAAAATCTAAAATAAAACTAGTTACGTAAAGCAAAATTAGTTTAAGTCTAAAAAAGGCCCCCGTGGCATGGTGCCCAAAAAGCTAGTAGCATTCCCTCGTTGAATAGCTATGTTAATTCATGGGAAAAAATGATAGCTGCCAGCCCTACGTCACCAGTTATGTCAACCAGGGTGCAGCTCTTTCATAATCATAAGACAATGATTTAACTTTCGATACAAGGAAGCGGTAGGAGATACCTCCAATCTAACTTCGTTATGTGAACGGAAGACCAGCGCTGGCTGCAAGGCCAGCAAATGCTGTTGGGACCATTTGTGTCAATTTATTTATTAATCTGCTGTTTTTTGTGTTTTTTTTATTTATTTGATGTGTTGTGATTGTCATGAATAAACTTTTTTCTTCTTCTTCTTCTTCTTCTTCTTATGGATGACATGGAAGACAGTGGTTACGACCAACAAGCTGCAAACAACAGAACTTGTAGGATAAATAAACGTAATCTAAACCTAAGTTAGGTGTCAAATACACGCCTGGCAAGCAAACCAATTTAATATAGCAAGTTTTGTTCAGCAGCCAGCACTATAATATCAAAACAGAAACTGAAAACACAGGCCATTAACATTAATTACTAAAACCCAGGTAATTAACTAAATAAAAGACAGGCTGGCAACATTAATGTGCGCGGAGCACTAGCATTTACAACGCATTACCACCTTGTAAAATATAGAGGTGGTAACCCCGCCTGGCTGAGATTGGCTCATTAATTTAACAGCGTGCAACACTTAAGCCAGGCATGCCAACATTTTCGCAAATGAAGTGGCGGGACCGCCTTGCCAACTTACAAATACAAAGTCAAACTGCAATGTGGTTCTAACAGCTTTGCTTTAAGGTTTGAAGTGTGTTCGGTGTTTAGTTTCGAAAGTGTAAATGTAAAGTTGGTTTTCGTGTAGGTAAATCTGAGTTAAGTTTGTTACGCTGCCACCCCTGCGATGGGGTAGAACTAAATTTGCTGGGAGGTTCATTCTGCCGAATATTAATTGTTGTTAATTTAGATACGGAATTATTGTGACTGTGAACAAGCGCGTTTAATTATAGAGATTGGGAGTTACTGTCGAACGTTAAGATTTTCCCGTGAAATGTTAAACGGTTACTTGCTGGGAATAATGTAAGAGTTTTCTGGAAGGGAATGGCATTTGTTTGGGTTGTGATAATGTTACTACGTTTCTGCCAGTAAATATTTCATACCTACAATATTTGATTAATTAACACCTAAGTACCTAAATAAAGGGTGATCAATCCAAATGGGTCAGTAGGGAGAAGTCAAAAACTATATAAGAGATAGGGGAATCGGTTCTTCTGAATTCGTAGTCTAGAATCTTGTTAAAAAAATTAAGAGAAAAACACAAGTTATTTGGTTTGTGTGGAAGGGAAGAGCAACTAACCACCTTTAAGTTACCTACCTACATTTTCTCCTTCATACAATTTCAAACAAGAGCCACGATGTCGCTGTTTCATAGCAGCCTTACAGCCGGTGACTTCCTAAAACGACATTCGGGTTTCGGGTGTAACGGCCAAGTCAAGTACCTAACAAACCCGAGAGTGAGTGAGACAGCGAGACGGACCCGAATGCCTTTTTAAACACTATCGCACTGTAGGTAGGTAGCTCGCGTCGAAAAGTCAAACTTGCAAGTAGGTAACTCCAGTTTCAAGCAGCCGGGTGCAGACTAATAGTAATAAATTGCATGAATGTTTGTCTGTTGGTTGCGAACAAACACAGCACCCCACTTTACCGCCTCGGGGGAGCTTAACCGCACCAGGCATTCGATTTGCCTTTAATTTTTTGGGAAAACTCAATCACGATTTAATAACAAAGGGCAATAAAATAATAATGGCTACTACGAGTATGTACATAGCTACGAGTATTTGAATTTTAGGAACAGGGGGATGATTGGGTGCCTGAAAATGAAAGCGTTTTGCAAAGTAGGTACCGGTAGAAACTATTAAAATAACGATTTGGAACTCATTAAATATATAGATTAATATTTAGTTCTCATTGTAGGTAAATACTCGTAATTTAACTCGAGAACTTAAAGCAGTTAACTTATACAAGATAGATACCTACAGATTTGCCCGATGTACTGACGCGGTTAAGATCACTTTATTTAAAGCGTACATCATTGTACTCTGCGAGTCTGTGGCTTAATTTTACCCAAAAGGCTTACAATGCTCTGCGCATCCAATTAAATAATGCGTTCAGGATGCTGCTGAGGCTGCCGCGATTCTGCAGCGCGTCATCAATGTTTGCTGAGGCGCGCGTGGACGGCTTCGACGCTGTCTGGCGCAAGAAGACGGCCTCGCTGATCACCAGAGTGCGCGGCAGCAGCAACACCATCTTGCACGCAATAGCCAATAAGCTTGACTGTCCTTTGATGCACAAACTTGCGCAAAGAACAAAATCATTGTTTAGCATTAAGTATTAACGTAGTCTAGGTTGCTTAATTAACATCAAAATGGACCTTACTGTTGTCTGATTAAAGAACTATATTATTATTATTTAAAGAGCACTGCTGGCGGCTGGCGAATGCTAATAAATTATATGTTTTACTCACGTATTCATGAAGAAACAGTCCGAGCTAAATTTATGGTTCATAATAATTATAAGAATTAATGATTTTAAGCGTTTGTGAAAAATCCGTCAATTTTTAATGGATAAGCACAATGTCATTTAAGCTAATAATCTATTGATTATTGTAAGTATATCTTGCAACAATTTGTTAGAATTTAGTAAAAATAAACAGTCACTACAATTAATAAAGATTTAAAATAGTTCCAGTATTTCTTTAACATTAATCCGTTACATTAATATGGATTACAAGTAATATTTGACGTTAGACCCGAGGGTTGAGTCGACTTTAAAATTAAAAGCTAGATAGACAGTACATTTAATTCAAAACATGAACATCTATACGTATAAAAAAGTGACTGACTGACTGACAAGACATAGCCTAAACCTACCAGACCAGTGACTACAATATACCTAAGATACAAGATACGAGACGGTCTTGGCATTATCTAAACGGCATAAAATGGTGCTGCTAGCACAACTTTGTGAGATGCTTTTACGCTTTTTTCACGGTCTTTTTAAAATCAAAATCACAAAAATTTTCAAATATAACGATGTGGCTACACGTGGCAGATTTGGTACGATCCCATTGCTTACTCCATTTTAGAGAAAAAAAAATACGGGCTACTGTATGGGCTATGTTCCCTTTGCCTGTCCACGGCCATTGATTACCTAACTCTTTCCGCATAACGTCACAATGTTACTTCTTCCTAATCGCGTTAATCATAGACGATATTATCAAGTGGCATGTACACACATTATGCTGGCATTTAGAACAAATCTAGTCCTTGGAGACCCTTAATGTCGGGCTCAGAATCACCCCATATGGCAACATTGTCACTGGCCATAAAGATCTGATGCTTTGTTGTCAAAAAACCGGCCGAGCGCAAGTCCCACTCATACACCAAGGGTTCCTTTCCCTTATTCCGTACAATATTTTTAATTTTGTAAAAGTTGTGTCTATTTAGTAAATGGGGTTTGCTATGTATTTGTTCACATTATGCAGAGACCTCAGTACACGTCACTTGAAATTTTTAGTGTCTACTTATTATAATTTGAAAAATGAAAGATGATATTATTGGGTCATGTTAATACCTACCTATAGGTACTTATTTCTCAAACATACATTACTCAATCACGCCAGAACGGCCCAACGGATCTGGATGAAATTCGGCACATAGATAGAGAAAAGTCTGGAATAGCACATAGGCTACTTTTTATCCCGGAAAACTGCGTAGTTCCCGCGGGATAGCGATAAACGAATTCTTTGCAGACGAAGTTGCTGGCAACAGCTAGTAACCCAATAATTCTAAAATCTGAGAAAAAAATATATATGATGGTCATATTTATGGGACCAGCAGCATTAAACAATACAATAACTCTTTATTGAACACCAAATATACTCGTATAACCACAGAAAAAAAGGTACACAGAACTTTTCAAGGGCGCATTACATTAAGTATACTACGAAACTAAAAATTCTAAAATTTTATGGAGTGTAAATTTAATTTAAAGGATATGCAACTGATTTTGACAGCGTTTTAGCTGAAACATCATACAAGTTCCGTATCTTTTGATTAACAGGGGGCTACTCGGAAATTCGAAATTCGTAGTTCGTATCATACTGTAGGTACGTTTTTTTTTCACTATTCCTATTAATCACTATAGCAGACGGGACCACCGAGCGGAATGGAAGGAAATGAACCGCAAATTTTTCACTTTGAGAGAGAGAGAGAGAAACATTCATTCACACACATTCGACACACTTGGATACATAAAAGATAGAGATACAATACATTCATAATTTGGTCTTCAAGCACTTTGATGCACATGCACTGCAACCGATTTGTTATAAACGACGGGGGAACCCTAAAATATAATTGAACTCGCAATTGGGGGCCTATTGTTGGTTTGTTTGCAGAAACCAAGTTAATTGTGTGATAATGTGACACCATTTGTGTAGGCAATAAATTATATTTGTATGAGATGATTTAAATTCTATTTCACTCGCAAGAAAAGGATAACTTAATACTCTATTCGTTGATTTGCTCTCAACTCTTTTAAGTTAATTGATAAGTCCGTCAAATTTAGTTATGTCAAGTCAACACGTCAAAGGACGAGTCAGTAACCTGAGAGTGCTGCTACTTACCCAACTGCGGCGAAGCTCAAAAGGAGTGTTATGTGTTTTTTAGTCATGATCATGATAATTACTGGGGTTCTAGTGAAAAATGGGTTAAATCTGAAACAAATGACTAATT
Organism: Pandemis heparana; assembly: GCA_963854515.1. Taxonomy (NCBI): domain Eukaryota; kingdom Metazoa; phylum Arthropoda; class Insecta; order Lepidoptera; family Tortricidae; genus Pandemis; species Pandemis heparana. The sequence goes on from OY978028.1 coordinate 8,207,694, forward strand.
AATTTCTTTTCTAGTGTAAAAAAAACCAGAATTTTACCCCTTTTCACTAAAGCCTCATTGATAACATTGTGTTTGTTTTGGTGTTAACTGTTAATTCACTTTGTAATATTTAATACTTACACAAATAAAGAAATATAGATTATACATCAAACGAGGACTTTTTAAAAATATACATAAAAGATGTTCTAAAACCTCATAAGCATGTATTGAACCTCGCATACACCTTTTTGCGGTGCGCGTAGCAGAAACTACGCGCTACGTTTACTTTTCGTAGCATCCTGTTGGTGTCCCTCCATACAAAATATTTGCTGTAAGTAACTACTATACCCTCTGAGATACTACCTAAGTATTGGCAAATGGAAATTTAAAAAATGTAAAAATTGACTGGCCAAATCATCAAGCTCTCACAATGGACAGTAAAAAAGTGTATTAAAAATGTGTTTTTTTTTTTTTTTTTACTTTCTGATCGTACTGTAGTTTTAATAAATTACGTGTTGTATTACCAAAATCATGAATAGTCAAGATGTTGGATGATTCGGTGTATTGTAGACTTGCCTTCACAAATTGTAAAAGTTGTCACTCCCCTAAATAGGTGTTATTTAATAATACATAATAATGTATACGTATAGGTACCTAAATGTTTTTGCGAAAAAATGACGAATTATTTTTTAATTAATAGGAATAATGTACGCTCACAACTGTCGAAAGACTACACAAATTGAATAATTAAGATTTTTTTTCCTTTTTTTATTATTAACTGACCAGCGATTGACTGATGTACCAGCCTGTTCACTCTGGATTTGAATAGTTAATAATATTTTCTTTGTCATGTTCGTTATAGTCAGAACAAGGTTTGTGTGACACAAAATATTGGAAAAAAAAGCAGAACGTGAGTATAACCGCAGGTAACAGCTAGTTTAAAAAAACGGTCGGAAGCAAGTATAATTATGAAATCAAACCAGCCCTGATCGCTTATTGCAACGGCCGGAGGGCACAACAAACATCGATGCTGAGACACGGTATCAATTTCACCAAAATTGGATTATCAAATAATCTCCAAACGTTGATTTTGTAAATAAGAAGCAAATAAGGGAGTTCATATCTCGACTTTCTCAGTTTTCACCCATAATTACTTTAAATCTTGGGATTTAATCCAGCTTAAATATCTTCACAAATACCTCGAAGTTTTGACACAAGGCTGTCATCACGAGTAGGCTGCTGAATGGCTCAAAGTCGGTTTTCGTCCCTCACTATACTTCATTTAATTTAGAATGAGAAACCACAATAACATTATATTGCGGCTGGTCAACTATTTCTTACCTAGCAAACAGTACAGTGCAATAGTTTTGAAGCCGCAAAATAAAATTGTTTTAATGCCATTTTATTTGCGTGACGTCAATTGTCACTCACACTCACTCTACAATAAATACTATTATTGTGAGCGGAACGGCACTATACGAAGTTATAATTTGTAACTTCAGAGTAGAGACTCGTGACCACGGCCGCTGTATCGTGGATTTGTGGCCGAAACGTCACAAGGTGATTTAAAAATAAGTTATTACTAGTCAAGTCAATAAGATCGAACAAAACCTTATTCTTCATGATATACGTGTCAATTTTCGCTTGTCTTGACAGACAGCTGTTAATTACAATAAGAAAGAAAGTAAAATAGTAAGACAACTGAACAAATATTGTGATGAGCCCGCTACACTATTTTGTTTGAACTCTTATTTTTTGGACATTTACGTGTTTTTGCTGCCGATTTCTTTATACTAATCTAAACACTTCCGACACGTTTTTGCTATCTCCAAAATGTATACTCCTGGTATTGAATCATCTACAAATCCTAAACGTTATAATATATCAAGTTTAGTTTTTAATTTAATCCAAGTTTAATTTGTTTTTGTAAATAAGTATGTATATGATAAAACTAAAAAAATATATATCAAGTAGATTATTCGTGGGCGTCAAATCATGCCGTTGTAATAAACTTATAGTGTTCTACATTTTTATAGTTCCATAAAATTTCTCACTACCTAAATGCCATGTGTAGTTATTGTCAGTCAAGTCTATCTGCGGGTGAACGAGTGTGGAGGGCACATTATATTTTTATTAAAATTGTATTCTGTTAAAATATGTACATATGTATATCCGACTACCATTAATTATTAAGTGTATATCTTCATTGTGATTTTGACATACTACTCATAGGGTGACAGACGCAAATTAATTTAATTTAATTAGGTAGTATTAAATTAGGTACAAATGGTTGTAAAGCCGGAATGGAAACAGGTAAGAATCCTTACTACATAATAATATACTACTACACTATTATAAGTAATAAGATATTTTTATATCTACATATAAGTGGATTTTTAGTGCGTCTATTTGACATAGTATTTGAGTTCTAGCAAGAGGCGGGTAGTCAACCAATATCTATAAAAAACGTATCAAAAATACCGAGCAAAAACAAAGCTCGGCTATCCAGGTACTAATTTGTGCTCTTATTGAATTGTTTGCCACTAACATCCTACCCAAAATGCTAATTCCACGCAGACGAAGTCGCGGGCAAAAGCAAATTAATAATTATGTTTTTTTTACACAAAATAGGCTTACGATTGACTTCAATCAATGAAATAATTAATTAATAATTTTTTCGTTTGATGTTTTGTGCTTGTAATGTAAAGACAGTGTTACCTAATGTGACACTCCCCACAATTGAATAACTACCTACTTTATCTACGCGATATAGTGAAGACAGGTCGTGTATTTTCCTATGGCAGGCATTTTACGTGTTGGGAGTCCACCTAAACATGATGTCCAAGGGTACCGCGATGGCGTTCCCCGCGACTCTGATTCCCGCTCTCATGGAGCCCAACAGTGGCTTCAAAATAGACCTCGGGATGACATCGTGGCTTGGTAAGTTTTTAACTATATAAGTGTTAATGTTTATATAATAACTTTTTTCACACCACTTGCTCGACAATGGCTAATTATATATCATGTAAACCTTACTCAAAGCAACTCATTACAGCCCTTGGTTTTAGCCGGGTAGTAATATTGTACTGGATTTCATTATAACCCGCCGGTTAGTAATATGAATCTCACTTCTCATAGTTCTTATTGCTATACCCTTACAGTCTAATTTCGTAAAAATCGCACGGCTCCGAAAATCGAGATGGCCATGCCACGGCAAGCGGCGGCGTTCGATTTTCAAACGAATGAAACAAATTTCAAATAAAACAAAAGCCGCGAGTGTTTGCTGACGCTGTGATATAGTTACGCATTAGAACTGCTAAGATTCCAAATAAAAATATTAAAACTGGACCAATGTCTCAAAAATAATTTTAGGTAGGTATACTTTTAATTCTGTTTTACTGTTGTTTTAATTAAATTCTTTTTCTAGTTGCCTTGGTTTTTATTGTCTCGCAAAAGGTGAGAAAAGTAGAGTATACTCCTCGGGGATAAAACTGTTTATGTCTTGGGTGCGCTTAAATTCTTCGCTCCTTTCAGGACTCTACGCTCAGGAATTAACTCATAACACCCTCGCTTCGCTCGGGAGTTAAATTTAGAGTCCTTCGCTGCGCTCAGGATTCAATATCGCGCCCGTGACATAATACAGTGCTTTATCCCCTTGGTGTACAATCTACTATTAGATCCCCGCGGTCTTGTTATCATTAGAGAACACCCTATCCCTTAAGAATTTCTGAAAATCCATTCATATTTCATGTTTATCGTATCAAAGCAAAAAATGTTTTTCGGGTCGGGCGGAGAACTTACGCAGTCGCTCAGGACTTTTCTTTTTTATCTATTCATCCATACGTGTTATAAGACATTATAAAGATGTCAAAGGCAATTTTTTTACTTTATCCAGAAAAACAACCCTCAAAACGATGTTTTATTTCAAATATTGAATTTTCTTTTTCAGTCTCCATCTCAGGACTATCAGGCATAGTACCAGTGATCTTGCTGGGACCCATCATGCACTATGGCGGTCGCAGGGTCGCCAACCTGTGTGTCGCCGTCCCCATTCTTACCGGCTGGATTTTAACCCACTTTGCTGCGAACTGCAACTCAATAGGCATGCTGTTGGCAGGAAGATTCCTACAAGGACTACCCCTCGGAGCAGCCTACTTCATGAGCGTGTGTATAGGAGAGTTCTCTTCCCCAAAAATGAGGAATATCCTCTTAGCTATCAAACCAATAACAGGAGTCGTAGGCGTCGCTCTCATGCATCTGATGGCGTTCTTCGTACATTGGAAGAACTTAGCTTTAATAGGAGCGGTACCGCCAGCTTTGGCACTAATTGTCACCTTATTCTGGCCCGAGACACCCGAATGGCTGGTTTCCAGGGGACGATACAAAGAAGCCGAAGAAAATTTTTATTCGCTCAGAGGTTTCAGCGCAGAAGGAGAGAGGGAGTTAAAACAGCTCATAGAAACTGAAAAAGCGAGACGTCGAGACCATGCTGACAACACAAAAATGCACGATTTCCTAAGGAAGATGAAATCACCTGTGCTGTGGAGGCCTGTTCTAGTGCTGTTCTTTACGATGCTCATTCCTGTGATGGGTGGGCGACACTTCTTCGCATCCTACTCTGTCCATTTGGCAGAACAACTAAGCGGCGATAAATCGAAAGGGTACTTTTATACCGTCATTGGAAACGCCATTTCTGTGCCTGCAAGCTTTCTCAACCTCTACTTTGTTAGACTATTCAGTAGAAGGCGTTTGATGTTAGGCTTTGGTTTTCTAGGCGTCGCGCTGCTCGTTACCGTTTGTACAGTGCTTTACATTAGGACAAAATACCCAAATGTGGTTTTATCATGGGTGATACTGGCTCTAATAGCGGTGTATTACTTCTTTGCGTATGTTGCATTCTATCCTGTATCCTATATTTTGATGGGAGAGATTTTCCCGTTGGAGTATAGGGCTGTAGGGTCTGTTTTGGATGGGATATTGGGATCTCTTGGAATGGCAGGTGTCGTAGCGGTGATACCATGGTTAGAAATAAGTATAGGAACTCATGGGATGCTACTAGTATTCGTATCAGTGATGTTCCTTAGTTTAGTGTACTTGTACTATGAATTGCCGGAAACTAAGAATCGTACTTTGCATGACGTTGGAGATTACTTTAGAGGCAAGAGTCCGAAAATTAGACGAGAAAACGGTGGTTCTAATGTTGAAGAGAATATGTCTATTTTGAAATGAGGAATTCGAAAGTTTCTTTATAATCTGCGCTGTCACTGCGCCTTTACGGCCGCCAACAATTTTATTACGAGAACGATAGAGAGGTTTAAGGATTAAGATTATTTATTTCTCAAAGGAATCACATTCACTTACAATTTGAAAAAAAAAATGATAACAAAAATAAAATAAAATCGAGGGTTACACGTAATACAATCCAAGCTGTACTTCGTTTGCTCTCTTGATAAGTAAACAGGGTAGTTGATTTTACTCACACGGATCGAGCCGAGCGCAACTGGATGTGGCAATAAGGGTTGGGCGTACACATTATATAGTGTCGCCGTATTAAAAATAAATTGTTTAGGATTAATTTTAAGATACAGTGTATTTGTTACATACACTTAACATAGCGGTATATGTATGTATGTAAAGCCTATAAATATGACATAACGACGGGTTACAAAAATTTGTACATCTATGCGTTGCCAGCCACTTATAACGCATTTTTGCCGGGCGGCTGAGAGGCAGAGGTTTAATTCGAACCTCTTCAGATGCCGGGAATGTGCGTTCAAATACCCGCAACATTACAGGGCTAGGCACGACGCGCATACTATAGCACTTACATCATAATCCGGCAACAACAATAGCCAGGTTTATCGGCGCTAATTAAGGCCGGGCAATTATTAACCGGCATTGTCGCCGCGCCATTACGGCCGCCATCAATTGGGCTGCGAATATTTAATAATAATTGGCTTGGCTTTGTTTAACCGGGCGGGACACGCCCCGAGCCCGAGTGGAGGGACAGCAGAAGTGATAATGCCCGGCTGGTTTTAACCCTCGACGTAAAAAGAGAGGTTATAAGAGGAGTTATAAGTTTAACGTCGATGTCTGTGTGTGTGTCTGTCTGTGGCATCATAGCTCTCAAATGGATGGACCGATTTCGATGCGGTTCTTTCATTCAAAAGCTATTCCTTGCGGTGGCTTTTAGCCATGGTTGGTAAAAATCGATCCTGTGGTTAAGTTTGAAAGGTAATTTCTAAAATGATATTTAATTATTTTTTAACGCGTGGGGTGTTTTTTCGAATTTCAATTTAATGATATGGAATCAAAAAATCAAAATTCTTTATTTTTCTTTTATTTATGATATAAGGGATGGAGCCGCCCTGTAAGCAAACAATGCCTGAGTCTCTAGTGTAAGTTTTCGCATATAAAAACGTCTCGAACGCGTTCACGTAAACGTCTCAATTACTATGGAAAAATTGGCAGCGCCACTTGCGGATCGAAACGGCAACGAACTGTTCTCATAGTATTTGACATTTTAACGCAAACGCGTTCGAGACGTATTTTGTGACCGAAAACCTACACTAAGTATTGGGAAGCCCCGCTCTTCCGTAGATTATAATTGGTACATACTACAACTAAACTAAACTAAAGTAACTAAGGATTACAAACTAGAAACTAGATGGGGTGTATATGAGTTGGTGTGTGTGTGTGTGTGTGTGTGTGTAAGAGTGTGTTGTACACTTTATATTGTGTGTACAAAAATTACGAGCAACGTTTTAGGTAATCTTCCATATCGTCGTATGTTTTAGTTTTAAGCCAATCTACAAGCCGCTTCTTACACTCACGATATAACAATGGATAAAGAATATGTATAATATACGGCATGAAAATGAAAAATATAGGCACTGCCTACCTGGCAATGGTGCTGACTCGGTGTTAAGGTGGTGTCTCGGTGCTGTCAACAATAAATAAATTGAAATTGAAATTTAAATGAGTTTATTAATACATTTACGAGCCTCACAAGCGTTCTCATCTCGTCATCATCATCACTACGTAGTATAAAACAAAGTCGGTTTCTTTGCCCCTATGTCCCTATGTCCCTATGTATGCTTAAATCTTTAAAACTACGCAACGGATTTTAATGCGGTTTCTTTCAATAGATAGAGTGAATCAAGAGGAAGGTTTATATGTATAATACATGCATAATATACGGTGCGAAGCCGGGGTGGCATAATGATTGCGTTAGTGTCTAAACCTAAACACTACCCTTCGAGAAGTTTGCATTGTATACGCAGATAGTAAATTCTTCGGGACTGCACCTTCCCAAAGTGTTGCTAGCATAAAAAAAATTGTTCACTTAAGAGTTAAGTATATAAATATGTTTAAGACACCGAGTCTCTGTGAGTTAAGTGTCTATGTGAACAAGTGTACAGAGTAGTTACATTACTTAAACATTAACAATAAATAAAATAGTAAAATTTTAATGTATCTACGTATTGGTTAGTTTTTTGTATAGGTTAAGAAGTTCTGTAGGTATATTATTTTGTCACCATGTTACCAAAGATCAAAGGTAAATATCGTTTGAGCTGAGACAAGACCAATGTGTTTCTCAGTGTTTGATCTTTGTAAATATCACCACATAAAACATAACGGCATTATAAAAATACTAGGCTTGTTTTCTTTATGCCTGCATGTACTTAAGTGTCAAAAATAAAAACATTCGTGAGTTTGAACACGAAATTCGTACCTTTGACTCAAGGCGCTTGTCCCATCCTGGCTCTGTAACCTTCTTGTGTGAAAAAATTAACCGGGGTAAGACCGCGGGTATAGTTTGCTAGTTACATATTATTTTAGACTTCTGCCCCACCCTGAGCCCATGGCTGGCTACGCTGCTGCCTTTGAGTGATTTGCATGACCGCAAAAGAATCGCAACACAGTAATATGTGGAACAATAAATGAGTATGACAGAAATGCAACTAAAATTGTCAATTATCTGTTTTTGTGATGACTGCCCGAGCTATGGTGATTTGAAAGGATGTTGCTAGCCACATCCACTACGAGTGTTTTTAAAATTTTCGCTTTGATTGTCTTCAAATAGGCTTATGGTTGTACAATACACAAAAATGACCTCTATATCAAACAAATGATCCACAAATGATCACAAAAAACAAAGAAATGATCTCTAAAATGAATCTCTGTTGTTCGAAATAAATGCATTTATTATTATTTATTATTATATCCCTCCGGTATATAGAGCCTAACCTAAAGGCCACGTTTAGCATGATTGTAGGCGTTTAGATCGAAAAGGGAATCAAAATAGTGGTAAGGTTGCTAGCCGCATCGCCTATAACTAGTTATATATATAATTCCTAAGATTTTCGCCCACTCCCCCGATGGGCTTTTACCATCGGCGCGGGAAGAGAAGCAACAGGAACATTCTATTTTTGAAGTGAAAACTTTTTAGCGGCGCTGAGCGCTTTTTGGGATGGGTAAAAAATGATAATCTCGCGACAGACGTAAGATTGAGGGAGAGTTTAAGTACCAGGATATCAGATTTATGAAGTGTTTTTTGTTGAGTCGTGGAGCAAAAGTACTAGAGGGTATCAGCACATTGTTAGAGGTCTGTCAATATAGATAATACGTACGTTTTTTTTGTAAGCGGCCAGTACGGTACGCGTCTTGAGCATGATGGAGGCCACATTAAAATCTAATCTAAGCTGCTATTTTCACTTCTGCCGGCACTCCCGGAGTGCTACCCGTCGCTTTTTTTCTTTGCTGCCAGACCAGCATGGCAGCATACTCGTAAGTTTATGGTCATACCATTATTATGGTATCCGGGTCATACCATTATAATATCCGGGTGTTGTTGCGGACGCTCCCGGCCGCGTTAAGCCGGTTACGCTGGGCAGTAATGGCGGCGTCATTTGCGCGTATTATAATTGGCGATAACGCGCCGCCGTAATAGACAACTCAATTTACGGGACATGCGACGGGTTGTATGTATTAAAGTTTTTTGTAAAATAATTCGTACTAGGTACTGTGGAGAGGCTCTTGGAGCACTCTCTAAAACGGGTTGATGTAGCTATTACTATTTATATTACCATTTATAGTACGGATCACGTACAGTGCGCCTAACCAATATAGAGAGCTTAACTCTTAACTACTTTGAGTTAAAAATGCAAACGTTACGTTATTACTTGGATTAATTCAGTTTATGACTTTCAACGTTACTATCATAAGGGAAACGGTTTGGTTCCCGGTGCAAACTGATCTGAGACTTCAAACAAAACATTCCAAATAATCGAACGAGTGTTCGATTTATGAAACTTGGACTTAACCGCAAACCTGCCAGTTCGCAAACATGTCAGTACGCAAACTAGCATGACTGTCCTAACTCTATAATGTCCAATTCCTAGTCCAAGCTCATCTGAAGCCGTTCTCAAGTTCCAAAGTAAACATTCCATAATCGAACCAGTGTTCGATTTATGAAACTTGGACTTAAGCGCAAACCAGCCAGTTCGCAAACCTGCCAGGGGCCTTACCATGCCGTCCTAATTCCGACTCAGTTCATGTTTTAGCTGTCACTTTTAGTATGATTCTGTCAACGAGCGAACCTAAACTGAATCGCATTAAGACGTCATGGTAAGGCCCCTGTACGTAAACTAGCATGTCCTAACTCTATAGTACCTAAGGCAGCCGCGTTACAGTCCTATTAATGTAAGTAAGTAGGTACTCGTATCTCGGAAAACTGAAGTTTCCGAGATACGAGTACCTCGTAGAAAGAACTAGAAAGAACTCGTATCTCGGAAAACTTGAAAGTCGTCGGACTTCCATCACAGTTGCCCTTTAGACATAAAGACCCCAATCATTTTCAAACAGCCTTTTCAAAAGCGCAACTGTAAATTCAATTGCGTTTTAAACCCACTGACTGCTTGTAATCCTGCGCAGGTGTCCCTTACAACCGTTTGACACCCTTTTAGTGTTGCCCGGCTAAGTATACCAAGCTTACGGGCCATCGGCGACGCGACGACCGTTTCCTAATACATTGCGTGTGTCGTTGATTGACCGTTGTCAGGTGAGCGTATTAGCCATGCAATGAACGGAGAATACGCTTGCAGTGTCGCCGCTCGCGCGTTTCCGTGGTAGGGTACGGGACACCTGTAATAATCTTTAGTCATTTTGTGCGCGATTTGTGCACGTGTAGTGCGTTAATTGGGGTTTGATTTGGATCACGTTTTAATTATGAAGTAGGTACGTGAAAACATAAGATTATTTTCCTCAGTCAGTCAAAATAAATGGTAAGAAAAAAAACCTCAATTTAAGCGTAATTAATGACGTCGCGATAAGTATTACGTTATGCAATAGTACATTACATTCAGAGGTTGGTGAAATAAAGAATGTCTCAGATAGCAGGAACTGCTCGCACGAGCTAAAGGCGAGGGCGATAAACATGCGACCTGATTCTTTGTCACCGCCCGAGGTGTGTACATAATTTTACGTCGTCCCCTGACAAGGAAGTGGAAATTTCTGCTTGCGTAGCGGGCGTAAATTGTGTACTTACGGCCCGGCGCGACGTAAAGGGTATTTTAGCATATGTGTTATAGATTATAGAGTACGCCACAATTATGTAGAGTACAATACTCTACTTTAGAGTACGGTAGGCGACTCTATCTATGCCCTCAACAACGTACGTACTTTCCAATTTTTGAAAGCACATCACTTGTAAGTACCTACCATTGCAAAGAGGTGAAAAATTGTGCTAATTAGGTACCTACCTACACAATAAAATTACACAGTTCTAATTAATCTATTTAGTCGATGTTTTATTCTAACATGTAGCAGTAGTAGAGCTCACGGGCTGTAGTAGTACTAACAAAGATAAATTTTCAGAAATAAAAGTTAAATAAACAAAATAATGGCATAAAACAGAATACCGTCTCGGATGTCCTGTCACCCGACGCTGCCAATTAGCGGTTGCCTGGCGACCGGCGCGGCCGGATTATGCCGGTTCGTACCGGCTTATACCGGTTATGGCGGCACTATTCCGAGGGTCTTGTGAAACTATTACCAATATAAAAAAAAAAAACTGGGCAAATTTCTCTTCGGATTTTATAAGCAAGTTAATCACTTGTCAAGTTGTTACAATAATTTGGGAACAAAACTTCACCCAGCACCATGAAAAATACTACTTTGGCGTGAGCTATGAAGGATGAGGAGGAAGTAGAAATCAAATGTAGGGTTTTCGCTTACTCTGAAACAAAATAGTATACTTAGGATTATTTGCCAAATATATAAAGAAAATACTAATTAGGAATGCAATAACATGCCATTTTATGGTGGCACGTCAGTTGTCAGAAAAATTACTTCTTACTTGGGAGAGGCTTAGTAGAGGTGCAGGTGAGCATTTGATTTTCTAAAGAGAGGAAAAAGACAGAAAAGTTTAAGAAAGGCCTGGGCTAGAACATGATGAGACTTCTCTTTTCTATAACCAAAAAGACTGGCCAGCATAAACGGGCAAACAGAGTAAAAAAGCTGCAGATTTGAAATAGGAACTATTTGGAACGCAATCGCCTTTTCGCGGCAAATAACGAAAACGTCTGAAGTCACATTTTTCTTTTAGTCAAAATTGAATCTAGTCAAGAAACTTTTTAGGTTTCAATATATTTTTTTAAAAAGGAAACATAGAAGCATGTAAAAATGGCGTCTAGTTGTGTTAATAGTTTAATCCGCAGCGGTGATCGGCGGCCGTCCGCATGGAATAACTACGCATGAATATTTTACTATTGCCGTCCTCTAAAAATGTACATATACCAGCATAAAATATGTACACACAGCAAAACTATTCGGTATGCACCCTAGTTGTCCATGTGTGTCATTCTATACACACATCCGCACCTATCCGCTGCCTTAATTACACACACAACAAAATGGTTTTGTATCCACACGAGTATTCACACTAACATGGCCTATGTGTGCTGATTGTGTTCTCTGACTACCTTCACATATCTCTTATTGTATAGGTTATTGTTATTCAAACGATTTTGCTCAATGGAACAATAATTTCGTCATGAATAATATGAGCGCGGCGGCTCAGTCGTACTGATTAGGACTATGAATGTTAAAGACCTCGGTTCGAATCTTGCTCAAATGTGTCTATTTTGTATTTTTTTTTCATTTATAACTATCTCAAAACCAAATCATGACTACTTTAAACAAGAAAAAAAGAAAGTAAAAGAACAAAATAAGAAAATAAAATCATTTTTTCAAATTGTTTATTACAACATTTAAGTAATTATTATTACCATAAGACTATAACTAATTAAAATAGCAAAATAAAACTGCATGCTATTCCTTATAATATAACAGAAGAAGGACAACATTTATTCGTAAAACAACACACACTATAGTGACCAGTATGATTTTAGGTTAATTAAAAATTTCTGTTACAAACATAATTTAAAATTACAATACAAATGGTAAATTGAATGCACACCACAAAAGGGCTATTTTTAAGATGTAATTTATTCGAATTAACAAGGGTTTTGAAAAGAGTATCATTTATAAGAATTTCCGATTTATTAAGTTTACTTAAGTCTGAGAAAGATGAACGAAACGTTTTATTTGTCGAGAAATAAAGTCAGTGGTGAAATGAATCGACATGTTAAATGACAGCCATTAACAATAACATCATTGCACACTGGATTAAATCTCCACTTTCAAGTGACTAAGCTACCTAAATTTGCTTTGGATTTTATATCAGATGGATCCCAGTTAATAACAGTTAAGGAATCTTGTTGGGTGCTCAGCCAGTCTTTGACTATGACACAATAACATTGTTATGCACGAAATAGGTCACACATCACTTTTTTTTAGCACTGTTATTACGACCCCCAACCCACTAACTCACAAATCCCATGGATGACATCCAAGCACTTTTCGCCACAAAATTTTTCGTCCATCTTTTTCAGACGTAAATGGTTTTTCATCACTAAAAATCACTACATTATTACCTATTCGAATCAAAATTATAAATATTCACGATCAAAGTTCATTCTGTTTCTTCTATGCTGGCTGATCCGTTGAAGTATTTTTTTTTGCTGGTTTACGAGTTACGACAATGCTATCCTGCAACATGCAGATGAAGTCGCACACAACGTAGGTAACATTGTCTCTCGTTGATGTGAAATAGGTCCCTTTAGCGTGTGCGGCAACTACTTATGTCAAATGGCGTGAAGATGAGACTTCTTGTTTTGACACAGAAGGAATATTCTTATCGTGCCCAAAGTCTGCATAACGGTGAATCCATAATTGAAGTCTTCCGCTGCAAAATAAATGAAGTTTAATAAAAAACATTCTTCGTCAAAGAAAGTTATTTGAATACATTACGGATACAATAATAAATCATTGTTTTTAACACCATGAAGAAATTTGATGTAAAATAAGAAGTAATTATTTTATCAGACATTTTGTCTACTTACCGATATCAATAAACGAGTTGCGATTCCTTATAGAAATATTTTGTTCGTAAAGAACAATAATTTCTGCTCTTTTCAAAAAAGATGATGACTATCCATATTTTGCAAATCACAAGGTATTTCAAAGGCAAAATTAAACAGTTCGTTGTTGTAAAACCACTTGTAAAACAAGGCGTAACGAATGACGGCTAGCGTTGACAAATTCATATTACTAATAATTTGAGGGTAGAATATACTTTATATTGTTAGACGGCAATTAATAAAATGTGCATCGTCTAGCAAATTTCAACCTTATTTCAAAGCTCTTTAAACAACTATTTACACATTGCAAATGCAGTAGTCACAGTTTGGACGTAGTAATTCATAAATTCACCAACTATATTAAATGTCTCGGTGGCTCAGTGGTCACAAAGGCAAGTCGGATACTTGATTTGTGCACTCGCTCTCTAGTAAACCGAGTTCGAATCCTAGAAGAAATGACATTTTTGGATGTTATTTAAATGGCGATGCTGGTTGTAAGGAATATTGGTTGGAAATGTTGGAATTGAATCTCAGACCAGACTTGATGAGAAATAAAAATATAACAAGTTGAATCAGTGGGATGGTAGCTACTACGCTGGTAATAATAGTTCAATGCGTCAGATTGCATAAATTTAAAGATTCAAGGTCAAAGTAAGACTCGATCCGGGGTGCCTTCTCTTGCCTTACACTTGCGATGACAATATCCAATGTAAGATAATAATGTAAAATGTTTTTAGGAAAATGCAAAAATAAAACAATACTTTTACATTATTTCTGTAGAATTAACTTAAACCGGAGATATTGAATTTTTAAACCTTTGAGCCAGGCACGATACCAAGGGGATTTTTTAGTTTAATTTGTAATTATTTTTAACTTAGTTTATTATAAACTACCTAACTAAAATAATTGCAACTTTCTTCATTGTTATTTTATAATTATTGTTGTTGTTTATATAATAAATAGGTAATTTACAGCGACATTACTTATTTATCTTATTACTAAAAAAAACTGTACTGAGAGGGTAGATATACGATTGAACTCACTCACACATTCACATGTGGATTCTACGAAATGTTCATGTCGGTACTCAACACATAGACGACGTTTGTGTGCGTGCCTATGCATACCGAATTATTTTGCCGTGTGTACATTCAACTTTTCGTGTTCGACTTTACGTCACGCGTTTTTATTTATTATTTTTTCGATGCTGTTTATTGCGTTTGAAAGCCAGTTTCCTTGCGATGGAGGTTGACTTTAAGCATCGAGCAATGGCACTTTTGGAATTTATCAATAACAATTAATGAGTCCTGAAAACTAACCAGATGATGTTATGTGTAAAAAACATCGATAAAAAAACTTTAAAATACTTACAGGGTGTTTCATTCGTTCTATCTCCTGCTTTATTCCAGATCACTTTTAAGACAGCGTAAAGATGTCCTCTGCCTCCAAAATAGCTGTTTTATTAAGCTGCGTTTGCGCCGCAACGTCTAGATTTACATTCGTTACAATGTAGCGTCTACATTGTTGTGTTTATAGCCAGAGACACTCCCGATAATTAAAGCAAATTATGGAAATATTTTGACGTGTATTTAACAGATAACTTATTCTGTGTCCATGGTAAGAGACGCTGTATCGTCAGCAAACAATCAGATTGGACCTATCTCGTCATTTTACCGGCGGCGGCGGCCGGCAAAATGTACTTTTTGCGATTGCAACAGATTATTGGAAACAATGTCGATTGGAATGTTGAAAAGTCACGAAGTCACGGGCAGAAGCTAGTAATAATTATACTAAAAAAATAAAATAATAAAATAAAAAATAATCTGAAAATAAATTATTATATTTTTTTAATATTATTTAATAAAAAAGATTATAATAATTAATTTTCGGATATCTCAGATCCATACCATACCATCCATATTATTTTTACTAAGATTATTATGTTTCAATTTTATATAAACTGAGGGGTCTTGTTTTACAAACGCTTATAAAATGAACCGAAACACACTATAAATGATCCGTTTCCCAATATGTTATCAAAAATGTGCTTCTCCCTAAAGATAAGTGTTGCTTGATTTTTTTTTTTTTTTTTTTTTTATGGGAATAGGAAGGCAAACGAGCAAGTGGGTCACCTGATGGTAAGCGATCACCACTGCCCATAGACACCCGCAACCCCGGAGGGATTGCAGATGCGTTGCCAACCTAGAGGGCTAAGATGAAATGCCTCTTGTGCCCGTAATTTCACCGGCTGTCTTACTCTCCACACCGGAACACAGCAGTGCAAGCACTGCTGCTTAGCGGCAGGATTAGCGAGTAAGATGGTGGTAGCTATCCGGACGGACCTTGCACCAGGCCCTACCACCCGCAAAATTGATAAGTTGATAACCCGGAATGACCTTTCCCGATCATCCAAAAGCATCACCTTTAAACAGAAGTCTTTTTGAGACTTCACTTGTATTTGACTTGACTTTACTTTACCTACGCAAACAAACCTAAAGAAACCGTGAGTCGTGTTTATTCAAACAAGGTGCAAAGTATACGTTAAATATTGCGAATCAGTAGGATACCTTACCTACGAACATAAAAGTATATAATTGAGTACAGTCTATCTACAGTCTGATACAAAATTCAATTAAACCAACTTAATTTAACATGACCATTTCTAGGACTGGAGCAAAAAAGTCCGTTCCCCGTTCGCAAAACCTCCGTTTGGCGACGTCTTTATTCTAATTTGTCCGTATGGGACCGCTCCCACATACATTACGCTCCACACACAAACGAAGCTTGGAAAAAGTGGTTTAGTATACAGGTTGATGCCGGTAAGAAATGTATTAGTTTTTCTCGAAAATAGTAAAATCATGTTGACGTATGTGTTTACAGCTCATTTAGTTAGTTGAGCTGAGTTAGCGCAATAATAACAATAACCATTTTCTATTCAGACAACAAAGATCCAGCGATGTCAAAAAGTGATGGCACTTTTGAAATGTATCTACTAATTTTAGATAAGTAGATAGATAACAACTTTTTAAACAAAGTCGCGGGCTAGTCTCTAGTTAATTCATTTATACGCATCGCATAAATTTGCTGTCTTACACGTAAAATACGCGGAGTGCGGAGAAGCACGGTAATCTTTGCTGATTAATAATATGAACCTCCGTAAAGTACGGCCTGATTTAATAAGTTATAACGTTATTGACCAATACAAACTCAAATTAAATATCATCCACGCAATAAAATAATCACCGCATTAAACCCCAACGAATCACCCCGTGCTGCATTTAAATTGATATAAATTAATCCTTTGGCCTCCCCTCAAGAAAGAAATCCCATTAGTCCAGATTCGATTAACGCTCTAACTGGGAAGGGTCGCCGTCTTCACGCGCCGCAAATAAAAGGGCCATGTGACACGGTCTGCGTGATATGGACCTACTAAGACTACATTTTAGCGAGTATAGTCTCTAGTGATTAGCAAATCTACGAAACTTTTCGATCCCCCTCTATAGAGCATAAATAGGCAGATGAAAAATACGAATGTGTGATCTCGAGTTTTGTATGTCTAATATACATAATATATACATATATCACGTCTTTATCCCTTACGGGGTAGACAGTTCCTAAAGTTAACAAGAACTAAACGCCACTTATCATTAGAATTAAGTATTGCACTCATCTATTATATACTTATTGTAGGTAATGGCTACTTGTGTAAATTGAAGAAATGTTTATGGGGTTAGGTTAGGTTAGGTTTTCAAGTTTCTTAAGGCGCTGTCAACAGCAAATGACCTTGAGCAGCGCCAATCTTCACACATACGGTTCGCGTGCCTGTGAGTGAAAGAGAAGAAACTATTCCGGCAGCTTGGCGCGCGTCTAAAATCTTGCAAATAAGACACAAATAATAAGAAATAAAAAAAAGTATAGATTATTTGTGAAATATGACTCGTTAGCCGTGTAGGTATGAATATGTTGACTTCATGTTTTTAATTGCAGACCCATACGTCGAAAAAATAAAGACATAGAACCGTTTAATGATGATTTTAAGACCAATCTTTGCAATTATTTTCTATCGAGCCGATTTTGTTCAATTATGTATCGAGTCCGTCTAGCGTGTTTGAAATATGATGAAAATTAACATTATATTTTTTTTGTGTGTAGTTTTTCTTAAAAAAGTGCTTAAATAGCATCAATTTCAACAAAATTAGGTGTTGTCAGCCTCTTAAATGTATTGATTTCTGTATGTTGCCTTGTAGCCTAAGTAATGCTATAGTCTGTGGTCTGATACAGACAGAAATTCCTGCGAGGCCTCTTCAATTTAAAACCTTTGTCACCACACTTAAGGCAAATAAACATTTCATTTCATTTCATTTCATTTTCCGGCGATGGTCGTAGGTGTTCTGATACCCCCTACAGTACACGATCTGCTGTTTAATATAATTTTTATTACCCCGTATACTTTACCTATCCGTTTTATTGACTCGATTTTCCTTCTTCAACAAACATTTCGCCTATTTACATAATCAAACCTGCACTACCCTTCACCGTGGTCAAACACTCGACTCGGATTGCTTCGGACGCCGAGCGGGCCCGACAGTACCCGAAGTTTCCCGAAGCTGGGGCAATCGAATCGGTCATGATTCCATTATGGCTGCGGTCAAACGGAGTAAGGAGACGGGAGCGCACTGCGATCTGTCAACATTGCGTTATTGGGTGTTTTATTATTTATTTTTATAGAATACTTTTCGAATTAAGTAGGCACGTTTTAGTGAAAGAAACAAACGTATAGAACAGTATCACAGCGGATAGTATTGCTGATCGCCACTACTGATTGGTGTGTTGCCTTGCCAACCCAGAAAGTCAAATTGGAACGCGTCTCATACCAGTAATTTCCCCAGGTCTCTTACTTTTTTTAAACAAGAAAGGCTAAGAGGTAGTATTTATCAAACCGGAACACAGCAGCGCATGCACAGCTGCTTGACGGCAGGATTAGCAAATAAGACGGTGATAGGAATACAGATGGACTCTGCACAAGGTTCTTCAATCCGCAAACATAGTGTAAGCATTCCAGTGAGAGACGCCGAACCGAAAGCAATCTATACAAATCTTACCTACTTTGTGCTCTATGTTCAATCATGTTATAGGCGATGCCGTATCAACCCATCACTATTTTGATTCCCCTTTCCACCTTTACGCCCACAATCATGCTAAACGTGACCTTAAGACCTATTTACCCAAGGGTCTGTCTATTCTATACCCTAGGGTGCGATCAAACCGCCGCGTATACGCAATGACGTGTCGCAGGCGTCACGTTTTCTCACCGTTTCTTCATTCATTTTGTTGCGATTCCGTAACGTCACCGTTTTTTAAGCGGTTGTGTGGTCGCACCCTAAGGGATGAAAACGTGATTGATAGTATACGTATTTGACGACGCGGTTGGCCTAGTTAGTAGTGACCCTGCCTGCGAAGCAAGCGTCCTGGGTTCGAATCCTGGTAAGGGCATATATTTGTGTGATGAGCACGAATATTTGTTCCTGAGTCATGGATGTTTGTATCTATATAAGTATGTATATCGTTGTCTAGTACCCATAACACAAGCCTAGTAATAGCGTTTACTTTGGGACTAGGTCAATTTGTGTGAATTGTTCCCTAATATTTATTTATTTATTTATTTATTTATGTATTTATGTATCGTCAAAAACATTGCATCTTGCAGTGGAACAACACTAAGCAAATTTATGTCGCCAAACACCAGTTGAATCCAGTTAGGGGAGCGATCGAATGACAACTGGCAACACCGATCTCATTGATTCCGCTAATCCTGCGGGAGTCTAAATGGGATGCTCAATGCGCGGGAAAATTCGACACGTGCGGGGTTGCCAGTGGAATTAATTATAAAAACACCGGGTAGCACTCCGGGCGCCGGCAGAAGTGAAAACTACATACACGCACACTCGCGCAAAAAGAAATAAAATAATAGAGAACCTAAAAGCTTAACGGCTTTGGCCGACAGATACACCACTAACTACCACTTCCACTAACTAGACTACTTGTAATATTAATACAATAAAAATTGGGTATCATTACACACACGCACACTCGTGCAAAAAAAAACATACTTACCAAAAAGAGTGTATGACGCACTTTAAAAAAAAAGAAAAAAAATTCTTTTTCTACACGAGATTTGAACAGCGGTCACCGGAGAACGCAATGTTATTCCACACCTTATACAACTAGACCAAACGTAGCTTACTTGTACGTGACGAAATCAACGTACGTATTATTAAGCCCCTGTAGCAACACCCTCCGTCGGACACATTTTCCAAGCAATGACGCGAGTTTTACATTTTTTTTTTTCATCCCAAAAAGTGCTCAGCGCCGCTAAAAAAGTTTTCACTACAAACATTTTAGCTTGCATTATGTTAGTAGCTTGCATACGTGATTTGGTTTTGATTTGTTGTGAGTGATGTTCCGCTATCTTGTCTTCGAGTTCTTGCCTTCACAGCGAATATTTTTGTCCAATCTGAGTCTTGTGGGTAAACTTTTATACGCATAGCAGGTTGGGTTTAGCTATCTATTGCAAATTGTTCAGCGGAAACACAATGTGCGAAAATCTTTCTTGTTTAACTAATCAACTTAGTTAATACAGTCTGGCAAAAAAGAGTAGAAATTAAAAAGTATACTGTAGAGTCGTCCCTTTCTAATCTATAGGTATAAGAAAACGGCACTACTGCCCGGCTAGCACGACAGCGCACAAGAGTCGCGTCGCGCGGGAGATAGATTACCCGTCCCTTTCTAGAACAAACAGTAAGAAAAAGACGGGCAATCTATTTCGCGCGCGACGCGACTCTTGTGCGCTGTCGTGCTCTAGCAGTGCTGTATACCCACTTTTTAATTTATATTCTTTTTTGCCAGACTATATCTTTCTACGGAGTGAAAACTAATCGATTTTTAATGCCTTTATTACAGACAGGGCACTCTTAGTAATCTTTGGGTACTGGGCTGGAAAAAAAACCCTTTAAAAACTCCCGTAATTTAAATTTCGAACATGAACAGTGTAAACAGAACCGTCTCCAATAATCGTAGGTGTTTTTCGGCGCACTCAAAAACTACAATGGCCCGCTCGTTTGCGATAAAAGACCCTATTATGTCGCGCGACAGTTGGTAGCCCCCGCGGGAGCATTATTTCACCGGTTTGATTTATCGCTGGTTTGGGATCGGGGCCGGTGATAATTAGAGGTTATGGAAGATTCGGGAGGTTATGTTGTCGGTGTCGTGTGCCAATTATTTTTTGAGTGTAGGTTTGCGACAAATATCTGTCTTACGTAAGATTACAGATCAACGTTTTTTAGTTTTCTGAATGTTTATATGTACTTCTAAAGGCATTAAACTGGAGTCTGAAGGTTACTTTGTCTGTACACTACTGTGATTTTCTTTTGAAATTCTCATTTGAAATACACTAAACCAACGAAAGCTTACTGAGGCAAAAAAAAATTACCTACCTGTCACTTTTTTTTCAATACATATAAAAGCTGATGACAATTCAATAAAATAAAAGTTCAACATATTTAAGTCATCAAAGCGTGACTAAATGAGTAGTGTATAATTGGGGGACCTGGATCAAACGAGATCCAGGATCCCCCAATCATACGTTATATTGATTACTGATCATGAATCAATACATTAATATATGTCAATCGAATTATCTGTTGAGCATATAATTACAGTACAATCCGATAATCAAATACTAGTTCAATCAAAAACTACTTCAATTAAATTCTATTTCTAATAGGTACACTCTGATATCGTTGGTTATGGAGCAAACATATATATTAAGTCACCATTTTTATACAATCATATTATCATTCAAATACTTACGATATTAAATTCTTTGTTAGCAATAGAGAAAATGCAAGCTAGTGCATTCGTGATAATGGTGTGTTGTTTGACGAATCATTGAGACGTAGTATAAACAACGGGTCAGGTGAGACCGAGTTTTTAAGCTGTCATCTTTCACTAGCGATGCTATAATATGAAACAGGGATTCAATTTTGTTATTTTTTTATTTAATCAATAATTCTTTGTTTATAAATTTATTGTAAGAAGAGAATACTTAATGTGAGGTTTCGATATGTTTCACTATAAATTGCTTAATATAATTCAATAATCTGATTTTGACGTACGAAACGGGTAAGATATTAAATAGGTAATATGTTATCATTATTGTGTAACATCAGTGATGCATATTTCATGAGAAACCGTTGTCCATTCTACTAGGTATTCAATTTGGATTGAAAGCTCAATCAGAAAAGTATCCAGCCTACCCTAGAGCAGAATCCGCTGCACACCACTGTGCACAACAGACCTACCTCGCTCACCAGTTACTATGCTGACTATGTTATATTACGTGTCTTACGCAGAAACTTATTTATTTTATTTGATTCTTGAATAGTAATTTAATTACGTAATTCTAAATTGAAGTCTAAATTTATTTATTCAGCGTTCAGACTCGTAATTATATAAGATTATTAACGCTATAGTTAAGTATCTGAATTATTATAAATAAAACATATCATATTACATTAACTCCTTTATTTTTAATAAGTAGACAATATAGTAGTACATTATTATACTTAACTAACACATTTTAGTTATTCTCAAATCCATATCATCCTGAATTTTACTTATGATATCTTTAGTTGCGCTATATACGTCATCAAATAATATACCCTTCACAACATATTGGGCGCAGATTTCTGCTTCACAAGTACACATTGAATGTTCAGATTTCGGTGCGTTCTCGGCGTCATAAATTTCTATTTTAATTATTTTTGTCGCACGTTTTACAGTTCTTTTTATGTATGAAGAATATGGTAGTTCGGTTCTGGTTCTCTTGCGAGAAGCGCCATCATGAGTGGTAGATCTTTGTTCTGCTCCATGCGTAGCACGCTGATCCGCTGGTACAAAATTAAAGAGATCTTCTGTATCCTGTAAAGAAAAGACATTCAAAATTTTTGAATCAAATAATTGTCAGTAACATTGGTGTTTGATAACAATTAATCGTAATTTATCGATAATTAACAAAAGAATTCTTATCATGACTAAACGACATTAAAATTTATAAATCGAGTATTACAATAAAGCTTGCATTGGATTACTATATAAATAAATATCAGAGACAATTGATGTCGATTAACCTGAGTCTAAAGTAAGGTAAGCTTACGTTATAGGTGCTGGCCAACGAATAAACATACTTATATAGATAGATATATACTTAAATACTAAACACTTTACTTATATATTAAACACTCGAAGCTCAAGAACAAACTTTCATATTTTTCATACATAATATCTGTCTCAAGCTTTGTCGCCTGATTCTCTAACCACTCAGCTATCCAGTCGTCGGTATGGATATTGATTATTATTAAATAATAACAAGTATAATAAAATAGGTACACACTCACCGACATTACTGAACTGCTCACCAGTGTATTGCAAAAATACTAATCGTTAAAATGTTCTAATTTCTTGTTATTTATATTATTTTTTAAGTATAAAAAAGAAACCATAAGGTTTAATATCGCATAGTAAAATCGTTTTATCGTTAATATGAGACCTAACCATATATGAAAGATGTCTATGCTAAATGAGTCTCAATGATTTGCAATGTCGACATTTGCATCCACATACACTGAATTTGGAGGTAAGTATGTCTGTTTGTTGATCTCGTATATGAAAACTAACAAACGTTTTTTTATTTTATTTCGCACAATAGGTTATATAAACTAAAACCAATTGTGAAGTTAGTGAATCAGTTAGTAAATCCGTATCGGCCAAGCAAAACCACAGTATTAAACTATACAAAATCATCGCTTCCCATTTAAGACTAAGCGTTAACGCAGAAGTTTAAGATTACACCGCTTAAAAGGGTTACTGCTGATACATGATGAGACCTATTTTAAAGTCACGCGGATACTTTCCGTATAAGGAAGATATTCACGTGGATTAGAGAGTACTTAAGCGGTTGATACCGAATCTAGTGCATCATTCATCTCCTCTGCAAAGTAAAGAACCAGCCATCACCTCATCTCCTAAGCTGAAGGATCATCATCAAAAAAAATGTAAGTGTCTATCTTATTAACTAAATGTATTTATTAAATTATGCAACCATCATTACGATTGAATAGTCGAGTCGTTTGTAACATAACACCGACTATAAAGCGAGGTTGCGGATTTCTGGACTGATGGATATTTATTTATTATTTATCTATTCGAATAGATACCTAGAAAAGTTAATTACTTTTCTAGCTTCAATTATGCTGTCTAATAATTTAAATGTTGATGTTTTTATACATTGGAGTCATTAATATTATCAATAAAATTATTCGTCATTCGAATAGTAGTGTAAATATTGGAATTTGATAGAGTTATGCTAACTAATTCTGGCTTCAATATAAATGATGCTGTTTATTGAATAGAGTAATTTAACTTAATATCATCAATAAAATTATGAGTCATTCGAATAGCGGTAAAGAATAATAGTTTAATGATGCTATGTTATTATGCGTCATTCTTATAGTAGTGCAAAATTTTATAATTTCGGGGAGGGCTGCGCTAGTAAATTGTATGAAACAAGACGAATGACGATACTTTTTAAATATACCTCTATCTTATTTAAATACTTACTATAAAACGAAAAGTAGGGTCAAATATTATAGATAACTTAAATACTGTAGTTAAAATGTTTTAATATTTATTTCAGGTCGAAGATTTATAGCTCTAACAATGCTGAAACACTATTTCCGTCGGAAGACGAGTCAGCGATGCAGGCCGAATCGAGTGAGATAAGAAAGAGGAAGCATAGCAAAACGTAAGTATTCAATTTATCTTTTGATTCGACTCGATACTAAAGATTATTCTGTGTTATTGAATGATGTTGTTTAAGTTTAATCAGACCCAATCAATATTTTAATTACTTTCATTGAATATCCTCTAATGTAGTCAAGTCTCTGCAAAAATTTTATTAGCTCGATTTAATTTAACGATCGTTTTTATTTTTTCAGATTGAAACATTCATCTAAAGCTGTAGTTTCTTCGTCAAGCTCTGAAGATGAAGCTGCGAGACCGGCTGAATCGAGTGAAAAAAAGAAAAAGCACGCAAAGTCACCGCAATCATCTTCAAGTGCTTCAAAAAAGAAGATCAAAATTAATCCTGTACCTGCGAAACCACACCACGCAACTGCTGCGGAGCTTTTTGGAAGCGGTAGCGAGGATGAGAAGCAGTCCTCGAGTATCACCCCTGCACCTGGTAAATTACAGTCTTGTATCACGCGAAGACTAGCCAATGGGTTTTCACGACAGGACAATCATTCAAAAACAGGTTCACACTTTATTGAACTAAAAGTTTACAAGTGCGACGAGATTAAAAACGTGTTACCTGTTAATAGATGGCGGCAAGCCATAGTCAGCATAAAAACTCAGACGGATGATAATACTACAGCTTGGCAGCACTTATCAAACTTTATTACATCGACTCGTAAGGAATATAGAACTTGTACTCCGACATTTGTTAGCAACTACTATTAATGTTTTATTTTTATTCTTTTTGTATTTAATGATTACGAAATTAGTATGTTATTCATGATTAGTGCATTATAGAGAGCGCTTACCAATTCATGCCTTTATTATTAACCTATGTATTAGATAAATCTATGAATAAATACTATCAATAAAATCATATTTTTGTTTACAGCTCCGTCTACTTACCCCGAGTCATCCACCAATGTATTTATGCGATGTGATCATTGTCAGATCGAGATGCCTATAAATAAATACAGATTTCATTTAAGAACAAATTTGCATAAATCAAATTGTTTATCGAAAACCGATTTTAAACACATTGAAATAATTAGCACAGCATTTAGAAACAGAATTGCTACATATCGCTTAAACCCCTCACAGGATGTCGAATGCCTTACACCTGAGACTTTCCTATGCGGGATTCGAAGTGATATTTTATACCTTATGAAATCCGCATTATTGAAACATGATTGTGTTAAAATGAACAGCGAGCTGTTTGTTCATTTTACATTACCGAATTCATGTAACCAACAGCTTAAGTCTTTTAACACAAAATATAGTATTGTATTTAAAAACACAAATTTTAATGAATTATATATGACTATGATCGAGAACTTAAAAAATAAACTAATCGAATTCGAACATCGTGAGTCCGGGTGGTCTTATTCTACAATTAGTCACTTAGAAATCAATATAAATAAATATAACCCAATGAGAGGTGGTACTTACATACCGTTACCAGTTAATATCAAGAATACTAAAACCTGTATAAACATTCAGAACAGCGATAGTCATTGTTTTTTATGGAGCATTATGGCAGCTCTATTTCCTTCAAAGAATAATGCGTGTCGAGTTAAGTCTTATCCGCACTATTCAACCGTTTTAAATATAAAAGGAATGTCATTCCCTCCGTCTGCTAATGATGTAAGGTTGTTTGAGAAAAGTAATAGTGATATAAGCATTAATATCTATGGGCTAGACAAGGGTATTGTAACAGGACCGTTGTACCGCACGAAATCCAAGAAAATAAATCATATCAATTTGTTATATATTGAACAAAACGGTGCAGGTCATTACTGCTTAATCAAAGATCTAGTGCGTCTAGTTCGTCGTCAAATAACTCACCACAAGGGTAATATGTATTTTTGCGATTCTTGCCTTCAATTTTTCACCACTGAAAAAAAATATAATTCACATCATTGTTCTCACATTCTTACTGTTTTACCTGAAAAAAATGCAGCGATTCAATTTAAAAACTTTGAACGACAACAAAAAATTAATTATATAATTTACGCTGACTTTGAGAGTATGTTAATAAATTGTGAAGATGCGAGTACACAAAACACTCAAACCGTTAAACAGCATCTTCCATCATGTTTTGGGTATTATATTTGTTGTTCGCATGATCCTCGTTTAAACAAATATGTTACCTATAGAGGTGAAGATTGCGTCGAGATTTTTATAAAGTGGTTAATCGATGATATACAGAACATTAATTCAATATTGTCTCAAAATAATGTAATGAAACCTTTAACTACCGAACAAGTAGCTAGCCATACAAATGCTGATAAATGTCACATATGCAAACAATTTTTGTTCGGTGATAAAGTTCATGATCATGATCATATTACTTCAGAGTATAGAGGTGCCGCTCATTCACTTTGCAATTTAAGATACAGAATATGTCCATTTATACCAGTTGTTTTTCATAACCTAGCTGGTTATGACTGTCATTTGTTTATTAAAGAACTGGCAAAATATCCTGGTTCTGTGAAAATTATTCCTCAATCCAAAGAGAAATATACGTCTATTACAAAAATTATAGAATCAACAAACCAGTCGCAACCAATCAATATTAAGTTTATAGATTCTTTTCAATTTCTTAGTTCAGGCTTAAATGAATTAACAAAAAATTTGAATGAAAAGGATTTCCACAACTTATCAAAAGAATTTCAAAGCTATAATAAAATTAATTTGCTGAGACGTAAAGGTATTTATCCCTATGATTATATTAATTCTTGGTCTAAATACGAAGAGGATAAACTACCATATAAAGAACATTTTTTCAATTCTTTAAAAGATGAGCATATCACTGATGCTGAGTATACACATGCGCAACTCGTATGGTCTACCTTTAATATAAGTTCATTAGGAGAATATACCGACTTATACTTGAAATGCGACGTTCTATTATTGTGTGATATATTTGAACATTTCAGAAGTACAAGTTTACGACATTATAATCTTGATCCGGCTTATTATGTGTCTGCACCTAGTTTAAGTTGGGATGCTATGCTTTTGTGTACAGGTGTTCAATTACAACTATTAGATGATTTAAATATGTATCAGATGCTTGAGAACGGGATACGAGGGGGATTAGCTCAATGTTCTCTTCGACATGTAAAGGCGAATAATAAATATATTCCAGAATTTAATGATTCAAAACCATCATCATATTTAATATATCTCGATTGTAACAATCTATACGGTTATGCGATGAGGAAAAAAATGCCTATTTCAGATTTTGAATTTTTAACTGAAGATGAAGTTAAATATTTTAACGTAATGACAGTGCCAAATGATGGAGAATTTGGATATATTTTAGAAGTAGACCTGACTTATCCCGAACATTTACATGATTATCACAGTGAGTTACCTTTCGCCCCAGAAAAATTCATTCCGCCAGGCGGTAAATCAAAAAAATTAGTTGCTAATTTATATGATAAATACAATTACGTCATACATTATGTTCACTTGAAAGAATGTTTGAAAAATGGTTTAATATTAAGGAATGTTCACAGAGTCTTACGCTTCAGACAAGATAACTTTTTACAAAAGTACATTGATTTAAATACTCGTTTAAGACAAAGTGCTACTACAGCGTTCGAAAAAGACTTTTTCAAACTTCTAAATAATGCGGTATTCGGTAAGACGATTGAAAATAAACGAAAGCGAATAGAAGTTAAATTAGTCACAAAATGGAAGGATTGTAGCAATAAAACAAATAAATATATAGGAGCAGAAAAAATCTTACTAAAACCAAATGTAAAAAACGTATGCATATTTTCAGAAAATTTTGTAGCTATCCATTTAGCTCCTGAAAAAATTTTACTAGACAGACCAATATATATCGGATTTACAGTACTAGAATTCGCTAAACAGCATTTGTATCGATTTCACTATGATGTTATAAAAAAAAAATATAATTCAAAGGCTGCACTTTGTTACACGGATACTGATAGTCTTCTGTATAATATTGTAACACCAGACTTTTACCAAGACCTACATAATGATATTACGAAATTTGATACAAGTAATTATGATGAGGATAACCCGTACGGCATACCTCAAATTAACGCTAAAGTACCGGGATTATTTAAAGATGAAATGGGTGGTGACGTAATTACTGAATTTGTAGGCTTAAGAGCTAAACTCTACTGTTTAAAGACAGTTAAAACTTCATTAAACAAAGCTAAAGGTGTTTCGAAACCTATAACGAATCGATTACAACTTTCCGATTATAAAACAGCGCTACACACCAAAAAAAATTTTAGACGAAAAATGAATCTGATTAAATCCATTAAACATGTTTTATATTCACAGGAAGTAAACAAAGTAGTTTTAAACAGTAATGATGACAAGAGGCAAATATTAGCTGGTAACATAGAAACGCTCCCCTGGGGTCACTGTAATACAATTTTTTAATAGATATACGAAATACCTTGTACGTATTTGAAAAGATTTCTTTAAGTATATAAGTAGTTAATTATATTATCATATTGAAGATATGATATTAATAAAAAAAACAGTCTTATATAAAAGGTTATTATATTTTTAAATGTAATTTAGAGCTATGTATTGGTTTTTCTTTTTAAGAAATCGTAAAATTGTATTCGTGTGATGTGTGTTTAGAAGTATAATTATGCTTTGTTTATATTGAGCTTAAAAAAGGAATAAATATATTTCAGCATGAATGAAAAAGTTTTTATATATGCAACCAAATCAAATCAAATAAATTATTAAATGTATCTCTTTCTTTTGATCGTCATTTTAAGCAACGATCTAGACTAGACCCAAGATTATATAAGCAATAAAATCCGAGATTCCCCGCATTTCATCATGATCTTTGATAAACAGAGTCAAACTTTGGAAGTAAATACTTTCAAAGTAAAAAATGACACACAAAAATTAAAACATAGTTCGTTGTTACCTAATACCATTCGCTGCATAATATGCGGTCCTTCAAATTGTGGTAAAACTAATGTTATGTTAAATTTATTGTTACACGAAAATGGTTTGAAATTTAAACATATTTATTTATACTCGAAGACCGCTTTTCAACCAAAGTACCTCTTTTTAAGACAAGTTATGGAAAGTGTTCCAGGAGCGGAGCTATTTGTATTTAATGATCACAAAGAAGTTCTTCACCCCAACGATGCTTTGACAAATTCCATTATGATTTTCGATGATGTCGCATGTGAAAATCAAATTAATATTAGAAATTATTTTACTATGGGAAGACATAGGCAGATAGATTGTTTTTACTTATCGCAAACTTATTCGAAAATACCTAAACAACTGATCAGAGATAATGTTAATGTTTTAATTATCTTCAAACAAGATGATACCAATTTAAAACATATATACAATGAACATGTAAATACAGATTTAGATTGGATACAATTTAAGCAACTTTGTTCTGTTATATGGCAAGATCGATTCAGTTTCTTAGTTATAAATAAAGATTGCGCGATAAATAACGGACGATATAGACAAGGATTTGACACGTTTGTCCGCTTCTAACTTAGTTATATATTCCGATTTCTAGTTTAAAAATCTCACTTGAAAACAAGGGGTTTTAAGAAACGGTAGTCATATTAATAAGTTGGAAAGTAAAATGGATACCGATTTAAAAGCACAACTCATTAAATCAGTTAACAATATAAAAAACAAAATAAAGAAGATTAAAAATGAAGATTATGAAGCTGATCTGAAATACAAAAAAGTATTTAAACCTATTACTGATTCTTTAGAAACAGTTGTCAAGATAAATCAAACACCTCACTCTGCTTTTAACATAACACCAAGAAATGGTAAAAATAACACGCAGATCGATTTAAACTCTTCTTTAGACTATAATAATTTTAAAGACATAATTAATGCTGATTCTAATCACCATTCAGAATATTATGGATGTTCTAATGATAATGATAAAAATACAACAAATCAAAGTAACAGTCACGATACACTTTTATCTTTGAAAAAAGAAGACATGATGGATATGTATGAGCAAGTCAATGTTCCGTTTGGTATTTATGTTAAAGATAAGAACCTGATGATGGGAAACACTGTTGTTAGTTTATCTTTTAAAAATAACACTGATAATACTTTGGGAAAAAAATACATGATTACTGTCAAAAATAAGAATTATGAATTGACCGGTGGTTTAAAAGAACTTTTATTGCGAAACAGACCTAATCTTAAGCTTGTAACTGAAGAAGATAAAACAAAATACAAAGAAATTTTAAGTAACACAAACGCGCACAAACGGGACTTTGACCCGGCCGGACAATTAAAAGGTGACAAAGGATTAAAATACTGTACAATAATCAAGCCTCTATTTTCACAAGTAACTGACGAAAATAATGAGTTCACTCAACAGTTGCCGCAATTGAAAATCGGTCAAGGTTTGCCTGAATTAAAACGATATAAAAGTAATACGGATTATATTTATTGGGATGATCCTAACGAACTTATTGAAAGACTGAAACTTTTAATTGCATCTAAAAGTGCTGGTAACAGCAATCATGACAATGAAATTATATCAATTATTGAAGAGTTAAAGGAAGCGGGTATAATAAAAGAATAAATTCTGTTTTCGTGTAGTCATTTCGTCTAGTAATCTAATAAGCATTAGACATGAATGAAGAGAAAAAAGGAAATTTTAATGTTGATAGTTATAAACTGGAAGTAATTAAAATATCATCTATAGATAAACGTGAAGTATCCGACGTTGTTAATAAAGAGATCGTTGATAAATTTAATAAGAATAATTCTGAAAAACTTGCGCATATTGAAAAGCTGGTTATGATTTTAACAGACCGTGTAAAAAATATTGAAAAAGATATTGCATTAAAGGAGCTTGAGGGAAAATTAAACAAGCATTATGAGCAAAGCCGACGTTGTTAATGAAATTCATAAAAACGTACGAGTAAACTTCCCTCGGAGAAGCGTAATATTAAGAGATATAGATGACCTTTGGCAAGCGGATTTGATAGATATGCAAGCTTTATCCAAATTAAATGCTGGTTATAAATACATACTAGTAATTATAGACGGTTTCTCAAAATATGCTTGGGCATTCCCGATTAAACAAAAGACTAAAGAAATCGTATCTAAAGAGTTTCAAACATTGTTGGAAAATGGTCGTCACCCAAAAAATTTACAAACTGATATGGGTACAGAATTTTATAATAATAAATTCAAAAAAGTTATTGAAAAGTATCACATAAATCATTACTCTTCTTATTCTACAAAAAAAGCATCAATCGTAGAAAGACTTATAAGAACTCTCAAAACTAAGCTTTACAAAGAATTTAGTTTGAAAGGAAATTATAAATGGATCGATGGGACTCTTGACAAGAAAGTTTACGAATACAATCATACCTTTCATAGAACCATAGGAAAAACGCCGGCTGAAATTAATCATAATAATAAAGAAATTGTCTTACAAAGATACATTAACAATTCGCTATCCGAAAAAAGACCGAATCGTCATGTTTTTCAAGTTGGAGATTTTGTAAGAATCAGTAAATACAAAGGATGTTTTGAAAAAGGATTTACACCTAATTGGTCAACCGAAATATTTAAGATAAGAAAAGTCCAACAAACTAACCCACTCACATATTTATTAGAAGACGCAAAGTCTAGGCCTATTTTAGGAGCATTCTACAGACAAGAAATTCAGAAAACTGCTCACCCTGATGTATATCTTGTTGAAAAAGTTGTAAAAAGCAAAGGAAACAAAGTATATGTTAAGTGGCTGGGTCTTCCATCAAGTGAGAACAGTTGGATTGATAAAAACAATCGTTTGTAGTGATTTTAGTACATTAAATAAGCTATTCATACTTAATACGCTCATTTGCACTTGGATCTTTATGCAAGAAAGTCAACTTTAAATAAAGCATTTTAATCATACCAATATTACTATTATTAAAATGAAACACACACGAAGTAATACTAAAAAAGAAGCGCATCATAAGGAAAAAACATTATTAGCACCCTCCCAGAAAACGGGAGCTGGTCTGAAAAAAACCTTTAGTAATATTGTATCGCACACTAAAAAACATATTCGAAATTTGAAACCAAAGTGCAAGAAATTGCTAACGGAGTTAGCATACGCGGCTGCTCGAGAATTTGCTTCTGACATAACCGTGCAATCCCCGAGAGTGATACCTGTACCTAAAACTGGTGGATTTTTACCATTAATTCCTATTCTTGCCGGCTTATCTGCTACGGGGAGCTTGGCTGGAGGTGTTGCGGGAATCACCAAAGCTATCAATCATTATAAATCGGCACAAAAACATCTTGCAGAGTTAAAAAGACATAACATGAAAATGGAGGCTATGTGTATTGGTAAAGGATTACATCTTAAACCGTACAAACACGGGTTAGGAATTTACGTTTCAAACAAAAAAAACTAGATACTGGGCTACCTGATCGAGCGCTAACTAATATCGATATAATAAAGCATGCGAAAAATATACCCCATTTTCGAGGCGTATTTATGCGAGATGAATTACCAGAAAAGCCGTGGCTGATGGAATGCGGTGTGATTAATTTAGATTCATCTAAAAATGTTGGTACTCACTGGGTAGCCTATGGAAAAATTAAAGACTATATTGAATATTTTGACAGTTACGGTAACTTAAAACCGCCAAAAGAATTCTTAGCATATGTCGGAACAAATATTCGGTATAATTATGTCAATTTACAAGGCAATCATTTATACAACTGTGGACATTTATGTTTGAAATTTCTAAAATCATTTTGGAAAAGTAAATCGAGACTAAATAAATAAATAACGAAACGGATTAAACATATAGTTACGGTTGTTAAATGATAATAAAATAAAATGCTAAACCGGATTAGGACATTCCTTCGCGAACAGTATTCAGAATTGGGCGTTGAGTACATAACAGTCTGCCGAGTTTAGTACAAATAACCGCTTCAATTTATTATAAGTATACAATTAAATATGTATGTTTTCAATAAAAACAACATCAAAGAACAAAAATGTACTATTAATCTTCCAGTGTTCAAAGGAAGAACACGATTAAGTACGACAAATAAAATTACTAAAAGTAATAAAATCTTTCTTCATTCTCTTGGCTTAAAAATAAAATAAAAATAAATATAATATGCTGCAAATAACTGAACTACCACAGCAAGATAATTCTATTGAAAGCTACGAGATTCACAGCTACAATCCATACAATCACAGCTTTAAAGAAAACGATGAAATCAGAATACCTATTCATCAGCAAGATGTTTATGTATTACCATCTGCAAGCTCCATTTACATCGAAGGACATGCGAGTGTATTTGAACTAGATACAGCAGGAAAAAAGAAGAAGAAAGAGTTTAAGTTTATAAATAATCCTATATTGTTTTTATTTCAAGATATAAGATACGAATTAAATGGGGTAGAAATAGATCATGTTAAAAATGCTGGAATCACAACTACGATTAAATCTCTTATCTCAATGAACGTAGGCGAAAGTAAAAGTTCAGCATTGTGGGGGTGGAATTTAAACGGAAGTGCGAAAAAAGGGGATAATTTTTCTGTTATTATACCGCTTAATAAAGTGTTAGGGTTTGCAGAAGATTATAACAAAATTGTTGCCAATTGTAGACATGAACTTATACTTCATAGAAACAATTCCGTTTTGAATAGTGTTATAACTGATACAAATGATACTATAGAAATAGACATACATAAGGTTCAGTGGCGTATCCCTCATGTTAAAGTTTCGGATCGCAATAGATTATTGCTGCTTAAGCACTTGGAAAAAGATCGAGCAATACAACTAGCTTTCCGAAATTGGGATTTATATGAATATCCGCTTTTACCTAAAGCAACAAAACACTCGTGGTCTGTCAAAACTGCTTCTCAGTTAGAAAAACCGAGATATGTTATATTCGGTGTTCAAACTGATAGAAAACTGAATCGAACGAAGAGTTCATCAGAATTTGATCATTGTAACATAACAAATGTCAAGTTGTTTTTAAATTCACAGTACTTTCCTTATGATTCACTTAATTTAAAATTTAATGAAGATAAGTATAGTATATTATACGAAATGTATGTTAACTTTCGTCAGTCGTATTACAACACCGGAATCGATCCCCTGCTTGATTTAAATACATTCGGGAAAAAAGCCCCACTGTTCGTTATTGATTGTTCACGACAAAATGATTCGTTGAAAACAGGACCGGTTGATGTCCGTTTAGAAATCGAGTCTTCAGAAGATATACCTGACAATACAACAGCGTACTGTCTAATCATAAATGATCGTCTAATCGAGTATAAACCCTTGAGTAATATAGTGCGAAAATTATCATGAATATGATTATGGATGTTCAAGGTTTTAAAAACGAAAACAATACATTTATACCTAAAGAAATAGCAATTATTTGCAAAAAAGGTGTCATTGTGTTGTTGATTAAACCACCTTATCCTTTTTATAATTTAACTAAGAAAGAACGGTTGCAAGCCTCATGGATAGAGAGAAACAGAGGAATATTATGGAATGAGGGGTATGTGCCATACTTCAACTATAAGAGTTTGATATTAAACTTTTGTAAAAATAGACGTATTTATACAAAAGGTACTGAAAAAGTGGTCTGGTTAAAGAAGATAATAGAAAGTGACAATGTTTACAATTTAGAAGACTTTAATTGTCCTAATTTAAAAACACTTAGTGAGAAATATTCGATTTCTTCCGACATTTATAATTGTATTTACCATACCAAAACATGTGCTTTTAAAAATGTATCTTGTTTAAATAAGTGGTGTGTAGATAATAATATTTTTAAGTAAATAAATCAACAATCATATTATATATTTGTTTAATACTGATATTTGTCAACGTATATATTTTATAATAAGTATATAATCAAAATGAATATCAACAAAGGAGATATCGTTGAGGTTATCATTGATAAATGTCAGCTTCATGGTCGTCATGATGTCAAAATATTAAACGCTGAGCACTATTCTGGTGTGCTAATAACTCAGAGTTATTATAAAACTAAACGCTCACGAATCTTTTACACGGGATTACAAGTAGCAGCTCGAGTAATTAGAATAGATAAATGTTATATAGACTTGCTACCAATCTAATTGGAAGTTTCTAAATCATTACGCTGAGTGGTTATAGAAACCTGAGCATGTTATAAATAGAAATAGTAGTGTTGTGAAGGATATGATGGTGTTCTATTTATTCACTGTGTATAATAATAAACATTTTGATTTTAATGTTTGTACCTTTAAAAATGTATGTTTTATAAATAAATCATGTATACTTAATCCTTGTTTACTTTCTTCCTAAAGTTAGGAATAAACCTAAAGATATAATTTGATTTGATTACCGTCTGCGAAATTCGAGCATAATAATTATCGTTTATTATACGAACAATACGCTACACTTCAACAGTCGTATCACAACCGTCATAGTCTAGAACTGCTTCTTGTTTTCGAAGAAACTAATATGAATTCAAATACTTACATAATTGACGTACAAGGCTTCAAGGTTGTGAATCTGGAAAACATCAATCCGTATCTGGTGTGTCCAAGAACATTTCTGCGATTTTGTTCGACAGAGCAAAAGCTAATGAATCTGAGCATTAACATTGTGTGATTGAAAACGAGGAGCGCTGTTTTACAATGTAAGCTAAAGCTCGGTCGCCTAGTTAGTGCTTTATTTATTTATACAAACAATACGCTAGGCTTCAATCAGTAGTATCCCAACCGTTATCGTGTAGAACTGCTTCTTGTTTGCGAAGAAAGTATCATGAATTCAAATACTTACATAGTCGACGTGCAAGGCTTCAAGGTGAAGGAGAATAATTTTATAATAAAGGAATTTGCCTTCGCTGCAGAAAATTATGCGCAAAATAGTTTAATAAAATCGCCGTACCCGTATTCTAAGTTAACAGATGAAGAACGAAAACAGGTGCAGTGCACTAGGAAAAACTATGGCATAACATGGAGTGAAGGAAATATTGACTATCCAGATTTCAAAGGATATGCGGAGTATTTGTTAAAAAATAAGACCATTTTAGTGAGAGGTTCTGAAAAAGTTAAGTGGGTAAAAGAAATAAGTTCTAATTGTGATATTATTGATGTAGAAGAAATGGGGTGTCCAGACTTTGAAGAATTGCATAAAATGTTTAGTGATGTTGGCGATCTGTATTTTAGATGTATTAAACATAAAAAAAAAAGATGTGCTTTAACAAATGTAAAGTGTATTAGACGGTGGTACATAGAATGTAACAACCTTATTCATAATTAAATAAATGATTTTAATTATAAATATCAGTGCATTTTATTTCACTATTCAAAGTTCGTAAATAAAGCAAGACTAGTATTTGTGATCGAGGGTGTTTGTGGCGGTTCTGGCTCAGAGTGTATTAGAACTAGAATTTAATTGAAGTAGTTTTTGATTGAACTAGCACTTGATTATCGGATTGTACTGTAATTATATGCTCAACAGATAATTCGATTGACATATATTAATGTATTGATTCATGATCAGTAATCAATATAACGTATGATTGGGGGATCCTGGATCTCGTTTGATCCAGGTCCCCCAATTATACACTACTTAAATGACGTCTAATTAATCACAACCTTTCATACAATTAATTCCCGGGGTCGTCACAAAACAAAATATGTAGAACCATTTGCAACCGGTTTTAAATATGAAAGCATTCACTGGCGCGTTGAGAATGTTCCATTATTCAAATAACAAATTTCGAATAAAGATGTCTAAACCGCGACAGAAATTCAAATTAGGAAGCATTAGCGACAAATCGTTTATTTAAATTTTACACGCAGTTGACTTCGAATAGAAATTGACACTGGACATGTAGAAAATGCACGAAATTTAATCTTAAAATAACGCTAACTTAACGCTAAGTTAACTTTATTCGTTTGGGATAAGAACTTGACTGTATCCCTTATTTAAAGTTGTCCCTATTTGTGTACACAAAAGGATAGGATTTTTACACGCTATTTAACAATAAAGTTTACTTTAATTTCAACACGTGCTTTGTCAATCTTATTTGCATAATTCCTTTTATTGATGGCATTATAAGTAACGCATAATTCGTTCGTAATTTGTCAGGCGTGCAAAATGTATGTTCGCGAATTAAAATAAGGAAAACGTTTGCGTAGAATCTGCTTCTAGTATTATAATATGTATAACTTTTATTGACGATAATTTTACAAAGCATTGGTTATGTGCAACTAATTTCTTTGCATCGTACCTATATAAGACCTCGGCCCATTACTCCTTTTGAAGGATTCTTTTGGAGCGAAGAAGCAACTCTCCACGCGAAATGTCTCTTCAATTCACTGACTTACCTCCTCTACCGATGTTTGACAGGCCTTTGCCTTTAAAATGCACCCCATTTGCCATTATTGTTATCAAACGGTTCTTCCCACTCGCCTTATTACAACTTCGGCCATCCCAACATCATTTTAACCACATCATTCATTGTTTGACAACAAAACCGCAATATAGCTAAAAAGTTTCCCATACGAACGGAATGAGCAAAAGCGAGTATCTAATGGCGAAAAAATTGCCATCCGATGCCTCCCGCCGTCATCCTTGCCAATTAGTCGATCAATCATGGCCGCCGGGACAGTTTCGCGCCGAAATAATAGCACCGCCAAGTAAACGCTGCAGCGCCAAAAAAAGGAACTAACGCCTCTACGTACTTCTTTCACGATTCTCAATAGCCGACAGCGCCACTATTACATACTCGAATAAATTTGTCATTTGTAGCACTGTTAACAACTTAGCGATTTTGGACTCTGTGTTGCCAGCTCCAAGCCAGTCGCAAAATTGCGTGGCGAAATATGTAGTTATTACGCTGCAAAAATTCACATCGCCCAGGGGACTTTATTAGCGTCGGCGACTACCCATTATACATTTTTAAACCGTATCCATATAAATTAATGTCAATATCACCCCAGTGTAATATCAATCTCGTAGTTGTTCGCGGATTACGTTACAAATAATATCATTTTGTACGGTGATTCGTTCTGAATGGTGCTACCTACGGGCTTTTCCGTGCGCGGCGATTGTTGGGTCTTGATCAGGGGTTTTATATTCGGATGTGTATTTTTTTCTGAAATGTTACAGATTTTATGGATGCTGAAAAAAGTTATGTATGTATGTATAACTCTTTATTGTACGTAAAACACATGAAAAAGAAGCATGTATTTTATGTTATGAGCTTTGTTTTCCAGATTTTGATGCAAAGCGCTTACTTTCTTTTGATATCGTAAATATTTTTGCAATCCCTCACGACACGAGCAATTGCCTATTTTGATCATAAAATTCACCTTACAATTTAATGTTCGAATGTATTTAACGATTGTACCTTTAATTATCGAGTACAAATAC
This sequence comes from Pandemis heparana, assembly GCA_963854515.1. Taxonomy (NCBI): domain Eukaryota; kingdom Metazoa; phylum Arthropoda; class Insecta; order Lepidoptera; family Tortricidae; genus Pandemis; species Pandemis heparana. The sequence continues at coordinate 8,246,425 of OY978028.1, forward strand.
ATAAAATACTATCTACGTAACGTAATCCAATTAATATCAGTCTTGAATTTTCACAGAAGTTATTACGAGTTGTACGTAGATCCAATTGAAAAAAAAATCAATTTCTCTGAACTTATTACTATGGCTAGTTGTTGTAATAAACAACTTTCTTAATTAAAACTTATGCCTTTTAGCTAATTACCATGAATATTTTTATTATTCTTACCTGAGTTTTCAAACAAGCTACGATAGAAGTAGAATATTGCCAGTTCGTCTGCGAAGAATTATCACATTGTTATGCCTTGGGACCTATTTAATAGCTTGAGTAAAAATATCCAGTACAAGACAATTAACGTTTAGTTAATTACTATCAGTATTGACATTGCAAAAAAAAACATAAAACGATCAACACCACGCAATCACACTACGTCCTATAACGAAGAGTTCCCCTCGCAGTGTTGCCAGTATACATTTTCTTTATTCCATTATATTTTAAACAAATTGTCAGCTATCGGCATGTCCACACACACCGAACAATTGAACAATGATATTATAATTTCAAATGATCATAACCCTTAAATGCATGGTTTTTTTTTTCGTTCCTGAAATAAAATGTGGGTACCTAATGGCGTAATAAACACGAGAAAAAAAAAAACTACGAACCTTTTTTTGGTGAAATTTGTCCTACTAAACAAAATGTCGATACAGCTTACATTATGCATTCCCCGCAAAATAAAATAGCCCTATACACGACCTATGGCAGATCTGAAATCTAAAATGTTTGTAGGTATGAATTAAACGGGTAAGTAATACGAGATATAACAACTTATTACCTAATGTTCATAATATATACGCTCACTTTATATAAACTCGTTTAGTATAACGTTTACTGGATATAATGAACGAAAATTATAATCTTAAAATATCTAATTTTGTAAGATATAACGTTGTTTATATATAATATCAATTGAAATAACGATCAAAGCATATAATGTTCATAACAGCTAACATCAAAAAGCATAATGCACAGTTGTTTATTGAATTTGCTATGTAGTTAGGGGGTTTTCTAGGTGGTTATAAAAAAAATAACTAACACCAAAGGCTAATACGGGAGCTTCGCTGCGCTACGCTCCCGCATTAGCCTTTGAACCTAACCTATCCGAGTCGCTTGCGCTCCGTACCGTCTTGCTCGCTCGCTTTGCTCGCTCGCCGAAAATTAAACAATGTCTTGCAGCTGTTTCAGTTAGGTTAAAAGAAATTAGGCCATATAAATCTTATACAAATTGAAGTTATATAAAAATAACGTTATATAATTTAAGCCGTATACGTTAAAAAATTATACTTTTTGCTGTTATAGCTAACGTTCATTATATCTTGTGAACGTTATTATTATGAAATTAGATATTTTGTAGTCATATCTCGTGGGACGCACCCGAATTAAACATTTTCGGAAATATAATGCTTGTACAGTCATATAGTTTATTGCAATTATGTGGTATAAGATAATATCACGCCGTTTCCCTTAGGAAAAGGGTAACAACCTGGTAAAGATACCACACACTAGTAAAGAAACACATGTCCATCTTTCATCGTGTTAATTTTCTTGGATTTCGTTTAAATAAATTCATTTTTACGTACCTAAATTAAGTTTTGTCTTTTTCCCGCCGTTTTGTCCGTTCGCTTAGCTAGCTAATTAGGGTTCCGTACCCAAAGGGTAAAAACGGGACCCTATTACTAAGACTTCGCTGTCCGTCCGTCTGTCACCAGGCTGTATCTCAAGAACCGTAATAGCTAGACAGATGAAATTTTCACAGATTGTGTATTTCTGTTGCCGCTATAACAACAAATACTAAAAACAAAATAATAACAATAATTAAGGGGGGCTCCCATACAAAAAACGTGATATTTTAGCCCTTTCTCATGGCTACCACTCGTCGAGCTAGATCTCAAGAACCGTAATAGCTAGACAGTTGGAATTTGCACAGATTATGTATTTTTATTGTGGCTACAACAACAAATACTAAAATCAAAATAATAATAATAATTAAGGGGTGCTCCCATACAACAGAGTATTTGTTGGCTTTTTTTGCTGTATCTCATGAACCGTAATAGCAACGAGGTTAAAATTTTCACAGATGTTGTATTTTTATTGCCACAATAATAACAAATACTAAAAATAAAATAAAAATAATATTTAAGAGGGGGCTTCCATACGACAAAAATATTTTTTTACCATTTTTTGCTCGATAGGTATTAATAATGGCTACACATAGACGCTAGAAATAATGACAAATGATTAAGGTTATTTCTGGTACAGAACCCTTCGTGCGCGAGTCCGACTCGCACTTGGCTGTTTTTTTTTTCAGTAACTTTTAATCTGAGCACTGAAAAATGCCATCAGCCACAGAAAATTTTGTAAATAAAATTTGAACTTTATGGAATCTCAATTAATAATAAATCGAAGATAAAGCCGTCACAATTCCTTCCTTTATTTTTTTATATAATTATTAAGAAATATGAAATAAAATAACAACTAATAAAATCAACACCATGTACGAGTTAAATTATTTACCAAGAATAATTTCAATACTGCTCAAGTATTGTAAAAGTGCTGGGAGTGCATAATGTAAGCTAGATCGTACATGATCAAAATATGCAAATATTGTTTACTTTTAGACTGAGAACTTTATTAAATTTAGTAAACATAACATCGTTATGGTATGAGTTACAAGATTAGAATAAAAAATAATTACTTACTACCTTAAAAGCCGACAAACAGGCTCAACGAAAACCTTCAATATTTAAGTTTTTCTAAATTGCCGCCATCTTGCTTATAAACGCTTATAACTTTTTTTTAACACAATTTTGCTAACCAATCAGTAATATATGTGAAAATACGTTAGTTTTCCTTGCAAAATCACTCTTAAGAACTTTCTTTTTAGAGTCTAGTTTTCAAACACTAACCATATTTTGGTTATGTACGATGCATCTTACACCATGCATTTAAGGGTTAATTTCTACAAATTAGGTGTGACCTTTGCTTTAATACGTTCGTTACTCAGGCGTTTCAAATAGTAATTTGTTCTGAAATATTAATTGTAGCTATTCATTTTATTAGGTAACGGTTTATGATTTTATGATTAAGTTAATTAAGTAAGATCCCAGATTGAACTATTAGTTAAGTTAACATCGTGATCCTGTTATTGCTAGCTGTTTGAATAAGAAATTAGTATTACTAAGAAGTTAGTAGTATATTATTTAACTAAGTGCAAAAATATTTATCCTAATTTGTGTGTGAGTGTACTTACAAGTAATTAGTTACTTTGTTTTCACGTCTAAACAAAGTTATCATTTTTTTACAGTATTACTGTATTAGTTAGATAATTTATAAACAATTGCAAACATTGTTAAAAAAACGAAAGATTTGGTAACATATCCAAATGATATAAAAATAGTTTAGTGATTTTCTTTAATTAAATAAAAAACATGCCTGTCTAAATCCTAAAGACAAAGCAAATTCTACGAGTTCGTAGATTATTATTATTAAAAAGCAATTCTGAGCGTCCAGTACAGTTCAAGATAACTATCGGCCGCACGAATAAATTGATTCGCAAACACATTAAACAGATATCACCAAGGGGAGAAATTCAAACAGGGGATGCCCAGCGACTGTCGCTCACGGTATCTTTTCACTCTAACATCATTAATGAGACACCACAGGAACTTATTAGATTCTAAGTATTGACATTGTTCTAAATTAGTGACAAGAGTTTAGTAATATTAGTAATTTAGTTTATGATGAATGTATTAGTGCTTAAGATTAGTAGAATTTAATTATAAATAGGTAAGCATGTATTTGTTTTGAAAAAAAAAATCTGACAAGTTTCTTGCGGCGCATATTTCTTGGCGACGATGGTTTTTCCAAATGCGCTGTTAATTTAAACAGTTCAGCTTGTTTGACGCCGATTGTAATTTCTTTACTTTATCTGATTCTATTTAACCCCTTAAAGTACATACTTTACTATATTAATAAATGTAAGTAGTTACATCTATTACTTACTTTTATTTGTTTGGTCAGTATTTATTGCAAAGCGCAATTACTTAGAGAAACATGAAAACGAAAGCTATTGGAGTTTTTAAGAGGTCATCATCATCAAGTAACTCGATTTGAGGATGTAAAATTCATACACTGTATCTCAAAATTATTTGTCAATAGTTAAATTAGTGGTTTAGGACTAATAAAGAATAAGAAATAAGATTGTGGGGGTGCCTTAATTATGAATTAAAGATAACGATGAAAAATCTCAACCAGAGTGTTCAATCAATGTAACCTAACCTAACCACTTTTAGGATACCATATAGGTGTCCGAACATTTCATTATTTTATTTATATGTAAAGAACTACCTATCTAAAACATCTAAAAACAAAGTTATGTCGTAATATTCTAATGACCCCTCTCCCTTGTTGAGGTTAATGCGAGACGTTATCGAGATATGACGCAATCTCGATGATGGCGATTTGATACGTCCCGCGCTGTTGCCAACGTGGGGTGAGTTATGAATTAAAGATAAGTGTTGCTAGGATATCTGTTGACAATGTGGTTATATGATAATTAGGCTGATTAAAATGTTGATTTTGATTATTTTTTGTTTTTGCTAATGGTTGTTTCAAATATGTTTAACAGTAGGTACAACATTTATAATGACTAAGTAAAAGAAAGTTGGAATTCGAAGACCTAAAACACTACATTTTTATAAGAGCTCATTTGGACAGTTTGCTGATTTAACCTCATGTGTATAATGTTCATCGTACTATGTATAGGTACTATCTACAATAAAGAAAAAAAGAATTTATACTAATTGAGAGCAATCAATTAGAAAAAAATCTCTCAAAATTAAACTGTGAGAAAGTAACAAATTAAAACATAACAATGTTGTAACAACAGAGAACTCAATTAGATAAATTCTTGTCCAAACCTACTTGAATAGCGGATTAATATTGTATCAGCAAATACATTTTTTAGAAGGGCAAATATAATTTTGGTAATTTGGGGTTAGCGCTGATTTAATTTGGGGGAGATTTCTTAAGTCAACTTCGCGTATTAAAAATGCGTTTTGTCTGTTTATTGTGCCTCAAAGATTTTATTAGCATTGTTTAGGTTTGTGCAAAAAGTGAGGTGAAGAAATATGAGCGTTTTTGCTTAGGTTATACATATACATATAAGTGCCTTTCAAACACAAGTTGGTGCCTTCACATAATTAACTTCCTACCACATTGCTTAAGTTAGTAACGGTATGTACTAAGTAATAATAAGGCTAAAAGGTTAATATCTAAGATTACTTACGTAGGTAAGCACCGTGTCTTTATTTTTTTAATGAATCCAATGGCAATTGGACAAAATAAAATTAGACTGCATATAGTCAATCGCATCGCAAGCCATTCAGATTAACTAACACAATAGGCACCTAACCTACATGACATTTATTTAGTTTTATCCAATCGTTTATTCAGTTATCTAATCTAACTAATATTATAAATGCGAAAGTATGGATGGATGGATGGATGGATGGATGTTTGTTTGTTACTCAATCACGCCAGAACGGCCCAACGAATCTGGATGAAATTCGGCACATAGATAGAGAAAAGTCTGGAATAGCACATAGGCTACTTTTTATCCCGGAAAATTGCGTAGTTCCCGCGGGATAGCAATCAACGAATTCTTTGCAGACGAAGTCGCTGGCAACAGCTAGTAATTTATAAATAGTCCGAAAATTCAATAAATAAGTGCCTACCTTAATCCATATTTGAACGATTTCCTCAATAGCCCTCAATTAGTTTTAATCAACGTTGTTAGCATATTCCTGGGTAACAAACGAAGTAGCTCTTCATTGCCGCTTTATTCAAAACGGGAACTTGGAGGTTTTGGCAAGCCAGCAATGTACGGCTGTCAATTTACATAGTAATTCATCCAGTAATTAAATACGCGAATTGCTATCTCAGCCCTTGATAATCCTTTCGCACTGTTGCTTGCGATCGACAGTCTTAGTGAGGATATCCTACTAATATTATAAATGCGAAAGTTTGTGACGATGTGACGATGTGACGGTGTGAGTGAGTGTGTATGTTTGTTCCTTCTTCACGCTAAAACGACTGAAGGGATTTGGATAAAATTTGGAACGAAGATAGCTGGTACCCTAGATTAAATTGTAGGCTACTTTTTATCCCGGAAAATAGCATAGTTCCCGGGGGATAGCCATAAACATGTCAATTGCTAATTCTACGCAGACGAAGTCGCGGACAGAAGCTAGTGACTTATAATTATAACAATTAAAAAATGCATAATGTTACGTACATTACATTTTATTATATTTACTAGCTTTTGCCCGCGATTTGGTCCGCGCTGAATCAAAATTGGCGCTAAAATTTATTCCTCTCTCCCATCGAAAATGTAGGTACAAAAATCAGCCAAATGGGAGTCTTACTTTAGCACGAAGGATTTCGTACTACCTCCTACCTCAACGATATAAACCAGTTTCTTTCATGGACAACCCACTTCCATTAATTTTTATCCCATACTTTTGTTGTGAGGGAAATTCGAAAAATCTAATCTTATGACACCTACGCGATCTTCAAAGAACATGTCTATTAAATAAGTCTATATTTCCTATAACGCTCTTTTATCCCGTGGGAAAATTAGAAAATCACTTTGTAGTGCACCTCTTTGACAACCAAGGAATAAGTATGTGTGCCAAATACCAAGAAACTATAATAGCAAGTCAGTTACTCTTTTTTTAACCGACTTCAAAAAAAAAAAGGAGGAGGTTCTCAATTCGGTTGTATTTTTTTTCTTACGTAATGTACCTAAAATAGTACGGTAACACTTGTCTTCATTTTTTAATTGGACCCGGTTCTACATCGGCCGCTAAAATTCCCAATTTTATTTAGGCGTCGCTAAATCCCATTGCTATGAGCGGCTGTCATAATCAAATGACAACGCCAATTTTAAACTTAGAAAATTTCGTTTTTGGCTATTTAGAAAGAAAGAAAGAAGACATTTATTCATTTTGCAAGATACACAAATTATATAAGAACATGTACACACAATTTTATAGAAAACAAACAACAACAAAAAAACCAGACATGAAAATTAGATCATCAGCGTTGTGTGTGTCTTCGCAAAAGTGGAACGGGCGCTGGCTCAGCATTACGCTGAGGTGTTAGACACCTGCAGCACTGATTTTCAGCCAGAACCGTCTGTGACTCAAGAAACGATACACAGTGTAGATGAAATAAATTAATACTATAACCATAAAATTTTACGGAAGTAAAGTAATAAATAGATAGAACCCGACTTACGTGTAACTAGAAAATACATAAATTTAGGCGATGGGCACCTAGAATCGCATCCATTATTTCCCTAAAATAGTACGGTAGTGCTTTAATTTTTTGAAGGTAGGTCCACACGAATCGACGGCGCGCGAGTGCTGTTGACACGTGCCCGACAGACACGGATTACGATCTGCATCACAAAGCTGCGCCGACGCTGCGGTCGCGGCTAACGAGCGCGCGTTGAGTGACACAAGGTCCTATGGCGTACCTATAGGCTTCACGGAAGACCCCCTGTCATAGTGGCCATAGGCACAATAAGTGTAATTTTAGAGGTGGAGGGGAAAATTTTTATGAAACACCCACGGAAATATCATTAAATAATGTGTTGGGCCGCATATACAAGGTATAGTATAACCCCCTTATTCATAAACGCTCTATAGGCTCTGCTAACTTAGCAATCGTTTGTCCTATTCTGTCACTTTGACATTTACCTTTCACAGATAAGGACAAACGACTAGTGGTGGTCGTTATTACAACAGCAGATAACGTAATGCATTATTTGCACGCAACGAACAACACATTATCGAATCGTCAACTATCCTGTTATCATTATTCGTTGTCTGTTGTCAACGTTGTTCATACGCGCACTGTTGCCGCACTTGGTATAGAAGCGCAAGCGAGTGCGCAACAAATCAAGTAAGTGTGTGCGAGAGATAGCGCTATACGCGCGAGCTCGCATCGCAATTGCAATTCAAATAACTGACTTTTGGTACCATTATTAGCTGTTGCTGTTTGTTGTCAGTCAGTACAATAACAAACAAGGTAACACAGCGTTGTTTTGCTTTTGTTCCCGGTCGTTTTTATTACGCTGCGATCAAGACGAAATAAGTATAACAAAATTATTTAATAATAAGTTCATTATCGTTTTGTAAAACAGCAATATAACAGGATAGCAGACAACAGTTAACAATAACAGCTATTTAAGAATAACACAACACTGTTATTCATTATTGCAAAACAGCCGTTATTGCCACCACTACAAACGACTGCTAAGTTAGCAGAGGCCTATAGAGCGTTTATGAATAAGGGGGATAATATTTAGGTACTGATAAATTAGGTAGGTACAAAATTAGATTGGTGAGTAATTACTGTGGCGCGTGTCAAAGAAAACTACTAGCTTCTGCCCGCGACTTCGTCTGCGTAGAATTATACATTTAAACCTTCGTCTTGAATCACTCTATACCTATTAAAAAAACGCATCAAAATCCGTTGCGTAGTTTTAAAGTTATAAGTATACATAGGGACAGACAGACAGCGAAAAGCAACTCTGTTTTGTACTAGGTATGTAGTGATGTTAGTTACTATGTTATATTGTATTGTATCATTCTTTTCTAATGCTTAAAAGCTTTGTAATATTTATTAGTTTTACTTGTCGAATATCTTGAGGTTTCTCCTCGGTTTCTCAGTATTTTCCTAAGCCTAATTTAGCCCTTAAATCGTTGATCGCAAGTAATCAAAACCATAAACAATTGATAAATTTCTGTTGTTATCTTGTCGACAACGCTAAAGCAAAATCTCAAAGCACAAATGCAAATTCCAAATTTTCCCGGTAAATCTTGTATTATTAGCTAAGTAAATAAGTTTTCACCGAGGAAGCTTCAAAATTTAGGCTTATTCGAGACATGCTTAAGCGATACGCTAACAACATTGCGTTAAATGCTGCAAATTTTTTCATTATTATTGAAAAAAATCTATAGATTGTATCAGTGTTTGTCAATTATATTTGTCTTATGTTTATCATGCACAATAAAGAGTTTACTTACTTACTTCCATTTAACGTGTCCAAAATAAAAACTGAAAGTTCATTTTGTAAATAGGCAGTGAGTGTTCTATAACCTGTCTTTTTCTATTCGACCGCCGCTTTTGGAAATACCATAATTGCCAAGAAAAGTGTGCGGTAAGATACTTAGCGATATCATTACTCAAGTCTACTTAACCACTAATTTAAGTACCTAAAACAAATACAATATATTTATGTTAAGTGCGAATAAAAATATATATGTAATTCAAGTTTTTAAAAGGTTATTTGTCTTAAAACTTGCTCTGTGGCTCTGTCCAGGCGCTTAAAGCTTGAGACGAACAAGTTAGAAGAGCACGGGGGCTAGAGAGAGACGCAACATCAAATCGTTAGCATATCGCTCCAAAATGTCTTGCATAAGTCTCTTGTCTCTCGCCCCCGGCTGCTCTATTGTTTCGCGACAGCTGCCGCCTCACTTCTGCTTAATTGGGTCGTTCAAACAGGCCCCGACTTCAAACTTAGTCATCTTCCGAGTTAAACGTCAATCAGAAGAGTAAATGAGAGTTTCTGATCAAGGGTTTCTTGGACCGTGAATTTTCGATAGAACGTCATAACTTCCGTGCTGATCTGGGAGTAAAGAAAAGCATGGAATGTAGCTGCTACTCTTTATTACCTATCCTTTTCCATTTTGATACGTCGACAATCACGCCACAGTCTTGTTACTTACCTTAGGCTGTGATTTTGGGCTCTGAAAAATTTTTTGCAGCGTAGTAGTCAGCTCAATAAAGGTAATCGCGGTTCATATCCCGTCTTAATATGTTTGTTGCAGCATATTTGTAAGCATAAAAAATATAAATGTTTGCAATACGGCGTAGCGGTGCGGGTAGGCCATTAATTCTTCGGCCGGTAAAGAGCCTATTTCACGGGAGAGCGCGGCGCGATTACCGGCCTCGTTGGCCGCGGCGCGGGTCACGATCAATTTGTCGATCGCTCATATTAGCTGGGGACACCTCAGCCGAGCGACAGCTCAGCGGTTTTAAAACGTTAGTTTTGTTATTTTGCCGTCTTGCAGCAAATTATCCACATTTACCCACATTAAATGTGGAAACACATTATTAACACGCGACGCGACCGGACGCAACGAATGTATGCGCATGGCGTCGCGTCGGATGTTCATAGTGTGGTTCTGGTCATAGAAAATAATACAATTTGATTCGACTCAACACGCGTCGCGTTGCATCGGGTCGCGTCGCGTGTTAATAATGTGTTTCCACCTTTAGCCTAATAGGGCGTCATTCCGCACAAATTTTGTTCAGGCCTCACTGAGCTCTTAGAAAGCCGTTCGGGTTTGTCTAGCTGTCTAGCTCACTCGGCCGATTCAAGTATCAACCCCATAAGAGTAATATCGTAACACTTACATTTACTTACTTGTTTTTTTTTATTGAGAATTATAAATGTAGGCTAGTGCTCCGACGTAATTCCGTTCACGGGTTAACAGTGCGTATTTTATGATGTGTCAGCCATCTGATTCAACCTTCTGGAATTTTGTGGAAAACAATTGACAACCGCAACACCCCTGCGTTCGTTTTAAAAAGCTTTAAAAGCAATAAAGGTAGCCACGCGTCGACCACGCGACCGCACGCCGCGGGTAAAATGTTACTGAATGGCATGACTTAGGGGTAATTTTTGCTGATGTTGTAGTTGTATGCAATTTTGATTTGATAATACATATCCTACTAATATTATAAATGCGAAAGTTTGTGAGGATGGATGGATGTGACGATGTGAGTGTGTATGTTTGTTCCTTCTTCACGCTGAAACGACTTGATGGATTTGGATAAAATTTAGACCAGAGATAGCTGGTACCTTAGATTAACACATAGGCTACTTTTTATCCCGAAAAATTTCATAGTTCCCGCAGGATAGCGATAAACATGTCAAAGATCGTAGCTGCCTAGAGTCGCGACGATAATTGTCTTCTTGTTGTTTTTAAGTCTAATTCTACGCGGACGAAGTCGCGAGCTGAAGCTAGTGGGGCATATAAGAAACTGTTAATTATTTGAAAATGATGAAAGTTTAGCCAATATTTATTGACCTTGCTTTATGAGTCTGGTGACCTTTAAGCCCATTCAATGAAAAATTAAATTTTTATGACTTCATTTTCAGGGGCATTGTATAGTTTTTAATTTAACTCATACGCAAAGAGTTCGCGTTTGTTCATCTATTTGTCTCATTACCTGTAAAATTAATTGTGTTTTATGTACAATAAAGAGTTATACATACATACACATGAGAGCATTATACATATATCACATAATATTGACGGAGTTAATTTTATGTCCACTTGAAGACAACTTTTAATTATTTCTTTATCTGAGCATCACTTGTAGTTCTTCGTATGCAGTTGATTACACAACATTCAACGTTTACTTTTAATCAATGTATCGACAAATTTACTTTCCGATTTTTGATTTTATTTTAACTGGAACATGGAAAATCTGTAAAGTAAAGCTATCACCGGGAACAACATTCCGCATTTAAGAAAGTCACAGAGTTTCTCGATTAAATAATGAGTACTTAGGTACCTAAGTTTAATTTTCGAGGACAAAAAGCATAGGGTATTTTTGTCATTTTTAATTTCATAATAAGCTTGAAAAAAAAAATACAACCGTGCGAAAAAATTGGCAACACTGAGTCGAGCTGTTCGAGCCATCGGCGCGTTCTGGTCGCGATTAAAAACGCCGCGCGAGCTAACAGCCCCCGTTCTACGGTATTAGCTGCTTACTCAGTCGCATGATTAAAAATTATGCAGCGTGCTTCTGCGCTGTGGGGCGGCGGGGATGAGAACTGAATAAAAAATATTTTATTGTATGTATCTACCGAATACTCATAAACCCTTTATGTAATACATACCTTAAAAAAAAGCTTAGGCTCCTACGTCAATCTTGTGGCATTTTTCTTCTTGGTCGGCAAATCAGCGCAGAGACGTGTAAAATTATAGACGGAACTCTCCTAACAAGCGAAGCTATTCGAGGGTACTCTCGTACCTATTTATTACTAATTCAACACCATGGCAACACAAACCAACATGAGTAATTCTCCAACACAAACCTCTTGCACAGCGCAGTAGCTCTATAATGCTACGGCCACATTAGCGGGATTCGGCGAAGGTTCGCCCTATCGCGGCATGTGTGGACAGACAGTTCGCTTTATCGCGAATCATTCGGGCGAACTCGAACTGTGTTCGGGCTCCTGTCGGTATCTAGCGCAGATCAAAGGATTTTATCGCGACAGAGTTCGTGTTCGTGCAAGTGTCTATACTTCGCACTTTGAAATTTCTGAAATGTACGTCAAAATTGACAAGTGACATTTTAATAATTATTTAAAGTCATACAGTACAAAGCAAACGCTGCTTCCATCTTTTTGTTTCTTTGCGCTCTTGGTTAATTTTCCCGTCAAATTCAGAGTTGCGCGACATAGTTCGCCCGAAGTTTTTATCGCGATAATTTGGTCTAAGTGTGGCCACATAGTCCGTGGTTACACGAACTCGAACTTTTTATCGCGACAACGCGACACGAACCTTCGCCCGCTAATGTGGCCCGGGGGTAAGAATAACCTTGAGAGAAAATTGTTCTTTTTGGGCTTAGTCTACCTTAAATTGGTTACATTAATAACTTAGCTCATAACAATATTCATGATAGTGGGATTAAAGCTATAGATGTTCCCTGATTGACTTGTCACGCTCCAAATACCTCGAAAGAATCTTTTTAATTGAAATGTTACAAAAATTGAGCACAATCTTATGCAATCTCCCCTCAGCCATCGACGCGTGTGATTGAAACAGCGACACAAGAGCGACACAATGGCTACATAAGAGCTACGGAATAGCGATAGCATTAGGGATACGTTCGGTGTGACGGATCTGACGATTATGCCTAAAGCCCGTCCCAGGCGCGATGTGAAGAAGTGTACAAATGTTTCAACAAAATGTTGCTCGTAAGCTTTCACTAATATTTAAAATCATCGGCACAAATAAAAACACACTACTACTACTGCTAGGGACTAGCATTTATACTATACCTACTCTATATTTGTAATGTTCGCCCAAAAAACTGACACCTCGATGGAAAAAAGGAAATATATTCGGACATAATATGCACACCGGAGTATTTCATTTGCCTGAATTTCATATGCCATAGTGAAATGTTTCCCATGATGATCATTTGCCATAACTCTTTTTTTGTTTAAGTATAAAACTAAGAACTTACACTATTGATACCAAGCTCTACGTAATCCTTACCGCGTTGCTAAACTAACTAAATTAAATCCTCATTTTCCCGTTCTTTCTCATCGGTCGGACAAAATTTAAATGCCATTCGTTTTTATACCGATCTTTATCCCTCGATCCCGTTTGAAGGCGCCGTCGATTTATCCCTCAATTAAAACATAAAAATCCCGCGGAGGCGCCTTAAGAACTGCGGCTTAGGACGCGCTAGAGCCCGCTACCCCACACAAATACTTACGAATGAATTTGAATCTTTTGTTTGGGATTTTGGATGGAATGGATTTCAATCGCACCGACAAACCAGCCAGTCCAACAAACCAGCCAGTTCGCAGACTCATATACTGCCGAACAGTATTTCCCAGGATGGTTGGGAGGAGCTTCCGCGACAAAGATCACAATGGCGCAACTCTGTCCATAAGGCAGACAACAATTTTGAAGAGCTCCGTGTTGAAGACCTCGAAGCCAAACGCTTTCACAAAAAGATCCGCCCCAAGCCTTCCTACACGTACACCTGCAACTCCGCGGGTCAGTTGTACTGTGCGCCGTGCAACCGCACCTTTAAAACCAAATTTGGTTTTGCCAGCCATTCTCGCTCTCACCTCCGGAGCTGGCAGGGTTCGCCGTTGACGGATACGTCAAGAAGGACATCATAACAGTATTTTATTCTTCAAACTCAAGTATAAGAGTAAAGTAAGGGTATGAAAGCACTGTAGGGCTGCCGGCGCGGCCAGGCCTCCGCGGACGGCAGCGCGGCGTCAGGAGCCAGTAATTGAGTACCATTCACTTCTTTTATAAATGGCCTCGCGCGCCCGCGCCGCTTACCGCACTGTCTCCATTATGCGTCGACACGACGTACGTAAAATAACAGAGTTCTATACAAAATTGTTGCCATAATCGATCTTTTTTGATCAAAATTTGAAAGTTTTGGCCCCATCTCTTGCTTAGTAGGTACCTAATCTAATTCTGGATTGTATATTTTTACAATAACGATATTCATACTTTGTGACCCAGAGTGATTTCGGCGAGGCAACATAGAGGGGGTTTTCAACAGACTTCAAATAATTAGATGGATATTTATTTTCAATATTTAGTATTAGGTATTTAATTTTTGAAACAAATCTAAAGTTCTTGACTTATAGTCATGAGTAGAGCCGTTCAAGTTATTGATCTTATTTCCGTTGGCATTTAATTTTTTAATAAATAATAATCTAAGCTACTCCCACGAAAACCACGCGAGTTTATAATTTTTGAGTTTGTGGAATGATACATTTATGACAAACTAGCTGCAAAGAATTCGTTTATCGCTATCCCGCGGGAATTTTCCGGGATAAAAAGTAGCTTATGTGCTATTCCAGACTTTTCTCTATCTATGTGCCGAATTTCATCCAGATTCGTTGGACCGTTCTGGCGTGGTAGAGTAACAAACAAACATCGATCTATCCATCCATACTTTCGCATTTATAATATTAGTTAGATTGTTTAGCAAATGACGAGCTCCAAATGTTTGTACATGCGTATAGCAGTGTGAGCCCGATGTGGATTAGCTTGAGTAGACGTTTATTCATTATTCCTATACGGAGTGTTGGACGTCGATACCGGTGGACAGGCCGTGCAGCAATGGAAACGAGTCCCATGTAAGACTTCATTTAAATGCTGCATATTTAGGCGAATCCAGGACGCGCTTTTAGCTTTTAAAAAGGATCATAGCCAATGTGCTGTAAATACGAACGAAAACTGGGTTCTTAATGCCATCGCTTATTCTGCAAGCAGGTCTCTAGGTTTTTAAAGAGCGCGGAAAAGCTAATTGACTTAAACTTATCGGTCCGATTTTTTTACCAGATATACATATACATATTGTCACTACTTTGAAAAAATCTCGTATCTTAAATAAATATTCAAACAAAACTGAACCTTGAAACACAGTAAATAAAGTTCACTTCGTAAGATTAGCGACTTCGAGATACGAGATTTTTTCGAAGTAGCGACGATATGTATACAAATGACACAAGTAGGTTACCTTTGCGTCAGCCCGATCCTAGGACGTAAAATAACTAATTGGTCATTTCCTTCATGCACTAAGGTCACTAAGTTCAGTACCAATTTGTTGGAACAGGTAAGAATAATTGTTGAAGTTGTTTATTCGCCGACGAATTGGCCAAAAGCCAATCTCGACATTAATAATTGATCACAATCTTTATTCCAGTTTAAAATTTATGAACGCCCCACAAATACGTAAACGAGATATTTTGTAACCGTCAATTTTATGTGCCCTTTCGTTGAACCGCCAACATCCAAAAACGAACTTCGTTAGAAGTGTATAAGGTGTGATTTTGTGTGGAAATTTTGAAGTGGAGTGAGCAATTTGTTGCTGAGAGTGTACATAAAGGTTTTATTAAGCATTTTATCTGAAGATTGAGGGAATTTGTTGCAGAAATGCAATAAATGGGAGCAGATGCAAGGGCGGTGAAATAAGTGCCCAAATAGACATTGTAGACAGTCTACGTATTTACCAAAAATTATTCTAATCGGTACAGCCATTCTCAAGTTTTATCGAGACAAACGAACATCAATTCATTTTTATAAATATGTATATATATATATGTAGGTTTTGACCAAGCTAGAAGGACGTTCCGGGACTAAATAGGAGACGTTTTGAAAAAAGGTCAGGTCAGGAGTATCCGAAACGGACGAACATGTATGAAGAGATTGATGAATGTGGATGAAGCGAAAGAGTTATGCCAGTATCGTAGCATGTGGAACAAAGTAGTCTCTGCCAACCCCTGTGGAAAAGAGGCGTGAAGGTACTATGTATGTAGGTATGTATGTAGATTTTGTAATACAACATAAGGTAACACATTTAACTATCGCGTCTCATTATTGTAATTAAGAATACTAAACTAATTAAGCTCATAATAACTTTTCCTATATGACTCTCTTTAATCGAGATCAACCACGACATTGATTCAAAAAACTGTGTCAAATTGAACTTTATTGCAACGCAATTAGATGTGCATTATTTCACGCTTTATTTCTCGCTAACATTTAGCACGGTTAGGGTGCAGTTTGTTTGATACGTTTTGTCATCTCGTAGATTTCGTTTTGCACACACATTAGCCGATGTTTCGTAGCACTATCGTAGAGCCTGCGTAGCAATGCCGTAGAGCCTTCGTAGCAAGCTCTACAATTTTTTTGATAATTTAGTTTGTTGAAAAGGGAGAACAACTGACACCACCCTAATTAAAAGCAGAAAATTGTACGGAATAGTGTAAAATGCACTCAGAAAAATATTGCTGCAAGACGAATTGTTGTATTTCGATGGGACCCGTTAAAAATTAAAAACACACAAAAATATATTTGCGTTTAGCCAAGGCTGTTTTCCGTGTTGAAGAATCATCAAAGCATCTTTGTTTTGTGAAATTCATTTTTTTAACCACTACATTCCATTATAACAAAGGCGCTGTTACAATCGGGATCGTTTTTCTTTGAAACAACTTCTTTCTGTGAGTGCATTTTCCTTATAAGGGTGCGACCACACCGCCGCTTAAAAAACGGTGACGTTACGGAATCGCTACAAAATGTATGAAGAAACGGTGAGAAAATATGACGCATACGACACGTCACTGCGTATACGCGGCGGTTTGGTCGCACCCTAATATCTGTTTCAGCAAGACTCCGTCCTAGCAGACAGTGTAAAATTGATGCCGCGCTCTAAACTAACGTGTTATGTTTAATTAAATGTAAATTTCCCGCCATTACCGCGCTTTGATCGCGATACGCTATCCGCCGTCTTGGAAATAGGTGCCTAAATCACTTTGCGAATATAGATTTAGCGAACTAGGCCAAGAAAACGAATGTTTGTAGTTTAATTAGTAACGTAAATTTTTGACCGTCATTTTAAGGTCTTAAGTTGTAACCAGTGTGTAATTTGATTAACCAAGATCAATATTTGCAACTTTTAGCGATAAACATTCAAGACTAACAAGCAAATGTATTTCCGTCGGACGCAATATTAATATTTTACAAAATATCGCCGGCTATATAAGACTCCAGTATTCATATTTCATGAGAACATTTTATCGCTTTTTAATGTACTAGACGACAAGACATTTCGCCATACAGCCGACCGTCACGGGCTGTAAGCGCGCAAAACACTCGCTTTTATCTTTTTTTTAAATGTAACATCCGTCAAAAAGTAACGACTGGCAGGACGCACTTTATGGCCACAATAAATTTACGCGGCAAATTCTTAACCTCAAAATCTTTTGTGTCGCGATTTAGAGTTTGATTTGCTATAAAGCTTTGTTGTTTCGCGTTAAAGTAATGTTGTGTCCGTCAGTTCGGGAAAGAAGTGAACGGTGTAAAGATCACAGAGGGTTTGAGCGGTTGTCAGTGGGACACAGCGGAACGAGGTGGTGTCGACACACGACACATATAACTCATACCATTTGTCACTTTTAATTGCCACTTGTTGGTTGTCGAAAACGTCCAAGGGATGGCGATATATTTAGTTTATTGTGAAATAAACGCGGGAAAGTGGCCGCGGCCCGATCGTTTGCGGTGAATGAAGACATTACAGGAGCGGATCTTGTTTTTCGTTCAAAGGACTTATTTATACGTCGTCGCTGATAGTGGCTTTGATGTATTCGTGTAAGAATGCTATAAAATAAATTGTGTCTATTTTGGCGCCGGGATTGATCAGGGAATAGGAAATTAAATCGTTCTATTTGCATGGCTTGGAGACGAGACGAGTGTCGAACGAGTCAGAGCTATTATTTTTTTATCCGCCGTCTCTAGCTTTCACGGCCACTGCTGGTCACAAGCCTCCTCTAAGGATGATAGAGTTTGTACGGAGAACTACTTCGCAATTATTACTTACTGTTTTTATTTATTGCTGATACTTTCCATTTTTAGGGTTCCGTGCCTCAAAAGGAAAAAACGGAACCCTTATAGGATCACTTTGTTGTCCGTCCGTCCGTCCGTCCGTCTGTCAAGACCCTTTTTCTCAGGAACGCGTGGAGGTATCAAGCTGAAATTTAAATCAAATACTCAGGTCTACTGCCCCTTGGAGCTGTGAAAAAATCAAACATCTAAGCCAACGCAATCAAAAGAATTTCCGCAAATTTTCGACTCTCAAGGGAATCAAAACCTACAGGGTACTTCCCGTGAACGCAGAATCTTGAAATTTGGTATGAAGGTAGGTCTTATAGCACAGATTAAGGAATAATTGCGAAAACCGTAAATATGTATGTATGTCTGTATATATCAGTGACTAATATAAAGTGATCCCACACTGCGTACATTTTGCTGGAGCAGGGCTCTGCTTACACTGGTTTATAGATATTTCTAGATAATGGCACGGAACCCACGGTGCGCGAGTCCGACTCGCACTTAGCCATTTTTTTTGTTTTAAATTAAACAGGCAGGCAAATTTTACAATTAAAATTAAATCGTCAAAAAATCGTCAGTCAGCAACAAAAGTAGATTTAAACAGTCGAAAATCTTAAAAGGTCTATCCTTTTAATTTATTACCTTAGCAATAACTAGAGTTATGTGTAGATGATTTTAAGCTCTAGCACTGCCTATTTTTATGGTATAAGATTTATTTCATAAAAATCATTTCAGAAATCCATTATTTGGCGAAACTTTATAATCTGCCAAATATATAAAAAATCCTGATCTAACATAAGCCTACGTTTATAATTTTTTTTAAGTTTGCGAATAGTGGATAAATGTTTGCCAAATAATGTGTTAGTGAAACGACATATTTGTCAAACGTTGCTTGCTGAACTGATTGGCTTACTAGCTAGTAGTAAGTCAGCGCGTCTCACCCGTAATTCGCTGCGCTATTCCCGTCCCTGTCAGCCCACCACGCTCATTAAACACAACTTAAAGACAAACTTATCAAGCCTAACTAGCGTTTTTTCCGTCGCCTTTCTGATTACGCCGACATTCCGCGGCGCGGTGCCTTTGCTCTTAAAATGGCGTCATCTGTCATTTATAATTGTGTGTCAAACCGCCGCGTCACGCGCCGCCGCGAATATGTTTAGTTTATCGCGATATAAACGGTGCTATTATTATAATATCTCGGGAAAAGCGCCTAATTATATTTTACAGCTATTTCGAAACTGTTTATAGAACTTTCTGGATATTAAATTAAATGTGATTTAGTAAGAACTCTCTTCGTCGCTTTTTACGCGCTATAGAAATGCCGTTCAACCTAAACTAACGAACTCTGTTTGTTAATTTTATGGTGCTCTTTCCGGTAATTATTATTCGAACACATTTTAGTAATATTTATTAAATACCCATTATGTTTCTAGATGATCGGATGTCTTGTGGTTAGAGAACTTGACTTCAAAGCTCGAGATCTCGAGCTCGATCGCCGGTCGGGGAAAATGTTTTTGTATGAAAACTACAAATAACTAATTTTTTTCTCGGGTTTGAAGTTTAACATTGATATGAATGATTTATCTACTTAAGTATGTTTATCCGTGACCTTACATTGTACACATAGTAAGCACAAGCTTTGCTTAGTTTGGGGCTATCTATTGCTTTCGTATTGATTCTTCCAGAAGAATAAAAAATATTAAAGTTCAGTTTTCCTTTGAAATTGTTGCAAGTTGTGAGAATAAAGAAACGTTCTTATTCATATTAATTTTTGTTAAAATTATAAACATTTTCAGAGTGAACGATCACGTTCAAAAACATAATCTAAGTAACGGAGGAGTAACGTATAGGTATCCTCTCCGGTTGGATATTTGAGATATTATTTTTATTTTATTATTTTATTTTTGTTCAGTATTACTCAGAGAATCCTGCAGCCAATACTTATGGCAGATTGGATCATTAAAAATCAACGGGCAGCACCCCTAAACCCTAGAAGAGTACAGTGCGACTTCTATCTACGTCTTGCTATACTTATGTATTGTTTACCACATATTCTTAGTCTATAATCAAGTTTTTGGTTATAACAAATGTCTCGGACAATTTCCGATCATTTGGCCAACAAATGTTTTGAGAAATGTATTGTTTGACAAACATTATATTAGAAAGCCATAAACTGCTATAAACTTTTAAAAACTCTAAAAATTTAAAAACCTTTTTGCGTGGCACACATTCATTAGGTTAGGTTTGTTTTATAATTTTCCCAAAAAGTTAGTATGTTAGCAGATAATTAGGGGTTGTCCAATAAATTGTTTGTCAAAGGGTGCATTCGATCAATTAATGTTTGTCGGTGAAATGACAGTGAACTCTATTTAAAAACCTTTTTGCGTGGCACACAATCATTAGGTTAGGTTAGGTTTGTTATATAATTTTCCCAAAAAGTTAGTATGTTAGCAGATACTAAGGGGTAGTCCAATAAATTGTTTGTCAAACGGTGCATTCGATCAATTAATGTTTGAACGCGTTGATGTTAAAATATCAAATACTAAAAAGATTATTTGTTGTAGTTACGTGCCGAGCCACCAGTGGCGCTGCCAATTTGCAAAGTAATTGCAACGTTACGCAGACGTTACGTTACGTTGTGCGGGTTCTATACCACCTGAGCAGCGTTGCCAAACGTCCCGATTTTTAAATCATGTGTGTCATGTGTGTGGGTTCGATTCCCGGCCATAGCTTTACTTTTCGGATTTTTCTACGTGTTCTAATTTTCAGTGTCGTTTAGAAATTTCATGTAAATAATAAATGTCCCGCACAGGACAGGCTCAGTCCCGCTTTTCGGGGAGAACTCGACTTAAGACTCAACTACCTAACGACAGGGTAAATCTGAATTTAAAATATCATGGCTATTTTCGCTATCTGTTGTCATGTAAACGTAATTTAAAAACCCAAACTAAAAGATAATTATTTAAAAACTTCTGATTACCAATACGATTTTTTTGACTGTCCCACTTTCGACGAAAGAATCCCGCTGTTTTTACTCAAAAAGTTTAAAAATCCCGACTTGGAAAATAAATAAATCCTGAGTGATCTTGTGCATGATTCGTGTATCGTGCTAAGGTATGAAGAGTTCCTTACAAAGTGACCTTTATTTTTCCACGTCAGTGCGTACTGCTTTGCGTATGTATTTTTTTAGGCGATCAACACAGATGCATTGTAGAAATGATCCTTTACCTATGTTTAAGTTGTTTCCCAATTATTACTACATTTTATTCTGATTTGCAGGTTATGCTGTGTCTTAATCCTAACAAGGAGGGGGTGATAACGAAATGAAACGACTATAAAAAATACTTAACTTGAAACTATTTATGTCAACATCAAGTTCGAGTAGGCGTTTACCCAGCTACATATATTTACAGCATTGAGCATCGTTCTTGCGAATGAACAATTCCATTTTACAATATTTTTATTATGTACACAAATTAAAAAATTCGTTGTGGTTCTGTTGAATGTAAAATTAAAGTAAAACTCACAGATCAAAGACATGATAAACGCATAATAAAAGTAGCAAACATCTGCATGTAGCTAACATTAGTGTTATCTAGTTGTACCAAGTAGCTTTAAAAATAACCATAACCAACAATTTTTGACAGAAAACCTATGAAATATTATGTCAAAGTCGTCAGTTATCGAACAGCTTCGCTGCGGCATAGGGTCGATCGACCCCGCGTTAGTATTGTTTATTACAAGTTAACTTAATTGCTGCAGCGAAGGTGTTAAAGTAACTCCGTGCAACTCACGCTTAGTGTAAAGGTGGAAACACATTGTTAACACGCGACGCGACCCGATGCAACGCGACGCGTGTTGAGTCGAATCAAATTGTATTATTTTCTATGACCAGAACCACACTATGATCATCCGACGCGACGCCATGCGCATACATTCGTTGCATCGGGTCGCGTCGCGTGTTAATAATGTGTTTTCACCTTAAGTTTCGGTCACAAAACGCGTCTCGATCGCGATTGCGTTACAATGTCAAACACTATGAGAACTGAGCCTCTAGTGTAAGTTTTCGCGTATAAAAACGTCTCGAAAGCGTTCACGTAAACGTCTCAATTACTATGGAATAATTGGCAGCGCCACTTGCGGATCGAAATGGCAACTAAAATTTCTCATAGTATTTGACAGTTTAACGCAAACGTTATCGAGACGTATTTTGCTATCGAAAACTTACACTAAGCGTACTGGGCCTTACCATGACGTCCTAATTCCGGCTCAATTCAAGTTTTAGCTGTCACTTTTAGTATGAATCTGACAGCGATCGATCCAATTTTAATTCGGAACTGAGTAACATTAAGACGTCATGGTGCGCTGTCAATTTTTCGACAGTAATTGTTACGTTTACGTGAACGCGTTCAAGAAGTTTTTCGTGTCAAAACTTACACCAGAGGCCCTGAATGCTTAATGTAAGGTTTTTTGTCGCACAAACGTCTCACACGCTTTCCCTTTAAAAAAGTATCAAATACTATGAGATAGTTTGTTGCCGTTACGTGACGTTAATAGTAACTGCCGAATGTACAGTCGAGGGCATAAATATCGATACAGTCATCATGTCAAATACATGTGTCACCGACCTTGTGGCATAAAGGTTTATTAATGTTTTTGACGTTTTGGTAACGTATATATACCTATTTATAAATGCCCTTGACTGTACCTACATTCAGAAGTGTACAAAAAATTTAGAATTTGAAAAATGTTGAATTAATTTCAAGTTTATAATTCTGGTGACAAAATAGGCTCGAATGTTTACTAATATATAAAAGCAAGGTTAATAATAATTGATTCTCTCCAGGGGCCTTACCATGACGTCTTAATTCCGTCTCAGTCCAGGTTTCAGCTGTCATTTTTAGTATGGATCTGACAGCGAGCGGACCTAAACTGAAACGCATTAAGACGTCATGGTACGGCCCCTGGTCTGTTACTATTGGATTCCAGTAAACTTGGTATGTACTCTATGAGGTTACATCACTATTCTATTTCGAGACGCGATTTAAAAAAAAATACTTCATATCCGTTTACATTGTCTTGCTTTCTTTTTGAGTGTAAAAAAAAGAGTATTTTCGTAAAACTTATAACATAATTATGTAGATGCAATTTGTTTTAGGCTTATTTTATTATAATTTTGGCACATAGCAAGTAGGTATAAATAAAATTAAACTTAACACTAATCACAAGATTATTTATGTTATGTATAGTATATTTTACATTATTTACAAACAAAACTTTCAGTAGTTTTAAGTTTATTTACGTCTCCATTTTTTTATTTGATCAGTCGATTTTTTGAGATTCAATAAGAATAATGTTTTTAAGAACACGAAAAAAGCTATAAGTAACATTAATAAATAAATAAGTATTGTGTCCTGTTTGAAATGTAACATTTTTTTTTAATTCACAGACCAAAGACAAAGGCAAAGCCAATCGATGCAGCCAGGTGGATGCCCTTTTCTCTTGCTATCTTGTTTTAATTGTATGCAAAAGTTAGTAAGTAGATATCGCAGAGAAAAGGGTTTTGCTTATTTGGAGTTAGGGGCAATTATTCCCGGTTTCCTAACCGCACGCGCAATGAGCACTAAATACTGCTTCTGAAATACTGGGCTTAGTAAAATACTCGTATTCCACTTTAACTGAATCAATAGGGAATATGCATAAAAAAAACTATAACATTTCTTTACAAAATATGAAAATATAGTAAAAAAGATGACAAAAAGTGAAATTAAAAGTAAGATCGGTCAAGAAACACGGAAAATATAAGAGTTTTAAACTACCGATTAGTCAGCGATTAGAGAGAGAGATCCGATATGACATGTGACGTCATTTGTCATAACGCCCATATAAACTCCATATTAAAAGTCCGTTTTTCTAGAAAGAGATGGAGAAAAATCTTGAATAGCTTATATCTCGGTTATTTTTATAGTTATTTGAAAAATATTTTTGTCGTATTGTTAATTACATAAATGAGCTTCTATAGAAAGCCATGAAAAAAATCATGAATATTCCCTATTGGCTTTGCACGAGTGTCACAAAAAGCATTTAACGATATTTGCCCTATGTATCTGTTGGAATAGTCAGTTTAAATACCTTTGCAATGTTTCCAATCATGAGTTTAATTAATTACTTTTTAACTAAGGAGTCGTGTGCTACAGTCGCCGTCAATAGAACTTGCTAACAATGTAAACAAACCTTGTATTTAAAATGTCTTTAATTTCCATTTTCCCTCATCAAATACTGCTTAATCCGTGTGTTATTTAATCAATACTTACCACAACATTATCCTGAACCATTAAAACAATAAACGAGTAAGTACTATATGGATATTTCATTAAGTAAATGGTTTATTTACATTGTTCGCAATTTTAATTGACAGCCACTTTACTTAAAAATACCTACGGCGGGCGAGATCGACCACTCCTAAACGTTTACGAACACAGCATACAGATGCCACGAGTGACAGGCCGCTTTTTTTAAAGTTATGATTAATGTTCGAAGCTTCTCAGGAGTGTTTAGACTGACTAATCTCATGACTGCGAAATATCGTTGGTGCTGTTTGTGACTAGTGTGTAAGTACTTAATAAAAAAAAGCAATAACAAAAGTTCTTTTTAGGGTTCCGTACCCAAAGGGTAAAAACGAGACCCTATTACTAAGACATCGCTGTCCGTCCGTCCGTCCGTCCCTCTGTCACCTGGCTGTATCTCAAGAACCGTAATAGCTAGATTATGTATTTTTATTGTGGCTAAAACAACAAATACTAAAATCAAAATAATAATAATAATTAAGGGGGGCTCCCATACAACAGATTAGTTGTTGGCGTTTTTTGCTGTACCTATCTCATGAACCGTAATAGCAAGGAGGTTAAAATTTTCACATATGTTGTATTTTTATTGCCACAATAATAAAAAATACTAAAAATAAAATAAAAAATATTTAAGGGGGGCTTCCATACAACAAAAGTATTATTTTTACCGTTTTTTGCTTTTTCTGGTACGGAACCCTTCGTGCGCGAGTCCGACTCGCACTTGGCCGGTTTTTTCTGTTTTGGTTGTTATAATATGTGGTGTTCAATAAAGACTTATTGTATTGTATTGTTCGGACAAACACTTCAAAGCGTTTAAATTAACCTATCTTAAACGATACGTATCACAATGGAGTCATTATTCACCTTAAACACAATTGCACTAAATTCCATAGCTACACTAAAAGTCAAAAACTAGATGGGTAGTCCGTTGCTGTTCTCGTCTTTGTCGACCCTAAGGTCCTGGGACCCTGGGCGCTGCCATAATCACGTGTGGGAATGGCCTAAGCTTCCGTGGGTATGATGGTGGTTGGCTGCCAGGTGGTGGAAGTACGGGGCGTAGGGTCCAGGGCCTGTGAACGGGTATGGCACCCCGTGGGAATAGAGAAGGCCCCCTGGGTATGCCCCAGAGGCAAACGCCCCCCCTGGAGGCGGCGGTACGGTGGGACTGTTGACATCTAGACCGGGATTCTGCTTTTTCCATTTCGTGCGGCGATTTTGGAACCAGATTTTTACCTGGTGAGAGAAAAGTTTGGTTATGATTATGACACTGTTCAATTGTTTTTGAGATTCAGCACACTCTGAACAAATTGGAATCCGTGACAAAAAAATACTTCCAACCCACTCTTTTTTAGGGTAGTAGGTAATAAATGAATATACCCATACTCGTAAAATGTCAAACAATTAGTCAAGTATGTACCAGGGGCCTTACCATGACGTCTTATCTTAATGCGAATCAGTTTAATGTCTTTTCATTCTTAACTGTCCTACTTGGTAAACAAAATTCTAACCTCAAAACGTCTCATTTTTGTTATTTTTTAACTACTTCGTCGTAAATAAAGGAACGAAGACCAAATATCAGCTAAATTATGTACAAAATATTGCCTCAGGTTTATTTGATAACATAATACACCATTCTTTACAAAAATTTGTACATTGAGGTTAGAATTTTGTTTACCAAATACCGGTCAAGAATGAAAATACCTTAGGTTCGCTCGCTGTCAGATTCATACTAAAAGTGACAGCTAAAACTTGAACTGAGTCGGAATTAGGACGTCATGGTAAGGCCCCAGCTGCTTTTACGACAATAGTTATACCATACCTGAGTCTCGGTTAGACTGAGGCTGAGCGCAAGATTGAGTCGCTCGCACACGGACAGGTACCGGGTTGTCTTGAACTTGTTCTCCAGCGACACCAGTTGCTCGTACGTGAAAGCTGTGCGCGCGCGCCGCGGCTTCGTACCACCCTTGCTGTCTCTGCAACAAAGTACCATCATGAGGCAAGGAACAAAAATAACAAGCAGGTCTCTTTTCAATTGGACACTCTAGCCAAGAGGCCTGCATGACGTCTTAATGCGTTTCAGTTTAGGTTAGCTCGCTGTCAGATTCATACTAAAAGTGACAGTTAAAACTTGAACTGAGTCGGAATTAGGATGTCGTGGTACGGTCCCTGAGCTGCACGCAATAAATAAATAAAGTGTACCTAAACAATTGAATAAATCTGGATTTATCTATCATTATAGTTTCCTGGGTCTCGTGTATTTCTCGAATGATTTACCCCGTAGAAGTTTTTTATTACACCCCACCTCATCCTCACTAAGAATACTCTTGTTGATAAAATGTCTAGACTATGCTAATAATGAATAGCGTAGCAGTGGCGTGGCGTCCATAGAACTCAATTCCCACTGGCTTGCCTATTTAAGGCAGTTGGGCAATTTACTGTGCAGAATTAGAGGAAAAGGCTAGTTAAGTTCCCTTCGGCTTGCCTTCTGATATACTTGACGCCACGCCAATGTAGCGTAGGTATGCGCTTGTAAAGTTTGCGTGTGACCCAGACCAGCCTGATGTGTCCCACAGCCATTACACAAGGTGAATTAACCACTTGTATTGTACCTAATGTTAGAGCTAGAGACCAATAACAGACGCTACGTTTCCTCGTCTGTTGTGTAAAAGCTAGACATGTAATGTAACTTGACACTCACCTACTAGAAGACCCGGTCTTTCCCTTCTTGGAGCTTGGACTCTTCGGGTCTCCGTTCTCGTCCAAATCGGACTGCGTGAGGATGTCGTCATCCATATTGGATGTTTGGTCATCCGTTTCCACGTCGTCGGTCTCCAGGTCCGAATGCTGGAGGTGGTCTTTGACTGGAACAAATAGGGTTTAGTTAGGGCTGGTTGTAGGAAGAAGTAGTTTTAGAGCATTCTAGAATGGACGCGGACATCAACAATGTCGGTGTATTTTTTACTAGCTCTTAACCGCTCTCGCCCTCGCCTGTACTTAATTATTTTAATTATTTATATTTATATTAACTTAATTAATTAATTAATCAGGTACACACTTATTTTAGACATGTTCGCACAATTCAACTGTTTATTTTATTCTAACTGTAACGCTCTTTCTTGTGGTACCTACCACATATCTGTTTCAACACGCAAATCCCAGAAATAAAAAGCAAATTATTTTATTTACACAATATTTTGTCAGCGCCATAAAAATATTTCACAAATAAATTTATTATCATTTCAATAATGAATAAGCTAATACGTCGCGCGCTCGAAAACAAATATATCATAAAAGTTTATAGTTTCCTCATAATCCAATTTTCATAAAGATTCCATGTTTTTCAGATGATATAATAGACGTTTCCGTTTCCTGCTCCGTCGGCGCGCGGTGTTGCCAGTGCGAAATAGTTTTAAAACCGCTATTAATTTTTGATGTGGCAACATTGGCAGCAAATTTCCTACGTCCGGAAACATTAAAATATAATTTATGCCAGTCGTGTTTAACGGAATAATAAAATTAGTGGATCGTGCCCGGCTCTTATGGAGAGCGGGCTTTATATTAGTAAATTGGCGGGGCGTTTAAGCGGTTTGTTCATGTGTCTATTAATATTGGTTCTAGAGTGAGATTGTCAGGTTATTACTTCCACACATCGCTAAATATTAAGTGGCATGTACAATCTGGAAATGTAAGGAATTATACGAGTAATAGCCAGAAAAGATCCATGCGCAGACGATGATATAGTTACATTTTCACTCTGCAATGACTGATGTACGGTTTTTTTCTAATATTTCATACGGTGTATACATAGGTGCACAACGGTGGAAACTGCTGCGCTGCCCAAGCCCTCTCAGTATCTATGAGAGACCAGGGGCCTTCAGGGGGCTTTTCTTGACGTCCTAATTCCGACTCAGTTCAAGTTTTAGCTGTCACTTTTAGTATGAATCTGACAGCACGCGAACCTAAACTGAAACGCATTAAGACGTCATGGTAAGGCCCCTGGGCCCTATTTTATAAAGCTACAACTTACAATTTACAAGCGGAAGTCTCTTTTTGACCCTATGTGTTAGATAGAGACTTCCACTTGTAAATTTGTAACTCGTAGCTTTATAAAATAGGGCCCAGCAGTGGCACGTATATAGTCTGGCGAGAGTGTAAGATCTAATGTTATAATGCAAAAGATAATCTTTCTGTTTATTCGAAATATTATAAACGGGATGTGAACCGCGATTACCTTTATTGAGCTCCCGATATTTCGATACAGTTGCATGTATCATGAACTTAACCGTGAATCATTAAAAACTCTTATCTTTCTGTTTGTCAGTCTGTTAGCTCTTCTCTTCGCTCTCAAATCACTGCACCGATTTAGATCAAATTTGGTATGGAGATAGTTTGACCGCTGAAGAAGGACATAAGATAGTTTGTGTCTCGGAAAATTGCATACTTAGTAACCACGAGATTGTGTCAAATGAATTCTTCGTAGATAAAGTCGTGGGCAACAACTTCATAATGACAGTAAGTTTATCGACAGTTTCATCGTTCATCAATCGAGCAACAATTACTTAGGTACACAACAATGGTAGAGTTATTTAGTAACAGTTACTGATTGATTGATGAATGATGATGATGAAGCAAATAGGAAATCAACAAGTATCATCTTCATCAAATTGTATAAAGGAGATAATAAATCAAACAACCACCCTAATTATGTGTTCGTAAAAGCATTCAACTTCTCACTTCATCACCCTATTTCAATCCTACAATATTAGAAGCTATTTTATTACTTCAGTAACAAATGAATACTGATCGGAAAACACTTCGTTATAGCTCCAAACTATTAAGCTTAACTACCAATACTGATATACTAAATTTGTACTTTAATGAGTCACAATAAAGTAAGGATTACATAGTGCGGCGTTGATTTACGATCTATTAAAATTATCGCAAAAAGGTCGCGTTAAGAACCTAAGGCAATGACTGATTTTAAACCTAAATGGTGTACATTCACAGTTGAAAATCAAATGTGTTACGTCGTTACATTAGTCGTTTTAACACACAGTTAAGACGTCTAAAGTCATCCGACACGAATTAGCGCGATAAAATTACGAGCAGATGTCTTTTGACTTCAGACTAAAGTCACAACTCCGAGCGGAACTCCATTGCAATCACGACTGTGATACCAAGCAATGAAGTCTAAAAGAGAATGAGGCGATTGTCGCCTTGATACTGTTTACTTTTGACGTCAAAGAATGGTCGGTTGACAGATTTAATGCGCACACGCCTGCTGCTTAAGGCCGGCGCCCTTTAAAATGCTATTAATGGTGATATGTTTAAAGCTTTCGAAAACAAACAGATATCCAAGGTTTATGAAAATACGTTAACACCCGATAATTAGGTTGATATACTGTGTTCAAACAGATTTGCTTTTGGTCACACAGTCACATAATCAATTTTAATCGGACTATCGTTTAGCATAATCCACTACATAGTATAAAAACAAAGTCGCTTTCCGCTGTCAGTCTGTCTGTCTCTATGTATACATCTTTAAAACTATAGGCAACGGATTTTGATGCGGTGTTTTTAATAGATAGTGATTCAAGACGAAGGTTTATAATGTATAATTCTACGCAGACGAAGTTCAGAACTTTGAATAGCAGAATCTGGCAGAATTCTTACTATCACTAACTTGCGATTCAGGGTTCGCTCGCTGTCAGATCCATACTAAAAATGACGGCTAAAACCTGAACTGAGTCTGAATTGAATCGCATTAAGACAGTCATGGTAAGGCCCCTGAATATTATCGCCGACTTTCAGACAAATAAAACAATTTTTATCACTTTTCATTTGGGAGATTTGTTCTTAACAGAGTTATCAATTCACATAGAGCAGGGAGCGAGCAAGGCTGGTTGGAACAGAAGCGACTCGGTTAGGTTCAGGCCATATTCTCCTGTTCCGCTCACACTTATCGTCAATCGCTTGAGAAAAAGAGGAAAGGTGATTGATATTCCTGTCCAACGCGTTTGATGCAAGGATGAAAATCAGCGCTGTAGCAGGCTGCAGGCACCTATAATGCTGAGTCGAATTCCTTTTCGGCATCATCAACTCAGTATGGTTTTTGTATTAGTTTAAGAGTACGAGTATGTGTATTTTTGATGTCAAATAAAGTTATGTTTATGTTAATAACTTCGAAAATCGAATTTCGAATAAGTGGCCCTCCAGCTTTACTAGTCAATGAAAAGAGACCACGCAAGCTGGCCATTCGTCCGTCGCCAGCATTCTGCGCGAGCGCAAGTAATTGACTCGCGCCAAATGCCGAACGGAGACGGGCGATAACGACAAGCTAGTTAGAATTGCGTCTACGCTAAGGCGTTGGAGTTTTTTTGCAGGTGATGCTATTTATCAGAGCAATGTGATAGACTGAGATTTCCACTATCTAACTAATATTATAAATGCGAAAGTATGGATGGATGGATGGATGGATGGATATTTGTTTGTTACTCAATCACGCCAGAACAGCCCAACGGATCTGGATGAAATTCGGCACATAGATACAGAAAAGTCTGGAATAGCACATAGGCTACTTTTTATCCCGGAAAATTGCGTACTTCCCGTGGGATAGCGATAAACGAATTCTTTGCAGACGAAGTCGCTGGCAACAGCTAGTATATAATAGCTTTTGCCCGCGACTTTGAACTTTGGCTAGGTTGACTGGAAGAGATCCCTTAAAGGGATAAGTCCGCCTTTGTGCATGTATCTTGGTGTTTGTCAATTGTATTTGTCCTGTTTATTTTGCACAATAAAGAGTTTACATATATACAGTTGTGGCCATATAATTAAGAACGATTTGAAGTTCCTGACTTTTTTTATCTAAATCATGTCGTATGTTTAGTTGTGTTCCTTCGTAAAAGTAACTAGTTATGTTATAAAATAGCCATATGGATAGAGCAAACAGGAATAAGAATATAGTGTATAATTGCTAACATTTTTTTTTCACAAATTTTATTTATTCTCTATACTAACAACTTCAAATAGTAATGAAGCTGGACAAATAATTAAGAACGATTTATCAAACTTCTCGAGAGTAGTTTTATATGAACTTTAGATTAAATAAATCATATTAATGTGAAGTTAGTGTAGAATAAAAAGCAATTTAATACATTTGAACTAAAATTAACAGTTAGTAGCATGTCCACGGCTTATAATTACGGCTTTACACCGGCGAGGCATTGAATCTATCAATTTTTGACATTTCGCAAGAGGAATAGAGTTCCATTCTTCTAAGAAAACGTCGTACAGCTCTCTCAAATTGCCACACTGTCGATTTGAAACCTTTTTCTTGACTTCGCACCAAAGATGCGGTATTGGGTTGAGATCTGGGCTGTTGGCTGGCCAATCTAAGACAGAAATTGATTGTGATGTGAGGAATTCCTTAACGGTGCGTGCAGTATGCTGTGGATCATTGTCGTGTTGGAATGTCCAAATAACCGGAAGCACGTCTTCAGCATATGGTAACATTGTTTCTTCCAGTATACTTTTATATTGGAATTGATCCATGTATCCTTCTATCAGCCTAACAAGTCCAACACCATATCCAGAAAAGCACCCCCAAATTTTCACATTTCCCCCGCCATGCTTTAATGTCACTTTTGTGTACTTTGGGTCAAATGCTTTATTCGGAGGGCGTTGTACATATCGTTTTCCATCAGAACATACCCTATTTATTTTTGTCTCGTCAGAAAAAAGAACGTTTTTCCACTGTCTGACTGTCCAGTTTTCATACCTTCTTGCAAATGCAAGTCGGGCTTGCCTGTGACATTGTTTCAATATAGGCACCTTCCTTGCTATTCTTCCGTTCAACTTATTTTCTACCAAACGCCTTCGAATCGTGCGTGCAGAGATTGCTGAAGGGTTGTTTTCGCCAAAATATTATTTTCTCAACTCATTAGATCCTTTAAAAGGATTTTGTTTTGCCAAACGAACGATATTTCGATCATCTCGACGAGATGACTTTCTCTGTCTAGGTCCACGCGGAACGTTTTAAGTTGTTTGATACGTGGAAAAATGCTTTACGGCATGGAAAACCATTGTTTTTGAACATTGCAGATGGTCGGCTATCTTTTTATAAGACCAATTCTTCTCGCGAAGTTTTATTATTACTTCTCTTGTAGATTTATCACAACTTTCATTTTTCCCCATTGTTTTTATAAGAAGTAATCACCTTTAAGACTTTAACAGCACGAAATGGCGCCAAAATTACACGAATAATAATGAACAACCACAGAGCCACAGAGGTTTCTCTATTTAAATTTGAAAAAATAATAAACTATTCGGCGTTCTTAATTATGTGACCAGCCAGTAAGTAGTAATACTAGGTGCAGATCGAATGTATATAAAGTTTATCTATTATTTATTTAGCCAACTATGTTGCATAAATGAATGTACTGGTAGTACGTAAAAGTTTTGCAATACCGAGAGAAATAAAAAAAAACGTGCAATTAGTTATACTTGTTACTTTGAAAAAATCATCTCAATAAATAATCGTTCTTAATTATATGGCCACAACTGTATATTATCTGATGATAGAATTTGTTATCCTATTGTTTGTGTCGTTATTGTTGTTTGTGTCTCTTCCATGCTGGTCTGGGAGTAAAGAAAAAACATAGAATGTGCCAGTTGCTTCTCTTCCCGCGCAGATGGTAAAAGCCCATTGAGGGAATGGACGAAATCTTAGAAATCATGTTATAGGCGATGCGACTTGCAACCCATCACTATTTTGATTTCCCTTTCCACGCTCACAATCATGCTAAACCTGGCTTTTAGATCTCGTTACCTTAGGCTCTGTCCTCCCCGTACGGAACAAAGACGTGATTTATGTATGTATGTAGAATTTGTTAATCGCGCGCCACCAGGAACTACCAGGATACCTTGTGCAAGATCGATCCAACACGCTACCGCAATCTTACTTAAGAGCAGTCCTGGATTTATAAATAGGCCGTTATAGGCCGCGGCCTCGGGGCGTCAGCGTCTCAGGGGCGGCAGATTTCAGAGGACGGTTAAAAACTGACATTGAAGACTCAAGCCTTGTACTCAAAAATTCGCATTTAAAGTTCGTTTCGTGCCGTTCCACTCACACTAATATTATAGTCATAAATTTCAGATTAAGAGGGAAAATCGAAATTCGGAAAACCCCCCCTGTTTTTCACGTATTTATAGTACGCACAGAACATGGAATAAAACTACGTGCAGCCCCAAAGCTAGGCCTCCGCGAGACACGTGTAAACAAGCAACAACGCATTTGTAGGCTTTGAGGCAAAGCCGGGCTCCCCGCGTCGACGGGTTCACCGAGGCCGAATGCCGAGGGAGAGGCCGAGTGTTGGCAGGTGGATTGAAACGGGAGTGCTGAGCTGTTTGATTTGTGGTCTCATAAAGAGCTGTTGGTAGGCAAAAGCTGCATGGAGACTGCGTGGCCGCCGAATAAGGTACATTTTCAGTGTTCATGTCTTCCATTTCGTGGATGTGTATATTAATAGTGTTATTAACATTTTCAAGCAGGTATAGGTACAGTATGTTGAAACGTGTTCATGAAAGTTGAAAACATATTAAATTGTAATTTCTAAACGACACTGAAAATTAGAACACATATAAAAATCCGAAAAGTAAAGCTATGGCCGGGAATCGAACCCGGATCCTTGTCATTCCGTGACGCGTGCTATACCCCTACACCACCCATATCATATTAAATTGTGTAATAGAAACATATTCTAAATACGTTCCGAAAATATATATGGTGTTACAAGTAGGTATAAATTCTCTAAATTTTTTTGGACTAAAATACGAGTATGTGTAAAGCATTCACGTCGGATGTCTTCAAATTACTGCAAAAGTTACGAAGACGCATAATATGCGTTAAAAGTAGGCGTTAGGTACTAAATGATTTAAAATTAAGTTTGTTTTGCAGAGAATCAACAAAATCTGCAATTTTTCATTCTGAAATCGAATCACTTGTTTCACTCAAGCGAACTAGCTTGTAGAAATCATGCCAAACGAACTGAAAATATTAATTTCGTAAACTCTAGCGGACCCGACATAATGGGCATATCTTTAATTATGTCAAGTGCTTCAGAATCTAACAGAACCAGAGCCCCAAAACTTAGCAAAATTGTAGCTAATCTTTTCCTCCCAAATGAGCCAAACGACCGTCAAGGGAACATCCAACTTAAACTAAATGGATCCATTAAACTGCATGTGGGGCAATACGTCTCAGCAGTAAAATCGAAGTGTACCTTCATTCATATCCAAACCGCACTCACGGAGGCTCAGTAATCGAGAGGGGTTTATTAATTACAAACTTGGACCGCAACCCCCTACACCCCCCACTCTTCAAGCCAAGGGAACTTAACCCTAAGCGGTAAGGTTAGAAATCCTTTGGAACCCCCGCTACGAAACCCAACCTTATCTTTAGGGCGTTCTCGACAATACGGCTGGCTTTAACTGTCTCGCCCATTTTGGACTGTGTGTGCGGGTTTTAAAGTCGATTTTGTACGAGTGGAAAGTTTTAGCAAACAAGAACGATCAATTTGTTAAATGAAGAAAATGGCGAAGTGTAATTTGGGCACGGCTCAGTCGGCTCTGTAGCGACGCCGTATGAAACGCTTTTGTGTTAATTTGCGCGAACATGGGGCATCGATTTGCTCTCCACCGGAAGACGAATAAATGTTATATGCGATATAGCGGCAGTGGCAAGGTTGGTTGGACTTTAACCATTGTAAACCATTTCAGACTACTTGCAGTGGACCGCAACCGTAGTTGACGCGTGGTAACTGAAATGCTTTACAGGGTGAAATTTTGAACGTGATACAAAGTCGATGTTTTCGATGGATCTCTGATGGACTAAAAGGCTCTGTTAAGTCCCGTGTTACCAAAGTAATTAATTAGAGCTTTATTAACGATTTCATTTATCTCATTTTTTATTGGCATGTGTGGTTACCCCACCCTTAAATAATAGAGCAAAAAGTTTAAATTTATTTTATAATAGGTACTCGCCTCTTTGGTTCACTTTGAGACTTTGACATAAAAATAAAATAATACTAAAGATAATAATAATAATAATAATAATAAACTCAAAGACAATCTAAGACGTCGAGCAGAGCTATGCCGGCGGGAAGGTGGTGGTCATTTTGAGCATTTATTGAAGTATGTTTGAGAAATCCATTTTTGTTTTGATATTAAATATTGATTATTTACCACTCTGTTTGTTATTTACACCAAAATTAACACTAAGAGCTAGAGATTAAAGTTATCTGCGATGTTGATATTACTCGTATTATCTAAAATTATCTACTAGATGTTAATTACAGCGATGAAACCTTTCAAGTGTCAAATGTAGGGTAGCAATACTTTCAGTTTCTGAATTATTTTTTTGTTAGGAAATTATCAATATTTAATTAAGACAAATTTTAACAAATGAGTTAATCCATCTAATTATACAGCATCTGCTGAGCAGGAAACACGTAATTTGTATCACGTTTAAAATTTCACCCTGTATAAACTACTAGCTTCGTCCGCGTAGAAGTAGCAATTGACGTGTCTATCGCTAACCCGCGGGAACTATACAATTCTCCGGGATAATAAAAGTACCCTATGTTTTAATCTAGGGTACCAGCTATCTTCGTTCCAAATTTTATCCAAATCCGTCCAGTCGATTTAGCGTGAAGAAGGAACAAACATACACACTCACTTACATCGTCACTCACATCGTCACAAACTTTCGCATTTATGATATTAGTAGGATTAGTAGGATAGGATATGCCACTGACTTCAGCAAAACGTAAAAAATTGATTACCTAGGTATACTCAAGAGCAAAATTATCGGGTCACTTTTCATAGAACCTTGTATGAAAATGACCTGTTATTTTTGCTTGTCAGTGTATATAATAGGCAAATACTTTTAGCGGTAGATTTGCACGGTTTAAACTGTTGCACTGAAACAAAAGTTACAGATTCCAAAATCATTATCTGTAACGTTTTAATGAAGTCGGTTTTACTTCTAGTTCAAAGTAGATAGAAAAAAAAAGTTGTCATCTGACTGTACTTTCTGTTGACTGTAGGTACTTGCATTGTCATCCCTCCTACATTATATGAACCAAATTTCAAGTCAATCGGACCAACCTGCGGAAACAGTCCTGGGTGGACCACCAAAATTCTAATACCAGATTATAGTATTGTCATCTGACTTACACTACACATATCTGCTTCAAAATTGAGCCGTCAGATTCCACCCGGACAAACATATATACATACAAATACAATTCACATAGTTTTTTTTTACACTACACCTAAATCAGAATTAAGAATGTTTTTTTTGTTTTTTTATGTGAATAGGAAGGCAAACGAGCAAGTGGGTCACCTGATGGTAAGCGATCACCACTGCCCATAGACACCCGCAACCCCGGAGGGATTGCAGATGCGTTGCCAACCTAGAGGACTTAGATGAAATGCCTCTTGTGCCCGTAATTTCCCCGGCTGTCTTACTCTCCACACCGGAACACAGCAGCGCAAGCACTGCTGCTTAGCGGCAGGATTAGCGAGTAAGATGGTGGTAGCGATCCGGACGGACATTGCACAAGGCCCTACCACCCGCAAGTGTTGTATAAAATAATAATAAGTAAGTAATGATAATAATTATAATTCATGCAAGAACCCCTCTAGTTGAGGGTGAAGGCTTCCTCCAGCCAGAGATGTCTAGTGTTGCCTATCTTTGGCAGGATAAATATACTCAGGGACCTATTTAGCGGAACACAAAATAAAGTGTGAGTAACTATTTTTTTTCTGGCCAATGCGTTATGCTAACTTTTTTTTATGTTCCGCTAAATAATGTCCCTGACTGTATATCAATAGGTATACCTAAATAGGTTTTGTCAATCGCAGTATAACATTATACATTTTGTTAACAAAATACAGCCTTAACCCTGTCGTTGTAAAAACAGAACGCGCCCATAATCGCGCCACAAATTAGTATTCGCGGCGGACGAACATTTTCACGTAATTTCCCGCGTAATTAAAAAGTCACCGGAAGTACCGTAAGCCGTTCGTTAACTTCCGGCTTACGTAATAAATACTTTGACGCTTCCACTTCCGAGTTCGGGTGTAATCGAGAATTTGTTCCCCTTTGGAATAACAAATAAATAAGTTTGTGTTAAGTTCGGTCCTTCGGGATGCAGATGGTTTTGCTTGTATTTTACAGTAATTCAGTTTTTTTATTATTATTCTGAATAGAGTTATACATACACATATTAACTAATAATAAACACTAGGTACTTATATACCTACTCTGTCTTAAAATTAATCCGAAATACTTCAAAAGGTAGTTTACTTTAAATGAACATAACTCTATAGTTTTTTTTAAAGAATTCTTTTATATCCTGACTGACCAGTTTTTCTATACATTGGTTAATTCAAAGAGTAGGTAAGGGGTGAAAGGAGTGACTTAATTATATTTTATCAAAGATGACGAAATATCTAAATAGGAAGAAAATTCGCGAAGCAATTCAATGGTGTGGGTGAAGTTCCCAATCTGCACCAAGCCCTTTCTTTCTGAGAGAAGACCTGTGCCCAGCAGTGGGACGTATATAGGCTGGAGATGATGATAATGATGGTCTAAATAGCTGATCAATCATGTACCGAAATATTCCAGAATTATTTTAAGGCTATCTAGTCTTAAGAATGCCTAACCTTTTCGTGGGGAACAAATTAAGCACATCGGATCTGTGCTGTTAAATAGATAGATACTTTTGAGAGTTAATAAAACACCAAGATTGGAACCTTGACGTAACGTGGCGTGACATAGGAAATGGCAAAGTTCCCTGCAGCAAAACCAAATTAACCAAAACATAATATGAATACCAAATATACCATAACACCCTAAAGACGATGCGGGCATAAAATTCGCATCTCAAGGCACCCCAAAACCCATAACGTAACACGATCGCCAACTCTGCGTTCGGCGCTCAGCGCTCGGCCATTCGTCCAAAGCTAAAAGCCCGAGAAATAAGCCGATCTCAGCCTAAACGCCAAAATTTATACTCGCTTGACCCTCCACGCCTTACTCACCTTTATTTTTATTTGACTGAGCAAGGAACAAATCTTAGCGCAAAAAGGATAATAAAATAATCGTTAGATTCGTTTAGACGAGTCTAATTTCACGGATTGGTGCTCAAAGGGTCGAAGGCAGTGTAGGGTTGGATCTGTCTCTTTCTAGCTTCGGTGAAGTAGTGTTGTCGTCTCGCTCCTGCGTCGACCAATCGTCGGGGTGACTCGGAAAGTTGCGAAACGCTGTTTCTTCTTATTTTCTGTATTTGCGGGTTGGAGTTTTTAAGTTGCATGGAGGGGCGTTGCATTTTGTATAAGCTGGTGGTCGATGGAATTCAAATTGTATTTCTTTTTAGAATAATATAGTAGTTGGAATAATAAGGAATTGTTGTTTGTGTACGGTAGTGTAGGTTAGATCAATAGCGTTTATTTGGAGGAGGCATGGAGAACAACTACTTCTTATTTTAGATTTATCATGTTTCATACTTAGTTAGAGTTACATTATAAGTACTACTTGTGATGTGACGCATATAATCGACATCCAAATAGAAATACAAATAATGTACCTACCTAGGTAGGTAAATTTTAATTTTAGATACGACCCGTTTCGATTCCCGCACTGAGTTACAGGTTTAATAACTATGTATGCAGTTTTCTGTCACTAACATCGAATATTATGGTCCCTAAGAACAGTGGGGTTACCATGACATCTTAATGCGATTCAGTTTAAGTTCGCTCGCTGTCAGATCCATACTAAAAATGACAGCTAAAACCTGAACTGAGTCTGAATTAAGACGTCATGGTAAGGCCCATCTTTGTATGTCTTATAGTTACCGACTTGCCCATACTGGCTGATCTAAATGTACCACCCTGGTAGACCGACAAATTAGTACCTACTTAGATAACTTTTTACTACTCATCCTGTCTATAATGATCTTTGAATAACACCCAAAAAATTACCGTTGAACAATCCTTAACCCCTCGAATGCTTAAGACACAAATCTGTGCCTAAGACTATCTTTTTATATTTTTTTCGATCAGCAGAATTTGTGCATTATTAAAACAGATGAGTCTAGAATGCGGTACTTTTTTTAGCTCCGACATACGAGGTTAATCGTCCATACGAAATCTATTGTTGTATCATTGTGAAAAATACCGGAAACTATAGTTAATAGCCTCCTGATAAGGCGAGGGTCATCGGACTGAGCCAGGCTATTTCCGTCTTATCAAAATGGATCTTAATCGATCGAGCAGCATCGCTTGAGATGTGAAAATATACGGAAGCAATTTATATGACGACCATGACGACTGATACTTATATTTTAGTGCGATTTTTTGACGTAAGTGTTGCTAAAAATTAAAAACCAAGTGTTTGCCAAATGTATCGTTTGACAACTAATTTGACAGCAGGTCTAT
This sequence comes from Pandemis heparana, assembly GCA_963854515.1. NCBI lineage: Eukaryota > Metazoa > Arthropoda > Insecta > Lepidoptera > Tortricidae > Pandemis > Pandemis heparana. The sequence goes on from OY978028.1 coordinate 8,286,552, forward strand.
TTTCTGCTAACGCTGCTAACATATTATTAAATTAACTTTTTTGGAACCTAACCTAACCTAATGAGCTACGCAAAAAGTGTTAAGATTTAAAAAACGTTACGTAGTTAATAAAAATAGTCAAATAATAAAGTTGGTAAACAAGTTAGGTTTTAAAATAGCTGATATTAAAGGAATGTCAAATGTATTGGTTGTCAAACGATACATTTGTCAATCCGATAATATCTGCCCTGACCGGAAATCGAGTCCGGGACCTCAAACTTTGTGGCCACTGTGGCCAGCTTCTTTAACCAATGGCTATGAGGTCTTTTTGGGGTGTAAAAGCGTAGATCCGACGGTTTAGGTTGTGTTGTCTTAAAACTTTATCTTACTAGACTTATATTGGCGAAATTATGTCCTTATAACGGACAGAAGCCACGTTATTAAAATGAATACAAAAACAAAGGCTCTTGCAGGACGGACAGTTTTTTTACTGTTTAAAAAAATATCGTTTTTCATGCATAAAGGTGGAATCACATTATTAACACGCGACGCGACCCGATGCCACGAATGTATGCGCATGGCGTCGCGTCGGATGTTCATAGTGTGGTTCTGGTCATATAGAAAATAAATAATACAATTTGATTCGACTCAAAAGCGTCGCGCGTTAACAATGTGTTTCCACCTTTAGTGTTCCGAGCGCTGAAAACAGCTCCCAGAACAACTTTGACTTGGCCGGCACAATTTCGAGCAGCGAATAGAACCAAATTCTGGATTTTCTTACTTTGAAAATGATAATGATGTTGAAAAAGAAGATTCGAGGCACACTAGTCTCAGTTAATTAAATTAAATCGGTTAGCAATCTTGAACGAATTTACTATGTTGCCATCGATGACATAACCTCTAAAAGTATTAATCTAATTACCTTTTTGCATTAATTTCACGCTACTCAGCAGCTCGATTAACGGCCTGCCTGCCGAGACAATCTATCACTAACCAATTACGAAAACAATAAGTATTTTTACTTCGTTTTATTATTATTTCTTCAACTTTTACGAAACCGATTAAAAGCACGTAAGCGTAGAAATTAAATGACTACTTCACGTAAAATGCTTGAATGTGGCAATAATTTTATGTGAAAACTTGTTAGTAGTACCGAACTCTAAAAACATTTCGGTACCTACTCCATCGATATGCAATATATTGTATTTTTGTATGTGCAAACGGCTTAAGTACCTAAAGCGTTATAAAAACAGTCTTAAATAGAATTTCAGAGTTGCCCCCCTTGTACTTTGAAGTTGTCAAAAATACAAAATTATGATCGTTTATTTTTTCTCGTGAAAAAAGCAAAGGCGTTTCACCTATCCTGTGGTAGTTTTTGTAAAATTAGGACATATTTTTAATTAATTTTTATTTTTTACAATAAGCGATATTAAAATTATCTATATTAATAATTTCGTGACCGGCTACGGTAGACTCGATCGAAACGTTGCCTGAATGATAGAACATGAAAAAATAAAATTTTCGAGTCGACAACATGTATCCGCAAAATTCGGATTGTCGAGTATTTTGTAAAATTCTAACGGTGCTGACGGACAAATCGCAGTCGCCATATTGGACACCACAGACTAGCGCGAAACTGACACCGGAGGACGACAAACGTTCCGTTTCATGCTAGCGCACATACGCCGTGCGATTTTTCTTAAACCTGAGATTGGCCAACATAACCATAGAAAAAATAGAATAATTGGGAATGGATGATTATTTTAAAAGTGCTTGGTGATTTTTCTTTTGATAGGAATAACCATCCTCAGCTACGGAAAAAAGTTTCCGATTTTTTCCGTCGAGCCATATATTTTATAAAAATAAAAACATTTTATTCAGTCACTCGGCGGTAGTGATGTAATGAATGTCATATTTTCGACATTAGCGAATGCAAATGCGAATGCGAATATTCAGTTTTTGTTAAAATTTGGCACCATTTGTCTATAGCTTGGTGACTTTGGTGGCAGTCCCGTACATACGAAGTACGTTCCATTTATTTTTTGTTCCTAGAATAGCCGAGTTGAGACGAACGAACGCATCTGATTGAAATGTCATTCCACTCTATGTTGCCAGATGGGCTATTTAATTTAGCGCCAAGCCAATGGGGCTATCTCCCTTACCGGGCGGCGAAAATTATATACCTAATTAAACAACTACTAGATACCCTAATTTTTTTTTTTAATTCGCATAACATTCGCAGTAATTTTGTAATGGGAATGCGAATGCGAATATTCCAGAAATATGCGAATATTCGCGAATGCAAATTCGAATGCGAATATTCGTTACATCACTACTGGGCCTTTATACGGCAGTTAAGCAGTACGCCAATGCATATCAAATTAAAAAAAAAACTGCTTGAATCTGTAGTAGAAATGTCATCACATTTCTAGCTAAGAGAAGCAACGGCTAAGTGGCGCCGTCTGTAGATTGTTCGTGTTACTAAACTACTATGGTAATTTTTATTGAAATTGGCATTGTTAATTTTTTTTAAGCTGTGCTTTTAACACCTTTATTTGATAGAATGGACTTTTTTAAGAAACTGACTTGAATATTATGCTTCTACGTATCTTTGTTTATTAATAATAAATATAAATATTTTTCGCTGTTTGATAATTTGTTAATTTTGACAAGATCCCAATCGCCTTCGTACAGAAATATAAAAAAAGGTTTTGTCTATATGTCAACGTCATAGATCTGTAGATGTGTGTGAATTTAACGGCAAACTCACGTTTAATGTCAACAATGTTCGCGTGTTCGAAATTATTTCCGTTCGTTGGCGTTGTTATTGTTTTCCGTGCTGTTTTTGCTTTTTCGTTTCACCCCTGCACATCTTTCCTGACTTCTACTTACATTAAAATGGTCTTCGCAACAATGCATCGTGTAAACTTTGAAATATTCCACATTAGCTTGCGTACACCATTTCTTCTGCAAACCTTCTCTGATTTTCACAATGATTTTGTTCGAGTTATTGTTGCATCCCGGCAGAAATCATTTTTTTATAAATATCCATTGTTTGTTACAGTTTTATACTTTGAATTTGCTTTTATTTCTAATGTTTGTAGGTTAAGTCAGAATGTAATGTTATGATGTAGACGTAACAGTGATAGCGTGACAGATACCGTAGCTAAACTTTTTTTTTTTCATTTTTGTGGCAAACATTTAATGGCCAATTCTTACATAAAACATAAAACTCGGTCGTTAGATCAAACAAAGGTCAAAACTCACTACGTACTTTTACAAAAATATCTGCAATCGTAAAGTATTTTTGAAATCGGACAAGATAAATCGGTTATTTGATGGTTTTCCTCCAAATGGTTTTCGAATTGGAGCATACTAAAAAAATGAACAATGTCATTTCCCCATGTATGGTAGTAACACAAACAATCTACAGGCGGCGCCACTTAGCCGTTGCTTTTTTTAGCTACAAATGTCATCGTTTATCACAGATTCAAGCAGCAATTTAAAAAAAAATGACATGTCATTGGCGTAGTGCTTATCAGCCGTATAGAGGCCGCCGAGTGACTGAGTAAAATGTTTTTATTTTTATAAAATATATGGCTCGACGAAAAAATAAATAATAATAAACAAATAAATATCATGGGACAAATTACACCAACTGACCCAGTCCCCAACTAAGCAAAGCTTTGTGCTATGGCTACCAAGCAACGGATAAGAATACTTATATAATTTAGATAAATACATGCTTAAATACATACAACATCCATGACTCGGGCACAAACATTCGTATTCATCATACAAATGTCTGCCCCTACCGGGATTCGAACCCGGGACCTCTAGCTTCATAGTCAGGGTCACTAACCACTAGACTATCCGGTCGTCAAATCTGAAACTTTTTTCCGTAGCTAAGGATGGTTATTCGTATCAATAGAAAAATCACCAAACACACTTTTAAAATAATCATGCATTCCCAATTCAAAATAGAAACGGATTTTCAAACTTTAAAATGGCCGCCCTGTAAAATTGCCATTTTGGACTCATCAAGTTGTTCACGCCATGCACGGATATATTCTTGCAGATAATTTCAGTTATTGTGAATGCTATCACATCTACCTATTTTTGTATTAAAATAATAAACAGTGATTCGAAATAATGGCTACACATTCTACCTACATTTTGTACCTACAAGTGTATTATGATTCAAATTTCACCCGAGCGAAGCCGGGTTTCCATCTAGTATAAACATATTGCAGTGATCAGGAAGCGAAATGCTTTCGAACCATATACATTTTCAGGTGTTATAAAAATGAAATGTTGTCAATTCGTGCCTACTTTTTCCTCCTTAACATGCTTACACCTGAGGGGCAACTCCGAAATCCGATTTTTGAAGTTCGTATCACACCGTCCCTCTCACTCTCAAATTAATAACTATTAGTGAGAGCGGAACGGCACGAAACGAACTTCGAAAATCGGATTTCGGAGTATAAGGCCTGATCAGAGAATTATCCACTGTATCGATAATAAATATCTACTCGCCCAAATCTATACTCTTCGTCATAATTTGCTTCCAAAAAAATATTTTTAATTAGATTCCTGTAGGATTATTGTCTAACTCGCTCGCAATCGCCATCGTGTTCATTTTGACAGTTCGTGTATGGGCTGACAATTGGCATCGGAATCAGCTAGCTGTCACATTCATACAAGAACTGTCAAAATGAACACGATGGCGATTGCGAGCGAGTTAGACAATAAGCCTACAGGTCTTAAACCTACTGTGAAATTCGATTGTCGAAGTTCGTTTTGTGCCGTACCGCTCATACTAAGTACATAGACATTCATTTGAGAGTGAGAGGGACGGTATGACACGAACTTCGAAAATCGAATTTCGTAGTAACTTGCTTGGTTAGGGTACACTCAATCAAATTTTACCTTTTAACCTGACACATTGGCATTATAATAATGAACTTTTCATCTAAGTATAAAAGTGTTTCAATGATATATATTTTTTTATATGAATAGGGAGGCAAACGAGCAAGTGGGTCACCTGATGGTAAGTGATCACCACTGCCCACAGACACCCGCAAACCCGGAGGGATCGCAGATGCGTTGCCAACCTAGAGGATTTAGATAAAATGCCTCGTGTGCTCGTAATTTCCCCGGCTGTCTTACTCTCCACACCAATTAATTATTCTCCATATCAACTATTGGTGCGCCTATTTAAATAAGATTTGTTTTCTCCGGCAGTTAAATTCAGCTAGCTTATTACGTAACCCTCTCGCAATCGCCGTCTTGTTCATTTTGACAGTTCTTGTATGAATGTGACAGCTAGCTGATTCCGATGCCAACTGTCAGCCCATACATGAACTGTCAAAATGAACACGATGGTGATCGCGAGCGAGTTACGTAATAAGCTTGCTGAACTGAGTCGGAATTGAATCGCATTAATTAAGGCATCATGGTAAGGCCCCAGGTCAATCAGAAATATCAGAATACAGGATCTAAATTGGCAGCAGTGATTTGTTTTATTTTCATATCACCGTTTCATTGGTTAATTCCTCCATTATTATTTGTGTTTATTATTATAATGAAAGCGTTGACCGGTCAGTGCTAGTTCCGGAAGCCGTATAGACGTCGTCGGCAGCTGGGGACAAAGGCGCGCGCGCAGGAACGCCGCTAATTGATTTATACCTTGATACACTATTTAGTTACTGTGTTTACTTTGCTTCTTGATACGTTATTAACAGATATTTGTTATTTATTATACAGGGTGTTTGGTGGCCAGGTGCAAAGCCTTAAGGGGGTGATAGCCGAGGTATTTTTGAGCATTTTGAGCCATACATGTCTTAGCCGAAATTTGTTTTTTTTTTTTTAATTGAAAATTTTAAAAAATTATGCAAATACCCAGAATTTGATAGAAACTTGTCAATATTACACCAATGGGCGTTAATTTGTAAACAATTTTTTTTATTCCGGATAGTTTAATGCGTATTGGACCAAATGAAATAATTTTTAAGTGTCTGTCTTGCCACAGAAACAAAATGGAGGCATTCGAAATAACTAAAAATGTATTATTTTGGAACAGAGTCATTTTTCAGTGCCATAAAAAAAATTAAAAAAAAATCCTGGAAATGTTCAAACATTTTTATAAACATGCCTGTTTATTGCTCTTTCTTTTAAAGTATCACTCATTCACATTGCTTGCTAAATCTGAGAGAAAAAACAAAAACCAAACTCGAGGGAGCACTCGCTAAGAATGCACTAGTATTGAAATTTCGCATTTTTTCATGTAGTAAAGGTAGGTACTTCAGTAGTAAATTACATAAAAAAAAGGTAAAATAAAGTTGTAAAATGAATTAATTCACTATTCAAATCACAAAGAAGTGAAGATTAATGTTTTTTTTTTTTGTACTTTATTTTCATGTAATTTACTACTGAAGTAGCGAGTGCTTAGTTTTTACTTTTTATCTCAGATTTAGCAAGCAATGTGAATGAGTGATACCTTAAAAGAAAGAGCAATAAACAGGCATGTTTTTAAAAATGTTTGAACATTTCCAGGATTTTTTTTTAATTTTTTTTATGGCACAGAAAAATGACTCTGTTCCAAAATAATACATTTTTAGTAATTTCGAATGCCTCCATTTTGTTTATGTGGCAAGACAGACGCTTAAAAATTATTTAATTTGGTCCAATACACATTAAACTATCCGAAATAAAAGATTTTGTTTACAAATTAACGCTCATTAGTGCAATATTGACACGTTTCTATCAAATTCTGGGTATTTTCATAATTTTTTAAAATTTTCAATTAAAAAAAAAACAATTTTCGGCTATGACATGTATGGCTCAAAATGCTCAAAAATACCTCGGCTATCACCCCCTTAAGGCTTTGCACCTGGCTACCAAACACCCTGTAGTATATGCCTATGGGATGGTTGCGTGTCGAAGTTAAAAGGATTATGAAAATATTGATGTAAATAAAGATATTTTTATAAAAAAATTATGATAAGTTGGACTGTAATGAACCAGCAATTTTGGTGTTTTGGGGCCTTACCATGACGTCTTAATGCGATTCAGTTTAGGTTCGCTCGCTGTCAGATTCATACTAAAAGTGACAGCTAACACTTGAACTGCGTCGGAATTAGGACGTCATGGTAAGGCCCCTGTCTGACGAGTGTCAAATAGTTTTATTGTTATATTTATACTATTGTCTACCGACGGAGAAAAGACGCGATGTAGCGGTTCCGTACATGGAAGGTACGCTTGCAGTTCAAAATCAAGTCTCTCGAGGAAATGTTACCCTTAAAATATTCTAGGGTTAGATTATTTTCAGGACTAATTTCGAACCAAGCCTCTACATTTAGAGGTACGACAGTTATTTTCAATGCTGTAGAAATCATTATTAAAACAATGCTCTCGTCTCTTTCGGAGATAAATAACTCATATTATAATATTATTAACTACCTACATTTCATATACAATTTTTTATTCTATCTAGCCTAAATACTAAGTAGACATAAAAAATTAATTAGAACTCGTTCACTTTCCTTAAATATTTTTATAAATTGCCACTTCCACCTTTATTAACTGTACTATCATTATACTGTATGAGCTATTTACAATACAATACAAAACAAAACGAATACTCTGTATTGAACCCCACAAATCAGTACAAAACAATACAGAAACAAAGAACAAGGTAGACAATAGGCGGTCTTATTGCTTAATAGCGATCTCTACCTGACAACCAATAAAAGAAAGAAATAATTCGGAGACAGTTTAAACAAGGTTTTCTTATGTTAAGTATGCGTTGCAAATTGCGTATAGGTTTAATTTCGATTCTTAATTTAATTCGTGAAGTAAACACATATATTGTAATTGAGCGTTGCTTATTATCTATTACTCTGCTAACAAGACAGCTATTACCAGCTATGATATTAATATTTAGATAGAGTCGTTACTTTTTTAACCGGCAGTTAATGTAACAGTTAACTAACTCCATTGTCCCGCTGATGGACTACGTGACAACGTTCGAACTATTTAGTTAGTAGCAAAAAACATAACGCACTCGCAAAATAGGGTACCGGCATTTTGAACTTTAAACCTATAATGATAAGCGACAATACATTCGGATTTCAACTTTTTAAGTGAATATTTGACGTGGTTTTGTGTCAAAATTTGACGTCTCAATTAAGTACGTGATAACGTTTGGAATTGTAACCAAATGTTTGGTTTATTTTGGGATTTTGTAGATTTTTCATGAGCACAGAAACGTTTCCGTTATTGAAATCAGAATCTGACTAATATTATAAATGCGAAAGTATGGATGGATGGATGTTTGTTTGTTACTCAATCACGCCAGAACGGCCCAACGGATCTGGATGAAATTCGGCACATAAATAGAGAAAAGTCTGGAATAGCGCATAGGCTACTTTTTATCCCGGAAAATTGCGTAGTTCCCGCGGGATAGCCATAAACGAATTCTTTGCAGACGAAGTCGCTGGCAACAGCTAGTAAAAAATAAAGGAGCTTTAAGCAGGTATTGTTAAACATAATTGGGTACTTATTATTGTACACATGTACTTACAGTCAACGTCAAATACACTGACGAGCAAACAAGGTCCTATGAAAAGTGACCCTTTATTTTTGCTCTTGAGTATAGTTCGTGACACTCAAAGTAGCCAAATAGTTCGCAACACGTCATCGTTACAGTTGAAATAAGGTCGTGTTGCTATCTTTTTGGCCACTTTGGGTGGCACGAACTATTTGACTGTACTGTACAGTCGAGGGCATAAATATCGATACAGCCATCATGACAAAAATATGTGTCTCCAACCTTATTGTTTGTGGCATAAAGGTGTATAGATGTAGGTAGGTATTGGACGTCTTGGTTTATTTCCTAACACACAAACAGCCTCCTGGCAACGGTAGCCGAACGGGATTGTTTTCAGACAGTCCCTCTTTCTGCACCACTGGTAATATTTAAATTTTTAATGTCAGATTTTTAATTTAATTTAATTTGATTTTAATTTTGTATTTAATTTTATTTTTCATTTGTATTGATTTATTTTGTTTTTGGATTTGATTATTTTATACTTTGATAATTTTCACTTTATTTTTATACATTATGTGAATTTATTAGGTATTTTTGAAATAAATGACATTATTATTATTATTATTATTTATGCCCTCGACTGTACAACGTTTTTAATAAATTGTAGGTAGGCACTCCTAAAGTAATGCAGAGAGTTCAAAAAAGTAAAGTAAACTGTCAAAAATACAGTGCAAATGAAAAGGTAGCTTACCTACTTAAAAGTGGTTATATATTTTTTTACCGTCGGCTGATATCCTTAGTAATGAAAGAACTTAACTTAAGGAAGAATAAGAGGGAGGAATTTATACAATACTTAACCCGTGATTACTGTAATAATAAATCTTTTATGTTTATTTATACGAGTATTACTCAATATGATACAAATTTTACTACATAATTCGAGTTGTTAAAAAACTATTTGGCACAGAGTAAACAATTAACCACCTTATTCATAAACGCTCTGTAGGCTTCTGCTAACTTAGCAATCGTTTGTCCTTATCTGTCACTTTGACATTTACCTTTCACAGATGCGATTTCACAGATATAGAGCGTTTATGAATTTTGCGGTAAAGAGTGAGGCCTGTTTAGGCGTTAAACTGATTTACAAACAAAATCACATCACCCTAAGATATTAATAACTTTCATTTCTTATTTTTATTGGTGCTCAGAGGTGTTACCTACTCAATTTCTCATTATATTCCTCACAAATTCATAAAGGAAAGCCACTATTACGAGTATTATTGACAACATTCAACTGTAATAAAATAACATATAATATGTATATTACATTATATTAACTACGTGGGCGAGCCGTTTATCTCATAACGCGTCATTAAAAACGCTACGAAAATATGATAAACAAACAATCAAAATACATGTAGCTTTAGGAATTGTATTGTATTCTCTTTTTATTCTATCCTTTTTTATTTATGTCTGTCTTTCTATGAACTGACCGCCTGCCTGTACCATATTTGTGTCTGTTTCCTTTATATTTGCACAATAAAGCATTTACTTACTTATATTTTGCAAAATAGCTAAATTGCTTAGTAAACTTTAATAGCTCTATTGAAATTCAAACATCAACTATCAAAATTATGTAGATAACGTCACGTTTTGTTAAAAGATGTGTAGTATTTAATTCTGCCATTTAAACAAATAAATATTAAGGACAAATTTTTAAAGCAAACCCATGAAAATAATATTCGTTATTCTTGTGCACTCAAGAAATTAGCCCCCGATTGGAAACTCTCGACTGATTGTCAAAATAATTTAAGTAGAGCTGCAATTTCCTATTAGATTGGCATGTCCTCTACTAAACTTGTATTTCAAATATATTTTTTTACGAAATCCGTAATAATATTGTTTGCAGCTTGTAGGTAGATACGAATAATGTCAAAGCAATAATTAGAGCTTTATTTGTGTTTTTTATGCGCAAAGTTGCGACAAGTTTTTTTACGCAATCCATATAATATTAAAGACACGCAGCGCACACGCCCCAAAACTTTAAACTTTTTAAAACATTGTCTAGACTCTAGAATAAGGACGAAAGAAAGAGGAATTGTATACCTATGTACTGTATCTTATACGTAGACGAAAGTCTAGTTAACCTTGAAGTGTGATCTATTCAGAGTGTCTGTCCTTTACTTACCGGAGTCGCTGTCATCCCGGTCATAGTGCGGCCGCCAGTACTGCTCATCAAACCTCAGCGGCACCTCCGACCGTCCTGTGAACTTATTAGGGTCCAGGATGTTCTCAACAGAGAACGCGATGGCCGGTCTTTCTGGGGGTCTCGTGAGACCAAGGCGCCTCGTCAGGTCGACGGGAGCGGCTTCCTCGACCCCCACCACGTCGACCTCCCCGCCGGCTTCGATCTCGGCGTCGGTCTCGTCATCTCGCCGATCTTCCGAGCCTCGCGCCATCGCCAGCATCGTCATAGCAAGGCCTAAGTGAGACAGCGCGGGGTGAGACACATCTGGGGTTAGACGGAGAATTTTTAAAGCGAAATTAAGTCGGATTCTAGAGTCTGCTGCGGCTCGTTTTATTAAGTGGTTAAGCAAGTCACTTTCACATGGCACCAAAGTTTTCTTTCAAGTGTGGGAGGTAAGATAGTTATCAGTGTTTAAAAGTCAGCGTCTCGCACTGAAATCCGTCGCGTCGGTTCATAGCCCGTCCAACGGGAGAGCGCGGTATCAACTGAGACGGGACTCTCGCGAGGCGGGGACTCTGAAAGTCCCGAGTGGAGGGGGTTCGGGCGACGTCTCCCATTGGCGGCGGGCAACGAGGCGTGCCCGGGGTGGGGAGACGTAATCGAGCAATAAGGTTTAAACAATTTCGTTTAATACGTTGAATTATGTAAGAGAGCGGCGGGCAAGTAATCGCGCGCAAGCGATAAGGCCATTTGCGCGCCTTCGTTACGTATTAATGGGGCAGGAAATTGACTTATGAATATTAGAGGTCGCGACTCCGAGAGCCAAAGCGGCCCCAGCGGCCCGGCCTCTGAGAACAACGATGTTTGTCGAGCCGCGTGATGGCGGACGATTAAACTGTTTGCGTCCACGCAGCTCCGACACAATGCGCTCATTACCGCAGGTAGCACTCCCGAAACGCGACAGATGCCATTACATCTGGACCTGTCTATAATTTTCGTGTTGGAAAATTTTAAGTCTACATCGATGGCACCACGGAAGACCAGCGTTGGCTGTAAGGCAAGACATTTTGTGGCAATTTATTAAGTTTATGTGATTTTAGCTGTTTTTGTTTTTAACTACTTTTGTGATTGTCACAAACTATTACCTAATCAGAGCCTCTAGTGTAAGTTTTCGCATATAAAAACGTCTCGAACGCGTTCACGTAAACGTCTCAATTACTATGGAAAAATTGGCAGCGCCACTTGCGGATCGAAACGGCAACAAATTGTTCTCATAGCATTTGACATTTTAACGTAAACGCGTTCGAGACGTATTTTGTGACCGAAAACCTACACTAAGCATACAGATAAAAATTATACGCTCACACTGTGACTACACACAAAGAAACTGACAAACCTGAAAATTGATCAGAATAAGTAAAAGTACCTAAGTAAATAAGATCCTTAAAGTTTAATGCTCTGCCTAAAATAAACTGTTAACCTACTTGTAGTTAAATACGTTTCTATCTCGTTTTAAGAGTACAATAACAAAAACCAGAAGCCGTAACAATAGTAGTTATTTTTTACTTCCAAAAAATCATTAATTTTCTTTACTATTGGCGCCATATTATATTCAAGCTACTTTACAAAAGTCCTAATTCCACTGCGACAAATTTTAAATTCAAACTCTACAGCCTTGTACAAACAGCCTATCAAACTTACATACCTACTCAATTTTTTTTAATGAATTGACTTCAGGGCGATTACGCTCTCAGCGTGAGCTGTCAGAGCGCCGCGAGGGGCCATAGACAACCGACCCGCGACCAAACCACAGATACGAGGAAGAATTCGGAGCTTTTTTAATGAAGATTCTAGTGCACAGGCTGTTTGAAAATTTTAGACGCTTATTTTATAATAGGTAACAGGGACGCAATGTGTTTCATATGCTCAAGCGTTAGGTTTCTCCTCTGGCAGAGAGTCTTTTGGGGAGAAGAGAACTGTTGAGGTCTTTAGCTTAACTAGCCATCGGGTAGTATTTAAATATATTTTATTATTCACCAGCTGGGATATAGGTACTTAATAATTAAAAACTGATCGACTTCGAAATTTTTTACGACGGTTACCGTTTTAGTACAAAACCAATAAAAAGATGCATCACACTAGTTACAAAGAATTAACAATAAATTTAGGTATTAAAAACTCAAGTTCAGCCTTATAAAAAAGATCTTTTCCTTTTGTGTTGCCGCGTTATATTGTGGTTACGTGGTTACACAATAACTCCCAAAAAACATGTTATAATAACGCCACAAAATATTTCCTCTACAATGTAACATAACAGTTTCTTTTATAGAGCATCCCAAACCTTTTCCTAAGAAGCCCACGTCACAGTGAAATCGTGCGTGTCATTGGTGGCTCTAATCGATGGAACTTAAACTCCGATTAGTCCAGCAAACAAAAAACTTACCGCGGACACCGGCCTCTCGATTAGGAGTTGGGTGTATTTAGGTAAAGAGTTGGATATTAATGGAATGGATGGTGGATGGAGAAAAATTTAATTAATCATCACTATAGTCAGCTAGAAATTGTTAGAGACAATAATAACACGTGGATATTTTAGTGTACTTATTTTTAATTTAAAATGCACATTCTGTATACTTTTTCAAAACTAAGAAAATTTCGGATTTTTCTTAATCAGAGAATCAGAGTCACCAGCAATAGGTTACTTTTTTGAATAGCTAAATGTCCATTATTTTTTGTTTAATTTAAAGTGTAAACTCTGTACTTTTTTCTAAACTAAGAAAATTTTCGATTTTTCTTAATCAGAGTCATCAGTTATATTAGTTTTTAAAGCGCAAAATTTCCATTATTTTTTGTCATTTTTTGAGATTTTTTTTTCAAAGCAGAGAGAGACTAATTCACAGACAAAACTAGAGACTATTTAAATAAATAACATCACTTGACTACACAACTGCCCTAAATAATTGAGTTTGAAAAGCTAACTAATTTTTCGGTGTGTTGTTTAACTTGAAAACGTGTGCGATATTAAGTAGTCCCTGAATTTGTCATCATGAGAACGAGAGGTATAAACAGACTTTCTAGAATAAATCTCTGAAAAGTCCGAAACAATAAAACTCCTCTCATTAATAAACAAGTCTGGCTGAAATGCCATCCGTCCGTGCCTCGGATTAATTAAAAAAGTTCGCTGAAGATGGCGCCGTTGAACCAATTAAAATTCTATCTGGATTCATTATGACACTTTATTTTTAAGTGATCATTAAGGAATCCG